>CAWUFW010006030.1:0-1223414 GCA_963921515.1 Calotriton arnoldi | reverse complement strand
TGTTACCGAGGCAGGACTAACAAGCCTCATAATGAGTCGAAAGCCAGCATTTACCAAGGAAAATGCCACCAGCCAATTACAAATATGGAAGGAGAGTGGGCGAGGCTTCCACAGCACATCCACATCTAACCCTACTACAGCATGCCTCGCAGAGCGAGCAGCGCATGCGCTGCAACGCTAGGCTCGACCTCAAAAGAGCTCCTTTTATTGAGCCCACTATGTATTGCACATACACCTTGGAGTTCCATGACCTTATAAATGAACATGCCTCAGCCTTGTTCCTCTATATGGTCATGGAATTCCTTGGTGACTTGAATTATCCTTATAATGTATGGAAGGAGTAGTTTATCCCGTATATTACAGTGAACAGCTTTGTTATTTCTGTGTTACAGGTTACATGTCGCCTGTAATAAGGAAATTACAGATGGGCTTTTATACAGGGATTGCAGGCTCCCATTTATTATAAATATATATATAGGTAAGCATAGATTTGCTATTCATTACTTCACATCTATAAATCTTAAAGATATGTATTTCGTCAAAGTACATATATATGGAGTTAAGGAGAGTAAACCTATACCTAACTATATATACTTACCTTCGTCATAATTTGGTATCGATAATTCGCGAATTATATATTTATAGTGGTACACTTAAAATTCGTAATTCTATGTGCATAACTGTCCCCTTTCCCAGAATAGGCCGCAACGAACAAACAAATCACCCTCATCCGAGTGGAGAGGAGGTGAGGTGACAACACTCCAGAAAGTGACATCACGGGCTCCAGTCGCAATCAAGATACATGAAATATTGTTCTCCACAGGCTTTCCAGAACATTTCGTGGCCATCAGTACACAGCAGAGCCAACAGGTGGGCGGGCGAGACTGTGACTCAGCACAATAACTTGACATCTGCGAAGTAGGTGCTGACGTGGCCCAGAGACACAGGACCTCGATAAATATTATTTGGAAGGCGGTATAATAAGTGTGCTGTGGGTGGAGTGAAGTACCATGATCCCTTGCGCAAGTTAAGAAAACTGGCACCCATTAACCAGTTTAGGTGATGAAATACTGCCACACTTGAGGTGCAGAGGGAAGCACCACTGCACTATTGATAGCTACGCCGCCTGGTGTTGGGGGGAATGTAACAGGCCAACATTCTAAGCAGTGTGCACTTTCTTCATATGGGATTCACCGTCAGGGAAGAGGATGTGGCGTAAGCTGCCAACTTTGGAACTGTGGAACTGGGTTTGAGTCCCCGCATCAGCTGGTTGGAGGCAGGACTGCCTCACTGTATTAGGACTGGGACGAGGAAGACCCATGAGGGGGTAATGTAACTGGTGCTTATGCAAAGCGCTCCAGTTTTCGGGTCGAGTTTGTGCTATATAAAACTGCAACAAAAAAAGAAACGCTTATGTTTGCAGTTCCCTTCAGGTCCTCATCCTCCCTGCTTGGAATTACCCGCATGGGTAACAAATACAAAACACAATGAAGGAGCTTCCTTATTTAGGCGCTATATTATCTTACATTGTGTGCAGTAGCCTCAGTGCACTCCAAATCACTGCACGGTGCGAGTCTCAGCGCACATAATACGTATAACATGAATCGAGAAAACAAAGAAGTTTCACATGATGTGCTGCTACCTGCAGAGCGCCTCGCCCCTCCCACCCTTCCTGGAACTCGAATATTCCTCCGGGTATTAACGTGACCTATAAATATACAAGAACAAATAGTCAGATCCATTGAAACATGAAAGGCAGCAAAGCATACATCTACATAAAGCTAGATATACATCGACATGGGTGCGCTGGGCCCGGAAAAAAACAGAATTTATCAGAAATGACAACATGTCAGTTTACAAGCATATCTTATGAGACGTAGCTGCACGCCGCACGTCAGCCCAAATCACAAGAAAACTCCAGTGAGGTGTCTAAACGGTAAAAAAATATAGGAGGCTATAAAAACTTATCAGAGCAGCATGGAAAATAATGGTGTCGCGTGCGCTCAGTTTTTTAAGAACTAAACGATGTGGGTAATTTGGAGTAGTGTGTCTGTTTTTGGGTGGACAATTCTGAAAAGCGACAGCATCACATGAGGATGCGCGATGGAATTTTAAACAAGCTGTCGCCATTGCGCAAAGGCAGCCGCTTGTTTATATTTGCATCGCACTTTCACTTTAACAATAGCTGCCGCCCCACACAGCACTCGCGGGGTGGGGCAGCAGCTATTGTTAAAGTGAAAGCGCGATGCAAAAATAAACAAGCTGTCGCCATTGCCAAAGCCGACTGAATGAAAAAACATAGTGCTTACCGACTAATAAAGGAGACCGTGTAACGCCGCAAGTAAAAGATCCAGTCCTGATGGGCGGTCACAAAAGGAGACAGGGCGGTAAAAAGGAGGGACTAAGAAGCCTCATATTGAATCGGAAGCCAGCATTTACCAAGGACAATGACACCAGCCAATGAAAAATATGGGCGGGGCTTCCACACCACTTCTAAAACATACCTTACTACAGCATGCCTCGCAGAGCAAGCAGTGCATGCGCTGCAACGCTAGGTTTATCCTAAAAATCCTGGACGGGAGCCATACATCATGCATAGACCTGGGAAACTTAGCAGCTATGGGCCATCACAATGATTCTTTTAGTATTTAGAAAGCACAGATACATTGAGTCACCCGAGGGGCAGGAAAGGGTGAAAAGTCAGGAGCAAAGAGCTCTGGATATTGCATAGCTGCCAACTCACATGGTGTCACCGTGTGACTCATGATATCGGCTCCCATCCCACGGTCACCCAGTGAGGAGCTGATATCACACGGTGGCAGGGAAAATGAGCTAAAAACCACAGTAAATAGTGGTTTTCCAGCTCGTTTCCGAGGCTTTGAACTGCCGACGTCCATTAAGAGGTGTGAGAACACCCAAGTACATCGGCACCAGCCTCTGCAAGCTTTTTTTTTTGGGAGGAGGGGGCTTGGGGGCGGGGTGGGGGTTCAAAAGTGCCTCATAGGTACTTATCGGCATGAGGCCCCGCCCCTTTCAAGGCCCACCCCCTCCTCACACTGTGAGATTGTTCTGCAAGTTGACAGGTATGAAATTGGGCTTACACAAACAGAATACTGCGCAACACTATGCATTTGCACATGCTCACTTCATGGGTTACTTGTTAACTTCCAAGTTCTTAGGGGAAGAGTCAGTAGTTAGGCCACTGTCAGCATGGAACAGACACCTGGCAACATGTTTTGCCTAGTTGCTGTAGTTTCCCGCTTTACTTGGTTTACGCAAGTTTACCGTCCTTGCACCTTTGTCATTTTCTCCCTTTCTGGTTCCCCTGCATATAGTATTTCCCTTATATTAGAATTCCCTTACTTGGACCTCCAATCCCATTCTTGTCTTTTTGCTTGTTCCTGCTTATGCTTTATAACTCAGTTGACAACCAGGCTGTCCGTTATTGTCCTTACAGTTTGCAAGGCCATATGAACCTGTCCGAAAACTCGCTTCAGGCCATGTCAATAAAATTCAAGCTGAATTAGATACAGCCACTCAAGGATAGGCTTTCCTGTTGACTTGTATTACTCATATAGTTGCTTTGCAAACTGCAACCACCATCTCTACTAGGACCACTGATACTGCCCCTACTGAGTACAAAAAAGTAATTGATAGAATGCATGAATAGATCTCAGCCACTGGTAATTACTCGTGCCGCATCCCAGTTCCATTGCTATTTTGCACACTATGCCAGCTCAGTTGGGCCCCGGCCATATGCAAATCAGTCTTGACCCTGCTCCAATAGGAACAGTCCAGCCTTAACCACCAGGCCAGATCTTTCCTGAGTTAGAGCAAAAGCAACTCAACACCAGTTTCACCCTGATTGGGGAATGTTGGTTGGGTACTGCTTGGTTCCAGATACTGCCCTACAGCAAGCAATATTCCTCCTAAAGAGCATCACATGGAAAGAACATGAATAATTGGAAGTACAGCTCCTGCAAGTTGCTTACCTTTAGCAGTTCCAGTAAAGTTTGGGGGAAATCCCCTTATGTTTCTACCCTTTTTGGCTCTGAGACAAATTCATTTCCTAATACGACCCCAATTTTGTGCTTCTCATCCTTTTTAAATAGCCTTCTGCTCTGATATCTGGCTATAGACACCATTACGTGGGCTACTCTTTAATTTAGAATCAGAGTCCTTGGCTTGCTAACTGAAATCAGTTCCTTTTTCACCAGTGGGCAACCGATCAACTATATCGACAGCCTTCATAAAACTGAGGCTGCAAAATGTAACATCCGCTGTGCTAGGACCACGACACGCCTCACACTACATTATGCTGAGAAGGGACACACTGTTGAAGACATGTATTGGACCGTGTTGGATAAACCATACATCTCATCCAACACCAGGGACCCTACTCAGACCTTGTTCATACATGAACAGAAGTGGGTCTACAGGATACGGAGTCATGAGACAGGGCTCAATGACGACATCCCATGGACAACCCTGGGGAGGTCATAGATAATTTTACCCGACCTACAGCGTGCCTAGGGCTAACGACTATAGTTTTGTGTTAGTTTGGGTTGAGCTGTTTTCCAACTGATTATATAACCCCTTATCGAGCCCAAGTTTCGCTCTTGGTTAGCCTGAAACACCTTGATTATGCCAGACGATTCTACTATGTTGTCTGTCTATTTACTTAGACTATTGTGGGTGCCATTTATCTAGTCGAATACCACTATGTCATTATCGGCACACATAGCCTTGTTTATAGTCAATACTGCCTATTAGTCATTATCACAGTTGACATGGTGTGACTGGAAGAGCCTTCTCCCTATCAGCCGACTTGACTAGCAGGCAAATTCTTTTTACCGTTGTTGGTTCCAGCTAGGTGAATTTGAGCCTACTGCTCTGTTCATTTGGGATCAATAAAGTTTTTTTAGGTCTCACCCTGAAGCCAGCGCTTGCGCTGGTCTGGGCGAGACATTTTGTAAGTGGGCTTTTAGAAATGCGACCACTTTTTTTTGGGCTTGCCTAGAGCATGCGGGTACACGCAGAGTAACGCGCATTCCTCGCATGCTCCAGGCGCCATATGTCTTTCCTCTCACTTGCTCCTCCCCCTCCCCCACCACAGAGCGCTTCTCGGGGCCGCGCGGCCGTGTCACTTTCACAGCCGCGCATCACTTGCTCTCCCGCTCCTCTCCCCTCCCCCACCACAGAGCGCGTCTCGCACGGCCGCGCGGCCAATGCTTGTTTTATTTAGTTTTTGCGTGCGCACACAACTCCCGGTCGCGGCCGAAATTCTTGCTCGCGATCACTTTCGCGCGCACCATTTGCTTGTTTGAACACTTCTCGCCCTTTCCTTGCTGTTTTCTGTGCATCGCTCATTCTTTCATTACTTGTCACTTTTATGTGCATTTCTCAGTCTTTCTTTGCTACTTCACTGTGCATTATTCCTTCCTTCTTATTCCTTCTTTGCTGCTTTTCTGTGCGTTTCTCATTCTCTTTCTGCCACTTTCATGTGCTTTTTTCATTATTCCGCAATCTTTCTTTGCTGCTTTTTGAACTTTTACACTGATTCTGTGCCGATCTGCTGGGCATCTGCCACTCTTTCTCATTCATTCTTTGCTGATCTTCTGTGCTTTTGCCTTTCATTCTTTAACATTTTTCTCTGCCCTTTTCACTCAATCCTTGCTGCTCTTGGCTTCTTTTAGTCTCAGCTCTTCTCTTCGAGTTTCGAACTCAATTGCTCTCTTAACTCCTCTTCTTCCTTTTTCTCACTCTTTTGCTCTTCTTCCTGCCCTTTTCCTGAATTTGCGACCTTCCCTGCTTCCTCTCCCACGCCGCACTCCCTTCTCGGTTCCTGCCAGTTACTTAGCCCAACCCATTGCCCCAGAGACCCCCGCTCCTAATTCATGTCCGCCGCAACTTGGATGCACAGCCCGTATGCGCCCCTCCCGTGCCCAGCGCCAGACCCCTTGCTTTCACTCCCATCACTGCTACGTCTCTGCTTCCCTCTCCTCACCCTGAACCTTGAATGCACCTTCCAGTGCTGCTGCTACGCCTCGGTAGTCGACTGCGAAGGTGCCTTCCCCTGTTCCACCTGACACTTTTCCTGCAACTTCCCACACCTTCACACCACCCTCACATGCACCGCACACAACACTCACCTCTCCCTCGGCCACGCACACCTACACACCTCTCCCCACCCCTCCCTGTTCTGCCTTCTCCTCAACAACACCTCCCTCAATAAACACGCTACTGAAATATGGGACCTGCTGCACGACCACACATTGAAACTGCTCTTCCTCACAGAAACCTGGCTGATTCTATCGACATTACCACACCTATTCCCCAGGCACAAGGTTATAACACAGGACAGAATTAACAGACCCAGCGGAGGACATGTCATCGTTTTCAAAGAGCTCATCAAGTGTTCCACTGCCTCAGCTAGCACCAACAGCACTGATGCTGGATGTGTTTATTGTGCCAAAATGGCTTCTTTTGTCATCTTCAATGCAAGATGGTGCACACTCTGAAATCCGTAAAAGTGCACTCTCTTAATGCTTTATTTTAATAAATATATTTAGGGTGATCACCAACCTCTAGTTCAGTGTGGACACTTTCTCCAGTCCTTGTCTTCTCTCTCTGTACGTCACACCTCTCTTTCAATAAACCTCAGTGCCCCACAGCACTTACCTCTCATGACCTCAACTTGCCACCTCTCTCCGATCCTACCTCTAGATCTCTAGCTCTCGGTCAGCTCTCTGCCCCTCTCTTCTCCTCAAGTGCCTCTCTCTCTCTCTCTCTCTCTCTCTCTCTACTTTCTCTTCTTTCTGCATCTTGCAGCTCTGCTTGCATCTCATCCCCCTTCATTTCTCTTCCATTTACTTCCCCTCCCTCTTAATTTCATCTCTTTATCTTACCCTTTCTATCATTTTTTGCCATCTATACCTTACCTTTCTCTACCTCTCGCATGCCTCTTTCTAACTCACCATTCTCTCTTTCATTTCTCTCTCTGCCTCACAACTCACTGCCTCATCTCTCTCTTCCCCACCTCTCATACACTATCTAGACTCTCAATTTACATCACCTATTGGCCTTCTATGTCTCTCTTTTTATTGATGTCCTCTTTCCCTCGCCTTTCCCATTATTTTATTTCTTTCTCTCTACAATGCTCCCCCTACCTCTTCCACTCCATCTATCACTCCCTTTGCTTTCATCTCTCTTTCTATCTCCTTCACTGTTTCCGTTCACTCTCTCTGCTTCCAATGTCTCGCTCGTTTAATACATCTGTCTTACCTCTGTCTCTCTCTCTCCCTATTTCACCATTCTCTACTTCTCCCTTGCACTTACTCTGTATTAGCCTCATCTCTCTACCTCATCTGCACCTCTTTTTCTCTACTTCTCATATCTTTCTATTTTTCATCCCACCAGCTCTACCTGCCTCGCTACTTTGTTTACCTGACCTGTCATTCTGTGCTTCACCTTTCTATTTGTGCTATCTCATTATAACTCACCTCTCTTCCTATCTTATTTCTCTCTAGACCATGGGTACTCACAAACTTTCTCTCGGGGGCCAAATTTACAGTGTGGTTTGTGGCCGAGGGCCGCAACGGTGGGGGCGGGGTCAGTGGGGGAGGGGGGCGGGGCTAGAGCAACAAAAAAAACTATGACCATGAGGTTGAACACAGGCCCCTGCAGCGGACGCCTTCGTCCACTGAGCCACCAGACCCAGCATACACACATCTCTCTCTCTATCTCTCTCTCGCTCTGTCTCCCTCCCTCTCTCTCTATCTCTCCCTCCCTCTCTGTCTCTCTCTCTCTCCGTCTCCCTCTCTCTCTCTCTCTCCATCTCTCTCCTTCTCTCTCCCTCTCTCTCTCCCTCCCTCTCTCCCTCTGTCTCACTCACTCTGTTTGTCTCTGTCTCTCCCTCCCTCCCTCTCTCTCTCTGTCTCCCTCCCTCTCTCTGTCTCCCTCTCTCTCTCTCTCTGTCTCCCTCCCTTTCCCTCCCTTTGTCTCCCTCCGTCTGTCTCCCTCCGTCTGTCTCCCTCCGTCTCCCTCCCTCCCTCCGTCTCCCTCCCTCTGTCTTCCTCTATCTGTCTCCCTCTATCTGTCTCCCTCTATCTGTCTCCCTCCCTCTGTCTCCCTCCCTCTGTCTCCCTCCCTCTGTCTGTCTCCCTCTGTCTGTCTCCCTCCCTCTGTCTGTCTCCCTCCCTCTGTCTGTCTCCCTCTGTCTGTCTCCCTCCCTCTGTCTCCCTCCCTCCCTCTCCCTGTCTGTCTCCCTCTCTGTCTCCCTCCCTCTCCCTCCCTCCCTCTCTCTCTGTCTGTCTCCCTCTGTCTCCCTCTGTCTGTCTCCCTCTGTCTGTCTCTCTCTCCCTCCCTCTGTCTCCCCCGACTCCCTCCCTCTGTCTCCCTCTGCCTCCCTCTGTCTCCCTCTATCTGTCTCCCTCCCTCCCTCTGTCTGTCTCCCTCTGTCTCCCGTCTCCCTCTCTCTGTCTCCCTCTCTCTGTCTCCCTCTCTCTGTCTCCCTCTCTCTGTCTCCCTCTGTCTGTCTCCCTCTGTCTCCCTCCCTCTGTCTGTCTCCCTCTCTGTCTCCCTCCCTCTCCCTCTGTCTGTCTCCCTCTGTCTCTCTCCCTGTCTGTCTCCCTCTCTGTCTCCCTCTCTGTCTCCCTCCCTCTCCCTCCCTCTCCCTCTGTCTGTCTCCCTCTCTGTCTCCCTCTCTCTCTCTGTCTCCCTCTCTCTCTGTCTCCCTCTCTCTTCGTCTCCCTCTCGCTCCGTCTGTCTCCCTCTGTCTCTCTCTCCCTCTCTCTCGGTCTGTCTCCCTCTGTCTCTCTCTCCCTCTCTCTCGGTCTGTCTCCCTCTGTCTCTCTCTCCCTCTCTCTCTCTGTCTCCCTCTCTCTCTGTCTCCCTCTCTCTCCCTCTGTCTCCCTCTCTCTCCCTCTGTCTCTGTCTCCCTCTGTCTCTGTCTCCCTCTGTCTCTGTCACACTCTGTCTCTGTCACACTCTCTCTGTCACACTCTCTCACCTCACCCCGAGTGTGTGTCAGCCGGGCTGAGACAGCTTCCCGGGAACACACACAGCCGAACCCGAGTACTTCACAGGTCTTTAAAAGACCATTCACTTGTTAATGAGGCTTTGTTGTATTTTACCTCTTCTTAGCGCCCCTGCATCTCAGAGTGGAGATGCAGGGGCGCTAAGAAGAGGTGAAATACAACAAAGCCTCATTAACAAGTGAATGGTCTTTTAAAGAATCGCCCGGCCCCCATAGAGCAGAGTCTCTCAGAGTCCCCGCTGCGGTGTTTGCTGACACTTTAAAAAAAAAAAAAAAAACAGGTACGATGTCTGCAAGGTCCGCGGGCCGCCAAGGGAGGCTTGCCGGGCCGCTGGCGGCCCACAGGCCGTACTATGAGTACCCGTGCTCTAGACCTTGCCCCTCGGGTTGGCACCTTTCTTACCAGCCTACATTTAAAACTGCATGCCAGGCCTCTAAAAACAAGCATTGGCATAGTCAATAGGTCTCGCCTTTGGGACCTTATAAGTTTTTAGACATGCAACAGTTGATGTTATTGCACCAAGGGTATTGTGCTGCATAACTAAATACTTATAAGGTCCCAAAAGCGAGACCTATTGGCTATGCCAATGCTTGTCTAACATAGTTCTGTGAGAGGAAGCACCTTTGCCTCATGCAATTGATAATACAAAGTAGGCATCACGCCTCGCTCCAGACAATCCATCATGTGGGTGCTAATTATTGCAATTGTTTCACTGCATTACCCATTTTTAGTAAACATCAGAAGCCATCGCGCTCGTGCATCAAAGCCATACCGATAAGGTAGAGCGCAGGTTACTGCTCTAGTTTTCGGCTCCCTTGCGTGCTAAGCGAAACACGATTCTTGCGTCATACGCTCCCCACGTGACGGGAAGCAACCCTTCATTACCGATACTGGTCCTCCGCTTGGCCGTGTATCTACGCGGCACCCGGAGAGACCGATTTGTTAGCGGCTGACCACCCTTGATGAAGTAAGGAGGAATGGGGGTTCTTTAGTAGAAATGGAGGGTGTGTGCACACCTAAACCATGACTGGGGGAACGAGCAGTCTGTCCCAGTGCCTTGTATGTTATCTGAATGGGCGAGTGACTTTACTCTTAGACCATTCTGCACTAGCACCATGACGTACTAGCACTATGAATAAGGCGAGCTTGTCCTGAAGTGTGCAGGTTATGCATTTATCAGTACTTACCTCATTACCATTTCTCCTCACAGTGTGTGACTACAGGGGGTCGCCCTCTACTCCCGTGCCCTTTCTAGCGCTCATCCCAGTAAACTCGGTAAGGGGGGCCGAGTGGAGGGATATGTATGACCCTGAAATCACATTTAAGGATACGCCTAAGACTATGAGTACGATGGGGGGCACGTTGTGCCACCATCACCTTTTATTTACAGATGTGTTCACTATAGCTATGAGACATAGGCACAGTATGTTTGGATACAAGACATTAAATCCCTCAAACCATTATGAGGAGAAAAACAAACTTTTCGGCGTTTTTCAGCCCCTCCGGGTGGCTATTATACAGAGACTAGAGCTGCCAACCTGTTTGGATCGTTGATACCGTATCCATTTTTAACCATCTGAAGGACTAGCAGCTCGTCTGTCCTGCTGGATACATTTTATCGAGTAGGGCCTCCTTTTTGAGGAGTCGGCCATCATACTAAAACTTTTCTCCTTTGAGAAAGGTCACTAACTGTACAAGAATTCCACAGATGCATCCTGGATGACGAGTATAAACTCTTTATGATACAATATCCTATTTTGACCTGAACTATCTATACAGCTCATTTGTTTGCATACAGATGCCGGATAGACTTGAGCACAACATTCTGCGGTGGAACTCCTGATGAAGACAGTGTTTCTGTCGAAACTCGCGTAGAGTCAGTTTGGAAACCACCTAAAAAAGCCTATTTTTCATCAAAGTGCTATTGCTGCTTGTTTGTTCGCTATAGTCTTTATAAATTTTATCATGTCTGATGAAAATATCATATATATCAATATGATCATGTGTATATAGTATGTTTGTGGTTGTGAATGAATGTAGTCAGTATGTTGTACATTTGTTAGTCTCTGTATGAATTGTTTTACTTCTAATATATGTTTTTATACTTACCCAAAAACAAGAAAAAGATAAATTAATAAATAAATCTCTTTATTTTTCTAATTTTCTAGTGTCATTATAGTTTGTTTTTCTCCTCATAATGGTTTGAGGGATTTAATGGTCTGAAGTAGCCCTAGAGTATTTACATTTATGTATTTTCCCTGTCTAGGTGTACTTCTCATCAATATCAGGGGGCCCCTTTACTTTTCAATTGGATACAAGACATTCACATTGAGTGTTCATAATTAATAGAAGAGGGCCATTGTCTGCCCAGATATAAGGGTGCATTATCTATATTTTACTGAACACCCGTGTCGCACCTAATTGGTTGTTTTTTATGAAGTTATCGCTGAGAGCACTTGTCCTTCACTTGTATTATTTATGTGTTTGTTGGTTCACTACTGTACAGACTGGTTTCACTGTTTTTATTCTTTCCACTTACTGATTTCATAGATGAGTAAGTGTACTGGACTGCACCATACTGTGAGAAGTTGGCCTGGTATATGCTATCCACTAATTAAAGTAGGCACCTTGCACCAGTCCAAACGACCCTTATGATGTATGAGGTCAAAGATTACCTTTAGAAAGCTGTCCTAGTGGTAGCTGTGGAGAGCAGCCTTCAGGCTTAATCTTGAAGGAATGTAAAGCAGCTTGTTTTACCAGATTATCACCTCCTGAATGACTAAATGAAAGGAGAACCACACAAGTGTTATGTAAAAATATCTATTTATTACTAAAACACTCTCTAAATATCTCTACACGAGATTAGAACATAAAGCACACAATACTTAATCAATAGAACATACGTAAGTAGCAAAATATACAACGGGCTCCAGGGGGAGACCGGACCATATACTAAAAAAATGGTATAACAACAATGACTTCAATAGACACAGTGCCTAGAGCACGTAGTATCGCTGGGACCCCAAGGAACCACCCAAGGCAGTGACACAGGGCGCCCATGGAGGACGGGTACAGTGAGGAAACACGACCGCGTGCTCTGTGCAAATCTATGGGAAAGTCGCGGTTGGAAAATTACAGTTTAAGGACACTTCTACGAGGACTTCAAGCAAACCCTTTGGAACATAAGAGGTTCTAAGGCCAGCACCCTTGTGAGTACCGAGGTACCCGTGTTACCTATCCCAGAGGAGCCGGGTGCATAGGGGTCAAGTGGTGTCGGAAACCTCCGTCGTTTTCAATGGAGAGCTGCAAGAAAGTACTGCTGCCAGGAAGGCGAAGAGTGTCCGGTGGAATCCAAGCCTGGATTCGAGGTGAGATAACCTGAAAGCAGAGGGGACAGAGTCTGGGTCACTTCAGGTGACCAGGGGCTTGGTAGTCGAATGCCCACCGATGTCGGGTGCTTCAGGTGAAGAGAAAGGATGTTTGTCTCTGCAGCCACGGGGACCAGGAGACGCCAACGATGACCAGGGTCCGGAGGTGAGCTGTCCCACAAAGGATGTCGAGAGATGAGGGGTCAGTGTCTGGCTGGAGCACCAACAAGCCTTGGCAATAGCAATCCACGCAGGCAGAGGTAAAAGGTTACGGTGTGGACCAGCAAGGTCCAGGGGACTCTCCAAGCAATGGAGAGTCAGGGCATGTCTGGTGCAACCAGGGAAGCCCAAGAACAAACGAGATCACCCTCGCCAGGACCCACAGGCCAAGGGACCAGGGATCGCGAGGTGACCTCGAGCGAATTCACAAAGGACCAGCCCACAGAGCACTCGTGGAGTGGAGGCCGGATATCTTCAGAGCAAATATTGCTCGGTGTTGGGACTACAGGTAGTCTAATGCACAAGCTCAGGGATTGCCAACAAGCATATGCACTTGCAAATAGATGCGGTGCACAGGGGTACGGGTTGCATGGCCCCCACAAGGGATACTGGTCTCAGAATCGCTGAGAGGTCAGATCAACCTCAGGGACCTTTGAGAACCTACCTCCTGTGTTGCAGAAATCTTTGGAGTCCGCAGGAGCTCTGGAGATACAAGCTGGTCAGATGCGCTTAGGTGCCTGCTGCTGCAGGGGAGTAACTCCTTTACTCCAAGGGAGATTCTTCTGTCGTCCAGCGAAGTGCAGACCGTCAAAGTACTTGGTTTCTTTGCAGAGTCTTGTCCAGGTATAATCTAAAGTCCTGGAATCAGGTATCCGACTTTATACCCATGGGAAGGGGTTGGACTGACTCTGGGGACCCTCCTAGGGGAGGGGCAGGACAGAGGGGTGGCTACACCCATGTCCTTTGTCCAGTTTCGCGCCAGAGCAGGAGCCAATGGCTCCCAGAACTGGTTTGAGCTGGACTATGCATGGGGACACCAAATGTGCCCCCAGTGCAGACTTTCTGGCACTCTAAGAGTGCACCCACCCAGCCCCAATACACTAAACCCTGTCTGGGAGGTGGTCACACCTCCCTGTGACAGGAAACCTATTGTCAGGCCTTCCTCTGCTCGAGCTTGGCTCAGCAGCAGGAGGGCAGACTCGTGTCTGTGGCTGGCAGCATCTATTTTGTGCTGCCCAGGTCGAGAAAGCTGGTACCGGGTAGACCGGTGACCCACAGTAGTGGTTCTAGAAGGGTGGAATCATACCTCCCACACTAGTTACTGGTGTGGAGGTATGATTCCAAGGTGTTTGACACCAAACACAACATGTTTCTAAGCAGCCGTTTTAAAGTTAGCATTTACCGCGAGGTTATAATGCACTTAAACATATATGGTTGGCTGCATCACAGACAACCCTGGAGAATGGTCTCCGAAGGCTGCAGAGGGACCCTACTCATGCAGTGGCACCCTCTTACATAAAACCCAGCACCCTGCCTTCAGGATTGATAAGGCCTGCCATAGGGGTGACTGATAAGTTTTAATGTGTAGTGATTTAGAGAGATATAGTGAACCTATATCTTAAGTAAGTGGTGCAAGAACCAGCTTACACAGTCTGCTGTAGCAGGCTTGTCGTGTCAATTTGAATGGCCTTTCAGGGGTGGCATAATACTTGCTTCAGCCATGGGAGGCCTCTGGGGTACCTATGCCCTGGGTACATGGTGTACCATATACTAGGGACTTATAAGGGTACCCCAGTAACCAATCTGGAGTGTACCTAAAGTACATAACACAACCAATTTAGGGAGAAAGCAGATAGACTGGGGTCCTGATTAGCAGGATCCCAGTCAGACTAGTCAAAACCAGCAAAAAAAAAAAAAAAAACACCAGGAAAAAAGTGGGGGTAACCATGTAGTCAGATCCTACCTTCCTACATAACCCCCCCCCCAAACGAAATGAGATAAGGCTAACCTTGCCCAGTTGAGGCTTAATTGACTAAGTGGCCATATAAGGAAGATCCTGCACTGGCATGGATACCCCCTGTCTTATGGTCCACTAAGGAGTCCCTACCCCTAAGGGTATTGGTTTTTCTCCAAAATTTGGGAGTACTACCTGTGGGGTGTTTTTGCAAAGAAAAAGGCTGGTGGGGTGCCTGAGTGGAGAAGTGAGGCCCTAAATAAGTTGGTCTCAGCTTCCTCAGAGCACTGGTCACCATGGAGGCCTTTCTTTCCATGACTGAGTTATATCTGGCCCTAGGGGTCAACCTCTGGCTGCCTTTAGCTGGGGGTTGAGTCCCTTTGGTTGGAACACTGGAGGGACAGGGTAGGTTTGGAACCATCTGGTCCCAGGTTTGCCTTTGTCCAGCAGAGTCCATCTGGGGGAGGTCACTACCTAAGAGTAAGAGGGATCCCCCAGTGGGTTGAGGAATTTTCACCTGGCTAGTGCTACTAGACTGGGTGTCCCTAATCTGTTTATGAGGGGGTTCCTCTGGACAGTGGGCCCTGAGGGGTCCACTGACCTCCCTGACCTCTGCAGCCCTAGGCTGACTGAGGTAGGGTAGAGAGGGGCAGGTCACCTGCTCCAGACTGGGTACCACCTTAGAAGGGTCCCCTGCCATCAGGGGTGTTGCCAGGACAGGCCTGACCACCTCTGGGGCAGTTCCTCCACAAGGGATAGGATCAGTTCCCTGAGGAAGCTGACCCTTACCTATAGTCTGGGGGGAAGAAGACTTTTCTTCACTCCCTTTGCTCTCTGGTGGAGTAGAGTGGGCCATTCTTTCAGGCTCCACTCCTCCAAAATTTCCCTGGGGTTGGACTGAGGCCCTAAGGGTCCCACCAACTTTCTCAGGGATGCCTAACATTCTTAAATGGGCCTGGTGTTCTACTTCAGCCCAGGCTGAAGTCTCTAAATCATTGCCCAAGAGGCAATCTACAGGCAAGTTTGGGGACACTGCCACTCTTTTCGGGCCAGTGACCCCTCCCCAGCTGAGATTGACTACTGCCATGGGATGATTTGTCTTGACACCATCAATGTTGGTCACCTGGTACTTAAACTCAGGTAAAAGCTGCTGAGGGGGTACTAGTTTCCCCGTCACCATGGTGACACTAGCCCCTGTGTCACTAAAGGCCACATCTTTCTGACCATTGATCAGTGGCTCCTGTCTATACTTGCCCAAAGAATTAGGACTGACAGTAAAAGTGGCAAATCCCATGCCACCATCACAGACTGAGGAGGCCTGGGAGGGGGACCTTGCTAAGTCAGGGTCCACCTCAGTTCCCCACGAGAACCCACCTAACTTTTTGGGTGCACTACTACCACCTGGGGGATTACTACTTGTAGTACCAGGAGGAGAGGTAGAAGTTCTGGGAGGAACATTTTCCTTATTGCTGACCTTTGGACAATTGGGATCATTTTTCCAGTGGCCTGGCTTTTTACAGACAAAGCAATAAGGTTTCTTTTCAGGGGAGGAAGGAGTTTGGGACCCACCCCCAGAAGTGGACTTTTGGGGCGCTGTAGTGGATTTATCTTTTGATTTATCCCCACCTTACTCTTGGTTCTTGGAAGAATCCTTCTTCTGGTCACCACCCTGATTCTTTGGTTGCACCCTGGTCCTGACCCATTTATCTGCCTTCTTTCCCACTTCTTGGGGAGAAGTAAAATCTGAGTCCACCAGGTACTGGTGTAAAAGCTGGTTTTGACAATTATTAAGGATCTGCTCCCTCATAATCAAATTGTACAATCCTAAATAGTCATGCACCTTGCTGCCATGTATCCAACCTTCCAGAGCCTTAGTAGCACAATCTACAAAGTCTACCCAGTCCTGAGTCTGTGTCTTCTGGGTGTCTCTGAACTTAATCCTGTATTGTTCAGTGGTTAAGCCAAACCCATCAATGAGAACACTGTTCAAGACTGAGTAATTGTCAGCATCCTCTTCTCTAACAGTGAGGAGCTTATCTCTACCTTTGTCAGCAAAGGAAAGCCACAAGATAGCTGCCCACTGCTCCTGAGGAACCCTCTGTACCTTACAAGCCCTCTCTAGTGCAGTTATCCATTTGTGGATGTCATCCCCACTCTGGTAGGGAGGTACTATCTTGTTCAGGTTCCTATGTTGATGAGTATACTCCCTACTTCTAGGAACACTGTTGCTGCCACCATGGGACTCTAGTCCCAATCTCTTTGTAGCTCTCTGGAGCTCTAGGGATTCCATGTCTAGGGCCAACTACTCCTTCTTGAGCCTAAGCTTGATTTTCTCAAGCTCCAGAAGTTGGCACTGTCTATCATATGAGGAGTCCCTCTTATGTGATTTGGAAGTCCCTACAGAAGTACCTGAGTGATTAGACTCCACAGAGGGAGTTCTGGATCTCCTAGGCAAACTCTGTACTCTTCCTGGTGGAGTAAAGAGAGGGCCACTGGGGCCTTCTCCCCCACCTAAAGGAAGTTCTGTGTTTTCCAGGTTAGAATCATTTTGATCCTCCTGGCCAGGGTTTGAGTCCAGATCAAAGAAGGTTTCACTTCCTGGCCCTTCCTCATTCCCTGTCCCACCCACTCTTTCTACTTCATCAGACCCTGGGGTCTTTCTGAGGTCATCCAAGAGCAACATCTCTATGAGACGTTGGGTGCTTGCACTTCTCCCTGTCCTCAGCTTCCTAGATGTACACATGTTTCTCAATTCTTAGAATGAGAGATGGTCATACCTAGTTGGCAGAGAGCCACTGGCTGCTCCTCTAGAAGACATACTAGTGTTATGTGGTGTAGGCACCTACCTAACCTAGAGGAGACTAAACTCTCTTGAGTTGGAGAAAGGGTGTGCTAGACCCTTGTCTTACCCAACTCCAAGTTCAGTAGAACTTACTTATTCAATCTTGATGTATTATATGTGCCTAATACTCAGTGGTTTTCAGTTAATCACTCAATGAGATTTATCTGGTGAAACAATAGCAAGCTTGAATCCCAATCGCTGCACACCAATGTGAGAAGTTGCCAGGTATATGATGTCCACTAATTAAAGTGGGCACCTTGCACCAGTCCAAACGACCCTTATGATGTATGAGGTCAAAGATAACCTTTAGAAAGCTATCCTAGTGGTAGCTGTGGAGAGCAGCCTTCAGGCTTAATCTTGAAGGAATGTAAAGCTGCTTGTTTTGCCAGAATATCACCTCCTGAATGATTAAATGAAAGGAGAACCACACAAGTGTTATGTAAAAATATGTATTTATTACTAAAACACTCTCTACTAATCTCTACACGCGATTAGAACATAAAGCACACAATACTTAATCAATAGAACATACGTAAGTAGCAAAATATACAACGGGCTCCAGGGGGAGACCGAACCATATAATAACAAAATGGTATAACAACAACGACTTCAATAGACACAGTGCCTAGAGCACATAGAATCGCTGGGACCCCAAGGAACCACCCAAGGCAGTGACACAGGGCGCCCACGGAGGACGGGTGCAGTGAGGAAACACGACCGCGTGCTCCGTGCCACTCTATGGGAAAGTCGCGGTTGGAAAATTACAGTTTAAGGACACTTCTACGAGGACTTCAAGCAAACCCTTTGGAACATAAGAGGTTCTAAGGCCAGCACCCTTGTGAGTACCGAGGTACCCGTGTTACCTATCCCAGAGGAGCCGGGTGCATAGGGGTCAAGTGGTGTCGGAAACCTCTGTCGTTTTCAATGGAGAGCTGCAAGAAAGTACTGCTGCCAGGAAGGCGAAGAGTGTCCTGTGGAATTCAAGCCTGGATTCCAGATGAGAAGAACCTGAAAGCAGAGGGGACAGTGTCTGGGTCACTTCAGGTGACCAGGGGCTCGGTAGTCGAATGCCCACCGATGTCGGGTGCTTCAGGTGAAGAGAAAGGATGTTTGTCTCTGCTGCCACGGGGACCAGGAGATGCCGACGAAGACCAGGGTCTGGAGGTGAGCTGTCCCACAAAGGATGTCGAGAGCTGAGGGGTCAGTGTCCGGCTGGAGCACCAACAAGCCTTGGCAACGCCAATCCATGCAGGCAGATGAAACAGGTTACGGTGTGGACCAGCAAGGTCCAGGGGACTCTCCAAGCAATGGAGAGTCAGGGCACGTCTAGAGCAACCAGGCAAGCCCAAGAACAAATGAGAGGACCCTCGCCAGGACCCACAGGCCAACGGACCAGGGATCACGAGGTGACCTCGAGCGAATTCACAAAGGACCAGCCCACAGAGCACTCGTGTAGTGGAGGCCGGATATCTTTGGTGCAAATGTTGCTCGGAGTCGGGACTACACGTAGTCCAATGCACAAGCTCAGGGATTGCCAACAAGCATATGCACTTGCAAATAGATGCAGTGCACAGGGGTACAGGTTGCACGGCTCCCACGAGGGATACTGGTCTCAGAATCACTGAGAGGTCAGATCTACCTCGGGGACCTTTGGGAACCCACCTCCTGTGTTGCAGAAATCTTCGGAGTCCGCAGGAGCTCTGGAGATGCAAGCCAGTCAGATGCGCTTAGGTGCCTGCTGCTGCAGGGGATTAACTCCTTTACTCCAAGGGAGATTCTTCTGTTGTCCAGCGAAGTGCAGACCATCGAAGTACTTGCTTTCTTTGCAGAGTCTTGTCCAGGTATAATCTAAAGTCCTGGAATCAGGTATCCGACTTTATACCCATGGGAAGGGGTTGGACTGACTCTGGGGACCCTCCTAGGGGAGGGGCAGGACAGAGGGGTGGCTACACCCATGTTCTTTGTCCAGTTTCACACCAGAGCATGAGCCAATGGCTCCCAGAACTGGTTTGAGCTGGACTATGCATGGGGACACCAAATGTGCCCCCAGTGCAGACTTTCTGGCACTCTAAGAGTGCACCCACCCAGCCCCAATACACTAAACCCTGTCTGGGAGGTGGTCACACCTCCCTGTGACAGGAAACCTATTGTCAGGCCTTCCTCTGCTTGAGCTTGGCTCAGCAGCAGGAGGGCAGACTCGTGTCTGTGGCTGGCAGCATCCATTTTGTGCTGCCCAGGTCGAGAAAGCTGGTATTGGGTAGATCGGTGACCCACAGTAGTGGTTCTAGAAGGGTGGAATCATACCTCCCACACTAGTTACTGGTGTGGAGGTATGATTCCAAGGTGTTTGACACCAAACACGACATGTTTCTAAGCAGCCGTTTTAAAGTTAGCATTTACAGTGAGGTTATAATGCACTTAAACATATATGGTTGGCTGCATCACAGACAACCCCGGAGAATGGTCTCCGAAGGCTGCAGAGGGACCCTACTCATGCAGGGGCACCCTCTCACATAAAACCCAGCACCCTGCCTTCAGGATTGATAAGGCCTGCCATAGGGGTGACTGATAGGTTTGTATGTGTAGTGATTTAGAGAGATATAGTGAACCTATATCTTAAGTAAGTGGTGCAAGCACCAGCTTACACAGCCTGCTGTAGCAGGCTTGTCGTGTCAATTTGAATGGCCTCTCAGGGGTGGCATAATACATGCTTCAGCCCATGGGAGACCTCTGGGGTACCTATGCCCTGGGTACATGGTGTACCATATACTAGGGACTTATAAGGGTACCCCAGTATCCAATCTGGAGTGTACCTAAAGTACATAACACAACCAATTTAGGGAAAAAGCAGATAGACTGGGGTCCTGATTAGCAGGATCCCAGTCAGACTAGTCAAAACCAGCAAAACACCAGGAAAAAAGTGGGGGTAACCATGTAGTCAGATCCTACCTTCCTACACATACTAACAGGTGGAGTAACATTTAGTACAGTGGTAATACCAGGGGTATATGTGACAACAAGGAAAATTAGCATAGGGATCCCATTTTTCCTGATGAATGCCGGTAGAGAGACGGAATCCGGCAGAAACATGTTGACCTCTATGCAGAACGGAGGGGTGGAGAGTGCATAATTCACTCACGCCACCACCATCCGAGGGTATTTTCTCACCCTTTTTTACTCCTGACAAGGGAATCAAGGAATAAAATTGTTATGACGATATCTCTTAGTCAGTTTTAACACTTATCGTCTGCACCCGTTTAGGATCCTTTTCTTTTCCTTTTTCTATATGTTTGTATTGTCTACCCCTCCCTATTGCTCTGCCTCTAGCGTTGGTCTGCGCTGAGGCGTTTAGTAGCAGCCCTATGATGAAGCATGCCACAACTTGTTGTGGGTGAGGGCAGTTTTTACAAAGTGAATGTGCTCCCAGCGTAACTTTATATATACTTAAAATTTGCGACATGTAGTCACCTTACTTCCTTTTGTGTGTTTATATCGTCTTAGAGGAGGGCGAAGTAAGGTGTTTTCCTTCTCCCCCTTATCTCGTGTATAGTGCTGCAAAATGTTGCCCAACATAAAGTCCGCCGGGGACAGTGGAGAGTTTATTCAAGAAGATCATGGATACCCCATGTAATCAAAACTGGTAAATGTATATCTTTGCAAGAAGAACCCATGTAGATCAGGAGATGAAAGACTTTTGCCAAATAAGAGAAGTAAAGAAGAAGAAAGTCAGCATTATGCCTATGGTGTGGTAAGAAGGGGCATTTTTTTTGCAAACTTTTATCAGCTGTCAGGTTATATGTTGGCACATTCTAAGGAAACCGTCGAGGTTACTAAAATGTCAGTTACTAATAAGGCACATTTCTATCTCCAGGTAACTCCTCAAGGTCCCTATTCACTCTCCGCAATAGTGGATTCTGGTGCATTAATGTGCTTTATCAACAATCCTTTTCAGAACAGATGCAGATTCCCCAGGTAATTGAAAAAGTACCTGAAAAGATATTAGCGATTGATGGTATAACTGTATCATTGGAAGGGGGACATTTCCAAATAAACAGGTCCACTTTTCTTGGCTACCTCAGTAGGACATATCAAACGTAATAAATGTGTTCTTATAGGCTCTCCATCTTTTCCTATTGTATTAGACTTAGCTGCTAAGTTACTTTGTCTTTCTACAAACTCAGCCATCATTGCAAACCCTGGAGAAAAGTGAAGAAGACCCAGTGCCCAAGTCCTATGAAGAATTTTGCAATGTGTTCAGCAAAAAGGCGTAGACACCCTGCCTCCTCACAGATACTATGATTGCTTCATTGACCTAATTCCCCCCAAACCCATGCCACTCAGTAGAATATACCCACTAATGGTTAAAAAAGATGAAGTACTGTGTCACTATCTGAAGGAGAATCTTCATAAGGGCTGAATTGTGCATTCAACATCACCCACAGAAGCTCACATCTTGTTTGTGCTGAAAGAGAACAGGAAGTTTCAACCGTGTGCTGACTATAGAAAACCCAATCCAATCACAATCAGAAACAGATGCCCTCTCCCCGTCTTCTCAGTTCTACAAGACCAAGTCAGTACTGCCAAGAATTTTACAATAACTCGACTTAAGGAGAGCATGTTATCTAGTTAAAGAAGTAGAGGGGTATGAGTGGCAAACAGCATAACAATTCATAGTATGGACATTTTTAATATCTTGTCATACACTAAGGCCTCTGTAGTGCACGTGCCACCTTGCAGCATTATGCCAATAACATCTGCAGGGATTTCCTGGACATCTTCATGGTAGTATATCTAGATGAAATCCTAATCTCTTCAGATACCTTGGAAAAACATCACACACTTGTTTGAGAGGTGCTCCCTCACCTCCCCAATCATGCTCTATACGCACAAGCAGAAAAGTGTCCTTTCAAAGTATCTGGCTTCTAGGATTTGAATCCTCAGGGAGGGGATCAAAATGGATGCCTCAAAAGTAAAAATCTGTGTTGGAATGGCCTTCCCCAAACTCAGTGATCAAAATACATTGGTTTGTTGGATTCACCAACTTCACAGGTGATTCATACACAAACTTTCAACACTCATTCAAGCTATCATCAGTCTAACCAAAAAGGGTACCCTGCTACTGAGAAGAAGAACAAGGATAGGCTTTCCAGAAAGTGAAGTCGGCAGTAAATACTGCACCTATTTTGAGACACCCTTGTGTCACGTCATAATTCATAGTGGAGACAGATGCCTCTATGTTCACCTTTAGAGCAGTCTTATTCAAAAGAAATATGTAAACTTAAGCATTACATCATTTGGCCTATTTATCCTGGATTCTCTCAGAAAAAAAGAGAAAAGTGATACAATTTATGATCAACAACGATTGAGCCTTAAGGAGGCATTGGACCACTGGAAACATTACCTGGAAGGAGCACATCACAAAATAACAGTCTGGATGGACCACAACAATCTACTTTATCCAGCATCCATGAAATGTATGAATTTGAGACATGCAAGTGGTCATCTCTAGATGCAAATACTTAATCACCTATAGACCCGTCAACAGACATGGGTGAACAGACGCCTTCCCATGTCAGATGGAATATAGACAAATTCCAGTTGACCTGATATGTCTTACAATCTCTAGATCATCTGGCAGTGCAGATTTAGTCAACCTACCAACATGAGACAGAGAGCCAGGTGAACTGTAACCCACAAACCATCTAATCATTACATGAGGATGGTGCATTATGGAAACGATCAGTCCTGTGAGAGTCACAGCAGCACTTGTTGTTAGTAGGTTCCAAAACTCCTTTCAGCATGAAAAGACACACTCAAGAATACATGCTAAGAATATACATTTATAACTTTTATTAAAATCAACGTCCAATTCTAGTGCATATATTGTGTATAGTTGTGACTATAAAAATAAACAGAATCGTGGTGACAATAGCAACTAATAAACAGGATATTATAGCTAATGCTGCAACATTATAAAGGTATGCTAAAGTTTCCTTGCATTTGTCATCCAACCCCTCCTCATTGCCTCCAAGTAAGCTAATCTTAGCACCAAAAGGAGCCTGTGTGAGTTTCTTAGGTGGCTTTTCCTTTCACCCTCATACCTTAGTAAAACAAGTGAGTTCCTGTTCAGTATGAAGAGAGCCATTGTCTCTCTTTCTGCATTTAACAACAACGGTGTCCCTAGACAGACTGATAAGGCTCACATGGTAGCTTGATGTGCCTGCCTTTGGCCTTCAAAAAGGAAAAGGTGTTTAAAGCTTTCGTCTGTGAAGCCTCTCAGCTTGCTGCTCACTGGAAGCGAAGATTCCTCTCTCGCCAACCTTTATCTATATGGAGCTTAAATATTCCTTTTAGTTTGTTGGATATTATTGAAATCAGCAATCAATAAATTAGCGTTTATACACTTTCACCTACTTATGTTTCTATGAAAGAGGAGTTGCCCATTTGAATAGCATGTATCAATAATTACAGAAGCACTTGAAACAAATATTAAATAACATGTTGTCAATTTAAAAATAAAATAAAAAATGCTGAACTATGGAAGCATCAAATAATGCCCTCCTGCAAACCAGGCTATCCGATCATTACGAATCAAATAATAAACTATATATTTGTGCAAAATGAATTATCGACCTGTAACATATCAAATAGCAAACAATACTAAGTGCTATCATTTGTAATTGAACAAAATGCGCACTTGAACATACAACTATCTGAAATAAAATGCTGAGTATCTAAATAAGAAAAATATGACGATTACATCAGTCCCTTTGAGCGTTCTCTCCCCTATGATAGAGAAAGTGAATGAATTGGCTGTCACTAGACTCAGTAATTAATCTCAACTCAGTATTGATTCCTACCAATGGATTAAACAAGAACCAGACTGTAGAAAAGTGCAGCATTAGTAATTGTATTGGAAAAAAGTCATCTACATTCCTAACACTGCAATGCATTGCAAGAAAAAGTAATGAGGTGGTGCCATGACTCACCCGCAGAAGGCATCCAAGATTAAGGAAGATGTAAGCAATCACTGGTAGACATGTTTGGTGACCATATTTAAAACAATCAGTTTAGCAGTGTTCAGTATGCGCACAGTCCACCAGCAGGATTACTTCAGCCCTTACTGGCTCCCAAACAACCGCGGGTAATGATATCATTGGATTTTGTTGCAGACCTGCCACCTTCAAATGCGTCCAACCACGTTGATAGTAGTGGCCTACTTTACTAAGATGGGACACCTTTTTCCACTCAAAAAGTTGCCTACAATAGTAGAACTAGCAGAAGTTTTTTAAGTCCGGTTCTGGGGGCTTAATGTACTAATTCATTCGCTATTGGGGCGTGTGTTTGACCTCTTGACCACAGGTTCTAATCCTGGCGGTTCCACTCAGCCTTTCATCCTGCTGGGGTTAATTAAATGCGTGCCATTGGGTTGGGTAACAGTAAACATCAGTTATTCAGTACCAAGGTACCCTTCTGGGAGAACGTGCTCTTTACAAATGCACACATTATGTAAGTGTACATTTTCTGTTTGCATGGTATGCAAGATACAATTATTGCAGACTGATGCACAAAGTTCATAGCATTATTTTGGAAAGAACTTATGAAGAGAGTCCTCAAAAAAACATTTAAAATCCACCAACAATCATCCGCAGGCTGATGGACAGACAGAATGTCTGACACAATCTATCAAACAGTACTTACGGTGTTTACTCGTGAATCATGAAATGCATGGGCTAGGTGCATTGTTCTGGCAGCATTCTCCTACAATAATTCCCTCCCTGGAAAGAGCTGCAGCTTAATGCAGTAATGGTTATCATTCGAATAAGTGGCCAGCCAGGATAAGAGCTTCATCGGTTGCAGAGGAGGAAAAAAATCCTGAGGTTCACCATTGAGAAGCAAAGATATCGGGGAGAATACATCATGGAGACAGGAGTTCTTCACATGTATCTTGAAAACCAAGAATAGATTCACCCAGTCATGTCAGTCATTTACCCAATCATGGTTTACATGAACCGTGTATACTTGAGTATGCCTGACTGCCTTAAAGACTTCAGTGGTTGCAGAATGCGCATGCATGTCTCTTACCCAGAACTCATGTGATCATGTTTTTTATTGCTAAGAAACTGCATGTTTAGCCGGTAGACTCTACTGCCTCTACTGCAGCATGCAGTACTTTATACATATCTGTAGGATTAGGAACGCTTAGTTTGCAAAAGCATGGGGGGGAAATGTAAAAATGTGTGAGACTTGTCCAGTGCTTAACACCTGACTTGCCAGGGCTAGCCAGGTATTAGACGTAATGTGTCCTTGCTTCCTAGTTCTATGGAGTTCCTGGGAAGCTAGAGCGCCTCCTCAACAACCAGGCACTATCTAGGAAGGTTGCTTGCCTCAGACATCCCGGCTACTCTTCATGATTGAGAGCCTTAGCTCGAGAAATGAAGACCTTGGTCGCCAGACACAATGGGAGTGAGAAGGACCTGGCCAGCTGCCACCACCACCTGTTTGTGCCAACCGCAAGAGGGGGAGGGTGCTGTGCACATAAGCACAGCCTCCTCATTTTCAACAAGGAAGAAAAACAGAGATCAAAATGAGAAAGTTAGATCAGGAAAGACCCTACCACAGTAGCAGTGGCCAGCGGCTGAAGAATAGAGATATAGGCTAACTGGACTAGAGCTCGCCCGGCTGCGGAAGGAAGCTCACTCCGCTTCTTATGTACATTTGGCACATATGAGACAACACTGTGTCCTTCCTCCTGAACATGTTCTCATGATGGAGATGATAGGGCAGAAGCCAAGGTTGTCTCATGCAATATGTACATTAAAAAAAACAGCGCACCGTTGTATTCTTTACCTTCTGAAAAAATGTGAAGCTATCCACCCCAATGATCCTATGCCGTATCTCTGTGGATGTATCTCTGGACGAGGACCTCACGTTCTTCATTTCTCTTCTGGGCAGATCACTGGTGCCAAGAAGGCTGACCCTCTTGACTCTCTTCTCCCTCCCCTTAGAGGCGTGGATCATCCTCAGGGATTGCTGCATCAGCTATAAAGGGCTATTCCTGTGGAAACCTTCATACAGGAAGCCCGCTCAGGATTGCACACTGATCCCAGAACATTAGTACCAAGCGATCACTTGTTCAGCTCAAGAGCACGGGATCTTCTACCAGAATAGATACATTTTTGCATCCTGCGCTCTTTGCCTGGTGAGAGCCACTCAAGACTAGGCCTGGGCAAAATGCTGTTTACACCAGCACAATGTCGCATAATTTCCAGCATTTGCATTACTCTTGTCATGTGAAATACCCAAAATTATGGCATAAAGACACATCACGAAATTTTGATACTGTTCTACCACCATTGGCGCCTGCTTCCATGCTCTAGGTCTTCTGCGAAGAGTATTTCCCTTTCTTCCAGTGTCCACTCGGAAAACCCTTATCCAGGCACTAGTACTAAGTTGCCTAGACTACTGCAATGCTCTGCTGATCTCAGCCAGTGAAGCATCTCTGAACAAATTGCAAGTGGTCCAAAACACCGCTGCCCGACTGGTCTCCAACGCTCCCTCCCTTACTCCCTCCCTTCCCCTTTTGCAGAGACTGCATTGGCTGCCAGTGCGGAAGCGGATCCGTTTTAAGATCTGCTGCATTGTGCATAAATCTCTAAATGGCAAGGGCCCCAGTTATTTGGCAGAGAAATTAAAAAATGCCAGCCTCCCAGGACACTACGCTCAGGGACCAAATCTCTACTTGTGGTCCCACGCTGCAACAAAATCTCGGCTAGGCGGGAAAGCGTTCTTCCACTTGGCCCCTACCTTCTGGAACCAATTACCAATCCATTTGCGGGAGTGCTCTGATCACCTGCAGTTCCGTAGGCTTCTGAAGACTACATTGTTTTAATCTATTCCTCTTTCTTGGCCGACTAAGCAGTTCGCTAGCGCGGAGATACCCCTTGGGGGGTGATTCAGGCGCTTTATAAATCTTAAATCAAATCAAATCAAAATCCTGTCAAAGGAGCACGGAGACAATGTGAAGGGTCAGAACGCGTGTGCTGCTGTTAGTGTCAAAGAATTATTTGCCACATTTTTAGCACAAAATGCATCCATGAGTGCAAAAACTAATGCAAGCTCATATTTCACGCAATAAAAGGCCTACTCGAGACCCATCGTGTTCCTTTCCTGTCCACACTACCCTCTTCTCCCCTTTCCTCTCCTGGGCCTTGCAGAGGTATGCCCTCTCTCTTATCTATACTGGGTTATATGTTTACCTTTTGTGTTCATTGTCAGGTCCTCCACTTCCTACTGGTGACTGGTGAGCGTCACCCCAGTGCAACAGCGGCATTAAATACTGTAAACAAATATGTGACCAATTTATTGGGTTTTAATAACCAACCCCTGAACTCCTTTACCCTGTGAATATCATTAATCCCTCTCTGTTTAAAACGGCACCTTCTGTCCTCAATGTGCGTCTGTTCTTAAAGCGGTATTGCGTTTAAACTGATTACTATTCGAACGTCTTATGCCCCCATTACCCCCGCTCCGTGTCATAGTCTCTCGCCTGAAGCTTGGCCTGTGGCGGCATGCGGAACATGTCAGTGCGGCCGGTGCTCCCCTATGGCGGCAGACCCAAGCTATCATTTAATCGGGATTATGGGCACCCCGGCTGCAGTCAGAGCAGAACTCTGAACGTGGTAGCGCCGAATAAATATACTTATAGCGTCAAGGCGCCTCTTGTTGGTGTTTGGAAGTTTTAAAAATCAAATGCCAAGTCATCAATGCCCAGACCATATACTGGTAGAGTGAAGTTCTGTTATCAAAGAGCACCTATATTTGAACTAGGTAAGTTGGCGCTATACACTTGGAAGCGTACAGAGGACGTAACGCAGAATACTGTGGGCGCTGTAGCCACCAAACCCATCATATGTTTAAAATTGTAAAAACTGTGGTGTTCCATTGCACTGATTTGCAAATGCAGGGCTGGCCTTTAGGCCCAGGGCGGCAATTTTCTGAGGGGCGCACGGAGCTATGTGTATAAGGTAATACTAACAGCAGCACCCCTGTGGGCTTGCTGCAGCCTTGTCCATATACCTGTGTGCTCGGCTCTGTCTGATTTCCCGGTAAGTGGTCTGAATCCATCATATCATACTGTGGGCAATGTTTTAACACCGCATTCCGTGCCCTCCCTTCACCCTATGAACCCTGCTGACAGTCACACACCAACAAAACCATCATCAGTGCGAGTGGGGGGGTCCGACGAGGTTTGTGTTCAGGGGCCATTCCCTGCTCAGCCAGGGACTGACCAGTGAATGCAAAAGGGGCCCCCTGCAGCCTCATGTAATTCATTATCATCCGCAAAGGCGTCACATTTCTCTCCGCCCAGGGCGCTAGCTTAACAAAGGCGGGCTCTGTGCAGGTGCATCTATGTAGTGCCTGGTAAACCTTAATAGGCGCCGAAGGTTGAGCGTTTGGAAGAGAACGGGCGCCTTTTCATACGGTAGGTTTCAGTGACTAGGAATTCCATGGTGGTTGTACAAACAAAGGCGGAAGGGAGTTGCAGGTCGCCAATGTGCAGACACTGAAAGTGTCATTGTTCACATGGATGATGCAAACAGAGAGCAACGCTAACATGGCTTTGGAGTTCAAGCTGAAGTACTCTCTGCCCTGGATCTCGGTACCGAAAGAAAGGAGAGACTTTGAATGGAACAGAACGGAGAAAAATGATATTCGATTACAGTTTTGTTTCCGTGTCTGTAAAATATGTCTTCACATCGGACGAGGTGGCAGAGTGGTTAAGGCGATGGACTGCTAATCCATTGTGCTCTGCACGCGTGGGTTCGAATCCCACCCTCGTCGCACATGCCCTTTTGGTAGATTCTCCTGTCTTCATCCACATTCTTCTTACTTCATACAAATTGTGGGTTTATTCCAATTAGGGAAAAAAAGGCATTTTCAACTAAAATTAACACTGAAATTTCAGGTAAAAAGGTATGTTTGCCCATGCTGGAATGCATTCCTGGAAGATACCCAGTTGTAAGGAATTTGCTGAGGCATGAACAGGAGCGGCCAAAACAGGAATCACTGCAAAGTGACCATGACTTGTTTGCAGCCCTTTCTTGCCTTGCTTACAAATTGAAGAGCTGTTACTGCATTTTAAAAATGTATTTGTGGAAGTAACCTTTTTTTCTGTGCTTATTTGTTGTTGAGAAGGCAGCTTGTCTTTCTATTTAATTTCTTATTTAGGTTTGAAAGGTTTCTTTATTTTCGATATGGTGCACAAATCACTTAATGTCTACATGCAAACAACATCGACAAATGCTAGTCACAGCAATGATAGAGATCTTTATAGCTATGCTAATTCTCTCTTCAGTCTAGCATAGCTGTCTCCTTTCTTAACACAGTTACACACTATTTAACCCTTTCACGCCACTCCAGACTCCTTGTCTCTAATTTGGCGTTGTTTGGGAGGAAAAATAATTTTACTACAGATGGCTTAAAAGGTAAAATGTATATTTTTTAGTTTTTGGCTATTTTAGGATGTAAGCTGATTGTAACCTTTGTTTTTTGTTTTTAAAGCTAGAAGGGTCTGACAAGGAGTTTGGAGTGGCGGAAGAAGGTTGATTACTTTGTAGTTGTGTTTAGAAAGATGATAGCTGCACTATATGAAAGAGAAAGTTTGCACAGCTGTAAAGATTGCTCTCCCTGCCACGACCTGCATATGTGATTTATTGGCACGTAAACATTGGGTGGACTGCTGTAAATCACTGGTTGTGAGGCTTGCCACTGAGACTAAAACCTACTCAGTGGCGACCGACACAAGGAAGAGATGGTGGAGTTGGTATAGGGGGCGTGGTGGAGCCCGCACGCGGGGGGGTGGGGGGGGTTAATAATTTAAAAAAAAACACTTACCTGGAGCTGCCGGCCTCCTTCGCGTCCCAGCACGCACTGGGGCAGTATCCAACTCGATGTGCAATCCCCGCGCTGCTCTCATGCTATGAGAGAAGCGCGGGGATGGGCCTGAGTGGGCTGAAAACACACTCCTCTCAGGACAAGGAGTCTGTGCAGTTTCTCCTTCCCAGCTGTTCAATACAGCCATGTTGGGGAAACCTGGGGGCATATTATCAAGAAACGGCGTTAAAATTATCGCCGGTTTAGCGGCAGAAAACTAAAGCGGCGATAATGGGCTTGATAATATGCCCTGGAGAATTCCAATAGAAGCCCATGTTCTGGTGCGATAATTTTAACGCCGTTCTTGATAATATGCCCTCTAAGTGCGCTTGTGTGTTTGGCCGGCCTGAGATGGCAAGCCAAACACACAGGCGCACTTAGAAGTGCACATAGCACTCCTCCTCCTCCCTCCCATGCTCCAGCCCTGCCCCTCCCTGTACACGCTGGCTCAGAGCTGGCAAATTAAAAGAAACGATTATGGCATATCGTTTTATTTTTCACCTGTTGGCTCTGAGCCAGTGGGGCGACGCTCCTCCGCCATTGCGGGGAGACGCCCAGAACCGACTTCTTAAGCTGATAAGTTATTGGTTGGATATAGCAAGCCACATTTGCTGTTCTTTATTGCTATTATAAGTTAACAGGTACTGTACGATAGAGAAAGAATTACTCTATGATTGTTGCCAAGAGTAAAGGATCAAACCAAAAACTTGTGTTTCCTTGCAAAAAAATAAAAATAAAAGTTCATTCTAAACACACCCAAGAGCAACATTTATGATGGTATGGAAAGTTGTAGTAATGTTTGCGACCCATGATGCGCTAGGACACTATTCAATGAAATATAGATCAAAATGATTATACTTTATACATGAACTAAATGTATTCTGCGTATATAAAATGACACAGTGTTTGACATGTCTAATAAGATCTCCCTTCTCTAACAAATTAAGTGTTCTCTGCCATTTGCTGGGTTTCAAACTTTCCCTTTTCATAGTGCAAGGTAAGAGAGCAGCTTAGCTGTGATGCCAGATAACAATAAAAGTGAGAACAATTTTGAATATGTGGGGAGTGCTTCAAAGGCAAAATAAAATGTTACTTTGAAAAAATAAAACGCTTTGCATGGTGCATTGCAATGGTGTGAAGACCTTTTTATTTTACTACATTCACTTTTCTATTGAGTTTTGTGGTGGTATATCATAGAAGAAAATCACTTCTTTGCATAGCTACACAGTTTTTTATGAGCAGAGTTGCCTTCAAGCCAGTCATCTGTGCAAAGCCACTGCACGCAACTGCACTCCAACATCACCAACAGCAGCACAGCACCACCTCAGCATCACTCAGCTCAAGCGCAGCACCACCTCAGCCCCAGCGCACCACCTCTGCACCAGTGCAGCACCACCTCACTACCAGTGCAGCACTACCTCAGCATCAGTGCAGCACCACCACCTGAGCATCAGCGCAGCACCAGCGCAGCATAACCTGCCCTCATCGCAGCATCACTCAGCACCACCTCAGCACCGGTGCAGCATCTCCTCAGTATCATTCAGCACCACCACAGCATCAGCACAGCACACCTCCGCATCAGTGCACCACCAGTGCAGCACTAACTCGGCACCAGTACAGTCCCGCCACGACATCAGTGCAGCACTGCATCAGCACAGCATCATCTCAGCACAGCACCAAATCAGCATCATTAAGCATCACCTGAGCACCAGCACCACCACCACACCATGACTCAGCACCACTACAGCATCCCTCAGCACCAGCACAGATTCACTTGCACCAGCACAGCATCACTCAGCACCACCACAGCATCACTCAGCACAAGCGCAGCATTTCCTCAGCAGCAACTCAGCACCAATGCAGCCCCACTCCAGCATCAGCGCAGCACCCCTTCAGCACAGCACCAACTCAGCATCACTCAGCACTACCTGAGCACCAGCTCAGCACCACCTAAGCACCTAACGCAGCACCACCACCTCAGCATGACAGCACCAGCACAGCATCACTGAGCACCACCACAGCACCAGTGCAGCATCTCCTCAGCATCACTCAATACCACCACAGCACCATTTCAGCATCAGCACAGCATCACCTCCGCATCATTGTACCATAACCAGAGCAGCACCAACTCAGCCACAATGCAGCCCCATCACAGCATCAGCGCAGCACAACCTCAGCACCACCTCATCACCAACCCATCACCAACACAGCACCACCTCAGCACAAGCACAGCGTCACATCAGCATCAGCATACCACCAACTCAGCACCACTTTGCACCACCTGAGCACCAGCACAGCACCACCTGAGCACCACCAAACCATCACTCAGCACCACCTCAGCATCACAAAGCACCACCTCAGTATCACTCTGCACCACCTGAGGACCACCCCTGCACAACCAAACTACACTTCAGCACCACCTCAGTATCTTTCAGCACCAGCACAGCATCAGCACAACACCACCTCAGCATCAGTGCAGCACCACCTCAGCATCAGCACAGCACCATCTCAGCATCAGCACAGCACTATCCCCTCATTAGTGCACCACCACCAGTGCAGCACCAACTCAGCATCAGCATAGCATCAGGTCAGCACCACTTCAACACCAGTGTAGCACCACCTCAACATCAGCACAGCACCATCTCAGCCTCAGCACAGCCCCACCTCTGCATAAGTGCACCACCACCAGTGCAGGCTCACCTCAGCACCAGCACAACTCCACCTCAGCACCAGCACAGCCCTACCTCGGCAGCAATTCAGCACCAATGCAGCACCACTTCAGCATCAGCACAGCATCTCCTCCACATCAGCATAGCATTACATCAGCACAGCACCAACTCAGCCTCACTCAGCACCACCTGAGCACCAGCTCAGCACCACCTGAGCACCAATGCAGAACCACCACCTTAGCATGACTCCTCATCACTCAGCACCACCTCAGCATCACACAACACCACCTCAGTATCACTCTGCACCACCTGAGGACCACCTCTGCACAACCAAACTACCACTTCAGCACCATCTCAGTATCTTTCAGCACCAGCACAGCATCAGCACAACACCACCTCTGCATCAGTGCAGGACTACCTCTGCATCAGCACACACCTCAAAATCAGCACAGCACCACCTCAGCATCAGCACCGCACCACCTCATCATCAGCACAGCACCAATGTCTCATCAGTGCACCACCACCAGTGCAGCACCACCTCAGCACCACCACAGCACCACCTCAGCATCAGCACAGCACCGTCTCAGCATCAGCACAGTGCCATCCCCTCAATAGTGCACCACCACCAGTGCAGCACCAACTCAGCATCAGCATAGCATCATGGCAGCACCACTTCAGCACCAGTGTAGCACCACCTCAACATCAGCACAGCACCATCTCAGCCTCAGCAAAGTCCCACCTCTGCATAAGTGCACCACCACCAGTGCAGGCTCACCTCAGCACCAGCACAACTCCACCTCAGCACCAGCGCAGCCCTACCTCAGCAGCAATTCAGCACCAATGCAGCACCATTTCAGCATCAGCACAGCATCTCCTCCACATCAGTATAGCATTACCTCAGCACAGCACCAACTCAGCCTCACTCAGCACCACCTGAGCACCAGCTCAGCACCACCTGAGCACCAATGCAGAACCACCACCTTAGCATGACTCCGCATCACTCAGCACCACCACAACATCACTCAGCACCACCACAGCATCACCCAGCAGTACCTCAGCACCACCTCATCCTCAGCTCAGCACCACCTCAGCACCAGCACAACCCCTCCTCAGCACCAGCACAGCCCTACCTCAGCAGCAACTCAGCGCCAATGCAGCACCACTTCAGCATCAGCACAGCATCACCTCCACATCAGCACAGCATTACCTCAGCACAACACCAACTTAGCCTCATTCAGCACCACCTGAGCACCAGCTAAGCACCAAACAAGCATTTGGAATGCAATAGCTCTCGCATTAGCGAGAGTTTAAACTATTGGCATTCTAAATGACAATACCTTTCATTTATGTTTTAAAACCAAAACATAAGTAAAAAGCTGTTCACTAGCCCAGATGAACACTAAAAGCACTTCAGCTTCGCGCAGCCGGGCCCCAAAATGCCAGAGCTGCTAGGAGTCTATACCCTCTCAGCCTTTCACTTCCTCCTGCAGGAAGTTAATAATACAGAGCGGCTTTTCATGCGGAGCAGCTTCCAGGGCTCTGTGTGTCTGGAAGATTCCAGGCAGTCGCTGGGGTGCTCCATTCACTTCTGTACCTTACCGCTGGCACCGGGGGCCTTTGACTCGGATCCCTCAGGGGGGTGCGGATCTCAGGCACGTAGCAATAAAGAGAATAATAGAACCAAACGTTTGTATTGTCCGCACATAAACATGGCCGACTCTGCTTAACCATATACACTTACCTGCCTCGGAAGTATGAAATTCCGAGGCAGTCCTGCTGAGAATCAAACTTTCCTCGTATGGAAATTCATGGTTCGCTGGGTTGGAACACCAGCTATTTTTTCCCCCTTGTGATGAGAATTGAATGGATTCTTTCATCTCCTGCTAGCAGAGGCATTTGTCCTGTTTTAATCTCTCTTCTGTTTCATTGACTTTTTTGAAAAGGTGGAATACCTAAGGAAACAAGAAGAACAAGTAAGGATAGCGACAACTTAGATGGTTTTGTGGAGGAGGCGGGGCTTTAGGTATGGTTGGTTGGGGGGAGAAACAGACATGAGGGTGATGGAGCGAGATTAAGCAGCGACGGGGTGGGTGGGGCATTGAGATAGTGCCGGGCGCCCGTGTTAAAGTGAAAGCGGGCGCCCGTGTGCTGCCTGCAGTAAGAGAAACTCATTCATGAAAATAGTGCTCACAGACTAAAGAAGGTGTACCGTGCAACAACCAAAGTAAAAGGGCCAGTCGCCATGGGAGGTTACAAATGAAGACAAGGTGGTACTAGGAGGGACTAACAAGCCTACTAAGGAATCAGAAGCCAGCATTTACGAAGGACAATGACACAAGCTAATGACAAATATGGGTGGAGAGTGGGCGGGGTTTCTATTCCATACTCCACTACAACAAGTCTCACAGAGCAGCGCATGCGCACTGCCTCTAGGCTCGACCTAAAAATGAGAACACATTTTTTGTGTTAATCCTGTTTTTTAATAGGGTCGTTGAGTTAAACATAAAGCCTTCTTGGTTATATATAAGGTGACAATTTTTTTGTATTATAACCTTTCAACATGCCGCGCAGCAGCCACAATGCTCTACAACACAGCTTAAAGACATTGGCAAAGCCAAATAGCTATGTCTAAACACTTATAAGGTCCCTAAGGCGAGACCTATTGGCTATACCAATGTTTGTTTCTACTGCGGCTTGTACTGAGTCCCAGGAAAAGAGCTGCAGCATGAGCCGCAGTAGAAAAAGGCACTTTGTGCACATCCATTCACTGTGTGCTAGGCAGCATCTGGTGCCAGGCACACGGTGCATGGATGTGTGGGGGGGCACTACATGTGCCCCCAGGGCCTCTTAGCAGTGGCCCACAGGAGCCGGGGCCCTGCTTGAGGCCCCCAAAGTCTGTTTCTGTCTACCTTTTCATGGTGGTGGGACCACCAAGAAAAGCCAGTCAGAAAGGGACATCCTAATCCCTACTGCAGTGCCTGCACAGGCACCGCCTCCATTTTAGGGATAGGATCCCGGCCGCTGCCCCAACGGGATCCTGGATCCAGTCAGAGGCAGCGGTCTTTCTCCCCGACCTCTGTGGTCTGGTGGTAGGGAGAGCAAACCACAGTAGGCAGGGGCCAGTGTCAATCAGAGGCTGCAGGCACCAAAGTCTCTCTGCACAGCCGCCGTCCAGTCCTGAACTCAAGCGGCATCTTGATGAGAGAGGCTGCAGGCACTGTACTAACTGGAGGCACAACAGATAGCAGTGCAGAGCAACGGCGGGCTCCAGCCAAACTTTAAGAAATAGATGACTGCCTGTTTTGGACGGCATTCAATGGCAAATCATGGGACGCATTGTTGCAGACTCCATGATGATGCCATCATGTCCCGTGAATGGCAATGCCGCTGTGATTGGTACCAGCGAGCGCAGCAGAGCCAGCCCCCAGCCTGAAGCAGACAGCCCCCACCTTTTCAAAATGAGGAGGGAGAACCGGTCCTACCTTGGAAACAGTGGACTAAACTGCTGTAATCTAATTTAATTGCAATAGGGAGGCGGGAGAGTTTACACCATTAAGAAAACAGCATATTTTGCTGCATAATTTGGGAATAGAGGGAAGGAAAATATATGAAGGCTTAACTCAATTGGAGGAGGAGGAAGATGAAGATCAAGTGAATGTTTATCAGGTTACAAATAGCAAGATTATTTTGTTAAAAGGATAAATGTGGTCCTAGAAAGAGACAAGTTTTTCATGAGAGTTCACAGCACGGCTGAAAAATGAACACCATATATTGCAGCTTTTAAAGGTTTATCAAACACATGCGACTTTGATGCCCTAACAGATTCACTTTTTCGTGATCAGTTGGTCAGATGTACCAAAAATCCTAAAGTACAGGAGAAACTACTCACACAGAACCTTGACCTTAAACAGTCTATTGATGTGACAGAAGGAATAGAGCCTACAGCAGAATGCATGAAGGAAATGAGAGCTAATACTGACTGGCAATCCACGTCCTCCGCTGAAGTGAATGTTATTAGGAAAGTGGGGCGTACACCAGCAGTTCAATCAGATGAACCCCACAAACAAAATAATAAAAATATGAGGAGTGAATGAGAGAACCAAGTGTTTTCATTGTGGAAGTATTGGTCAGCTTGCAAATGTTGTACATTGCCAAGCCAGAACCTCTACATGTAGAACAACTAGGAAAAAGGGGCACTTTGATAGAGTGTGTAGGAGCGCACAGAATAAACAAGTTTATATGGTTGAGCCTAACATTCAGGAACGAGGAAAACAAGCAAGTGAATTTTCCATCTTGTGATTTTTTGGGATGATAGGCCTGTAACATTATTTGTTGATTCTTGTTCTCCATATACTTTATTGCATAAGAATAGATTTGATGTCATGTTTGCTAATAGCAGTGATTTGTTAGAACCACCTGGCATTAGATGAGGTGGGTACAATGAAGATGCAATAAAGTGAAAATGAGGATCTGTTTCAAAGACAGAAGCACTGTAGGGAATGAACATCACAAAAAGGGGTCGGATCTTCCTGGATGGAAAGACCAGAAAGACTTTGGCATAAGACTTGATCCCAACAGTGCTAATCCTGTTCTTTTATTAAATCCTTTTGTGTGTGGGGAAGAAGTTTGCAATGCGTTTCCTCAGGTGTTTTCAGAAAAGTTAGGATTATTAAAAAACTATCAACACCATAATAAACTCAAATACAGCGTTACACCTAAGGTTATACCCATTCCCCATCTTCTTCATACTCCACTCAGGGAAGAGCTAGATAAGTTACTCAAACTGGATGTAATTGAGCCTACAGAGTGCTCAGAGTAGCTAGCTCCAAATGTAATTCCTCACAAGGCTACTAAGGGCCAAATTAGACTATGTGTTGACCTCAGGGACCTTTATGACAAGATTTGGGTGGATCGACACCCATTACCCCGGTTCCATGAAATCATTACACAAATTGACAAAGCATCATATTTCAGTGTATTAGACCTGTCTTCGGCCTATAACCAAGTAGCATTAGACCCCTCCTCGAGACATTTGACTTCGTTCGTAACACCAACGAATGCCTTTTGGTCTGGCTTCAGCTGCGGCTGCTTTCCAACGCATAATGCAAAATGTGCTACAACATGTACCCAAAACCATCTGTTTCCAAGATGACATATTGATGTTTGGCACCACCTTTGAAGAGCATGATAAAACTCTCAAGGCAGTTTTAAGCAGACTTAAGCAGGCAGGCTTAACCATTAAGAAGGAAAAATGTCGGATTGAGGTAACCTTGGTGGAATACTTAGGTCACACGATATCAAGGGAAGGTTAAAAACCTAAAATTGACTTAGTGGAATCAGTAAGTAAGGCACCTGTACCAACCTGCAAAGATGAAGTGAAGTCCTTCCTTTTTTTCCGAAGTTTGTAGCAGGCTTTGCAAAGATAGTGGATCCCCTACGTAACCTACTCAAGAAAAAGACTACATTTCAGTGGGATGAAAGTTGTCAAAAGGCATTTGATAAGGTAAAGAATGTCATTACTAATGCTCCACAATTAGGAAGGTTTGACCCCCAACATAACTACTTATCTAAGCAATAAGGGGATAGGGGCCATGCTCACACAGAAAGAAATTGGTGCAGTACACATAGTTGCATTTGCTTCCAGAGCTCTTAAAGGGGCTGAATGCAAATATTCTGTGGTGGAAAAAGAAGCGTTGGCCGGCCATTGGGCGGTCAAATATTTTTAAATTGTTTTGTGGGGAATTCCATTCACCATCAGATCAGACCACATGTCCCTAGTTTATGCATTCACAACGAGAGGATAAGAGAAATCGACACCCAGAATTTCTCAGTGGGTATTAGGCCCAGAGGGGTACAATTTTACGGTTCAATACTTACCAGGATCACAAATTAATGTGGCAGACTACCTCTCCAGCAAGGCCCTTGAGATGCAAAGTGAGGAAAAAGAAGACATCCCATAAGATACTGTGTTAGAATTTTACCCAATCTAGCCTAGGGTGTGAAGAGTGGGAACAAAGCATGGAAACTAATGAAGAATTTAAGGCTCTTCTTCATACAACCATAATGGCTGACCCACACATAAAAACAAACTACCAGAGAACTTGAGTGACTATTCGGAAGTAAGGATGGCGTTAAGTGATTCAGGAAAGTGTATTTGCAGAGTGGAGAAAATTGTGCCTCCCCAAGACATGAGAGAAAACTGCTCATCTAGCCCATGAAGGACACTTGGGGCATAGTTTAAATAAGAACAAGATAAGAAATGAGTATTGGTGGCCTCGCATGGACACCATGGTTGAGGAATTGTTTAAGAATTGTACTGACTGTACCAACAGTGATAAAATATTAAGTACACCTCAACCCCCTCTCTCCCCGGTAAAGGTTCCGAATAAATCATGGACCCAGCCGGCCCTTGATATAATTGAACTACTTAGTTACAGGTCACTAAGTGAAATCTTTATACTGGTGTTAGTTGACTACCACACACATTGGATTGTAACCAAGTATGTTCATCACATTACTACAAACATTCTCATAATATTTTTGGAAGATACGTTTATTGATGAATGGATCCCAGAAACTCTTCTAACAGATCTTGGGGTACAATTCACTTCTCATCAGATGCAGTAATTTTTAAAGGAACTATCCATTAAGCACATGGAGACGGCTCTGTATTGTCCCAGGGCAAATGGACTGGTGGAGCTCATGAACCGTATGACAAAGAGTGCATACGGTTCATACGGTTCATGCACTCTTTGTCATACGGTTCATGCGCTCCACCAGTATGAACCGTATGACAAAGAGTGCATGCAGAGAATGAACCGTATGCACTCTTTGTCATACGGTTCATGCGCATGACAAAGAGTATGAACCGTATGACAAAGAGTGCATACGGTTCATTCTCTGCATGCACTCTTTGTCATACGGTTCATACTGGTGGAGCGCATGAACCGTATGACAAAGAGTGCATGAACCGTATGAATCGTATGCACTCTTTGTCATACGGTTCATGCGCATGAACCGTATCCATTAAGCACATGGAGACGGCTCTGTATTGTCCCAGGGCAAATGGACTGGTGGAGCGCATGAACCGTATGACAAAGAGTGCATGCAGAGAGCGGAAACTAAATAGGTTCCCATAGCCAAAGCCCAACACTATTACTGGGGTATCACTATTTGTCTCTCTTTAAGGAAGACAAACCAAAACTAAAATTTCTGCTAATTTGCTTAAGGAAGAGAAACTTTGGGGAGAGGAGTTGGCCTAACGGGTAGGGCGGTCAACCTCGAATCTAGGGAACCGGGTCCGAGTCTCGGCAAGGACGCGCAACATCCTGTGAATCTAGGCAAATCACTTAATCTCCCCGTGCCTAACAAGAATGAATGTGTCCTCATGTAATGCAACTGGTGCTCGTGTAAAGCGCTCTGATACCCGAAACCTTCGGGTCAAGTTTGCGCTATACAAAACTCCGTAAAAAAAAAAATGTGGTGAACATGTTATGGTCAGAATTCTAACTCATCAGTGCAAGTACAAACGGCGCTACGATAGTAGAAATTGCACAAATCCACCTTTAAGAAGGAAGATTGGGTGAAGATCAAAGTACCTGAAGGGAGAACTAAAGGGAATAGTCATTTCTCTAAACCCATGAGGGCCACATGGTTGGGGAAGAATTACATCACGCTGGAGATTGGGCAAACCTGGGGGATTGACAAGGTTGCTAGATTTACACATGTTTCTGATTCACACCAACATGCACAAGAGCAACCTGAACAGAGGAAAGAAACCTCCATGGATGTAATAGTAAATTGAGGAAGAAGGGTACTGGTGTGGCACAAAGGTTTCCAAATGTATTAATGCTGTGTCATGTTCTTGTATCCAATTCTTTCTTTTCACAGTATGAAAAATAACTACTCTTGGAGAGCAAATTTCCAGTTTTTCAACGCACTTATACAAGAGCATTCACAACGTACCACTCCACCAGTCTTAAAAGGGAAAAACAAAGCAAATGCATATAAATTCCAAATGTAATTTTATATTAAAAAAAAGTCCATACATGTATATACAAAATCACATTAAAAACAATAAGCGTCGACCCTTGTCACTTTTGGGTTGAATTCGAGGAACAAAGTGTTGCTTGTACACGATTAAATGATGTCAGTACTGTAATTGATTCCTTCGAAGTAACCATTGTAAATGACAAATATATATGTCTTAAATTGTGTCTCCCTCTGATGTTTTTTAACACTGTGTGAAAATATTGGGGGTATTGTTTTTATTGTTTGTAATGTGATTTTGTATATACATGTATGGACTTTTTTTTAATATGAAATTAAATTTGGAATGTATATGCATTTGCTTTGGTTTCCCCTTTTAAGACTGGTGGAGTGGTATGTTATGAATGCTCTTGTATAAGTGCGTTGAAAAACTGAATATTAGCTCTCCAAGAGTAGTTATTTTTCAAACTGATTACAGTACCCCGACTCTTGGTGTAGAGGAGTCACTCTCGTGTTTTTACCCTTCTTTTTACAGTATATTTAGCAGTAAGGGTACTGGTGTGGCACAAGATTTCCAAAATGTATATATGCTGTGTTCACGTCCTCGTATCCTTTTTGTTCCTTTCCATTGTATTCAGACAACTATTCTTCCACTTGGTGAAATAAAGAGATGTGTTATAAGGTCCTTACGTAGACTGTACCATTAGTATGAAGTTTTCCTTTCCCTTCCTTTGCATTGTTCCTTGTCCTATACCCCTTCTCACCTGTTAACCACTATGGAATGTTCCTTACAAGTGCTGGGCCTGGGATGCAGTTAACATTCCAACTGGCATTTCTGTCTTGACTGAAGAATTGATGGTGTGTCAATAAAACTACTAGAACCTACGAGGCCTTCGGCTTGGCTTAGCAACACACAATATATCTGCTTACAGTTTGTAAAGTATTTGTTCACTTTTTTAAAGGAGGTTTGTGGAGGTCCCATTTCTATGTTGAGACCAACGTGGAAGTGCTGAAACATATTGACATTGCTGTCGTGATGATGAGGAAATAATCGCTGTAGCCAGTATACCGCTGTTGTGCTGTGTTTTTTTGTTCAGTGACTCAGATTTCTAAGGATCAAAACTGCAATCCTTTCAGACTGCAGCTGCTCCATTATTGCTTCCAAGCTCCCACAAGAGCCTTCCTTTTGGATTTCTATATAACCCAGGGGCGCTTGCCACTGGGTCGTTATTGTTCGGCTTGCTTGCCATCAGAAATGTCTTTTTTGGTTTGCTAATAACTTTGGCACCGTTTGATGAATCTTCACAAAACGTTTTTTAAATGTGTTCCTTTTTGCCTAGTTTCTCCATGAAAAGTTTTGGGGTGAGGCATCATCAGGGGTGCGAGAAGAAGGGAGGGGGCCCAGAAACACAAAATCCCCATGCAGTTTCCATATACTCTTTTGAACAGCGCTTCCGCTAAAACTGCTAAATGGAATTACACCAAATTTAGAATGAAGCTAGATATTGCTCCAGAAAGGGTGCTTTTTGTGATTTGGTGTAAATCGGTTTAGTAGTTCTTGGAAAATTATAGTACAAATATATTTGTATATCTGGATGGTTGGCTTTGATGCACTCTTGCAAGAGTCCTGTGAGCTCAAGTTAAAAAAAATGATCATTCTGAATGGCTTTTTTTCCCTTGGGCCACCTTGCTCGCGCAGGAGCGGGGATCCCGTGGGAGTGGGTGCTCTGATTGGCTGGCAGCAACATGCAAGAAAATGGTGGTGCAGGCATTACAGGACACTGGGGATATAGGGGGTGATTTTAATCATGGAAGGTGACCCGCCATTCCGGCGTGGGGACAGAGTAAAATTTTCCATCCCCAAGATAGAGGGGCAACCCCCCTAATTTATAAAAGAACACAAAGCAGGCAGTCATTTATAAAAGCTTTGCTAGAAACCGCAGTCACAACGGTTCCTGTCAATGTATTCTACTCTGTGCTATGGTGCTGCATCAGCAGGATACAGCCCTGTAGCACAGAATATTTCCTTTTGCTTTACAAAAAGAAAATCCGGATTTTCCTTTTGTAAAGAAAAAACATAATGCTCTGCCATGGCCAAATTAAGATCTGCCCAACATTAAATTAGGCGAGCAGACTATTATGTTGTCAGGGAGCTCTGTCAGCACGATGAAATTCCGTTCTTACCAACATATAAATCAGGCCCTTAGTCCACCGATTTGAAAATAGTAAAAAAAAGATATAAGGGACAAGTTAGAGAAACCTACCCCCCAATACCTTATGGGGTGGCCCTAGATGGGCTCCCACCAGGCCCTAAATTGAAAAAAAGATGCTTTTTCCACAATTCAGTGGATGCCATTTTTAAATATAATTAATAAGTCCCCCGGAGTGGGCCAGGGCCCGGCGGTAAAAAAAATCTATAATTATGTGGGAAGGGGTCATATGTGGGATCCCCCTATCTGAGCCAATTACGGCCCCAGGGACCCCATCCGTCAGGGCCTGCCATTTTTTACAAAGAGGAGGGTGGCGCCCTGCCACCCTCTTCAAACCTCTAGAGGCCCCATGGATCTCATCACCAGGGGCCATATGTTTTTAAAAAGGGGGAGGGTTGCACGGCCCCCCTCCCGAGCCTCTAGAGGTTCAATGAACCCTTTCTCCCCGGGCCTTCTTTTAATAAAAGGGGAGGGGGAGCACGGCCCCCCTGAGCTGGTCTTCCCCCAGGGATGATTTTGTTTTAAAAGGGAAGGGGGGGTGGCATCATCCCTGAGGACCCCATCCCCTGAGGAGTGATACTTCATAGTGTCTCGGAGAGCCTACCCCTGGGACACTGTGGTTCCCTGCCCGGGAGAGTGCGGGCAGGGAATTCAACTTTGCAGTAAAAAAATGCTGCTTCTGCCTGGGCAGGAACAAACAGAAAGCACAGGCTCCCACCAGCACCCGGTTTGGGGCTGGCTGCGGAGCCGGTTGGAGCCACAGGGTTCTTGGGGCTCCTCCCGCAGCACCCAACTATCCCTGCAGTGAGGGTTCCCTGGATGGGCACCAGGGAACCCACCAGCAATTTAAGAAATGGCTAGCTCCCCCAAGGGGAGCCCACTATGGGCATGCTGCCTGGGCCCCTCCATGGCCCTCAATGACCCCTGTAGCGTGGGTGCCCAGGTGGGAAATGGGGCACACACTTAATAAAAAAATATAATGGCTCCCACCAGCACACATGATGTGTGCCAGCTGGGGTCGTGGATGACCTGGGGCACCCCTTGCAGCCACCAACGAATATTAAACATTCGGGTGTCCCTGGTGGGCACCGGGATGCCCAGAACAATATTTTTTTTATAAAAAGTGAATATTAAACAAGCGTCAGATGTTGCTCATTTATTATTCTCTGCTCCACGAAGGAATGCCCCACAATGCCCTCCACGGTCAGTGGAAGCCAAAGTTAAAACAGGCTTTGCTTCTAGCACTTGGCCCATAAGAGTATTAGTCACTTTCCACTTACTATATCCCAGAGGTTGATGACCCTCGATGGATCTTTCTAAGCCGATAGTGAGGGATGAAATCGAGGATATCCCCCACCACTGCTGGTCTACCACTGAGGATCACTAATTGGTAGCCAACTCCCCATGCATAATTTCAATGAAACACATAAGGCCAAATAAAGGACACACACGTTATTATTTTAGTAAATCAGAATTCATATACGTAAGTAATAATTTTAGAAATTCTGTCATGCATACTAATGCATGCAATAAAAACCTCAACATTTGGTCAATAAAGGAAAAATTTCAGAGAATGGTTTCTAGGTCACTAAGATGCTCCATATGGGAGTCTCTCAAAGGGGCACAGGGTTCAAGTTAAAGTGCACTAGGAAAGAGTCACTTTACCCTAAAGTAGAAATGAATCCTGGAAGTTAGGCAGGCAGAATAGAGTCAGCGGAGTGACAGAACGATGGCAATGGCCACAGATCTCAATAGCATCACTAAAGAATCCTAAGCAAAGTGCAAGAACAAGATTGTGCAAGAAGTTTCTCAAAGATAGTCTCCAGCAAAGTTTCTCAAAAAATGTCCCTGCTTCTCCTCAAAAGCAACATACTTTCTAAGGTAAATTTGTCATCATGACGTTAATTGTCAGTCCGCTGTGGAGTGACCCCATGTAATCACTCTTCCATTCAGCAGGTACAATTTGATACTCCAGGAGACTTTCCCACTAGTGTAATGTGAAACACAAAAAAACTGCATCCTCACAGGTTCATCGACATTAAACCTTAACATTGTTGCATTATCCAGGGACACGGTCATTAGGCTAAGTTCCCATGAACTCCACACATTGGAGAATTAAGAAGAAGATGTCCAACTGTCTTTTAAGGAATGTGACATGTTCATGACAAAATGAGACACATTGGGAACAGGGTAAAAGTTCACGACATCATGTCATGGAAAATCACAGCCTAAAGAGAAAAGTCATTTACACGCTTTTAAATTCATATTTCATTTTAGTAAAACACTCCTAAATTATGCTAAAAACATTATAAAATCATTCAAATATATCATATATAAGCACTTCAAAACATTTGCTTAGTGATTAATACATATAAATTCATGACTGTGAGTATGGCCTATTTCTACAATTTCAAAGTACCAACATGTAAAATATTTTAAAATCTTTTCAAATAAAAATAATTTTCATAAATCTAAAATCTACATAATATTGGGCACTTATACTAAAAATTTCAAATCTCTAACATGAATGATGATTTTTTTGCACCAACATGTGTTATCGAGTCACTCTTGCAAGTAATGCTAAGTTTCACGTTTCTCTTCCCACAACATTTTTGTTAATATTATACGTAAATTGTTATAAAGTCATCTAAAAAATCACTAAGTTTATTCAGTCTACTCTACTCTAAGTAATCCTTTTACGATGCTGGACAATTCAACTTAACTCATTCTTAATGTGTGTTTTCTCTAAACATGCAATGTATGCATTTAAAATGCATTGTCATTTTCGATAGTTTTGTCTTAATCAATAGAATATGTATTTCCACTTCAGCACTCTGCTCCATGAAAGAGTACCCCATAATGCCCTCCAAGGGCTATTTACATTTTTTTTTATCTAGGTGATATCCCTAGAATGGCCGTGGGCACCACCAAGCATTTCATTAATGGTCTGGGGGGCTGCAGGTAGGGGTGGGCGGAACTCGAGGAGTTTCACTCTGAGGAATTCCTCAGAGTAACATAGAAACTCAATGAGATTCTGTGGAGATCCACCAATGGGCGGAAATTTGCATGCTGCGCAGCAATTTAGCTTCAGTAGTGCGAGCAGCGCTGAAAAATCATCGCAAACAGCATTTTACGGTGCGCGAAAGCACATGGCCATTCGAATTGATTTTTCTGCGGTTCGAATAGAAAATCTCCTCGAGCAGCAGCAAATCTACTTGAGAGGCAGCAATCTGACTGCGACTGCTCACGACCGCCCGCGTTAGAAAATGGTACTAGGGGACACCACATCTCACTCACGTTCGCATTTCTGAATGATTGCAGTAAATAATTCCGCCACGCGGTGATTGACAGAATTTGGCCAGAACTCTGTGTTACAAGAGTAACACGGAGTTGCCACCTTCCACCAATTCCACCGACGGAATGAAACATTCCGCCCACCTCTAGCTGCATTGAGTGCAGCAGCCCCATAATAACGTTATTAAAAAAAACAGTAAGTCTCCTGGGTCATTAAATCTATGAACCAAAGAGAACTTAGCATTTTTTAAAGTATTCCTAGCTGGGGCTGTTTGCTCTTCAGCTGGAGTGCAAAGCCCTCTTGTGATTGTTTTGAGTGCTTTTTGTGGGCTGAAAAATGTTTCAAAAAAAGACTGAGAGACGTGCTGGTTTTATTTTAAAATAAGAATGCCTCTGAGAATTTCTGGTAACATTTTTTAACCCACAAAATGCAATCATAAGAACTATGTTAAAAGAAAGACTCACAGACAAGTTGATTTTTTTTTACTTTAAGAAACATTTTTATAATTATCACTGCTATTAAGCATTGCATTGTTTGAATTACTTAAATATACATTTGTTAAAAGAATATTGGTGATTTTTTGTCAAAGATGATAGCTTTTCCTTAATATATATATGGATATTTCGCCCCTTGATAAAGCCAATAGGCTCACTTTCTATATCTTGGGGTTGTGACTGTTTTAACAAAGTCAGCAAGTCCACCTGAGTGTGGCCAGAGCCTGCAAGCCTACCGCATGTTGTGAATTCCAGAAGGCCATGTGCTGCTTGTAGGGGACTGGGAACAGGACATGGTTGCAGACCAGGCCTTGTGCCGAATCCCACACTGCACACAGCTGAATGCCAAGCACAATGGGGGTGTAGGGCGCTCGCATGGGGTTGATTGCATACCAGGGATTGAACGTAGGGCCTGGCCAAACGTCTTCCTAGTCTTTGTCTTTTCTCAGGTGTTCTTCCTTGTCCTCTTCATACTCCTCTTCCTGGTCCTAGTACTAGCTCAAGTCCGTCTGCTAGTTCTCTTCCAAGTCCTCATTTTAATCTTAACCTCGCCCAAGCTTTGCCTCTACTCTGCCCTTGAGATTGGCCTTCCTCGTTTTAGTCCAGTTCCTGATCCCAAACGTAGCCTCTTTCAGCCCCTACCCAGTCCTCATACTTGTTCTCTTCTTAGCCCTAGCCTTCTACCTAGTTTTAGCCTCTTCCTAGTCCTAATGCTAGTCCTAATCCTGGTCCCCTTCCTAGTGCTAGCCCTTTTCCCGGTCATTTCTCTAGTCTTAGTCTTATTCTAAGTCCTAGACCTCCACCTTAACCTCGTCCTAGTCTTAGTCCTAGTCGTCTTTTTAGTCATCTTTCTAGTCCTAGTCCTTTTAACAGTAATCTTTTTAGTCCTAGAACTCTGGGACATATTGGGAGACAGGTGCGCTGTCACAAATGTGGCAGATATCCTGTTCGCCTTATTACAAGTACATAAGGATATAATGCCAGTCTGCCAAACTCTGAATAAGGCCATTACTCTTGCTAGGCCTAATCCTGGCACAATCCTAGTCCTAGTTTTCTTCCTAGTCCTCTTCCTTGTTTTAGTCCATTTCCTAGCCCTAGTTCCTTTAGTCATACTAGCCCTGTTTCTAGCTATCTTTTTCGACTTAGTCACCTTCTTATCTATTTTTGCACACATTGGGCCTTTTTATGACTTTGGCGGTGTGGGAGTGGAGCTGCCACTCTGCCACCCTGGTCCCACACCACCAAAGAGGACTGCCCGCCAGATTACGACTTTTTAAGTCGCTGGCGGGCAGTTCTTTGGCGATCCAACAGCGGTGCCTTTGAAATAGGCACCGCAATGGGAACATCAAAGCATGTTCATGCACAGAACAAAATGCACAATGTTGTGCATTTCGTTCCATGCAGGAACATGGGGGTGCGTGCAGACAGGGGAGTACACCATATGCCCCCCTGCATGGACCCCATGGTGCAGAGGCACCAGGGGGCCCTGTATAGCCCCCTTTGTTTCCTCAACGCCACACTTTCCATGGTGGTGGCATTGCCATGAAAGTGTGGTGGTGAGGAAACTCATAATGTGCTTTGCAAGACCGCAGCATCCCCACCAAGCATATTGCGGTGTCAAGACTGCTGTGCCACCACCAGGGATCTCTGATACCTGGCGGTTGAAATGGTCCTAGGGCAGCCCGACCGCCCTGGTCATAATAGGGCAGTCGGAAGACCGCCACCACCACGCCCCGCGAGTCTGGCTTCTCTCAGTGTATTATTGCATACCATGTGTTTAGCTGTTTTCCTGCAAACACCCCTTAGAGGGGAACACCTTTTCCTTCAGTTTCTCACAGGCAAGTCTCTATTTAAAAAATACTTTCCCAAACTTTGGGCATCATTACGATGGCGGGCGGAGAAAGTCCGCCCGCCACCGCAGCGGAATGCGGGACCGTCCGCAAGGGGTGCGGTGGTCCCGCACATGATATTAGGATGCCACCACCACTGTGGCGGTGGCAAGCCCTATTCACAGCATTGTGGCGGGCGGTGCTCACCGCACCGCCCGCCACAATGCTGTGAATGCACGTTGTGCATTTGCATGCACAACGGGACAGGCACCGCGCGGTGCCTGCCACCTTGTGCATACAAATGCAGGGGGGTACCACAGGTACCCACCATGTGCACCCTCCACCCCCCCAACCTCCTGGGGGCCCGCTACGGGCCCCCAACAGCGAAGACCGTATGCCTTTCCATGGCGGCAACGCCGCCATGGAAAGGCTGATCTCTGCAGGCATCGTAATATGGATGGCGGTGTCTTGCAGACACCGCCACCATATTAACCTTGTTTTCTGTCGGTCGACGAGTCGACCGGCGGAAAAGCGTCGGACGGTCTTTCCGTCCGCCGCGGACCCCCCAGCCATCATAATATGGCGGGGGGTCTTTGCTGTGTGGATGGCGGGCGGATCGCCCCCGCCGGGCCGGCGGTGACTACCGCTGGCCCGGCGGGGGCGATCCGCCCGCCATCATAATGACCCCTTTTGTTCATACTAGCTTAGTGTTGCATATTGGTATTTTGGATTAGTGAGTTGGTAATACTTTAAAAAAATCCCTGTTAACGATAGTAGGCAGTGGTCAACCGAGGAGGTCAAACTAGCTGTTGCAAAAGGTGAAGGTCATTGACTCTGAGGGATGACCTGAGCATAGTGTATGTATAGCCTTGCTAATGTGTGAAGGGTTGCAATAACCAGCCTCCTCCAAATGTTATCTCCAGAATCTGTGATTTGAATTGATTAATTATTTACACTGTTATCAATCTGCAGTTGGAGACAGATTGACATTTTCTATGATTACATAGCAGCCCAACTGTCTAAGCATATTTGTCTTGCGAGGATATGTGTTTCCTGCCAGCATGCTATCTCCAGTGATGGGGAAAGATATTCTGTGTGGATTAGCATCGGTTTCATCTTCTCATTGAGCCCTTTGACATTCCATGTCAAGGTTTTTATAAGGGTCGACAATTGGTTTGTTCTATTGCCACATCATCTTCGTTTTCGTAACTTTTTCCTTCTCAAGGTCACCGACGCCTCACTTTGAGCTGCAAGCCTTTAATCCTTGTGCAGACCCTTCCCCGTGTCTGATTCAGCACATAACTGCCCAACGTACTACTGCCAAATAGCACTATATTCTTCGCGCATACTGCAACCGCCCTTGGATCCAAAATGGACGTGAGGATGCATTTTGAGCTAAGAAACAGAGCTAGATGCAGCAGAACACGAATAGTAGAGCGGCCGCTCGCACTCGCTAAATGTGCTCTCGGGTAGGATTTTTCTCCACCAAATTACTCTTATTGACGCGAGGAGTAATTGCGTAATTATCGGTAATTCCTCATCAAAGAGTAACATAATCGAAATTCTGCCCAGGCCGAAATTATTTAAACATGTGATAAGCTTTTTCAATTAATTTAGAGAGGTCTCCGTCTCTAACTTGGGGTACACTTTGGAAAACAATTCAAAGATTCACTTTTTAGCTTGCTGAGCGATGGCTATACAAAATGTCTTCCTGGGGGGGTTCCATTGAACACAGTGCCTTGTGCTTTTGGGACAGTGACCATCTGGCAGACAGTTATGCTAATCCTGCTGTATGTTCTGGCTTCCTTCATCCATAAATGTATACCTTAGCTTAAGACTGGTGGTGTCTGATTGAATCTCTTTGTCCATGTACAAAATCCCAGAGACCATTTACTCCTGGCACCTTCTTTGCTCACCTGGGAAAGTGAGGGTGTAGGTTTCTTGAACTGTGAACCCATGAGAGTGGGAAGGAGGAGCAAGCTGGTCCCCTTCAGTGTCCTAGGTAAGGCTTGTATAGGCAGAATCCTGGGCAATTCCAAATCCTGTATTAGAGGTCAGTGTAGGAAGAACTCTGTGGTGTGCCTGGGGTCATAGCACATATGGATGTGCCACAGAGAGATTTGTTATGTGCTTTGAAACTTCTTCTGCCAGCATATATCCATTACATTAACCAACCAAACCATATACCCCAGCCCTAATGGACAAATATGACCCAGAATACACCTTTTTTATGGCAGAGTCTTAATATCCAAAACAAGAGAATTAATTGGTAACCCCACCTTTGGACAGAACTGAAACATTCTTAATAAAGTGTCTGGTGAAGTGCCAGTTATTTTGAATGGTATTTAGAAAGGTTCTGATTGTGATCTTATTCTGAGGTGATAATTGAAAACCTATAAATCTAATGCGAGGGTCCAGGATGTTACTCTTCATGTACAGTATATGTACCGGGTTCTTTTACTCTATTCTCTCATTAAGTGGGTACCTTTATTTTTTACAAACAAACCTTACAGTTAAGATCCTTCTAAAGCCAACATTGTTGTGCTGTGCAAATGCAGGTGATACTACTATTTCAATAAACTCAACATGCCCCCTTGCTCCTGGTGTTCGGTCATTATTTCCTCTGGCAGAGGCCATATCTGATCCGAAGAGAAAAAATGTAGGTGCCAAAGCCAACGCTCAGGTGTTGGACAGTGTCCAAAGTGAAAGAGTACATGGCCCTCTGTGGAGGATCTTGGCTGTGGTTGGGAGAAAATGTATCTCAAAGCTGCATTTACAAGATCTCTCTCTGTTCCTACACTCCCATCACCAAATGGAACTTTGCCTCAGATTTCCCTCTTCGCACTGGAGAGCACTGGTTAGGATCAAAATCGTGACCAACCAGTAGCGGTCGGCCTGAACCATGATTTATATGTCAGTAAACAGCACAATTTGCCAATTGGATGGGTCAAAACTGGCAAATCAGGGGGCAATTCTCTCCAAATGCTCTTCAAATGAAAAAGCGAGACCAAACCAGACTATTGGCAAGTACAAAAGGTTGGGGAGTGCCGCTTCTCAGTCTACCAACTCTTAGCTACAAAGAGGTTAGTATTGTGAACAGGGGAGTAGCCAGAAAATTAAATACCCCCCATTTTGAACCAATGAACCAAAGCTCTTTTGGCAGGCACCAAGAAAGTGCAACAAGTCATTGCAACTCTCCCCAAAAGAGCTCTCTTGTCTCTTCAATCCATGCATCTATCCATTAGTCCTTTCATTCGTTCATCTACTCACTGATATCCACCATTTCACCTTAAAATTCTGCCATCCATTCATTCTTTCATCCATCATTTAGTCTTTCACCATTCTGTCCATCTGTCCATCCATCCATCCATTCATCCATATCTAAACCAATCCATCCATCTACAACCCTATCCATCAAACCTATTCATCCATCTACAACCCTATCCATCAAGCCTATCCATACATCCAACGCCCACCTATTCTGTTATCCATTCCTCAATCCACATGTTCACTCATCCATCCATTTATCCTTTCTCTCATTCATCCTCTCACACTTTCAATCCATCCATCGATCCACCCATCTATCCTCCTTTTCACTCATCCACCCATCCTTTCACTCATTCATCCACCTTTCCACACATCCATCCAGGCATCCATTCATCCATTTACCCTTTCACTCATCCATCCATCCATTCACTCACTCATCCATACATCCATTCACCCATCCATCTACTCACCCTTTCACTCATCAATCCATCCATACGTCCATCCATCATCCCTTTCACTAAGCCTGGGCGTAGTTCGCGAAGTAGCGCTACGCGAAGCTACGCAAAGTGCAGTTCGCACTACGCGAGCTACGCGTAGCACTACGCGAACTGCGTAGTGCACTGTTCGCAAAGATTGCACAGTGCCGGATGCTTGTCCGCACTGTGCAATCATTGAAAACGGCATCTTGCACAGTGCGAGCTGTCTTTTACTGCCGCTCGAGTAGATTTTTACTCGAGCGGCAGCTTTCTCAACGCGGACTGGTAGTTTCTCATCGCGAGCGGTCGCGAGCATACGCGACCACTCGCAATGAGAAACCTGACCTCCCCGCGTTGAGAATCTCGCCGGGAGGTTTATTTTCCACGCTCGCGATCGGCAACTTGATGTTGCTGATCGCGAACGAGGAAAAAGTCTCGCCGGGATGTCATTTTGCTTGCTTGCGGTCGCCAACTTGACGTTGAGGACCGCGAGCAAGCAAAAAATGACCGCTGCACTATGCTACGCTACGCTACGCATGTTTGCACTGTGCTACGTGCAATTCGCGTTGTGCGAAGTAGCGCAAACTTCGCAAACTACGCGAGCGTAGCGTAGTGCTTTGCCCAGGGTTACCTTTCACTCACCCACCCATTCTTTCACTCATCTCGCATTACACCCATTATTTCATTTATTCATCCATCCATTTGTCCAGCCACATTTCACTCACCCATCCATCCACCCTTTCACACATCCATCCAATCATTCATCCTTTCACATATCCACCCACCTTTTCACATTAATTATGAGCCTTTTTCTGTCGAGTTACAGACAGAAGTGGTCCATTAAGAACTCCACCCCCATTGTAGCTGTTAAAGCGGGGGTTCATAACGCCTCTGTTAAAACCAATCCATCCATCTCCACACCTACCATTCATCAATCAACCCACCCATCCACCTACCTGTCCGTCCACTAATCCATCCTTCCTTCCATCCATCCACCCACCCACCTGTCCATCCATCCATGCGGAGCTGCAGACAGAAGAGGCCCATCAGGAACTCCACGCCAGCTGTAGCTGCTAAAGAGGGGGTTTCACGGTGGCATGACAGTGATTGGACCGACAGTGAATTTAAGGTTTAGATAGTAAAGTTTAACCTGATAACATTTAAGGTTCCCTTGTGGAAATCGCAGAAATTGCTGTTAGCATAAGCTGAAGCCATTTTGATTTTGGCATCCATTTTCGTTAGCCATGTGTTAGCCATGTGCTTCTTCCGTCTTCACTGTTGCCTTCCTTTCTATTCTGCTTGAGTCATCAATTGTAGTTAACTCCTTCAGTACTGAGCCAGAGCAATGTATGCTCAGAAAGGCCTGTAGCTGTTAGAATGCACCTGTTTTAGAATGTAACTGTCAGGCTATTCCAACTGATGTAAGCAGTTCTGTTTCTCCTCCCACTCTGCTGACAAAGTGGTTTCTATCTGTTCGTGTTAGTCAATAGCTATTCCTGTGTATGCCTGTACCTCCCCTTTGAGTCTCCATGCTTACTCAGCTGTAAACAGGGTATATAAGACCCTTGGTTTCTGTATTCTATGGACTACCTCTTACAGTGCCTGAGGGTGCTGTATTGATGTAGTCCCACTCATGAGAGATTAATAAACTTGTTATTTGATATTCCAGCTTCCGTGCCAATCTCTACTTTGTTGGTTTAAGGACCAGTGGACAGATAAGGGTGAACCCCTGCACCGGTGGGCCCCTAAAAAGGCTCATTTCCACAAATTGGCGCCCAACTCGTGGGGCTCATCGGAGACGCGGCTGCCCGAAGGAGTGGTCTTCACGGAGGAATGGAATCTACTGAGGAGGCACCCTGCACGAGGAGACTCTTTGTCTTTGCAGACCAACGTGTTTTTCCGGTTTTCCCGATCTGACCCTCCAGGTGGCGGCCGGTCCCGACTGAGATCTCTTTTGGCGTAAGTATTGCAGTGACCATTAGGTCAACCCAGAGCTTGGCAGGTGGAGGCTGGAGACTTTTGTCATTTAGTAAAATTTGTAAGTAGACATACGGAGCGCTCTTGAGTGTTCCGCCAGGCCACTTGGTAATTCGGTCTCTTCTTGCAAAGGCTTGGGGGTTTTACCATATCTTGTTTTGGGTGGGTCTGCAGACCCCTGTAATAGGCATGCCTTATGATTTGATAAAGACACAGAGTGTTTGCGAACACTCTGCCAGACCAACTGGTAATTCGGCGTATTTTGGAAAAGGTCTGGGCCTAGAGCCTGTCTTCTTTGGTAAGGTCGCTGTAGCGACACTCTTGATTTTGGATTTGCTTGGCCAAGATTCTGGTTTTGTTTGATTTGTCTATTGCAATAAACAAAGGCAGGTAATGAGGAGATGTTTTGTCTCCACTTTTTATAATACTTGAGATAAAATACTATTTGATTATAATATAATATTTTTTATAATATTTTTGGCATGCCTGCTCCTAGCACACTTCGTAGAATGTGTTGCTGTCTTGGAGGTACCAATATGGATCTAGAAAGTAATCAGCCGGCTCCCCTAGAGGGGACACTTAATAGGTTTATGTATATTAAATACGGTATTTCTTCCATAATGTATAGTACACTATGGAACAAATAGACAAAAAAAAGGATCCTGATCTGCGATGGCCAGTAAATGGGTCATTTGATTTTAAGAAGATTCAGTATGTTGAGCAGTGTCTGTTTCAGAGAAAGAGTTGACAAGATATGTTTGATTGTGTATTTACAATTGGTTTGGTTTGAGTACAGTCTGTGGGCTGCCTCTTGTTTTTGTCCTAGTGTTGATTTGTGGGTTGATTGTGTGTTTGAGTGTCTATGAGGTTTGTGGACTGACACCGGTGGTAATGCTTGTGAAGTACTTGTTTGAGTGAGTAGCGACTGTGCTCTTTGTGTAAGGATGGCTTGCCTTTGTAAACTGTGTTGTGTGTTATGAGTGTGTGGCCCCTTCTTGAAAATGTCTGGAAAGAGCTCAAGTTGGTTTGTTGTCGTCATTGTGTTCTGCAGATGCCATTGGAAGAATTACACTTTAAATTTTAAAGAATGAATTATATAAAAAATGTTAAGTAGCTGCACGCTACCATGGAAAGTAAAGCAGTAACAAAGTATAGATGTGTGAACATTCAATTATTATATTGCCACAATGGTAAAAAAAAAGAAATTAGAATTAAAACTCGAAGCAGAATTGCCTAGCATTCCATATAAAAAGAGAAACTTTTATCTCACAACAAATAAAGCGCCCTGAGACCTTTGGGTATAGCTAGAGCTATATAATGTTAAAACTAACTTAACCTAGAAAAATGCACTCAATAGGGAAAAGTAGGCCTCACAGAGAAAAACGAATTTGTGTGTTTTATACAACTAGGACTTAACAAAATTAAATATAGATGCCCATCATTTTGTTAGCACTGCCTATCAGCTGCGGAAAATGTTACAGCACTATTCTTAGATAAATCATATTAAATATTAAAAGGCATTCACATTATATGAGTAATTGGTTGCTGCTAAAATAAAAGCGTCTTCCTTTTACCACACTGCCAACGATAGATTTTGACTGGCTTGGAATGCCTGGCTTTTAGAATGAACTGAGCCTCATTCCCAGCACCAGCATGGGGATGACTTTGCTCAGATGAGGGACAACAGGTTTAAGGGTCAGAGGCCAAGTTCTGTATTTAGCAGACTAGCACGGCTGAAAGCAAAATACCCACACAGGAGGGTTTCTTCCTGATAGGCTTGCTCTGGCACTTCGACCTTGGAAAATATTCCAAAGGAGAGGGCTAGAATGTAGAGAGAGGGAGAGAAGCTTTGCTTATTATTTTTGGCAAAAGACCAGGCAGGTTCTATGAAGTCATAAGAGAGAAGGAGGGGCAGCAGCATCTGTGGGCCATGTGCAGAGAACAGCTCTGCCATGCATACAGAAATAATGGTTTTAACTTAAGATTACTGTGCCAGGGCTAAGATAAGGAGGCAATGAAATTAAGTCTGCATTCATGCGCCATCATGTTAAAATAGTACAATAGCTAAAGGAATTGGTAGTTGGTTATTGGATTAATGTTTTTTAGTTAGCTCAATGTGCTTGTATAGTAAAATTTACAAGGTGGTACAGTCCAATAGTATTGGACATGGCCTCCTTGGTATGGATTCCCCTAGCTATTTACCTCCTACAAGTCTGTTTGTGCCCAACTGCCAAAAAGGGGGTAAATATTGTCGACAGGAGGTCACCTGCTTAGGTTACCTACTGTCGAAGGGGGGTAGGAGACTAGCTCCTGGGCAAATTAAGGGTAAGCACAATTAAGTAACACACTGTATTTTTTTTGTTGTTTTTTGTTTGTTGTTGTGTTCTCTCTCTCTCTCTCTCGCCTGTCTAAGCTGTCTAGGATCGGCCATGAGACAATTGGTTGGGCTCGCTTTAGTCATTCATTTCACAGGATGCTGTGAATATGTTCTTAAATAAATAGATACAAAGCACCTCACCAATGCACGTCTAATTGGCTATTAAGTAATACTGTTTGAACAAATTGTTAGAATTAACAAAATGAATAAATAAATACGCCATGTTACTGCCCATCCTGTCTGTAAACTGATAAAATTGGAATTAGATAATGATGAAAGGATGGGTAGAATACACTGATGTTCCCTTATTTGACCTTTAAGGGGAACTATATGTTGGTGGTTTTTGTTCAAAAATCCCAGATGGCAACACCATTATTGTTTATGTTATTCCCATGCTATATACAGTTTTACAGAGGCATCACTAGTCTCTTATCAGTTAGTCTGTGTAATTGAGCTGACAGCCCCTATTAGAGCTGGTGAATAGGTTTTTCCCCTGAATATGATGTTACATAGTCCAGATTGTGAAAGGTAGGATGCACAGGGTTCACAATGTTAGGAAAGATACCCGTGTGATCCTTAGCAAATATTTTGAAGGAAAATATTGCTTTATAGGAGTTTGTTTGCCACAACAAGTTCTGCTGGAAAAATTCATGTACCCACTATGTTAGGTTTAATTTGTCATTTATTCATGCAGTAAGGATCCCTGTTAAATTAGCAGTTTTAGATTTTCCCGCCGCGCCTATAACATGAGAGCATGGTCATAAGCGCAAAATGTAGGTGTTTTTACGTAAGAAAAATAATTCTAGAAGTGTCTGCAGTCCTGTACAGTAGTGGAAGGTTCACAAGTAGAAGTGTTGTGAACTATATGACTTATGAAACACAAGCTTGCTAAGACAAGAAGCACAAAGAATAGTTGTTTTGAAAATTCCCTTTTTGAGGTTCTTCAGATAAATAATATAGGAATACACAAATGTAAGGATTCAGAGTATGTCGGTATTGTTTTTCTTTTTCCCTCAGAATTTAGTAAATGAACACAGACTTCCCTGGCTGCTTGGGATTGGGAGAAACAAATCAAATCGTGTAACGTTTTACCCTTGTCAGTTCACTAAAACTTCCTTTTATACTCGCTAATAGGTCCAGGGTGTTTTTTTACTCTCAGATAGATGAAGTGGTTCTTGGGCGTCCTGCTAATGTATGGAGCGCCCCGAGACTAAAGAAGTTTTCTGAAATAGAGTATACTCTCTGTTGATAGATTATTTGTATGCCTTGTCTAAAGATCTTTGTTCTGTTCACCAATAGATATCTGCTGCCCTACAACCACTGCCAGAGGGGCCAGGACATCAGATCCAGCCTGAAGATTCAGCGAAAGCCCAGCTTGGAGTCGAGGTGGAAGGAACCAGCACAGGTGTTGCTGGCAACTAGGACCGCAGTGAAGGTAGAAGGCCGGAAGCACTGGGTCCATGTGTACCCCTACCACTGTTGGATAATTGACGGGGTCACAAATCAGGACGGAGAGCTGATTCCTTGCTTTGTTCCTTTTTTCCTGATGCCCAGCTGAGAGAGGCACAGACCGACAAGGACGGCAAGGAGGCTTTGCTTGAGGTGACCCCCTCTGAAATGAGGGTTGCTTCAGATACTTCAGTCCCAGTGCACCGAGCCCCTGAGTCCCGGTCCCCAACTGAAAGTGAGCTTGCACCTCTGTTTGCTGATCAGGAGGTGCTCAGGCGTGATAGGTACAATCTGCGGCCCCAACGAAAGGACAGTGCACCAGCAGAGCAACACAGGAGTTAGGGAAGGACTTGAGTTTAGGGTACAGGTGCTGTGCCTCTGGTGCCTGTTAGATTAGAGTGAAGAATACTGCTGCACTGCCTGAGACACTGGACAGGATCATTGAGGGTGTTTGCCCTGGAGGGTGATTGCCCTATCCTGAAAGAAGAAACTTTTCCCTTAGTCTGGGCCGTGATTGTTTTTCTGGGTTGAAAGTTGTGCAGCTCCACCGTAGGAGAAGTGAACACTTGATGAACGATAAGAGCCTGCCTGTGAGGCTCAGACGGACACAGGGAGAAGACTCCCCTCTGGCTGGTTGTACAGTGGCTTCATTTTCCCAAGTACCTTTTTTGTTAACAATGTACCCCTTTGGTCGTCCCATTTTTGAGGAGGAGCAGCCCTTTGCGGCTCCTCGTCCTAATTCCCATGGCCCCATTTGGTACTCCTGGTCCCCCAAAACAAAGATTGTTTTTGTGACAATATGCGTCTCCCCCTGAATATATCATTGGTACTCTAGCCCTCATAAAGAAGAACATTGGAAGGTCTATCAAGATAATGTTTTTAACTTGGAATTGGACTGGGTGGTTTGGGGATTTGTTTTCTGCTTGGGGTTGGAAAATATTGACAGTTCTGTTTGTGATAATAGCCATTATTTTCTCCTGCTATCTGTGTGTTCATTACAGCCCGATGCTCTGTTCCCTATGTATTTCTACTTGTACCTCATGTATACCAGTTAAAAGAAATATTCAGAATATAAATGCCCACCTAGCAATGGATCAGGAAATGAATGAATTTATGAGAATAGATGTGCAGGATAACTTCCATGCTCCTTCCAAATCATAGAGATGTCTTCAGCTAATGCTAAAAGGGCCGTCTGTGGAAATCGCAGAAATTGCTGTTAGCATAAGCTGAAGCCATTTTGATTGTGGCATCCATTTTCGTTAGCCATGTCTTAGCCATGTGCTTCTTCCGTCTTCACTGTTGCCTGCCTTTCTATTCTGCTTGAGTCATCAATTGTAGTTAACTCCTTCAGTACTGAGCCAGAGCAATGGGCAAACTGGTAGAAAGAGCAGCGTTCGTGCCCCAAAGACATTGGAAAATCACCAATTTTCAGCTGTCTCAGAGCCGTGGATCAGTGGATGACTTGGAGCCATCTCAAATTGAATACTTCAAAAACGGAAATACTCACGTGTGGCGATTGGAAACATTACAACCCGCTTGCTGCATGGCCTAATGAACTGGGATCACCACCTAAAGTATCGAAGGAAGTAAGAAACCTAGGAATGACCATGGACTCCAAGCTGTCGATGAATGCCCAAGTGGACAAACTAGCAAGATCAAGCTTTGTCACTATAAAAACGCTGCGACGAATTTTCCCTCATTTGGGATTTCCGCACAAGGTCCAAGCTACCATCTCCCTTGTCCTGTCCAAACTCGATTACGCCAATAGCCTCTACCACGGATCACCTTTGACGACCATGAAAAGACTACAACGGATTCAGAACTCGGCTGCCAGACTACTCTTACATATCAAACCGCGAGACCACATATCCCCTGCCTTGAAAGCTCTGCATTGGTTACCGGTTGCCAGAAGATCCACGTTCAAGCTGCTTTGTATCACCCACAAAGCAATACATGGAATGGGACCACTCTTCATCAGGAATAAAATCACCAAACACATTCAACAGAGGAACCTCCGCTCTAAAGGAGCATCTCGCCTCAAAATCCCAAGATACAAGAAAAAAACCATGGGTGGCACATCCTTCTCTGTTCAAGCAGCCAAACTATGGAACTCTTTACCCCCAACATAAGATCCACCGACAGCCACCTTATCTTCAGAAAACTACTCAAGAATTGGCTTTTCCCCACATAAGCACCATACGCAAACAGAAATTTACAGCATATCCCTCTGTATATAAGCATTTGTTTTCACTATAGACATGTACCTATCTTTGTGTATTGCTTTGTATAAACATGTACAATAATTATGTTGTTGAGAGAAAAAAAAAATAATAATAATAATAATAATAAATAAATATCATCTTTGGTCTACATGTACTAACTTCCATTGTGCATCTATGTACCTTCCATGTACTTGGAACTGTGTGTCTCTGTAACTTTTATCCTGAAAAAGCATATCCAATGCACTACCCTATTTCTCATCCTGTGCCTCTATCCATATCTTTAATCTGCATATACTTACCACCTTTATGTATCTATATACTTTCAATGTATTTATGGATCTATATATTTATCACTTTCTTCTAATTTAGCATTTCCAAGGCACTACCCTAGTTCTCAGCCTATACTTATCTCAATATATCTTCTAGCCCAACCTTCTGACTCATCTCAAACTTCTTTCTACTACTCTTTCCAATGCACTACCCTATCTCTCATCCTATACATCTATCAATATATCCTCTACATCCACACTCATTTATCCCAAACCCCATACCACTACTATGACCACCAAAATAACCCTTTCTAGACTCTCGCCTACTCTACCCTCCTTGCATCATCGGACACCTCTTTTACTATACCGATGCCCTAAAACAAACATTTCTAAACTCTTCCCTGACTCCTCCCCTCAAACCCCCTTCTCCCCCTCCTACTGCTAAGACCTATAAAAAAAATTAAAAAAAATCCTTCACTCTTTTATCCCTCCACTATCCTTTTCAATCAGAATTAACAGTCTAACATATTCAATTTTCAACTATACTAATTCACCACTAATCCTTTATGGGTTCCAGAGTAGCGTGCTACTCGCCAATAAAGCGTCTCAACACCCCATCAGGGTTACAAGCGCTATATAAATGCAAACCTTTTTCCCTTTCTACCCTCCCCAACCCTTCTCAATCCAAATAACTGACTAACATATCCACCACTAAAATTACTTTTATGTTTCACCATAATAATTCAACACTAATACTTCTGGGTTCCAGAGTAGCGTGCTACTTTAGCTTCAAAACCCCATCAGGGGTAGCAAGCGCTATATAAATACAAACCTCTTTCCCCTCTTCTATCCCGCCACCTACCCTTCTCTACCCAAATAACTGAATAACATGTCCACTAATCAAAGTTACTTCATTTTTTACTAGACTAATGTTCAACACTAATCCTTAATGGGTTCCGGAGTGGCGTGCTACTCGCCAGAAAAGCGCTTCAACACTCATCAGGGGTAACAAGTGCTATATGAATGCAAACCTTTTTTCCCTTTTATCCCTCCGCTATCCTTCTCACTCCAAATAACTGACTAATATCCACCACTGAAACTACTTTCATATTTTCACCATATTAATTCACCACTAATCCTTGATGGGCTTCCAGAGTAGCATGCTTCAACACCCCATCAGGGGTAACCAGCGCTATATAAATACAAACCTTTTTTCCTCCTCTATCCTTCTGCTATCATTCCAAATCCAAATAACTGCCTAACCTATCCATCACTTAAAATGTACTTGCATGTTTCACTATACTAATTCAACACTAATCCTCTATGGGTCCCGGAGTAGCGTGCTACTCGCCAAAAAAGCGCTTCGACGCCTCGTCAGGGGTAGTAAGCGCTATATAAATGCAATTACAATACAATACAATACAATGTATGCTCAGAAAGGCCTGTAGCTGCTAGAATGCACCTGTTTTATAATGTAACTGTCAGGCTATTCCAACTGATGTAAGCAGTTCTGTTTCTCCTCCCACTCTGCTGACAAAGTGGTTTCTATCTGTCCATGTTAGTCAATAGCTATTCCTGTGTATGCCTGTACCTCCCCTTTGAGTCTCCATGCTTACTCAGCTGTAAACAGGGTATATAAGACCCTTGGTTTCTATATTCTATGGACTACCTCCTACAGTGCCTGAGGGTGCTGTATTGATGTAGTCCCACTAATGAGAGATTAATAAACTTGTTATTTGATATTCCAGCTTCCGTGCCAATCTCTACTTTGTTGGTTTAAGGACCAGTGGACAGATAAGGGTGAACCCCTGCACCGGTGGGCCCCTAAAAAGGCTCATTTCCACACCCTTCTTGAAAGGTGAGTACTGTGACAAACCTTGGGTTTTTGCACAAAAGGAATTTTTTTTTAAATGAACAACGGGGATTTGATCAAATAGAAGTTATGTTTTCGTGAACTGTGACAAGCCAGATGTTGTTATGTAAGTAAATATTTATTTAACGTTGCTCCCTAGTTCCTTGAAGTGGGTACTCCACAGGGACCCGTGAAGGCATTTGATTAGGAATGTGGGGTCTAGGAAAAGGTGGGAGGTAGGCTTCCATGCTAAAGGCACCGCCCAGTATATTCCGGTTTGTAAAAATAAATTAAACCAATCAAAATGCTGGTAGTGTAATGTAGATTATGCATCAGTTATTAGAAATGAAAAAAATGAGCTTCAAAAAAGGTAATTGCTTTATTTGTAACTTTCTAAAAAAAAAAAAAAAAAAGCTAACCTTCGTGAAAGTCGTGACACGAGGCAGCTGTGACAACAAAACCTGATCGGATCTTTGCCAAGTTCTGAGGAGATTGCTGAGGCTGTAACAAGGTCAGAGCCGTAATGTAAATAGAAGTTTGCAAAAGTATTGGCTCGTGGCTGTCAGGAGCCTGGTAGGACTCCCCAGTGCATTTCTGCAAGCTGTAGTTTGGTGGAATGTAGACAGATGGTGGCCTCTCTTATCACCCACAGCAGTGCTTCTTAACCTGTGGTCTGCTGAGCCTTTATCAGGTGTCCCAGGGGGTCCATGACACTTTATAAAATGAAATAAAAACTAGCAGATTAAATAAGATGGTCACGGCATTCTCTAAGGAACATTACACTAGGCATTCTCTTCGGTTCATAAAATAAAGGGCCCTTGAACCTAGATAGGAAGGGGCAAATCAGGTAAGATTGATCAAAACCTTTAATTGTAGATCTGTGAATACACGCAGAGTGATGAACTAGCATTGGAGAATTGTGAAGGGAGATCAGGTGATTGGTGGAAAAGTGAGCTATAATATATTCATCACTTATAGGAAATCCAGATCCCTCTGGCTCTTACTGGTGCATAGTGATACGAAATCTGTAGAAAACGGGACTTAGATGGATTATTTCAAAAGATTTACAAAATGTGGGCAATGCAAGGCATGTAGGGCTAGTAGTAATGCACAAAAATACATCAATGTACTTGGTGAAGAACATACCATACTTACAGATAGGAGTGGAGTCGACAGAATTAGGAAATTGTGAAAGCTGGAATGCTGATATATTATTGAGCTGGGCACCCAGGAGGCCTGAACATGGAGGAGGAACAAGCTACATTCATTGGATAAGTGTTTATGGACATATGTTTTGATCTTACTTTATGCTTTCAAGGATCATATCTGCTTTTTTACAAAAAGCTTCGATATTGATTTTTTAGTCTGTAACTATGTTATACCAATTGTATTACCCACAGAGGCATGAAGGAAATTTGGGGAGCCCCTCAGTAATTCAGATCGCATGGTGGTGGCTGTAAACTTTAATTAAAACTTATGTGTAATTCACTCCACTCAGCGATTGAACACACAGCAACATAGTGGCCAATATTTTTAAGCCCACTGGGTCATCTATGAGTATGAGGTATACACAGATGATGTATAAATAATCTGCTAAGGGATATAATTGCCGAATGACACATATGTGGAAGAATTTTGAAACTTTATATGCAAAGTTTTTACGACCATGGATTTATGAATGTGTTGAAAAAATGAGGAACGATTTTTGCATTTGCTAATTTATTTGGAATGATTATTTATGTGTGATAATTTCATGGTGGTAAGAGGGGGCCCACAACATGTTATGGCCAGACGACTCATGTTTATGAAAACTGACACAATTATTGGAACTTGTTATGTTTACGATAATTAGGATTGCTTTCAGGTGAAATGAATCAGGTCATGATCTGAAATATATTTTCATGAGGATTGGGTTTTTATTGTATGTTATATTTATGTGGTGATGATACTTGTGACTTCTCCAAAGCATCTGCAGAATCATACGTCTTCTTACTTTGATTATGAGGGACATATGAACTCTATTGAACACAGACTTAGCAATGCTGGACGTGCAAGTCTTACTGTTATTTCTACTTTAATAGTCCTTTACATATTTTGACCTGTAGAGTATGGGTATTATTTGACAAAGATGCTGGTTGTGCCCAAACGTGTCACGAATAAACTACACCGCAATTTGGAATTTGGAGTGCGGGTTGTCTTATTATGAAGAAGATTGACTGATAATAAAAAAGTTCATATACATAAAAAAAGTAATTTAAAGCTTTTTAAAATGCTCTGTGTATATGAAGGAATTTGAAATTGGAATCTAAAGCTTAATTTCATATCTTTATCTTGGTTTATGGAGAAGTGCAAGTACAACAAACAGAATCTACTATGGATGACTGGTCACTTCAATGTGTAATTTTATTTGTGAATTAAATGTTGCATAATTTGTGTATGTGTTTGATGTATACTTATTTATGTATTTTTCTTTAATGTTGTGGTGTTTAGGCAGGGGTCACTGGCTTCCAGTAGTGATTCATAGTGGGGGGGGGGTCCAAAGACGTCATAAGGTTAAGAACCATTGCGCGAGATTGTGGTTACGTCGCAAAAGCCAGCTTAATATGCGGAAATTCGTCGCCCTCTCTCTCACTCTTCACATTCACCAACATGATTCCCTAGTAAATTAACGTTTTAAGCAAGAATGCTCCACTATTAACATGGTACCAAAAAGTAACACACAACTATACAGGTGAACCCAGAGCAAAAATGCGCTACGGTGCTATGCCAATGACAGATGGCGCTTTGCAGATGTGGTAACATGCAGCGCCCACTGGGTCACTGAATACTGTTATATGCTAAACGGTGTGAGCGGAAACATTACTTACATATAGATGCTACCGAACCACCAATGACAGCCTAGCTAGTGTGGGCGCAAGCACAGCCCGCTTATGGCAGGCAAAGAACTACCTACCAATCATAGTGCTCGACTGTCAGAGAAGCAATAGAGAGGAACTGTAACACGCAATGAATGCAGTCCTTGTGAGAGTGGGAACAGCACACACATTCAATCTTGGATGGAACGAACCGCAAATGTGTGTCTTGTTTAGTCCAGCACAGTTTGAAAAATGTCACTAAAACAATCACACACAGTGCACTTGCACTTCATTTTGTCCACACGGCACCACCTTCAGCACAGGACCTCGTGGCGCAACGGTAGCGCGTCTGACTCCAGATCAGAAGGTTGCGTGTTCAAATCACGTCGGGGTCATAGTAGTTTTGTTCACGCACACTTTATGTAAATTATAATTTTTCTAAAATGTGATATACATATAGGAAAGAAGCAAGCATAACGATTCTACCTCTAAGAGTTAATTTAGGAGTCATGGTATATGTTTGGTACCCAGGGAGAGTCGGGTAAGTGCAGCAGGCAACCCAGTGAATTAACTCAGAAGTTTTGTTTCCAGTGAGAGCAAACACTGCTGTTTGCTTTTTATTAATGTAATATATGGATTTAACATCATAATGAGGCTCGATGGCATATCATATTGTGCTGCCGAAGGGTTCGTTAGCCCTCACACTAAAACACACTCGTATAGAAACAGGATATGCCAGCAAACTAGAACTGAGCTATAATTGAGGAAAGCAAAAAGGGACTTGGAAATTTCGTTTGCAGAGATTAAGACCTAAAACCATTAAAACGTTTCATAGACCGGATTGGTGAAAGCAGTCAAAACGACTTTAAGTACATGCATCACAGATTCCCCGACATTTTCATGTCTATGTAAATTTACGAATCAGCATATGTACAGGCAAAGCGTTGGTGGTATAGTGGTGAGCATAGCTGCCTTCCAAGCAGTTGACCCGGGTTCGATTCCCGGCCAACGCAGCTAGCAATTTTCTTCCTTAATTTTGCTCTAGTAACAATGATGATTCATATTATTGACCATTATATAACTTTGTTTATTAATCCTTCATATAATCAATGTTTAAGTTGAAGTAAACCTCGATTTTAAGTCTGTCCCAGAGCCTGCTGACCAAAGCAGAAATTCTTCTCCCTATACAGTGCTCCTGTCACCACAATTCCAAACGTGCAGAGTGGACTGAGCAGAGTAAAAATTGAGGTTACAGGCTAACGAGGGAGTAAAAAGAGTAGGTTAGGGGACAGTAGTCATTTGAGGGAGTAAAGAGTGGCGTGGTTCTCTAATCACCCATGTGCTAATCATATTTAGGCGCTTAAACATATGGGGTAATACAATAATGGGGTAACCCGAAAGGCCACTGGACCCGGGTAGTTTATGGTACAAAAGAGTAATGTCACAGTCCACTGTGACATTACTCTTTTGTACCATAAACATATGGGGGCAGATTTACAAGCCCCTTGCGCCACTTTTGCGTCACTTTTAACATGGGAAAAGTGACGCAAAAGTGGTGCAAGGGGCTTGTGAATCTGCCCCATGGGGGCTTATTTATGAGCCCTTGTGTCACTTTTGCGCCGCCGGTGCGTCACTTTTTGTGACGCTCCAGCAGGGTAAAAAATGCGCCATGTTGCGTCATATTTACAAAGTGACGCATCTAGGTAGATGCGTCACTTTGTAAACCCCAACGCCACATTATACCTGCGCCAGGTATAATGTATGCAGGAGTGGGCGTTCTGACGCAAGTAAGCCTCGTAGAAGTGACGCAGTGAAATCTATGAGATTTCACTGCGTCACTTCTAGGGCATAAATGCGTCAATATCTTACGCCTGCCTCACAGCAGGCGTAAGACTGACGCAGGCACATTTGAAATGGGACTTGCCCATGTGAAATGATCCATTGATGGAGTTGCGTCACTTTCGTGACACACTCCAGCAAAGCGTCATTTTTGCGCCTACAGATACGTCAGAAATACTGACGTATCTGTAACTCCTTGCGACATGATGCGTCATACTGTAAATATGACGCATCCAGCATGTCGCAAGGAGGGCGCAATGAAAAGTGACGCATAGGTGTTTTCACGCAGCGATGCGTCACTTTTCATAAATGAGGCCCTAAGTCCTTCCAGTAGACGCCATCTTGAAGAGGGGTGTCGATCAGGTCACCCTGAGACTCATCTGACAGACTCCTAGTGACTGTAATTCTATCTGCTTGTTCTGTTTCCTTGCTGCAAAATCGGGATCTCAGTCTCTGGAACTTACTTGCCATGACCCATACTTATTAAAAGCACCACCACTGTCAGCCAAATAAAAAACAAGATCGAAGCCAGCACCATCCAGACATAACAACAGGGAGGCCTAGAATAAGTTCCTGGATCACGTCTTAAATCTACCCATCCATTTTGTTGTGGGTTATCGGGAACAGTTATTTCAACGCTATAGCTTGGCCTTCTGTATGTAAACCAATAATCACAAAGGTCTCACTCTGGAATTTCTAAATCAAAGTCTTGTAAATTTATCAAGATCTTCGTAAACTCACTGCATGTCAATGGCATGTCTAATGGTGTTGCTATAGTATCTTAAGACAATTCACTGTGTACGGCTTGGTGCTCGCACCTGGTTGCTCTTCATTTAGTGGGGTATCTGGCACGATGCATTTTGTGATGTTGGCATCAGTTGCACAGTTTGCAGCAGCTTCAGTGGCAGCACTGGCTACTGAGTACAATGGGCCAAATAGTACAGTTTCACTGAATCAATGGACACCTGTTGCTTCTTTCTTTTCCCAGATAAGGGTAGTAATATCACATCTGTGTTCCCTTCATCGCGCAATAACCACTCCACGCTGTATGTTAGCGTAAAAGGCCATTTTATTAGGACAAGGTTGTCAACACAATATTTAACCAAACATCAATAAACTTATAAACAATCCCAAACCTCAGATCTTTCATCCATCATCCATTCCCACACTCCTGTTACTCTCTCCCGTTTCACTCAGCGACCTCCTCCCTTATTCCATTCGCTTCCTCACTTATCTTTCAACCTCCTCCAGCACCTCCAGCCGTCGCACTCTTGCATCCCGCACCCCCATCATGCACCTGTATCCCCCTCCCCGGATGGGTGAGTATGCCCGTCATTGACTCCCCACCCCTCCAAAGTACTGCCAACCAGGGAACCCCCGTAGGGCGGTTACCTGCCCCACCCAACTTCCAGTGCACCTTTCGCCCTTAAACCCGTCGACACCAAATGGACTCGTTCCACAATTTACTAATGACGTCCCTCATTTCCATCATGTAGTAAGCATTGCCCATCTGCGAAAGGTGCACCCCATCATCACGAAACAGCAACGGCTCTTCCAGCCGCAGTCCCACATGAGCAATCACCTTGATACCTTTTCCCCCACAAAAAACTCTCATTGCTCTGTTCAGTTTCCTCCGAGCTTTCTCAACTGCAGCTGGCTTCAGAGCCCCCCTCCAAATTCTCCTTGGTACAAACTCAGTCCAAACAATACATGCGCCTGCAAGATTGCTCTTCATGGCCTCCAAATCGCGTTGCATCAAGTGTAACAGGGACACACCAGACTGCTTTATTAAGTCATTTTCTCCCAGATGTATAACCAACATGTCCGGGCAGCCTCTTTGAGACACCTTTTTGTCAGCCAGGGCGGCAACGCTCCCCAGTGCATCCCACTCTTTCCCCACCAATGCACATCGTGGTGGCTGCTGCGCAGGCCCAGGCTACGGCCGTAAACCTGCCTGTCCGCATACTTTGCTGCCCAATGCACAAACGAGTGTCCAACAATCCAGGTAACCGTCTTGGCTCCCGGTCCCCCCACGCAACCTACGAAGAGAAACAAATGTTAGTACAACTGAAAGGAACCCCACACAGCTATCCCTCCTGTACTCCCGCTGACTACCCCCGCAGCCCTCATCCTGACTCATTTACGCACGTAGCGTTCGCAACAGCGGGACCTCCACCGCCCAATCCGACGTATCTTGTCCCAGGACCAACCCAGGCGTGCCGCCGCCGCGCCAATGCGAAAGGAATGCGTCCCATACCTAGTGGGGTCCCTGCCCAAACGCCTCAAAGCCATTCGCAACACCGCCAGCAACTGAAAAGCCGTCACACGCTTCTGGGAAACGTGACAAAAAATTTCACCTGACGCCCTCTGCGCCTGCCGACAAAAACCTTGCCACTCCTGCACAGGACACGCCCCCAGGCAGCCGCTTTCGCCAAGCCACACCCACTTGCCCCTACCGGCCTGGTCCGTCTTAGAACGACCCAGCCAAATGCCCAATCTTGTTCCATCCAGACGCACATCCTCATACACTCTGCCTGCCCTACCCCTCGTACCCACCAACTCTGAAACACGGAAAGCCCCAAAGAACATCCATATCATGCACAAACGAAACACCGCAACTTCATACTCATCATAACAACAGTTAGGTAACTCCGCCAACAAGCTTTGTAACAAGTCGAAAGTAATCGCCTCCCTAGGCGCCCCCCTCTCACCCGCTCACGCCCCCAACCTTTCAACATCCTGCTCAACAATTCACTCTTAGCCGGATCAAAGCCCATGTACAACGTGCTATAAAAAGAAATCCCTGCCAGTTTTCCTGCAATCGTAGTTTGAGACAAACCCCTGTCTATGCAGTCCAAAACAAAACGAATGACTCCCTGTTCACTTTCCTGCCGTGACATGCGCCATGTCTCACTGGTCCATCCCAGAAACGCGCCGAATTCAGACCACGCCAATCTGTAACTGCGCCTTGTAGAGTCACCTATGGATTTTTCGACCAGGCCCACTACTCTCACTCCCCCCCAGGCCCAGATGCCGTCCGGCACCTCGGTCTTGCAAGCATCCGCTCCCGGCGCCAGACGTCTGAAACGCTGCCACTGCGAACGAGACAATGCATCCGCAATGTTATTACTTGCACCTGGGACGTGTTGCGCGCGAAGCAGCACATTTAAACGCAGGCATTGCAGCATAAATCTCTCGCCTTCTGCCTGTTCACTAAGTCCACTACTGTCCTATTGTCTACGTGGAACAGTACTGACCTGTTTTGAAATTCAGGGCCCCACACTGCCAGAGCTACCAGCAATGGGAAAAACTCCAGGAAAGCAATGCTTCTCCCTTGCCTCAACCAATGCCCTGGCCATTGTTCCGCGCACCACCTCCCGTCCCAGAAGACCCCGAAACCGGAAGCCCCTGCAGCGTCAGAGAAAAGTTGCACCTGCCAGACCATCCTGTCGTCCACAAAATCCAATGACACACCATTAAAGTCCGACAGAAACATCTGCCACACCCGTATGTCACCCCTGACCCCCATTGAGATCCTGACTCTGTGATGCGGCAGCACCGCACCCGACATGGCCATGCCGAGGCGTCTGCAAAATGTCCTCCCAGCACGCACCACACAGCAAGCAAAATTCAGAAACCCAAGGAGTTGTTGCACCCTTCGCAGATCGATCTTCTTCTCCCCAATCACTTGCAGCAAGAAAGCCTGCATGTCTGCCACCTTCTGATCAGGTAACCTGGCCACCCACGCAATCGAATCCAACTCAATGCCCAGGAAAGTCAACCTGCAGCTGGGTCCAGCTGTTTTTTCCGGTGCCAAGGGAACCCCGAACTCGTGCGCCAAAACTTGAAACTGACTAAGCGCCCTCCCGCACTCGTCTGACTGAGCTCTCTCGATGAACAGAAAATCATCCAAGTAGTGAGACACCTCACGGTGCCCGCTCCGGCACGTAAATGCCCACTGTAGGAATGAGCTGAAAGCCTCAAACAACGCACAGGAAATCTGTAGTAACCACGCTGGACATGGTTAAGTAAACATGTTTATTAAGGCTACATGGAGGAGGAAGAAGGCAAGCGCCAACTCCCACAGCAGCTCCAGCTCCAACTGAAACACAGCACAGTTGCTAGGAGCTGGGAGCATTCTAAGAACATTGTGAAAGGCATTGTAAATACAGTAAGGCAAAGTAATGATACATACATAAGATATAACATATCTTCTCTCCCCCCAAAACAAAACACAATACACCCAAAAGAAAAGACTTAATCCCTATATCTAGCAGGTCTAACAATTTGTCTGAAACTTCGTTTGACGATGGTTTGATCAGAGCAAGAAGGTTCAGAGGCTAGACAAGAGGAAGCTGAGGCTTTGGTGCGGACCTTCACTATTCTGTTAAGGTTCCACCAATGTCCTCCCGATACCATCACGGCATTCCCAACTATCTTAACAACTTTAATAGGTTCACTGAATTTGCAGTCTCCTTTCCTCGTATGCACTGGAGATTTTATTTTGACCATGTCTCCTACCGCAAGAGGAACAACCTTGACTGCTTTCTTCACGTCAAACCATTCCTTTTGTTTGACCTGAGAATTGGTCATGTTTTCAACAACCGTAGACATTAATCTGGAAACATCAGAATCAGACTTTACCCACTTAGACATCCAACCAGGTCTGAAACTGGTATTGACCTTTCTCCTCTTAACAATTCGAAAGGACAAACTTTGGTGGAAGAATGAGGCGTCGTCCTATAGGACCAAACCAAACTGTCAAGAGCCTTCTGAACGTCATGATTCCCCGCTCTTGCCCATTTTATGCACTCCCCAATCAGACGATTCATTCTTTCCACAAGTCCGTTTGACTGGGGATGATACAAGGATGTTTTACAGTGTTTGACACCTGATTCTGACAAAAAAATTGGAATTCATGACTCACAAATTGTGTGCCATTGTCAGAGACAAGGATCTCTGGACAACCCTCTCTCAACCACACCTCTTTAAGAAAAGAGACAATGGCCTTGGCGTTAGCCTCCCTGACCAACTTAACTTCTGGCCATTTGGATGCATAGTCCATGAGAACCAACACAAATCGTAGACCACCCTGAAGATTGTCATAGGGTCCCATGATGTCTAATCCAAGCTTCAACCATGGTCCCTGCGGGCACTCAATCGGCATCAAAGGGGGAACAGATACTTTGAAACTTTTGTCAGCTGCACCACAGACATAACATTTGGAAACAAACTCCTCAATTTCTGCGTCCAACCTTGGCCACCAGTAAGTGTCCCTTACGCGACGTTTAGTGAGTGTACACCCAAGATGCCCCTCATGGGCTCTCTGTATTATTTCACTGCGGAAAACATGGGGAGGAACAAATTTATCCCCCCTTAGGAGTAAACCATCCTCCAGGGTGAGTTCATCTTGTACCTTCCAGAAAGGTTGGACAAGAGAATTGACAACCTTCTCCCTAGGCCATCCTACAATCACATGAGAACACACCTCTTGAAGCACACAGTCAGACTCCTTGGCTCGCAACCACTCTTTCTCAGAACCTAGATTCATAGACGGTACCTCCAACGCTGCTACTAAACAATCTTCACAGTCCTCATTGGAAAGCTCACATAAATCGACATTTTCTGATTCATCTGATTTAACAGGGAATCTGGACAAGAAATCAGCTCGCCCATTTCTTCCCCCAGATATATGTTTCACATCAAACTCATACTGGAGGAGCTTTGAGACCATACGTAAGATCCTGGGAGTAGAACATTTACTCATTCCACCTCCAAGGATATTGACTAAAGGTTTGTGATCCGTCTGCAACAAAAACCTTTTGCCCCAAATATACGAACGAAACTTCTCTATAGCCCACGTGCAGGCCAGCAACTCCCTTTCTATGACTGAGTACTGAAGCTCAGCAGATCTCAGGACTCTTGAAGCAAAACATATAGTGTTCTCAACCCCTCTGTCGGTCTGGGTCAACCTCCCACCTAGACCCATTTGGCTGGCGTCGACAGTGACACAGCAAGGAAGATTCGGATCAAATGGCTTAAGTACATATCCATCCCTTAAGGAAGATTTGACAGCATTGAGAGCAACCTCACAGGCATTGCACCATTCAAACTTCACCCCTTTTTTGAGAAGATTGCTAATGGGCCTGACAATTGAAGCAAAATTCGGAACGAACCTCGAGTAGTACTCACACAGACCCAAAAGAGATTTGACCCCAGTCTTGTCCACAGGGGCTGGAGCATCTATAATTGCTGTTAGCAAGCCAGATTTAGGACTGACGCCCTCATCAGAAATGACATGACCCAAGTATTCTACCTTGGAACGGAGAAACTCACATTTTTCTTCCTTAAGTACTACACCATTCTTTTTAAAGAGAGTCAGAACATTGTCAAGTGTAGCATTATGAGAGTCTAGATCCCTCCCAAAAATTAATACATCATCTTGAAAGACTAAGACTCTCTCAACCCCTTTGAGGATGTTGACCATGATCCTCTGAAAGACCGAGGCTGCTGACGCCAGCCCAAAAGGCATACGACAATACCGGAAAGTGCCTAATGGAGAGACGAAAGCAGTTAGATGACGAGAATCAGGGTCCAATTCAACCTGGTGGTATGCACTGGCTAGGTCTAACTTGGTAAAGTAACGAGCACCCTTGGTGGAAGCCAGAAGATCACTTATTCTGGGTAAAGGATGGGAGTCTATCCAGATCTCTTTGTTCAAGGACCTTAAGTCAACACAAACGCGGAGATCCCCTCCCCTCTTCCTGGCCACGACCAAAGGCGACAACCACAAAGAGGATTCAGTGGGCTCGATGATACCTTTAGAACATAGGGGCCTATTAGCAATAACCGGCGATAATTATCGCTAAGCGCAGTTAGCGCTAGGATAATTATCGCCGGCTATCGCAGGTTTCTATCGCGGAGATAGCGTGCTATCAGCAACGCTTATCTCCAAAGCGATAGAAACCCTGAGAAGCAGTGTGAATATCGCTTGAAAACAAGCGATATTCACACTGTGATCCAGTGTTAGCTTGGCGATAGGGCGAAGGGGATTTAGCCATGTAATCCACCTCCCATTGGATTACATGGCTAAGTCAGGGTGAGACCAGGCGTTAACAAACCAGCGCTAAACGTGTTTAGCGCTGGTTCGTTAATCACCTCCCCTGCCTCGCTAATAGGCGATAGCGACCTTAGCGACTGTTTCCAGTCGCTTTTAGGTTGGGAACGCCTACTTTGCATGCCATTAGCGATAAATATCGCTGGCATGCAAAGCGGCACCCAACCCGGTCGCTATCACCTAAAAGCTGTCGCTAAAAGCAGTTAGCGACAGCTTGCTAATAGGGCGTCTGTATTATCGCCGCTTTAGCGGGAAAAAGTCCCGCTAAAGCGGCGATCCAGCCCTTGATAATATGCCCCATAATTTTTTTAGTTCTTTGTCTAAATCCTCTCTTACACTGAACGGAACCCCTCTAAGTTTGTGCTTAACTGGCACGGCTCCGTCCTTCACAACAATTTTATGATTGAAACCTTTTATTTTCCCCAGTGCGTTCCCGAAAACCTCTGGGAACTTATCCTTCCAACCCTGACTCTCTTCTTCATTCCCCACCACTAAAACCTGTTCTTTGGCACCTGGTCTTAGTATCATGCCAAAAAGTCCCTGGTGAAACCAACCCAAAATGTTGAGCCCTTTGACAGCAACATATATTTTCCCTTTGATTCTTCTATCCTTGAATCCTAGCTCCTCTTCGAAAAATCCCAAAAGTTCAATTTTACGTCCTTCATAGGACACTGGAGACCTGTCAGGAGGAGAAAGAGTTTGAGGCCCTGCCAAACATCTTCAAAAAGTTTTTGTGTCTTCATTGTTATTTTAGCTCCTGAGTCAACTAGAAGCTTAACTGTGTGGGGACCTATCCTAATGTCAACAACCGGATCTACGCATGAAGACGGATCACCCTCAACCACAACTTGAGAACACCCATCTGCTATGTCTTGATCATAAGTGACAACAGATATAATTTCAGAATCTGAGTTACTGTCTGATTCAACTGGAAACACACAGTAGGTTTCTTGAAGTTTCTTTTCTTAAGACATACTTTAGCGAAGTGCCCCATTTTTTTTTACAATAATTGCACACCACTTCCATAGCAGGACATTTAACTCCCCTTTGGTGAAATGGATTTCCACATCTCAGACACATGTTACTACTGGTTTTCACAAAATTCGAGTTTTGAGGTTTAAAATTAGAGGAAGCATTGGGGAAGTTAGCATTAGGCTTAACCCGCTGTTTAGATAAATTATTAACTTTAACGACATTGACAACATCATTAAGCTTGTCATCAAGTTCTTTGAGTGAAAACATTGATATTTCAATGCTTTTTGCGATTTTTATAGTTTCTTCCAAAGGGGATCAGCCATGCTCAAAAGTTTCTGTCTTATGTTTTTGTCTTTACACTGGCAGACAAATTGATCCCTAATTAATTGATCAGTGAAATTTTCGAATTTACAGTCAGCAGCTAATTTGCGTAGCGTAGAAATGTAGGAGTCTACATCTTCAGACTCTGTTTGTTTCCTTTTGAAAAATTTGTGCCTCAAAACCATGAGACTGGGTTGTTTGTCGAACCTGTTTTTGAGCTTTAACACAGTTTGCTGATATTCGTCCAACTCTTGAGACTCTTCTTGTGTTAAGGGTGGTAAGTGTTTGAAGATGGACCTTGCTTCAAACCCTAACGAATGGAGAAGTAGACATTTCTTTCTGTCTGCAACAAAACGAGAAGCACCAATGGCACCCAAATACGTTTCAAACGCGTCATGCCAAATTTCCCAACGAACAGGAGGATCTCCTGGCGAATCCAAAAAAGGAGGAGGAGGATTAACTGATTGCAAGGTGCACATTTTAGAATGACCTAAATTTTTTTTCCAATTTTAACGTTAAATCTTAGGCAGTAAAAGGACTACAAGAAGTAAAAATAAACATAAGTGTCTAAGGCAAATGTAGTGATGCAACAAACATTGCAAGTCAAGAGAATGTAACTAGCATAAAGTGACATAAAGGTGTGTGTGTCACTGTAAGCAAAAAGCAGTGCACACCCTTTGTGAATGCGATCTCAATGAATGTCAAACTTAGCAGGTGTGAAACTACGTTGTAAAATAGGATGAAAGGTGTGTGTATCACAGCGTGACACACTGTTTAAAAATGATGGAAGGTGTGTGTATCACCGTGTGACACACTGTTTTAAAGGTGGTGCAAAATGCACTAATTCCGATTCCAAGGTGTGTGTGTCACCGTGTGGTACCCCCTTTCTTTTAACAAGAAAAAAAAATAAGGTGTGTGTATCACCGCGTGACACACTGTTTGGAGCTGTTGCGACGCAAAAAAAAATAAGGTGTGTGTATCACCGCGTGACACACTGTTTGGAGCTGTTGCCTGCTGAATTTTGAGCCTTTTTTGATGTGTGTATCACCGTGTTGTACACTGTATGCGCATTTCGTTTTTCGAGTTGGACCCCCAATCCAAGATGGCGGCCGCTGTGAAGTTTTAATCTTTTTAGAAGGTGTGTGTATCACCGTGTGGTACACTGTATACCAATCTAGTTTCACGCGATGTACCCCAATCCAATATGGCGGCCACCGCGTGAAACACGTAAGAGAGGCTTTTAAAAAAAAAAAAAAAATGACCTCAATAAAGTTCCGGCCGCAACGTGAGCAACGTGACAGCAAGAGAGAACGTCACAACAGAGGAGGGTGGACTCAGGGAAATGCCGGCGCTCCTCGAAGAATGTTGGAAGAGTTGCCAGGTGAGTGTTGCTAGGAGATGGTGTATGCAGGAGGGGTGCGCGAGAATACAGAGTTTGAAAAACGCTAAGTCCGCGTTAAAAGATTGAAATTTCTCCAAAAGTGAAAATACTAGAGAAGGGCAGGCTGTATGGGTTTGGAGAGGTTAACACGAAGTAGAGGCGAAATAAGTCATTGTAGATAGCCTGAATATTACAACGTGAGCGTGTAGAGGGAACAAGCACGGAGTAAAGATCCTACCGTTGTTGAAGGATTTACCAGACTTCGTCGTGTGGTACCACAGCTCTCTTCTGTTGCTTCTCGTGGGTTTCCTTAAGTTGTTGGCTTGACTCAACGAAGTTTGATGGTTGTAAAGTAGGTTGTGGACGTGATGCCAAATAGAAGTAATGCGTGACACGCGAGGGTCATTGCCATGTAGCCTTAGATCGTCGCCAGTAATTTTGTAGTAACCACGCTGGACATGGTTAAGTAAACAGGTTTATTAAGGCTACATGGAGGAGGAAGAAGGCAAGCGCCAACTCCCACAGCAGCTCCAGCTCCAACTGAAACACAGCACAGTTGCTAGGAGCTGGGAGCATTCTAAGAACATTGTGAAAGGCATTGTAAATACAGTAAGGCAAAGTAATGATACATACATAAGATATAACAAAATCGCGCAGCCCATGGGCAAGACCTTGTCAACAAAGATGGCCCCTTCAAACAGCATCCCCAGCAGCGAAAAATCCGCGGGATGTATGGGGAGGAGGCGAAAAGCCGACTTTATGTCACACTTCGTCAATTCCGCTCCCTGCCCACACACCCGCACCAAACTGATCACATCATCGACCGAAGCATACAGTACTCTGGAATCCTCCTCAGCAATGAAGTCGTTAATGGACCTCCCTTCAGGCCAGGACAGATGATGAATCAGCCTGTACTCCCCTGACTCCTTCTTCGGCACCACCACCAGGAGTGATATAATCAGATCTTCCACGGGCCAGTGGTCGAATGGACCCACTATCCTGCCTTCTTCCACTTCTTTCTGCAACTTAGCTGCGACAACTCCCGGCAATTCTTTCGCTGACCTCAAATTCTCCGCCCACCTCTGTTCCCGGGGGCCCTGGTAACCCACCCGGAAACCCTCTGTAAATCCCCAATGAATCCTCAGTGCGGCCTCTCTGTCGGGGTACCTAGAGAGCCACGGACCCATGGCCTCAATGTTAACTGGTGTAGGAGCCCTTGGCCCCAGTTTGCCCTCGTCCCTTAGTGACGCGCCACTGCTCCGATGGTGTGGCCAAAGTAAAACACTGCGTGAGAGGGTGGCGTCCCCCACATTTGGAGCACTCGTGTTTAAATTTACAGGGGTGCCTAGTGCAGAAACCCTTGTTGAAGTTCCAACAAGCCCCCGTGCTATTCCCAGTGGGCTTGGGTGACTGGCCTGCTGTCCCTGTATAACCACTCTGCCCTCCCGCCCCAGTCTGGGCGGGACGCGGCTGAAAAGGCCGGTACGTGACCGGCAGGCCACTGGCCGTGTGCGTGGATGCAGACGACTGGGTGGAGGACATCCTCTGCATCCAGAGCTCCTGATCTACCTCACCCCATGGCTTATCGGGATTGACGCTAATCCTGGCCCTAAACTCCTCGTCGTAACTGAGCCATGCAAAACCACCGAAATGCATCTGCGCTTTCCGGATGATATCCATGTACTTAAGCAACGCTATTGCCCGATCCAGATGTTTCTCACAGTATATACTCGCGTAAATCAAAAACGCTGACGTCCAGTTCTCCATGTTAACCGGCACCCGTGGCCTTCTCGTCAGTTCCCACTCCTCCTCTTTAGAACCCTCTTTGGCCTGTATCTCCCTTTGTAACAGCTTGAATACGTCCACATACTCATGCTTCCAAATCCTATTCTTAGTCTTCTCCGACAAATGTGACCCCAATGCCATAGCCAAACCCATGTACGGTAGCTTCTTACGATGTTTGTCATCGCCTTTGTCATCTTTCCCTTCCTGATCGTCAGACTTGTCCGTCTGGACGCCTGCGCCTACCAACTGCTTACCCCCCCCCCGCAGTTTCCGCTGCCGGCTTGGCAGGCGCTCCCGTGTCCCTCACCGACCCCTCCCCACACCCACCGACCGGCAGGCCTTCTTCCGCCCCCCTTTGGGGCCATCATCCCAGGCCGCCCACCAAGCACCCTCACCTGATAAATTCGTGGGCACCTCCCGGTCTTTGCCTCTGGCGTCAACCGTCTTATGGTTCGCCTTCTTGCTCCCGCTGGTGCTGGCCTGTGGTGCCTGCAAAACACCAAACTTCCCCGTTGCCACCTTTGACCTCCCCCAATCCACACTGTCATGCACTTCCCCTTCTTCCAAACCATCACTCTCCTCATCGTAATCCAATTGCTCCTCTGGCTCAACCTCAACAGGCGCCCCCAGCACCTCACGCACTGCTCTCTTCAGACCTTTCCCTTTCATACCAGACACAACCTCATTCTCCGGCGCCGCAGGTGCCCGCTCCCTCGTTGGAGGGCAGGCCGCCGGTGACCCCCCTGCTGCTTCCGTTCAGCGTCTCGGGCCGTCTTGTGCCCCGCCGGCCCTCCCATGACTCTACCAGCCTCCACCGCTGGCTTGTGCCCCCCCGCCCCCCAGGCTGTTCCAACTTGAGGGGGCCCCAGCACCATCAGGTCTTTGAGCCGTCACGTCCGTCCCTACCCCCGTCAAGGGGGGTCTCGTCTCCTCAACCCAGACCCACTTGCCCCGAGGCCCTTTGGCCCCTCGGCCTGACCCTGTCCCTACATCCTCCTCAAACATGTGGGCGGGGTGTCCTGCCCCCCCTTGCACACCACCTGCCCCTCCCTCTCTGGCTGCACACAGGGCCTGCCACTTCATCTCCTTCTCCTGAATTATGCGGCGTTGGTCCCTTATCTTTTCCTCCAGGGACATGCCAGTCCACCTGGACAAGGGTGGCGGAAGGCTCTGATCACACCCCCCGGCCCCCAGGGCCGCGAAGGACCGGGCACACTATCCCCGGGACCCTCCTGTAGCACCTGCTGAGGTATGGCCCCCTGGGAGCCCGCCTCCCCAACCCCCCGGGGGACCGACACCCTCCCTCCACCACACGTGAGGTCGACGGGACCATCGTCCCAGCGCCCCTCCTCCCCTTCCACAGATTCGCTACCTGATAAAACGAGGGCGAAATCTTCACCCATGGGCTCCCCCCAATCCTCCCCCTCATCCCCCCCGTCGTCACTATCCTCAAGAAGACTCACCGCGCCAACCTCCCGCACCTGGCCGCCCCTCGCCTGCAGCTGCATCAGGCCTGGCGCGCCCCTCGAGGCCTCCTCGTCAGCCACATGCTGCCTCGCTGGGATTCCCCCGCCCCTTCCCTCCGTCCCCGGCGTCAAGGCAGGTGCGGCCGCATCCTCCCTCAAGCGCGCGGGCAGGCTCTTATGCCGGCCCCCGCGCTTCCCTGGTTCACTCTGCCCCAGCCCCCGGCCATGCCCGGACGTACCTTTTTTCAACGGTGGTGGCTCCTCCTGGCACGCCACCACCGCAGCGGTGACCCCCGCGGATGCGGACCTGGGGGTATGGGTCATCCTGACCCATGCTTGTTCCAGAACCCCGGGCCGCAGGAGATCCGCTCTCCCCGTCTGGTCCAGGACCTGCAAGGCGGCGCGGACCGCCTCCGCATCGGGCGCAGCCATCCCGGTCAGACGGTGAGTGGCGGCGCATTCGAGCACACGACGATGGACAGTGGGGGAGGTGGGAGGGGGGTGGGGATGTGAGTGGAGGCACTTAAACAAAAAACACCATGCAACCAGGCTACCAGTTGCACACTACCCGCTCCAATCGACTGATTGGGCCTAACAAACTCCTACGCTATCCCTGCACTATCTCCAAAATTACTCTGACCCTTCCCCAATGGCGCTGAGGGCAGGAAGAGGATGAAACCTCCTCCCCTGCCCCCTATAAACCCTAGCCCTAAACCCCACCCCTAACTCAACCCCTTGACCCTACCTACACCTTGTCCTTCCTGTTATGCGCGAACACCCCGGGGGAAGACTGGTCTGCCGACCCTACCTCCCCCGGGGGCCGCATTCCTAGCACCGGCACAGATTTCCAAAAGACCACGGAAAACTCTGCCTGTTTTTCCAGTCTCTTTGCTACAAGCTCTCTGACCTTCCATAACCACCCATCACAGTAAATTACGAGGGGGCAGTGTTAGCCTCATTGAGGTTTTGCCGGGAGAGCTGTAAATCCAGTAACAGATCAAGAAGTGATTCAAAACCTCGACGGATGAACGAACAGTTCCAGGCAACACTGAGTACCCGTCGGCGGATGAGGCCTGAACTCTGGGGCTTGCAGCAAGGGCTGTGGCGGTGAATTGAGGGGCCCCAGCAGCAGTGTGGCGCCAACGGAGGAACACCTTGGAGCTGAGGTGCCTCAGAGAGGGGCTTTTTGAGGTTGGATGCCTCACCTTGCCAGATCACAAGCGGCCAGAGGAAGAAACCAGAGGAGGGCCCCACGCACAAAGAGGAGGTTAGTGCGCTCACCTCGGGGCCGCCGTGGGCCAGCGATCACCCCCAGATGGTTCCTGGTGGAACAGTGAGGCTCTACTTGGAGATACCGGGACGCAGCATGCCGCCTCCACCCACCACCACCCGGCCTTCTACCCATATGGACAGCACCAGTTCTGGGATCCCTCCATGCCCAAGACCACCACCCCTGAGTGCAACAGCACCCAGAAGGCCTGGCTGAAAGAGCACTGCAAGAACCCCAGCAATGGTGACAAGATCATGCTGTGTAAATATGTAATATATATTTGTCCAACCCTAATAACTTAAACTTTTCTTAAAATGTAATCTTGAGTGAATTTACATCTTGTATATATGTAACTCTAACCAGTAGTATCTGTAGCAGACTTATGTGCTTACTACCATTCTTATGTGAGTTTAGAGTTTTTCTATTTGCATCTTTTATGTAATTCATGTACTCTAAAGTACTTATGAAATGTAACTGGTTCTATTGTAAAGCGCTCTGACACCTTCGGGTAATGTACATGCAATATAAAAATGCATAAATAAATAAATTAATAAACATCTGTTAGAAGGTGGTTCTGACCATCTGAGCCGCCCGGATTTTTCGCTTTTTGAACACCTATTTGTTGAGCTTTTACTGTGGGAGAGCCTCATAAGTTGCGACTCACCCACAGTGAACTCATGATGGAAGGGCCTGCATGTGTATTTTACCGGTGTCCCCCTGGTGCAACTAGGCCACTGCGCTGCAGCCAGAGCAAGGGGCACCGGGCTGGTTACATGCAGGCATGTGTGTACATGCGTGTGCACAAGTATAAGGGCTGTGCAGGGGAGATTCCTAGCGTGCGCAGCCCAGGAGCAGCTACAAATTGAATGGTGTGGCAGGACTTATGCAGAACTGGGTGGTGACATGGAATAGGCTTTCTACAATGGGAAGAAACATTTGAGGGAAAGTCAGTGTGCTTTACTGTTTTTATTCCATTATTCTCCTATGAGGATGGGGAGCACATGGGCTAGTTTTACTTTCCTAGGGCCTACAAATTCCAGACACGCACCAAAGTCCACTGTAACTTATGTGAGAAGAAGTATTCTGCAGAGTCCAAAGTCATATTTGTACTGCTTTTGGGTCATCCAGAAATGTCATATGTCTCTGAGTCAGCTCATAACCAGGGCCTGGCTGGGGCTGACCCTGCCAGGCTGAATTAATGACCTTCCTCTCCAAGCTGTAGCCTCAGAGGTCCAGCCCTGCACAACAAGCATTCCAAGGGCAAAGGCCTCCACTCCAAGAAGAGAAGATGGGTGGAGCTACAGGTTCATCCATCAGCAGCTGTCACCTGGTGCCAGGCACCAGGCTGCTCTGGAGAGAAGGCAGCGAGGGGGGAAGGGGCTCTCAGAGACCATGTGGCATGAGACCCCTGGACGACGCCATTTTGAACAAACCCAGAGGCCTGGGCAGGAAGGAGGGAGCAGGGGCAGAGAAGTGATGTGTCGCTGTGTGATAGGGCAAACAGAGACTTCCTGCCAGTCCCCTCCCCAATTTTTAAAAAGAGTTTGCACAGGAAGAGGAGCTCTCTCTGGGGTGTGGTCTGCTGAGGAAGACTAGTGCTGGAGCCTAGCGCCATGGGCAGTTGGAAGGCAGAACCCCCTGACTGTCCCAGGATGCAGAATTGCGCCAGGAAGGGAGTCCAGGACCAGTGAGCAGAAGCCTGGGCCTCTGCGCAAGGAGAAGAGAGGCCCAGGAAGAGAGCCAGGCGAAAGGCTGGTGCAGGGAGCCAGTGAAGACCGCTCCCTGCCGAGTTCACCCTCCTTGAGACCAGGAGGGCAAAGGAAAGTGCTCCCAGTGGCTGGGGAGCGCCACCAGGAGCAAGAAGAGGCGAAAATGGCGCAGATCGGTACCCTGGCGGCTGAGATATGCCCCCCAGAAGGTAGGCGAACGTTGACCTCTGGCCGAACCGACAACGAAGCGCGTGGGGCTCCGCCGCCGGTCTTGAATGTGCCCCCGGGGTCGGTCAGGTCCCGGGGGCTCCCCCAACACGAAAGCCGGGGAGCGCCGTCGCGCTCCCCGTGAAGTGGCCCAACCGGGGTGCCAGGAGCCCACCCTGGCCCCCGGCGATGACGGAGGGCGGGGAGCGCCATCGCGCCCCCTGCGAAGATGCCTTTGGGGCCCTGGATCCCAACTCTGGGCCCCGACGAGGAGAAACTAAGTCGGGGAGCGACGTCGCGCTCCCCGTAAAGATCTCAGGGGCCCGGGATCCCAACTCCGGGCCCAGATGGTGTCGGTGAGGAGGAGGGGGGCGTGCCGTCCCGCGTCCCCCCTTGCGGCCGGAAGACAAGCCAGGGGTTGCCGTCACGCCCCCCGTGAAGATGGCACATGGGCCCGGGACCCAATCCCTGGGCCCCGAAGAGAAGGAGGAGGCCGGGGGAGTGCCGCCGCACTCCCCCGAGGTCCTGCCGGGCCGGCGAGAGTCTTCGCATCTGCCCGCCGGAGTGGGCAGACCAGAACTGCGGTGCCGGCTCCCGCCGCAGCACGGGAGAGTGCTGGCCGGGCGGGGAGCCAGCGGGGTCGGGCTCCCCGGACTGCCCTCCAACGATGGAGCCACGCGGGGTTCCCGGGTGGGACCGGGACCCCGCACAGGATAAGAGGAGGCGCCAGGGGCCCGGGTGGGACCGGGCCCCCGAACAACGGACAGTGCAGCTGGGGGTGGGCTCCCCGAGCTGCAATAACTCACCTGGGGGTCCGGGTGGGACCGGACCCTCCAACGAGGCAGGACGTGGCCGGAGGCCCACATCGCGGCTCTCCCCGACGCAGCGGGAGAGCCGCTGCTACAATATTTACAGGGCTAAGGAGAAGCGCCCCATAATGCCTTGCAGGCCCGGACCGGCTAGCAGGGGAAAGCTGCTTTTTCTTGGCTTGTGGTGGCCCCAGGAGGACGGGGTCACTGCAAGATGGGTGCCTAGGTGCAGGGGAGCTGCAGGAGCCACGCAGTCTCCCTAGCATGAAAAATGGAACGTCCCTCCCTAAGTCTCTGGGGACTTACAAAGAATAACCCCTCAAGGGCTCAGCCAGGCGTCATCAGCATCCCCATGGCTGGAGCTTTTATTTTGCAGCTGGGGGTGCCTTAGGGACTGCTTCAAGGTGTGAAGGGCTGAGTTGGGGATGTCTGGAGAAGGACATCCCCTGGAGGTGAAGAGGTGTAATTGCACCACAAATGCATTTAACCATGTTATTTCTTTTTAGAGGGACTGAAAGGCACATGTGTAATGTGAAGTACCTGTATAAGGTGATGTCATAAGCGAAGTGGGGTTATGTTGCCAGACATTCCTGCTAGGGTGTCTGGCTGTATAGGCTTAATCCTGTGATTCAACTGTGATGCCTTTTAGGGGCTTTAATTATTGCAATGCATTACAACTGTTATCAGCTATGATAAGTACCTCATTTAAAGTGATGCCCAAACATGTATTCTTGCTATTGCGTTAGGGGAGGAACAACCCAGACTGTTAGCTACTAAGAGGTAGAGGTGCATACTGTATGGTCAGTACACAATGCTCAGTCAGGGTTATGTGTCCCCAGGGCAGGTGTACCTATTTTTAGTGCTTGTTGAGATGATGGGATGGGTCGCCACTGGAAAGGCCCTCGCTCCAGGTTGTGTCAACCCACTGCATTAGGGAGCAAGATGATGTGCATACATGGGAGTGGTGTTACAAGACCCCACCCCCCGTGGGAGGGTTGGAGATGTTATGCAATGTCACAAAGTAATTCCAACAGCTTATGTATATTTGTAAATTGGTGCATAGTATTAAGTAGTGTGTGTGTTTAATAAATGTACTCTTACTTTTATAAAGCAAAGTACAGACTGGACAATCAATTATTGAGTGTTATTTCTGCGCACCTGTAATGGCGATTACTAGCCCACACCACCTCCCTTGAGTAAGCCTTAGACTGCTCTGCAACGCTACCCTCTGAGAGTCAGGCGCTACACTAGGGTGTTTGGTTCCCAGTGAAGGACAAATGTGACATGTTATTTGCGCATGCCTCACAGATACTGCCCCGTTTTCCAACATTGGTGTCTAGCGGCGGGAAACATAGTATCCCATTCTGGTGCGCATTTATAGCATTTGATAAGTCCAGTTTTGCCACACATTACCTATGCAGTAATGAGCAAATGGAAGAGCACAAGGCTCTGAGAAGGGTTCAAAGTTTTGGTTATGTGAACTAAAAGTATGGGAAAGGAAAGCCCTGCGCACATATATGTCATGTGAAGATATTATGGTTTAAATGTAAACTGTATTAATATGACTCAGCTATGTTGATTATCATGTGCTAGCGGGATGGTGCTTTCCAGGAAATGATTGCATACAAGTGTTCTAAGCCATATTGTACACCTTTGAACCCTAACACTACACGCACTACACCTGCATGAGGAGGGTGTCTTCTCAAGAGATAGGGACAGCAACTGATACCTACATCACAGATGGGGGTGTAGGGGTGGATTGACCTTTGTGGGGGACAGGAGAGGTAGGGGGTCCTGGGACATTCCCGCGCTTTTTAAGGGCAGGGAGGGTTTCCACAGAAGGGGCCCCAGATATCCTTACCCCGCTGAAAGATTTCTTGCCAGTGGCGCACGCCAAAACCACTGGAAGGGGGGGAGGAGGTTTCTTTACCCTGGGTAGTAACACCCCAGGGGTTCCCATGGTGGGGGAACCCAAGAAACTTTTCCCACGGTGGGAGGAGGGTGTGGTAGAGTTGTGGGTCCGGCAGGCCCCCCAGGTTAACTGGAGGGGAAGGTGAGCAACCCAGGGGTGGCCCCTGGTAGTGGGTGGCCCCAAAGGAGGGTAGTTCTCAAGCAGGATGTGCAGTGGTAGCCTCTAGGTACACTAGGTGGGCTAGGTAACTGACTCAGTGGAAATCTGAGTGGGGGTGATGTGCTCCCTAGATTCCCGGTGAAGGGTTAGTGGTGGACCCTGAGGTGTCAGGGTCGGGTAGGTGGTTACCCAGGGAAGCAACAGGATGTCATTCTGGAGCTGGTGTTGTGAGCCTGAAGTGGTGGCTGGGGTGATGCCTAGCCGGTAACCAGTCCGGTAGGTCCTGTGGGACTTGGACCCGAGGACCAGGAGCATGGGGGTGTTCCCCTAGCTCGATGCAGGAGGTGGACTTCTGCAAGGTAGTACCACCCTGAACGCAGGTGGTGCCCATCTTAAGTGAAGGGACCCTGTGTTTCCAATAGGGGTGGTGCAGGCCTAGCCGGGATCTTTAGGGTCCCTGGCTGAGAGGGGTAGTACCACCCTGAAGGCAGGTGGGGCCTATCTTAAGTGAAGGGACCCTGCTCTTCAGAAGGGGTGGTGCAGGCCATCCAGGGATCATGAGGGTCCCTGGACGGTCTCCCAAGGTGCTGCAGGGAGACCGGGGAGAGCCATGAGAGGTGGGCCTGGGTGTAGCTAACTCGGGGCCCACAGGCTCTCTAAGGGTACTCCGGGAGGAGAGCGCGCCTCTCGAAGGGAAGGGTGCATAGGCCCTGTTCTTGCAGCGGAGAACCTGGAAGGGGTCTAGGTTCCCGGGGTAGTTTCGGTGTGGAGCTACTGACGGGGGGAATGAGCTGTAGGTTGTCTGATGAGGCACCCTCAGTGATCCCCCCTGGCACTGCCAGTGTGGTAGTGAGGCCGGTCTGAGGTCCTATCAGGGAGCCAGGCCAGGGGCCAAAGGTGTTTTTCTGTGTGGGGAAAGCACGAGTGGCTGTGCTTTCTTTAGGGAAGACAGTCATCCCGAAAGGGTGGTGGCAGCTGAATGACCCCAGCGGCAGGCTGAGGGTGAGGGTCCAGAGAGGTTGCATCTTTGGGGTGCAAGGACCAAAAGGAGAGAGGGTACTGGTTGGAACAATCTCCGGAAGGGAGACCAGCTAGTGACCCAGGGGATGGGATGTAGACCTATCCCAGAAGACCGCATCGGTGCTGAGGCACTGTACCCTTGTCCAGAGAAGTGGTAGGCATAGTGTTGCGTGACCAAGGGCAAAGGTGGGCCTAGTTAGGCTGAGTCCATGTAGAACGTGAGTGACCTAAAGGTATCTAACCTAGAGCCCGGAGGGTTCTTAGGGTAGTCTGGGATCCCTGTCATGGGTGGAGGTCTCATGGATGGGAGGAGTAGGTGGTCTGATCGGATAACTGGTGAGTAAGGGGGGTCTGGTCAGAAGCCCTTATAACTAGTTATCGCTGACTACGGGAATAATACCCATGTAGAGTGGCTATTTCTTCCCTGTAGGAATCAGCTGGGCGCGGCGTGTGTTAGAAAGTGGTTCTGACCATCTGAGCCGCCCGGATTTTTTGCTTTTTGAACACCTATTTGTTGAGCTTTTACTGTGGGAGAGCCTCATAAGTTGCGACTCACCCACAGTGAACTCATGATGGAAGGGACTGCATGTGTATTTTACCGGTGTCCCCCTGGTGCAACTAGGCCACTGCGCTGCAGCCAGAGCAAGGGGCACCGGGCTGGTTACATGCAGGCACGTGTGTACATGCGTGTGCACAAGTATTAGGGCTGTGCAGGGGAGATTCCTAGCGTGCGCAGCCCAGGAGCAGCTACAAATTGAATGGTGTGGCAGGACTTATGCAGAACTGGGTGGTGACATGGAATAGGCTTTCTACAATGGGAAGAAACATTTGAGGGAAAGTCAGTGTGCTTTACTGTTTTTATTCCATTATTCTCCTATGAGGATGGGGAGCACATGGGCTAGTTTTACTTTCCTGGGGCCTACAAATTCCAGACACGCACCAAAGTCCACTGTAACTTATGTGAGAAGAAGTATTCTGCAGAGTCCAAAGTCATATTTGTACTGCTTTTGGGTCATCCAGAAATGTCATATTTCTCTGAGTCAGCTCATAACCAGGGCCTGGCTGGGGCTGACCCTGCCAGGCTGAATTAATGACCTTCTTCTCCAAGCTGTAGCCTCAGAGGTCCAGCCCTGCACAACAAGCATTCCAAGGGCGAAGGGCTCCACTCCAAGAAGAGAAGATGGGTGGAGCTACAGGTTCATCCATCAGCAGCTGTCACCTGGTGCCAGGCACCTGGCTGCTCTGGAGAGAAGGCAGCGAGGGGGGAAGGGGCTCTCAGAGACCATGTGGCATGAGACCCCTGGACGACGCCATTTTGAACAAACCCAGAGGCCTGGGCAGGAAGGAGGGAGCAGGGGCAGAGAAGTGATGTGTCACTGTGTGATAGGGCAAACAGAGACTTCCTGCCAGCCCCCTCCCCAATTCTTAAAAAGAGTTTGCACAGGAAGAGGAGCTCTCTCTGGGGTGTGGTCTGCTGAGGAAGACTGGTGCTGGAGCCTGGCGCCATTGGCAGTTGGAAGGAAGAACCCCCTGACTGTCCCAGGATGCAGAATTGCGCCAGGAAGGGAGTCCAGGACCAGTGAGCAGAAGCCTGGGCCTCTGCGCAAGGAGAAGAGAGGCCCAGGAAGAGAGCCAGGCGAAAGGCTGGCGCAGGGAGCCAGTGAAGACCCCTCCCTGCCGAGTTCACCCTCCTTGTGACCAGGAGGGCGAAGGAAAGTGCTCCCAGTGGCTGGGGAGCGCCACCAGGAGCAAGAAGAGGCAAAAATGGCGCAGATCGGTACCCTGGGGGCTGAGATATGCACCCCAGAAGGTAGGCAACCTTTGACCTCTGGCCGGACCGACGACGAAGCGCGTGGGGCTCCGCCGCCGGTCTTGAATGTGCCCCCGGGGTGGGTCAGGTCCCGGGGGCTGCCCCCAACATGAAGAAAAGCCGGGGAGCGCCGTCGCGCTCCCCGTGAAGTGGCCCAACCGGGGTGCCAGGAGCCCACCCTGGCCCCCGGCGATGACGGAGGGCGGGAAGCGCCGTCGTGCCCCCCGGAAGATGCCTTTGGGCCCGGGATCTCAACTCCGGGCCCCGACGAGGAAAAACTAAGTCAGGGAGCGCCGTTGCGCTCCCCGTGAAGATCTCAGGGGCCCGGGATCCCAACTCCGGGCCCCGATGGTGTCGGTGAGGAGGAGGAGGGCGTGCCGTCGCGTCTCCCCCCTCGCGGCCGGAACACAAGCCGGGGGGCATCGTTACGCCCCCCGTGAAGATGGCCCAGGGGCCTGGGACCCCATCCCCGGGCCCCGAAGAGAAGGAGGAGGCAGGGGGAGTGCCGCCGCATTCCCCCGAGGTCCAGCCGGGCCGGCGGGAGTCTTCGCATCTGCCCGCCGGAGTGAGCAGAACAGAACTGCGGTGCCGGCTGCCGCGGCAGCACGTGAGAGTGCTGGCCGGGTGAGGAGCCGGCGGGTGTAACCGGGGTGGGCTTCTCGGGCTGCCCTCCAACGATGGAGCCACTCGGGGTTCCCGGGTGGGACCGGGACCCCGCAGAGGATAAGAGGAGGCGCCAGGGGCCCGGGTGGGACCGGGCCCCCCAACAGCGGACAGAGCAGCCAGAGGTGGGCTCCCCGAGCTGCCATAACTCACCTGGGGGTCCGGGTGGGACCGGACCCTCCAACGAGGCAGGACGCGGCCGGAGGTCCACATCGCGGCTCTCCCCGCAGCGGGAGAGCCGGTGCTACAATATTCACAGGGCTAAGGAGAAGCGCCCCATAATGCCTTGCAGGCCCAGACCGGCCTGCAGGGGAAAGCTGCTTTTTCTTGGCTTGTGGTGGCCCCAGGAGGACGGGGTCACTGCAAGATAGGTGCCTAGGTGCAGGGGAGCTGCAGGAGCCACGCAGTCACCCCCAGCACGAAAAATGGAACGTCCCTCCCTAAGTCTCTGGGGACTTACAAAGAATAACCCCTCAAGGGCTCAGCTAGGTGTCATCAGCATCCCCTTGGCTGGAGCTTTTGTTCTGCAGCTGGGGGTGCCTTAGGGACTGCTTCAAGATGTGAAGGGCTGAGTTGGGGATGTCTGGAGAATGGCATTCCCTGGAGGTGAAGAGGTGTAATTGTACCACAAATCCATTTAACCAAGTTATTTCTTTTTAGAGGGACTGAAAGGCACATGTGTAATGTGAAGTACCTATATAAGGTGATGTCATAAGCGAAGTGGGGTTATGTTGCCAGACATTCCTGCTAGGGTGTCTGGCTGTATAGGCTTAATCCTGTGATTCAACTGTGATGCCTTTTAGGGGCTTTAATTGCAGTGCATTACAACTGTTATTAGGTATGATAAGTACCTCATTTAAAGTGATGCCCAAACATGTATTCTTGCTATTGCGTTAGGGGAGGAACAACCCAGACTGTTAGCTACTAAGAGGTAGAGGTGTGTACTGTATGGTCAGTACACAATGCTCAGTCAGGTTTATGTGTCCCCAGGGCAGGTGTACCTATTTTTAATGTTTGTTGAGATGATGGGATGGGTCGCCACTGGGATGGTGCCAGTTGGCAAGGCCCTCGCTCCAGGTTGTGTCAACCCACTGCATTAGGGGGCAAGATGATGTGCATACATGGGAGTGGTGTTACAAGACCCCCCCCCCTTGTGGGAGGGGTGGAGATGTTATGCAATGTCACAAAGTAATTCCAACAGCTTATGTATATTTGTAAATTGGTGCATAGTATTAAGTAGTGTGTGTGTTTAATAAATGTACTCTTACTTTTATAAAGCAAAGTACAGACTGGACAATCAATTATTGAGTGTTATTTCTGCGCACCTGTAATGGCGATTACTAGCCCACACCACCTCCCTTGAGTAAGCCTTAGACTGCTCTGCAAAGCTACCCTCAGAGTCAGACGCTACACTAGGGTGTTTGGTTCCCTTTGAAGGACAAATGTGACATGTTATTTGTGCAGGCCTCACAGATACTGCCCCGTTTTCCAACAACATCTAAATTCTCACCTTACGGAAGCACATTTCTATAAGGCATACAGTTCAGCAAAACATGTCTTGGTATATTATATAACCTAATTAGGTTCTTTAGACAAGGTGCAATATTACTTGAGCCCCTTGCTCTCAAGACTTGTTTAACCTCTTGACTCTTAGGCCTCCCCCTCCCCCAATCCTTCCGACCTGTGCGAAGTCCTTCTTTGGATATTAGGGGTAGCTCACCGCTTAAACCTTCCTAAGTTTTTTCCACAAAAAGCATCCATGCCAAACTTACATACTTATTTTCCAACATACTGTGGACTCTAAAGGTACCCAATTGTGAAATAAGGCAAAAGAGAGAGGCAAAGCAGAGAAAAAGTAAGCAAAAGAGAAAAGAGGCACAAACTGCTGGTGAAATAAGGCAAAAGAGGCACAAACTGGTGAAATAAGGTGAAAGAGAGAGGTAAAGCAGAGTAAAAGGGTTCACTGACAGAATATCGATGTAAAAAATATAGAAGCAAAAATATCAATGTTAAAAATATAGAATGCAAAAATATTGACTCCCTATACTTAAACAGGTAAGTACAAAAATAGCGAGAAAAAAAATATCGATGTGAAATATATATAGTTGTACAAAATATCGATTTTTATATATATATATCAAATAAAATAATAAATATTAAATAATAAAATTAATTTAAAAAATAAAGTGGACTTAATATACATTTCTACAAATGTAACAAATAAACTTAATTAAAAAAATGTAAACACACATACATAATCAATATATATATATATATACATATTTACTTTAAAACAATTAATAAACTATTAATTATTTAAATTTACTTTATAATTTTAAAATTATATAAAAATATACACAGATCTATATAAATATACATATATATATGAAGACATGTTGAATAGACTGGCAAAAGATGAAGATGTGATTAAAAAACGGAAAACATACAAGTTCCAGAGGGATAAGCAAGATTACGAACAGGGACAAATCTTCACGTTTGCCAGAAAATTCGATTCCATCAAAACAGCAAAAAAATTTGTGGTTCATGAAGACCAACAAACATGTGAACAACAAGCTACAGCATCATCTACATCAGTTTCTGATTTAAGCTCATGCATGGGAAGTGACTCAGACACTGAACAACAAAGAGCAGGGTCTAATTTGGGGTTTCGCAAATTTACCTTAGCGGAGGAGGTAAACTGTCTCAGGCAGGATCGCAAAGACACACTCCGCCCTCGCAAACAATCAGACTCAACCGCAAACGCAGAGAAAGGCGCAAATGCAACAAGTGGCGCCAACAACAAAAAACCACAATACAACAAAAAAAGATGGAATCGCAAATAACAAAAAACGGTATAGATAACAATCAAACTGTCGTCAATCTATCTACAGTGAGTTTAAATGCAGCAGAGATTAAATTATTGGAACTGGGGTTGTCATTTTGTCCATCAAATAATTTTGACTATGCCCAAACTCGAGTGGATGTCTACAAGTTTGTACGTAAACTTAAACTTAAGAAATACCATTCAAGTAAATCCAAACAAAGCAGCAACAGCAACGCAACAGAAATGATTGGAAGCAGTAATCTAACAGCTGCGGATGCAGAGCTATTAAACAATTTACATGAGCTGGAATGTGAAAACAGCAATGTGAACAGCAGAGATGAGGATAATGGTCTCAACACTTTTGGTACAGTTCCAACTAAGTTTAAGCCAAAATCTACATTCCAACCCATAACTCTCAGAGACTCACTAGATATATTCAACGAACTGGTCACTACAGAGATAAAGAAACTAAAAATTCAAACCTCTAGAAGAGTACAAAGACAAGATTATCAGCAAAGGGCATACAATCGATTAATGGAGAAATTACAAAAAAACGATCAAATTGTAATTAGGAACTCTGACAAGGGTGGAAATATTGTTCTATGGTCAAGGGATGAATATATAAAAGAGGCTACACAACAATTGGAAGATGCAAATTGTTACAAAAGGACCAACATCCAAACAGTAAGAGCATCTTGGATTGAATACTACTCTAAGCTCAGTGCCTGGAGAAGCATGGGACTCATCAGCATGGATGAATATAGATTTTTAAAGAACGAACACCCAGTAATGTCAATAATGTACTTTATTCCCAAACTACACAAAAATGCCACCACCCCCCCGGGGAGATCTATAATTTCTGCAATAGGGGGCTTTTTGGAAAATACTACAAAGTACATTGATTTCTTTTTACAGGACTTTGTTAAAAATCTGCCATCCTTTGTGCAAGATACGGGGGACTTCCTTAGACAACTGACGGATATAATATGGGAGCCTGACTGCTTATTAATGTGTTTGGATGTTACCTCTTTATATACAAGTATACATCACACAAAGATGGTATTAGAGCTACACAACACTATTTGGACAATAGACCTTTACATCTGGTCCAACACAACAAAATGCTAATTACAATGATTACGTACTGCTTGAATAACAACTATTTTTTATTCCAAAACCAGGTCCTGCAGCAGATAAGGGGAGTAGCTATGGGAGCTTGTTTCTCCCCTAGCTACTCCTGCCTACATATGGGCTGGTGGGAAGAGGTAATCCTGGGAAAAGAGTTTAAAACTGTCAGGGATACGCAGATAAAAATCTGGCTACGCTATATTGACGACTTGTTCGTGATATGGCGTGGGACAGCACAGTCAGCTCATGATTTTGTGCAAAAATTGAATAAAAATAATATCAACTTGCATTTCACCGCTACCATCAGTGACCAATCTGTATGTTTCCTGGATGTGGAAATATACATTAAAAATAACAAAATTGAAACCAAACTCTTTCGTAAACCCACGGCAGGCAATAGTCTACTGCATGCCACTAGCCACCATCCTCAGCATCTCATCCATAGTATACCATTTGGGGAGATGCTGAGGATACGTCGTACGTGCAGCAGTGACCAGGATTTGAAAGCAGCACAACAACTTAGTAAGACCAGATTTCTACAAAGAGGGTACAAAGCTGAGACTATTGATCATGCCATTTCCAAAGCTAATGCCAGAGATAGAATGGATTTACTTAACAATAAGACATTGACTATCTCTAATAGGCAGGATAATCGTAATGAAACTAGATTAATCCTCACATATAGCAAGCAGCAAAATACCCTACGTAGAATCATTAACAAAAATTGGTCTGTTGTACGCAGTGACCCTATTATTGGACATGCTTTACCCGTAAAACCGAGCGTTACTTTCAGAAAATCCAAATCCATGAGAGACTCTATAGTTAAGAGCAGTCCAGAGGTAAGAATCTCCAAAAATTGGCTGACGGTCAGGAAAGGATTCTTTAAATGTAACAGTTGTCGGGCCTGCAAGTATGGGGTAAATACAACATCTTATATTTCCCCATTCACTAAGGACCCCATTAAAATAACTACATTTCTGACATGCAAAACGGAGTATGTGGTTTACGTATTGACTTGCCCTTGTGGGCTGCAGTATGTGGGAAGCACCAAATTGCAAGCCCACAAACGTATACTGCAGCACATGAGGGCAATTACCAACAGTGATCATACGTACCCATTTGCACGGCACTTTAAGGAAAGGCATCCAAACAACCTCCAGGAGTTTAGATATTTTCTAATTGATTGTATACCATTATCCAGACGGGGAGGTGATCGGGAAACCAAACTCTGACGCCTCGAAACAAGATATATCCTTGATCTAGATACAAAGAACCCCAATGGTCACAATTCAAGCGAGGACTTTTATACCTGGTTATAACCAATCTGGGATCAGATCTAACTAGGTGTTTTACCAACTTAACGGTAATGAAGATAATGACATCTATGGCTTTCTCAAAGTTAAGAAATTTTTCTTTCTCCTTGAATTATTCTATTCAGCACTCTGCGTCTTGCATTATGTTTTTAGTACATCATTTTAATCCACACACATATTTTTATCTAGTTATTATGGTATATGTACAGAGGATTTTTTTATGAGGTCTTTTTGTATTTTATCCATGGTTTTTAGATCATATATGCACTAGCACTTGTTTGGCACTTGCACTTTATATTTAAACACTTTTTTATATAAGATCTGCAGCATTATCAGTTATGGAGAGATGTTTTATATTCTATATATCAACAGCAATGATACATTGGTTGACTCCATTATCAGGATATCCCAAATATGAAGGAAGAAATGGATTTATCCATTTATAGTCATATGGGTACTCTGTTAATTTACCAATGACTTTATACACAAAAACAGTGGGCAGCTTTGGAAAAAAATGATGATAATAATTTTTTCTTATTGAACACTTAACTGTGCTGTAATGTGTTTTTTTACTACTATATATATATATACTGTTTTTAAATGTATTTTACATTTATTAGTATTTATATTAACATGTTTACAATTATATGTATTTTTACTATTTATTGCTGTTGGTTTGCACAAACATAGACTACAAGGAGTATTATATCAAGTATGTTGTCTATGTCTATTGATTTGCTGCATCACGAGTGCCTGGTACCGTGACTTTAAATACCTCACTTTGGCTCGAGGGGCGCGTCATGTGATCAAGGCCGAGTTTGGCCGAAACGCGTCATGGCAGCAATGGTGGCGCACTGAAAATAAACACCTGAATGCACCAAATCTGGGTTCGTCGTCCGTCTTTTTTCCAAGCAAGGAGAAGTGTAAAGCGGAGTGTGGAGATATATATATATATATATATATATATATATATATATATATATATATATATATATATATATATATATATATATATATTACCTACTGGCGGTCGCCAGTAGGTGGTTATAGTTAGGACCTCGTTTCTATTCAAAAAGCGTTTTTTCTTTTCCCAATAACTTTGGCGCCGGTTGACGAATCTTCGTGAAATTTTCAAAACTAGTGGGGCGCTCCGGTCAGCTCCTGTCTTGAAAGTTTCGGGGTGATTCATCGAGCGGGGGCCGAGAAAAAAGGGGGGTCCCAAAACGCATTTTCCCCATGTTCATTTCCATAGGAAACTTTAGACAAAGCTACAGCCCGAACTGCTGAAAGGAATTACACCAAATTTGGCAAAAAGGTAGCGCTTGGTTCAGAAAGCGACCTTTTTTTTACATGGTGTAAATCCGTTCAGTAGTTGCTGAGAAATTAAAGAAAGAAACAATGTATATATCTGGGCGGAGCCTAACCACACATCTCCTCCCGAGCACGAGCTTGCCTCTGATTGGCTGCCAACACTTCAAAAAAGGAAGTGTTGGCAGCCATCTTGTGCCTCGGACCAAGGGTGAAAGAAAAAGGTAAGAGAAAGATAAAAAACAAAAAAAGGGGGCAGGGTAAAAACACCCTGACCCCCCCAGGCCTGTTCAGGGGGTCCCACAGGAACCCCAGGCCCAAAAAAAGCATTTTTTTAAAATAAATTTCGGGCGGGGTCGCGCCGGGTGCGCGAATCCGACTGAAAATTTTAAAAAACGAAGCGCGGTCTCCCGCGCTTTGTTTTCAAAGCCCCCGGGTGGGCCAAGTCCCGGGGGCAATTTATTTATGTAGCGGGGGCCTGCGGGGGCCCTCGCAGCCCCAGGGACGCCACCTCCCTGAGGCTATGTAAATTATATGCGGGAGGGCACGCGGCCCTCTCGCAGCCCTGGGGACCACCACCTCCCCGGGGCTTGTTTTTTAATCTGTGGGGGGGCCTCCAAGGCCCCCCCAAGCCCCAGGGACCGCCACCCCAGGGACCACCACCCCAGGGGCTTTTCTTAAATATTCGCAGGGGCACACTGCCCCCCCGCTGCCCCGGGGACAGCCACCTCCCCGGGGCTTGTATTTTTTTTTTTTTTTTAAATAGAGTGGGGGGCCTCATGGACCCCCCCCAAGCCCCGGGGACCGCCACCTCCCTGGGGCTTTCTTGAATTATTTGCAGGGGCCCCACGGGCCCCCCCAAGCCCCGGGGACCACCACCTCCCCGGGGCTTTAAATAGTTGGGAGGGGGGCCGCCCGGCTCCCTTCCCGTTTTTTTTTTAAATAGTGGTCAGGCCCTGGGGGATGGGGTCCCCAGGGCCCCAAAAATGGGAAAAGAAGGGGGGCCACACAGCCCCCCTTCTAAAAAACAAAAAAAGCTGGCATCGCGCCAGAGGCCCCTCCCTGCAGCACTCTGCAAACGCGCCTCCTGGCGCGTTGTAATTTGGGGAATTAATTCCCCTTGAATACTGAGGGTCCCTGGGGGCCAACTCGCCCACCAGGTACCTCCAGTATGCGCCACAGAGCTGCGTTGCAGAGAGGTGGTTCGAGGCCACGCCCCTTTTTACACCTCTCTGCAACGCAGCTCTGTGGGGCTTACTGGAGGTACCTGGTGGGCTAGTTGGCCCCCAGGGACCCTCAAGATTAAAGGTGACTTAATCCCCCAAGTTACAACGCGCCAAGGTGCGCGTTTGCACAGTGGTGCAGGGAGGGGGCGGGGCCGAATATAACAAGTGTGCAAACCGCCCCCTGGCGCGTTGTAAATTGGGGGATTAAGTCCCCTTCAATCCTGAGGGTCCTTGGGGGCCAACTAGCCCACCAGGTACCTCCAGAAAGCGCCACAGAGCTGCGTTGCAGAGAGGTGGTCCGAGGCCACGCCCCTTTTTACACCACTCTGCAAATGCGGCTTCTGGTGCACTGCTGGTGGGGCGATGAGGTTCTCTTGTGTCCTGAGGATGTCAGGACACAAGTGGACTTCATCCGCCGAGCAGCAGTGCACCAGAAGCCACGTTTGCAGCGTGGTGTAAAAAGGGAGCGTGGCCTGGGACCACCTCTCTCCAATCCAGCTGTGTGGTCCTTACTGGAGGTACCTAGTGTGAGAAGTTGGCCTGGTATATGCTGTCCACTAGTTATAGTGGGCACCTTGCACCAGTCCAAACGACCTTTATTGATGATAGGTTTAAAGACAACCTTTATTGAAAGCTATCCTAGTGGTAGCTATGGAGAGCAGCCTTCAGGCTAAGTCTTGAAGGAGTGTTAAGCTGTTTGTTTTACCAGTCTATAATCTCATGAATGACCAAATGAAAGGAGAACCACACCAGGTATATATATAAAATATATGTATTTATTACTAAACACTACCCAATAGAGGTCAAAGTACACAAGTTACAAGTCAAATAGCACAGTAAATTAGCACAATATACGATTAGCCCTAGGGGCGTACCAAACCATATATTAAGAAAGTGGTATAAGAACCACGACTTAAGTAGACACAAGGCCTAGAGCCTGTAGAATCGCTGGGACCCCAAGGAACCACCCAAGGTAGTGACACAGGGGACCCACGGGGGCCGTGTGCAGTGTGTGAACACAGCCACGAGCTCCGTTATCGTCTATGGGAAAGTCGCGGTTAGAGTTTTAGAGTTTAAGGACACTTAGAAATGGATTAGGACCAAACCCTCTTGGATTTAGACAGTTCTAGGGTCAACACCCACGGGAGCACCGGAGTACTCAAGTTACCTCACCCAGGGAAGCCGGGTGCATAGGTGTCAAATGGTGTCGGGTCGCGTCGTCGATTTCAATGGCACCCTGCGAAGAAGTGCTACTGCCGGGAAGATGCAAAGTGTCCGAAGAGATCCAAGCCTGGATCAGAGATGAGAAGAACCTGAAAGCAGAGGGGACAGAGTCTGGGTCACTTGCCAGTGACCAGGGGCACGATAGTCGAATGCCCACCAATGTCGGGTGTTTCAGGTGAAAGAGGTGAAGCTTGACTCTTCAGCCACGAGGCCCCGGAGGTGTCGACAATGACCAGGAGCTGGATTCGAGCTGTCCCACAAAGGTTGTCGAGTGCTGCAGCATTGGTGTCTAGATTGAACACAACAAGCCTTGGCAACAGCAACCCACACAGAACAGAGAAAGATGCTTCGGTGCAGACCAGCAAGGTCTGAGGGACTCACCATGCAGTGGGGAGTCAGGGCACGTCTGGAGCAACCAGAAAAGCCCAAAGAAAATCAGAGTTGCCTTCACAGGGACCCACCAGTTGACGGACCAGGGATCGCAAAGGAGCCTCGAGCGGAAATGCAAGAAGCAGGCCCACGGAACACTCGTGGAGTGTAGGCTCACAATCTTCAGTGCAAATGGTGCTTGGGGTCTGGGCTACAAGTAACCCAAAGCAGGACTTCAAGAGACGTCGAGAAGTCAATGCACTAGCAAATATGCACGGTGACCAGGAGTTCGGGTTCCACGCTACTCACGAGAGCTGCGGGTCTCAGCTTTGCTGGGGACTCGGGTCGGCCTCTGTGATGTCTGGAAATCCTCTTTCTGTGTTGCAAATTCTTCGGAGTCCGGCAGGAGCTTCAGAGATTCAGACCAGCAAAATGCTTCATTGGTGCCTGCCAAGCAGGGGAGTCACTCCTTGACCCCAAGGGAGATTTCTTCAGTCCTCTAGTCTTGAGTAGAGCGTCGAAGTTCCAGGATTCAGCTTCAGAGTTTCGTCCAGGGATATCTAAAGTCCTGTTGCCAGGGGTTCCTTACTTATACCTAAGAAAGGGGTTGGACTAACTCTGGGGACCCACCTATGGGAGGGTTTGGAAAGAGGGGTGTCTACACCCATTTCCTTTGTCCAGTTTCGCACCAGAGCAGGGGCTGGCAGCCCCTGTAACCGGTTTGAACTGGGGTATGCACGAGGACACCAAATGGGCCCCCAGAGCAGGACTTCAAAGCACTCTTGGAGTGCACCCACGCAGCCCCAATCCACTAAGGCCTGTCTGGGAGGTGGTAACACCTCCCTGTGACAGGAAACCTATTGTACAGACCTCCCCTGCCGGAGTTTCGGCTAGCAGCAGGAGGCAAGACTCGTGTCTGTGGCTGCAGCATCCATTTTGTGATGCCAGGGCTCTGTTTAGTTGGTACCGGGTATACCGGTGCTGTCATGTCTCTCCCTCTAGAAGGGTGGGATCATACTTCCACACCAGTTACTGGTGTGGGGGTATGATTCCAAGGTGTTTGACACAAAACACGACCTGTTTCCGTGCAGCCATCCCAAAGTTAGCATTTACCGCGAGGAGATAATGCACTTAAGAGTATATGGTCAGGCTGCACCACAGACAACCCCGGAGAGGAGATTCCGAAGACTGCAGAGGGGCTCTGCTCATGCATGGGCACCCTCTCACATAAAACCAAGCACCCTGCCTTCAGGATTGATAAGGCCTGCCATAGGGGTGACTGATAGGTTTATATGTGCAGTGATAGGTGAGATATAGTGAACCTATATCTCTGTAAGGGGTGCATGCACCACCTCACTCAGGCTGCAGTAGCAGTCCTTTGGTGTCATTTTGTATGGCTTTCCTGGGGTGGCACAATACATGCTTCAGCCCCTGGTAGGCCTCTGGGGTACCTATGCCCTGGGTACATAGTATACCATATACTAGGGACTTATAAGGGCACTCCAGAATCCAATCTGTGGTGTACCTAAAGTACATGGAATCAATTTATAAGAGAAAGCAGATAGGCTGGGGACCTGAATAGCAGGTTCCCTGCCAAACTAAGTCAAAAACCATCAAAACACCAGAAAAAAAGTGGGGGCAACCATATAGTCAGATTCCACCTTCCTACATAACCCCCCAAATGAAAGGAGATAAGGCTAACCTTGGCCAGTTGAGCCTTGATTGACTAAGTGGCCATATAAGGAAGTACCTGCACTAGCATGGTTACCCCCTGTCTTATGGTCCACTAAGCTATCCCTCACCCTAAGGGTATGAGAGGGTCTCCACCATGGGGAATTACTACCTGTGGTGTGCTTTGGTAAAGTAAAAGGCTGATGAGGTGTCTGAGTAGGGAAGTGAGACCCTAGGAAAGTTGGTCTCAGCTTCCTCAGATCACTGGTCACCATGTATGCCTGTCTTTCCATGACTGAGTTGCACTTTGCTCTAAGGGTCAACCTTTGGCTGCCTACAGCTGGGGGTTGGGTCCCTTTGGGTGGAACACTGGAGGGACATGGCAGGTTTGGAACCTTTTGGTCCCAGGTTTGCCCTTGCCTAACAGAGTCCTTCTGGGGGAGGTCCCTACACAAAGGTATGGGGGATCCCTCAGTGTTTTGAGGAATTTTCACCTGGCTAGGGCTACTAGACTGGGTGCCCCTAATCTGCTGCTGGGGGGGTTCCTCTGGACAGGGGGCCCTGTGGGGTCCACTGACCTCCCTGACCCCTGCAGCCCTGGGCTGACTGAGGCAGGGTAGAGAGGGGCAGGTTACCTGTTCCAGACTGGGTACCACCTTGGAAGGGTCCCCTGCCATCAGAGGGGTTGCCAGGCCAGGCCTGACTACCTCTGGGGCAGTTCCTTCACTAGGGGTAGGATCAGTTCCCTGAGGAGGCTGACCCTTACCTATAGTCTGGGGGGAAGAAGACTTTTCTTCAACCCTTGTGCTCTCTTGTGGAGGAGAGTGGGCCATTCTTTCAGGCTCCATCACTTCAAAATTTTCCTGGGGTGGGGCTGTGGCCATCACAGCCCCCCTAACTTTCTCAGGGATGCCCAGCATTCTCAGATGGGCTTGGTGTTCAACTTCAGCCCAGGCTGAAATTTCTAGATCATTGCCCATCAGGCAATCTACAGGCAAGGTTGGGGACACTGCCACTCTTTTTGGGCCTGTGCCCCCTTCCCAGCTGACATTGACTATGGCCATGGGGTGATCTGTTCTGACACCATCAATGTTGGTCACCTGGTATTTAAACTCAGGTAACAGCTGGTGAGGGGGGACTAGTTTCCCTGCCACCATGGTGACACTAGCCCCTGTGTCCCTGAATGCCACAGCTTTCTGACCATTAATCATTGGCTCCAGTCTGTACCTGCCCAATGCATTGGGACCCGTGGTAAAGGTGGCAATTCCTATACCACCATCAGAGTCAGAGGAGTCTGTTGAGGGGGTCCTGTCTAAACTGGGGCCCACCTCTGTTCCCCTTGCAAAAGCACCAAACTTTTTGGGTGCACTACTCCCAACTGGGGGATTACTACTGGTAGTACCAGGAGGGGTGGTAGTATTTGTTGGAGGAACATTTTCTTTATTGCCAGTCCTGGGGCAACTGGGATCAGTTTTCCAGTGTCCAGGCTTTTTACAGACATGGCAATATGGTTTCTTTTCAGGAGAGGGAGGAGTTTGGGACCCACCCCCAGAAGAGGACTTTTGGGGCCCTGTAGTGGATTTATCCTTAGATGTATCCCCACCTTTCTCTTGGGACTTGGTAGAATCTTTCTTCTGGTCACCACCCTGATTCTTAGGCCTCACCCTGGTTCTGACCCATTTGTCTGCCTTCTTTCCCAATTCTTGGGGAGAGGTCAGATCAGAGTCCACCAGGTACTGGTGTAAAAGCTGGTTTTGACAATTATTAAGGATCTGCTCCCTCATAATCAAATTGTACAATTCTATAAAGTCATGCACCTTGCTGCCATGTATCCAACCTTCCAGAGCCTTAGTAGCACAATCTACAAAGTCAACCCAGTCTTGAGTCTGAGCCTTTTGGGTGTCTCTGAACTTCAACCTATACTGTTCAGTGGTTAGGCCAAACCCATCTATCAGAGCACTCTTCAAGACTTTGTAATTGTCAGCATCCTCTACTCTTACAGTGAGGAGCTTGTCTCTACCTTTGTCTGCAAAGGAGAGCCACAAGATTGCTGCCCACTGCTCCTGGGGGACCCTTTGAACTTTACAGGCCCTTTCCAGTGCAGTAATCCATTTGTGGATGTCATCCCCACTGTGGTAGGGAGGGACAATCTTGCTCAGGTTTCTATGGTCATAAGACCTTTCCCTATCCCTAGGGAAGTTGCTGCCACCATGGGACTCTAGTCCCAACTTTCTTCTTTGTCTATGAAGCTCTAGGGACTCCCTGTCTATAGCCAACTGCTCTTTCCTGATTCTCAACTGAGCTTCCTCATACTTGAGCAGTCTCTCTTTCCTTTCATGAGAGGATGCCCCCCTATGAGAGGAAACAGAGGTCCCTACTGAGGTGTCAGAATGGTTAGATTCCTGAGAAGGAGATCTTGACCTTCTAGGCACACTCACAACTCTTCCTGGTGGGACAAAGGGGAGGCCATTCTGGTCCTCCTCCTCATCTTCAGGAGGAGCTGGATTTTCCAGGGCAAGATCATTGTCATCTTCCTGGCCAGTTTCAGAGGTCAGGTCCTGGGTTTCTTCACCCCTGGTCCCTTCCTCATCTTCTGCCCCACACTCTCTGCCTACCCCTTCAGACCCTGTGGGTCTTCTGAGATCATCCAACAGAAGCACCTCTATGAGGCGTTGGGTGTTGGCACTTTTGCCTGTCTTCAGCTTCCTAGTACTGCACAATGCTCTCAATTCCAAGAATGGCAGGTTGTCATACTTGGATGGTAGAAGCCCATTGGCTTCTGGCAGGGACCCACTGGTTCCTGGCCTTGAAGACATCACTAGTGAGGTGTGGTGTATGCACTACCTACTCTAGTGTGGGCTACTAAACTCTCTTGAGTTGTAGAAAGGGTGTGCTAAGCCCTTGACACACAACTCTAAGTTCAGTAGAACCTACTGTATTTCTAAGCTTGAATTTATATGTACCTGAGGTACCTTTAGTGGTTTTCAGTTAGTCACATACTTGAGATTATCTGGTAAAACAAAGGCAAGCTTGAATCCAACCACTGCACACCAATGTGAGAAGTTGGCCTGGTATATGCTGTCCACTAGTTATAGTGGGCACCTTGCACCAGTCCAAACGACCTTTATTGATGATAGGTTTAAAGACAACCTTTATTGAAAGCTATCCTAGTGGTAGCTATGGAGAGCAGCCTTCAGGCTAAGTCTTGAAGGAGTGTTAAGCTGTTTGTTTTACCAGTCTATAATCTCATGAATGACCAAATGAAAGGAGAACCACACCAGGTATATATATAAAATATATGTATTTATTACTAAACACTACCCAATAGTCTCTTTATGAGACTAGAGGTCAAAGTACACAAGTTACAAGTCAAATAGCACAGTAAATTAGCACAATATATGATTAGCCCTAGGGGCGTACCAAACCATATATTAAGAAAGTGGTATAAGAACCACGACTTAAGTAGACACAAGACCTAGAGCCTGTAGAATCGCTGGGACCCCAAGGAACCACCCAAGGTAGTGACACAGGGGACCCACGGGGGCTGTGTGCAGTGTGTGAACACAGCCGCGAGCTCCGTTATCGTCTATGGGAAAGTCGCGGTTAGAGTTTTAGAGTTTAAGGACACTTAGAAATGGATTAGGACCAAACCCTCTTGGACTTAGACAGTTCTAGGGTCAACACCCATGGGAGCACCGGAGTCCTCGAGTTACCTCACCCAGGGAAGCCGGGTGCATAGGTGTCAAATGGTGTCGGGTCGCGTCGTCGATTTCAATGGCAGCCTGCGAAGAAGTGCTACTGCCGGGAAGATGCGAAGTGTCCGAAGAGATCCAAGCCTGGATCGGAGATGAGAAGAACCTGAAAGCAGAGGGGACAGAGTCTGGGTCACTTGCCAGTGACCAGGGGCACGATAGTCGAATGCCCACCGATGTCGGGTGTTTCAGGTGAAAGAGGTGAAGCTTGACTCTTCAGCCACGAGGCCCCGGAGGCGTCGACGATGACCAGGAGCTGGATTCGAGCTGTCCCACGAAGGTTGTCGAGCGCTGCAGTGTTGGTGTCCGGATTGAACACAACAAGCCTTGGCAACAGCAACCCACGCAGAACAGAGAAAGATGCTTCGGTGCAGACCAGCAAGGTCTGAGGGACTCACCACATGGTGGGGAGTCAGGGCACATCTGGAGCAACCAGAAAAGCCCAAAGAAAATCAGAGTTGCCTTCACAGGGACCCATGAGTTGACGGACCAGGGATCGCAAAGGAGCCTCGAGCGGAAATGCAAGAAGCAAGCCCACGGAACACTCGTGGAGTGTAGGCTCACAATCTTTGGTGAAAATGGTGCTCGTGGCCTGGGCTACAAGTAACCCAAAGCAGGACTTCAAGAGTTGTCGAGAAGTCAATGCACTAGCAAATGTGCACGGTGACCAGGAGTTCCGGTTCCACACTACTTACAAGGGCTGCGGGTCTCAGCTTTGCTGGGGACTCGGGTCGGCCTCGGTGATGTCTGGAAATCCTCTTCCTGTGTTGCAAATGCTTCGGAGTCCGGCGGGAGCTTCAGAGATGCAGACCAGCAAAATGCTTTGTGGTGCCTGCCAAGCAGGGGAGTCACTCCTTGACCCCAAGGGAGATTTCTTCAGTCCTCTAGTCTTGAGTAGAGCGTCGAAGTTCCAGGATTCAGCTTCAGAGTTTCGTCCAGGAATATCTAAAGTCCTGTTGCCAGGGGTTCCTTACTTATACCTAAGAAAGGGGTTGGACTAACTCTGGGGACCCACCTATGGGAGGGTTTGGAAAGAGGGGTGGCTACACCCATTTCCTTTGTCCAGTTTCGCCCCAGAGCAGGGGCTGGCAGCCCCTGTAACCGGTTTGAACTGGGGTATGCACGAGGACACCAAATGGGCCCCCAGTGCAGGACTTCAAAGCACTCTTGGAGTGCACCCACCCAGCCCCAAACCACTAAGGCCTGTCTGGGAGGTGGTAACACCTCCCTGTGACAGGAAACCTATTGTCCAGGCCTCCCCTGCCGGAGTTTCAGCCAGCAGCAGGAGGCCAGACTCGTGTCTGTGGCTGCAGCATCCATTTTGTGATGCCAGGGCTCTGTTTAGTTGGTACCGGGTATACCGGTGCTGTCATGTCTCTCCCTCTAGAAGGGTGGGATCATACTCCCACACCAGTTACTGGTGTGGGGGTATGATTCCAAGGTGTTTGACACCAAACACGACATGTTTCCGTGCAGCCATCCCAAAGTTAGCATTTACTGCGAGGAGATAATGCACTTAAGAGTATATGGTCAGGCTGCACCACAGACAACCCCGGAGAGGAGATTCCGAAGGCTGCAGAGGGGCTCTGCTCATGCATGGGCACCCTCTCACATAAAACCAAGCACCCTGCCTTCAGGATTGATAAGGCCTGCCATAGAGGTGACTGATAGGTTTATATGTGCAGTGATAGGTGAGATATAGTGAACCTATATCTCTGTAAGGGGTGCATGCACCACCTCACTCAGGCTGCAGTAGCAGTCCTTTGGTGTCATTTTGGATGGCTTTCCAGGGGTGGCACAATACATGCTTCAGCCCCTGGTAGGCCTCTGGGGTACCTATGCCCTGGGTACATAGTATACCATATACTAGGGACTTATAAGGGCACTCCAGAATCCAATCTGTGGTGTACCTAAAGTACATGGAATCAATTTATAAGAGAAAGCAGATAGGCTGGGGACCTGAATAGCAGGTTCCCAGCCAAACTAAGTCAAAAACCATCAAAACACCAGAAAAAAAGTGGGGGCAACCACATAGTCAGATTCCACCTTCCTACACCTGGTGGGCTAGTTGGCCCCCAGGGACCCTCAGTATTCAAGGGGACTTAATCCCCCAACTTAGAACGCGCCTGCAGAGTGGTGGAGAAAGGGGGCGTGGCCTTTGTCCACCTCTCAGCAATCCCACTGTGTGGGGCTTACTGGAGGTAAGAGGTAGGCTAGTTGGCCCCAAAAGGACCCCCAGCAGCGAAGGGTACTTCAATCCCTATCCAAGAGCGCGCCAGGGAGCGCGTTCGTAGAGTGGTGGGAAGAGGGGGCGTGGCCTGCTCTTCGAACTTAGCAATGCTGCTGTGTGGGACTTACTGGAGGTAATAGGAGGGGTAGTTGGCCCCCAAGGATGTCCTTGGGGGCCAACTACCCCTCTTGTTACCTCCATTAAGTCCCGCACAGTGGGATTGCTAAGACGTCTTCGGAGGCCATGCCCCCCTTTCTCCACCATTCTGCAAACGCGCCTCCTGGCAGACTACGGGATGGGGGATGAAGTCCAATTTACTCCTGAGGGACTTTGGGGGCCAAGAAGCCCTACTGGTACCTCCTGTAAGCCCTACGCACCGGAATTCCTGAGCGCTGGTCGGAGGCCCAGCACCCTTTCTCCACCACTCTGCAAACGTGACTACTAGTTAAAAAGTGTTTGCAATGTAATAGGTATCGCATTTGTGAGAATTAGAGCTATTGGCGTTGTAAATGCAAAAGTTTTTTACTAATGTTTTTGGAGTGGAGTGGATGTACGTTGTGTGTAGTGGAATTATGTGATATGTTGTGCAGTGAAATTATGTGGATAGAAAGTATGTGGTATTTAATGTATAGGAATTATGTAGAGTGGGATTATGTGTTATGGAGAGTAATTATGTGGTATGGTAGTCTGTGTTGTGGAGTGGTAACCTCAGGTTTAGTCTTCCTCGTTTCCATAGAAGCTCAACTATGAACTCAGTGAGACAAAAAAAGATGGAATCAGTGAGGAGCAATTGTGGACCTAGTCAGAGGTATGAGCAGGGCCACTGGAATTATGTGACTGTTTGGCTGCACCGACTTTTGCACAATTATACATTTTCTGCATTAGCCATATAATTCATCATCTGCACCCTAATCTGCAGATTTGAACAAAAAAGCCTTGTTTCTAGCTGAAACGGGTCAAACGTTACCAAAAATGCAGCGACAAGTGTTACAGCGTGGTGGAAGGCCCTTTGCAAACCTAGAATGGTCACCTGTTACTTATTGCTAAATGTGGGTGTTAAATTGGTACTAATAGTGTGCAAGCCACTCTTGCTTCCCTCTGTGCCTCTCTTGCCTCTTTCTGCATTTCTGTTGCTTCTTTCTGCACGTTTCTTTCTTTTTCTGCACTTCTCTTGACCTCATTCTGCAAATCTCTTGTACTTTCTGCACCTCTCTTCCCTCTTTCTGCAAGTCTGTTGCCTCTTTCTGCACCTCATTTGCTTCTTTCTGCACCTCTGTTGTCTCTTTCCTCACTCGTCTTCCCTCTTTCTGTACCTTTCCTGCCTGTTTTTGCATCTCATTTGCCTCTTTCTGCACTTTTCTTGCTTCTTTCTACACCTCTGTTGCTTCTTTCAGCAATTCTCTTGCCTGGTTCTGCACCTCTCTTGCCTCTTTTTGCACCTCTGTTGGCTCTTTCTGCACCTCACTTGCTCCTTTCTACACTTCTCTTGCCTCTTTCTGCACCCCTGTTGCTTCATTCTGCACTTTCCATGCTTCTTTCTGCACCTGTCTTGCTTCTTTCTGCACCCTGTTGTCTCTTTATGTACCTCTTTTGCCTCTTTCTGCACTTTTCTTGGCTTTTTCTGCACCTCTCTTCCCTCTTTCTGCACGTCTGTTGCCTCTTTCTGCACCTCATTTGCTTCTTTCTGCACCCCTGTTGTCTCTTTCTGCACTCGTCTTCCCTCTTTCTGTACCTTTCCTGCCTGTTTTTGCATCTCACTTGCCTCTTTCCGCACTTTTCTTGCTTCTTTCTACACCTCTGTTGCTTCTTTCAGCAATTCTCTTGCCTCTTTATGCACTTCTCTTGCCTGTTTCTGCACCTCTTTTGCCTCTTTTTGCACCTCTGTTGCTTCATTCTGCACTTTCCATGCTTCTTTCTGCACCTGTCTTGCTTCTTTCTGCACTCCTGTTGTCTCTTTATGTAACTCTTTTGCCTCTTTCTGCACTTTTCTTGGCTTTTTCTGCACCTCTCTTCCCTCTTTCTGCACGTCTGTTGCCTCTTTCTGCACCTCATTTGCTTCTTTCTGCACCCCTGTTGTCTCTTTCTGCACTCGTCTTCCCTCTTTCTGTACCTTTCCTGCCTGTTTTTGCATCTCACTTGCCTCTTTCTGCACTTTTCTTGCTTCTTTCTACATCCCTGTTGCTTCTTTCAGCAATTCTCTTGCCTCTTTGTGCACTTCTCGTGCCTGTTTCTGCACCTCTCTTGCCTCTTTTTGCACCTCTGTTGGCTCTTTCTGCACATCACTTGCTCCTTTCTACACTTCTCTTGCCTCTTTCTGCACCCCTGTTGCTTCATTCTGCACTTTCCATGCTTCTTTCTGCACCTGTCTTGCTTCTTTCTGCACCCTGTTGTCTCTTTATGTACCTCTTTTGCCTCTTTCTGCACTTTTCTTGGCTTTTTCTGCACCTCTCTTCCCTCTTTCTGCACGTCTGTTGCCTCTTTCTGCACCTCATTTGCTTCTTTCTGCACCCCTGTTGTCTCTTTCTGCACTCGACTTCCCTCTTTCTGTACCTTTCCTGCCTGTTTTTGCATCTCACTTGCCTCTTTCCGCACTTTTCTTGCTTCTTTCTACACCTCTGTTGCTTCTTTCAGCAATTCTCTTGCCTCTTTATGCACTTCTCTTGCCTGTTTCTGCACCTCTTTTGCCTCTTTTTGCACCTCTGTTGCTTCATTCTGCACTTTCCATGCTTCTTTCTGCACCTGTCTTGCTTCTTTCTGCACTCCTGTTGTCTCTTTATGTACCTCTTTTGCCTCTTTCTGCACTTTTCTTGGCTTTTTCTGCACCTCTCTTCCCTCTTTCTGCAAGTCTGTTGCCTCTTTCTGCACCTCATTTGCTTCTTTCTGCACCCCTGTTGTCTCTTTCTGCACTCGTCTTCCCTCTTTCTGTACCTTTCCTCCCTGTTTTTGCATCTCACTTGCCTCTTTCTGCACTTTTCTTGCTTCTTTCTACACCCCTGTTGCTTCTTTCAGCAATTCTCTTGCCTCTTTGTGCACTTCTCTTGCCTGTTTCTGCCCCTCTCTTGCCTCTTTTTGCACCTCTGTTGGCTCTTTCTGCACCTCACTTGCTCCTTTCTACACTTCTCTTGCCTCTTTCTGCACCCCTGTTGGTTCATTCTGCACTTTCCATGCTTCTTTCAGCACCTGTCTTGCTTCTTTCTGCACCCCTGTTGTCTCTTTATGTACCTCTTTTGCTTCTTTCTGCACTTTTCTTGCCTTTTTCTGCACCTCTCTTCCCTCTTTCTGCACATCTGTTACCTCTTTCTGCACCTCATTTGCTTTTTTCTGCACCCCTGTTGTCTCTTTCCGCACTCGTCTTCCCTCTTTCTGTACCTTTCCTGCCTGTTTTTGCATCTCACTTGCCTCTTTCTGCACTTTTTTTGCTTCTTTCTACACCTCTGTTGCTTCTTTCAGCAATTCTCTTGCTTCTTTGTGCACTTCTCTTACCTGTTTCTGCACTTCTCTTGCCTCTTTCTGCACCCCTGTTGCTTCATTCTGCACTTTCCATGCTTCTTTCTGCACCTGTCTTGCTTTTTTCTGCACCCCTGTTGTCTCTTTATGTACCTCTTTTGACTCTTTCTGCACTTTTCTTGCCTTTTCCTGCACCTCTCTTCCCTCTTTCTGCACGTCTGTTGCCTCTTTCTGCACCTCATTTGCTTCTTTCTGCACCCCTGTTGTCTCTTTCTGCACTCGTCTTCCCTCTTTCTGTACCTTTCCTGCCAGTTTTTGCTCCTCACTTGCCTCTTTCTGCACTTTTCTTGCTTCTTTCTACACCTCTGTTGCTTCTTTCAGCAATTCTCTTGCCGCTTTGTTCACTTCCCTTGCCTGTTTCTGCACTTCTCTTGCCTCTTTCTGTACCCTTGTTGCTTCATTCTGCACTTTCCATGCTTCTTTCTGCACCTGTCTTGCTTCTTTCTGCACCCCTGTTGTCTCTTTATGTACCTCTTTTGCCTCTTTCTGCACTTTTCTTGGCTTTTTCTGCACCTCTCTTCCCTCTTTCTGCACGTCTGTTCCCTCTTTCTGCACCTCATTTGCTTCTTTCTGCACCCCTGTTGTCTCTTTCTGCACTCGTCTTCCCTCTTTCTGTACCTTTCCTGCCTGTTTTTGCATCTCACTTGCCTCTTTCTGCACTTTTCTTGCTTCTTTCTACACCCCTGTTGCTTCTTTCAGAAATTCTCTTGCCTCTTTGTGCACTTCTCTTGCCTGTTTCTGCCCCTCTCTTGCCTCTTTTTGCACCTCTGTTGGCTCTTTCTGCACCTCACTTGCTCCTTTCTACACTTCTCTTGCCTCTTTCTGCACCCCTGTTGCTTCATTCTGCACTTTCCATGCTTCTTTCTGCACCTGTCTTGCTTCTTTCTGCACTCCTGTTGTCTCTTTATGTACCTCTTTTACCTCTTTCTGCACTTATCTTGCCTTTTTCTGCACCTCTCTTCCCTCTTTCTGCACGTCTGTTGCCTCTTTCTGCACCTCATTTGCTTCTTTCTGCACCCCTGTTGTCTCTTTCTGCACTCGTCTTCCCTCTTTCTGTACCTTTCCTGCCTGTTTTTGCATCTCACTTGCCTCTTTCTGCACTTTTCTTGCTTCTTTCTACACCCCTGTTGCTTCTTTCAGCAATTCTCTTGCCTCTTTGTGCACTTCTCTTGCCTATTTCTGAACCTCTCTTGCCTCTTTTTGCACCTCTGTTGGCTCTTTCTGCACCTGACTTGCTCCTTTCTACACTTCTCTTGCCTCTTTCTGCACCCCTGTTGCTTCATTCTGTGCTTTCCATGCTTCTTTCTGCACCTGTCTTGCTTCTTTCTGCACCCCTGTTGTCTCTTTATGTACCTCTTTTGCTTCTTTCTGCACTTTTCTTGCCTTTTTCTGCACCTCTCTTCCCTCTTTCTGCACATCTGTTGCCTCTTTCTGCACCTCATTTGCTTCTTTCTGCACCCCTGTTGTCTCTTTCCGCACTCGTCTTCCCTCTTTCTGTACCTTTCCTGCCTATTTTTGCATCTCACTTGCCTCTTTCTGCACTTTTCTTGCTTCTTTCTACACCTCTGTTGCTTCTTTCAGCAATTCTCTTGCCTCTTTGTGCACTTCTCTTACCTGTTTCTGCACTTCTCTTGCCTCTTTCTGCACCCCTGTTGCTTCATTCTGCACTTTCCATGCTTCTTTCTGCACCTGTCTTGCTTTTTTCTGCACCCCTGTTGTCTCTTTATGTACCTCTTTTGACTCTTTCTGCACTTTTCTTGCCTTTTCCTGCACCTCTCTTCCCTCTTTCTGCACGTCTGTTGCCTCTTTCTGCACCTCATTTGCTTCTTTCTGCACCCCTGTTGTCTCTTTCTGCACTCGTCTTCCCTCTTTCTGTACCTTTCCTGCCAGTTTTTGCTCCTCACTTGCCTCTTTCTGCACTTTTCTTGCTTCTTTCTACACCTCTGTTGCTTCTATCAGCAATTCTCTTGCCGCTTTGTGCACTTCCCTTGCCTGTTTCTGTACTTCTCTTGCCTCTTTCTGTACCCCTGTTGCTTCATTCTGCACTTTCCATGCTTCTTTCTGCACCTGTCTTGCTTCTTTCTGCACCCCTGTTGTCTCTTTATGTACCTCTTTTGCCTCTTTCTGCACTTTTCTTGCCTTTTTCTGCACCTCTCTTCCCTCTTTCTGCACGTCTGTTCCCTCTTTCTGCACCTGTCTTGCTTCTTTCTGCACCCCTGTTGTCTCTTTATGCACTCGTCTTCCCTCTTTCTGTACCTTTCCTGCCTGGTTTTGCATCTCACTTGCCTCTTTCTGCAATTTTCTTGCTTCTTTCTACACCTCTGTTGCTTCTTTCAGCAATTCTCTTGCCTCTTTGTGCACTTCTCTTGCCTGTTTCTGCACTTCTCTTGCCTCTTTCTACACCCCTGTTGCTTCATTCTGCACTTTCCATGCTTCTTTCTGCACCTGTCTTGCTTCTTTCTGCACCGCTGTTGTCTCTTTATGTACCTCTTTTGCTTCTTTCTGCACCCCTGTTGTCTCTTTCTGCACTCGTCTTCCCTCTTTCTGTACCTTGCCTGCCTGTTTTTGCATCTCACTTGCCTCTTTCTGCACTTTTCTTGCTTCTTTCTACACCTCTGTTGCTTCTTTCAGCAATTCTCTTGCCTCTTTATGCACTTCTCTTGCCTGTTTCTGCACCTCTCTTGCCTCTTTTTGCACCTCTGTTGGCTCTTTCTGCACCTTACTTGCTCCTTTCTACACTTCTCTTGCCTCTTTCTGCACCCCTGTTGCTTCATTCTGCACTTTCCATGCTTCTTTCTGCACCTGTCTTGCTTCTTTCTGCACCCCTGTTGTCTCTTTCTGCACTCGTCTTCCCTCTTTCTGTACCTTTCCTGCCTGTTTTTGCATCTCACTTGCCTCTTTCTGCACTTTTCTTGCTTTTTTCTACACCTCTGTTGCTTCTTTCAGCAATTATCTTGCCTCTTTCTGCACTTTTCTTGCCTTTTTCTGCACCTCTCTTCCCTCTTTCTGCACGTCTGTTGCCTCTTTCTGCACCTCATTTGCTTCTTTCTGCACCCCTGTTGTCTCTTTCCGCACTCGTCTTCCCTCTTTCTGTACCTTTCCTGCCTATTTTTGCATCTCACTTGCCTCTTTCTGCACTTTTCTTGCTTCTTTCTACACCTCTGTTGCTTCTTTCAGCAATTCTCTTGCCTCTTTGTGCACTTCTCTTACCTGTTTCTGCACTTCTCTTGCCTCTTTCTGCACCCCTGTTGCTTCATTCTGCACTTTCCATGCTTCTTTCTGCACCTGTCTTGCTTTTTTCTGCACCCCTGTTGTCTCTTTATGTACCTCTTTTGACTCTTTCTGCACTTTTCTTGCCTTTTCCTGCACCTCTCTTCCCTCTTTCTGCACGTCTGTTGCCTCTTTCTGCACCTCATTTGCTTCTTTCTGCACCCCTGTTGTCTCTTTCTGCACTCGTCTTCCCTCTTTCTGTACCTTTCCTGCCAGTTTTTGCTCCTCACTTGCCTCTTTCTGCACTTTTCTTGCTTCTTTCTACACCTCTGTTGCTTCTATCAGCAATTCTCTTGCCGCTTTGTGCACTTCCCTTGCCTGTTTCTGCACTTCTCTTGCCTCTTTCTGTACCCCTGTTGCTTCATTCTGCACTTTCCATGCTTCTTTCTGCACCTGTCTTGCTTCTTTCTGCACCCCTGTTGTCTCTTTATGTACCTCTTTTGCCTCTTTCTGCACTTTTCTTGCCTTTTTCTGCACCTCTCTTCCCTCTTTCTGCACGTCTGTTCCCTCTTTCTGCACCTCATTTGCTTCTTTCTGCACCCCTGTTGTCTCTTTATGCACTCGTCTTCCCTCTTTCTGTACCTTTCCTGCCTGGTTTTGCATCTCACTTGCCTCTTTCTGCAATTTTCTTGCTTCTTTCTTCACCTCTGTTGCTTCTTTCAGCAATTCTCTTGCCTCTTTGTGCACTTCTCTTGCCTGTTTCTGCACTTCTCTTGCCTCTTTCTACACCCCTGTTGCTTCATTCTGCACTTTCCATGCTTCTTTCTGCACCTGTCTTGCTTCTTTCTGCACCGCTATTGTCTCTTTATGTACCTCTTTTGCTTCTTTCTGCACCCCTGTTGTCTCTTTCTGCACTCGTCTTCCCTCTTTCTGTACCTTGCCTGCCTGTTTTTGCATCTCACTTGCCTCTTTCTGCACTTTTCTTGCTTCTTTCTACACCTCTGTTGCTTCTTTCAGCAATTCTCTTGCCTCTTTATGCACTTCTCTTGCCTGTTTCTGCACCTCTCTTGCCTCTTTTTGCACCTCTGTTGGCTCTTTCTGCACCTTACTTGCTCCTTTCTACACTTCTCTTGCCTCTTTCTGCACCCCTGTTGCTTCATTCTGCACTTTCCATGCTTCTTTCTGCACCTGTCTTGCTTCTTTCTGCACCCCTGTTGTCTCTTTCTGCACTCGTCTTCCCTCTTTCTGTACCTTTCCTGCCTGTTTTTGCATCTCACTTGCCTCTTTCTGCACTTTTCTTGCTTCTTTCTACACCTCTGTTGCTTCTTTCAGCAATTCTCTTGCCTCTTTCTGCACTTTTCTTGCCTTTTTCTGCACCTCTCTTCCCTCTTTCTGCACGTCTGTTGCCTCTTTCTGCACCTCATTTGCTTCTTTCTGCACCCATGTTGTCTTTCTGCACTCGTCTTCCCTCTTTCTGTACCTTTCCTGCCTGTTTTTGCATCTCACTTGCCTCTTTCTGCACTTTTCTTGCTTCTTTCTACACCTCTGTTGCTTCTTTCAGCAATTCTCTTGCCTCTTTATGCACTTTTCTTGCCTATTTCTGCACCTCTCTTGCCTCTTTTTGCACCTCTGTTGGCTCTTTCTGCACCTCAGTTGCTCCTTTCTACACTTCTCTTGCCTCTTTCTGCACCCCTGTTGCTTCATTCTGCACTTTCCATGCTTCTTTCTGCACCTGTCTTGCTTCTTTCTGCACCCCTGTTGTCTCTTTCTGCACTCGTCTTCCCTCTCTTTCCTGCCTGTTTTTGCATCTCACTTGCCTCTTTCTGCACTTTTCTTGCTTCTTTCTTCACCTCTGTTGCTTCTTTCAGCAATTCTCTTGCCTCTTTGTGCACTTCTCTTGCCTGTTTCTGCACTTCTCTTGCCTCTTTCTGCACCCCTGTTGCTTCATTCTGCACTTTCCATGCTTCTTTCTGCACCTGTCTTGCTTCTTTCTGCACCGCTGTTGTCTCTTTATGTACCTCTTTTGCTTCTTTCTGCACCCCTGTTGTCTCTTTCTGCACTCGTCTTCCCTCTTTCTGTACCTTGCCTGCCTGTTTTTGCATCTCACTTGCCTCTTTCTGCACTTTTCTTGCTTCTTTCTACACCTCTGTTGCTTCTTTCAGCAATTCTCTTGCCTCTTTATGCACTTCTCTTGCCTGTTTCTGCACCTCTCTTGCCTCTTTTTGCACCTCTGTTGGCTCTTTCTGCACCTTACTTGCTCCTTTCTACACTTCTCTTGCCTCTTTCTGCACCCCTGTTGCTTCATTCTGCACTTTCCATGCTTCTTTCTGCACCTGTCTTGCTTCTTTCTGCACCCCTGTTGTCTCTTTCTGCACTCGTCTTCCCTCTTTCTGTACCTTTCCTGCCTGTTTTTGCATCTCACTTGCCTCTTTCTGCACTTTTCTTGCTTTTTTCTACACCTCTGTTGCTTCTTTCAGCAATTATCTTGCCTCTTTCTGCACTTTTCTTGCCTTTTTCTGCACCTCTCTTCCCTCTTTCTGCACGTCTGTTGCCTCTTTCTGCACCTCATTTGCTTCTTTCTGCACCCCTGTTGTCTCTTTCCGCACTCGTCTTCCCTCTTTCTGTACCTTTCCTGCCTATTTTTGCATCTCACTTGCCTCTTTCTGCACTTTTCTTGCTTCTTTCTACACCTCTGTTGCTTCTTTCAGCAATTCTCTTGCCTCTTTGTGCACTTCTCTTACCTGTTTCTGCACTTCTCTTGCCTCTTTCTGCACCCCTGTTGCTTCATTCTGCACTTTCCATGCTTCTTTCTGCACCTGTCTTGCTTTTTTCTGCACCCCTGTTGTCTCTTTATGTACCTCTTTTGACTCTTTCTGCACTTTTCTTGCCTTTTCCTGCACCTCTCTTCCCTCTTTCTGCACGTCTGTTGCCTCTTTCTGCACCTCATTTGCTTCTTTCTGCACCCTGTTGTCTCTTTCTGCACTCGTCTTCCCTCTTTCTGTACCTTTCCTGCCAGTTTTTGCTCCTCACTTGCCTCTTTCTGCACTTTTCTTGCTTCTTTCTACACCTCTGTTGCTTCTATCAGCAATTCTCTTGCCGCTTTGTGCACTTCCCTTGCCTGTTTCTGCACTTCTCTTGCCTCTTTCTGTACCCCTGTTGCTTCATTCTGCACTTTCCATGCTTCTTTCTGCACCTGTCTTGCTTCTTTCTGCACCCCTGTTGTCTCTTTATGTACCTCTTTTGCCTCTTTCTGCACTTTTCTTGCCTTTTTCTGCACCTCTCTTCCCTCTTTCTGCACGTCTGTTCCCTCTTTCTGCACCTCATTTGCTTCTTTCTGCACCCCTGTTGTCTCGTTATGCACTCGTCTTCCCTCTTTCTGTACCTTTCCTGCCTGGTTTTGCATCTCACTTGCCTCTTTCTGCAATTTTCTTGCTTCTTTCTTCACCTCTGTTGCTTCTTTCAGCAATTCTCTTGCCTCTTTGTGCACTTCTCTTGCCTGTTTCTGCACTTCTCTTGCCTCTTTCTACACCCCTGTTGCTTCATTCTGCACTTTCCATGCTTCTTTCTGCACCTGTCTTGCTTCTTTCTGCACCGCTATTGTCTCTTTATGTACCTCTTTTGCTTCTTTCTGCACCCCTGTTGTCTCTTTCTGCACTCGTCTTCCCTCTTTCTGTACCTTGCCTGCCTGTTTTTGCATCTCACTTGCCTCTTTCTGCACTTTTCTTGCTTCTTTCTACACCTCTGTTGCTTCTTTCAGCAATTCTCTTGCCTCTTTATGCACTTCTCTTGCCTGTTTCTGCACCTCTCTTGCCTCTTTTTGCACCTCTGTTGGCTCTTTCTGCACCTTACTTGCTCCTTTCTACACTTCTCTTGCCTCTTTCTGCACCCCTGTTGCTTCATTCTGCACTTTCCATGCTTCTTTCTGCACCTGTCTTGCTTCTTTCTGCACCCCTGTTGTCTCTTTCTGCACTCGTCTTCCCTCTTTCTGTACCTTTCCTGCCTGTTTTTGCATCTCACTTGCCTCTTTCTGCACTTTTCTTGCTTCTTTCTACACCTCTGTTGCTTCTTTCAGCAATTCTCTTGCCTCTTTCTGCACTTTTCTTGCCTTTTTCTGCACCTCTCTTCCCTCTTTCTGCACCTCTGTTGGCTCTTTCTGCACCTCAGTTGCTCCTTTCTACACTTCTCTTGCCTCTTTCTGCACCCCTGTTGCTTCATTCTGCACTTTCCATGCTTCTTTCTGCACCTGTCTTGCTTCTTTCTGCACCCCTGTTGTCTCTTTCTGCACTCGTCTTCCCTCTCTTTCCTGCCTGTTTTTGCATCTCACTTGCCTCTTTCTGCACTTTTCTTGCTTCTTTCTTCACCTCTGTTGCTTCTTTCAGCAATTCTCTTGCCTCTTTGTGCACTTCTCTTGCCTGTTTCTGCACTTCTCTTGCCTCTTTCTGCACCCCTGTTGCTTCATTCTGCACTTTCCATGCTTCTTTCTACACCTGTCTTGCTTCTTTCTGCATCCCTGTTGTCTTTTTATGTACCTCTTTTGCCTCTTTCTGCACTTTTCTTGGCTTTTTCTGCACCTCTCTTCCCTCTTTCTGCACGTCTGTTGCCTCTTTCTGCACCTGTCTTGCTTCTTTCTGCACCCCTGTTGTCTCTTTCTGCACTCGTCTTCCCTCTTTCTGTACCTTTCCTGCCTGTTTTTGCATCTCACTTGCCTCTCTCTCAACCCCTCTTCCCTCTTTCTGCACCTCTGTTGGTTCTTTCTGCACTGCTCTTGCTTCTATCTGCACCTTACTTGCCTCTTTCTGCACTTCTCTTGCTTCTTTCTACACCTCTGTTGCTTCTTTCAGCAATTCTCTTGCCTCTTTCTGCACTTCTCTTCCTTCTTTCTGCACCCCTCCTGCCTCTTTCTGTACCTCTCTTGCCTCTTTGTGCACCTATCCTACCCCTTTCTGCACCCCTTTTGCCTCTTTTTACACCTCTGTTGGTTCTTTCTGCACTGCTCTTGCTTCTTTGTGCACCTCACTTGCCTCTTTCTGCACTTCACTTGCTTTTTTCTGCACCGCCCTTGCCTCTTTCGGCACCTATGTTGCTTCTATCTGCACTTCTCTTGCCTCCTTCTGCACCTCTTAGTTAGAGGTAGTTTTAATTCCCTTGCCCTATTATGTACTAGGGCCATACAGGGGAGGTCATGCCAATCACAGGGGCACCCCAACCCATAGTGTACCCTAGTGTATGTAGGTGTTTTCACTGTATTCTAAGTGTCTTTCAGCATAGCACTGGCTCCAGGCCTGGTTAGTCAGAGTCAGTTACCACCAGTACCCGTCAGCAAAAAGTTGGGGGCACAGGATGACTTTGCATTAAGGCCTCTTTCTGCTCTTCTGTTGGTTCTTTGTGCACATCTCTTGCTTATTTCTGCACCTTTCTTCGTCTTTCTGGACTTCTGTTGCCTCTTTCTGCATTTCTCTTGCTTCTTTCTGCGCCTTTCTTCCTCTTTCTGCACATGTCCTACCTTTGTAGGCATAGTTAGAAATTAGCATTTAAAAAACCTTTGAAATTCACTGAAAAAACCACAGGTTTCAGGGACGTTATAGTTAGAAATTTGCATTTAAAAAACCTTTGAAATTCACTGAAAAAACCATAGGTTTCAGGGACGTTATAGTTAGAAATTAGCATTTAAAAAACCTTAGAAATTCACTGAAAAAACCACAGGTTTCAGGGATGTTATAGTTAGTTGGACATTTCACTCGTACAAAACGAGAGAAATTCGTCCGTTACAGTTAGTTCAGCTAACTATAACTCGCGCCCCCGCAATGCACTGCTGATGACGTCACATATTACATCATTCATGACATGGTCAGTGACATCACTGATGACATCTCAAATGATATCATTGATGACATCACTGATGACATCATCCACGTGATAATCTGATGCACCTCCTCATACCCCAATATAACCTTTGATACACCCACTCTAAAATACAGACTACCATTTTCGAAACCATAGACACACCAATACCAGTTAGTACATACCCACTCACTAATTCCTAGGTCTACACACACATCCACTCATTCACCCATACAGTCATTCATACATGCAGTCAACCATCAATACGGCACTATCATATGCACTCACATATCTATACAGACACTCACACACCGCCACTCATCCATAGAGTTACTCACACACCTAGTCAGTCATGCAAAGAATCAATCACACTCCCATTTACTCACCTATACAGTTATACACACACCACCTCATTTATTCATACAGATACTAACACATACTTACACTATTATACAATAACTAATACAAGCACACACTCATCCATACAGCCACTCTCACAATCACTCACTCTCACATATAGTCATTTATATACTCCAACACTCACATATACTGCCTTTCACATATGCAGTTACTCACACATGTACCACTGAGGCATCCATTCACTCACCAACACACCCATACACACACTCACCCACCCATACAGCCCTTCACAGATGCACTCTTGAACCCATACACCCAGTGAATCACCCACTCACACATCTATGCAGAGAGTCACACCCCCACCCACCCACACAGACACTCAGGCACCCATACAGATACTCAGACAACCAATCAATAACCCATATAGACCCTCATTTAGCTACTCACCAACCCATGCAACCACTTACACACCAACTGACAAACTAAACTGTGTGAATGTCTGCATCAGTCACTAACCCATGCATTCAGTAAGACACATTTAATCACTCACTTATACAGTCAGTCACACACCTACTAAATCATCCATTCAGACACTTATACACCCACTCATTCTTCAATACACCTTGGCCTTTATATATATAAAACATATTTAAACTTTACAGAAACACACAGTCACTGGATGATGTCATCAGTGATGTCATTTGAGATGTCATCAGTGATGTCATCAGTGATGTCACTGACCATGTCATGAATGATGTAATATGTGACGTCACCAGCAGTGCATTGCGGGGGCGCGAGTTATAGTTAGCTGAACTAACTATAACGGACGAATTTCTCTGGTTTTGTACGAGTGAAATGTCCAACTAACTATAACGTCCCTGAAACCTGTGGTTTTTTCAGTGAATTTTAAAGGTTTTTTAAATGCTAATTTCTAACTATAATGTCCCTGAAACCTGTGGTTTTTTCAGTGAATATATATATATATATATATATATATATATATATATATATATATATATATATATATATATATATATATATATATTGAAACAAAGAGGCATATCCTTCTTATGCCTAAGTGGAAAGCACACACGGGAGCCGTTTTAGAGTGAAGTGCTTTATTGTGCAGACCCCCTGCACCGACAGACGCGTTTCGCCTCGCGGCTTTGTCAATGTCAGTTTGAACCGTGTGAAACAGGCAGTATTTCATTGTTTGAAATGTCACATGATATTTCGTAAAAATAGTTGACGGACTTCCATAGCTTGAATGCTAAAATTCATGGCGGCCATCTTAACATATGTCTTTCTAAATTTCTGAGCAATACTGCCATAAAAAAGTGTTAAAGTGCTCATTAGTGAATTAAAAACTCTTACACATAGGTGAACATTGTTTCGTAAACAATTTACAAAAATACAGTGATTTTTATCTCATAAATATATACAATTCATTATGTTTTTTATATAATAAAAATTATAATTTCTTTCACATCTTGTATATTATTTCAAAGAGTTCACTCTTTTGTGTGTTTATTAAGCCCTGAATGGGCATTCACATGTCAGGTTTTTTGGAGGGAAATGAGGAGTACGGAGAGGTGGAAAGAGGAAGATATGAGGAAAAAGGGGGGGGCAATTCCAGTTTCAATTATCGCACCCCTATTAAAGGTGTACCCAAAGTTCCTCATCGTTGTTTAGCCCTATAGGGGCCTTTGTTTGGAGATCAATAATATATTTTGATTCCAAAACACGCAAAGTTTTAATTCTATCACCTCCTCTCTCTTCAACTCCTACCCTATCGATACAGAAAAATTGCAACTGATCTCGGTTACTTTTGTGAAACTTTTCAAAGTGGCGTGCAACTGGATAGTTTTTATCCTTATTTGTTATCGCACGCATGTGCTCAAGAACACATTTTTTGGTAGGATGGATTGTGCTTCCTATATATCGCCTGGAACATGGACATTCCAGGCAATATACCGTGTAGTCTGAATTGCAGTTTAGGAATTGTTTGATGTTTCTTAGAGGCCTAGGATCCCCTGGTCTCCCTTTATAGCTCGTTACTTTATTGCTATATTTGCATGCCTTACAATGCATGCATGGATAAAATCCTGCTGCACCGATTCTATTTTTTACCCTTGGTACACCATCATAATGGCTATGGACAAGATGATCTTTAAGTGATTGGCTTCGCTTATATGTTATCAAGGGGTACGTTGGAATGACATTTTTAAGCACATTATCTGTTTTAAGTATGTGCCAGTTCTTCTTAAATATGTGAACAATGTCCCCCGATTTTTCACTGTAGTTTGTTATCATTCTGACCGGTTCTTCCTGTTGAACTTTGTTTTGTACTTTGGCAACCAGTAGATTGCTTCTTTCTACTTTTTCTACTCTGTCACTTGCCTGTTTCAAGATTGAGTTGGTATAACCTCTTCTTTTAAATCTCCCCAACGCCTCTTCCCTCGCATGCTGAAAATCTTGTTCGGTCGAACAGTTGCGTTTGAGACGCAAAAGTTCCCCATATGGGATATTGTTCACTTGGCTTTTGGGGTGATGACTAGCTGCGTGTAACACAGCGTTGCCTGCTGTGGGCTTTCTGTATAGGCGTGTTTGTAGTGTATTTTGTTCCACAAATACTTCTAGATCTAGGTAATTCACTGATTTGTCACTGATGTGGCTCGTGAACTGTAAATTACATTTATTCTTATTTAGTGAGGTAATGTATTCCTCAGCCGAGGATCGACTCCCCCGCCAAATAATAAAAAGGTCGTCTATGTACCTTGCCCACAATATTGTATTCTCCATCCATTTCTCATGGTGTCCCCCCCAGGCCACGTGCTTCTCCCACCAGCCCACGAAGAGATTTGCGTAGCTGGGGGCAAAGCACATGCCCATGGCTGTCCCCCGTAGTTGTTTATACAGATCCCCTGCAAACAGAAAGATGTTATTGTCTAAACAGTAAGTAATCATTTGGAGAAGCATCAAATTATGTTTTTGAAATTTGAGCGATCTTTTATCAAGGAACCATTTTACTGCTGTTACACCGTCTGTATGGTTTATGCAAGTGTACAGACTGGTAATGTCCAAAGTGATGAGTAGCATGTCTGTTTCCCATACAATCCCCTCTATGAGTCTTAAAAAGTCCTGGGTGTCTCGAATATAAGACACCAAGGGGCCGATTCCGATTTCGGCCGGAAGGGCACCGAACGATGGTCGGAGCCCTTCCGACCGAATCGGAACGTGCCGGCCGGATTCCTTTCCGACCGAACCATTCCGATGGGCTCGGTCGGAAAGGAATCCGACTCGGATTTCCGGATGGCTTACGACGGGCTCGGAGAGCCCGACCGCCGTCCGGAAATCCTTCAGTACTCCCCCGGCCGCCTCTTCACGACCGAGGGAGTACGATGGCAGTATTTCACTGCCTTTTCGTGCCGGTCTTTCCGGCACGAAAAGGCAGTCGGTAACTGTCTTTGGGGGCCCCCAGTAGGGCCCCCATGGGTGCGAGAGCCACCGAATGGTGGCCTGGGGGCACCTATGGTGCCCCTCTGTTGATCCCTGCACCCGATGGCAGGCACCTTGGGGTGCCGGCCACAGGGTGCAGGGATGAACTGCACCCCTGCTTTTCACAATGCAAGCATGCATTCCGCTCGGAATGCATGCTCCCATTGTGAGGTATACGAGTGCGACCGAACAGGGTTCGGTCGCATCGTACTTGCAGGGCCATAACCGACGACAGCAGGTCGGTCGGTTACGGATCATGGACGATGTCGGACGGACCTGAGTCCGTCCGACATCGGAATCGGCCCTGAGGTCTTTAACCAGAGGGGCAAGGAAAAAATCAATGTAAATTGATGTATTTTCTATCAAACTACTGATAGATGCAACAATGGGTCTTCCTGGGGGGTTAACAGGATCTTTGTGTACTTTTGGGAGGTGATAAAATGTTGGAATAACTGGACATTCACAATATAGGAACATGAATTCATCATTGTCCAACATTCCTTCGTCTTTCCAACCTTGTAAAAAGGCATGATATCCTCTAATGCTTTCCAAGTACTCCACCCTCTTGATCTTCATGTAACATTCTTTGTCCTCCAACTGTCTCATGGCTTCTTTGTGGTATTGTGTTTTATTTAAAACAATGATATTGCCTCCTTTATCGGAGGGTTTTATTTCTATAGTTGTGTCAGCTTTCAGTGTTTTAATGGCTTCCCATTGCTTTCTTGGAATATTATAACGATAATTCTTTCTATTTTTAGAATTGTCTAAGCTTTTGAGATCTGCCAATACTGCCTCATTAAAAACATCAATAGCATCAAAAGGAGACTGTGGAATTACACGTGACTTATTCTTAAGTTTACTATGTCCACTGGATTGTGTTATTCCCGCCTCTTCAAGGCGTATTTCCAGATTATCCGTTTCAACATGTCCATCTCTGTTGGTATCCAAAGTTTCTAGAGCCATAAGGGCTTCCAAATCATGGCCGGTTAGATAGTCGGAGGTCTGTTCTCTTTGGCTTGCTCCCCCAGATGTTATTTCTTTTTTAGGATGCAGGATAAAGATTTTTTGTAGTTTTAATTTCCTTGTATATCTGAACAGATCAATCCTGGTTTGCACAAAATTATATTCCGATGTAGGACAGAAGGTCAGGCCGAGCTGTAAGACCTTAGTTTCCTCTTGGTTTAATGGTCTATTCGAGAGATTGATTACAGTTCTCTGGTCGTCCTGATTTACCATTTGCCCTTTTTGCCCCGACTGCGCGTCATTCTTGGGGTTGGTATTTCCTCTCCTACCTCTCTTGCCCCTCCTTGTTTTGCGCCTTTTGTCTGTCCTTGTGGTGGGGGAAGTGTTCTTTGCATCGGTCTTTGCCGGGTTTCCCTTATTAACTGATATTCCTGAAAATAAGGTGATTCGTTGTTACCTCCCCTGGCCTCTGTAGATGCTGATTGCTCCCCCTCCGAGGTCTCTACCTCTGATTCGGAGGTCTCTTTATTTACAGAACTTGTGGCACTTTGTTGTGTCATCCTCTTTCTTGGGGCATCAAATTTACGTGCAAAAGTTAAAATACGGCCGGTCAGATAATCCTGTTCGTCCCTCTGAAATTTTATCTGTTTTCTACGTTTAATCACAGCTTCATAGTCTTTAAGACGTTTTGTCATAGCTCCTCTTAGTCCATCACTTTGTTTCACATCTTTGTCCTTTTTTATCATCTCTTCTAGTTTTTGAATTTCTATCAGGTATTTCTCCCGGTCTCTCCAGGCATATTTGACAAGTATTGACACCATTCCTTTTGCGGATCCTGCAGTATGTTCCGCCCATTCTTTCAAAAGTTTGGGGTCCGGGTTTTCATAGGATGGGACCGTTAAGATGCGTAAACCTCTGGGAACACGATCACAGTCCAAATACCTTTGCAAAGAGGTGGCCTCCCACCACTTGCGAATTTTGCGTTCCTGAGCTTTTTCTAGATTTTGAAACAGTATCACCAGGTTGTTCGTGGGGGCATTCGTAATACTGCAGCGGCGGCGGTGGCTTGCTGTTTATGGATATATATATATATATATATTATCTACTGGCGGTCGCCAGTAGACAGTTATAGTTACAACCTATTATCCATAGGAAATCCGCGACATTCTATTTGAAATAACTCTCTTGCCAATTGACGTATCTTTGCAAAATTTTCAAACTTTGTGGGGCGCTCCGGTCCGATCCTACCCTGAAAGTCTCGGGGGGATTCGTAAAGCGGGGGCCGAGAAAAAAGGGGGGTCCCAAAACGCGTTTTCCCCATGCAATTTTCCATAGGAAACTTTAGACACGGCTACAGCCCAAACTGCTGAACAGAATTACACCAAATTTGGCAAAGAGGTAGTTCTTGGTTCAGAAAGAACCCTTTTTGTTAAATGGTGTAAATCCGTTCAGTAGTTGCTGAGAAAATCAAAAGTAAAAGTACATATATATCTATGGCCGAGTAGGGTCCGCGTACCCTCAGCGCACCCTGCGCGCACCGTCCCGATCACGAGCTGCATGTTAATTGGCTGTCAGCTGGCTGTCAACATTCCGATTCAGGAAATGTTGGCAGCCATTTTGTCCCTCGGTAGAACCGAGGGACAGAAACAAGTGCGCAAAGCGCACAAAGGGGGCAGGGTAGAAACACTCTGACCCCCTAGGTTTGCTCAGGGGGTCCCACAAGGACCCCCTGGGCAAAAAAGAAAAAAAAAAATTTTTTTAAATCGGCAGGATGCGCTCAGGGTGCGCGGATCCTGCCGAAAAAAAAAAAAATTTGAAGCGCGGTCTCCCGCGCTTTGATTGCATTTTGCCCCCGGGTGGCCCAAGTCCCGGGGGCATGGTGGGGGTGGGTATATTGTTTGTATGTGGGGCCTCAAAGGGCCCCCAAGCCCCGGGGACCGCCACCCCCGGGGCTTTATAGAAAAAATGGTGCGGGAGGGCTCTTCTGCCCTCCCGCAGCCCCGGGACCGCCACCCCCGCGGCTTCCTTTTTTATTTAAATAAGGTGTGGGGGCTCCAGCCCCCACACGCCCGGGACCACCACCTCCCGGGGCACTTATAAAATAAATGTGGGGGTCCATTACGGACCCCCAGAGCCCCGGGGACCACCACCTCCCCGGGGCTGTGCAATTTAAGGGAGGGGGCCGCGCGGCCCCCTCCTGGAGCCCTTGATGGCCCTGGGGACCGCCACCCCCAGGGCCGGCTCCTGCAGTGTCCCGGTGTGCCTACCCCGGGACACTGTAGTTTGCTATGGCAGGACGGGAGCCTCGCGGCTCCCGTCCTGCCATAGCAAACTGCTTTGGATATTGGAAGAGAGAGCAGGGAAACCTGCTCTCTCTTCCAATATCCAAAGCCGATTGCTTTCCACATGGGGAGCTGCATCTTAGCAGCTCCCCATGTGGAAAGCAATGCCGGCTCCCAAGGGACGCGGGGAGCCGGCTGGGACTGTGGGGGATTGGGGACCCCCCCACAGTCTCCAACGTGAGGCCAGGCCCCGGGGGATGGGGTCCCCGGGGCCATAAGTGGCCCGGGAGGGGGGCCACGCAGCCCCCCTCCCCAAAGTTTAAAAAAAAAACACAAAAAAAAAAAAAGGGTATGGCCGGCCCCGGGGGATGGGGTCCCCGGGGCCGTAAATGGCCAGAGGAGGGGGCCACGCAGCCCCCTCCAAAGAATAAAATGTAGAAATAGAGGCCATGCCCCGGGGGATGGGGTCCCGGGGCCAATACAGGCCCAGGAAGGGGGGCCACGCGGCCCCCTTCCCGTTTTTTTTTTTACATTTTAATTTAAAAAAAGGGGTAAGGCCCTGGGGGATGGGGTCCCCAGGGCCCAAAAACAGGAAAAAGGAAAGGAGACCACACAGCCCCCCTTCAGGGGACAAAAAATAAATAAATAAATAAAAACGATCGGGCCCGCAGGCCCCGCCCCCTTCCTTCACCACCCTGCAAACGCGCCCCTGGCGCGTTTGCAGAGGGGACGAATTCCCCTTGAATACTGGGGGTCCCTGGGGGCCAACTAGCCCACCAGGAACCTCCAGTATGCGCCAGGGGCTGCGTTGCAGAGAGGTGTACAGAGGCCACGCCCCTTTTACACCTCTCTGCAATGCAGCTCTGTGGCGCTTTTTGGATATACCTGTTGGGCTAGTTGGCCCCCAGGGACCCTCAGGATTCAAGGGAGTTAATCCCCCGACTTAAAACGCGCCACGGGGCGCGTTTGCACAGTGGTGAAGGGAGGGGCGGGGCTTCAGGTGACATCTGTGCAAACGCGTCCCGTGGCGCGTTTTAAGTTGGGGATTAAATCCCTTCAATCCTGAGGGTCCCTGGGGGCCAACTAGCCCAACAGGTACATCCAGAAAGCGCCACAGAGCTGCATTGCAGAGAGGTGTAAAAAGGGGTGTGGCCTCTCTACACGTCTCTGCAACGCAGCCCCTGGCGCATATTGGAGGTTCCTGATGGGCTAGTTGGCCCCTAGGGACCCTCAGGATTCAAGGGGACTTAATCCCCCAACTTAAAACGCGCCACGGGGCGCGTTTGCACAGATGTCACCTCAGGCCCCGCCCCTCCCTTCACCATTGTGCAAATATTCTTCTAAAATCATCCGAAATACGAATTCCGATTTACTCACCTGTTATAAGGAGAGACCTCAGTGCTGTATCTTTCAGTCCAGTACTGGTCCTGAAAAGTAATTTTAACCGTACTTACCAGTAACTTGAATTTCCTTCCATAGGATATCATTGCCTGCTTTTTGCTGAAAAAGTTTCTAAGTGTTGATTTTTGAAACCTACAAATATTCCTCTAAAATCAGCCGAAATACGAATTCCGATTTACTCACCTGTTATAAGGAGAGACCTCAGTGCTGTATCTTTCAGCCCAGTACTGGTCCTGAAAAGTAATTTTAACCGTACTTACCAGTAACTTGAATTTCCTTCCATAGGCTAACATTGACTGGTTTCACTTGGAAATTCTTCTAAGTGTGGAGTTTTGGAACTTTAAAATATTCCTCTAAAATCAGCCGAAATACGAATTCCGATTTACTCACCTGTTATCAGGAGAGACCTCAGTGCTGCATCTTTCAGCCCAGTACTAATCCTGAAAAGTAATTTTAACCGTACTTACCAGTAACTTGAATTTCCTTCCATAGGATATCATTGCCTGCTTTTTGCTGAAAAAGTTTCTAAGTGTTGATTTTTGAAACATACAAATATTCCTCTAAAATCAGCCGAAATCCGAATTCTGATTTACTCACCTGTTATCAGGAGAGACCTCAGTGCTGCATCTTTCAGCCCAGTACTGGTCCTGAAAAGTAATTTTAACCGTACTTACCAGTAACTTGAATTTCCTTCCATAGGCTAACATTGACTGGTTTCACTTGGAAATTCTTCTAAGTGTGGAGTTTTGGAACTTTAAATTATTCTTCTAAAATCAGCCGAAATACGAATTCCGATTTACTCACCTGTTATCAGGAGAGAACCCAGTGCTGCATCTTTTAGCCCAGCACTGACCCTGAAAAGTAATTTTAACCGTACTTACCAGTAACTTATCTTTTCTTCCATAGGAATCCATTGTCTGGTTTTCAGCAGAAAAGTTTCAAAGTGTCGATTTTCACAAATTACAAATATTCCTTAAAAATCGCCTGTATGACTTAAACGCATTTTTTCAACTGTTTACAGGAGATGCACCAGTGCTGGATCCAGGATCCAACACTGAGTAAGAAAAAGTAACGATAACAGTTTTTACCTGCTAAGTGAATTTCCTTCCATAGGATAACATTGGTGATTCTATGAGGAAAAGTTTCAAAGTGTCAACTTTTAAAATACAATAATATTCCTTAAAAATCACGACTGTAACCAAAACGCTTTTACTCAACTGTTTACAGGAGATGTCCCAGGACTGAATCTAGGATCCAGTCCTGTGGTTAGAAAAGTAATCCATAAAGTAACTAATTGCATTTAACTAGAAATTCACATTGAGCTGAATGTTGCATTGTGTTTGAAAATGTGTTGCCCATTGCAACAACTGTAACTACTGTACTTAAAAGTCTATTGCCTATGTGCAAAGTATTTAAACTAAAGTAATTCATTCTGAGAAAGTATTTTTTGTAATGTAATGTATAATGTAATTACAATGTAATTTAAAAAATAAAATATGTAAAAGAAATTGTTTCTAAAAATGTAGTAAATCAGTATGAAAAAAATTAATATAAAAATTAATACATTTAAAAAATGTCATTTAAAACACCTTTGAAATTCACTGAAAAAACCGTAGGTTTCAGGCACGTTATAATTACAAATTAGCATTTAAAAAACCTTTGAAATTCACTGAAAAAACCATAGGATTCAGACACGTTATAGTTAGAAATTAGCATTTAAAAAACCTTTGAAATTCACTGAAAAAACCATAGGTTTTAGGGACAGTTATAGTTAGTTGGACATTGCACTCGTACAAAACCCGTGAAATTCCCCCGTTATAGTTAGTTCAGCTAACTATAACTCGCGCCCCGCAATGCACTGCTGATGACGTCACATATTACATCACTCATGACATGGTCAGTGACATCACTGATGACATCACTGATGACATCTCAAATGACATCACTGATGACATCATCCACGTGATAATCTGATGCAGCTCTTCACACCCTAATATAACCTTTGATACACCCAATCTAAATTACAGACTGCCATTCGCAAAACCATAGACACTCCAACACCAATAACTACATACCCACTCACTGATTCTTAGGACTACACACACACATCCACTCACTCACCCGTACAGTCACTCATACTTATGGTCACTCAGTACAGGACTATCATATGCACTCTTACTCCTATATAGACACTCAAACACCGCCACTCATCCATAGAGGTACTCACACACCTAGTCAGTCATGCAAATAATTAAACACACTGCCATTTACTCACCTATACAGTTATACACACACCAGCTCACTTAATCATACAAATACTAGCACATTGTTACGCTCTTATACAATCACTGATACAAGCACACACTCATCCATACAGCCACTATCACAATCACTCACTCTCGCTTATAGCTATTTATATACTCTAACACACATATATACTGCCTTTCACATATGTAGTTACTCACGCATGTACCACTGGGACATACATTCACTCACTAACACACTCTTACACACACTTACCCACCCATACAGTCTATCACAGATGCACTCTTTAAACCATCCACCCAGTGAATCACCCACTCACACATCTATGCACAGTCGCGCACACCCCATCCACACAAACACTCAGGCACCCATACAGATACTCAGACAACAAATCAATAACTCTTATAGACACTCATGTAGCTATTCACAAACCCATGCAGCCACTTACACAGCAACAGACAGATACAGACATTCACCCAGTTTAGTCACTAACCCATGCATTCAGTAAGATACGTTTAATCACTCACTTATAGAATTAGTCACGCACCTACTAAATCATCCATACAGACACTTATACACCCACTCATTCTTCAATACGCCTTTCCCTATATATATTAAAAATATTTAAACTTTACAGAAACACCCAGTCACTGGATGATGTCATCAGTGATGTCATTTCAGATGTCATCAGTGATGTCATCAGTGATGTCACTGACCATGTCATGAGTGATGTAATATGTGACGTCATCAGTAGTGCATTGCGGGGCGCGAGTTATAGTTAGCTTAACTAACTATAACGGGGAATTTCACGGGTTTTGTACGAGTGCAATGTCCAACTAACTATAACTGTCCCTAAAACCTATGGTTTTTTCAGTGAATTTCAAAGGTTTTTTAAATGCTAATTTCTAACTATAACGTGTCTGAAACCTATGGTTTTTTCAGTGAATATATATATATATATATATATATATACCAATACCATAAAATCTTTTGAAAAAAGCCCATTCTATTATAAATTAAAACATTAAACTATTAAAAAATCTTTAAACTTAAATTTACCAGTCAGTGCAGCAGTAGGGAAAGTGTTGGATAGCGGAGGGGTAAAAATTACTATTCCCACTCCAGTAAGTGCAACCTGGACTGGACCACATCCTTCCTTTCCGGCAGAACACAAAGCGTCCGCCTCGCCCCCTTCCGATCCAAGGCCACCAAGATCATCTGCGGCGTACCCCAAGGCTCCTCCCTCAGCCCAACGCTGTTCAACATCTACATGGCACCCCTCGCCCACGTCGCCCGACAGCACAACCTCAACATCATCTCCTATGCCGACGACACCCAGCTGATCCTCTCCCTCACCAAAGACCCTCACACCGCCAAAGCCCACCTCCACGAAGGAATGAAGGCCGTCGCCGAATGGATGAGGACCAGCCGCCTGAAGCTGAACTCGGACAAGACGGAGGTCCTCATCCTTGGTTCCAACCCTTCAGCCTGGGACGACTCCTGGTGGCCAACATCACTGGGAACAGCCCCGCCACCCACCGACCACGTACGCAACCTAGGGGTCATCCTCGACCCCACCCTCTCCATGACTAAGCAGGTCAACGCCGTTTCCTCATCCTGCTTCAACATCCTCCGAATGCTCCGCAGGGATCTTCAAGTGGATCCCCACCGAAACAAGAAAAACAGTCACCCAGGCCCTCGTCACCAGCAGGCTGGACTACGGAAACGCCCTCTACGCAGGAACGACGGCTAAGCTCCTGAGACGGCTGCAACGCATCCAGAACGCCTCTGCACGTCTTATCCTCGACATCCCCCGACGCAGCCACATCACACCCCACCTGAGAGACCTGCACTGGCTCCCTGTCAACAAGAGGATAACCTTCAAGCTCCTCACCCACGCACACAAAGCACTCCACAACTCCGGACCAGCCTACCTCAACAGACGACTCAGCTTCTACACCCCCACCCGCCAGCTCCGCTCGACCAGCCTCGCCCTCTCCACAGTCCCCCGCATCCGGAAAACGACCGCCGGCGGCAGATCCTTCTCCCACCTCGCCACCAAGACCTGGAACACCCTCCCCACCAACCTCCGACAGACCCAAGACCTACTGGCCTTCAGAAGACTCCTCAAGACCTGGCTCTTCGATCAGTAGCATCACCACCCCCCTCTTCCCCCAGCGCCTTGAGACCCTCGCGGGTATGTAGTGCGCTTTATAAGTGACATGATTGATTGATTGATAGGGAAAGTGTTGGATAGCGGAGAGGTACAAATTACTATTCCCACTCCAGTGAGTGCAACAGTAGGGAAAGTGTTGGATTGCGTAGGGGTAAAAATTACTATTCCCACTCCAATAAGTGCGACAGTAGGGAAAGTGTTGGATAGCGGAGGGGTAAAACTTACTATTCCCACTCCAGTGAGTGCAACAGTAGGGAAAGTGTTGGATTGCTGGGGGTAAAAATTACTAGTCCCACTCCAATGAGTGCAACAGTAGGGAAAGTGTTGGATAGCAGAGGGGTAAAAGTTGCTATTCCCACTCCAATGAGTGCAACAGTAGGGAAAGTGTTGGATAGCGGAGAGGTAAAACATACTATTCCCGCTCCAGTCAGTGCAACAGTAGGGAAAGTGTTGGATTGCGTAGGGGTAAAAATTACTATTCCCACTCCAATGAGTGCAACCGGAGGGAAAGTGCTGGATAGTGGAGGGGTAAAACTTACTATTCCCACTCCAGTGAGTGCAACAGTAGGGAAAGTGTTGGATAGTGGCAGGATAAAATGTTCTATTCCCACTCCAATCAGTGCAACAGTAGGGAAAATGTTGGATTGCAAAGGGGTAACAATTAATATTCTCACTCCAGTCAGTTAAAAAAAAAAAAATATTAACAACAAAAATATTTAAAAAACAAAAGAAATAAAAAGAAATATAAATATATTATAACTCAAAATACAAATATATTTAATATTACAAATTGATAAAAAACATATTATAATGTTAAATGCATATGACAAATACCTACAAATATTATGTTAAATTAAAAAAATGCAAAGAAATAAATATTGTTAATTAGAAATTATTTAGAATCAAAAACATTAATTATTACATAAATTTACTTTTTTATTTCCTACCCTATAACACCACACAATTCACAACCCACATCTAAATTTTATTTAAAAGCATTTACGTACATAATTAACATAATTAATTACCAATTAAAGAAATATTAATTAAAAAACAAATTAAAACTCATAAAAGTTAATAAACATCCCACACTTTACCCCCATAATCCCCACAAACCACTGGTAAAATTAAACTGTAAAAAATTAATTACACAATTAAAACTTCTTTTCTATTAAAAAACTAATAGTATATAAAAACTAATTATAAAGTAAGTAAAATTAATTCACTCCCCACCCTTTACCCCTAAAGGTAAAACCCACACACAAAAAATAAACAACTACCCTAATTAAATATCAATTAATTAAATAACATTAATGATCAACCAATTATTAATTAATTAAACATAAATTACATCCCCCAAACTTTAGCCCTATAAACCCCATAACCCACACCTAAAATTAATTCCACAAATTCCATATTTAATTTTCAATTAATTAATCAATATTAGTTAAGAACTAATAATTCATTAAAAATAAATTACTTCCCACCCTTTACCCCATAAACCCCACAACCCACACCTAAAAAAAATCACACAATTACCATAAATAATTATCAAATAATTAGTTAATATAAATGAACAACTAATTATTAACATAAATTACTTCCCACCCTTTACCCCTATAAACACCACAACCCGCACCTAAAATTAATTACACAATTTTAATTAATCAAAAATAAATTACTTCCCACCCTTTACCCCTATTAACCCCACAACCTACACCTAAACAAAATCACACAATTACCATAATTAATTGTCAATTAATTAGTTAATATCAATTAACAACAAATTATTAACATGAATTACTTCCCACCCTTTACCCCTATAAACCCTACAACACGCACCTAAAATTAATTACACAAGTTCCATAATTAATTTTCAATCAATCAAATAATTAATAGAAAATAATAACTAATTATTAATTAATCAAAAATAAATTACTTCCCACCCTTTACCCCTATAAACCCGACAACCCGCACCTAAAATTAATTACACAATTTCCATAATTAATTTTCAATCAATTAATTAATATTAATTAAAAACCAATTCATAATTAATTACAAATAATTTACTTCCCACAATTAACACTATAAATCAAAATTAAATAAATAAAAAACACATTAATTTATTATAATTAAATTACTGAAAGCACAGTCCTGGGCACACGTAATGGGGTTATGACACTGGTTGAAATGTTTCGTATTATACGAATGTCTCTGGTCCACACCAGAATGTTATTCACAAGTCTTTAATTGTGCAACAAAGAAAAAAACAACCAGCCGACACATGTTTCGTCACACTAGGGCAGTTACCCGTGACTCTTCAGGGCGGTGTGGCGGTTCAAAGAATATTGCAGTGTCGCGAGGCCGGTGATAATTCTAACCTGGCAGGGGGAGTATGATGAGGACCAAAACAACGGGTCCACGTCAGAGTTCTTGGTTGGAGAGGGAGGAGACCCGGTAAGGCGATCAACTCCGGAGTATATGTGTAAAAAGGGCGGGTTGGCCACTAATTACGTACAGTCCATAAAAGTAGTGAAACTTGGCCTGTAGCGACGTGTAGAGGCAGCGGTTGGGGATACGAGGATAATGTGACCGTAGGGACTGTGCTCAAGTCAATCCAGTATCTCCGGGGGAGTATCCGGCGGGTATAATACGAAACATTTCAACCAGTGTCATAACCCCATTACGTGTGCCCAGGACTGTGCTTTCATTATTCGTGTGGGTTTTTTTACTCACACAGTTACGGGGGTTACAGGGTATTTCCTCCGACCTGGCAGCACCGTGCACACTCTGATCATAATAGACACAACGCGAACTAGTCTGAGCGCCAATCTTCCTGTCGACACTAAAAACCCATAATTAAATTACTTCCCACCCTCTTCCCCTATAAACCCACAACCCGCTACAGAACTAAAAACGCAAAATTTAATTAAAATAAAATTGGTAATTACTAAAAATTTAACACATATATTAAAAAATATAAACAATACTTATACAAAAAAACATCATATACATTTAAAATATAAACTAAAATACATAACACTAATTAAAAAATCGATATTTTAAACAACTATATTTTTGCAAGCAATATTAATGACTCCTATATTTTTAAAAGCAATATTTCTTACCTTAAATTCGATATTCTTGACCACGATATTCTTGCTGTCGATATTTCTGAATCACGATATTTCCAACTCGATATTTGTGTAAGTCAACATTTTAACTCGATATTTGGTCTCAACACCGAGTAAAAGCAAGCAAAAGACAAAGAGGCAAGTGAAGGCAAAAAGAGTGAGCTGACAGATGCGGAGCCGAGCAATACGTGAGAGGAGCTGGCACGGGGACCATTAATGTCCTTATATATATTCTGTGATGGTCATTTGTGTTTCTGCCTCAAATAGGCTGATGTGTTAAACCACTGCTAGTGAAGAGTCACTTTTTGTGTCCATTTTACAATATGCAATCTGCTTCTCATGGCAATTTACAAAACAAAAATAATCAAATCAGTCATTTAATCCCAACGGTTGTTCTTTTTACTTTATTAAGCCACCAGCTTCCTCACTGTAAAAAGAACTCCTGTGTTAGTTTGTTAACAAAATGATACACTGATAACAAAACTGTGACACAATGTTTAAACATCCTCTAAAAGGAATATCAAATTTGAGTTCCAAAGAAGAGTGTGAAAATATTTACTGCTTCGCTTGGTTGCAGACTTTGAATGTGATTGGGACGCTGGAACAATTTTTAGAGGTAGTGATCCAGCGCGACTAATATACATTTCTCCTTAAGACACTAATCCAGGTAGAAACACTTATGCGACCTATCATCAATTAAACTTTATGTCGGTGGGGCTCATGACACCGCATAACATACATTCATTCAATCACTGGATTTCACGCTAAGGAGAATGTGCTGCTGGACGAACGGGATACCTTGTTAAATTTGACAGAATACTAATCCATACATTATATGCATTAACCCTTGATCCTGTTGTGTTCTAAACATCAAGGTACTCCGCTCTTTGGTCGATGGACCAACTAGTAGAATAAGTTGATGATGATTAAGACTATCTCAATCACAATTAAAACCTTTTAACATTTTAAATCATAAATGTTCTGAAGAACCACAGACTCATTTTAAGTTAGAATATATTTTTATCTAGATTTCAATCAAATGGTGAGATTCTTTATTAATCAAACACATTTAATATATCAATAATCATTTAAGAAAAGTTTTAATGAAAAATGAAAATTATGCATTACCCATAGTTTTAAGATGCGGACAGGAATGGTTCACCAAAGGAAGATAAACCGCAGATCACAGAATAGAACTCCCAAACTGACTGACTGTCCGGTAACCTCCTCGACGCACCTCCCGAACAGAAGTCCCGCAACGATCTTGTTCCTTCCCCAGTCAAAGTTCAAAGTCCAAAAATGGCAGAGTCTCTTGTAGTATCGAGGTGTAAAAATGAAAAATAAGGAAGCGGCATGGCAAGAAAAACACCAAAAGCAATAGTAACAGCCACCGTAGCATTCAGCAGCCGAAGTCTCCGCCTATCAATCTAAGAGCAGACTCTCTTATACCCTTTTCTCTAGCTTACTACACATAAAAAGTTGCAATCCTTAGAGGCAAGAATCACGCTAATTGGTCCATTTGAGGGGTGGTGATGGTCACCTCATCGCCCTCCTTGTTCAAACTGGTTTAGGGACAATATAGCACACAATAAGTCTCATGACTTCGGGGTCAAAAGCAGTCCAACTTGTCCATTTATTTTGTTGCGATCCTTGATGGTCACATTTCAGTCCATCTTTTGTCTCTCGTTTCTTTCTCATCCATTCCCACGAATACATGCTGAATCTTTTGGCAGTCGTCTCCTTGCAGGTCAGCTTGACCCTGACATTTCTCACTTCGGGCACAGGCCGCATCCACGTGATCTCATTCGCTTTATTTCTTCTGCGCAGAGGCCATCTTGGCTGTCTCACGTGATCTCATTCGCTCCAGCAGCCATTTTCAAAGCATGGCCTAACAGGCCCGAACGAACTATCATAAGAACAAACACAACCAAAATTAAAACAAAGAAAATAAGCCTTTCTGTTTACCACCCGCCATTCTAAAGACCCGTGTTAGGTGTTACCTAGCAGAAGCGACATTTAAAGCCATTTTACTTACCATCTGCATTCTTTGCCACAATACAATCTACTACGTAACATAAATCATGCAATTTTACTCTAATTAGTACGCAAATCACAATACTAATATTAATTGACTTCACAATTGTAAATAGATTAGATTTTGCACAAATCTGCATGTTACCCATATATGTAGTGTTTACTAAAAGTGTGCATTTGTTGGTTAGTTCATGCATTTTCAAACAGTCAGTTTTATTAATTTATTAAGAGTTCATTAATTTCCAAGGGGTATAAAATTATTTTATTTACCCTGCTCTATCAATTCCCCCTTTGGTGATTTTTAACATCACCACAAAAACCTATCCCTACAAAAATTTATCAGATAAATGTTTCTTGTCCATTTGCTTTTTGTTAGTTCATACAACTGTGTTTCTTTCACCTTGTCCTTTAGACCGTTTGTACATGTTCTCTTTTAACTCTTCCAATTCTATCTCTCCCATCTCCCGTTCACTTTCTTTATTTTTCTCATTTTCTTTTTTTTTACTCAATTTTGTCTTTTTCTTCTCTTAATACACACATATGCTAATCTCACTAACAGTATTACTATTATTATCACTGTAACTGGTATTAGTATTTTCCCAATAAGAGAACTACCTATTTCTGTGAACCATTTCTTCATTGAGGAAAAACTCTTACCAAGTCTCTCCCAAGCACCTTCAACCTCCAGTGGAGCAATTTCTTTGTGAAAGTCAGTAATGTTCTTTATATACTTCTGTATATTCTCACTTTTGTCTGGAATGTAAGTGCAACAATGTTGTACCTTCAACATTCCACAGACTCCACCCTCTTTTGCTAAAAGAATGTCAAGGGCAAGTCGATTTTGCATCACCATAGCTCTCATGGCAACCATTTCGGTATTTACCATTAAGAACCCTCCAGCAGTCTTCGTTGATAAATGATCTACTACTGGAGACAATTTTCGAATCTTGTATGCATTCAAAGATATACCCACTGCTGGTATCAATGCTCCAAAAATGTCACCTACTATTTCTGAGAAGCTTTCCCTCTTCCTACGTGTTAATGTTTTACCTATCTCGTGTATTCCTTTTGTTCCTCTTTCTACGTGAAAAATTTTAGGAAAGACCAGGCCTAAATAACATGTTCCATATCAATGGTCCGGCAACCTATAATAAGCTCTATTTCCGCAAATATAATAGATCCTTGGAAATACTGGATCTTTTCCTCCTTTAAATCCCCATCCCCCTATAATTTTGTATGTATCTCGGCACTCACTGGAACCCACGAAATAGTTATCATACATAGTGTTACTTCTACTAATAAACAATTTTCCCTGTTGGGGCCAATCCAGAACCATAGCTGCATTTGTTTCACCTTTGTCGTAACTTCTCTCCTCAAACGCCCAAGGTGGGGTTTTTGTCTTTTCTCCTGCTACCTTTCTTTGAAACCTAACCCTTCTGTCCTCTACCATGTCTAAGAAAATCTTTTCTTCTTTCTTTAACTCACAAGTAAGATTGTGTCTAAGTGCATACTCTAAGGTTAATTCTTTTGTTTCTAAGAAAAACTCTCCAAATACCTTTGCAACTTTTACCTTATTTAATTCAGGGATTACGGGAATTTTAGCAAAAACAGCATCTATGTCAGTGTAATAATATTCGAATCTACCGGTTTTATAGAATAGGCTAGCTAAAACGCTGCAAGTATTCCATATGTCAAAGGAAGGTGATGGTATGTCACACCTTCTGTTACAGACGCAGGTAGCTGCATACAGACATAACAATCTCTCACATCCATTGTTTCCACATATTCGTATAAAAGTTTCGTGAAGACATTCTTGGAAAAATCCGTTATTGACTTATCCCTATGAAAATCAGTACTATCTACTAATGTTGCAGTGTTCTTTATGTTAGCTTTCTTGTTATTATTTGTATCATTCACTATTACGGATGTATTTTCTACAACTAATCTAAGTGGAATTATTATTGCTAAAATAAACCAGATAAGCATTAGCAATCCTGTACAATAGAAACACATTCTACACCATCTATGTAAAAATTCACATCTAGATCTTCTACTCTCGGTGTCTACCATGTTATAATACTATTTAGCTATTTATGTATATGTACAGAAAATGTGTTTCCACACCTCAGAATGACTTTTCAGCCACTCTACCCTTTAATTAGTCTCTTTTGGTGCTCTCTTCAGTTCTTTTCAGAACTTTCAGTTTAGGTGTCCTCTGGTTTTCTTTATTTGTCTTTCAGGTTTGCTGCAATTCACTCTCTCCCATTTGTTCACAGTCTTTGTCTGGGATTTCGTGACTGCTATCCACTTCTTTAATGTCGGACAGTGCTATGTATAGCCATTCAGGTGACTTATATTTCAAGTTAGGTCTCTTCACTCTTTTTGGTCTCTGCAACTGTCTTTCACTTGGTTTTCTTTGACCTTTCTGACTTGTTATTTCATGTACTTGTTCCGCATTATCTTTGTTCAAGTTTATTATTTTATATCTCAGTCTTTTAATTTCGTTGGGCCAATTGTCTCCTTTCCTTGGCCTTTTCAGTTCACTTTCTTTTTCCTCTCGTTCTGTTTTCCAAGTTCTCTTTCTTAGTCCAATTCTTTGCTTTCTTCTTCACTTTCTTCAGATTCTGTCTCAGACCTCACTTCACTTCCTCTAACTTTGAACTTTATGATCTCAGTTTCTTTATCTGAATCCGAATCTTCTTGGGACTTCTGTTTGAAAATTTGATTCTAACCCTCCTCGTTTTTCTTCCGCACTTTTCCCAAACTTTCTATCTGAATCTAAATTTCCCTGTGTTTCTTCTGTTTGTAGTTCTGACCGTACTACTCCTCGGTTTTCTTCCGCACTTTCCTCTATCTCTCTATTTGAATCTAAGTTTTCTTTAGTCACTTCAATGATCTCTGGAGGAATTTTCCCATAACTTGTACTTGGTTGTTCATTGTCACTGTCTCTTGATTCGGTTTCTCCTGTTATAATATCAGTTCTTCTTTTTCCTGATTTTTCCTTTTGTCTTTCACCAGATTCAGGTTGGTCTGTTTCAGATGCCGAACTGGTATCTGATATTTCCAGATGTCGACTTACAGGTCGAGCTTCAAGATCTGGAACTCTGATCGTTTCAGTTTCTTCTTCAGTTGTCAAACTGGTACCTGATTCTTCCAGATGTCGACTTACAGGTCGAGCTTCAAGATCTGGAACTCTGTTCGTCTCAGTTTCTGCTTCAGATGCTGAACTAGTATCTGATATTTCCAGATGTCGACTTACAGGTCGAGCTTCAGGATCTGGAATTCTGATGGTATGACTGGCATGAACCCAATTTTTCACACCTGCACACTTTACAGCAGTTGTTGTCACCAGGATCACTTGACGTGGCTTATCCCAGCGAGGAACCAAGCAGTTTCTTCTTCTGTGGACTTTAATGCGGACCCAATCTCCTGGACTTAAATCATGAGCTGGTTTTCTTTCAAGAGTGGTCGCATCCGGTCCAACCTGATGAAACACAGAATGCACCACATCAGCCAATCCTTTGCAATAGTCCAATACGAGATCATCAGTTATAGTCAGCAGTTTGTTGACAGGTACATATGCTTGTCTCATTGCTCGTCCCATGATTATTTCATGAGGACTTAGACCTGTTTTTCTGTCAGGTATGCTTCTGATGCTCATCAGCACCAATGGCAGGGCATCAGGCCATCTGAGTCCTGTGGCTTGACACATTTTCCCTAACCTATTCTTTATTGTCCCATTTACCTGCTCTACCACTCCAGAAGCCTCTGGTCTGTAGGCACAGTGCAGTTTTTGTTGAATGTCAAGTGCTTCACATATCAGTTGGATTATTTCATTCTGGAAATGTGTTCCTCTATCTGTTTCCATCGTTACTGGAAAGCCATATCTAGGAATGAATTCTCTCAGCAGGAGTTTAGCCACAGTAACTCCATCATTCCTTCTTGTCGGATAGGCTTCCACCCAACGAGAAAACAAACAAACGACCACAAAGACATATCTCAATCTATTGGTTGGGGGCATTTCAATAAAATCTAGTTGCATTCTGGTAAAAGGACCTCCTTCACGTCCTATTGTTCCCAAACTCACTACTGTCTTCCTTCCAGGATTTATTTGTTGGCATGTAAGACATCTTTGACAAAGGCTTTCAGCTATAGCCCTAAATTTTGGGTTGTACCAGGTCTGTCTAAAAAGTCTGATCATGGCATCCCTACCAATGTGTGCTTGCCCATGGTACATCTGTGCCATATTAGAGATCATGCTATCAGGCATAACTGGTCTTTCATCTCTATAAACCCAGACTTCATCTTCCTCTCTTTGTCTGCAACCTGCTTTTATCCAACCATCTTTCTCCTCATCGTCTGCTTCTTCCTGCAATTGTTTTACCTCATCCAAGGTTTCAACTGTGTTAGTAAACAGCAAAGGACATAAAACATTCTCTTTTTCCCTTCTTCGATTCAGGGAGACCATATTTCTGGCACAATATTGAGCTATTTCATCTGCGAATTTGTTTCCCACTGCGATATAATCTGTTCCATTTTTGTGTGCAGCGCACTTTACCACTGCAATCTGTTTAGGTAGCTGTATCGCCTCAAGCAATTTCTTCACAAACTCACCATTCCTAATAGGAGATCCCGCAGAAGTCAGGAATCCCCTCTGGGAGCAGATCTGTCCGAAATCGTGGACCACTCCGAAGCCATACTGGCTATCCGTGATCACCGTAATTCGGAAGTTCTTTCCCAGTCTGCATGCTCGAATCAGAGCAATCAGCTCAGCAACTTGGGCTGAACGTATTCCTCTCAAACAGGATGCTTCCATTATGGTTGCCACCGTGCATACAGCATACGCAGCACTCAAAACTCCTTCACTCGTTCTCAGGCATGATCCGTCCACAAACATCACATATTCTGATTCCTTCAAAGGTTCATCTTTGATATCAGGACGAGGCTTTGTGCAAAATTCAAGTACATCCAAACACTTATGATCAACATCATCTTTAACTTCTACATTTACTTCATCTGGCAATGAAGTTGAAGGATTCACACTCATGCATCTTTCAATGGTCACATTGTCTGCACCCAAAATCACTTTCTCATACCTAGTCAGCCGACTATGCGTCATGTATTAGGTTTTTGTTCGAGTTAGAAGGATTTCAACAGAGTGTGGGACATATACTCTCAGAGGGTATCCCATCACAATGCCTTCACTCTGCTCCAGACTCACACAAGTAGCAGCTACTGCTTTCAGACTTCCAGGCAACGCTTTTGCTACCGGGTCTAGAACAGCTGAAAAATAAGCGATTGGTCTTTTCGTTTTTCCATGCCTTTGCACTAGTACTGAAAGTGCACATCCATCTCTTTCACTACAATACAGCTCAAATTCTTTCTCATAGTCAGGCATTCCCAATGCAGGTGCCTCACACAAACTTGTTTTCAGTTCCTTAAAAGCCTTCATTTCTTCCTCATCCAATTCAATCGGATCTTTGACATCCCTTTTTGTCAGTCGCTGTAAAGGTTTTGCAATCAATGAAAATCCACTTATCCACTGTCGACAATAACCAACCATTCCGAGGAACATTCTCACCTCTCTCTGTGTCATTGGGGCTCTCATTCCTTGGATAATCCTTATTCTTTCAGTCGTCACCTTTCGCATCCCTTTCTCAATCTTATGACCTAGGTATTGTACCTCCTGTTGACAAAATTGCAGTTTTGACGGAGACACCTTGTGTCCTCCTTCTGCCAAATGATTTAATAAGGCAACGCATCCAGAACGCCTCTGCACGTCTTATCCTCGACATCCCCCGACGCAGCCACATCACACCCCACCTGAGAGACCTGCACTGGCTCCCTGTCAACAAGAGGATAACCTTCAAGCTCCTCACCCACGCACACAAAGCACTCCACAACTCCGGACCAGCCTACCTCAACAGACGACTCAGCTTCTACACCCCCACCCCCACCCGCCAGCTCCGCTCGACCAGCCTCGCCCTCGCCACAGTCCCCCGCATCCGGAAAACGACCGCCGGCGGCAGATCCTTCTCCCACCTCGCCACCAAGACCTGGAACACCCTCCCCACCAACCTCCGACAGACCCAAGACCTACTGGCCTTCAGAAGACTCCTCAAGACCTGGCTCTTCGATCAGTAGCATCACCACCCCCTCTTCCCCCAGCGCCTTGAGACCCTCGCGGGTATGTAGTGCGCTTTATAAGTGACATGATTGATTGATTGATAGGGAAAGTGTTGGATAGCGGAGAGGTACAAATTACTATTCCCACTCCAGTGAGTGCAACAGTAGGGAAAGTGTTGGATTGCGTAGGGGTAAAAATTACTATTCCCACTCCAATAAGTGCGACAGTAGGGAAAGTGTTGGATAGCGGAGGGGTAAAACTTACTATTCCCACTCCAGTGAGTGCAACAGTAGGGAAAGTGTTGGATTGCTGGGGGTAAAAATTACTAGTCCCACTCCAATGAGTGCAACAGTAGGGAAAGTGTTGGATAGCAGAGGGGTAAAAATTGCTATTCCCACTCCAATGAGTGCAACAGTAGGGAAAGTGTTGGATAGCGGAGAGGTAAAACATACTATTCCCGCTCCAGTCAGTGCAACAGTAGGGAAAGTGTTGGATTGCGTAGGGGTAAAAATTACTATTCCCACTCCAATGAGTGCAACCGGAGGGAAAGTGCTGGATAGTGGAGGGGTAAAACTTACTATTCCCACTCCAGTGAGTGCAACAGTAGGGAAAGTGTTGGATAGTGGCAGGATAAAATGTTCTATTCCCACTCCAATCAGTGCAACAGTAGGGAAAATGTTGGATTGCAAAGGGGTAACAATTAATATTCTCACTCCAGTCAGTTAAAAAAAAAAAAATATTAACAACAAAAATATTTAAAAAACAAAAGAAATAAAAAGAAATATAAATATATTATAACTCAAAATACAAATATATTTAATATTACAAATTGATAAAAAACATATTATAATGTTAAATGCATATGACAAATACCTACAAATATTATGTTAAATTAAAAAAATGCAAAGAAATAAATATTGTTAATTAGAAATTATTTAGAATCAAAAACATTAATTATTACATAAATTTACTTTTTATTTCCTACCCTATAACACCACACAATTCACAACCCACATCTAAATTTTATTTAAAAGCATTTACGTACATAATTAACATAATTAATTACCAATTAAAGAAATATTAATTAAAAAACAAATTAAAACTCATAAAAGTTAATAAACATCCCACACTTTACCCCCATAATCCCCACAAACCACTGGTAAAATTAAACTGTAAAAAATTAATTACACAATTAAAACTTCTTTTCTATTAAAAAACTAATAGTATATAAAAACTAATTATAAAGTAAGTAAAATTAATTCACTCCCCACCCTTTACCCCTAAAGGTAAAACCCACACACAAAAAATAAACAACTACCCTAATTAAATATCAATTAATTAAATAACATTAATGATCAACCAATTATTAATTAATTAAACATAAATTACATCCCCCAAACTTTAGCCCTATAAACCCCATAACCCACACCTAAAATTAATTCCACAAATTCCATATTTAATTTTCAATTAATTAATCAATATTAGTTAAGAACTAATAATTCATTAAAAATAAATTACTTCCCACCCTTTACCCCATAAACCCCACAACCCACACCTAAAAAAAATCACACAATTACCATAAATAATTATCAAATAATTAGTTAATATAAATGAACAACTAATTATTAACATAAATTACTTCCCACCCTTTACCCCTATAAACACCACAACCCGCACCTAAAATTAATTACACAATTTTAATTAATCAAAAATAAATTACTTCCCACCCTTTACCCCTATTAACCCCACAACCTACACCTAAACAAAATCACACAATTACCATAATTAATTGTCAATTAATTAGTTAATATCAATTAACAACAAATTATTAACATGAATTACTTCCCACCCTTTACCCCTATAAACCCTACAACACGCACCTAAAATTAATTACACAAGTTCCATAATTAATTTTCAATCAATCAAATAATTAATAGAAAATAATAACTAATTATTAATTAATCAAAAATAAATTACTTCCCACCCTTTACCCCTATAAACCCGACAACCCGCACCTAAAATTAATTACACAATTTCCATAATTAATTTTCAATCAATTAATTAATATTAATTAAAAACCAATTCATAATTAATTACAAATAATTTACTTCCCACAATTAACACTATAAATCAAAATTAAATAAATAAAAAACACATTAATTTATTATAATTAAATTACTGAAAGCACAGTCCTGGGCACACGTAATGGGGTTATGACACTGGTTGAAATGTTTCGTATTATACGAATGTCTCTGGTCCACACCAGAATGTTATTCACAAGTCTTTAATTGTGCAACAAAGAAAAAACAACCAGCCGACACATGTTTCGTCACACTAGGGCAGTTACCCGTGACTCTTCAGGGCGGTGTGGCGGTTCAAAGAATATTGCAGTGTCGCGAGGCCGGTGATAATTCTAACCTGGCAGGGGAGTATGATGAGGACCAAAACAACGGGTCCACGTCAGAGTTCTTGGTTGGAGAGGGAGGAGACCCGGTAAGGCGATCAACTCCGGAGTATATGTGTAAAAAGGGCGGGTTGGCCACTAATTACGTACAGTCCATAAAAGTAGTGAAACTTGGCCTGTAGCGACGTGTAGAGGCAGCGGTTGGGGATACGAGGATAATGTGACCGTAGGGACTGTGCTCAAGTCAATCCAGTATCTCCGGGGAGTATCCGGCGGGTATAATACGAAACATTTCAACCAGTGTCATAACCCCATTACGTGTGCCCAGGACTGTGCTTTCATTATTCGTGTGGGTTTTTTACTCACACAGTTACGGGGGTTACAGGGTATTTCCTCCGACCTGGCAGCACCGTGCACACTCTGATCATAATAGACACAACGCGAACTAGTCTGAGCGCCAATCTTCCTGTCGACACTAAAAACCCATAATTAAATTACTTCCCACCCTCTTCCCCTATAAACCCACAACCCGCTACAGAACTAAAAAACGCAAAATTTAATTAAAATAAAATTGGTAATTACTAAAAATTTAACACATATATTAAAAAATATAAACAATACTTATACAAAAAAACATCATATACATTTAAAATATAAACTAAAATACATAACACTAATTAAAAAATCGATATTTTAAACAACTATATTTTTGCAAGCAATATTAATGACTCCTATATTTTTAAAAGCAATATTTCTTACCTTAAATTCGATATTCTTGACCACGATATTCTTGCTGTCGATATTTCTGAATCACGATATTTCCAACTCGATATTTGTGTAAGTCAACATTTTAACTCGATATTTGGTCTCAACACCGAGTAAAAGCAAGCAAAAGACAAAGAGGCAAGTGAAGGCAAAAAGAGTGAGCTGACAGATGCGGAGCCGAGCAATACGTGAGAGGAGCTGGCACGGGGACCATTAATGTCCTTATATATATTCTGTGATGGTCATTTGTGTTTCTGCCTCAAATAGGCTGATGTGTTAAACCACTGCTAGTGAAGAGTCACTTTTTTGTGTCCATTTTACAATATGCAATCTGCTTCTCATGGCAATTTACAAAACAAAAATAATCAAATCAGTCATTTAATCCCAACGGTTGTTCTTTTTTACTTTATTAAGCCACCAGCTTCCTCACTGTAAAAAGAACTCCTGTGTTAGTTTGTTAACAAAATGATACACTGATAACAAAACTGTGACACAATGTTTAAACATCCTCTAAAAGGAATATCAAATTTGAGTTCCAAAGAAGAGTGTGAAAATATTTACTGCTTCGCTTGGTTGCAGACTTTGAATGTGATTGGGACGCTGGAACAATTTTTAGAGGTAGTGATCCAGCGCGACTAATATACATTTCTCCTTAAGACACTAATCCAGGTAGAAACACTTATGCGACCTATCATCAATTAAACTTTATGTCGGTGGGGCTCATGACACCGCATAACATACATTCATTCAATCACTGGATTTCACGCTAAGGAGAATGTGCTGCTGGACGAACGGGATACCTTGTTAAATTTGACAGAATACTAATCCATACATTATATGCATTAACCCTTGATCCTGTTGTGTTCTAAACATCAAGGTACTCCGCTCTTTGGTCGATGGACCAACTAGTAGAATAAGTTGATGATGATTAAGACTATCTCAATCACAATTAAAACCTTTTAACATTTTAAATCATAAATGTTCTGAAGAACCACAGACTCATTTTAAGTTAGAATATATTTTTATCTAGATTTCAATCAAATGGTGAGATTCTTTATTAATCAAACACATTTAATATATCAATAATCATTTAAGAAAAGTTTTAATGAAAAATGAAAATTATGCATTACCCATAGTTTTAAGATGCGGACAGGAATGGTTCACCAAAGGAAGATAAACCGCAGATCACAGAATAGAACTCCCAAACTGACTGACTGTCCGGTAACCTCCTCGACGCACCTCCCGAACAGAAGTCCCGCAACGATCTTGTTCCTTCCCCAGTCAAAGTTCAAAGTCCAAAAATGGCAGAGTCTCTTGTAGTATCGAGGTGTAAAAATGAAAAATAAGGAAGCGGCATGGCAAGAAAAACACCAAAAGCAATAGTAACAGCCACCGTAGCATTCAGCAGCCGAAGTCTCCGCCTATCAATCTAAGAGCAGACTCTCTTATACCCTTTTCTCTAGCTTACTACACATAAAAAGTTGCAATCCTTAGAGGCAAGAATCACGCTAATTGGTCCATTTGAGGGGTGGTGATGGTCACCTCATCGCCCTCCTTGTTCAAACTGGTTTAGGGACAATATAGCACACAATAAGTCTCATGACTTCGGGGTCAAAAGCAGTCCAACTTGTCCATTTATTTTGTTGCGATCCTTGATGGTCACATTTCAGTCCATCTTTTGTCTCTCGTTTCTTTCTCATCCATTCCCACGAATACATGCTGAATCTTTTTGGCAGTCGTCTCCTTGCAGGTCAGCTTGACCCTGACATTTCTCACTTCGGGCACAGGCCGCATCCACGTGATCTCATTCGCTTTATTTCTTCTGCGCAGAGGCCATCTTGGCTGTCTCACGTGATCTCATTCGCTCCAGCAGCCATTTTCAAAGCATGGCCTAACAGGCCCGAACGAACTATCATAAGAACAAACACAACCAAAATTAAAACAAAGAAAATAAGCCTTTCTGTTTACCACCCGCCATTCTAAAGACCCGTGTTAGGTGTTACCTAGCAGAAGCGACATTTAAAGCCATTTTACTTACCATCTGCATTCTTTGCCACAATACAATCTACTACGTAACATAAATCATGCAATTTTACTCTAATTAGTACGCAAATCACAATACTAATATTAATTGACTTCACAATTGTAAATAGATTAGATTTTGCACAAATCTGCATGTTACCCATATATGTAGTGTTTACTAAAAGTGTGCATTTGTTGGTTAGTTCATGCATTTTCAAACAGTCAGTTTTATTAATTTATTAAGAGTTCATTAATTTCCAAGGGGTATAAAATTATTTTATTTACCCTGCTCTATCAATTCCCCCTTTGGTGATTTTTAACATCACCACAAAAACCTATCCCTACAAAAATTTATCAGATAAATGTTTCTTGTCCATTTGCTTTTTGTTAGTTCATACAACTGTGTTTCTTTCACCTTGTCCTTTAGACCGTTTGTACATGTTCTCTTTTAACTCTTCCAATTCTATCTCTCCCATCTCCCGTTCACTTTCTTTATTTTTCTCATTTTCTTTTTTTTTACTCAATTTTGTCTTTTTCTTCTCTTAATACACACATATGCTAATCTCACTAACAGTATTACTATTATTATCACTGTAACTGGTATTAGTATTTTCCCAATAAGAGAACTACCTATTTCTGTGAACCATTTCTTCATTGAGGAAAAACTCTTACCAAGTCTCTCCCAAGCACCTTCAACCTCCAGTGGAGCAATTTCTTTGTGAAAGTCAGTAATGTTCTTTATATACTTCTGTATATTCTCACTTTTGTCTGGAATGTAAGTGCAACAATGTTGTACCTTCAACATTCCACAGACTCCACCCTCTTTTGCTAAAAGAATGTCAAGGGCAAGTCGATTTTGCATCACCATAGCTCTCATGGCAACCATTTCGGTATTTACCATTAAGAACCCTCCAGCAGTCTTCGTTGATAAATGATCTACTACTGGAGACAATTTTCGAATCTTGTATGCATTCAAAGATATACCCACTGCTGGTATCAATGCTCCAAAAATGTCACCTACTATTTCTGAGAAGCTTTCCCTCTTCCTACGTGTTAATGTTTTACCTATCTCGTGTATTCCTTTTGTTCCTCTTTCTACGTGAAAAATTTTAGGAAAGACCAGGCCTAAATAACATGTTCCATATCAATGGTCCGGCAACCTATAATAAGCTCTATTTCCGCAAATATAATAGATCCTTGGAAATACTGGATCTTTTCCTCCTTTAAATCCCCATCCCCCTATAATTTTGTATGTATCTCGGCACTCACTGGAACCCACGAAATAGTTATCATACATAGTGTTACTTCTACTAATAAACAATTTTCCCTGTTGGGGCCAATCCAGAACCATAGCTGCATTTGTTTCACCTTTGTCGTAACTTCTCTCCTCAAACGCCCAAGGTGGGGTTTTTGTCTTTTCTCCTGCTACCTTTCTTTGAAACCTAACCCTTCTGTCCTCTACCATGTCTAAGAAAATCTTTTCTTCTTTCTTTAACTCACAAGTAAGATTGTGTCTAAGTGCATACTCTAAGGTTAATTCTTTTGTTTCTAAGAAAAACTCTCCAAATACCTTTGCAACTTTTACCTTATTTAATTCAGGGATTACGGGAATTTTAGCAAAAACAGCATCTATGTCAGTGTAATAATATTCGAATCTACCGGTTTTATAGAATAGGCTAGCTAAAACGCTGCAAGTATTCCATATGTCAAAGGAAGGTGATGGTATGTCACACCTTCTGTTACAGACGCAGGTAGCTGCATACAGACATAACAATCTCTCACATCCATTGTTTCCACATATTCGTATAAAAGTTTCGTGAAGACATTCTTGGAAAAATCCGTTATTGACTTATCCCTATGAAAATCAGTACTATCTACTAATGTTGCAGTGTTCTTTATGTTAGCTTTCTTGTTATTATTTGTATCATTCACTATTACGGATGTATTTTCTACAACTAATCTAAGTGGAATTATTATTGCTAAAATAAACCAGATAAGCATTAGCAATCCTGTACAATAGAAACACATTCTACACCATCTATGTAAAAATTCACATCTAGATCTTCTACTCTCGGTGTCTACCATGTTATAATACTATTTAGCTATTTATGTATATGTACAGAAAATGTGTTTCCACACCTCAGAATGACTTTTCAGCCACTCTACCCTTTAATTAGTCTCTTTTGGTGCTCTCTTCAGTTCTTTTCAGAACTTTCAGTTTAGGTGTCCTCTGGTTTTCTTTATTTGTCTTTCAGGTTTGCTGCAATTCACTCTCTCCCATTTGTTCACAGTCTTTGTCTGGGATTTCGTGACTGCTATCCACTTCTTTAATGTCGGACAGTGCTATGTATAGCCATTCAGGTGACTTATATTTCAAGTTAGGTCTCTTCACTCTTTTTGGTCTCTGCAACTGTCTTTCACTTGGTTTTCTTTGACCTTTCTGACTTGTTATTTCATGTACTTGTTCCGCATTATCTTTGTTCAAGTTTATTATTTTATATCTCAGTCTTTTAATTTCGTTGGGCCAATTGTCTCCTTTCCTTGGCCTTTTCAGTTCACTTTCTTTTTCCTCTCGTTCTGTTTTCCAAGTTCTCTTTCTTAGTCCAATTCTTTGCTTTCTTCTTCACTTTCTTCAGATTCTGTCTCAGACCTCACTTCATTTCCTCTAACTTTGAACTTTATGATCTCAGTTTCTTTATCTGAATCCGAATCTTCTTGGGACTTCTGTTTGAAAATTTGATTCTAACCCTCCTCGTTTTTCTTCCGCACTTTTCCCAAACTTTCTATCTGAATCTAAATTTCCCTGTGTTTCTTCTGTTTGTAGTTCTGACCGTACTACTCCTCGGTTTTCTTCCGCACTTTCCTCTATCTCTCTATTTGAATCTAAGTTTTCTTTAGTCACTTCAATGATCTCTGGAGGAATTTTCCCATAACTTGTACTTGGTTGTTCATTGTCACTGTCTCTTGATTCGGTTTCTCCTGTTATAATATCAGTTCTTCTTTTTCCTGATTTTTCCTTTTGTCTTTCACCAGATTCAGGTTGGTCTGTTTCAGATGCCGAACTGGTATCTGATATTTCCAGATGTCGACTTACAGGTCGAGCTTCAAGATCTGGAACTCTGATCGTTTCAGTTTCTTCTTCAGTTGTCAAACTGGTACCTGATTCTTCCAGATGTCGACTTACAGGTCGAGCTTCAAGATCTGGAACTCTGTTCGTCTCAGTTTCTGCTTCAGATGCTGAACTAGTATCTGATATTTCCAGATGTCGACTTACAGGTCGAGCTTCAGGATCTGGAATTCTGATGGTATGACTGGCATGAACCCAATTTTTCACACCTGCACACTTTACAGCAGTTGTTGTCACCAGGATCACTTGACGTGGCTTATCCCAGCGAGGAACCAAGCAGTTTCTTCTTCTGTGGACTTTAATGCGGACCCAATCTCCTGGACTTAAATCATGAGCTGGTTTTCTTTCAAGAGTGGTCGCATCCGGTCCAACCTGATGAAACACAGAATGCACCACATCAGCCAATCCTTTGCAATAGTCCAATACGAGATCATCAGTTATAGTCAGCAGTTTGTTGACAGGTACATATGCTTGTCTCATTGCTCGTCCCATGATTATTTCATGAGGACTTAGACCTGTTTTTCTGTCAGGTATGCTTCTGATGCTCATCAGCACCAATGGCAGGGCATCAGGCCATCTGAGTCCTGTGGCTTGACACATTTTCCCTAACCTATTCTTTATTGTCCCATTTACCTGCTCTACCACTCCAGAAGCCTCTGGTCTGTAGGCACAGTGCAGTTTTTGTTGAATGTCAAGTGCTTCACATATCAGTTGGATTATTTCATTCTGGAAATGTGTTCCTCTATCTGTTTCCATCGTTACTGGAAAGCCATATCTAGGAATGAATTCTCTCAGCAGGAGTTTAGCCACAGTAACTCCATCATTCCTTCTTGTCGGATAGGCTTCCACCCAACGAGAAAACAAACAAACGACCACAAAGACATATCTCAATCTATTGGTTGGGGGCATTTCAATAAAATCTAGTTGCATTCTGGTAAAAGGACCTCCTTCACGTCCTATTGTTCCCAAACTCACTACTGTCTTCCTTCCAGGATTTATTTGTTGGCATGTAAGACATCTTTGACAAAGGCTTTCAGCTATAGCCCTAAATTTTGGGTTGTACCAGGTCTGTCTAAAAAGTCTGATCATGGCATCCCTACCAATGTGTGCTTGCCCATGGTACATCTGTGCCATATTAGAGATCATGCTATCAGGCATAACTGGTCTTTCATCTCTATAAACCCAGACTTCATCTTCCTCTCTTTGTCTGCAACCTGCTTTTATCCAACCATCTTTCTCCTCATCGTCTGCTTCTTCCTGCAATTGTTTTACCTCATCCAAGGTTTCAACTGTGTTAGTAAACAGCAAAGGACATAAAACATTCTCTTTTTCCCTTCTTCGATTCAGGGAGACCATATTTCTGGCACAATATTGAGCTATTTCATCTGCGAATTTGTTTCCCACTGCGATATAATCTGTTCCATTTTTGTGTGCAGCGCACTTTACCACTGCAATCTGTTTAGGTAGCTGTATCGCCTCAAGCAATTTCTTCACAAACTCACCATTCCTAATAGGAGATCCCGCAGAAGTCAGGAATCCCTCTGGGAGCAGATCTGTCCGAAATCGTGGACCACTCCGAAGCCATACTGGCTATCCGTGATCACCGTAATTCGGAAGTTCTTTCCCAGTCTGCATGCTCGAATCAGAGCAATCAGCTCAGCAACTTGGGCTGAACGTATTCCTCTCAAACAGGATGCTTCCATTATGGTTGCCACCGTGCATACAGCATACGCAGCACTCAAAACTCCTTCACTCGTTCTCAGGCATGATCCGTCCACAAACATCACATATTCTGATTCCTTCAAAGGTTCATCTTTGATATCAGGACGAGGCTTTGTGCAAAATTCAAGTACATCCAAACACTTATGATCAACATCATCTTTAACTTCTACATTTACTTCATCTGGCAATGAAGTTGAAGGATTCACACTCATGCATCTTTCAATGGTCACATTGTCTGCACCCAAAATCACTTTCTCATACCTAGTCAGCCGACTATGCGTCATGTATTAGGTTTTTGTTCGAGTTAGAAGGATTTCAACAGAGTGTGGGACATATACTCTCAGAGGGTATCCCATCACAATGCCTTCACTCTGCTCCAGACTCACACAAGTAGCAGCTACTGCTTTCAGACTTCCAGGCAACGCTTTTGCTACCGGGTCTAGAACAGCTGAAAAATAAGCGATTGGTCTTTTCGTTTTTCCATGCCTTTGCACTAGTACTGAAAGTGCACATCCATCTCTTTCACTACAATACAGCTCAAATTCTTTCTCATAGTCAGGCATTCCCAATGCAGGTGCCTCACACAAACTTGTTTTCAGTTCCTTAAAAGCCTTCATTTCTTCCTCATCCAATTCAATCGGATCTTTGACATCCCTTTTTGTCAGTCGCTGTAAAGGTTTTGCAATCAATGAAAATCCACTTATCCACTGTCGACAATAACCAACCATTCCGAGGAACATTCTCACCTCTCTCTGTGTCATTGGGGCTCTCATTCCTTGGATAATCCTTATTCTTTCAGTCGTCACCTTTCGCATCCCTTTCTCAATCTTATGACCTAGGTATTGTACCTCCTGTTGACAAAATTGCAGTTTTGACGGAGACACCTTGTGTCCTCCTTCTGCCAAATGATTTAATAAGGCAATTGTGTCCGTAACACATGCTTCTTTGGTCTTTGATGCCACCAATAGGTCATCAATATACTGGACCATCACAGATTTTTCAGGCATTTTTAAATCTTCTAACGATTTCTTTAGGATCTGATTAAAGATTGAGGGACTTTCAGTATACCCTTGAGGAATTCGGCACCATGCCAAAATACGCTCTCCGAACCGGAACGCAAATATTGGCTGGCTGTCAGGGTGCAATGGAATAGAAAAGAATGCATGGCACAAATCAATAACTGTGTACCATTCTGCATCATGTGGAATCTGATACAGTATTACAGCGGGGTTTGGCACAATTGGGCAACAAGGAATAACAATTTTATTTACCTTTCTCAAATGTTGTACTATCCTATATTTTCCATTTGGCTTTTTCAATCCCATTATAGGGGAATTACATGGGCTACTCATTATTTCTCTTAAAATTCCTTGTTCAATCATCTTATTAACTACAGGTGTTATTCCTTCAATGATTTCTGGTGTTAATTTGTACTGTGGAGTATTTGGGTAATTTGTTCCTTCCCTTACAGTAATTTTTACAGGGTCGACTCCTCTCATTAGTCCAATGTCTTCGCCTGTGAAATCCCATACATCAGATCTGACTACTCCTTTCAACTCACTCGGGATTTTCTCTGCATCAAACACAGGAAACATGTCATTCACTCCTGGTTCTAGTTCTGCCATTGTCATTTTGTACAGGACATCCTCATCTGGTATCTGGAAAGCAATACCATCTGGGGTACAATAGATGGTACAATTCATTTTACAAAGTAGATCGCGTCCTAACAAATTTACAGGACTGCAATCGCAAACTACAAAGCGATGCATCTTTTTGAATGGTCCAACTTTGACCTCTACCGGTTCTGTAAGAGGGGTTTTTATCTGCCTGTTTGAAACTCCTACAACTTGGATATATTCTCCTGAGAGAGGAAGGTTTGGAATTTCCACTGATCTAACAGTAGAACGGGTAGCTCCAGTGTCCACAAGGAATGTAACATTTACACCATTCACTTTTCCATCCACAAATGGACCTGACTGATCTACCTCTAGAGTTGCGCCAAGCACGCACTCTTCTTCCTCTCCTAGGCACCGTCATAAGCTCTCATCCGATTCATCTCCATCCTGCTGTAACCAATACTGCGAAACTGCAGCTGCGCGCGGCAATTTTGTTACCTGCTCTCCTCCGTAGAATCCTGTCTCTGTACTGTATCTCTGAGGATTTACACTCTTTGGTAGAGGTGGTTGCGGCACCTGACACTGTTGAGTAACTACCTGCGGTGGTTGCAGCTGTTGGTAACTCACCTCATTCTGCACCTGTGGATTTAATGGTTGATTTTCTGTATTAGCTTTTGGAGGAAATTTACACTCGTTTCTCCAATGTCCTAACTTTTCGCAATTGTGACAGGGCCATTTCTTTTTGGCCTCTTCTATACTCATTTGACCTTTTCCCTTACCTATATTCGGTTTGAATTTAGTTTGTCCTGCATCACTAGACTGATTATTCATCCGCGCTTCTTGTTTTTCTGCAACTTTCACTTGTGCCTGTAGGAGAGTAGGATCTGCCTCTTATGTTGCCCCCACTTTTTTTCTGATGTTTACACTGGTTTCTGGCTATAGTCTGGCTGGGCCCCTGCTAATCAGGGCCCCAGCCTCTCTGTTCTCTCTAAACGATTTGGAGTGCACTCTAGGTGCACTAGTGATTGGATACTGTGGTACCTTATGAGTCCCTAGTATATGGTACCTTAGGTACCAAGGGCATAGGTACTTCACAGGCCTACCAGGGGCTGCAGCATGTATTATGCCACCCCTGGGAAGCAGACTAAATCTGACACCAAAGGCCTGCTACTGCAGCCTGGGTGAGGTGGTGCTAGCACTCCTCACTGAGATATAGGTTTCCTATATCTCTCCTACACACCCATATAACCCTATCAGTCACCCCTAAGGCAGGCCCTATCAATCCTGAGGGCAGGGTGCTTGGCTTCTATGTGAGGGGGTGCCTCTGCCTGAGCAGGGCCCCTCTGCAGCTCTCAGAGTCCATTCTCTGGTGCTGTTTGTGGATGCGGTTAAACCATATACTTTTAAGTGCATTATATCCTCGCGGTAAAATGCTAACTTTGGAATGGCTGCATCTAAACATGTCGTGTTTGGTGTCAAACATCTTGGAATACTACCCCCCGCCAGTCCTGGCGGCGGGGGTAGCATTCCACCCTTCTAGAGGGAGAGACATGTACTTGCTGTGGAAACGCGGTAGAATCCTGCAGAGCCCTGGCATCACAAAATGGATGCCACCAGTCACAGACACTGGGCTGCCCTCCTGCTGATGATCAACACTCGCAGTGGAGGTAGCCCAACAATAGATATCCTGTCCCAAGGGGGTGTGACCACCTCCCAGACAGGGTTTAGTGTATTGGGGCTGGGTGGGTGCACTCTTAGAGTGCTTTGAAGTCCTGCACTGGGGGAGCAGAAGGCTCCTCTGTGCATATGCCAGTTCAAACCGGCTCAGGGGCTACCTGCCCCTGCTCTGGCGTGAAACTGGACAAAAGGAAGTGGGTGTAGCCACCCACTCCCCTGACCCTCCCATAGGTAGGGTCATAGAGCTAGTCCCTCCCTTTCTTTTAGTATAAGAGGGGGAACCTGTGCATTGCACCCTAGATTTCCCTGGACGACGCTCTGAAGAAGAATCCCGGACCTTCGACGTTCCACTACCTTTGGAAGACTGAAGAATCTCCTTGGAGTCAAGGAGTGACTCCCCTGCTTGGCAGGCACCAAAAAAACTACAAACGACAGTCGCAAACTACGCCGCTCCCGCCGGAGTCCGAAGTCCCTGTAGCCCAAGAAGTGGATTTCCTGACTTCACAAAGGCCATTGTGAGTCCCCAGCGAAGCTGAGACCAGTGGACCCCAAGAGTAACGAGAAACCGCGACCCCTGGGTACCGTGCACTATTGTCGAGTGCAACCCCTTCACAACGTTCCACGAACTTGTGCTTTGGACCACGTATGGTGCTAGCCTCCAGCAGGAATCCCTCTTAAGATCAGAGGCCTATCACGTCCCGAGTGACCGTGGGCCCCTGTGAGCGAATCCTCCCGAGGCATCTTTGCGATCCCTTGCCAGCCGGCTTGTGGGTCCCCAGAAGACTTTCTAAAGAAACCGAAGGGCTCCCCTGGTTGCTCCAGGCCTGCCCTGACTTACCCTTGCTGGGTGAGTCCCACAGACCTTGCTGGTCTGCGCCATTGTCTCTTCACACTTTCCCCGAGACTTGCTGTTACCAAGGCTTGTTGGCTCCGATCGAGTCGCCGTTACCGCAGTAAGCTGCAGACATCATGGGACACGCCAAATCCAGCTCCTGGTCATCGTCGACGCCTCCTGGACCTCGTGGCTGAAGAGTCAAGGCAACTGCGAACGACCTGAATCTTGCGACGACGGTGGGCATCCATCTTCCTTGCCCCGAGTCACTGCCAAGTGACTTTGAACACTGTCCCCTCTGCTTTCAGGTCTTCCATCTTCCGAATCCAGGCTTGGATTCCTCCGGACACTTCTCCTGTCGCCGCAAGCAGCAAGTCTTCACTGGCTCCCATTGAAAACGACGACGCGACCCGACACCAAAGAACACCTATGCACCCGGCTCCCCTGGGTGAGGTAACTTCAGCACTATGGTGCTCCTGTGGGTGTGGGCCCTAGAACAACTTACCCTGTAAGTGACTTGCTTGTAGCCTCCCTCATAGTGTCCTAAAACTCTAACTTTCTAAGTGCGACAATTGCGCTGACTCGTACAGGGTTCGCGTCTGTGTTAGACACACCGTGTCCATCTCCTTTGCAACACTATCTAGAACTGTATCCTTCGACTCGTACTGAGTCCGATCGGTGTTCGCCTCGAACACACAAAGGGCCTGTAACACTGAGATCTCCATTGCACTGACTCGCACAAGGTTCGCGTCTGTGTTAGACACAGCGCGTCCATCTCCCTTGCAAATCTATCCATAACCGCGTCCTTCGACTCGTACAAGGACCGATCGGTGTGTTCGCCTCGAACACGCAAGGGACCTTTAACATTGATATCCCAATCGCGTCTGAGCGCAGAGACTCGCACAGGACTCGCACCGGTGCCAGGTCACCGCGTCCGTCCCCTGTGGGTCTCCTACAACTACCTGGGGTGGTTCTTGGGGGTCCCTCGATTCTAGATGCCCTAGACCTAGGTCTAGCAAACTAAGATTGTGATATTCGATTGTGCTAAACTTATTTTGATAACATTTGACTTGTACATATGTTCCTGACCTCTAATCTCATAAAGAGATTAGTAGAGAGTGTTTATTAATAAATACATATATATTTGATATATATACCTGTGTGGTGTCTTTTCATTTGGTGATTCAAGAGATTGTGTGGTAAAACAAGCTGCTTTACATTCCTTCAAGACTTAGCCTGAAGGCTGCTCTCCACAGCTACCACTAGGATAGCTTTCTATAAAGGTTGTCTTAAACCTATCTACCATAAGAGTCGAATTGTTCTGGTGCAAGGTGTCCACTTTAATTAGTGAACAGCATATACCAGGCCAACTTCTCAATTGGTGGGCAGCGTGTGGGATTCCAGCTTGCTATTGTTTTACCAGAAAATCTCTATTTGAATTACTAACTGAAAACCACTATAGGTACTCAAGGTACATATAAAGTCAAGCTTAGTATCAATAAGTTCTACTGAACTTAGAGCTGTGTGCCAAGGGATAGCACACCCTTTCTACAGCTCAAGCTAGTATCAGTAGGCCACAAACTAGTGTAGGTAGTACAACACTGCACAACACTAGAATGTCCTTAAAGGGTGGAACCAGTGGATCCACTCAGCCTCAGTATAAGGACATGGCTTTCTCTGACTTGAGAGCCATGTGTGTTGAAAGACACCTGAGGCTAGGACAGAGTCCCTCAACCCTACACCTGATAGATCTGCTGACAGCAGATGATCTTAGATTGGCTCTAGGAGCTAATGGGTCTGAATCAGTGGGTGGGTCAATTACAGTATCTGGGTCAGATGATGAAAATCAGACTGACCAGGACTCTGTGATTGAAGGGCCAGGCCTCAAGGGGCCTGAAAAGGACAGAGGAATTCTCCCTAAGAGAACTGACAGAGTGGATGAGAGGCAGAGGTCCCCTTCCAGGGAATCTGAGCACTCTTATCACTCTGGCAGAGAATTTGTCCACCAGAGGAACTCATACTTTCACATAAGAGAGACCTCCTCATAAAGAATGTGCAAACTGCTGCAGTATGAGGAAGCAAGAGTTGCCCTCAGAACCAAGCAGTTGGCACTGGATAGAGAAGCCCTGGAGATCCAGAGAGCTTCTAGAAGAGAGGGGTTAGAACCCCTTGGTGGCAGCAACAGTGTCCCTAGAGGCAGAGAATCTATTCCAGACCATAGGAACCTGAGCAAGGTTGTTCCTCCCTACCAGAGTGGGGATGATATCCACAAGTGGATAACTGCTATGGAGAGGGCCTGTAGAGTACAACAGTTCCCCCAAAAGCAGTGGGCAGCAATCTTGTGGCTCTCCTTTTCAGATAAAGGTAGAGACAAGCTCCTCACTGTTAGAGAAGAGGATGCTGACGATTACGAAGTCCTGAAGAGTGCACTGATAGATGGGTTTGGCTTAACCACTGAACAGTACAGGATGAAGTTCAGAGACACCCAGAAGGCACAGACTCAGGACTGGACTGACTTTGTTGATTGTGCAACCAAGGCTCTGGAGGGTTGGCTGGTTGGCAGTAGGGTTACTGATTTCAAGGGATTGTATAATCGGATGATGAGAGAACAGATCCTTAATAATTGCCAGAACCAGTTGTTGCATCAATACCTGGTGGACTCAGATCTGACCTCTCCCCAAGAATTGGGAAAGAAGGCAGACAAATGGGTCAGAACCAGGGTGAGGCAGAAACCCCAGAACCAAGGGGGTGACACTAAGAAGCAAGATCCTAAGGGCTCTGAGAAAGGTGGGGATAAGTCAAAAGACCAGAAGTCTTCACAAGGGCCCCAAAAATCTGCATCTGGTGGGGAGTCACAGTCCAACAAGGGAAAAGGCCAAAAGAAGCCCTGGTGCAAATTCTGTAAACAGAAAGGTCACTGGACTTCTGACTGTAACAAGTCCAAAGACCAAACCACCACCACTCCTGCCCCTAAGGCAACTGTTCCCCCTAGCTCAGCTACAGGTGGAGGTGTTACACAGAATAAGGGTGTAGTAGGGTTGACCCTGGGTTCTGAAGTGGACTCTGACCTAGTCAGAGTGCCCACTCAGGCAATGCTGATTTGTGAGGGAGACCTTAATATGTCCTGCCTAGTGAGTCCCAGTAATCTGGGCAAATACAAACAGCAGCCTGTAATAAATGGCAAACAGGTTTTGGCATTTAGGGACACCGGTGCTAGTGTCACCATGGTGGCAGAGGATCTTGTGGACCCTGGACAGATCATCCTGGGCGAAATGTACCAGGTGACCAATGCAAGCAATGTCAGGACCAACCATAGTCTGGCAGTTGTGAATTTCTCCTGGGGAGGGGTAACTAGCCTCAAGAAGGTTGTAGTCAGTGCAGACCTCCCTGTCGAATGTCTATTGAGCAATGATCTAGAGACTTCAGCCTGGTCTGAAGTAGAGTTATGGACTCATGCTGAGATGTTGGGCATCCCTGCAGAAGTATTTGCTGTGACCAGGTCACAAGCAAGAATGCATGACACTGAACCAGCTCTGGATCCTGGAACAATGGACCAGATGCTTCCCAAGAGGAGGAGCAGTAGGGTAAAGGCAGTGCCTTCCCCTCTGTCTCAGATCACAGATTCACCCCCAGAGGGAGGTGAAGCAGATCCTGAAGAAGGAACTGCCCCAGAGGGACTTGAGCCTGATCAGGTTGAGTTCTTGGGGGCAGGGGCCCTTCTCGGGAGGATCTGCGTAAGGAGCAACAGTGCTGCCCCTCTCTTGAACCCCTCAGACAGCAGGCTGCTGCTGAGGCTGCTGGGAGTGCTAGTGGGTCCCATAAAGTTTATTGGGATGAGGGACTCCTATATTCTGAGGGTAGAGACCCAGCCCCTGGAGCCACCAGGAGGTTGGTAATACCTCAGAAGTTTAGGGGTTCCTCTTGACCCTAGCACATGACATCCCTTTAGCAGGACACTTGGGTCAAAACAAGACCTGGGACAGGCTTGTTCCACATTTTCATTGGCCACATATGTCAGAGGACACAAAGGAGTTTTGTCGCTCCTGTGTCACATGCCAAGCCAGTGGTAAGGCAGGTGGCACAACAAAGGCCCCCTGATACCACTACCGGTGGTGGGGGTACCCTTTGAAAGGGTAGGGATTGACATTGTTGGTCCCCTTGACCCTCAAACTGCATCTGGGCACAGGTTTATCCTGGTGGTAGTGGATCATGCCACCAGGTACCCAGAAGCAATTCCCCTGAGGACCACCACAGCCCCTGTGGTGGCAAGAGCCCTCATTGGAGTCTTCTCCAGAGTGGGTTTCCCAAAGGAGGTCATTTCTGACAGAGGTGCCAACTTCATGTCAGGATATCTAAAAGCAATGTGGAAGGAGTGTGGTGTAACTTACAAGTTCACCATCCCCTATCACCCACAATGCAATGGTTTAGTTGAATGCTTCAACAAAACCTTGAAAGGAATGATTAAAGGACTCCCAGAGAAGCTTAGGCAGAAATGGGACCTTCTTCTTCCTTGCCTGCTGTTTGCATACAGAGAGGTTCCACAGAAGGGGTTGGTTACAGCCCATTTGAGCTTCTGTTTGGGCATCCTGTAAGAGGTCCATTGTGTTTGGTAAAGAGGGCTGGGAGTTACCTCTCAAGCCCCCCAAACAAGATGTGATGGACTATGTACTTGGTCTCCGCTCCCGGATGGCTGAGTACATGAAAAAGGCAACCAAAAACCTAGAGGCCAGCCAAGAATTACAAAAAGCTTGGCATGACCAAAGGCTGTACTGACTGTATACCAGCCAGGACAGAAAGTGTGGGTGTTGGAGCCTGTGGCCCCAGCAGCCCTCCAGGACAAGTGGAGTGGCCCCCATACAATAGTTGAACAGAAGGGAGAAGTCACCTACCTGGTGAATCTTGGAACTCCCAGGAGCCCCCTGAGGGTGCTTCATGTCAACAGATTAAAGCCATATGTTGACAGGGCTGACATGGGCTTGCTCATGGCAACTGATGAGGACCAGGAGGAGGAGAGTGACCCTCTCCCTGACCTGCTCTCTCAGAACCCTGATGATGGGTCAGTAGATGGTGTTGCTTTGGCAAGCAGCCTCACTGACCATCAGCAAACTGAGTGCAGACAAGTTCTGCAACAGTACCGACATATGTTTAGCCTGACCCCTAGTCAGACTTCCTGGTGCACCCATGAGGTGGACACTGGAGACAGTCTGCCTGTCAAGAATAAGATCTACAGGCACCCTGACCATGTCAGAGACTGTATCAGGACTGAAGTCCAGAAAATGTTGGAGCTAGGTGTAATTGAGCCTTCAGATAGCCCTTGGGCTAGTCCAGAAGTCCTGGTACCCAAGCCTCATACCCAGGGTGGTAAGAAAGAAATGAGGTTTTGTGTAGACTACAGAGGCCTCAATGCAGTCACTAGGACTGATGCCTATCCCATACCAAGGGCAGATGAGCTGATTGATACTTTGGCCTCAGCCAAGTATCTAAGCACGTTTGACCTAACAGCTGGCTACTGGCAGATCAGATTAGCTGATGATGGAAAAGCCAAGACAGCATTTTCGACCCCTGGTGGGCACTACCACTTTGTGGTGATGCCCTTTGGATTGAAAAATGCACCTGCCACTTTTCAGAGGTTGGTGAATAAAGTTCTGACAGGGATGGAAACTTATTGCTCGGCTTATCTAGATGATATTGCTGTCTTTAGTTCCTCCTGGCAGGATCACCTGGTCCACCTCAGGAATGTTTTGGAGACCCTGCAGAAAGCAGGCCTCACTATCAAGGCCACTAAGTGCCAGATAGGGCAGAGTCAGGTTGTGTACCTGGGCCACCTTGTAGGTGGAGGCCAGGTTCAGCCTTTACAGAGCAAAATCCAAACCATAATGGAATGGATTGCTCCAACCACCCAGACACAGGTGAGAGCCTTCTTAGGCCTGACTGGGTACTATAGGAGGTTTGTCAAGGGATATGGATCTATAGTGACCCCCTTGAATGATCTGACCTCAAAGAAAATGCCAAAGAAGGTTCAGTGGACGGCTAGCTGTCAAAAGGCATTTGAAGACCTAAAGCAGGCCATGTGCACTGCCCCCATCTTACAGAGTCCAGACTACACCAAAAGTTCATTGTCCAAACAGATGCTTCTGAGCTGGGTGTGGGAGCTGTACTGTCTCAACTGAATGATGAAGGTCAAGACCAGCCAGTAGCTTTTATTAGCAGAAGGCTGACCCCTAGAGAGAAACGTTGGTCAGCTATAGAGAGGGAGGCCTTTGCTGTGGTGTGGGCCCTGAAGAAGCTGAGGCCATACTTGTTTGGCACTCACTTCATAGTTCAGACTGACCACAAGCCCCTCCTATGGCTTAAACAAATGAAAGGAGAAAACCCAAAACTTTTGAGGTGGTCCATTTCCCTAAAGGGGATGGACTATACCGTGGAACATAGACCTGGGACCCAACATGCCAATGCAGATGGACTCTCAAGGTATTTCCACTTTGAACACGAAGACTCAACTGGTCAAGGTTAGTTTAGTGTCCCTGCGTTTGGGGGGGTTGTGTAGGAGAGTAGGATCTGCCTCTTATGTTGCCCCCACTTTTTTCTGATGTTTACACTGGTTTCTGGCTATAGTCTGGCTGGGCCCCTGCTAATCAGGGTCCCAGCCTCTCTGTTCTCTCTAAACGATTTGGAGTGCACTCTAGGTGCACTAGTGATTGGATACTGTGGTACCTTATGAGTCCCTAGTATATGGTACCTTAGGTACCAAGGGCATAGGTACTTCACAGGCCTACCAGGGGCTGCAGCATGTATTATGCCACCCCTGGGAAGCAGACTAAATCTGACACCACAGGCCTGCTACTGCAGCCTGGGTGAGGTGGTGCTAGCACTCCTCACTGAGATATAGGTTCCCTATATCTCTCCTACACACACATATAACCCTATCAGTCACCCCTAAGGCAGGCCCTACCAATCCTGAGGGCAGGGTGCTTGGCTTCTATGTGAGGGGGTGCCTCTGCCTGAGCAGGGCCCCTCTGCAGCTCTCAGAGTCCATTCTCTGGTGCTGTTTGTGGATGCGGTTAAACCGTATACGTTTAAGTGCATTATATCCTCGCGGTAAAATGCTAACTTTGGAATGGCTGCATCTAAACATGTCGTGTTTGGTGTCAAACATCTTGGAATACTACCCCCCCCGCCAGTCCTGGCAGCGGGGGTAGCATTCCACCCTTCTAGAGGGAGAGACATGTACCTGCTGTGGAAACGCGGTAGAATCCTGCAGAGCCCTGGCATCACAAAATGGATGCCACCAGTCACAGACACTGGGCTGCCCTCCTGCTGATGACCAACACTCGCAGTGGAGGAAGCCCAACAATAGATATCCTGTCCCAAGGGGGTGTGACCACCTCCCAGACAGGGTTTAGTGTATTGGGGCTGGGTGGGTGCACTCTTAGAGTGCTTTGAAGTCCTGCACTGGGGGAGCAGAAGGCTCCTCTGTGCATATGCCAGTTCAAACCGGCTCAGGGGCTACCTGCCCCTGCTCTGGCGCGAAACTGGACAAAGGGAAGTGGGTGTAGCCACCCACTCTCCTGACCCTCCCATAGGTAGGGTCATAGAGCTAGTCCCTCCCTTTCTTTTAGTATAAGAGGGGGAACCTGTGCATTGCACCCTAGATTTCCCTGGACGACGCTCTGAAGACGAATCCTGGACCTTCAACGTTCCACTACCTTTGGAAGACTGAAGAATCTCCCTTGGAGTCAAGGAGTGACTCCCCTGCTTGGCAGGCACCAAAAAAACTACAAACGACGGTCGCAAACTACGCCGCTCCCGCCGGAGTCCGAAGTCCCTGCAGCCCAAGAAGTGGATTTCCTGACTTCTCAAAGGCCATCGTGAGTCCCCAGCAAAGCTGAGGCCAGTGGACCCCAAGAGTAACGAGGAACCGCGACCCCTGGGTACCGTGCACTATTGTCGAGTGCAACCCCTTCACAACGTTCCACGAACTTGTGCTTTGGGCCACGTGTGGTCCCACCCTCCAGCAGGAATCCCTCCTAAGATCAAAGGTCTACCATGTCCCGAGTGACCGTGGGCCCCTGTGAGTGAATCCTCCCAAGGCGTCTTTGCGATCCCTTGCCAGCCGGCTTGTGGGTCCCCAGAAGACTTTCTAAAGAAACCGAAGGGCTCCCCTGGTTGCTCCAGGCCTGCCCTGACTTACCCTTGCTGGGTGAGTCCCACGTACCTTGCTGGTCTGCGCCATTGTCTCTTCACACTTTCCCCGAGACTTGCTGTTACCAAGGCTTGTTGGCTCCGATCGAGTCGCCGACACCGCAGTACGCTGCAGACATCGTGGGACACGCCGAATGCAGCTCCTGGTCATCGTCGACGCCTCCTGGACCTCGTCGCTGAAGAGTCAAGGCAACCGCGAACGACCTGAATCTTGCGACAACGGTGGGCATCCATCTTCCTTGCCCCGAGTCACTGCCAAGTGACTTTGAACACTGTCCCCTCTGCTTTCAGGTCTTCCATCTTCCGAATCCAGGCTTGGATTCCTCCGGACACTTCTCCTGTCGCCGCAAGCAGCAAGTCTTCACTGGCTCCCATTGAAAACGACGACGCGACCCGACACCAAAGAACACCTATGCACCCGGCTCCCCTGGGTGAGGTAACTTCAGCACTACGGTGCTCCTGTGGGTGTGGGCCCTAGAACAACTTACCCTGTAAGTGACTTGCTTGTAGCCTCCCTCGAAGTGTCCTAAAACTCTAACTTTCTAAGTGCGACAATTGCGCTGACTCGTACAGGGTTCGCGTCTATGTTAGACACCCCGCGTCCATCTCCTTTGCAACACTATCTAGAACTGTATCCTTCGACTCGTACTGAGTCCGATCGGTGTTCGCCTCGAACACACAAAGGGCCTGTAACACTGAGATCTCCATTGCACTGACTCGCACAAGGTTTGCGTCTGTGTTAGACACAGCGCGTCCATCTCCCTTGCAAATCTATCCATAACCGCGTCCTTCGACTCGTACAAGGACCGATCGGTGTGTTCGCCTCGAACACGCAAGGGACCTTTAACATTGATATCCCAATCGCGTCTGAGCGCATAGACTCGCACAGGACTCGCACCGGTGCCAGGTCACCGCGTCCGTCCCCTGTGGGTCTCCTACAACTACCTGGGGTGGTTCTTGGGGGTCCCTCGATTCTAGATGCCCTAGACCTAGGTCTAGCAAACTAAGATTGTGATATTCGATTGTGCTAAACTTATTTTGATAACATTTGACTTGTACATATGTTCCTGACCTCTAATCTCATAAAGAGATTAGTAGAGAGTGTTTATTAATAAATACATATATATTTGATATATATACCTGTGTGGTGTCTTTTCATTTGGTGATTCAAGAGATTGTGTGGTAAAACAAGCTGCTTTACATTCCTTCAAGACTTAGCCTGAAGGCTGCTCTCCACAGCTACCACTAGGATAGCTTTCTATAAAGGTTGTCTTAAACCTATCTACCATAAGAGTCGAATTGTTCTGGTGCAAGGTGTCCACTTTAATTAGTGAACAGCATATACCAGGCCAACTTCTCACAGTGCCCACATCGCCTTTTCTTTTAGTTTACGCTGTCTACTCTCAATATCGTCACTACAATATTTTGCATACCTTAATACTTCATCTACAGTGCTATTCTGCCAACACAACATATGCTGCTTAATCATTTCACTTATTTCAGGTTTCAAGCCATATACAAATCTATACACAAAATGACTCATGTCCTTTTCACTCAAATTCTCATAACCACTATACTGTTTAAAGACCAAAAGCAATCTCCCATAATAGGCATGTACAGATTCCTTACTCTCCTGTGTAGTTCTATCAATTTTTACCCAGTCTGTTTCTTTTGGTGGGATTTTATTTTTCAAAAATGTGATGGCTTGTTCATATTTTCTCATTACTTCTGGAACTGGGGCTCCCGTTTTTGCATCTCTAGTATATTCTTCCTTTGGCCAGTCAATTGTAATCTTACATTCTGTCCATAAATCTGCTGGTACTACAATTTCAAACAATCCGTCCAAATCTTCCCACAACACTTTTGAAACCTTTACAAACCTTTCTACCTGTCTGTACCATTCTACTGGTTTCTCTCTCAATCTTGGAAAATCATTTGTAAATGACAATATATCTTGTCTGCACCATGGGACATGTACATAGCTTCCTCCTGGAGTTTCCCTCATTGGACACTCCATTATTATTGTTTCTTTCTCCTTTACCGGAAAAGCCAATGAAGCTTTATCGGTCGTCCCTTCCTTCCTTCTTATCCACCTGCTTCTCCACCTGTCCACATCTCCCCATTTTCTCAATAACACAATCAGTTCTTTTATCTGCGTTAATCGTCCTGAAGTGTTCAGATTTTCTATATCCTTTTCACTAAAATCTACTCTGTTAGGTTTCTGCAATCCTCTAATTTTTCCAAACTCTACTCCTAGTTCGTTCGCTGTTTCTTCCAATTTTTCATGCAAGTTCCTAGCTCTCCAAGTAACACTTTTACACATAAACATCAGCTCATCATCCTGATATGACTTCAATCGATCTGTATCAATAGTCCCTAGAATCAACTCTTCCATATCTATTTTTAGTCTGATCACATCTAAAGGTTGTGGTTCCGTATCTTTCTTCTGTAAGTTCCTCACCCACTCATTTAATTCTTCTGAAGACGGACCCACAGAGGTATTATTTATCTCTGCCCAATTTGCACTTCTCTCTGGGGTCTCAGTTGCTGACTCTGTTCCCATAGAAATCCTATTTATCTGGCTCTCATTAATTGTCAAATTTGTAGGTGGACTCGACCTACATGAACCAACAGACTCTCTTGCCATTCTATTTTCTGGAATTATCCCTTCTCTTACTCTTTGCATACTAGAGTTCAATGGAATTGTCAGGGAATGCTCATCTATTCTTTGATTTTCAAAAACCAGAATTACTGGTCCTATCATCACTGGCACAGTCACAGCTTCCATATTCTTTGATTTCAGTCAACTCTCTTGTAGTTCTGGCTAATTCAGTTGTATTACCATTATCATGCTTTACTTTTTGTGGTGTTTCTAATTTATCATATGACCTATTATTTCAGAGTTTCGTTCAGGGCTTTGTTTACAGTTTCCATTGGCGGTGCATTTGGAGTCACCACCGCAGAATTCTGTTGAGATGGAGGAGGTTTTTTATTTAAAATGTCCTCCAGCAATTCATCCTCTGTGTCGCTAACTCCATACCCATACCTTTCTGTTACTGCATGCTTCTTTTTCTCTGTACACTTTCTCCCTGTAATCTCTTCAACTGTTCTGACAGGAAACAACCCATCCGTCATGTTAGCATACCGCCATCGTCTCATTCTGTCTTCATGATTTAATCCCCATACTCTTCCATGGACTAAACTATAATTCTTTGTACCTCTGTGTCTTCTCTTTCATACATCTCATCTTCCCATTCACCTAACGCTTCGAACTGTGTTCGGTCTAGGTCTCGGTTCAAGTTTCATCATCTTTTCTCTCAAATTTCGAAGTACAGCTGTGCTAAATGAACCATTTTCTGGAAATGCCAAAACTCCATCGCTTTTAGTATATTTCGCCCAATTATCCAACCAAATACATGTATGATAGCCATATTTCAACATCATATGAGATGCTGGCGTTTTCGGCGGAGGAAGTACTTCTCCTTCCCTAGTTACTACCTTTTTGTCTTTCTTGAAAACGTTTTTAATCTTCGCAAACCATGACGGTTTCTCTCTACCATACTCATAATAAGCCATAATTCACTGTTCTTTTCTCAAACAAATACACCGAAATCTTCACCACTCTGTTCTTTTTACTGTTTGGCTATTCGGACCTATCCCAGCGCGTCTCACACCAACACACCAATCCGAAAGCTCTACGTCACTCTCACATTAACCAATACCAGCGCGTCTTTACACTAGCACACCAATCAAGAAGCTCTTCGCTCTTCCACAACTGGCCAATACCAGTGCGGTCTTTGTTGACATCAGTTCTACTCCTTGTCCTTACTGACCCCTCCTTTACAAAAATTATCGGCAGTTTTTCTTTACCTTCTCTTTTCGACAAAATTTTATTAGTTACAACGTAAAACACATTACCATTGTCTGTTTCGCTAAACAAAAGAGATAGTTTGTTCTAACTTACAAGAATACTGTTTCGTTCGATAAGTGTAGCACTTCTCTCTACCTTACCCTTCTCTCAAGCAAGGGGTAAACCCGTTTCTCTGGGGATAAAACACATGTGGAGACTACACTGCTCCTGAGAATTAAGGCCAGAGTTTCACAAGAAAACCTGTTGCTATTTCACTCAAACATATTTTCATACATGAAATGTCCCTAACATAACACAATCCTGTGTTATTACCAATTTGAAAATCAGACAATGCACTATTCCGTGCGACTTCTCTTGCCACACGTGTCCACTTCCTACTTTCCGGAAGCTTCAAAATTACTTACACATAACATAATACAACTTTGACATAAAATGTTAGACATGAAAATCAATAAATCAGTAATCAATAATCACCAAACTAATCTATAGTAACCATAACTCTGCTACCAAGAAATCTGATCCAGCGCGACTAATATAAATTTCTCCTTAAGACACTAATCCAGGTAGAAACACTTATGCGACCTATCATCAATTAAACTTTATGTCGGTGGGGCCCATGACACCGCATAACATACATTCATTCAATCACTAGATTTCACACTAAGGAGAATGTGCTGCTGGACGAACGGGATACCTTGTTAAATTTGACAGAATACTAATCCATACATTATATGCATTAACCCTTGATCCTGTCGTGTTCTAAACATCAAGGTACTCCGCTCTTTGGTCGATGGACCAACTAGTAGAATAAGTTGATGATGATTAAGACCAGCTCAATCACAATTAAAACCTTTTAACATTTTAAATCATAAATGTTCTGAAGAACCACAGACTCATTTTAAGTTAGAATATATTTTTATCTAGATTTCAATCAAATGGTGAGATTCTTTATTAATCAAACACATTTAATATATCAATAATCATTTAAGAAAAGTTTTAATGAAAAATGAAAATTATGCATTACCCATAGTTTTAAGATGCGGACAGGAATGGTTCACCAAAGGAAGATAAACCGCAGATCACAGAATAGAACTCCCAAACTGACTGACTGTCCCGCTAACCTCCTCGACGCACCTCCCGAACAGAATTCCCGCAACGATCTCGTTCCTTCCCCAGTCAAAGTTCAAAGTCTAAAAATGGCAGAGTCTCTTGTAGTATCGAGGTGTAAAAATGAAAAATAAGGAAGCGGCATGGCAAGAAAAACACCAAAAGCAATAGTAACAGCCACCGTAGCATTCAGCAGCCGAAGTCTCCGCCTATCAATCTAAGAGCAGACTCTCTTATACCCTTTTCTCTAGCTTACTACACATAAAAAGTTGCAATCCTTAGAGGCAAGAATCACGCTAATTGGTCCATTTGAGGGGTGGTGATGGTCACCTCATCGCCCTCCTTGTTCAAACTGGTTTAGGGACAATATAGCACACAATAAGTCTCATGACTTCGGGGTCAAAAGCAGTCCAACTTGTCCATTTATTTTGTTGCGATCCTTGATGGTCACATTTCAGTCCATCTTTTGTCTCTCGTTTCTTTCTCATCCATTCCCACGAATACATGCTGAATCTTTTTGGCAGTCGTCTCCTTGCAGGTCAGCTTGACCCTGACATTTCTCACTCCGGGCACAGGCCACATCCACGTGATCTCATTCGCTTTATTTCTTCTGCGCAGAGGCCATCTTGGCTGTCTCACGTGATCTCATTCGCTCCAGCAGCCATTTTCGAAGCATGGCCTAACAGGCCCGAACGAACTATCATAAGAACAAACACAACCAAAATTAAAACAAAGAAAATAAGCCTTTCTGTTTACCACCCGCCATTCTAAAGACCCGTGTTAGGTGTTACCTAGCAGAAGCGACATTTAAAGCCATTTTACTTACCATCTGCATTCTTTGCCACAATACAATCTACATAAATCATGCAATTTTACTCTAATTAGTACGCAAATCACAATACTAATATTAATTGACTTCACAATTGTAAATAGATTAGATTTGCACAAATCTGCATGTTACCCATATATGTAGTGTTTACTAAAAGTGTGCATTTGTTGGTTAGTTCATGCATTTTCAAACAGTCAGTTTTATTAATTTATTAAGAGTTCATTAATTTCCAAGGGGTATAAAATTATTTTATTTACCCTGCTCCATCAGTAGCGTACTGCGATCAATATTACATCACTAACATTTAAGTGCACAAAACGAGAGGCAACAGGAGTATATATTTAGAGTAGACAGCTGATCGTAAGTCTTGAGTGTTGATGCAGAATTTTTCTCTAATACATATTTCCAAACAAGCGCAGCCAACGTGTTTCACCATACAAAAGGCTTCATTAAGGCCAATGAACTGAACCACTGTGAACGCAAGAAAAACTCCTGGTACACCGTAATCTGTGTTGCCTGATTATGGTGTACCTGGAGTTTTTCTTGCGTTCACAATGGTTCAGTTCATTGGCCTTAATGAAGCCTTTTGTATGGTGAAACACGTTGGCTGCGCTTGTTTGGAAATATGTATTAAAGAAAAATTCTGCATCAACACTCAAGACTTACGATTATCTGTCTACTCTAAATATATACTCCTGTTGCCTCTCGTTTTGTGTATTTAAATGTATCTACTTCACAAACGATAATGTGTGGAAATCATGTTTCAGCAAATATCTATGATTTGCACATCACCAAGTAAAGTGTCTTGAATTGTTTTGATCATCCCATTAAAATCTTTTTCTTTCACACTTCAGAATTACAAAAAAGTGCTTCATTTGTGCTTTCCTAACTGCAAATATGTTTTGAAATATCTGTACAGGTAATTTATGGGTATTTAAATGTTGTGTGTTAGAAAAAAAATGACATTCTAAAGTCTTCCCTTTCACATTCCACTTACCCCAGCAACTTTGTAATCAGGCAAAGTAGACACTACTCTCCATATTAAAAGTATAAGCAGCAATTGGGCAGAATACCTATCTTCATATTTGACCTCTGTCTTTGAATGCACTTCAAACGTGACAAGATAAAAACACAATTTTAAGGCAGCTTTGTTTTTTTTCACCTTCTGAACTGCAGCATGTTTGTTTGGGGTGAATTAGGTTTAGGAGGGACACTATCTGAGAGTCGGATGCATGAGGACTTTGTAACATTTTTAGGTCGAGCCTACAGTGCTTGCAATGTCACACGATCTGTTGTAGGTAGTTTGTGGGGTCTGACTCCTGCCACAATTTTAGATTGGATTTTGTGTGTGTCCTTTAAAAATTGCGGCATGCAAATGGCTACTGGTGGGTGCATATCACACCATTTTTCAATAGTTCACTCCCATGGAGTATTGCCACGGGAGCGAGCAGAGGCGCGCACAGTGGCTGCTGAGGCGGGATGCATGCTTTGCTCTGACAGCTCTTCTCTCTATGTGTAAGTATTTGTATAAGGAATAGTGCGTTCAAGCCGCCGACTATGGATTGACTTGATGACTTTCTCCCCCGTTTTGCCAGCACGCTTTCAATTTTATTTTTTTGTATGTATGTACTTGCTTTGTGAGAGGAACTGTTAACGTTAATGACTAAAACATTTCTAAGAACCTCTTTGAGAAATAAAACCTGCGCGCTGTGCATAACTGAAAAGGCGAAGGCAGCAGACTGGAAAGAAAAGGTGCACCTACATGGGATCGCCAAATTCACACAAACATGTGCTATCAGTGCACATTTGCAAACTTCACCCCACCGCTTCGTGCTCAGACTCCCTTAGTCTGTTGAGTTACACAGGAAGCCCTACATTCCTGCTTACTGCACCAGATTTTTTTTCTTTCGCTCCGGGGAATGGGGCGGGAGCATGTTGGAATCAGATTCTATGTCAGGACCGGAGGCTTCTGATTATGCTGTCTCAATTCCTTTACTACTCACAGCAGCCAATGAAAGTGAAACACATTAAAAGGAAAACTACAATACCCATGAGGCTTTGAACCACGCCTCCTTATACAACATAGTAACAATGTCACTTCAATAAAACTCTGAGTCACCATCTTGACTTCCTCTTTCTTTGCTGCTCCGCAGTCAAGATAAGTGCCTCAGTTTTATTGAACTGACATTGTCTTTGCCATGATTTAGTACTGTATTGCGTAATAATTATGTTGGGGGACTGAAGTTAAGTGAATTGTATGGATGTTGAAGTATTTAGGCTGGCGGGCAAATTTTCGTCAATACTGACTATTTGTGGTGTGCGCTCGCGTTCGCCTCTCACCGGTGCTCATTTCGTTCCTTCTCCCCCCAGCGCGTGTTGCGCTGTGTTCTCTTCCCGTTTGATGATTCCTTGGGACGCGCCCCGTACTCTCCGGCCGTCCGCTTGTGCGCACGAGGGGTTGGCCCCCCCCTCTGAGGGAGCGAGACGCACGCCAGGAGCCCAACTCGGCGCTGGCGTACGTCTCGGGATCCCGCACGCGGCAGTGCACGCGTACGGACCCGATACTAACAGCTGGAGCCGACGCCTCTCCCGGGCTGAAACGGGAGTTTTCACGCAGCGGCAGGAGGCGGAGCCGGTACCGGGCCATGAATACTAGCTATTTCGATAGCGCGCACATGCACAAGCCGGTGTAAATTTAACCCTTTAACGACCAGCTACTGCTGTACTGAGTTAAAAAACAATTTTTGGACACCCTGACACAGCAGGCTTTGGGGACTACCCCCTTGTCAGACCTACTGGTAGGGCTTATTGGTACCTCTGTGGCCCCCCCTGCCCCAGCTTGCTCCCAACCGACGCCCTGGTTCCTGGGAGGACTTGAGGCTGTATAATTGGACTTACCCTTGGGGATTGAGAGTAACCACGTGTGTGGCTAAGGATGTTGGACTGTGAGGTCTATGAGGAGGAGGTGGCTGCGTGTGACACCCTGGGGGGTGATGCGGATGATTACTATTACGAGGAGTCCATGGAGGACATCATAGATAAGAAACTAGACGCCAAGTTAGATAAAATGTTATCCTCGGCGCTTATGCCCATCTCCCAGCGCTTAGAGCTTCTCGTTTCAGGAAAGCCCGCCCCTGCGCTTAACCCAGGCCCTGTTCCTCCTCCTGAGGTCCCTGCTGATCAGTCGTGGCCACACGCCTCTGTGTATTCCTCCATTTGCAAATCCAAAGAACAGGCCGCTCTGGAGACCCCTAACACTATTCCTACCCCCGCGACCCCCACCCCAGTGCTTATCACCACTACTGATGCTGGCACCGACACAGACTCCTCACAGGAGTCTAGACCGCGCAAGCGCGCAAAAAAGCGCAAGCACGCTGCGTCCCCTCCAGTCCCGACCACTCCTTTCCTATTTGACCCGTCGGACATTGTCCATCCCCGCTCCGCCGATTGGGCACCCCCTTCAGCGGTCGCAGAGTACATGCAAGCACACCTCTGGAAAGGGTTTGATAAGGATGTCCGGGCGAGACTAAAGTCCGAATGCCCCCGCCCCGACTTAGCGCACAAAGTAGCCCTTACTCCCGAAATTGATTCATCCATGTCCACTTTCCTTAAAAAGTATAAGAAAGACCCGAAAAAAGGCATTGACCGCGCCCTTAAGGCCTGTCAAGACAAAGTCCTTGATGTCTCCGGGCCCCTAGCGAAGATTCTAGAACTAGCCTTGCAAGCGCAGGAGACAGGGGCGGCAATTCACCCAGAGGTGTTAGCCGGTTGGACCCAAAGAGCCATTTGCCTGCTAGGAAATGCGAACTGTGCTCTCTCCTCCGAGCGCAGCAAATCAGTCCTGCTTCGAATTGACCCTCAATTGGCGGATCTGGCGGATGCGGAACCAGGCCCCCTCGCTGAGGGACAACTCTTTGGGGACAAGTTCGTCAAGGACATTGCCAAGTTTGTCAACACGTTTGCATCACTGGACAAATCGCAATCGTCACTCAAAAGAGTGTTCCACCAGGTCTCTGGCAGGGCCGGACGCGGCAGGGGACGCACGACCGGCCGTTACTCCAACCCCAGTCCTCAACGTGGCTTCGCCCCGCGACGCAGGGGGTACATACAAGAACCCGAACAAGCGGGATTCTATCCCACCAGGTCCCGTGGCTTCAGGGGCAGATTCAACAGAGGGGTCAATCGAGGATACAAGAACTTTGACAACGAATCCTCTGGTAAGTGCATCTCTATTCCCCAAGATTCCTTTGGGGGGCAGATTAGCATTTTTTGCCAAGAACTGGAGGCAAGTGACGTCGGATGCGTGGATCCTGCAGACGGTGCAGGGCTACCAGATAGAGCTCACGCAGTCTCCGGCTCAGACGCAGATCCCTCCCCCTCTCCGTTTTTCCCTTCAAGAACAAACTTTTATAGACTCCGAGCTGGTAGAGCTTTTGGACAAGCACGCCATTGCAGTGGGACCCTTCATACCCGAAGGATTTTGCAGCAACGTGTTCTTAGTCCAAAAGACGGGAGGGGGCCAAAGATTGGTCTTAAACTTAAGAGATTTCAATCCTTTCGTGGTCTACCGGCATTTCAAGATGGAAGGGATCCATCTTCTACGAGATCTGCTCCTAGACGGGGATTATATGGTACGGCTGGATCTCAAAGACGCCTACCTTACGGTGCCAGTTTGCCCCTCCCAGCAGAAATTTCTCCAATTTCAGTGGAAAGGGCAATGGTACCGGTATTGCTCTCTACCTTTCGGCCTATCCTCAGCGCCTGGGGTGTTCACGAAACTGTTGAAACCAGTGACCTCTCGGTTAAGGGAGATGGGCGTGCGGCTCATCATTTATCTCGACGACATGCTTATTCTGGCCCAAGACCAAAGACTCCTCCGCACACACCTGCATTGGGCGATTTCCCTCATGCAGGAGCTAGGCTTTGTGATCAATCTGCAGAAGTCGGTGACCATTCCTTCCCAACTAATAGAGTTTTTGGGGTTCCAAATCAACTCAATCTCGGCTCAACTGCTGCTGCCGATGACCAAGGTCAGATCGATCAAGAGGGAAATTTCTGCCACTCTGAACAAGCAGACGATCTCGCTTCACGTGCTAGCGCGCATAGTGGGGCTTCTTGCATCCTCCATTCAAGCGATTTTCCCCGGGCCCCTACATTACAGAGCGTTACAGCGCCTCAAGATATTTTATCTTCAGAAAGGCTTCCATTACGACCATGTGATCCCCCTATCAGAGGAAGCTCGAGAAGAGCTTCACTGGTGGTTGGACCACATGGTGGCTTGGAACGGCAGGGCGATTTTTGGTACCTCCCCGGACGTCGTTATAGAATCCGACGCCAGCAGATGGGGATGGGGCGCACGATGTGGAGACTTCTCTACCGGCGGGCGATGGTCCGCCGACGAGTTGCGTCTACACATCAATTGCCTAGAACTTCTGGCCGGATCGTTCGCGATAAAGTCCATTTCGCCAGTCAAGGGCAACTGTTGCATCCTTCTGCGGATGGACAATGTGTCGGCAGTGAGGTACATCAACCGCCTAGTGGGAACACGATCGAGAATGTTGGCCATTATTGCGAAGGAGTTTTGGCATTTTTGCCTGGATCGCAAAATCTCAGTGATAGCAGAATATCTCCCAGGCAGGTTGAACAAGGTGGCGGATTGGAACTCCAGATTTCTTCAGGATTTCAGAGACTGGAGGCTTCACCCGTCTTTGTTTGCAGAGATCATGCATATGCGAGGACCGTGTCAGATAGATCTCTTTGCCTCCAGACTCAATGCTCATATTCCTCGGTTTTTCAGTTGGAGGCCGGACCCTCTGGCGACGGGAACAGATGCGTTCCTGCAGATTTGGGGTCCGCGGAGGAATTATGCCTTCCCGCCCTTCGCCTTAATTCAGAGAGTGGCGGCGCAAGTCCGACGCCAAGTGGCGTCGTTAGTTCTAGTTACTCCCTTGTGGAAAACGCAGTCCTGGTTTCCGACACTCCTGGAGTTATCAGTGGATCTACCGTTCATTTTGCCCACATTTCCTCTGCTTCTGCAGGACCCAGTGGGTCTTCCCCATCCGTTGGTTCTGCAGAACCAATTATCTCTCATGGTTTGGACGCTCTCCGGAGACACGAACTGCTTGAGGGACTTTCATCGGCGGCTGCCGATTTTATGCAACAGTCTTGGGCTCCGTCCACCCGTAAACGATATTCGGCTTCATGGAAGCGATAGATGGGTTGGTGCATTCAACGGAATCTGGATCCCGTGGGGTCAAATGTTACGGACATCTTAAATTTCTTGTCTGAATGTGCAGAGTCTGGGTTGTCTTATAGGTCAGTCAACAATTTCAGGTCCGCCATTTCGGCAGGACATGCCCATATCGAGGGTAAACCTGTTGGTATACACCCGTTGGTCTGTAAACTGTTGAAGGGTATTAGGGTGGCTAACCCCCCACGCCCCAGGTATTCTACCCTTTGGGATGTTTCTAAAGTATTGAATCTGTTGGGTTCCTGGCCGGACAATAACCAGCTTTCGCTTAAGCAGTTGTCAGCCAAGCTAGCCATGCTTTTGTGTTTAATTTCTTGTCGCAGGGTTTCAGATGTTAGGGCCTTGGACCTGGCGGGTTGAGTTTTTTCTCCACATGGTGTTTCCTTCATCATTTCCAAACGGACCAAGACGATGTCCCGTTCAGTGGAGTATCCCGCTTTTCCTCTTAGTCCTAAATTGTGTGTGTTACAATGTTTAAAGGTTTATGAAGAACGTACTAAAGACCACAGGACTGATCCTTTAGGTCAATTGTTAATTGCTGTTCAGAAGCCTTTCCGGCCTGTCTCAGCGGCTACCTTAGCTAGGTGGGTCAGGTGGATTATGGCTGAATCTGGAATTGATGTGGCTGTGTATGGGGCCCACTCCGCCAGAGGGGCCATGGCATCGAAGGCGTATGTCTTAGGGTCTAGATTAGAAGATATTCTTAGAGCAGCAGACTGGTCTTCGGACTCTACTTTTAAAGAATTTTATTTAAACCGATTGCAAGTGTTGCTTCGCTGGTTGTTGATGAGCTTTGAACCAGCATAATCAGAAGCCTCCGGTCCTGACATAGAATACAAAATTTTCCAGCTATCGCGACAAGAATTTTAGATTCTATTAAGGACACGGAGGCGAGGATTATCCCACCTGTTGGGATCAGAATGAAATCGACTGTCATGTTATTAATATTCTGATGATTTTTTTCCCACCCTGATATTGGAACTCTTGAGGTTTCTTCTTCTCTTTTACAATTTTGTTTTTGGTTTCTCAGGAAACGATTCCAAACAGAATTGAGCAACGATGGTGTTGGATGCTCCGGATGTCCTGTCAAGAGTGGACGTTTCTCGGATCTGATCTTTTTCTCCGTTGAGAAAGGAGTGGTGTTCATGCTCTCCGTTGGGAGCCAAGACGGTTCTTCTGGTTTGATCACTTATGGACTTACGCAAAGAAAGAGGAAGTCAAGATGGTGACTCTGAGTTTTATTGAAGCGACATTGTTACTATGTTGTATAAGGAGGCGTGGTTCAAAGCCTCATGGGTATTGTAGTTTTTCTTTTAATGTGTTTCACTTTCATTGGCTGCTGTGAGTAGTAAAGGAATTGAGACAGCATAATCCTCGCCTCCGTGTCCTTAATAGAATCTAAAATTCTTGTCGCGATAGCTGGAAAATTTTGTATTCTTCTTTACCGAATTCTGCCCATCCCCCATTCTCCACATATGGGTTAACGCGCTCACTGGGCCGCCTTTCAGAATGCAGTTGGTGTTGGAAGAGAAGGGGGCAGATGCTTTCTATGTTCTCGTCTCCGTGCATTTGTGCGCCGAGGGGAGCTGTTTTAACGCAGCTTCACTCAACTGCTAATTGCATGACTTGGACGCCAGGAACGTGCAGTACTGCCTACGAGTAGGGTGAACAGAGTCCAGCGTTGAAAGTGTATGATCTGGAAACCTCAATTAAGAGTGAGTTCAACTCGTTCTTCATTGAAGTCTCTTACATAGTTGCCAACTGGAGGCCTTCACCCTTTTAGACAACAGCACTTTGTACACAAGGTTTTTTGAGCACCTACGTAGATGACAAATTAAACTACATGTCCCAGAATACATTCTGCTGATGTGTAAAAAGCCCAGGCTGGCTAAAAGCATTGCACTTGTCCAGGTCCGGCTTTAGCATTGGTGGTGCCCGGAGCGACAATCTTTTTTTGCGCCTCTCCTCCCTATGACCTCCTCCTCAGATTTCCTCTTTACCGCCCAGCAAAAGTGCCCCTCATCCCTCCATAGCTCTTCTCTAAGTTGTGTACATTTCATTTGTTTTACAGAGCTGGTAAAGACAGGCTTTACAAATGCACTCCGCTATCCACATAAAATACATTGTTCTATTTTTTCCTTGATTAGGGTGATCAGAATTTTAAAGCCAAAAATCGGGACATTTCATAAAAATAGAAGAAGGACTGCAATTTTACTTCAAGAGAGCACACAGAATGCTAGAGCTCCTCAGCAGAGAATTACAGAACAGGCAGGAAGACCATACGTAAAATGCAGTTTTTTAACCCAGTAAATTGCCTGTTAATTAAAATGCTTTCTTGAAACAACTGCTAACTATCCCTGCTTTGTAAAACAAAAAAAAGCACCTCCCGCCGTTTTCAGTCGACCCTCTTTAAAAACCAGGACATGAGGTAAATCTCCTGAAATCTGCCGGGACAGCTGGTGAAAAACCGGGACCGTCCTGGCAAATCCAGGACGCCTGGTCACCCTGTCCTTGATGCCACACCTTATTCTAACGCTCTTTCGAATTAAGGCACTTAGCTGTATATCATTTAGTGGTGCAATTGACATTCTGTTAGTCCTCTTTTTATTTCCAGTAAGATCCTGCACTTATTCAAACCCCAGTTACAGCAATTAGCTAGGTGTAACGTGCATGCAAGATCTTTCTGCACCTAACTCGCCCTTTCTAGCGTTAGGTGTACCTCGGGGCTTTCCTACGTTAAACAGATTATAAGGTAGTCCTGCCATTTATCAAACTTAAAAAAACAATATTTAGCCATAAAACTAGTCACACTTATTTTCACACCCAGTGTGTAGCAATTGTATAGGTCTTCAATTCCTGGAGGCACAGTGCTGCTTGGCTAAACACTTATAAGGTCCAAAAGGTGAGGCCTCTTGGCTATACCAATGCTTGTTACTTTTACTACAAAAATATATTCTGTTGTGTTATTGTGAAGGTTGAGTGGTGTACAGCCAGGGGGGTTGGGGGATTTTGCAGGAGACAACAGGCTTGCACGCAGTTGTATTTAAACTTGATAGGACTTGTGCAGTCGAGTAATGAAGGGGCACTAAAGGGGGCACTTGGGGTTTCTTTGAGGAAAGCATTTCAGTCTGCAAAATCACTTTCAAACGCATATAAAATAAATATATGTACTATGTGGTAGATCCCTTGAATCTAAAGCTGAGTTAAACATTTCTAGATGAGTAAACGAATATTTGCAAATGACATCTAAATGAACATGCTATCATTGAAATAAAAAAAAAATTTGAAGCTGCATTGGCCGGGAATCGAACCCGGGCCTCCCGCGTGGCAGGCGAGAATTCTACCACTGAACCACCAATGCTTCGCTGAGATCCAGTCCACCGCTTCCTTACACATAGTTGAGATGGCAGTGTCAGTGCGCGCGAGCAGGGGATAGTAATTATTTTAACTCTTATTGCTGGCCGACCGAAAGCAGCTCTAAGTCGAGGAGAACTAATATATAGTCTCGAATCCCGATGACGTGGATTGCTGAGAGCAGGCACAGCACTCGCACTAGAAGGAAATGACGGCTGGTAATATTTCCCGCAGGCAGCCCTTGGAATCATTACACTAGGAGGCAATAGCCGAATAACAACATTCAACTGTTGAGAACAGGCACTGGACTCACTTAAAGCAGCGGAGGACAAGTCGATATGTTGAACGTGAGAGTAGGCGTCCATCACACATGCAATCACCGCTCTGCCACGTGATATGCAATACAATATTTGGGCTTGGACACGTCACTGAGCTCAAAAAGGGTAAGTAGGAATCAATATGCCACGAGTTCTCTGGTTGCACTAATGAAGGCATAATTTTACACTTCGAAGTGCACCATTTCTTCCTTTTACTTCCTAATTGGTTAATGACAATGAACTTCAGTAAGACCTCGTGGCGCAACGGTAGCGCGTCTGACTCCAGATCAGAAGGTTGCGTGTTCAAATCACGTCGGGGTCAAGGGTACTTTTTACCTATTGACAATCTATGTTAATATTCCTTCTGTATTGTAAAAGTGACATATATCTGAAGAAAATAAATATCTTCTCTTAACAGCCATTTCTTCATATTATGTCATGTTTTGTGAACACGTTTAGAGTATACACAATGTACCTGCTACTCGGCGTAGCATATTTGAGTGCAGTTTTAATGCCACAAAAAAACCTTATGCTATTCGAGACAAATGCTAAACCAATTCAAAGGTTTTCTAACTTTAGAAGCACAATGATCAATAATCTAAGGTTTAGTTTTTTTTTTTTTACAAAATTATCTTGGCAAAGGTACCTGTCATGCGTTGGTCACAAAGTGGTGAATGATCAAAGCCATACAAGCAGAATATTCAGAATGAAAAGTCTGCCATTGCAAACATTTGAGTAGATCCGATTAATTTTAATTTTATTGAAATATACACAAGTCTGTGCACTAGCTCTCTGCACAGGCTCAGGTATGCCTTCCACAGCAAGTAAGAAAGTGTTCGTGAAATAGTGGCGAGCAAAGCTGCCTTACATGACCCAGCCAACCCAGTCTAGCCTTTTCTTACCAGTGTTTTAAATGGAAATATAGAAGTGCAGGTACTCGCTCTTCAGAATGACTGTTTGCTCCTAAGAAGTGCTGCCACTCTCCCATTGAATGTATTGCAGCAATGCTGAGAAATGCAGGTACCCTCTATGGACGTCATTTGGAGGTAGTTAGGGGTCGCAGATGTGACCTCTAGCTTTCTCCCTGCTACTCCTGGCGACCCCTGACTACCCCAAATGACGTCCATGGTACCTGTTACATTCAAGGGAGGGGCTCCCCCTCCCGCCGAAGGCCGCGTGCTGGGGCCTGATGCGCGCCGCAATAAAATACACTCACACGCTGTGTGGGTCTAGGCGCGGACTGCCGTCGCAGCTCCGCCCATATTTATTTATCTGCGCGCTCACGCCGGCCGGCGTGAGCGCAGGGGCGGGGAACGGCTGGTGCGCGTCAGCGGTAAACGCTGATGCGCTAACTGTTACATCCCATCTCAACTCAGTCCTTGACTGGATCTCAAGAGTGTCGTAGTTCACTTACTTGACAGGCAAAGTACCTCAGGCGGGTGCTTGGTGGAGGGTTCTCTCTCAGGGCATACCTGGAAGGCCCCCGGCCGGTGGTGGAGGCAGGGGCCGGAGTGCTGGGCGCTGGAGACAGGTCGGGAATTCCACGGGCGGCCTCTGGACTTGTCGGCAAGGCGGTCACTTCTGGCCGGTGTTCGTCTGCTACTTGGAGCTCCCCTTGGCTGACTTCCGCGTCCGCCGCGTGGTTCATGATGTCGGAAGGAGGAGTAGGACTGTCCACTTGTTTAAACCACGAGATGTTGCGGGTCACAGTTTCTCCCTCCTTCTCGACAGTCACTAGGGTCCCTTGTCTGTTGATCACTGTCCAGTACCCTTGCTCGTACCGCGACCGGAACTTTCCCCCGGGCCTCCGGTCCTTCATGATGACGGTGTCCCCTTGCTGCAGTTGGCGGGATACCGCTCACCGAGCTTGGCTAGCGGTGTTGTTGCGCTCCTCTCTCCTCCTAAGGGCGCGCTCCTCATCGAAGGGAGGGGGAGACCATCCTGGGGCAGTGGGAAGCCCATCCCGTCGGGTGCCGTTGAACATGAGCGCCCAGGGTGCTTGGCGCGTTGAGCAGTGCGGTGTGCTCCGATACTCCCGCAGGAATCTCTGCAGCTCTTGTTCCGGATCGCTTTGTTCCGCCACTGCAATGCGAAGAGTCTTGGTTATCGTTCTCATGAGACGTTCAATCTCCCCGTTGGCTTGGGGCCACTGCAGGGTGATGCGCCGGTGCCGGATGCCGTGGTGGCTCATGAATTCGCGGAACTCGTGTCCTTGGAATGGGGGCCCATTGTCGATGCAGGACTCCTCCGGACACCCGAACATTCCGAATATCTTCTCTAGGGCTGGGCCGACGTGCGAGAAAGCCGTTGAGTTCACGACTTCTACCACGGGATACTTGGAGTAACTGTCGATAAGGGCAAGTGCGACACGCCCATCGGGGAAGCTCCCGAAGTCCACGCTCACCTTCTTCCATGGGCTTTGGCCGTGTTCCTCTGTGTGGATGGGTGCTGGCCTTTCAGGCCCACTCGTTATTTGGCAGGATGGGCACTTCCGGACGATTTCTTCTACTCGTGCGTCCATCCCTGGGAACCAGACCTTTTCTCTCATGCGGGCCTTCATTTTCTCTACTCCTTGATGCCCTCCACGGGCAAGTTGCGTTGCTCGCAGCTGCAGGGATGCCGGGATGACTATCCGGGGTCCTCTGAGGAGAATGCCTCCTTGGGTGAGGCTTAGCTCGTTTCTGACTCTCCACATGTGCATCAGGTCTTCCTTCTCTGGGCTCGACCAAGTGTTCGCTGACTGTAGGAACTGACGCCACAGCCCTCCTTGGATAGTGTCCCGAACTTTGACCATGACTGGGTCGTGCTCCGCTGCGGTTGCTACCTCTTCGAGCGTCAGTGCTCGAGGGCACGTCAATGTTGCGATCATGTCGAGGTGTGCCTCGGTGTCATCACAGCTGGGTTCTTCATTTATCTCTTTGGTGGTATCCGGGTGCCTTGACAGAAAGTCGGCCGGGTTCTTGGCGCCGGGCCGGTAGATCACGTCCATGTCGTAGTGTTGGAGCCCGATGGCCCACCTCTCAATTCGTGGCGGTGGGTGAGGTGCTGACCCTCTGAACAGTAAAACACACAAGATGTGTGTGTTTTGCGACCCTCTGAACAGTGGCACGAGAGGTTGGTGATCCGTGATGACGGTGAACGGGTGCCCGCAAATGTATAAGTGGAAGTGCCTGCAGCCCCACCGGATGGCTAGGGCTTCTCTTTCAATTTGAGAGTATCGTTTCTCTGTCGGGGACAGGGCTTTGCTGGCATACGCGAGGGCGGCCCATCGGCCGGGCTCCTGTTCCTGGGTGAGAACTGCCCCTAGGCCCACGGGGCTGGCGTCCACAAGGATCTCGGTCCTCTTCGTGGGGTCAAAGTACACCAACGTGGTGTGGTCGAGGAGGGCCTCCTTGACGGCTTGAAACGCTGTCTCTTCGGCTGGGCCCCATTGCCACATGGCGTCAGCCCGAGTGAGATTCGGGAGGGGCTCTGCAAGTGTAGCTAGGTCCGGAATGAAGCGGCCACAGTATGTGGCCATTCCCAGGAAGCTGCGTACTTCCGCCACGGTGAGGGCGGCAGATGCGGTCTTGATCGCTTGGGACTTCCGGGGGTCCACTTGTATGCCCTCTTGGGTAAACGTGTAGCCAAAGAACTCTATCTTTTGTTGGAACAACAGGCACTTTTCCTTGTGTAGTGTGACTCCGTGGTCCAGGAGTCTCCTCAGGGTGGCTCTCACGTGGCGGTAGTGTTCTTCTGCTGTCTTTGAGTGGATGAGGATATCATCGCTTACGTTTAGGACACCGGGTAGCCCAACCAGGATCTCCTTGACGGCGTTTTGGAATATTTCGGCGGCAGATGATATGCCGAAATTCAGCCGCTTGTACCTCCGGAGGCCTAGGTGTGTGCTGAACGTCGTTATGTATCGACTGTCTTTGGCGAGGGCTAGTTGGTGATAGCCCGCGTTCAGATCCAGCTTCGAGAACCATCTTGACCCGTTCAGATCGGCCACAATGTCGTCCATAGTCGGCGTTATGTGGCGTTCACATCGAATAGCTTTATTTGGGAGGCGCATGTCAATGCAGAGTCTGATCTTCCCCGGTTGGCGAGGCTTTTCTGCGATTACCATGGGTGACACCCACGGTGTAGGTCCGGATACTTTCTCTATGACGCCTTGGTCTTCGAGCTTTTGTAATTCTTCCTCTACCAGGGGTCGGAGATGAAAAGGGATTCTCCGGTGTCTTAGGGCCATTGGCGGGACGGCCGGGTCTATGTGTAATTGGATGGGGGCTCTCTTTATCTTCCCCAGACCCTTGAACAAGTCTCCGAACTGGCTCAGCAATTCTTCCGTCTGGTCGGCTTGTACTCTCCTGGCAAACATCACCAGCCCTAGGTCTTCAGCCGCATGACTGCTGAGCAGCGTGTCCACTTCTTGGTTGATGACGTGGATGTCGATGGTGATCTCGACGCCTTCTGACCGTACCGGCATGGTCATTTTGCCTCGGAGGGCAATGGTGAGTCGCTGGCATACGCGAAGATCTGTGCTTTCGACGGTCTGAGTTCCGGCTTGGGTCTTAGTTTGTTGTATTGCTGGGTTCCCATTACTGTCACTGAGGCTCCTGTGTCGATCACCGCATTGACATCTGACCCTGCAATTTGTACTGTGCAGCGAGGTTGGGGCCGTCTCCTACTCTTTAGAGCTCGGGTGAACGAGACTAAGTACGTCTCCCATTCGTCTTCCGATGTGGAATCGTCCCCTTGGTAGACTGTCTGCTCTCTCTTCTTCCCTCCCTGTTGAGATGCGAGCGAGACATGCGATAGTTGGCGGACCATCCTCCTCATTTGTTTGGGCCGGCCTCCTTCCTTACGCTGTGTCTTCTTTCTGCACACTGACGCGAAGTGGTTCGCGATGCCACAGTTGGTACAGGTCTTCCCTTGCGCTGGGCATGACTGTGCGGGGTGCTCCTCATACCCACAGTATCCGCAGTGGTTCTTTGGGGCTTGTGGCTGGCGATCTCGTGGTCTGTAGGATTTGTCTCTTGTTCTGACTGCGTCAGCCCTTTCCGTCTTGACAACGACGCTCTTTTCCGCCCCATGCACTAATGCCATGTCCATTTCTTCCGCCCGCGCTGCCGAAAGGTCGTGAGACCGCACCAGGACAAGGATGTCGTTCATCGGTATGTTCGGTTGCCTGAGTATGAGGCCTCGCAGGATTTTGCTGAGTATCCCGAGAATTAGCTGGGCTCTGATTTCTTCCGTTGCACGGTCCCCTACGAGGTGAGTATCGGCTAGTTCCCTGAGTTGCGCATGGAAGGCGTCCACTGACTCACCCTCTCTTTGCTTGGCTTGCCTCAGCTTGAAATGTTCGAAGTCTGGGTTCATTTGGGGGTCAAAGTGAGCGTTCAAGGCGGTAACCCTGCGGCGTAGTCTTCGGGAGGGCCCGTGTTCGGCAGGTGTTTAAATAGTAGGTAGATCTCTTCCCCCGCATAATGGAGTAGCAGCGAGCGTTTTACCGCCCCATCCTTCTCTCTTGTGGCAATGAAATAGTTCTCGAGGCGGCCAAGCCAGGTCTGCCACCGTGGCGCTGCCGTGGTGGGGTCTGCCGACGCACTGAATGGAGGCAGGACACCAGAGGGGGGGTGGTGCGGAGGCGCTGGTGCTGGGGCCTGGGCGGCGTTGTCCTGATCCCCCATGGTGGTGGTCGTGTGCACAGAAAGGCGGCTTGGCGAGAGTGCTGTACACTAGTGGTGGGCCTTGATGCGCCAGGTGGTGGTGCGAAGATGCTGGGCGTGGCGTGGGCTCGCGTGCGCCTGGTCGCGAGGCACGTGGTCTGGCTGGCCTGGGACACTGCGCGCTTGTGGGGCCTTCTCTGCGTCGTGCGTGCAAGACTCACCCAGTCTGCACGGTGCTGGTCGTCTTGACCAGTGGATGATGGAGCATAAAGAGATCGCCATGCACTGCTGCCCTTCTACAGCTGCTGGGCCTGCGTCCGTGGTGCGGCAGGGACCACCGGGGTGCTGCCCGGCAGGGGTTTCAGCATGCAGGTAATGCCCACGTGGTCTGGGCCTGCTGAGGTGCTTCTCAGCTGTGCAGGAGCAGGCGCGAGTTATTTCCGCTCCTCGTCGCCAATGTTACATTCACGGGAGGGGCTCCCCCTCCCGCCGAAGGCCGCGCGTTGGGGCCTGATGCGCGCCGCAATTAAACACACTCACACGCTGTGTGGGGCTAGGCGCGGACTGCCGTCACAGCTCCGCCCATCTTTATTTATCTGCGTGCTCACGCCGGCCGGCGTGAGCGCAGGGGCGGGGAACGGCTGGTGCGTGTCAGCGGTAAACGCTGGTGCGCTAACTGTTACAGTACCCTCCCTTTCAAATGAAAGAAGTGCAGGTTCTCAGTACCGGACAGTACCCGCCTTACTGCTAAAATGGATAAGGGTAGTCGCTATTTTGCTGTTTATATCTAATAAGAAACACATTCATAGAGGCTTTAAATCGCACAGTGGCTTTAGCCTGTAGTAAGGGCCGCAGAGACTGCATCGAAATTCATGTTTTTCACTTGTTAATGCTGCCCATGTTAGGCGGGGGGGTGCAGAATAAGAGTCTTCAACAGGGCACAAGTCCTAAAAAAAGAAGTGGCATCACGGCGCGCGACATCACGGTGTGTGACATCACAGGAGGGAACATCAGATCTTAAGCCCTCACATATATGTTTAACGTGTCTATCATGAGTACATTGGAGCACGTTTCGAGTATACAGGGAAACCCTCCTGATTTAGGCAGAAGATTCACACTTTTGTAAGGTACATATTAAACAATGTTGCCTTTTTGTCAGCACAAACTTCCTCTACCCATAGTGCTTTACAAGAAAAATAGTGATATTTAAATGATTACAACGCCTCCTCAGGGGTAGTAAGCACTATATAAATGCTATTTATTTTGTGTAAATACTGTGTAAGACCAACACATCTGACATTCTTACTGTGCAAGTGGAAATTGTTGGAAACCACAAAGAGCTTGTTATGTTAGTGATTTTTAGGTCGAGCCTAGCGCAGCGCATGCGCTGCTCTATGGGGAGGCTTCTTGTAAGCCCTCCAAACTTCCCACAGACTTCTCCGTCGGATTTAGTTAACTCCCACAGATTTCATTGGCCTTTCAAAAAAAGAAAGCACGCAAATGGCCGAAGGCGTATGTTTGTCCCACCTTTTGTTGAAATGTTCCCTCCCATGGCCTTTGGGTCTCGGGAGCGAGCAGCGGCGCACGTATTGTCGCAGCTGCATTCCTTACATTCTTTGCAGTGCGCGCGCACCACTCGCGGTCTTCTAATACCAGGCGGCACGAAATGCTTTTGGGCGGTGTTTCAGCTCATCGTGGAGTAAAGCAATGAAATTGGATACTAGATTTTTATCTCTCTCTCCCATACACACATGCTTGGCACTGTCGCATTCATGCACTCTCGGGCGCTCCCGCAGATTAATATTTGTTTATCATGCGGCATGAATATGGAGTTTTGTGTAGGTCTTCGACAGCAGTGAATTCTGCTGGGTGCATTTGGACTTCACATTATACCGTACGATTACCTACTACATACACGCTCCTCTGCAGTCGACAGATTTTGGCGTTTGCAAATATATGAATTTACTGCAAATCACTAAACGTGTTGACCAGTGGTGAATAAGTTTATCGGAAACCGAACGTGAAACGTCCACTTAAGCACATGCGCTTAGCTGTGCGTAGAGTGCACTGATTGTAAACCAGGCTCAGGTTGTCTCCCAACGTTTCTCGCTTTGCGTGCGAATATATGTATTTAGGAGTTTACATGGCGCTGCAAGTAATCAAGACAACGTAGGATCGCGGGAGCAGAAGTAATGAAAGCTCTTACAGCATGAGGGGTCCAAAGCCTAGGGTGAACCAGGCAGTCTGAAATCACTCACCATGACGGTGTTACACTAATAAACACGCACAGTTGCTATTACTAACAAAGTCTTCTCAGGACCTGGCTCCTACGAGTTTTTTGTTTGCAGTTTTCTCTAGCTCGAACTAGACCTGTAGGTATTTCAGCGCTTTACATGAGCACCAGTTACATTACACAAGGACACATTAATTTTTGTAGTAGGCATGGTGAGATCAAGTGATTTACCCAGATCCACAAGATGTTGCACCGACGCGTTCCCCAAGGTAAAAGCCGGCAGCTCTGGCCATTACGCCACATCCTCTCTACATGTAAGGTCGCTGTAATTTATGTAGTATTCCGCCGTAATAGTGAATTTTAAGCCATTAATCATTTGTGCCGCAGACGGGCACAGAAACTCAGCCCACGCCTCTAGCGTAGATTAGAAGTCCACACAGCGAGCAAAGATGTGCTTTCTGTGGTTCTAGACTTCAGGGCCTCGTTCATCACATCCTTATCACGTCATTACGACCTTGACATGTTGACCCGTGTGCAGTGTCCTGGTTACACAGGCGTTTACTGAGTAATAAATTATAATGACACACGTTACACTAGGTGGCAAGGCTACATCACAAACAGGTAGGTGCCTACTCATGTGCAGTTGCATCTTTGCCAAAGACACTCATTACTACAAAGAAGGACGCATATGGGGGTTGTCACTATGATGATGGAATCCATATTTCAGACGAAACTGTGAACTATTTTCCATGTTTCACGGTTCGCTGCGAAACATTGTTTTTTTAAATCACTGCATTTTGTGCAAGAAAAGATGCTTATAACACACACATGCACACCGGTGACTGGGATAAGTGTGCTTTAAGAAATCAAGTGATATACAGTTAGCAATTAAACTTAAGTCTGGCATGAAGGGGCGGCGTGCAAAGACGTGTGCATCATTCGGTGAATGCAACATCAGCAATTCCACAACCTTTCCATTTACTCTCTTTTAGGCTCAAAATGTTAATTTGGCTTTGGGAGGTACACACAAAGGGGACTTGCAGAAACTTACCCAAAGTGAAGGCAAACAACCTGAGGCCCAAAGTATCCTTCAGAAGATGAAAAACGGCGCTCACAAAAAAAAGAAAACAAGCATTGGCATAGCCAATAGGTCTCGCTTTTGGGACCTTATAAGTATTTAGTTATGCAGCACAATATCCTTGGTGCAACAACATCAACTGTTGCATGGCTAAACACTTATAAGGTCGCAAAGGCGAGACCTATTGGCTATGCCAATGCTTGTTCAATGTGCTTTGAAATCGGACTGTTGTCGTCCCCCTTTCCCACTTCCCCATGCTAGTACTTTCACTGCACTCTAGAGGGTCTCAGAGATATGATACTACCGCCCCTCACTCCCCAGGGGGTAATAAAAGCCATCTCAGTATGAGCCAGTCCTTGTGAGTCTGTCTGCATCTCAACCCTGCACTTCACTTGTGTTGACATGTGACCCTGTTGCGTTGTCCAGTCCTTTTGTTTACTAATAAGTGTTTTTGTCTGCAAATTGGTCTCTTTAGGAAATTAGGGGAAGTTGGTAATGTCAACATTACAATAGAGCATCCGTCATTGCCTTAACTTAACTTATATTGTTTTAGCTTCGTGTGTCAGCTTGATTTAACATACATATGTGTACTTTATAAGCACGTTGCACTCTTTTAGCTCCTCAAGAATTAAACACAAAGGGGCATATTCTCAAGGACTTATCGCTGATTTATTGGCACTTTAGCGCCGCAAAAGTGGCGATAGATTTATCGCCCTATTCTCAAGCTGGTGCAAACTGCCGATATCGCCAGTTTACCAGCGATAGCTTTCGCAAAAAACATCGCCACGGATGAGAGCGACAACTAACGCTAATGATATGCAGAGTAGGCGTTCCTGTGCAAAAACACACGAAAACACAACTTGGCGATATTCTCAACGACCAGACAGATCTGCGATGAGATCCAAAAACAGGCGATAAGGCACGTTAGCAGCAGGGATTTAACACCTGCCTTTTACTGGTGTTAAGCAGGACGACAACCTGCAGTATAAAAGGGAGCCCAGCCCAGAGCCACATCTGAAGACCAACACATGTCATGGAGCTACTGATCATGCAGCTCGGAGACCAAGAGGTCCACAACACCCACCACCCCCAGGGCCCCCCCCTGCCCCCCTCCCCCCGGACTACCACCGAGGCAGCGCAGAACAAGACAGCTGACCTTCCGAAAACGGCATGGCCCCTCAGCCACACAATTGCAGTATGTGGGGAGAGGTGGGAACCAAGTATGTGTGAAGGAGGCAAGTCACCCATGAATAAGAATGTACACAATGCCAAGTGTGGCGGTGATGTGCTGGACAGACTACAGTATGCAGAGCACAGACATGTCCATGTGGACATATACTGCTGGTGTTTGTAGTGTTGTGGACAGTGGACGCAACCATGTTACCTCAGGCAGTGGGGAAGACCCCGGTCATGTAGCTGTGTCGTCCCCCCCTGTAAGCGGAGTGGGCTTGTCCGGTGTACGCCAGTCCAGCGTAGGAGTGTGAACAAATAGGCCGGGGCTCTGGGCGTGGTTCACTTCCGGGTTGGCCAACGCGTCTGCCAGGGCTGCGCCCCTCACCCTGCCACGAGTCCGCCGCCGTGACCGCCAGCCTCCTCAGCCGATTGCTGGCTTCCGCGACACAGGCCCCCAGCGCACCCAGCGGCACAGCACCGCGGAGTTATGTGTGTGCTGACTACTGCCTTCGGCCTACACTGCGGTCAGCAGGTCCCCCAATTCAAATCGAGTCTTGATTTATTGAAGGCGCAGTCCAGTAGGCAACAGACATTGCTTCCAGTGCGACCCGCCTGGACGACGCATCATCGCAGGCTGCGCACCCGCTGAGCGCTTCAGGTGCCACTAACTCTGTGCAGCTCAAGTCAACGCCACGTGGCTGTGGGCCCTTGCTGACCGCTGACTCCTGCCTACACTGCGGTCAGCAGGGCTCACAATTCGAATCCAGTCTTGATTTATTGATGGCGCAGTCCAGTAGGCAACAGACATTGCTTCCAGTGCGGCCCGCCTGGACGACGCATCATCGCAGGCTGCGCACCCGCTGAGCGCTTCAGGTGCCACTAACTCTGTGCAGCTCAAGTCAAAGCCACGTGGCTGTGGGCCCTTGCTGACCGCTGCCTCCGGCCTACACTGCGGTCAGCAGGGCTCACACATATCAAATCCAATCCTGACCTGCAAGGACACGCCATCATCGCTGGCTGCACACCCGCCACCACCGCCAGGACCACCTCCAACCAACAACTGCCAGAGTCGGAGGAGTCTTACAGCCAGCCTATCAAAGTTGCTCACACCTGTCTTGGATGCCATCATCAGCTTGATACCCTGCTCAGCTCTTCAGGTGCCACTAACTCAGTGCACCACAACTCATGGACCCTTCATGATTGAGTTTTGTGCTGTGGACAGCGGACGTAACAATGTCACCTCAGGCAGGTGGGGAAGACCTGGGACGATGATGATGAAGATGAGGCAGGTGTACCACACCCCACTGCAGCTGCAGCAGGAATATCCCGAAGGGACCAAATCATTAACAATTTCTTCACATGAGCACGCTCAGCTCTGGTGCCCCTACCTCAGTGCAGCTCAAGTCATCGCCACGTGGCGGTAGGCCGGTGCCGGCCGCAGTGCATCCGGTGCCACTAACTCAGTGCACCACAAGTCATGGACCCTTTATGATTGAATCTTGTGTATGTGATTTCAGATCTGGTGCCTCTACCTCAGTGCACTGCATGTCATGGACCCTTTATGATTGAATCTGTGTGTGTGATCCGATGATCACTGTTCCAGTTGTTGCCAGCACCAACAACTCCCTGAGGGCTGGCTTACACTCACCCCACACCCATCCAGCACAGGCGTCACTGGACATGTGACCCTGGTAATAAAAAGGGGCCGGGCACACGTGCCCGTAGCCAGTTCCACTATCTATCTAAGTGTGTCCGTGTGGTCATTATGTATGCATGATGGCCCCGGGTCCTACCACATTACATTGTGCTGTGGACAGCGGACGCAACCATGTCACCTCAGGCAGTGGGTAAGACCTTGGACATGTAGCTTTGTCCTCCCCCCTGTAAGCGTAAGCGGAGTGGGCTGGGCCGGCGTACCCCAGTCCAGCGTAGGGGTGTGAAGAATTTGCCCGGGGCTCTGGGCGTGGTTCAGTTCTGGCCTGGACAAGGAAGTAACTAATGCATGTGTCTCTGTTGTCGTGTCGGCGCCACCCGGCCCGCAATCAACAATGTTGCAATGTAGCATGCACCCGGAGGGCGGGCTCGCACGAACGGAGAAATGAAGGAGCGCAAGACCGCTCTGGGTCTTGGATCATACATGCCAAGTGTTGTGTGTATCTGTATTGCCGCAGCATGAGCCAAATGCCTAGCCTTAATCGCAGTGCGAGTTCAGACAGGCATGAACTCCACATCTGTGTCCGCCCTATCCTTACCATAGGCCTACACTCACGTGGCCGCCCAACTTCAACGGCCAACATCACAGTGTCATTGTCAAGCTTGTGGACATGCGCAGACAGGCATGACAATGGTGTGCCGTAGGAGTGCAAGTGATGCAACTGCGCAGCGCACACAAGTAAATAGGCTCGGGGGGAGGGAGGAGCAGCTGTGAGGCAACGTAACACACAGTGATGCCGCTCATTTGCCACATGCACGACATGTCAAACATGACTCCCAAAGTCGCACACATCCCACCCCACCCCCAACAAGGCACATCACATTTCCTGAATGCAAGCAGATGACAAACTAACATTAGGGATGAAAGCTCCTTTGTCTGAACTATCAGGCGGAAGCACATCTGCACCTCCGACCTCGGAATTGCATGTGCCCGGCACCCCCTGACAGATACTATAGCAGCTGATGACGACTCCCACACTACGCACAGCCCGACGAAAGACCAACGTATACACACCCCACACACAGAAGTCCTTGCTGGAAGTTATCTTGCATGGAATGGCCTTCAGACTTACTCCCACACCATCCCTGGCGTACAACCGTTGCACACTAAAAACAACTCATTGATCCGAGCTGTGGCATTTCATCCACAGAACTGGCGCAGGTCAGAACAGTGCCGCTTCAACCAGAGCCACTAACGCAATTGCAGAACATCCGGGACACATGCACAACCCCTGTCACGTGGAACTGTACCGTGCACGTATGCTGCATTTTCTGGGGACACTGCCATTGGCTGTGCTGCGGATCAGTTACCCGCTAAGCTTCCGCCTTGCCAATGTCACCTGCATTCAGCCTGTGTTGCATTGTCGATCGTGCATATTCGAGTGGTCCATGGATATCTGCCTATCCAACAGGACGGTAGCTGAACTAGATTTTGACATGTGTGTGCGCCCCCTGTTGGCCCACGACCAGGAGTGTCACCGTGATACCCGTTTATGGGATGCCTTGATACTTGGCATACATGCTGGCAGCTGGACCTGGGAGATTGCACAACTCCTCGTGTGCAGTGACCACATTGAACCGCTCCCCTATTGGGCTGTAGTGCTAATTGGTGAAAGGGGGTGGACGCAGCACATCTGTCCGGACCTGCTAATGGATCGCCACGCCGTCCTGTTTGATGAAGTCGACAACGACCTCATGTTGGAAATGATAGCCTATGAAGCTGCAATTGCTTTCATGGACGAGTAACTACGTACCTGCAGCCACAACAGATTGGAACCCATTGCACATGTCCCAACACCTTGTTGCATCTTGGAGATCTGGTCACATATCCCACGACAACAGTGGACATGGCTGCATTCGCCTGGACTCTGAATACATGAGCGGACAACAACGCGGGTTAACACACACCTGTGAAAGGTGAGGCACTCCCCCGGAGTGGACAGCGGCGCTTGGCAACGTTCTTCATTCTGACATACTGCTGCATTGGTCTGCATGTTGTGGCACTTATCTTGCCCGTACTGACACGCATATGCTAATAAAGTCTACGCACCTTCACTTGTATTCAACTGTGATGAGTGTTGATTTGAATGACAATGTTTGTCTCACTGCCTATCTGGGTCACGGCCATACATGCGCATTGATAGCATTACCCAGGGAGTACCTTTTTGTGGAATCACTGTCCCTACATTCATCCATACTTTCATACTTGATTGATCATAGCCATGACACATCTGTGTGAATTAGAATGTTTTATTTGCATTCAGTGGAGTGTTGAATCTGGACCAGTACAGGGCCATGCAAACCCCACTTTATGTTGTTGCCCCGTGGAGGGCCAGCCAGAGTCCTTTAGGGATTGACAAGTTCATCGGAAGAGGAAGACTTCAGTCCGCAGTGTGATTGCTGTGTCATTGGTAACCAAACCAAATATGGCAGTCCATGTCGAGGTCCAAGGTGAGTGTCGCTGAGTGCATCGGGGGACAGTGGAAGGTGTTATTCCAGGGCATGATGCAGAGGGCAGAACCAAGCTGAAACAGGCCATATGGCGGAGATGAATGCTACCACTTCATTCTTACCACAAAGCCAGATTCATCATCATCTTCGTCCTCTGATGTGTCAGGTGCCTCACATGTGGGTGGTGGTGTTTAGTCTGCACCACTGTGTGGCACTGACACATCAGGGGCCGGAGGTGGAATGTCTGCCGCACTGTGTGGCACTGACACTTCAGGGGCGGAGATGTGGATGGAGTAGTAGCAGCAGCATTCATCCGCGCCAGGCCTTGTGGTGGCAATGCCATGACAAGGAACTGCAGGGCATGGAAGATCACAGCTACATCTCGCTGGTGTGCAGCCGTGGCAAACATTCTTTCCGCCTGCATCCGCTCCAAGCTCTCCATCATTCTCCTTATGTATGTGTCCCAACTACCGGCTGACATCGCTGGAGCCACTCTGACTAGACAGTTGTTTTTGGCTCAGAGTCATGACTCCAGCGATGTCAGCCATGGATTGTTGGAGAGCATGGAGCGGACAGTGGGTGTCCGTTAGGGACTGTAAGTGGTCCCTGATGGGACTTAGACTCCCACGTATGGCATCTAGTTTGGCTGCCATGAGGTCGAACCCCACCCGCAGCTGATCAGCCATCTTCTCCAGGCACCCTAACACACGGCATTGGAATGCCATGTGTTGGTCGTGGGGGTCCTGGGAGACAGCCGTGGTGATGGGTGCTTTCTGCTGTGTGGTCTGTGCAGGGGGTGAGGTCTCCTCGATGCAGCTGGTCTGCCCTGCTCCTGGAGGTGAGGTGCCGAAGCTGTCCATGAGCTGTTGGAGGGCATTGGTGTCGATGTTGGGGAGGTCCTCTTCATCATCAGTGCTGAGTTGTTGGGTCTACTCTGCAGGAGGTGTTGATTCTCCCTCTGCAATGTGAAGGGGAGATGCAGATTGACATTGTGTTCACATGTATGTTCACGCATTGTACAAGTTTACATACAGACTGCATGACAATGTACATTGTGACTGTTTGTGAGGAGATGCCTATTTGATGCGGGACAGTTGACATTTCTACACCATCAGGGATGTGAGGTTGTACTTGTACATTATCATCTCACAGTTTCCTGCTATGCCAAATATGAATGGCCATTTTCTACACACAAGCGGCAGCAGTTGTGTCCTCTGTTCTGTTGTGAAAGTGTTGCAGTTTGTACCACATTGTTGTCAATGTTGAGGTGCTCTGATTCTTATGTGTGTGTGCTGCATTGTGGGTGTGTTGCCCCTTCAGCTCTGATTTGGCTGGCCCTTATCCCTTTCAGGCAGTGTGCCTTTCACTTCTGTGCTTATACAGTGCTGAGATGTTGCAGACTTGGGTAAATTGGGCTCTTGGTCGGAGTTGTGACTCTTGGGCATGGTTTGTCCGCAGATGTGGCATACTTAATTGTGCATGTGTGCCATTGTGCCCATCTACCCCCGTCCCCCCAGTCCCTGGTCGTTACTCACCCTGTTGCTGTTGACTCAGGTCATGTTGTGCAGTGTCCGGTCCCCCAACTCCTGCCACCGTCTCCCCAATGATGACTCGGGACACCATTTCCTCCATCTCATCCAGCTCCTGGTGTGTCGCTGGACTCCCACCTCCAGTCTACATTGCTGCTTTCAGGTTGGCTGCAAGTTTCAGCTTGGTTTTGCGTTTCACATCAGTCCAGCGCTTCTTGCAGTCGTCCACTTCCCTTCTCTTCACTCCGACTGCATTCACCTTGGCCAAGATGGACTGCCATATTGTATTTTTAGTTGCCAATGACACAGTGGAGGTGATGAACAGTTGGTGGTGGTGTTCTATCACCTCCGTAATGAGGATCTGGTTTTCCTGCGTACTGAAACGCGGGTTCCTCTTCTTCTTCTCCTTGCCCTTCCCTGACCCCGAGGTCCCAGGCTGGTCCTCCGTGGGGCTTGTGGGGTTCTGGTTGTCCTCTGTACTTGCTTCTGCTACCTCCATGGTGCTTCGCAGTTGTTTGTGTTTTGTTTGTGTTTTTTGTTGCCGCTTTTCTAGTGATTTTTCCCGCCTGACTTGTGTGAATTGCAGGCATGGCGCTGCTTATCGCTGACTTTTTTATCGCAGTTGGGCCCATCGCCACTTTTTTCACGTTCGGCTTTAGATTTTTATCGCCGTCCCGGTAATTTTATCGCGGACATTTAACGCGTTATCGGGAAACTATCGCATGTTACCGCTGTGTTGAGAATACGACGTTAACACAGAGTTATTTTCCTGCAATAGACGGCGATATGAAAAATTGCGTTAACCTATTTTGGCGATGATTATCGCACGTTCTTGAGAATATCCCCCAATGTATAATGATTTGATGTAAAACAGGGGAGGAAAACATAATTATGTAGTGGGTGAGCTGCACAACGTGATACTTGGAAATCTTGCATTAATCCCAGCTTCCACGTGACCACATTATGTGATCCTAGGCAATATTTGTTATAACTTTTTCTTCATCATCACATGAAAGCATCTTTAACTATTTCAGTTTGGTGTCAGCGTTGCACAAAAGTTTCTCTTCTATATGGTTTAATAGAGGTCACTATACTATATATAGGAGGCCAAAGACCAGTGGCCTGCCTCTTGGCTCACTAATGGAATCATCTTCAGGGCAGTGGGGCTGGGGCCATGAATGATCCTAAATTTATGTTTAGAATCTCTAACTTTTAACATTTGCCACTCAATGTAATGATATAATCTAATATACTTAAATCAAATGTATCGCATTATAAAGAAATACACTATTTTGAAGTTTGAAGAGTCTTTATCATATATGTATTGGATGTGTGCTTCGTGATTAAAATCCCAAATATGTTGGTGGCTCAGCTCATGCTCAGGGTCTCAGAAACAAGCCAGGTCATTGGCTCAGCTCTGGCCCAGCTCTTGCTTTTACATTGCTGACTGGCCCATAAACTGTGGTCCAAAGGTGTTATTACCACAGAAGAACTCAGCTAACTTGGAAAAACACTGGTTAATGCACTACAGTCACCTTACAGACGAAAACAACTGAACAGCTTCAACAGCACCGTTGTATTCATGTATGAGCATTTGGGTCAAAAGAAGGGATACAGGGACTAAGCCACAGAGCAAGACTCCTTGCTGTGAATTCGTTGGGCTTTTCACTACATCTATGAAATTGTTTGCTGTTTCATATTAATTTGATGCTTTATAAACATCCAGTGCTTAATCTGAGCCGGTGGTTGCAGCTGGGTCCCGCCAGCACTTATTTTTGGGCACTGGCACATACTTTCCCTCATCAGACTTTGATCCAGAACAAGAGGGGGAAAAACAGAAAAGTGAGAAATAAGGAGAAAGAATAAGACAGAAAACCGGTGACAAAGGGAGAAAACACGGATGACAAATAAAGTGCAGAAGTGAGATTGAGGGGTAGGGTGTGTCAGGTGATGGATTAAAAATGCACGAGGGGGAATCAAAATTATTCAGCTTTTGGTATTCATGACCACAACCGTCTGCAGTGCAGGCGGCAGCTTCTGAGGAAAAGTTTGGGCCCCAGCACTTATTATTTTTCACAGTAAGCCCTATGAACATCCATGTTGTTTTGTTTGTAGCCATTGTATTGGCCCATGTGTCCCGCTGTTTAGTCCTTCTTGCTTTGGATGTGTCCAGTATCAGTTTTGCTCTCCTCAAGCAGGGCCTCTTCACAGAATGACTAAAAGTGGGGCAAATCTCTCCTCTCTTGAAAAAACAATATCTCAATCCAGAGAGCCTAAACAACTACCGCCAGTCTCCATACTCACATTTTTAGACAAAATCATCAAAAGTTGCATAGCGTCCCAACTCGCATCACACATTCGAAAAAACAACCTCCTAGACTCTTTGCAATCACGTTTACGCCAGGGTCACAGTACAGAAACTGTGATCCTCCAAATAGTCGATGACTCCCTCAGAATCCTTGACTCCGGTACCTCCTGCCTCCTGGTCCTCTTGGATTTATCCGCTGCATTCAACACTGTCAACCATCTGGACCGCCTTCGTACTCTAGAATGACGCCTGGGATGTAGAGCCACTGTCCTCAACTGGTTCTCCTAAAACCCATCCAACCATTCCCAAATTGTGAAAATGGACAACTCGTTCTCAAGACCAGTCAGCATTCACCAAAGGGTCCCTCAAGGTTCGATCCTCTCCCCAACCCTCTTTAACCTCTTCCTGGAACCATTATGTGTGATTCTCAGAAACTCTGCGATTCTGTTCCACCTCTACGCCGACGACACCCAAATACACATGGAAATGTCATCCCCAGAAGATGTTGCCCTGCTTGCAAAAACACTCTCAAAGATTCAAAACTGGGTGTCCAACCACCATTTAAAATTCAACCCAACTAAAACAGAATTTCTTTTTATCTCACCTCCGAAAGTAAAAATTCCAGTACAAGAATGGATGGCTAATCTTCCCACCGAGATGGCTGCCCCGCCATTGTCCAGAGTGTCAGATCACTCGGCATCACACTTGATATTCACCTCAATCTTCACTGCCACATCACAGCCATGGCCAACAGTGCACAACACCAAGTGAGGCAACTTTGGGGCATCAGACAATTGATTCTGGAACAAGACCTTAAAACAGTGATGCAGTCACTTGTTCTCTATAGAATAGAATATGGAATTGGCCTTCTCTCAGGCATTCCCAAAGTTCACCTAGGCCTACTGAGAGCAACACTACATGCTGTTGCACACTTCGTTTTAAGTCTCAAGAAATTTTACCACATTTCCCCTGACCTGCTAACTCTCAAATGGCTTCCCATTGAAGCGCGGGCTCATTTCAAAATCACTTTCATTACCCACAGAGCGCTGCATTCCTCTTCACCCTCCTATCTAAATGAGAAACTGAAAATCTCCAGAGCAAATAGGGCTTCCATAAATGCCCCATCCGTGCTCCTGGAACCTCCCACCTTCAGTCGAGAATGATACATGAGTCGGTCTTTCTCTGGTAGTGCCTCTAAAATTTGGAACTCTCGCCCTCCCTCCCTCCGTTTAACCACCTGCCTAATCATCTTCAAAAAGGACCTCAAGCTCCTCCTATTTGACAGACAACTTGGTTAATCACCCTCGATCAGACTTCAATACTCCCTCTACTGTGATGTGAACTACCTTCGTTATATGACCCCCACCATCTAAATCGATGCTTTAACTGTGTATGTTCTCTGCCCAATCACTGTAACTGTCTCTTGTGGTAACTCCTGCACACATCCACCGATGTAAACGTCCGAATTCAATTACTATTACTGTAACCCGTGGTAACCCATGTATCCTGCTTGTTGTAAAGCGCTCTGATGCCTTCAGCCCATGTCTGTGCTATATACAATTGCAAAAATAAATAATACAAATAAAAACGAGATTTCAGAATTTTGTTAGCTCAGCCAGCTGGCCAGGGGCCCATGCTCAACCCACTAACATGGGACCACACTCCAGTGTCTCCGCTGACCTGGGCCTCCCACCTGTGCCCCACCACTGCGAGGCCCAATGGGGGGGGGTACTTCTCACCTGGGCCTTGCAGGCATGTGTAGTGCTGCCAGCAATAGGGGAAGGGGTCCTTTCAAACGACAATCAACTAATGCTCACTCTTTCAGACATTGATGAACTGTGAAAGAGATGCTGGTCAGTGTCTGGGAGGGGGGCGTCCTATGCCAGGCAGGTTCAGGATCACCTTCCCATGCAAAAAGTGACCTGATTATAATGAGCACTATACACTTTCAAAATACCAGGGGCAGCCTTTGTAACCAATCTCTGCCAAAGGCTGGCTCCACCAAATTACCAGTCCTGCCCAGTTTCAAGTGTTCTGTACTCTAAATTTTAAAAGTTTGTCAGCCCACCAAACATACTCTCACATCATAAACAGAACCAGAAAAAGGTGTGAGAGGTCAGAAAGTACCTCATGTAAGCATCAACAAAGGAGCTGCTGGTTGGTACTCACCAGTTTGCTCATGTTGTCATCATTGGTAACTTTCATGAAAGAAACGGTAAAAAAAAGGTTATTGTGCTTAAGTTTTATAGTTTATGTGAGAGAAGGTGAAGAAAGAAACAGAGTGTAGTGTTGATGCTTGTGTCATCCATCAACTAACTTGACCCCGTAACGTGAAAGAAGAAAATTGCTTCCCCAAGCTAAAATGAGTTGTGACTCACTTGCAGTTTTACATACTTTATTATTCACAGTGATCGCACTCAGATTAAAAGAACAGCATGTTTTAGACCATTTCAGTTAGAACGGCCGACATGTTTCATTGCCTAATAATTTTCGGCAATTTCATCAGGGCTCGGGGACCGATCTACACCACACCAATGCTTCAAGCGCAATCTGTGGTGGTTGACAAACAATGTAAAAGAAAGATCGTGCCAAACATGTAAACACATATTAAAATGGTGTATAATGGCAACTTTGCCAAGACATTTTCGCAGGTAAACATGCATGGTTATGTCATAATTACCCGATGGTTGCCAACAGGACTCGTACCAGCAACTCACTCGTAGGGGAGGGCACACACAAATTTTAGCCACGCTTCCCCATCAGGAAAATAGCAGCCACCGATCGTCACCCTGTGGATATATACAAATATACATTCATCATGAGCCCTTAGTTATACATAGTGCCAGTACCTCAAAAGTTCTCTCTTGTTCTCCAGATACCCATTGAGTACCTTCCTCATGTCTTTATATGTATGCTGATGAGAGATATATCGCAAATCTGGCCCCAAACCAATTAACTCGTTTCCCGAACTTGCTCAGTGTCAATGTGGTCAAGCTGCTGGGAAATCTGAGGAATGTTTAGCCCGACAGCTACTAACTCTGTTCCCAACACTCTAACAACTCTGTTAAGGTCATGCTGCTTTCAAACCTAAAACGTTGCGAGTAACAATTAGCGGGCAGCACATCCTTTCCATACACCCGCTTCCTCCCACTCTCACCGCTATACCGGTCGTATGGGCTGCATACTCCTCCAGGACGCCGAGAGAACTCGTGTGCCCTTTGAAGTATGCGTACCGTGACCCGGAAGGAGAGCGGGAAGCCCGCACCCTCGCCTGGGTCAGCGGCCTGTTCCTGCCAATCCCGTGAGACCGGGAGATTGTGCAGTGCCCACCGTTCGTACTGGTTAAAGGGGGGTCTCACCGAGCGCCATCTTGGAGTTTTGGAGTTGTTACTCCGAGATAGGGCGATATCTGTAATAGCTACACGGCAAGCCCCAAAGATGGTTACAGTTTAGTAACATCTGGGTGCACAGTATTTTTAAAAAACCACACTGCATTGGTCAATTTATTGACAAACCGGGGCAGCCATGTAACTCCCAAGGGGTGTGTATAGGCGTTGGGGCGCTTATCTACATATATACCAGAGGATGTGTATAAATGTTGGGGGCACCTAAGTAGTCAAGGGCACTCTATACCTCCTGGCACCCATGCATGTAGCCTCAGTGTGCTACGCAGTGCTACCCAAGGGAATAATCAGGATAAAGATAGTCAAATGTGAAGGAAAACTGCGCAAATAACCCTTCCTGATTTAGCGATGTTTCTCATGATTTAAAGATCAGGATAAATTTAGTCAAAAGTGGTAAAGTGGGTACAAAGCTGCGCAAATAACCTTTCCTGATTTAGCGGTGTTTCTCATGATTTAAAGATCTCCATGCCAGTGCCCCTGGGTTCGCACTTTTCTTACTTTGCTAGCCCGTGGGGTGAGCTAGCGCAGACACATACTGGTACATCTATCTCCACCTTGCCCATCCCATACGAGATCCTCCAGTTCATCTCCAAGGGGACAAGTTCCTATCTGCCCACCCAATTCACACTTTTTGGCGCAGTTGGCGCAGACACATATTAGTACATATATCTCAACCTTGCCTAAACCATACCGGGACCTCGGGTATGTCTCGAAGGGGACAAGTTCCTATCTGCCCACATTATTCCACTCAATGTAATCGTTCAAGCCCGTTTGGTCTGCTTTTTCCATAAAAATCCAACGCGCCTCCTTCCTGATCAGTGTGTCCTCAATGCTGTGCACATCTCCCATTACTCTCTCCAACACTGTCCATTTCAGGTTCCTGAAATTGTGTTTCAGCTCCTGATAATGCCGGACCAGTCGTGTAGTCAATTTCCCTGCCTTAAGGGTACTGATATGTTCTTGTATCCTCACCTTTACTTTGCGGGACGTGAGGCCAATATAGTGTAATCCACAAGCACAAGTTAGTCTGTAAATTACATTCATGGTGTTACAGTTGCTGAATTTATTTTGATACCAAGTTCTACCATCCATCAGCTGAACATTCTTGGATGCCTGAGTAAGATCACAAACAGTGCAACTCCCACATGGGAAGTGCCCTGATGGTATACCTGATTCCCTTTTCTGTTGGGTATGTCGGGTATGAACCAGCCGGTCTCTCAGGTTAGATCCCCTTCTAAATGCCAACATGGGTGGAGGCATTTTTTTCTGGCTCGTGTCCAGCAACGGCCAATGTTTCCTAATAATCTATCTGCCTGATTTTGGTAGACAGAGGGTCAAAGGTGGTTACCACTGGTAGACAGGCTTCATTAGATCTTTTGTTTCTTTCCAGCAACACCTCTCGAAGGGTATTCAGTGCTCTCCTACGTGCCCATTTTATCACTTTGGTCGGGTAAGCTCTGCTTTCAAGCCGTTTCATCAAATTTTCAGATTGTTCCATATACATGCTTGTATCCGTACAGTTCCTATGGTACCTGAAAAATTGCCCCACGGGAAGGTTATCCCGCAAGGCCCTGGGGTGGAAGGAACGATAGTGCAGAAGCGAGTTCCTATCGGTATATTTTTGATGGACAGTGGTGTGGAGTTTGTGATTGATGGCAGCAATGTCCAGATCTAAATAGACAGCCACATGTCTGCTGATGGTCCATGTAAAATGTAGGCAACTGTCAGCCTCATTCAACCATCCAAGGAAGTCATATAGTTTGTCCTCTGGCCCAGTCCAGATGCACAACACGTCGTCAATAACCCTCTTCCAAAGAGATAAGTACTGTTGGAAGGGGTTGGAGACATGATGAATAAAGTTCTCCTAAAACTGACCGACGTAGATGCACGCCAAACTTGGCGCAAAAGTAGCCCCCATAGAGGTCCTGGAGACTTGGAGGTATAGCTGGTTCTTATAGCTAATTTTTTTTCATGTAAGTGCTAATTCAACACACTACAGCACAAAGGACGGTGGTGTATCATAAAACCACGTGCGCACCCCAAGTACACGCGCTGCTGCCACCAGCGTGGCATCTTGGGGAATGCTGGTATAGAGAGATTCAATGTCGATGGTTACCAAAAATTGGTTCCCTGGGTCTTAGTCTAAGGGGCCCAGGTTATTAAGAATGTCAGTGGTATCCTGGACAAACGAGGGTTGGTTGATGACAGTTTCCCTCAAAAATAAATCCGCAAACTTAGAGAGCGGTTCCAATAATGATTGGATACCCGAAACAATCGGGCGGCCAGTTGGTGGACGTTGGGCCTTATGAATCTTAGGCAAGATGTAAAATGCCGGGGTTCTTGGCTTTGGATTAATCAAGAACTCAGCCTCCTTATGGGTTATCCATTTCTTCTCCTTGGCGCCTGACACCATTACCCTAATCAAGTCTTGAAGCTCCCCCGTGAGGTCTTTTGCCAGTGGTCTATAATTTGCACGTACCCCCAGCAATTTCAGAACCTCAGCTTCGTAATCTTTGATATTCATAACCACGATTGCGCCGCCTTTGTCAGCCGGTTTTATTATTATTGTTTCGTTCTCCTGTAAAGATTTAACCGCTGACCAATCCATTTTACTCATGTTTTGAAAGCTCTGTTGGCTACACGACTGTTCCAAGTAGGTAATGTCTTTGAGGATCACCTTCACCTGCTGGGTTGCAAATAGAGTTGCCACCATTCCAAGAGAAATCTCCAGGCCTTCAAAGGCCGGGACACAATATTAAATAGAACTTTAAAGAAAAACTTATGTATTAGTTTCTAACAAGACGTTTGTCTTTGTTTACCTTAATTATTACTCAGGGATCTAATGCAGCTCTAGAACATATTTATTGTGTTTTCTGTTTATATTTGATGTTTTGATTATGTACGGATAAGGACTAAAATAACGGCTTTAGCTGATTTGCTTATTTTGTTTGTGGACATAAAACAGAACGGGACAGAAAACCAGCCAGGTGGCAATCCTAGATACAAACAGCCTTGAATGAGGAATGAAACCCATGTTTTGCAGTTTAGTATAGCACAAACGCGACCCGAAGGTATTGAAGTGCTTTACTCGAGAACCGGTTACATTACACACTGACACATCCTTTTTTCAGGCACATGGAGATTAAGTGATTTGTCTAGAATCACAGGATCTTGAGCTGACACAGAGATTGCAACCTAGTTCCCCAGTTACAAAGTCAGCAGCTCCAGCCGTAATGCCACATCCTGGTTAGACTGAGGGTAGCAGGCAGAAGCTCGGCTATTTATGGACTTGTGGTTCAAACTGGACATTGAGCTGAGCAAGAGCCAGGGAGTATGCCCTTGGTGTCTATTTCTCATATCAAGTCTGTTTCGAAGTGCTGCTGTACTGTCAGATCAGTGGACGAGGCACAGGGAGAGTGGTATTTGCCAAGGATCAAAGAGTTTGTTAAATTAATTGACCCAGGACTGCATTACACTGCTACTTGGTACAAAGGCTATATGTTTCCACTGTACTGCATTTAGGTGACTATTACATATGTCTGGGCACCTCCCTTCTCTCAGGAAATATTCACTACATTTTTAAAAATCTTGGTGTCTAGCAGTTTTTACATTGAATCAAAATACTCTCAATCTTGTCAAAAAGAGAGCAGCAGAGCGATAAGCGGGGCCACTGCAGTTAGGTGGCAGGGGAGGGTCAAATTATGAGGCAGGGATGAGTGAATTATGCACCAGGAAAAGGCATAGAATGTCACATTTTATAATCAATCAATCAATCAATCAATCAGGGAATTGTGAAGCGCGCTACTCACCCGTGAGGGTCTCAAGTCGCTGGGGGGGGGAGGGGAAGGGGTTAGCAGCTTCAGTCGAAGAGCCAGGTTTTGAGTGTCTTCCTGAAGATGTTCAGGGAGGGGGCGAGTTGGATGTCGATCGGGAGCGCGTTCCAGGTCTTGGCCGCTATGTGGGAGAAAGCTTTTCCACCTGTCCTGGCTTTGTGGATGCGCCGGGTTTCGGCGAGGGCGAGGTAGGCGGTTCGGAGGTTTCTCTTGGGTTCGTGGAAGGAGATTCTCTCGTTGAGGTGTTGGGGTCCGGTGTTGTGGAGGCATTTGTAGGCGTGTGTGAGTATCTTGAAAGTGACTCTCTTCTCTACGGGGAGCCAGTGGAGGTTGCGCAGGTGTTGGGTGATGTGTTCTTGTTGATGGATGCCGATGACGACTCTGGCTGCGGTGTTCTATATGGTCTGTAGTTTGTGGGTGAGAGACTTGTTGATCCCGGCATAGAGGGCATTTCCGTAGTCCAGTCTGCTGGGTATGAGTGCGTGGTGACGGTCTTCCTTGATTCGGGGGGGATCCATTTGAAGGTCTTTCGCAGGATGCGGAGGATGTTGAAGCAGCTGGAGGCGACGGTGTTGACCTGTCGGGGCATGGAGAGGGAGGAGTCGAGTACGATGGCGAGGTTTCGGGCGTGGTCCGTGGGTGTGGGAGGGCTGCCGAGGGCGGTGGGCCACCAGGTGTTGTTCCATGCTGAGGGGGAGGGTATTACTTCACTATATTGTAATTTTTGCAGTCATTAACAATGCCTGGAAATTGATTGCACTTAATTAGTACCAGTTTAACATCCAAAGGTAGCAATAAGCAGCAGAAAAATAACCATTCTAGCTTTGCAAAAGATCTTCGGCTGTGGAGCAACAAGTGTCATTGTGTTATTAGGAACTTTTGAACCATTTGAGCTAGAAACAAAAATAGTTTTTACTAACACCTGCAGATTATGCAGCAGATGATGAATTATTTAGCAAATGTGGCAAATCTATAATCATGTGAAAAATGCAGCGACTGCACCATCACATAATTCCAGTAGCCCTGGCAATAAATTCAGAAAAGTGATTGTCCAAGAACACACAATTTGGCCAAATGGGAGGCCAGGATATAACACTCTTCTCCTGGTTTCATATCTGCAGCTAGTCGACTAAACCACAACTGGGGTGTCAGTGATTCTGACACCAAGGCAAAGGGGCTGCCCCTCCAAGGGAATCACCACTCTGTTATGGGCCATGCTCAGCTTTAGAACATGCTGATTGTTTCCATCATAAAACTGAGATTAGATGTCAAATATCCACGTTCCATCGTTAAAACGTACCAGTTGGACCAGGCACTGTGGCAGTGGGTACTTACTGGACAGTATGTTTGGTAGATACTGATTTTTACCACTGGTGCATCAACGCTATGACTATTACATTCTATTTGTATACCAGAATTCATTTTCTAAACTTGTTGCTCAGAATTTGCAATTACAAGCAGTTAAGGCTACCTCCAGGAGATGGTAAAAGGATTAGAACTTAAATGCAGTATGAAGAGTAATCACACTCGATAAATTAAATCTCCAGCTGAGTTATCTTTTAACATGACCTGTTATAGAGGGGAGATTTAGAATTAAACCCCCAAAATCTGCTTTGTGAATTTTGGGGGCATATTATCAAGGGCAGTATCGCCACTTTGACGGCACTTTTTGCCGATAAAGCGGCGATATTTTTATCGCCCTATTAGCAAGCTGTCGCTAAAAGCTGTTAGCGACAGCTTAATGGTGATAGCGGCCGTTTTGTTGCTGCTTTGCATGTCAGCGATAATTATTGCTAATGAAATGCAAAGTAGGCGTTCCCAACTAAAAGCAACTGCAAACAGTCGCAAACACAACTTCCCCCTATTATCAATGCCCGCAAAGCAATAAAAAAAGTCGCGCTAACCGCGATTATCGCTGGAATTTAACACCTGATAAAAACTTGACTTAACCATCTTGTCAATGGGAGGTGCATTGTAAGGTTAAGTCCTCACCTGCCTATTAGCAAGCTTTCTATTAGCGCAGTGAATTTATCACTGGATTTCTCGCGCTATTGCTGGGTTCGCCGCTATCGCTGGATTTTTTATCGCCTTGGAGATAAGCGTTGATAATAACGCGTTATCTCCGCGATGAAATCCAGCGATAGCCGGCGATAAAAAAACCAGCGCTAAGCGCGCTTCGCGATAATTATCGCAAATCCTTGGTAATATGCCCCTTAGTTTCCCTGCTCCCCAATAAACATCTTCTGAAATTTCGGCTCACAAAATATGTCTCCACACGTGCAGTGTTTCTGCAAAGGCACAAATTGTCCTGTGAATAATGGAAAATTGGCCACCCGACTTGGCTCTTTCAGTGGTGGCTGGGGAACATGGCTGTGAGGCCCAGGGAAGGGGACTCTCCTTCCCTGGGTCTTGCTGCACCAGACCACGGAGGTTAAGCCTAGGGCAACGGGGCCACGTTCCATGGGCCTTGCAGCACTACATCTTAACTGTGAGGCCAGAGGATGGGACAACACTCCCATGGGCCTCACAGCTGTGGATTTTGGGGGGGGGGGAATCCATGGGAGGGAACATCCTTGCCCCGGGCTTGCAGTGCTACATTATTGTTGTGAGGCATATGGTAGAGGGCTCCCCTATCCTGGGTCTCCTCTTCTGAGCCTCGCTGCACTAGACCATGGTTGCGAGGCCTAGGGGAGTGGAGGCCCCTACCCCTTGCCTCGTAGCCATAGTGTAGCATTGCCAGGCCATGGGTTGGACCCCTCTTCCCTGGGCCATGCTTATGCGTGCGAGGCTCATGGGTTAGTGGGACCCCTCCCCTAATCCTCTCAGTGCTACACCATGTCTGAGAGGCCCAGGAGGTAGGGGGCACCTCCTGTGGACCCCTCCGCTGGGCCCCACTGAAACTGTCTCACAGCTTTGTGCATAGGTCGATGTCAGGGTACATGTCCTGTGATGTCATTTCCTGTGATTTCACATTGAGAGCAAATTACAGGGGCCTAAAACATCCCCTTTCTGCTCGGCATAGCCATCGGTCAGGGGCATAGACATCAGTAGTGCAGCAGATGCAATGGCAATGTTCCCAAATTATGGCTTTATTTTACTGTGCAGCCAGTGGACAAGAGTGAGGCAATGGTTTTACTTTCACCAGCACCTATGGCACCCTTGCTGTGCTACCTGCCTCTCTTCCATGGGCATTTCATCCATGTTCCAGAGCTGTAAGGCCTGGGAGAGGCCCTCCCTCCATTGGGCATTGCAGTGGGCCGTGGTTGGACACTCAGAGTAGGAGGTGCCAGTCCATTCCATGAGCTTAGCAGAGTAGGAGTATGGCTGTGAGGCTCATTGGGGGCCTCTCTCAGGGGTGTAGATATCAGTAGTGCAGCAGGTGCAATGGCACCAGGGCTCATGGATGTTCTGGACCCAATGCACCCAGATTATTGCTGCGATTTATTGTCTAGAATAATTTTCTTGCAACAGGGCCCATGGCCTCAATACTATGCCACTGGTCCCTTCGCTCATGCTCTGCACAGCCATGATCCAGAACTGTGAAGGTCAGGAAAGATCTATGCCATCCTAGGCCTACCATCCATGGTCCAGTGCTGAGAGGCCATGGGGAGGAAGCCTGCTGTTCTGGGCCTTGCAGCACTGCTCTGTGGCTGCAAGGCCCAGGGCAAGAGGCCCCTCTCAAAGGCATAGCTATCAATAGTGCAGCAAGTGCAGTGAGACCGTGGCCTCGTGGTGTTATGGGTGCCCAACTTATGGCTGTATTTTACTGTCCACAAAAAAAGTATACAAAAAGTGATGGATGAAAAGCTTGAATTAACCACAGCAACTGGTAATTACTCATGCTGTATCACACTACATCGTTATTTTGCACACCATGCCACCTCAGTTTGGACCCAGCTATATACAAATCAGTCTTAACCCTGCTCCAATGGGAACAGTCCAAACTGAACTACCAGTCCAGGCCCTCTCTGGCCTAGAAAACAAACAACCCAGGACAGGTGCCGCCCTAGTTAGGAATTATCAGCCAGGTATAGCTTGGTTCCAGTGACTCAGTGTGCACATGACCCACGTCTGGGCATACCCATCCCTCTTAGGGTGACAGCAAAGTGAAGGATGGAATGCTTGAATTAATCTCAGCCACTGCTGAGGCTGATGCCCCCTATGATAAATTGAGGGTCACCAGGGAAGGCTTGCCCCAATTTGAAAACCTCTACTCACACCATTTGTGTTTATATTTTGTACACTTCCAATTTGAGAGAATTTACTTAGCTGATGAGGTGCGGATATTTTGTTCTACATTGTTACATCCATAGAAGTTCTATTGAGATTATTTGCTTTTTTGCTCTGTTTTAGAGATGAAAACACTATCCATTATGGTAAAATACTGACCATACACCACCCTAGAGGTCTGGCCTTTCCCCCAGGGGCCTTGCAGCCATAGTCCAGCACTGTGAGGCCCAAGGAAACGTACCGGTTAGTGGGCCTGGCTCGCAGCATTATTTATGTGCATTTAAACATGTGCTTTTCAGGTTTTGTTAAAAAATAGGAGACATCAAATGAGAGGAGATTCATCTCAAATCCGTTAACTGAATCTGCATCATGCTGGTTTACAAAATGAAATGCACTCTGGAACCATGCAAGTGTGTACTAATCATTAGTATCAGAACATTTAAAGGCTTTAGAGGACGTTGATGGGGTGTTGTAGCCATGGCTCATGGCACATGACATTAAACCCTTTTAGTCTAGATATATAATTGTATTTTGGTAGTTTCGGGTGTTTTTCAGTGACTAAGGTGGTGTGGTGCCTTTAATAGAAGTCAAGCTATTTTTAACTGTTTTATTTGCTTTCATATTTTTTTGCACATACCCTATCTTGAACTGGATATCTAGAAACCATCTTGGAGTTTTAATCCACAATGGCCCCTTTGAGGGCATTCTACATGCTGCATCACACCTCACTAGGGCATTAAGAAATATCACCACCTCATAACATCATGATGGAACTCCACAGGTCCTCCTTGCCAGTCTGCACCATCTTCAAGCTCAGCTGCATTATCTGCAAAACTATCACAATGCGTTAACCATCCACAAATCAGCTACCTTTCCCATAACTCCTTGACTTTATGCTTGCCATTGACCTTGTACAATGCTATGCTGCTTTTGGCTCGGTTTGCACTGTACAACTGACACCCCTTCCTTCTTGGATAACGAGCATACCACCTCCAGTGGCTCTCCACACACCTGCAGCAAGGCCACCTGCAGATGGAAGAAGAAGAAGAAGATGTGCTAAAAAGAGAAAAAAACAAGAAAAAGGCCTTTCCCATCTATACCCCAAGGATCTGGAATGTTATTCCCATATCCATCCAGACAGCCCAAAGTTAGCTCCAATTTAGGAAACAGTGAATACGCAATTAAAAAAGAATTAATTCATGATGCACTCACAATCCATAAACCATTTACTGCTCCTATCACATGCTGACTGTGTCTTTGACCCTGTACAGTGATTAGTAGCCTTTCGGCTTGGTTTGGGTATATAAATACCACATACACATATATGTATCCAATGCACTAATATGGAAACAAATTGTTAACATTTGATTGAACTTATATGTTTTGGAGAGACCTAGGCCAAACCTTTCCATCCCATGTGATTTATATATTCCATTTCCAGTTAATTGAAATGTAAAAAATGTGTGCTTATTTTATTAGTGTTAATATTTATGTTTTTGTTTTACTGATATCAGCACCAAGAAAGTTGTTTCTTGCAAAGTCGCTCAACAATAGTCAATTGATGGCACTTCCTATGAAATAATTTTCTGTGATTTCACGCTGTATGCAAATTAGGGGGTGCCTCACACATTCCCTTTCTACCCGGGGCCCCAAATGTCCAAGGATCGGCGCTGAGCTCAGTGGATGATTCTCCCTCAGGGCCGGCTTTAGGGTGGTGCGACCGGTGCGGCCGCACTGGTCACTGGCCTGGAGGGGGGACACTGACCTCAGAGGGAGCGCTGTGTTTAGCAATAATGTAGGATTTGAAAGCACCTGCTGCAAAGTTCCTTGTACCTCCAGCTTTTCAGGCAGCAATAAAAAATGTCATGATAACTCTTGTGATTAATGTTCCTGCTAGAGAGAGAGAGAGAGAGAGAAAGAGTTTTGTCCAGTGGTGTTAGAAATGGGATTTCTGGTTGGCTAGGGCAAGCGCCTAAGCCAGGCAGAAAACACCATTCTAGTCAGGGCAAGGGAGTTACACACCGAAGATAACCCCTGCTCACCCCCTTGGTAGCTTGGCAGAGCAGTCAGGCTTATCCCAGAGGCAATGTGTAAAGCGTTTGCGCAACACATACACACAGCAGCGACACACTACGCACACCACAAAAGAGACTCCACACAAGGTGATATATAAAAAAAAAACCTGTGTATTATCATAAACACATTAGATCCTAATCACACAATATACACTGTGCCAACTGGCACTAGGTAGTAATTTACAGGGGATTATATACATAACAGGGCCAATCGGGCCACCGTCAGAACCATTAGAACAGGTAAGTAATAAAACAACCAGTAACTACTGGTAAAGGCACCTAACATAAACACAGTAGGCATCCATCACATTAGGTATAAACCACATTATGAAACCACATTAGGCCGTAATCACCTATGTACACGGTGCCAACTGGCACTTAGTATGACTTCACAGGGATTAGGTACACTTACAGGGCCAAACAGGCCACTGCCATTACCATTAGAGCTAGGATCTCCAGTACCAACTGAGAAGGATGTACTTGGCACAACACACTATGTAAAACATCATCAGCCACAGTGCACCCTCAGGGTATCTAGCACCCACATCAACCGTGCACCACAACCCACTGGTAGCAGTGCACACCTTTAGGTAAATGCATTAGGGAAAGGAACCTTAGCCACAGTGCACCACCCTAACTACTCATAAGGTGCTCACACTATTCCCTGAGCACTGCCATCAGCGCGACACCGGCGCTCTTCTTTAGGGTACTTGCACAGTATGCCACATACTATAGCCACCTCAGCAAGACAAGAGTAAACACTGGCCACAGTACTTATATCCAGAGCACGTCTCACCCACCTTTAGTCTTGTGCGGATTACCACACATCAGTCGTAGTGCCACTTAGCCCGTACCTCAAATACACTTGGGGCTTGGGCCACTGCAAGCCGGTACTTAGACCAGGCCACCACGTAGGTTGCCACCGCCTCACTCAGGGAAGCATCCTTAGACCCTAAAAATAAAAATGCCTCAGTTGGCGGAGAGACCTCACGTGGTCTCCCGCATCTGCAAACTGACACCAGGCGCAGCCGCCGTCCGGGATATTCTAATCCCCACCAGAGGTACCCCCTGCCCGGTACCTTCACTCGTTGACGGTCTCCTCCGTGAGACCGGACGCCCTTCGAGGCCTGCCTCTCCCTCTAACAGGCAGGGGGCAAGAGGCTGCAGGAAGAATCCCGCGAGGCTCTGGAGCTATCCTGAGGCTCCGGTTCAGTCGTTCCAGCCTGCACCAGTTGTAGCCTTTCTGGTCTCCTGGGGGGCTCGTGAGGCTCTCCACTTGCCTCCGGCAGCTTGGGCAGACACGTGGGGCTCTCTTCGTGGTCACGGGAGCCCCGCCCAGAAACAGGCTGCAACTCTGCCTGACTTCTGCGGGGCTCTCCTCGTTCTCCCGAGAGCCCCGCCCACAACCAGGCAATCTTTGCCTGTCTTCCGGTATCGGCGCGGCTGAAGACAGCTATCCCAGCTCCCGACTCGGGTCACAGGCGGTGAATGGGCAGATGTATTCCTCCCAGACAGTCAGTGCTGGGAGCAGAACACCCCTCCAGACCACGCAGACAGGCAGCCCTGTTGATCCGCATGAGCTCGCTTCACTCCCTTCCTCCCAGCAGCACCAAGGGATAAGAGGTAGTGCTCCAGAAGCGCTTTCCACCAGGCGTAAAAGCGCTCACCTTGCGCTATGGTTTTTCAAGACGGGGGGGGGAGGCACCAACAAAGTGTCCCCCGGTAGGCCAGCACACCGGGGCTCTTCAGTAAGGCAGCAGCTTCACTCCCACGAGGTAGGGAGCCCCAGGTGGCGGTTCCTGGCAGTTCGGCAGCCTACCGGCCACACGTCCCAAGTCAGCACACAGCACACATTCATGGGGTCACAGCCCCAGTACTTATACCCCCAATGTCTTTGTTCTCCCCCTGGCCCAGGGCTCTGCGCCCGGTCCAAACCAGTTCTGGGCGCACTCACACCTTTCTCTAAAGGTGCACCACCACCTCCTTTGTCAGTGTAGGCTCTGGCCCCAGACACACCACAGGGGGGCGGAGCCAGCATTGTGGAAGGCAGGCACAGTCCCATTCAGTCCCAGGTGCTACTCCTTCCACCACTCCAAATGCAGATCAGCCTATTCAGCCTAGCACTGACCCACCCAGCCCCTGTCACTCCAGAGCCAGACATGCAATACACATCAGGCAGGCACAAAGACACATAGCACACAAAAATGCCCACTTCTAAAAGTGGCATTTCTAAAATAGTGATAATAAATCTGCGCACACCATCACACAGCATTTATTACTACTATTCCAAACATACCAAACTTGACCACTCTACTCCTCTCAGATCAGGAATTACCACTGAAGCATATATCAGGGAATCCCCAATGCATTCCTATGAGAGGGCAGCCTCACAGTAGTGAGAAACCAAAATGGCTGTTTGTCACTACCAGGACATGCCACACAGTTAAGGCACATGTCCTACCTTTTACCTACAATGCACCCTGCCCATAGGGCTAGCTAGGACCCTGCAATGGCAGAGGCCTGAGACAGGTTTGAAAGGCTACTTTGGTGGGTGGCGCAATCAGCGCTGCAAACCCACCAGTAGCATTTAATTTACTGGCCCAGGGTATATGAGATACCACATTACTGGGGACTGATAGGTAAATTAAATTAGCCAAACAGGTGTAGACCAATCTTGCCACGTTTTACCATAGAGAGCACATGCACTTTACACTGGACAGCAGTGATAAAGTGCCCAGAGTCCTAAAACCACCAAAACCAGGTCAGAAAAAATATTAGGAGGAAGGCAAAAAGTTCAGGGATGACCCTGCAAAAAGGGCCAAGTCCAACAAGTGGCAGTTTTGACTCACCATAAAGTAGCAGAGGGTTAATATGCCTGCTGAGTAGAATAGTAAAGCCTGCCTTTACCAGCGCATCAAAACAAATGAAATGTATGTGAGAAAGGGGCTATGGAGAGATGAGGGTCACTTCTGCAGGGTGGTAGTGAGGGAATCCGAGGAGGAGGTCACGGGGAGGCGCAAAAAACAAATTGTCTCACTGGGCACAACCAGAGCTAATGCCAGTACTGTTCTCCCTCCATGTATCATAGTATCAAGGCCTTTTTGGACACTTCTCATGAGAAAGCAACAGGAGCGGCTCCTCCACTAAGGCGGAGGGGCGTCGCCCCACTGCTTTCTCGCAGTGCGAGAAGTAGAAACATAAAATGGTAATAACTACCATTTTATGTTTCTTTTTCTTTTTAGAGATTTAAATAGCGCAAACTAGACCCTAGAAATCAGGTATCAGAGCACTTTACATGAGCACCAGTTTCGTTAAAGATGGACACATACATTTTTGTTATGCACGGGGAGATGAAGTGATTTGCCCAGAATCACAAGATGTTGAGCGTCGTTGCCGAGACTCGAACCCGGTTCCCCAGCTTCGAGGTCAACGGCTCTAGCCGTAAGGCTACATCCTCTCCCCAAACTACCATTTTATGTTTCTGCTTCTTGCACTGCGAGAAAGTAGAAGGGTTTGGTTGCGGGTGGGCGGGGCTGCTCTGAGAGCAGGGCTGGGCAGGGGAGGAGTGGTGTGCCCACTCCTGAGTGCGCATGACTGGTTTGGTCGGCCCTCTGGGGCCGACCAAACCAGTCATGCGCACTCTGCCCTTCTCCAATGCAGGCTGCAATGAAGCCTACATGGAGAACATGGCCGGGCTATTAGCCCCTGGCTGGGTGGTGTCCCGACTAATCACAACGCTGCTTGCAGCGTTGTGATTGGCTTAGGGGTGGGAGCCAGGCTGCCTGCTTCCTGTTCCTGCCGGAGGCAGGAGAACAGAAGCAGAGATGACGTGGCACCCGGCCGGCTGGAAGGTAAGTTTAATATATTTTTTTATTATTAAATTAACCACCCCTCCCACCCCTGCGCGCCCACTCCCCTGCGAACCCCTGTCCCCCCACCCGCGAGTCATGCCGGCCGCGACTGGAAAGCAATGCATCTGCAAACATGCTGCCCTGATTTTTGTTTTTATCAAGTGAACTTTCTTTCTGCTGCCTCTGTGAAGAGAATATTTAAAAGTGGTGAAATTATGGGATGGGATCTCATTACATACTATCTAGCTTTGGAATGGCAAAGCTCTGTCTCTCCCAGCTGCAATATTGCTGTTATTGCTTATTTTTGTACAATAAGCATGTTTTAGGCTTCAAGAAGGCTCAGAGATATTGTTTTCTTTCAAAGAACTTGGTGGTTTGGCCAGGAACTGCCTACTCTCATCTCGGTCTGAGGTGGGAAGAGGGCTGGATTGGATTCCACGCAACAACCTCATCTGCTAAAGGTAAGGGAGAGATTTCTCCAGGGGAACTGAGTTGGAGCGTGGCCCAACTCTTGACCCGCTGGTCAGGTGAGACAGCGTTACTGCAGCTAAATTCAAAGATGTCTAAACATGCTTATTTTTCTGCTGCTATGCTTGCTTATAAGGGTGTTTTAAAGGTGTGCATTTGTCATCTGGGTATGAGATGACCCACCTAAACCAAGCAGGTAGGTAGGTGTGGGAGGAGTCCCCAGGGGTAGCAACTAGTTTGTGTGCATTCCACAGTAACGAGTGAGAGCGATCTATAATTAGGAAGAGAAGCAGGAGTATCAGAACCTAACTGAGACCCTATGAGGATAAATGCATGAACAAAAGAGGCTCTATGACCCAGCCGCCCTTGCTCCTTTGCTAGTGTCATAGCGTTAACCGGAGATCAGGCAAAATCAATGAGTCAGTGCACATGAGTGAGAGATACGTTCCACCCTCCACAAGATGAGTTAGAAGCAGTGGCCTAGCTAGACCTACTGCCACCCAGGGTGGACGACCTGCTCCGGGGTGGATTGGGAAGGAAATGGAGGGGTGGGGGGGGGGGGTCTGGCGGCTGATGAGCGACTTGTTCTCGGGGGAATGGTGGTAGTTGACAGACATGACTTGCTCACCTCGGCCACCCCCAAAAACAGTGCCGACCACCCCCCGCTTCCCTCCAGCTATGCCACTGGTTAGAAGAAAATAACTGAGGTTAACTCATTCTCACCTTTCCTTTTTCCTTCCTCTGTCCTCGGGTTGAGCTGTAGCACAAGGCTGGCAGACACCTTTTTGAGATCCTGTGTGCCACTGTGGGGTAAAATACGGCTTAAGAAATCTAAACATGAAGAACCCCCACCAAAGCGACGTCTGCCCATGCTATGTACCACTGTTAAAGAAAAAGCATGCGCAGATATCTGAAACTGTGGGTGGGACTTACTAGCAAAGATAGAAAGCAGTCCTTTGCATAGAAAGTATTTTTTATTTTATTTATTTTGAAGGTTTTGTATAGCGCGAACAAGACCCTTGCGGGTATCAGAGTGCTTTACAGGCAGACATGAGTAATAGGAATACGCATAGCAAAATCGTTTAGACTAATACAGTAATAGTAACTAATATAAATTGGCAAATATATACAAGTGTACACGAATAGTTCAGGTGAATTTGGCCATGAGAATAGCTTTCACTTCTTTTTTGAAAAATGCCGTAGAAGGGATCTGTCTCGTTTCTGGTGGCAGGGCATTCCAAACCCTGGGAGCCATTCCTGAGAAGGTCCAGTTGTAAGTTTTCTTCTGGGCAAATCGTTGTGGTTTCAGTCAGTAGCAGGTTGTTTGAGCTCCTGGTGGATCTGTTGCCACAAGAGAGCACCAATTTGTCAGCTAGGTACCTCGGTGTTCTGTGGTGTAATGCCTTGTATGCCATAGAAGCGATTTTCAAATGAATTCTCGCCTCGAAAGGTAGCCAGTTGAGGGCACGAAGGTCAGGGGAGATGTGACAGTTTCTTTTGGAGCCTGTGATGAGTCTGGCAGCGGAATTGATTGAGGCTCTTAGAGGGGCCGTCGTCGATCTGGGAAGGCCACAAAGAGCGACACTCCCATAATCCACTCTGGGGATTACTAGCGCTTGAACTGCCTGTTTGAAGTCATTTGCGGGCAGGAAGGGTTTGAGTTTTCTCAAAGTGTTCATCTGAAAATGTGCTCCTTTTGTGGAGGCACTGATGTGTTTCTGCATATTTAGCTTACTGTCCAGAGTTACTCCCAGCGATTTCGCTGAGTCGATAATGAGAGGTTGACCGTTGAGTGCTGTTATGTGTTTCATCCACTTGAGGATGGTGGTCGATTGGTTGGGGGGAGCGATTAAGAGGAATTCGTTTTTGAGGGTGTTTAGTTTCAGATGGTTTTTGACCAGCCAGTTCTGCGTTTTTTTGGAGCGTTGCATTGAGAGACTTTATGTAAAGTTGTGTGTCGTCTGCATACATGTGATAGTGGACATTCGAGGACCTGAGAAGTTCGGTGAGTGGTTCTATGAATAGGTTGAAAAGTGTAGGTGAGAGGGATGATCCCTGCGGTACTCCTAAGGTGACTGGGGAGGGCTTGGATAAGGAATGGTTGGTCTTGAATCTTTGTGTTCTATCTTGAAGGAAGGAGGAGAACCAGTTAAGAACAGAACCAGATAGACCCATTCTGTATTTCAAGAGATCTAACAAGTTGTCATGTTTGACGGTGTCGAAGGCAGAGGATAGGTCAAGTAAGATTAGTGGACAGGCTTTGTTTCGGTCCAGGATTTTAAAATGCGTCATCTATTATGTGGGTCATGGCTGATTCAGTACTGTGTCCTGCACGGAACCCAGATTGGTATTGGTCGAGCAGGTTGTATTGTTCTATGTGGTTGCCAAGCTGCGTGTGAACACATTTTTCTAGCAGTTTGGCCAGGGTGAGGCTGTTGGATATTGGGCGATAGTTATTCAGGTCTGAAGGGTCCGCCGATGTCTTCTTTAGGATTGGGCATACCTGTCCTGCTTTAAGGATTTCAGGGATGGTTCCTTGAAGGAGAGAGGTGTTTATGATCTTGGTCCATAGAGGCAATATCATTGGAATTAAGTCTCTTAAATAGTTTGCAGGAAGAGGGTCTGTGAAGTGATTGGATGGATTCAGGGCCGGTAGCGTTTTTAATATAGTTTCTTCGCTGTAGGTATTGAAGGAGGACCAGGAAGCACTGTTTTTGAGGTCAAACTTTGCGGTGCATAGGAGAGGGGCCCCTAGCGGGGGCAATGAAGTGTCCATGTGAGTATCTGTATGGGATAATAAGTCGTTGAGCAAGTCTGACTTTATGTTTTCTGTCTTCCTGGTGAAGTAGGAGGCAAATTCCTCGCACTTAGGTAGTGTGTCTGCGATAGCTTGGGGGAAGTACGAGACACCCTTGGATTGAGATTTGAATAGTTCGAATAGCTTTTTGGGACGATTCTTGGCTTGGTCTAATTGCTTAGTGAAGAAGTCTGCTTTTGATCTTCTTATCTTTCTGTAATAGGCGTTTCTTGTGCTTCTAAGTAACTTGAGATGGTCAGAGGATGGTGCAGATCTCCATCGTCGTTCAATTACTCTTAATGAACGCCTGTCTTCGTTTAGCCTACCATCATACCAGGGTTTGGAGTCTTTTGTAGTGACTCATTTCAGCTGCAAGGGGGCTATGTTGTCTAGTACCCTGCTCATGGAGTGGCAATAATGATTAGTCAGATCTTGTACATCGGATAAACCTTCCGGTGGAAGCATGAGGTTAGGACTAGAGGAAGCGAGCAAGTTGGGACCTACATTTTTTAGGTTTCTCTTCCAAATTTTCGTTCTCGTGGGTTGGACAGAAAGTATTTTAACTGATTCATTGATGTGGAATGTGATGATGTGGTGGTCCGACCAGTCGCAGGGAAGGATCGATTCAAGCTGGGTGGATTCCGCTTTGGAGATTACTAGATCAAGGGTTGAGCCTTTATCATGTGTGGGGCTGTCACAAATTTGGGAGAGGTTAAGGTCTGAGAGGAACGCTTTGAGGCTATTGACCCATGGGTCGTCAAGGTCGTTCCAGTGGAGGTTGAAGTCACCAAGGAATATTTTGTTGACCCGCATTTGTAGCTAGGATATCCATGAGATGTTCGATGAAGGTGAGGTTATCCCCTGGTGGGTGGTAGAATGCATGTAATGAACATAATGGTTTGTTGTTACTAGTGATCTCTAACCGCATGTATTCACAGGAGGAGGGTACCTGGGAGTCGGATCGATTCACGGAGAGGTTGCTCCGATGTATGCAAGCGATACCACCGCCTAGCCTCTCAGTTCTATCTAGTCTCGTGATGTGATAGTTTGGGGGTACTAGTATGTCTAGGATGGGGTTGGAGGATTCGTTTTGCCATGTTTCGGTCAGGATTAGAAGGTCCGGTTCATTAGTGAGTATGAGGTCAGCTATGTCGGCGGCATATCTTGAGGCTGACCTACAATTTAGAAGCATACATTTTAGCTGAGCTTTGGTAAAGGTTGTGTTGGGATCGTGTGATATGGGGACTCGCATGAGGTTGTTTTCAACTATATCTCTGGAGATGTGTCTGGTAGCTCTAAAGGTATTGGAAGGGATGGATTGGATTGTAGAAAATCTATGGAGGCTGTCTGAATGCGCCGTATTAAGGGGCGGCGACGGAGGCTCATAGGAATGTAGTAGAGAGGTTAAGTCCTTCGTTGAAAGAGGATTAATCGGCCGGGATGAGGCATTGGGGAAGGGTATTGTTCTCCACCAAGGGGGCTCATGTTTCTGGCAGCTTGCGTGCCGTTGTTGGGTGAGTTTCGAGTGATTGATATGTAGGAATGTCTTAGATTCTAGTGTGGACCGCGTGGACTTGGGTTGTAGCAGAATCAGGTCATGTAGAGTTTGGAGGTCCTCTTTGACTTGTTGTAGTGATAATAATATCTGATCGAGTCTAGTGTCCGGTGTCGGTGTTAACATATTTGAGGTGTGGAATGTGGTTGAGGGATGTGAGGTGATTCCTTGTGTAACGTTTGGGAGGGAATCATGAATTGGTTCTTTTTGTTGCATTCTTTCTGAGTGGTAATCAATAGAGCAGGGGGGAGTAGATGCGGGGAGTGAGGAGGTATGGATGTGTGTTAGTTGCGGGACGGAGGGATTAGTGATGGGGGAGCAAGGGCGGGTAAGAGCGAGGGCTGGGAAGCTGTAGGGGAGTAGGGTGTAGTTGGAATAGAGTGAGTATTGGGCGTGCTGGGGGTGGAGTAGGGAGAGGGAAGGTGTGTGCTATCTTGAGGCTGAGAGGGGAATGGGTGTGGGGTATGAGCACTTAACCATTTTAGGAAAATGAATGAAGGACCCTAAAAATAAGATAGACACAGAACAGTGGCCAGCATTTTTTAATTGTTATGAGAAAGACAAAATATTGAAATATGAGTCTCAGTTCTGCGGAATGAAGCAATCCCATGAGAAAATACAATATCAAATCAGTCACTTGAGCAACAGGGTTAGGGCTTGGGCTCGTAGGCCCTCAACTCCACTGTACATATTTCCCCAAATAATTGAGCCAGCAGAAAAGGCATAAGATAAGGATAAGGATGTTTTAGATATTTACAATACCTCACACCACCTGGAGATATGCCTGTATCTGTGACTTTACATAGGACAGTGGAACACAAGGAGACAATGCAGAAGCAAGCGCAGCGAGGCAACCAGCAGACAGTAAAGCATTAGAGAAAGGTGGACAGCACTCAATGGGTGGGGTGATTCCACCACCCCACCACACATCGCTCCAGACCCGATGTATGACGAACCCTGCATGCATTTCTCAGGCATGCCTTTACTCTGCAATCACTACCCTCACTGCGACGTTACCACGCAAGTCGTTACAATTACTTGCCTTGGGGAGCTCCGGACTTTGAAATAGTATAAATTACTACTCCAACTCTAGTCAGTGTATCAGTAGGGAAGAAGTTGGACTTGAAATCCAACACCAGTCCAGCAACTTGCCCCCTAAAGCAAGTCGTTGTAACGACTTGCGTGGTACAGGAACTCGTGGTAATGTCCCAGTGGAGGTAGTGACTACGGAGTAAAGGCAGGTCATGGTTCTGCCTGCGGGGTAAAGGACGTTTCCCCTCTAAACCCGCCCTCGTTGGGGTAGAAGGATCCCAGAGTCTATTCTACCCCCACTGGACTCCAGACAAAATGGACCTGTAGCCCGACGATTACCAGAGAACGCTTGAAATGTACTATAGGACGTATGGCCAGATACTTAAACAGAGGCAAACAGGGTGACCCACATGCCCCACCTTCTAGCAATGTTGATGATGAGGCTGCTGATCAGGACTCTCCTCTTGCCTTTGAGAGACTGCCCCATCCCGGAGGCCGAATAACAATACACGTTGATTTGTCCCCTGCTGACTTGATTAACACAAAGAAACAATCCCCAACATGATTGATTGTCCCTCAAAGGTCCATGGATAATTGCAGCCGCGGCCCGTGCAGGTAAGAGTGGTGGGGAGGTGGGGCTCAGTGGGGGGGATTTCGATGGACGATGACACAGGAAAATTAATTCTTTATTTAATTTTCCCTCATCATTGTCCGTCGAAATCCCTCCCCCCACTGGGCCCCACCGCTCTTACCTGCACGGCCGCGGCTGGATAATTGCAGATGGTGTTTGAGGTGAATAAGCTGAATTTGGTGGATGTGTCAATAGTTCAAATTGGTGTTGCCGAATGAGGAGAGAGACCAAGTGACAGAGAAGATCAGTTGGCCGTGACAGGCTCTTTCAAATGATGGTGCCTTGGCAACAGAAAGGATGAGTTTGTGAGTTCTATGATGGAGGTGTGCCCAGTCAAAACAGACTGGACAAAATGTTCAAATTTTAAGCAGAATAAAGGAGAGACAATGGCAGATTAATTAGATCATCTAAAGGATGTATTTGAACTATACTTGGGCATTTCTTGTCCTACAGAACAAGCTCATGAACTCGGAGATGCTCTCTGTGTGCAGGGATTAATACCTAACATACGGAATCAACTGCACAAACTTTGCATCATATTGCAAACTAAGAAACTGGTCACAGTGGCCAAGCACTGCATCACAGTGCAGGAAATAAAGAATGAATCAAACAAATTTAAATTGTCGGCTTTATAGCAGACAGTAAAAGGATGCAAGAGGGGAGCGTGTAACCCAAGGAAAGATCAGGTCAGATGGGAAGGCGAGCGAGTAGATCAAATATTAGAAGGGGTAGACGCGAGCAAGTCCCCTCAGGTTGGTCAAGTTTCAATTGTCTCAATTAAAAATCAAGCATCCCACCCCAGCCCAACCCAGCCCCTGAGTTTACCCAGAACACTCAAATCCAGTATCCAGAACACTAGGACAGCCCAAGAGGTCCAGACTGTACAATCAGACTCCAAATCCTTTTTGAACAAAAGGGTGCTTATGTGAAATGCATGATTAAGGGTAAACATAAATTTTTTCTCACTGATACCGGCGCTAGTCGGTCACCCCTAAAAACTTCTGAGTTCCCTTCAGTACCACTCGCGGACCTGTCCATTGATGTAGTTGTCGTCTTAAATCAATGACCTCCCCATCTCATTCCTGATCCCGTATCTGTTACACTGTGTCTTATTAATGATAAACATGCTTTTTTACTGAGCCTTATTCATCTGCAAATCTGTTGGATGGAGAATTACTGTGTAAACTAAACTGAGCCATCCCATGCAAGTGTGATGGAGTGTTTCTAAATAGTCTGCAAACAAAGGAAAATGAAGATTTAGCGGTGTTGCTTGAATCAGACGGTCAAAATGTTGAATTTTATTATCAAATGTCTGAAGACTTAACTAAGTTGCTTGACCATGTTCCTTCTGCCTTGTGGTCTACACATGCCATTGATGTTGGTTGCATCCAATCTACGGAACCTCTGAAAATTAAGGTCAATCCCATGGCGAATTTACCCGAATCTTACTGTATCCCTTGCACCCCAAGACAGGAGCCAGAATCCAATCTATTTATACCAGTTTTATTAAACAGGGCCTCTTAGCGTCAACTGTGAAAGCATGTAGCACGCGGATCAATCAATCAATCAATCAGGGGTTTGTTAAAGCGCGACTACTCACCCATAAGGGTCTCAAGGCGCTAGGGGTGGGGGGGGGGTGCAGGTTCCATCCATCAAGGAGGGGGTCTGTCGAAGAGCCAGGTTTTGAGGTTTCTTGCGAAGATGGGGAGCGATGTTGTCTGTCTGAGGTGGAGCGGAAGGGCGTTCCATGCTTTGGCCGCGAGGAAGGAGAAGGAGCGGCCTCCCGATCTGGTCTTTCTGGTGCGGGGGACCACGGCGTAGGAGAGCTGGGCTGATCGTAGGGTCCTTTGGGGTGCGTGGAATTTGAGTCGGCTGTTCAGGTATGCTGGTCCGGTGCCGTGGAGGGCCTTGTGTGCGTGGGTGAGCATCTTGAAGGTGAATCTCGCCTCGACAGGGAGCCAGTGGAGTGTGCGCAGGTGCTGGGAGATGTGGCAGTGTTTTGGCAGGTTGAGGACCAGTCTTGCGGCGGCATTCTGGATGTTCTGTAGCTTGCGGGTGAGGTTTTTGTTTATTCCGGCGTAGAGTGCGTTGCCGTAGTCGAGTCTGCTGGTGACCAGGGCGTGAGTGACGGTCTTTCGGTGTTCGAGGGGGATCCATTTGAAGGTCTTACGAAGGAGGCGGAGGGTGTGGAAGCAGGAAGACGAGACAGAGTTGATCTGGCGGATCCATCTCATCAAGAAAGCATGTAAGCCTAATGTGTACTATTTTATGCAAGACCTCTACACCATTATGAGCATGGTGATTTCCAGTCTTCCCATAGTGCCCAGCCTCACTAGCATCCTTCGGTGCATCCCAGCCAGTGCCCGATGATTTACTGCAGCGGATCTATGTTCTGCCTTCTTCTCCATCCACATCCTTCGAGACAGTCAATTTCCCTTTGTGCTTCAATTCGCTGGAGGCCAGCTAACTTGGTAGAGGCTGCCACAAGGGCTTACAGGGTCATCATCTCTGTTTTCCCATGAACTAGAATAAGATTTGGACACCTAGGTCTACCCTGAGTTATCTACATTCGTACAATATGCTTGATGATGTGTTACTTTATCTACCGCCTTAGAACAACGCAAGGTCGATTCCCTCAGTTTTCTCAATGAACTGGCTAGAAAGGGGCATAAGGCTTCAAGAAACAAACTGCATACACTTCTTCATCAAATCCATAATAAGTTCTGCATTTCTCACAGACTTTGTCAAATTTCCTTGGGCAACCCCTCCTCTCATGTACCAACCATTCCGCCTCTATACACATGTTCATACCCTCTTGACACATGGCTTTTGTTGGTGTTTGCCCCTGTCCCTACTTTTTGGCAATATCTCATTTTGCAACAATGCAACTTAACATACAAAACAGAAATTGCTTTCTGGCGATGTCCACATCACTCGGGATACCAAGTATTAGCAGGTAGGGGGGTGTTGGGGATATCTGTTTCTATGATGGCTTCTGAATCTTGTATCTCCTTTCCCCAATATATGCTCACCTTGGGAGATGCCCAAATCATGAGGATAAACGTGCCCTCCTCTGTGATGCACCGTAAGTAGTAAGAGTTCGAGGCGCTCCCCGTTTTGAATATTCTGCTCCTATTAAATTATATTTGATGCAAAATTTGGATTTATATTAATCTTAGATTAGCTTTGATTGATACTTCCCTTGGATGCATCAGGGCCACTTCCAAGTCTATATCTTCTAGGGCTCCTAGCTTAGTTTCCCACCTGTGTTGGAGGTTTTGAAGATTGTCTGGAGTGTTATTAATATTAGTGCAGAAGATTTATGACACCAGACTCTGGGCGAACTCACCCATCAAAACCCAGTTTTCCACAAGGCTGTGTTCAGGGATTTCTGTCCAAATAATCACATGTGTGAGGTGAATGTATTGATATATCTGAATAGATGCCATTTGTTGGTCCTCCTACAGTGCATCAATTGTTATAGTTTCTCCCTCTCCCATCACGTCCACCAAGGACCCTATCTCAATATCATCCCTTTGTTTACAGCCAAAAAGCTTTTGCATACTTCTTTGCACAATGGTGTGGACAATGTTATCTTCCCCTTTCAGCCCAGAGATTTAGTGGCATCATCCCACCCTTTCAGGTTTGGTTGTGTTGGCGCAGATGTTTCCTGTCTTTCTTTCTGTAAATATAGTGTATGTATATATGTGGCAGGTTCCATTAGTGTTCTCTCTAGTCTGGTCGCTGGCTCACTATATTAGGTAAACCTCCATTCGTTAATAACCTGGAGTTGTGAGGCCCTATGGTATACCCTAATGTTAGGGAGGACCATTCCACAAATGTAGTTTGATAAATAGAGAGTTTGTAGGGCTATATTAGGGGTGTCTCCATCACAGAGACATATCCACAGTATTATATCTAGACTATCAAAGTATGTTTCTGGCACCAGAAGGGAGGTGTTCTGCAGTCCATACAACTGTTTGGGTAAGGGAAAAATAGAGGCCCTGCCCATAATCGATAAGTTTATGCCACCTCTGTGCATCCTCCCAAAATTCACCAAAAACCCTTCTAGGTTTCACTCCAGGAACTTATCTCTATTAACTTTTATCTTGATTCCCAAATACCTGAAGCCTGTTCGAGACACACGGAAGGACCAATTCAGTCTGTCCAGGCCCTCCAAATCCTAAATCTGATAAAAGGTTGATTTATCCCAGTTGATGCAGTAGCCTGAATATGTTTCAAAATAACAAAGGACTGACAGGACCACAGCGCACCCAACACCCCAGTGGCTCCAGGCACAGTGCAAATAATAGGGGCAAAAGCGGCCTCGTGCCTCTCCCAAGTCCAAACGTGTTGGAGAGCACTTCATTCAACCTCACCGCTGCTGTGGGTGTTTTACATAGCAGGACCACCCACTTGCAAAAATTGGGTCCGAACCTGAATCGTCTCAGGGTCAAATAGGGCTGCGCCCAGTCAAGTGAGTCAATAGCCTTCTTGGCATCTAACAACAATAAGGCCTGGGGGTCTTGCTCATCTTTGGTTCTGTCCAGCCAGACATGTAGTCATCTGAGATTAAGCCTTGTTGCCCTCCCCGGCATAAACCTATCTAATGTTAAGCAACCAGGACTGTTGCGGAATGAAGGCTGGGATCCTATATATTTTAATGGTCTCCCAGATTGTAACATGCTGTAATAACGTGCTATTCCCTCCCACTCAAGGGGGGTCCAATAGCTCGCTATGGCCTTCAATCCCAACTTTGAAGGCAGATTTTAACAAGCTAAGCCGACTCAAAGCCCTATGGTTGAAAAAGATGTAGCCTTAACATCTGCCTGCAAAACGTTCAAATTGCAGGTTGCAAGGACTTCTAGTGAAATACAGTCCTTTTTAAACACCAATCTCCCAATACATTTCGGCGAACTAGCACACTGCATTTTTAATGCGTCCAATACTGCCAGTATTGCGCACTTTTTTAAAGTTATTGAGACTGGCTTCGTTAGTTCCTTCCAGAAAATCTTTGGAATAATACCGACCATTATATATTCCCTTTTTTCAAGTGTATTCGGGGGCATACCTTTGGTGTTATTCCTCATTTGTCTGCATTTTAGTTCTATTTTTGCTTCTCTGCAGTGGATGTTCCGTTTCGAGGGCCACTGGTAATGCAATTACCACCGGTCCAGCTGTGCTGTGAGCTCATGTTACGATTCCTTGGAACGCCTATGCTCCAAGAACTGAACACTGACTGGTCATTGTCCTTCCAACCCACTTGGGTTACCTGTGTACAACCTGTATTTCATTGCCTGTGGTGCCCCTTTAAATGGGCACTGGATGTCTGCCTAGCTCTGCGGATGCCGGTTCTTATGGACATAAACCTGTTGATCAGTCCTATAACGACCCATTTTCGGAGTTGTCCCATGAACTTACGACTGCTTCAAGATGCATGGTGCGAGCCACTCCCTCCAGGGTAGATGGGTGCTTCAGCACCAGAATTACCACACTTTGGCTCTAATAACATGGATGCAGGACAGCAGGCTAATTCCTCAGCATTGGCTGATAACGAGTTACTCGATTTACTAAACATTGATCTTGTGGAAGATATCTCGGATGCCTCTGGATCTACTTAATTTGGCAAGTTTTCCAAATTTTCATGTTATATTTTTTTTATTATGTTAATAGGTTTTTTTATATGACATGCTTATTAGCATTAATTTGAATTTGCGTCTCTTGGCTTTTGCTTTTTAGTATTTTGCTAGTCACTTAGTTACTTTCCCGACCAAGGAGGGGTTGAGGTGAGTTTCCTTTTGGACCCACTTTGGTTATCCCTTAGTTCTGCATATTACACATTTTAGGCTGCTTTTGCTTCACACAGTCTCACATAATATATTTGTTTTTGTGTCATGATATTACTTTAGAAATGTGCTGCACATGTTATTTGTTATTTCGTTTTTCTTCTCGGGATTTAATCTGAGTCGAACACCATGGTGTACTGTTTTCGTGTGCTCGGTCAGCAATATCTCCTAACATTTTAGACACAACACAAGAGCACAGCTGCTGTTTTCCAACTCGGTAGTTCTTATCATATATACTATGACTTGCCCCCTTGTAAAACAGAGATGAGAATCCTAGCAGAGGGAGAGGTCTTGGAACGAGCGCCCCAGCTTGCATAAACTGAATTTACACTTACGATGTGGACCACCTAACCACAAATACCAGGCATGGGGGCCGGTGCTAATCCCAGAGATCACTGATATATTCCTGTGCTCACATAGTGAGGGTAGGCCTAGAAAGATATATCATTTACCATGTTAGGGCTGTTCATTGTATACAGTTCACTAGTAATGTTGATTACTTTGCTTAGTTGTATGTGTTTTCTAATTGCAGCACAACTGCTTCATAATGGACAATGTTAGTTTCAATAAATATTGTAAACATCTTTATGTATGATTGAGATGATCACCTTGGCTACCTTTCGTGGTGTCTTGCGAGTTAGAATTGACTGAACCCTTTCTGGCACCTGATGGACTCTGTAGAACTGTGATGTAAGTGTTAGAGCAGAATGCAATGAAGGTTCATTTAGAATGTTGAGTTTGCAGTTAAACACAGACAAATACAGATGTGTTATACCGAACTCAGTGTATGGCGTAGTCATTGCCCAGTACCCAGGCTGGGGAGGATGCTGCAACTGGCAATGAGATAGGGGATAAGTAACCTGAACATTGACAGTGCTCTGCCAGAGAGTTTGCCGTGGTCCAAGCAAACTGCTCACGCACGTCATGTGTGTTGCAGTTAAGGTACAGAACTGATACTTAACACATGTGAAGTTAAAACACAAATCCTGCCGCTGTAAAGAAGTTGAAAATAAAGAAAGAATTGCAAAGAAATTTGCATATTGGTAGCCAAGAACCTGCTAGTCAGACCGTACATAAAGGTGCAGCGTTGCTACACAATATAAAGCCAGATGTAATATGAAGCGTTAAAGCTGAAGGCAGATACAACCAGGTTTTCAAAGAGCAGCAATTGATAATCATTAATTGCAAGATAATATTACAAATAGAAAGTGGTGAAGACAAAGAGCGCACAATAAGATGCCAAAGAATAAAACTGTCATTTACTCACCAGAAACTGAGTAAAGTGAGACAGTACGACCTCAGGGCCAGGCGCCACAACCCAGGCAAAGCACAGGGGGGGTGTTTACGCTGCTGGTGAGTCTTGTCAAGCCGTCTGAAGTGGAAAGACTCAGCACACTCATCAGACATTCTAAGATCAATGAATTTAATGATGAAGAATCTATGCGTCTGAGAGTTATTGACGGGAGCTTGTCAAATTCATTCAGAAAACGAATGCTGAGAGAAACTCTTATTCTGGAGCAAATGTTAACGGCTGCCAGAACTGAAGAGCGTGCTGATAGACAAGCTGCTGACATGGAGGCCAGAGGGCCCAGAATTAATCCGTCATCAGTGTGAAAAGTAAGCTAAAACAAAAGACTGAAGGACGCAAAGTGATGTATACACGTAAAAAGACGTTGTTTTTTAGATGTGGATTTTCATTTCCACACGAAGGTAAATGTCCCACAGATATGTAAAGGCTGTGGGAAGGGGAATCATTTTGTGACAGTTTGCAGAGCGAAGGAAAACGTTTGTGAGTCGCGGGTCGAAGTCAAAATGGTCGCTAGAACATTCCACACGCCACGTTCGACACACACCCACAAGGCCAAGTGGCGACATCAGTTAAGACAAATCGACATTGAAGGAAGCCGATCGTCATCTAAGTCATTGTCAAATAGTTCTTCTGTATCAGTATCAAGTGAAAGTGAACAAAATGATTGTGCCATGTTGATGTTTACCTCAGAAAAGTATGCGCATGTGGTTTGTCCGCTTGTGAAGAAAAATGTCAGTCAAAGAAATACCGACATGCCAAAACACCAAAGTCATTCAAACATTGTCCGGAGATTACACTGAAAGTAAATGGTTGTGCGATACCTTTTATTATCGAAAGTGGTGCACCAATAAACATTATACCTGAGGGGAAATACAATGAATTATCTCCATTACCGTAACTTACACCTTCGAAAACTAAAGTGTATTCATGGACTGCATAGATGCCCTTAAAAAGTCAAGGTTCATTTGTAGCGACAATGAAACACAAGAAAATGAAGGTGCAAGCACCCATCCATGTGCTTCAAGGCACAGCATCAAGTGCCTGTCTACTGAATTTCAGCACAGCCGCTAATATGGGATTGATTTCCGTGAATTAAACATCAGTGCTCACCACAAAATAGTAAGTCAGTTCCCTTTGTTATTACATGGTTTTGGAAATTTAAGACTATGAAATTAAAGTTGCATATAAATGAGGATGTCCGTCCTGTTTCTCAAAGACATAGGCAAACTGCTTTTCATTTACAAGTAGCTGTTAAAAAAGAACTCAAATCGTTACTTAAACATGACATCATTGAACGTTCTACTGGTCCAACACAATGGGTGTCTCCCAAAGTGGTAGTGCCCAAAAAGGACAGTGATGGAGCTGTACGCATATGCGTTGGCATGTGTCAGGCAAACAAGGCAATTGAACAAGAATGACATCAAGGTCCTCACATTGCTGACATGATAACGCAAATAAATGATGCAAAGATGTTCTCTTGCCTCGATTTAAATAAAGGTTATTATTAGTTGGAACTCGAAGAAAGTTGCAGGGACATTACAGTCTTTTCTACAATTGTTGGTCTGTTTCGATACAAAAGACTATGTGTTGGTGGGTCATCGGCTACAGAACTTTTCCAAGACATCATTCGTGGCATCTCACAGCCTGCCATGAATGTGTTCAATTATAGCAATGACATATTGGTTTTCAGAGCTACACAAAAACAGCACAATAAAGCTCTTACACAGATATGTCGTTTACTTGCTGAAGCACGTTTGACTTTGAGAGCAGACAAGTGTGAGTTTCATAAAACAAAGCTAGTATTCTTTGGCCGTATCTTTTCTGATGGGGGCATGACACCAGATCCTGCTAAAGTACAAGCAATGTCAAATGCTGATTCCCCCACAAGATGCTTCTATGGTGTGTTGATTTCTTGGCATGGCCAGTTACTGTTCCAGATACATACAAGACTTTCCACAGTAAGTGCTCCATTAAGAGTCTTGACAAAAAAGAATGTTTCATTTCATTGGTCCCATCAATGTAAGAAATGTTTAGGCTCTCCTGTTTAAGATTTAAACCTATAATAACTGATAAAACCCCACCGAAAGGGAAATAGCCATCACCAGTGTAAACATATAAACACTGAAAAAACACCTGCACAGCCCCAAACTAAATGCCATTCAAAGAAAGGAAAAGGGGAGTGAAAGAGTGATTTTTATTTCTTCCTGAGGGGGCCAATACAATGTAACTTTGTTATACACGTCTCAGCAAGAAATACTGCTGAACATTATTCTGCTTGAGTTTTGTTGTTTAGGGGTGTCACTAAAATATTGTTTCTTCTTCTTTTTGCTTATTTCAGTTTTGTGGTCTTTGGTCTTAAGATGCAGGGTTTAGAAGCATGTTTTAGGTCTTGTTTAAACATGTTATAAACTGCAGAGAATCAGGAAATATCAAAATCATATTTGATATTTTGGCTACATTTGATTCTTTCACTGATAGGTAAAATGGCTGGTGTCATAAGAATCTTTCCCAATATGTACCATCACATTTACCAACAGAGAATGGGTAAAAACCCTTGATACATCAGCCCCCTTTTCTAGTGAGTCGGTATTAACAGTATGTGAACTGCCAAACACCCCAGGCTTTAGACATGCAATGCAAGCTGCAGTGACAGGTATATGTGAAAAGAGTGCTGTCACCAAGCATCTGGGATAGTGGTGAAAACATGACACCAGACTTTTGGAAAACATGGAACTCAGTGTCACTTGGAATGCTGCTGCAAAAAGTTCTTACCAAGTTCAACAAAGATTGGAGTGATATTGTTTGTATTTGCAGTGATTCAGCTATGTACATGAAAAAGTTGTGCGATGACCTGTTAAAGTCAATACCTGAGCTGAAGTGCTTCCCCATAAGAGATCATTGCCACTTGTTAGATGGCATGCTGAAAGCATCTTTACAATCTTCAGAGTTAATAAACAATGCTATTGACTTTTTAGTCCATTCTGGTGCACTGTTTCGTTATGCTCAGGAACTAAAATGCAAATATTTCTCATTTTGTGCTTTGTGTGGCATCAAAGAAAGAGTCATCCCAACTGTGTCACTTAGCTGGTGGTTCTCAATCCTAGAGGCCATGAATGCTATGTTATCCATGTGGCAAACGTTTACAGAACGTTTGCTGAGTGATGATGCCAAAGGCAAGAAATGAGAGGATCTTTGGTCGCATATTGATAGTGATGTGAAAAACAGTACACTCTACTGCATTCTTAGATTTTTACAGGAAAACATGACTGCTGTAGTGGAGATAAAAAAAAGTCTGAAAACACCCTTGTCTACCAAGTGTTCAGCATAATTGGTGTAGATGTGAAACATCTCCTTGAGAGAAGGCGGCGCGACACTTTTAGTGGCTTTGGCACTGCAACATGTCCCATGTTAGAGTGCTTGCCACTTGGTAAGCAAAGAAATGTTAAGGAGCTATTCAGGAACTTGTATTTTACAATGTATGAGAAATGGCTTGCAATGATGCATAGAAATGCTTCACCAACCATGGCCTTTGAAGTCAATGAAGCCTCACTGTGGTACTCTGCACAAGTTCTAGATCCTTTCCATAAAAGGTAATTTTCTCTGGAGTTTCAAAAGTGCTGCTTTATTTTTGAGCGCTTCTATAACTCTGTGGGCATACGCGCCCAGTTCTACGCATATGTTGCAGAAACTTCCCTTCAGGATCGCAATCATCAGGTGCACCAGTACTGGCATGGAAAAACTATGTAAGTGGCCATAGTGGCTGTTTTGGCGTTGCCTGTCTCAAGTGCCAATGCTGAGACGGCCTTTTCACAGATAAAACTTTACATGGGAAGGTAAGAGCGAGCGCGCATGACCAAAGACTCACTGAAGAAATATTGTAAGGTGTACTACAATAAGTTTGATTTCTAAAAATGTATTTGTACCTCATATACACTGTACGTTCACTGTGTATCTACCATGCACTATCAGTGCAGAAAGCAAGCAATAATAAAATCAAAACGTTCCATAAAAACCGGAAAAACACTGTTTCTGTTGTTTTTAATGGTGCGAAAATGTGTAACCACTGACAACCACTGTTTTTTAAGGTATTGAAATCACTTAAAAACACTGAAAAAACCCCACCAGAATTTATCAAAAATAGAAACTGAAAACAGGAAAGCCTAGAAATGTTTTAAGAAAATCAAACAAGCCATTGAGAATGCTACTGAAATGGCATACTTGAATCAGAAGCTTCATACAGAAGTTGTTGTTGGCGCTAGCCCAGTCGGGTTAGGTGCTATTTTTGCACAGCAGACACCCGAATGCTCGAAGGCATATTGTGGCACATGCAAATAGAATTTTCTCCCAATCAGAACTTGCTTACTCACAACCTGAAAAAGAAAGCTCAGTCGTGGAATGGCCTTGTGTCAATTTCCTTGTATTCCTGTAAGGAAAACCTTTTACGATGGTAACTGATCATCAAGCTTTACTGACTTTATTTGGTTATCCAAAGGGCAAAATGCCCCTTCACATTGAGTCATGGGGACTACGGTTACAAGAGTACAGTTATACCATTGTGCATCATCCAGGGATGGATCAGAACCCTGCTGGCTACTTTTCTAGAGTGTCTATACAAGGTCACAGTACTCCCTCCAAGACGGCTGAGGCCTATATTAACTTCACTGCAAAATCAAAAACAACAGCTGCCATTTCGTTAGCCCAGATTGTCACTGCCACTAGCCATGATAGTAACATGTGTAGTTGAAAGATATAATTACACATCAGTCATAGAACCAACACACTCGACCTCTCACCAGTGATGGTGAATATAAAAAATACAAAAATGTCAAAGATAAACTGTCCATAGTTCAAGAAGGAGTTTTTAAAAATTATCTTTATTGAATTTTAAATGCAAACAAATAGACATTTGACAATTTGCATAGTATCAGCCGTTTACAACACTGAGTCTCACAGAATTATTATCAACACATGATATTTGAGCCATCTCATATAGTATTAATATAGCCGACCACTAGATGTGGATCTGACCCACAGGAGGACTTAATGGGGGGAGGCTGCCCATCAGCGGGTGAATCGGGGGCCGGGGATTGAGTAAGTAAGTAAGTAAATTTATTGTACAGTTAATTAAAACCATTACAAGCAATCTTCAATTTACACAGTTTCATGGTAAAAAGGGAACATAACAAATTACATTAGTGTTGTGGCAGTTCTTCAATAAAAAAACATTATTAAGAATACGAAAATAGGAACTATTAAAATGTGGTTAGTAGTTTATGAACATAAAATTAACCTGAAAGCTAGCCCAAACCTCTTCTATTGGTACTTCCTTCACCTTAGAGAATGTAGTCAAGAAAACCAGAGCATAGTTAAAATTAGGTGGCTTGGGAATTGCCATAAAATGCGTGGTCTGCTTAGTATACAAATATTTCTAAAAGCTAAAGTTCGTGGCAAATTAGGCCTGGCATGTGTTACGAGGTAAAAAAGTACTTAGTGCAAAGACGGCATCAAGGGTGGGTGCGGGGCATCATAGGTTGGCCCGCCTAGTGGTTTGGGCTTGCTAGTTCTCCATTTCGATTCGGCTAATTATTAGAAACCTATAGTACAAAGGGGCGACATAGGATAGCCCACCGCATGATCTTAAGCTTACCTCGCTTCAGTCCAACAAATGATTAAGACATGTAATACCAAAAAACCCACAATAGAACAGAGGAATTCCTAAAAGTGCCTTTAAAAGATACACAGAGTCAGTTAATCAAAGAACGAGAATTACAGTGAAGCTTTTAAGCCAAGCTGGCATAGTTTTTTTAAATCGGTGCCGTTGTCTCTTCAGGTGTAATAATTTGGAACAGTAATAATCAATGAGGATCAGTTTTCCAGCTAGACCCTTGTTCCCACCAGATTACTTTGGCATCTTGGAGTACAGGAGGTGCGCCGAGTACCGACGCTGTACTTCTTATTTCTTCGCTGATGCGATCAGGTGCTTTCTCAGTGAGGATTATGGAGCTATATCCCGCTCTGCATCCAGACCACTGTTATCTTTTTGGCATTCTTTCAGAATATTAAGGCGAGCATCGGCGGCTACAAGAAATTTTACCATCCGACAGCTCAGTTGGATGTCAATGCCGAAAAAGCATGCCAACACCGCTTGCCTGCAAGACCGTATCCGGTTTTAGTTGAAAAGCGGTCTCAGGAGGGTCCGGCATTCTTGTAGTAGTTCCCTACAAATAGCAATAAGGTGCACTATATTTTCTTCGCCATCACCACAGAGACGGCACTTTGCTGGTATCGGAGGGCGTAGCCAGGGGGGTAGATGATTTGCAGAGGGCAGCAGCACTAGGCGCAGTTTCAAGAACTTCTCTTTCATCTTTTTAGAGAAACCAGTCTGAAGGTATGCTTGGGGCGAGAGTTTAGTGTAGGATTGTACAGTGAGACAGAAAAGTTTCCCCTTGGATCCAAATCCTAACACACTTTAGTAGTTGCTTAAAAGGAAAAACCACTATTGTTGTTCACTTCAAACTCGTACTACTTATCCACTCCTATTCATATCACATAACATCAAATACTGACTCATATAATTCAAATATTAAAAAACATGTTTTAATTAAAATCCTGTTATCACAAAAATGTTAAAAAGATTTTTCAATCACAATAAAAACATCAATATATTTCATACACTTAATAGAATTGATATAAACAGCTATTACAACGCTACATAAAACACAGATGACACTATACCCCCACATACAAGAGAAAAGAATTTAAATTAGACACTCAAGTTGGTCATTATTCAATACATATCCTTCACAACCAAATATAGGGACACGGTCTGAATGCCCTTTTGCTTTAAGCAATTACAGAATGCCGTTCCTCCAAGGATTATGTGATCAGTTTGCGTCGACGCGTTTCGATGGTTCAAAAATATTTAGTCCATCTTTTTCAAGACACTTATACACTTTTTCTCTTATAATACTCCTTGGTTAGAAAATCCTTATTTATGTATCAGCTATATTCGAATGTAAAAACTCTAAAATCTCGAATGTCACAAGTTTCTGAAATTTTTTTCCTCAATACGATTTCCTGCCAGGGCTTCAACCTCGCTATCCAGAGATTGTTACTGACACCCCGGTCGACAAGGTCTCATTGGTTTGGAGTCAATTCAATTTTGAAATTCTGACTCTCGTGGTACCAATCCTCTCACCTTATGGGTCATAACTTGCTCCGCATCGAGGGGCAATCACGTCCGCCTCTTGTCCCGGTGTGCTAAAGAATTACAGCCGAGGATTGTACAGTGAGCCAGCCATGTGCCCGCTCTGCCAGGGAGGCTTTATCCTGCAAGAGTGATTCTTTCCTGACTGTATTGTTAACTGCTTTTTTGAAACCTGCCGGGGACCCTGGGAGTTCCCATAGTTGTCGTAGCCCCAGCTGGTTGATAGCAGCCTCCAAATATAGCCTTGCTGGGCAAGTTTCTTTGGCTTGAAGTTCCTTCCACATAAGGGCATTTAGCGTTTTCGGTTCTCCCCTGCTTATTTTGTGCCAGCTTTTTATGTATGTTCCTTTGCGTGCCAGCTCTTCTCTTCGGAGCCCAAATTCCAGCCTCATCTGTGCGGGGGATGTGTACCCCGGCAAGCCGAAGATCATGCGCAGTGCTCTTGCTACAGTTAAGTCTACTGTGTCAGCGTCCCTCCCTCTCATCGCTTCGCTGCCATAAGAAATGGATGGAATTAGTTTCGCCTGGATCACCCTTGTAAGAGGGAGGAGACTTGGTCCAGTGATTTTATTTTTTAAATTCCTTAGAGCTACCGCAGTCATCAATCCTCTCTTTTTTATAGCATCACATTGTGGCTTGAAATTGCTCTTATAATCTATGATGACCCCCAAGTATCTGTATTCGCAAACAGCGTCCAGCTTCCTCGATGCCAAGAACCAGTTATTTGTTGTTCTCTTTTTGTGGGTGTTGACACACATAACTTTAGATTTTTCTTGGTTGATACTAAGCATATTTATTGCAGAATATCGCGACGTAATGTCCAGTAACTGCTGTAGGCCGGGGATTGATCAGTAGTGTCTTGTGTTAGGGTGTGGGGCTATGTGCAGAAGGGCGCCCAGATATCCCTGGTGCGGGATGTGGGGGGCTGTAGGTTGGCATAATCCCCTCATGTGCTCTCACATCGGCCTATAATCTCCAGCCAGTCTAAAGGAGTAGGTGGTCTGGCACTACTCCAATGTAATGCTATCTCCCTTTTGCCCAGTAACAGTGCCTTAGAAACCAGGCAGCGAAGTGCGTGGGGCACATTTTGTGTATAGCCCAGCAGGGCAACAAGGAGGTCTGGGGTCATAGTGTGTTCAGACATGGCTGATATGTGTGTGCATATAGCCATGTAATCACTGTATGGTAACTGTTCCTGAAGTTAAGGTTCATAACCGATTTGGTGGCGCTGCTGTCCCCCACGGGCCCCGCGAGAGGGCTCTTTGTCGGAGATAGGAAGATAGGGTGTCTTTTCCCTACTCCTATTTATTTATATTTTATTTCACTTTCACATGGTCCTGACGAAGCGCACGGGGATCCAGTAGGGACCCAATGATAGCGCGAAACATGTTGACCTACACGCACACTCACAGTCACACACGGGCACTAGGAGCAGTGGAGTAATATCCTGACCTCTATGTTATTTGTCAATAGAGGTGCCCCAACGCCCTGTATAATTCTTTTATCCTTACCTCCCGGACCAACGAATAAATTCTCTCTCACGGTACTGGTGGGGTAATTTTAAAACACTAGCACCAACCCTTTTAGGCCCACACACCCGCATGCACAACTGCGGCGTCTCCTAAAAGATCTCCGACAAAGAGCCCTCTCGCGGGGCCCGTGGGGGACAGCAGCGCCACCCCCACGAGGAGCAACGCCCGATGATGAAGCATAACACCCGAAAGGGTGTGTGAGGGCACTAATTCCTAAAGGAGAAATTCCCCGACCCTTGTCAATAGGGAACCACATATAGAGACTTCCTTCTTTTTCCTTCTTTTTCCTTCCATCTCTTTCGCCAACATAACCAAATCGGTTATGAACCTTAACTTCAGGAACAGTTACCATACAGTGATTACATGTTAGTTCTTGGGAGCACTGGTACTGGACCTAGGCCCCTTTTTTTCTGAAACTGCTCCCCGTCCCTCAGTCTTCAGTGTTGCATGTGCATATAGCCACCCAGTAGGAAGCTACCGCCGGGCACGTCCAAGTTAAATGCGCGAAGTCGCTCCGGGGGCGTGACATTTCAGGCAGCTATTGGATCTGGAGTGATCGAATCGAGCAATGTCTACTGGGGAGAGGTAATATCATTGTAGGTATTTAAAGTGTAGTAGCTTGTGTCTGATTAATAGAAATGTTTTTGGTTTGTGCACAGCAGTAGTTCCATATCTGGTCTGTAAGTGGTATCCCCAGCTCTCTCTCCCATGTCGCCCGCACCCATCTGATAGTATCTTGTCTCAGGGTCAAGCATGAGTGATAGAGTCTGGATGTCATATGACTGTCGTCTGTGGCCGTGACCACCATTGTCAAGGGCGGAAAGTCATCGGGTGGCAGTGGATAGGAGGGCATACGGGATCGCAGAGTGTTCTGTAGTCTCCTAAAAATAAAAAGGGCCATGTAGGGGATGTCATGTGCTGGTGTAGTCTCTGTTAAGTGCAAAACATGGCCGTTGGGAAACAGGTCGCCCATAGTAGTCAAGGAGTGTTGGTCAAGTGTGCGTTTGACCAGAGCTTCTCGTATAAGGGGGAACCATGGGTTGTCAAGGAGGGAGAGGGCACCGAAATACAGAGGACCCCCACCCAGCGATCGTCGCATCTTGCGCCATGCCCAGCATGTCGTGGAGACCGTCTGGATATCCTGTACCTCCAGTGGTATACCCTTGGGCAGGATCTGTGAATGTAGAAGCCCTTCTAGTTGTGAGCACTCAGGGCAGATGTACGGAATGTGTGCGTTGGGATGGTACCACCGGTAAGTGTAGTGGCATTGGGTGGCTAGATAGTAAAAGCAGAAATCTGGGACTCCAAGGCCTCCCCACTCGTAAGGGTGAGTAAGAGTGTCCCAAAGAATACTTGGGTGGCCTCCCACCCACACCAGGTGCTGTAGGGTGCTACGTAGAGTGCGAAAAATATTCTGTGGCAGTGGAAGGGGGATGTTTGTGCATAAATATAGAAACTTGGGTAGTACCACCATTTTAATTATGGCCACTCGTGCTGCCATGGAGAGGGGTAGTCTGATCCATCTATCCACATGTGCCGTGAGGGAGGTCATAGCCGGGCCATAATTGTGTTGTAGGATCTGATCTCTGTTTCTATGAAGATGAATGCCAAGGTATTTGGTGCCATCTTCAGCCCATCGGAGGTTGGAGTCTGCAGCTCTTGCTTGAACAGCATCTGTCGTGGGAAAAGTTCTGATTTTGCACAATTAATGCGGAGTCCTGAGAGGTCTCCATATCTTGCTATTTCTTGCATAATTGGGGGAGGTTGTCCTGTGGGTGTCTGATAAAAAGCAGGATGTCGTCCGCATATAGAGAAAGCAATAGAGGACTGTGTGTTAGTTGTAACCCGTGGTGTGAGTGGCGGTCCTGAACTCAAGAATGAGTTATATTGCGAGGTTCGAGAATCCTGATTCCAGAGAGCTTACGACAGAAAATTATTGAAGTGGCCCATCAAGACATCGTGGAATCATCGCAACAAAACGAGTTCTCCAAGTCCGCGTCTGGTTTCCTTAACTTGATGACAGGGTTGAAAAAGAATTAAAGGACTGTCATCTATGCAACTGCCTTTCTACAAAAACTACTCACCACACATTGAACATGTCAGAACTCCCGAAGCATGCATGGGAGAGAATTGCCATTGACTTTTTCAGTTCACTCAACAATGGACATCACCTGATGGTAATTGTGGACGAATACTCATGATTTCCATTAATTGAAGATCTTTCATCTACTACTCAAGAACGAGTCATTGAAAAATTAGATGGCATCATTGCGACAAGGGTGATCCAGCCATAGTGAAGTCTGACAATTGCCTGCCTTTCAACAGTCAAGAGTTCAGAGATTTCTTAGAGCATTTGAACATAAAGCATCAGAAGAGCACACCTCTGTGGCCACAGGCTAGCATTTTACGAGTACGCAAAAAAAGCAGTGTATCGTTCTACACTTGAAAAGCTTGATTTAAAAAAAAGTGTTAAACTCTACCATAAGAGCTTATCGTTCAATACCCCACTCGACCACAGGTGAAATTCCTGCGACAGTAATGTTCGGGAGAGAAATGAACACCAAGTTGCCTCAATTGACCAATCAGTGAAAGAAAGATGCAAAAGCAACTCATGAGAAGGGATTGGTTTACAGACAAAAGATAAAAGCATATGCTGACCAAAGACGACATGCGAAGAACATCATCTTTAATAAAGGAGATCGAGTGCTTGCACGACAAATGCGGAGAAGAAAATCTGATGCTTCATTTGATGCAGAACCTTTCCAAGTGGTTTCCACCAAAGGACACATAGGGGCCGATTCCGATTCGTGTCGGTAATTTCTCCGACCGAGCCGGCCTCGGAGAGATTTCCGACCGAATCGGACCCGTGCAGTCCGACCGAACGAGTCCGATGCATTCGTATGCCACCGGACACGAGTCGGTCGGACTCCCATTGAACTCAATGGGAGCCGGTCGTACAACGCGTACGCGGGCTCCCATTGCCTCCATGGGTGCGAGGCAGACAAGGGCGCCCCCTACAGCGAGTACGCCGCGGAGCGCTCGCGGCGTACACGCACAGGTAGGGGGACCCATGGGTCCCCCCTGTGTGCGCCTCGCACGGGTGCGCGTACAGGGGGTCCGACACGGACCCCCAAAGTACGGCTCCGACAGCGAGTTCGAGTCGGACGGCGCGAGTCGGTCGGAGCGGTCGAGGTGCGCATTGTACTTACCCGGCCGGAAAACGTCTCCATTGCGCGGTGCGAATCGGGTCCGAGCGAGTCGGTCGGAGCGGTACGATCCGGGAACCAGTCGGTCGGAGCGGTCGGGTCGCCCGGACGAGTCGGTCGGCGAATACGCATCGTACTCGCTCGCCCGGACGCGCGTACGACTCGGTCGGAAAATAGGGCTCCGGATCGGATCCGGTAAAACCGAATCCGATTCGGAGCACTACCGGCCGAGATCGGAATCGGCCCCATAGTGACTGTCCAGCACCCCGGGAAGTCTATTATCAAAGACTTTTCTCATTTTTAGCATTTAAATAATTGTTCATCAGATCTAACTGTTGAAGGAGAGACTGGGTCTGAAACATAAGTGACTGCTGTTGCCTCTACACCATTGACGCAGATTCTAGACATTGCTGGTGATAGTTCCCAGTTTCCCAGAACAATATCAGGTCAAACAATTAAAGCACCAAAAAGCTTGATTGAAGAGATTGAATTATGCATGTCTATCTATGTATATATTTTGTAAAAAATTTAAATTTTTCATTTAACAGAGGGGGAAATGTACTGTCTTGCAAGTTAGAAATGACAGAACCCTTTTTGGCTCCTGATGGACTCTGTAGAACTGTGACGTAAGTGTTAGAGTGGAATGCAATGAGGGCTGGTTTAGAATGTTGAATTTGCAGTTACACGCAGACGAATAAAGACGTGTTATGCCATACTCCATGTGGTGCGTAGTCATTGGCGGGTACCCAGGTTGGGGAGGACGCTACACCCTTGTTGCCAAGATTTTTGCCAGCATTTTACTTTCAGTGTTCATGAGAGAAATAGACCTTTATGAGGCACAAAGGTGCCTGGGTTTATCCTTTTTAGGAATCAAGATTTCCCTTCTATTCCTGGGGAACTTCGTAAATCAGTGGCAATCGCGTTGATCACCTCGTGGTTAGACTACTGTAATGCTCAACATCAATAGCTATTCCTTGAACACACTCCAGATGGTGCAAAATGCGCCCACACGTCTTATTCTCAACACTCCGAAATGTCTTTCTGTGATAGAAGGCTTCCAAAATCTGCACTGGCTTCTAGTCAGGAAGTGAGTTACCTTTAAGGCGCTTAGCACAGTCCACCTAGCTCTACATGACAAAGGCTCGCTGGCCATCAGGTCATTCTTGCATCTGTACAGGCCGACCAGGCACTTAAGATCAGCCTCTAGGAGGGAAGTTACTGTCCTTAAATTTCAGAAGGCAAGATGGGGCCCATGCTCCTTCTCTGTGACAGCTGCCAAATTACAGAACACCCTGCCCAGCTAGATTGCTGAGACTGACTCCTTTGTTTCCTTTCGAAAGCATTTCAAGACCTGGCTCTTTTCTTTCTAGGTTAGATCTCCCCGGCCTCTCAGATTACAGAATCTCCCTCTCTTCCTCTCCCAGTCCTTGCTGGATTTCCATCTCTCTGTCTTATTTTTATTTTGGGGTGGGTATCCCCTGAAAGGATTTTGGAATTCTTAGAAGCAGTACCTTGACACTTTCGAGTTTAGAGCGCTCTATAAGTTTCTTTTTCATTTCATATCATGACTATGATTGCGTGTTAAAGGGCAGGTGGGAGTTCTCTCGCATGTTTGGAAACATAGAACAGGTTAAGCAGGTGTGGTTTAAGAAGTGGAGCCATTTCTACATTTCTACAGGGAGACCTTTCGCTCCCAGTGTTTTCCAGAAGTTCATGTGTGTCAAAGCCTCCCCAATCTCCTCCATTGACAAGACTTACTCCACTACTTTTCAATCTAATTTGTTTAAGACCGAAACCTGCAACTCACTTAGGAAAGCTTCTATATCCTACTCCATGCGTTCTCTCTGTGCCTCATAAAGCTAGTAGTATTGTGTGAGTGCCTGTGGTATGTCTCAGCCTGTTTAAACAACTTCCCCTTTCCTTGTCAGTATCTTGACTACCCAGTGCACTTTCTCCTCTCTTCTATCCAACCGAGCAACAAGGTCGCCCATTTTGTCCCCAGTTTCATACATTTTCCTTTGCACCAAGAGGAAATAATGGTGGGCTGCATTGTGAATGAGGTTACAGTATTGTTCCCTGACTGCCACTAGCTGCATGTATGCTTCTTGTTTCTCCATCTGCATCCAATCGGTTTCCAGGCTTCTCCAGTGTTAGAACCTGTTGCTCCCTGTTCTTCCATTTTAAAGAAACTATATTTTGTTCTTCATCTCCAAACACTGCCTTATATGCCTCCCAGAGCATGATCGGGGAGTCCTCAGATCCTTAATTTTCCTCACAGTGCAACTGGGAGTCAACCTGCAGGGTTTTATACAACCTCTTCATCTTTTAGTGCCCACATATCCAGCCTCCATGTGCATGTGGTGCCTCATCTGCTGGTACCTATTATAATTTGTAAGACAGAATGCTCTGAAATGCCCTTGGCCAGATATTCCGCCTCCCACACCCACATAACCTTATCGGCTAGGACGAACAAGTAGTCCCGGTGAGCTAAGGACCTACAGACTCCTGACCGGAAGAAGTATTATCAGTCTGATGGGTTACTGAATCTCCAGATATGCACGAGGCCCAGGGTGTGTGGAAATCGTGCTTGACCTGTGGACACTCGCGATGTCACTGTACGGGGAGAGCTTTTATTAGCCTCCCTATCTATAATCTTTTTAAGATTACCAACGACAATATGCCGCTCAGCCCCAGAATCTACCAATATCGGACCTTACTTGCTGTGGACACTAAGCTGTAGTCTGGAGGGTCCATACACATTTACTTTGAGATGTTCCACCTACCCCATCTTCCCTGTACTGTCACACAACAGCCTTCAAAGTCTGCCCATTGCTTTTCAATTTGGAAGGGATGTAGTTTTCTGGCCATTATGACCACTCCTTATGATCCCCTTGTGAGCCTTACATGTGCTAATAAGACATATCAGCCTCTGTGAAGACATTTACTAATATTACCCATCAAATGGGTGTCATGTAACAACACCAGGTTGGTTGAGTGTCTACAAATGTATTTCACCACAACCCTTCTTTTAATTGTGCAGCCTAACTCATTTACGTTACCTGAGTGGACCGTCAGTTTTTCAGCCATGTGGTGGCTATTTATTATCTTTTAGAGTCTCAACGCAGGTTTAATTCAATAAACAGAGTTTATTTGTAGAGTAACAGCATGTCATGTCCAACAGTGCAACCCCAGGCAGGACTCATCAACATTCTAGAACTTCCACCACAGCCAACCCCACCTTAGAGATTACCGACATAGAAAGTCATGGACCATAGAGTGCAATATACAACACACACCCCTTCCTTAATGCAATCAGCACATGGCTCAAAAGTATTATGAAAATAATCTGGCGAGCACCATGGGAGAACATTGCTTAGTTAAAATTACACATACTATTCTTATTCACAATTTTGATTGACAAGGTGGAAAACACAAAATATAATTTGCAAAATAATGACTGTGCATACTGGAAAAGGACACAGAATATTGTTGCACCCACAGGAAATATGAGGACAACCAAAAACAGTACCTTCCTTCAATCACACACATAGTCATCCAATTTCTTTGGCTTCCTCCTCACCCGAACCTCCCTTTCCTTCTCCTGAAAAGGAACCTTCAGCGCCCCCTCATCCACTATTTTTATTTACCAGATTTTTCCTTATTGTTCCACACATCTGGTTCCTGGATATGACACTTTGTCACCTTCCTTGTATTCCTCCACTTTCAATCTTCCAACCGCAATAGACCACCCTTATTTCACACACTTTGTGGTGGATTGGACCATTTAGAGCAACTTTCTTGAAATGCCTCCCAACACATGCTCTCACCCATTCACCTTCCATGAACACATTTTCCTTTAACCCCTTGTTGTGTCGATGAGCATACTGACTCTGATACTCCCCCATTCTGTTTCTGAGTGCCTTTCTATCATGTCTTCCTCGTGGTTCGTTCCATCCATGCAAGAGCAGCAGTGCATGGCACCCTTCCGTTCAACAAGAATAATGGAGTTTCCCCGGTTCTGCAGTGGGGTATGGTTCTGTAACTCCATAACATGTTCCTCCCAACACCAGAAGTGAGTACAGTACAGAGACGGCGCTTACCGTTGTATTCAATAACATTCGACAACAGGTTGATGCTGGTCATACCACTCTACTGATCCTTCTGGACCTGACGGCAGCCTTCGATACCATTTCTCCTCTTAGATTGGCTGGGAGGCTCCGGGAAATAGGGATTGAGGGCTCTGCCCTTAACCTGCTTACATCCTTCCTTATGGAACGGACACAAAGAGTTAAGATGGGCCAGTTCCTCTCCGCTCCTAAACAGCTGTTCTGTGGAGTCCCCCAGGGATCCTCATTGAGTCCTACCCTTTTTAATATCTATGTAGCCCCGATTGCCAATGTCGTAATATCTTTCGGCTTAGAAGTGTTATCCTACGCTGATGACACTCAAATTATGATCACCATCTCTGAGAGTGTCGAAGCTTCAGCAGCAAATTTAAAAAACTGCATCATGGATGGTAGAGAACTACCTAAGACTCAATGGGGATAAAACTGAGATCTTAATTTTCGGAGATAAACAGTAGATCTGGTCTGAGGCCTGGTGGCCAGAAATGCTTGGATCCTGCCCTCGCCCTGGCCTCAGTGCCAAAAATCTTGGCATCATAGTGGACACTTCTCTCTCTCTAGGCCCCCAAATAAACAGAACAGTCTCTACCTGCTTCGGGATCATAAGGACTCTCAGAAAGATTTTTCAATTTCTCTCCCTCCCTGCACGGAAACAGGCAGTGGTGGCCCTTGTGTTGTGCAGATTAGATTATTGTAATGCCCTTTATGTAGGGTTAAATAAGGGACTCCTACACCGACTCCAACTTGTGCAGAATGCTGCTGCCAGGCTGGTGATAGGCCTTCCTAAATTCCATTCTGTTTCAGCCACCATCAGAAGTCTGCACTGGCTTCCTTTAGGCCGGAGAATTGTGTTTAAAGCCCTGTGCCTTGTGCACAAGGCTTTTTACAACAGGGGATCAGAAGACATTAAAAAGCTGTTTCGCAGATATGTCCCCGGCAAGCAGCTAAGATCTGCCAGCAAGAATCTGGTGAGAGTTCCCAGATTCAGGAAATCCATATGGGGGGCGGGGGAGAGGGCCTTTTCGTTGGCTGGAGCCAATCTGTGGAATTCTCTTCCTCCTTCAATTTCGGCTCTGGAACTTCATTCTTCGTTCCGCAAGGCCTTGAAGACTTGGCTCTTTACCAGCATGAATCTTTAAACCCTCCACTTATGGACCTCTTTGATCTTGATCCCTTCCCGCAGCGCCTTGATGCCCCTGGGCTACGTCCGCGCTTTACAAAGCCTATATTCATTCATTCATTCATGGAGTTTCCCCGGTTCTGCAGTGGGGTATGGTTCTGTAACTCCATAACATGTTCCTCCCAACACCGTATTGAAGCATTCAACTAAGCCATTTTCCAGACGATTATAAATTGTGGTCCAAAAGTGTTTAATTCCATCTTTTTTTAGGACTGTACTAAACTCTTCTTCCTCAAATTTTGGACCATTGGACTAAACAATGATCCCTGGACATCCCTCATGTCTGAATGTCTCTTCTAAAATTTAATTACATTAGCTGTTTTCACTTCTTTCATAAATGCAGCCTCCGGCCATTTGAAGAAATAGTCCAGCAATACTAGAGTAAATTTACTCTCAAGTCCCAGACACTGGAATGAGCCACAAATTTCAATGGTGACTCTTTCCTAAGCTCTACTGGGAAATGCCACCAGTTCAATAGTTGTTTCTGAAACTTTATGCACGCAATCCCTAACAAATTTCTCAACATGATTGTTCATGCCCGGCCACCAAAAATCATTGCTTGCTCTCCTTTTCATGGCCAATATGCCACCATATCCTTCATGTAACAATGTTAACTTGACGCTGACTTTCTGGCACCACTTGCCTGTCACACCTTCTAACAATCCCCTTCGCCACTGACAACTCATTCCACACAAGGACAAACTCACTCAACTCAGCTCTCATGCTTTGACTCATGTTCTTTGTATTCTGTAGCTCCACAATTAATAATTGCATCATCAAATGCCCAACAATGCTTCCTTCCACTCCTCCTCTCAAATAGCTCCATTACAAACATCACTGATCTACGCCACTATCCATTTATCTTCCTCAAATTGGATACCATCACCCACAGGCAGATGGGACAGACAATCGGCATTAATGTTATTGGACCCTGGTACATATTTTATACTGAACGTATATTCCTGAAGGTGACACAACCACTTGGCTATGCGTGGTGTTACCTTTCCTGCTCCCTTGGTAGTCAATGAATCAATTAAAGGTACCGCACACCCCACCAGCATGCTAAAACCTCCTTCTCGATGGTGAAATATGTTTTTTCTGCTCCTTTTAGTGTACATGATGCACATGCCACCACCCTTTCTCGTCCTTTCTCTACCTGCATCAAGATCGCACCTAGACCAAATGCAAAGGCATCCATCAACACTATAGAGGCATCCTTAGGATCAAAAGGTTTGAGAACTCCAGCAGCAATGATCACTTTCTTTATCTCAACAAATGAAGCATGACAATCATCAGACCACTCGTACTTGACCCCTTTTTTCATTAGGGAACGTAAAATATGTACCCTCTCAGAGAGATGTTTCACAAACTTGGAATAATATTCCACCAGCCCAAAACAAAGGACCTCAATTGTTCGTTGTCTCCTGAAGCAGGCGCCCTCTCAATGGCTTCTACCAACTTCAATTTGGGTTTGTCTCCTTGTGAAGATAATGTGTGCCCCAAATACTCCACTTCTTCCTCAAATTTGCACTTGTCACCAATTGTCAATCCAGCTTTCTCCAATTTCATAAGTACCTAATAGAAAATCAGATCATGTTGTTCCTTGTCAGACCCCCCACACTAAAATGTCATCCTGAAGAACCAACACGTTGGACATTCCACGCAAAACGCCTTGCATAATCCTTCGAAAAACCGTGGGCAATGGCAAGCTGTAGAGTTTTATGGAAGGTATTTACTGTGTGCATGTTTATATTTACAATATCCAATGCTTGTTGTTTCTTTCTATTAGTATGTAGAAGGTTAGCTATGTTCTTTTATAAGCAATGTACATTCTAAAGCTGACCGCTTGGTCAGCTAAGCTCTTGCCTGCGTTTGTTCCTGATGGGCATTCTTATTGTGACTAAAGCAAACATTAATTTACCTGCTAAACTGAGTCTTTCTTCATGCTATCCCATAGAAGATCATATGGCAAAGGGTTGATGGGATCGCACTGTCGGGCATAGAGGATTGTAGCCCTTGCGAAGTGGTATTGCGATTATTTAAAGGATCATCAGAGGGGAAGAAATCCTGTCAAATATCAGGGAGGATACGTATTCCTCTCTCACATCAGGATGCAGCAAGTGGATACGTTATTGATTAGTCAGGGGTCCAAAGTAGGGCTGCCTGTACCCTGGAGCAAGGCAAGATCAGTCAATGACGTCTGCACTTGTGGCCAGAAATGTCATTGGTTTAGCTCCTTCATGTACGTGATGTCTGACTTCATCACGTGACGTGGTGGCCATTTTGTGGGAGATCACTATTATTCAGCAGTGCATTCCAGAGCTGTTTTAAGTTGGCTCCAGAACTGAAGAGCAAGTAATTTAACAAAAAAATACTAACAAAGGCAAGTATGTAGGGCAACACAGTTCAATAAAGAGTGTTATTAAAAATGCTATTCTTAGCAAATGTATTTATTCACCAGCTGGTGCAAATTAAGGTCTTGTAACTGTGACTTGTTTAAAAGAAGAAAAAAAGTGGTCTGCTTATAACCTGATATCCCATACACATATTGAACAAATATACACCTCAAGAATTATTAAGTTAATTTCCTAGTTTGGAAATTTAGGTATTGAATTCATGGCACCACACACAATATTATGTTTCCTCCTCCATTTTTACAGTGCCCTGGCAAGCCATTAGTTAGAAGGAAACAGTGGTTGAAAGCGTTTGAAAATTCTATGGTAGCAGTAAATGCAAGACAAATGAAGAAATCTGCATTTTTAGTCAATTCATTTGAATCAGAAGGATAGAAACGTTTTGACCATCTTTCTGAAATAGAACCGAAACCTGAAGAATGTGGTACGTGGGCTGTACATGAAAAAAGCTATAAAGAAATTAGAATGATAATTTACCAAGGAGATAACTGTTGTTAATGAAAGGGCACAACTTTTATTTTAGGAAAAAAGGTTCTAATGAAACCATGGATGAATATTTATTTATTCGATCAAAAATTTGATCATTTACATCGTAAAAATTCATAACCATCAAAACAATAAAATATTTCCATTCATTACATCATAAAAGAATGATTTAAAAAGCGAGCTATCACATGCCTCTAGCAATATTAATATTTTTTCAAAAGTTCCAAAATGTGTAAAAGTAATTAAAAAGAGACCATTTCCACATTCCAGAAAATCTGAATTTTATAAAATTCCATAATTCTGTTCCCCGGTGTCCGATTTGAGACCCCACAACCGGGTGGCATACATAATCAAATTAAATTCACAGAGACCTAATTGATCATTTTTGACCTCTTCCACCAAGCAAAGAGCAAATATCTCGAGATTGTAAATACTAGCCACCTTGTGGTATCCGTCTTAAAAATGCGTAAAGCATCAGCAGGGCGTGTAAAAGATAATAGACGACAGGCAGGAATTAACCAGTTTTTCCGAAGGTCAGTATAAGAGGGACAAAAAAAGAAAAAATGATCAAGAGTCTCAGGGACGGAATGACAGGTCGGGCACATAGATGTTACAGATGCATTTTCCCAGGAGCTTCTCCTAGAATTAAGGGGAAGAACTCCCTACCTAAATTGAATGTACAGAGCTCTTGCCTGGGGAGGTTCGATGTCATCCATAAACATTTCAAAACCAAACCATCCTTTTATATTTATAAAACTAGAAGTTAAAGTACCATGTGCAATACCATCAATACTTTCTGTATCCATGTACTCCCAGAACCTTTTTATAAGGAGAGGGACCGTTTTTTTCGTTATAGACCCGGGATCCTCCCACAGTGGCCCCAGCCCTAATTTGAAAAACCATTGCTTAATCTTTTTGAACCACACCAGGCGGCCTGTTTGTTTTTGTAGGGTCAGTAGCTCTTCCACGGCCTCCTTCACCGGAACCTGTGTGTTACTGGTCCAGATCCTTACCCAAAATAAGAGAGCCTTAAGAATGGCAAAGTTGTTAATAGGTTTAAGACCAAGGTCAAGTCTTAACGGCAAGAGGGGAGTGTTCACGGGTAGATTAAGTATCGCCCTAATAAATTTATTCTCAGCAAGGACTAAGTCCTTGAGATTCTCCAGCCCCCATAGCTCGGCCCCATATAGGGCTGCTCCTAGACCTTTAGCCCTATGAAGTTCCAAAATTGGGGAGAGCGGTCGATATGGAGATGCTCTAGCCCTCCCGGCTATTGCGCAGTCGGCATACTGGAGAGTCAAAGTACTCTTTTCGATTTGGGGTGTCCAAATCAGCCTATCACTAATTCGTACTCCCAGGTAGTCAAATGCCTTAACCTGCTCAAGGGTTTGCAAGCCCAGCGTCAATTTACCCTTGTGGGATTTATAGGGGTTAAACGTCATATATTTAGTCTTAGAACAATTAATTTCTAATCCCCTGTCCTTACAGGCTTTAGCAAATTTGTTCAAAATATTCTGAATCCCCTTTGGCATACTAGCAATGAGTAACGTATCATCTGCAAAAAGCAGGGAGGGCACAAGACTACCTGCTAATTTTGGGGGATCACCTCCACAATCATACAACTCTCCTATTAACCCGTTTATGTACAGGGTAAATAATGTTGGGGCGAGGACACATCCCTGGCGTACTCCCTTACAAACAGAAATATCATTTGAAAGACTGCCATCAAGATTCCACCTGACCTTTGCATAGGTGTCATGGTGCAGGCGAATCAAAATTTTAAGTAGATATGATGGGAGTCCTAGATCTCTTAGGGCTGACCAGAGTTGAGTACGTTCTATTGAATCAAAAGCCGTTTTTAGGTCCACAAACACGACATACAAGTGACCTCCTCTAATGGTCACTTCCTTCCATATTAGCAGAAGAAATCTAAAAACTTGATCTATAGTGCTTGTGGAGGCCCTAAATCCTGCCTGCAGATTTGATAAAATATTATTCTCCTCAATCCTATTTTGGATCCGGGTTAAAATAATTTTACAAAAGATTTTTTGGGAGACGTCTATAAGGCTAATGGGCCTATAATTTGCGGGAGACCCTTTGTCTCCCTTTTTGTATATTGGAATAATTTCAGCGCCTCTCCAGGACACCGGGATTTTACCACCACACAAGATAGCATTAAAAACCATTTGTAGCAGTGATCCCCATATTTTAGGCTCTGCTTTGTACATGTCTCCTGGAAGCTTATCTAAGCCCGGGGCTTTCCCATTCTGTAGAGAATTAATAGCTGTAATAGTTTCCTCTATTGTAATAGCAGTCTCATCAGTTAATGTATGGTCTGAATAATTCAACCGTAAACCTAAATTAGGGGCAACCCTATTGCCTGCATAAAGTTGCTTAAAATACTCCTCCCAAACATGGGGCTGTATATGGAAATCTGTTTCCATTTTCTGTTTGGATGACCCTTTCGACAGGAGATGCCAGAATAATTGGCTGTCCTTCTGCCTTGATGCTTCTACGAGTGAGCGCCAATTTCCTGACTCCCAATCCCTTTTTGCCTTGTCTTATGCCGATTTATACAGCGTCCTGCTATTTATAATATCTATGCAAGCTTTTTCCTTTACCGCCACAATTAAATCATCCTTAGCTTTTTTGCAAACCTCATTATACAACGGGGCGGTACTCCGAGAGAATGAATTTTGGTTGCACTGTTTATAAAAAAATGGTTTTAGTGTACAAGTCAATTACTGGAATGTGGCCATAATGTTGTCTACGCTAGCAACAGTGTTACTCATGTCAGGGAGAATCTGCACAACCTCAGAATATATTTTTGGCAGAATAATTGGATCAGCCAGTATTTGTGGCCATTTATTCTTTTATTATTGTTGGTAGTGATTACAGGGGCGATCTTATGCCAAGACTGTCCATATAAGAGTACTATGCCAGACAACGCAAGTGCCAGAGCATTATGGTCGCTATCGTCCCAAATTAATACGACCATATCTTTGACGTTTGGCCAAAGAACAAGATCAACCAAAATATAGTCAATCCTGGTTTTAGCTTCCCCCCTCTTAAACGTGTGGCATGCTTCTATGTCTGAACGTGTCCGACCATTGCAGGCTCGGACCCCGTGGGTAATGGTGAATGATAAAACCTGTTGCCCCACCCTAGTACACTTCTTAATAGGTGTAATCTGAAGCTTCTCAATCCCTCTGCCTTTGTCTCCATCATATATTAGCTCCTGTATATAGTCAACCGGTTCAAATGTTATATTAAAGTCACCCGCAACTATGAGTTGATAATTCCCCTTGGTTGAGTCAAGATAATTTGTTAATGTGATTATCGTGTCAGATAACTTGTGAGGACTACTAAAGCGATTGTAAGTGTTAAATAGCCTAAGATGGATATTTCCTTTCAGGGAAGTCAGTTCCAACCCAAGTATTTCCTCTGAGCCTAGTTCCAGCACCTTGATTTTACATGCTAATGTATTCTTAACCCAGATTAATAAACCACCGGCTGGGCGGCCAACTGAAGACTGCCTAGCTTCTACACTGAAAGTAGTGAACCCCACCCTGTGTACCTGCTCAACCGCCCAGGTTTCCTGGAACAAGCATAGATGGAAATCATCCACTAGCTTACACCACTCAGGGTCAATTAACTTAGACTTTATGCCTGCAATGTTCCAAGATAAGATTTTCAAATCCTGGATTTCTAACTTGGGCTCCTGGGCAGTACTTCCTAAAGTGGTTTTTGCTCTCTCATAATCTAGTTGTTGAAACTGGTGACAATGCTTAATTATTGGGCCGCAGTGTACAATTTCATTGTCAGTATTGATTTTAATAAACTCTTCGAACTGAATAGCAGATGGTTCCTCAGATACCATTTGTGAGTTGGTAATTACAATGGGTAGTCAATCTTGAGAATCCAGGTCAGTCAAAGGTTGGAATCTATTTCTCAGTTCCAAAAAGGGGAACTCCTGTCTCGCAATAGGCTTCTTAATAAGTGACTTAATAACCGGAATATTTGGGCCTCCACATTCAAGATGCCTATAAAAAAACCAGAGTGGTACAATGTTAATCCCTAATCTTGGCCTCTGGATTAATGGATTGTTCCCCCAGCTAAGCAACTGTCCCGCTAGCATTGAGGATCTACAATTTATGATGATACAATCTCCTGCTATGGACTTACTTAACGGACCAACCCAGCTTATCCGTCTTAGAAACAGGATGTCACTATAGTTGGTATTTGAAGAATTTGTATTCTGTGTTAACCAGTGGCAGACTTTGTTTTTCAGCTGGTTCAGAGATTCTTTTTGATTTCCCTGTAACGGGGGGACATTAGTTAGGATTGCCACATAGGGGCAACACTCTGGGGGAAGATGTAGTGTCACCTTATCGTCTTGATCAATCAGACCATTTTGATTCAACATTTCAAGGAGTGTTTGTTGACTGCAATCAATTAAATTCCCAGTGGGAGTTAAATTGGAGTGACTAGAGCGTAAGGGCCCTATCTGTTTGTGTGGTACTGCCCTAGTATCATTTCGATTGGTTGCAGTATTTAAGGTACAAATTGGTAAATCTACATTTCTACTAGAAAGCCCCTCACCAGAATTTGATCCCCCGTGAAAAACAGACCCCTTTCAAATGTTTTCGTTATTACCCCTGTCCCAGATAATATATCAGCAACCGATTTATGAATTAGTTCCACGCTAGACTCCAATTTGTCAAGTCTAGCCAGGATAGGCAGAAAGTTTTTGGCAATAGTTTTTTCTATGCATGATATTAGTGTTACAATAGTTTGCGGGGGTAATTCCTCAGAGTGGAGAGGCGAATTAGTGTTAGAGTCAATCATAAGAGATGGTCTTTGCAGTGTGTCAGCAATAGCTTCCGGGGCTAAATCCTGGATCTTTTTCCTTGATCTAGTCCGTACAACCCGTAAAGGCTCCGAATGTTTTACCTTTTTTTTCCTTTTAACTGGGTTTTCACGCACCGGGGTTGCCGTAGGTAAAGGAAAAGGGCACTGAACGGGGGATAAGACAGATGGACTTCTATTTAGTACATGTTTATTCTGACTGGGGTCACTTGTTGGAAGAGCTTGTGCAGTAGCCTCAGTAATAGGGCCAGTAATAAGACCAGCCAAACCCCCTTCCACTGACAAACGTCGCTCTGCAACCTGAATCTCCTTGTCGATGGCCTTGGCGGCCCGTAGGAGGAAGCAGTCGAGTGTAGAGTTTAGCGATGGTTTTGGAGTGACCGTTTCCCCCCCCCCGTCGATTTTAGTTTAGCCGCCATTCCAAATTGGGGTATATTACAAATGTAAATCAAACTTACTCATGCAAGAAGGCTCTAATCAGGCTGCCCGTTGTTGTACAACAAATATTGAAGTCAGTTAGGTGTCTGGATCCAGGAGCCAGGAGACCGGGCCCAGCCCAGCCTCTTCCGGGCTCTGACGGGCCCGCCCTTGGCCCGAGCTTCACCCGGGCGCTGCCCGCGCGCGTCCCACGCTGCGGGAGCCCGCGTCGGTTTATATCTCGCGCCTCCTGGCGCTGGGTGTGATGCTATGTGCGTGGTGCAGCCTGGGGCTCTGAGTCCTGGCCCCCGGTCCCGGCAGGAAAGCAGGCGCAGAGAGGTGCAATCGGGGGACCATCTTTCTGAAATAGAACCGAATCCTGAAGAATGTGGTACGTGGACTGTACATAAAAAAAGCTATAAAGAAATTAGAATGCTAATTTACTAAGGAGATAACTGTTGTTAATGAAAGGGCACAACTTTTATTTAGGAAAAAAGGTCCTAATGAAACCATGGATGAATATGTTGCTGAATTGAGGATTTTTGCAACGACTTGTGAATTTGAAAACTCAATCAATCAGTATTTAAGAATTCAAATTCTTAATAAATTGCTTTCTAAAAAAGTTCACAAAAGTTTACTGTGCTGTAGGAACCCCAATTTGGAAGAGAAAATTAATGTGGTGATCCAGCGCGATATTAGCAAACAGCATTCATACACCATATACTCACTTGGGTCCATACATTCACACTACGCTAATACTTACGCTGGGTTTATCAGTTGTTACTCTTATCAAAAATCCCTGCTACCAATTACCTTCTGATTGAAGAGTAATGACTTACCGATGAATCCTTTGCTAATTGGGAAATTTAAAATGAGTGACATTCATTATAATACAAATCCTGAAATAACCACTGAGTCAGAAAGTTTTAAAATGTTTATCTAAAGATTTAGCAGAGTAAAATACAAAGCCACATGGTACTTAATCGAAATACCCAAGATTAAGCATAGAAATGATTATTGCTAATCAATGACGGTGTTTAAAGAAGAGAAGAAGATAGAGACAGCAGCGCAACTAAAGGTTGCATTATATTTACCTAAGTGCGAGAACCAAAACCCCTTAGCCAAGGAGTTGAAAAGATAGGACCCAGGAAGGATGAAGAGCAAAGACTTCCTCCGGGATCAGGACAGGACCGGTGACCTCTCTACAACGACGCCTGCGTCGTTCCCCTCTCTGATACTCGATTTCTCTCAATTCTCCCGTGCCTTCCTTCTAATGGACTCTGCCGCCCCCTCCTCAGGACCTCTCTGGACAGCGGTTCAGTCTGCAATCGATCAGCTTGGCAGTCTGGAGCTAAGAGCGCTAGTCTTCTGTGCACACTCTCTGCGGTCTGAGCTAGAAGCTTGGACGCCTGTTCTCTGCAGCATCTCTTTCTCCAACGCCTGTTCCTCGCCTCTTCTAACTAATTAACTAATGCTATATTCTATTATACTCTTCTACGCCCATGTACCTCCCCTTAATGTTGCTAAAATATGGGGCCACTATTTCTGATTGGACAGGGACAGGGGGTGGATTGTCGCACCATATTGATTTGTCCTAAATTGTAAAGCCTATTGTCCTTTACGTTCCCACCCCTTCAAATGAATACATTTGCTTTATTTCCCACCCGTCTCACGACAAATGTTAAACATTTTACAGGGGAAAAGTATCATTTTGTCCACAGGAAACATAAAGTGCAGCATCTTCGGCCAATGGGTCATGGCCTTGGGAGACGTCCACGTTGACTTCACTTGGCAGGCATACAGGACACATGCGCAGAACCATCGTCTCTCGAGTTACAAGTCACCAACCCAGGCCCAAGTTTACGAACTAATAAAAGTGCAAGAAGAGAATATTAAAATCACAAATAAAATGTTTCACTGTATACCCACTATTTCTATTCTATTCCCATTTTAATAATATATACTATCCCGCATTAGTAGCGTTAAGAAAACGATAACTTAAAATGACACAAGAGCAAGCTGAAGCATGTGAAAACATCAAGCAGCCATTTAATGCACACTGCGCAGAAGCAAAAGTTTCCCACCAAGCAAAGAAAGACGTCACACCATGTGATCAGGTTGTGACATGCGCAGATAGTTTCCCACGCTTTAGCGGCCATTTTAGATTACAGACAAGCGTTATTCCTTAGTAAAACACATAGGCAAGCTTCCTTGCTATTCGTGTAGTGTATGCAAAGGTTAGTATTAACAATACAAATTTAATAAATTAATACTATGAGGAGGATTGAATACAAGCAAGTTTCATTTATGAAACCTTGCTCCATCAGTGGCTAAGGGTATACAGAAATTACTAGCTTAATCTAAAGTTTTAGAAAGTAATGTTGAATGATCAACATCTATTTCGATTAATATTGTGTTTAAAGAGAAACAAGATGTTGGAAGACTTAAAGAAAAATATAATATGAATTGCTCTAGGTGTAGTTCACATGTATATGTTGGGAAAGGAGCAGAGTGTCCTGCTATTGGGAAGACGTGTGAAATGCAATAAGATTGGTCATTTTTAGAGGGTGTGTAAGAGTGCTGAGAAAAATGTGAAAGGTCTATTTTCAGAAAACTTTATGTGGAAAGCCAAGCCAGAAATATAATGGGATGGGTTAATCAGTTTAGACTGGGCAACACCCTTAAACCAGGCACACAAACACCTGTGTTGTTGAAGGAACAGTAGGGTTGTGCAAAATCTGCGAAATTTGCTTTTGTGTAATTATGCAGACTTTCTGCAAAATTGAAGTCCGTCATTTTGCACTAATATTTAACGTATAATGCGTCATTTAGTTAATTGTTAACGGGAGGACACATTTAAAAAACACTGCAAACAACAGCTGTTTGCATTCTGTTGATCTCTTGCATTCATGGTAAATTTTTAAAATAAATGATGCATAATTATGTGAACTGGCATAATTTGGGAATTTCATGTTATAAGCGTAATACAAAATTCTCGAAATTACACAAATTACAATGACGTAATTTAATTTTTTCCCAGGCCAATAGAACAGTTGAAGGATGATTTAGAGGGTGTTTTAGAAAAATTTGAGGATGTATTCTCAGATACATTTGGGAAAGTAAAGGTGTAGGAGCATAAAATAATTTAATTAAAATGCTATTCTTGTTGCACATGAAGTCAGGATGAGTTAGAGAAACAACTTGATTAACTGTGCAGGCAAGGAATTATCAAACCTGTGAATGTTGAATGTGGATTTCTACAATTGTTATCACAAGAAAAAAAGAGGACCAGGTGAGATTGTGTGCCATTTTGCGCTCATTAATTAGGAAAAGAACATTGGGGTTGACTCGGTTACTTACCGATAATCTTCATTACTCCGAGACATAGTTTTCCTCGTCACAGTCACCCAGGAGCACCCCGTGTTCCAGGCACAGCGTTCACCCATAAACAAAAAGTCCCCATCCAATATGGTGGCCTGACAGGAAGTACCTGTCACCTGACCTATAAGGGTGGGGCAAACACAGGAAACATCCTGAAATACACAAGCAGAGAAAAAACCAAAAGGAAGCAAAACATTTTGTTCGTCCCCCCACAACCAAGGGCGGGCGGGAGGGAATGCGAATGTGACGAGGAAGACTATGGCTCGGAGTAATGAAGATTACTGGTAAGTAACCGAGTCTTTACCTTCCTCCTCCGTCTTCCTCGTCACAGTCACCCAGGAGCGTATACCCAAGCGCCAGACGAACAAAAGAAACAGACACCAAAGATGCCAAGGAATCTTTATTGCAGACAAGCACACACAATCAGTGAACAGCCGCAAGGACAGCGGAACCAAAATCCCCAGAAAAAACCTCCCCCATCCGCAACTTAGAATGGGAGATGAAAGTATGTGGGGAGGACCAAGTCGCCGCAGCACAAAGATCTTTCAAGGAGGCCCCTTTAAAAGAAGCCCAGGAGGAAGACACACCCCGGGTGGAATGACCCTGAATGACCGGGGGAAGAGAGACCCCCGAATGCAGGTAGGCCAAGGAGACAGCGGAACCGAACCCAACGTGAAAGAGTAGCCGTGGTAAGTCAGTAAGTAAGTAGTAAGCTTATAAAGCGCACGAATGCCGAGGCGTCTTGGCGCTGAGGGAGGACACAGGTTTAGCACAGGTGAGGGGCCTTACTCCTGCCTTGCAAAGAGCCAGGTCTTCAGTAACTTCCTGAAACAAGGTCTGGATGGTTGGAGTCTGATAGCGTCCGGTAGCTGGTTCCATAATTTAGACGCTCGGTATGTCAGGCTCCTACCCCCCATCTGGCTCTGTGAATCCTGGGAATCTGAACTAAACCTTTGCTGGCCGATCTAAGGTTACGCTGAGGGGTGTACTGTAAAAACAGTTTCTGTAAATCCGCCGCTCCCCCCCCTAAACTGGGTTTTGTGTACCAGGCACAGAGCATTAAACACAATTCGCTGTTGCACCTGCAACCAGTGGAGGGTTTTAATGCTGCCAGATATGTGGTGGAACTTGGGAATATTCAACAGCATTCTGGCTGCTGCGTTTTGGATACATTGCAGTTTTAAAAGTTGCCGCTTATTAATGCCAATGAAGAGGGCATTACAGTAGTCGATCCTAGAAAGGATCAAGGCAATGACTACTGATGTCCGCAATTCAGGAGGAATGAAAGGGAAGATTTTACGGAGTACATTCAGCTGAAAGAAACATGCTGATGTGAGCTGGTTGATTTGGCCTTGAAAGCTCAGCTGATCGTCCATTAAAATTTACAAGTTCCTGACCTTTCCTGCGGGTACAGGGCAATTTCCTGCCTCTGCCGGCCACCAACCCTCGTTCCAAAGTGGTGCACCAGACCCAAACTCCATCACTTCAGTTTTCCTGGTGTTAAGTTTGAGATAGTTCTGATGCATCCAGTCCATGATGTGTTATAGACAGCTGTGGAACTTTCCTGCAATAGTGTCAGCGTTGGAAGAGATGGGCATGAGCAGTTGGGTGTCATCGGCATATGACACTAACGAAAAACCATGTCCTCTGGTTAACTCAGCCAGAGGTGTCAACGTAAATGTTAAAGAGTGTTGGGGACAGTGCAGACCCCTGGGGAACTCCACAGGGGAGGGTGAAGCTCTCTTATTGGTGGTTGCCCCAACAGACCCTTTGTTCCCTATCTGTGAGGAAAGAAGTCCGAAGACCGAGCGCCCCCTCACTGACACCTATTTCCTTCAGCCTTAGGATCAATACCTGATGGTTAACGGTATAGAAAGCGACTGATAGGTCCAGGAGGATTAGGATGGCCTTGCCACCGCTGTCCAGTTGTCTACGTATCTCCTCCGTAGCCATAATCAAGGCAGACTCTGTTGAGTGATGTTGTCTGAAACCGTGTTGAGATTGGTCAAGAATGTTATTCCGCTCTATAAATCCCATTAAATCTTGATTCATTGATTTTTCCAGTATTTTAGCCACCAGCGGCAGGCAGGAGATGGGCCGGTAATTTTCCATCACATGGGGGTCGAGAGAAGGTTTTTTTAAGATTGGCCTAATACAGGCCTTTTTCCATGAGGTGGGGAAAATTCCTGAGCGGATAGTGTTATTGAGGAGAGGGGCAAGTTGGGTACTGATTTTGTTCGAAACCAGATGGAAAATCGCCGGCGGACAGGGGTCTGCTGGAGATCCAGATTTAGCTGCTAGTAGTAATTCATTTGTTCTTTCCATGGAGACAAGAGAGAAACTGCTGAGCTGACTGTGTGTGGACAGCCTGGCTGAGCTTACTGACTCCTGCATCCTACTGTTGCAGGGGCTCGAAGTTTTACCTTCCAGTTCTTCGTAAATCTGTTGGATTTTTGTCTGGAAGAAACTTGCCACCTGGTTGCAGAAGTTCTGGTCCGGCACAAATTGGTTTTCTAAGTTAAGTTTAGATAGTGCCGTGACCGTCTTAAAAAGCTCTTGTGATGAGTTTTTAGCCCCCTCTATTTTGTTAGTGAAATACAGCTTTTTTGCATTAATAATGGCTTGCTGGTATTCCTCTAGAGCACGTTGTTAGGGCAGTTTACTCTGTTCACTGCAATCTACTCTCCAAGATCTCTCCAGGTGCCTGCACCTAGTTTTTATGGCTTTAAGGTCAGGATTATACCAGGGGGCAGAAGCCCTTTTTCGCCGTTGTGTGATTAATCTAAGCGGAGCTAGCTGGTCAACAGCAGCTTGGATCCAACTGTCCATGTTATCGGCTGCCTCGTTGACATTTCCTCCTGAGGATGGAGGGCTAGTGTCAAGCCGCTCAATTAGCTCGTCTTTCCCTAATTTATGCCAGGCCCTATATTTGACCTGGGGCAGGTTCTTTGGCTGGGAACTGTCACTCTCCTTGTAGGTAAGAATGGCCGATGACCCTGGCGGGCAACCCCAAAGGTGACAAACAAAAAATCCACCACCGAAGGGAGGCCGAACGCTCAAGGTAGATCACCAGAGCCCTAGTCAAATCCAGGGAATGGAGCCGGATCTCCTCCTCTGTAGAGGGGGCAGGAAAAAAGGCAGGAAGGACAATATCCTGGGACAAATGAAAAGCGGAGGTCATCTTGGGAAGAAAGGCTGGATCAGGAGGAAGGACCACTTTGTCAGGGAAGAAACGCAAGAAGGGAGGATGGCAAAGCAAAGCGCCAAGCTCCCCCAAATGGCGCCCAGAGGTAATGGCCACCAGAAAACAAACCTTCAGGGTGAGAAACTCCAGAGACCAGAAGGCAGAGGTTCAAACGGGGAAAGCAGCAAGGCATGAAGGACCAAAGGAAGATCCCAGGGGGGAACAGGAGAAGCAACGACAGGCCGTCGAAGAAAAAAACTGCTCAGAAGGTGAGAAGCCAAGGACTCAAAGGAGACGAGAGAGGCCCCCCGGATAGCCTTAATGGTGGACCACTGGCTGCGGAGAGTAGAGACCGACAGCCCAAGCAAAAACCCATCCCGGAGGAACTCAAGCACAGAACCCCCCTCACAGGTATCAGGGAGAAACCCCCGCGAAGAACACCAAGCAGAGAAATTCCTCCAGTGACGCTCGTAGACCTTAAGGGTACTGCTCTTCCGAGAATTCTGTATAGACAGGGCCACCGCAGAGGAACAACCCAAAGACACTAGCCGGCGCCTTTCAACTACCAAACCCCCATGCCAGCTGGCTGAGAGCCTGCCGAGACAGGAGAGGAAAGCGGAGCGGAGAAGGGGACAGCGGGAACTTCCACGGGGGAGCAACAGCCAAACGAAGAAGGAGGGGATACCAAGGCTGGCGAGGCCAAAAGGGGACCACCAACAGCACCACCACCCTTTCCTCCCTAATCTTGGCCAAAACCCTGCTGAGAAGGGGAAAGGGAGGAAAGGCATAGAGAAGACCCTGAGGCCAAGGGAAACTCAGGGCATCCACCCCCCATGCCTCCCCGCAAGGAAGAAGGGTGCATAACCTCGGCAGAAGAGCATCCTGAGGGGACGCAAAGAGATCCAACCAGGGCCTCCCGAACCTCCCAGACAGTTCCCGAAAGACCAGAGGAGACAGGGTCAGAGAAACCGAAGAAGGAAGAAGGCAACTCAGCTGATCTGCACGCCCATTCTCCCTCCCCAGCAGATAGATAGCCGTCAGACCCAGCAGATTGGCTTCCGCCCATGACCCAATCTGGTCCGCCTGGAGAGCCAAAAGAGGAGAGCGAGTGCCCCCCAAATGATTCAAGTAGTCATGGGCCACCTGATTGGCTGTCCGGACCTGAACCCACACGTCCTTCAGATGACGGGCAAAGTGCAGGAGAGCCTTGAACACAGCAGCCAGCTCCTTCCAATTTGAGGACATCCAGCTCTCCACAGGGGACCAAGGACCCTGAGCAGAAAGAACCCCGAGGGTGGCACCCCAACCCCAAGGGCTGGCATCTGTAGTCAGGGTACAGGGAAGGGGAGGGTCCAGGGGCACCCCCTCGCCAGGTTGTCCGGAACCAGCCACCACTGTAGCTGGAGAGAAATGGCAGGAGTCACTGGAACAGAGGCATCGTAGTCCTGGGACCCCGGATCCCAGTGAGACAGAAGGTGATACACCAGATGGAAGAGGTGTCTGCAAGCCCAAGGAACCAGAAAAAGAGAAGCAGACATGTCCCCCTGAATCCGCAACCAGTCCCTTGCAGTGGTCGATGAGGCAGACAGGAGGGACTCCAGATGAGGCCGGAGCTGGCGAGCCGGAGGAAGAAACACCATCCCCAACCGGGTATTAAAGAGAGCGCCGATGAACTGGAGTTCCTGAGATGGGATGAGTTGGGACTTGCTGAGATTCACAAGGAACCCATGGGACTTCAGGCAAAGCCCTACCAACGCTACATCCTCCAGGGCATTAAGGAGAGAAGAGGAAGAAATTAACCAGTCGTCAAGGTAGGGAAACATAAGCACCCCCTGAGCATGCAACAGAACCACCAGGGGAGCCAGGACCTTAGTAAACACCTGAGAGGCAGAGGCCAACCCAAAAGGGAGGACACAAAACTGGAAGTGCTGACCCAGGGCAAAGAACCGCAAATACCTTTGGAAGAGAGGATGCACAGGAATATGGAAATAAGCATCCAAAAGGTCCAAGGACGACAGAAAGGCCCCAGAGGAAACAAGGGGAAGGATCCTCTGCAAACTCACCATCTTGAACCGCTGGTAAGGCACATAGGAGTTCACGGTCTTGAGATCCAGGATAGGGCGGAAATCCCGCAACGGCTTCCGCACCAGGAACATCAGAGAGTAGCAACCCTGACCCAACTCGGCCCCGGGAACAGGAATGATGGCACCCTTCCGGAGAAGGAACCAGGATCCCCCGCCGCAATCCCAGCAGCCACAGAGGATTCCGAGGAGTGGGAACAAAAAGATCTGGTGGACGAGAAGAGAAGTCGATAGAATAACCTTCGACCACCAGATGAAGAACCCAGGAATCGGTGACATCGTGAGCCAAAGCGGAAGAGAACTGGCCAAGCCGGCCGTCCACCTTGAGATAGTCAGGACTTGGGAGAGGCATCGGTAAAGGCAGCACCTGCTGGCTGTTGCCGGGATTTTGCAGAGAAGGGGGTGCCACAGTGATGACCCCTCCCCCGAAAGGGCGGAGAGGAACCCCGCCCAGCAGAGGGCGGATTCCCAAAGGCACACCTGTAACCAAATCCCCGACCCCACAGAGCAGGCTGCAGAGGCGTCAGGAGCTTACGATCTTCCACCGACTTCTTCAGGAGATCCTCAAGGCGAGGCCCAAATAACTTAGCACCATCAAAGGGCAAGCGAGAAAGAAGAGACTTCTGAGAGGCCTCCGCCTTCCAAGACCTCATCCAGATGTTACGACGAGCAGAAACAATGGAACCAGAAATTGCAGCAGCAGCAGACAGAGAGTCAAAAGTAATGTCCGACCAAAAGCAAACCTGCAGTTCCATAAGGGACAGACAGGAATTAACGTCCTCCCCTGCTGGAGGGCCTCCAGACAAGACTTGAAAATCATGTAGAAGAGAGACTGGACCACATCACGAGGCATAAGCCCCGCCCTGATGGAAACGTTAGCAGCGGAGTAAGCCGTTTAGCAGCACTGTCCACTCGTTTATCCACAGGATCGCTAGGAGAGGCGTCCTCAGAGATAATCGAACCACTGGAGGCCAGGCCCACCATGAGAGAGTCCACCTTCACCTGAGGGGGAAACTCAGTCAGAAAGCCCTGAAGAGGGTACTTCTTAGCAAGGAACCGCGGGAACCCAGCTTTCTCAACATCAGCCCATTCCCTGGACAAAAGCCCCCAGATGGCCTTATGAATGGGAAGGGCGTCAGGCTCCTTCCGACGGAACTGGGAGAAAAAATCCTCCTCCTCCTCCAGAGGAACAACAGCTGGAAAGGCCAAATTGTCCTTCAAGTGCGTCAGGGCCTCTCTCAATTCGGCGCCCTTAACAAAGCGCCCACGCTGCTCCTCATCAGAAGCATCAGAGTCAGGCTGAGAAGAAATTCCAGGTGCCTGAGGCACCGGCCCATCCCGAGCCGCAAAGGCAGAATCCACCGCCTTATCAATCATAGCCTGCAGGACATCAAGATCCATGCCCCCAGGCTGCAGGGAGGCAGCAGGATCAGAATCCGACCCAGAAGATCGGCGTGGACGTTTCTCAGAGCGTTTCTCCTCCATGACAAAAACCACAACAGCTGTGAAGGAAGAGGATCCGTAAAAAAGGGGGCGAGGGACACCGTTGCCAAGCAACCGGCTCCGCCCCCCTGACGCGGCACGCCAAAGACAGCGACCCAGAGACTACAAATGACCCCAGGAACCACCCCGCGTGGCCGGAAACCACAGGGAACAGACAGCCGGGCGCCCGTCACAACGAGGCACCAGTCCACAAAAAAAGGTAGGAAACCCCAGCCGCTCCTGATTGCAATAGCGCAGGAGCGGAAAACGCCACCACCGCTGCACCCCAGACGCTCAGCGCGGGAGCGGCGGTGCGAGAAGCAAGAGTCAGAGACCCTACCAGGGCACAAAAGCAAACAGGCAGCCGCTCCCCATCGCTCAGCGCGGGAGCGGCTCCAGAAGCAAACCGCCATATACAGGGGAGCGGCGGCCGCACACAAAAAAAGGGGACGCTAGAGCAGACCCCGCAAGTAAAAGAATAAAAACAACTTACCGAGACCAGAAACCGCAACTGTCAGCAGGGGACGGCCTCACGTACAATGGGTGTTCCAGCCGGAACAGAGTGAAAAAAACAGGATGTTTCCTGTGTTTGCCCCACCCTTATAGGTCAGGTGACAGGTACTTCCTGTCAGGCCACCATATTGGGTGGGGACTTTTTGTTTATGGGTGAATGCTGTGCCTGGAACACGGGGTGCTCCTGGGTGACTGTGACGAGGAAGACGGAGGAGGAAGGTAATGAGTGTTATCCTTTGCCACGTATTAATGATAATGCCATCTCTGTTGGGAAAGGCAACACTATTCACAAAAATGGATTAAACAGCCGCCTATTGTCAGCTACCATTAGCCAACGAATTTCAAGATTTTCGGCTTTTATTAGCCCTTTTAGGGCATACAAATATTTGCGAAAGACATTAAGCATGTCATTAGTTGTGTGTTCCAGAAATTTATCCATTCATTATTTAATAATATCAAGGGCGTCTTGGCATTCCAATAAGACATTTAAGTTTAAGCTGAGGATATTGGCACACACAACGCAACTTTGAGAACTGTTTTGTCAATTCTGAGACACAAAAGAAAGACAGCAGCCAAAAACAAAGCAAGTTTCTATTACTAAGAGTGGGGTATTTGGGCACTTACTTACACCTTCCAGAATAATGCCACAAAAATATTTTGACGCTGTTTTAACAGCTCCAAGGCCTCTTGATAAAGATCAATTAAGGTTTTCATTAGACTGTGTAATTACAATTCTCGTTTTATTAAATGTTATGCAAAAAAATAGAACCTTTAAAAGAAAATGTTTTTAAAAAAATGTGAAATCTGTATGGATTGAAGAAACAGAGAGAGTGTTTAATTTAGAAAAATCACACTTTGTGGCTGCTCCTGCCTCAAAACCTTTACAGTTACTGTTGAGGCAAGTAGTGCAGGAGTGAGTGCAGTTTTGTGCAAGTGTGTGGATAGTGAAAGAACATACAATTTCATTCACTTTTAAAACATTGAATGATACCGAAAGAAAAGATTATATCAAAGAAAAGTGGTTGCCTGCAATTGGGCTTTTGAAAAATGTAAAACTAACTTGTGGGGTACCCATTTTGTTTAAAGAACAGATCACAAGCCCTTAATTTATATAATGGGTAAGCATGGGTTTGGTTGGGCATCCAAACGTTTGTAAGAACTAACTTCAAAGTTGCAAGAATACAATTTTGAAGTGGAACAATTTGATGGAAAGTTAAATGTGAGGGCAGATTGCCCTGGAGTTAGCGGTTGATTTTAAGGAGACTGTTGATAGAGAATGTCGTATAATAGCTGTTGATATGTTATAGTTATGCACAGGTGTTCTGACAGAGGAGGAATGGAAGGTAAACATAGACAGTGATTCGATCTTGCAGAAAGTTTGTGATCATGTATGTGCGGCTTGGCCCACAATTAAGGATGTTAAAGGGGAACAGGAACATTTTGCTCAGATATCAGCTTATTTAGTATCTGGGGGTTACTGAGAGGTGATAAATATGGTCCAGCGAGAGCTCTTCATGCAAAGTTAATTTCTCAAGCCGGTTTTGGTCATTTTGAGAACAAAATGTTGGTGGCCAAGTTTGGAAAGTCAAGTGGATGAACATGTAAGTATGTGCAGTGAGTTTCCTCACTCAAATAAGCGGTGGACTGTGAGGAAAACACCTTTAATGACTGTTCTTTTTCCCAATGAGCCATGGGGAAAGATAGCTTGGTATTTCCCAGGACCTAACACTAGGATGTTAGTTGGAAAGCAATATCTGGGTGTTGCTGTTGATTATTATTGTTGATAATTGTTCTAAATGGATTTACCATGAATAATATGGATACTTCATTGCTATTTTTGGAAAAAGGTGTTCAGTGTTGAAGGTCCTCCATGTGAATTGACTTCAGATGATGGCGTTCAATCCATCTCTGAGAGAATGGAGTTATTTTTTAAGAAACATGATGTGAAGCACTACATAGTTGCATTTTCCAGTCCTCAAACACAAGGTTTAGTTGAATGGCCCAAATGGATCATCAAGAAGAAAACTCAGTTAGCTAATGCCTCTGGAAAGGACGTGGAAGTAATGCTTCCCGAAAAACTTTGCCAATTACATAATTCTACGCATAGTACTACCGGGTAAATGTGATTTTAACTGTTGAGAGGAAGTGAGAGTAATACCAAACTTGTTCCTGAATGGCAGAGAAGTTTAACTACTTGTAATAAGTGCATTGTATCACCTGATGAAGTGAGAAAGAGGGTTGAAGAGAGGCAAGCTAACATTAAGAAATATTATGACAAGAAGCATTGAGTAAAAAAGTTGGCAGTGAACATTGGGGACCTTGTGCTGGTTAAGATGGAAGGATTTTGAAAGATTTTTTTTATTTTTAGGCCTGAGGAAAGTGATACGGGTCAAAGAAGTTTTTATGGAATTGGAGCATGGACATTGATGGTCTGCATGAGATCTTGTGTTAACAAATGGTCAAGATGACTTATTTTAGGAAGGTAATATGATTTCGTGCATCTTGCTAGTGGTAACACAAACTATGCAGGAGAAGATGCTGATTTGAATCCTGACAGAGTTGATTGTTGTTCTATTAATATGGATAATGAAATTGTACTTGAGAATGCAGTGTCAGGTGATAGTTCTCTTACAAAAGGTTGAGTGGTGATGAATATGAAAATTTGAACAATTATGGGGACATGAGAGTTATTCTGGGTCTAGTAGACTTGTTAAATTCTTTCACATTTTAATGACTAAGATTTGCATTTATCCTCTAAATTACAATTAATCATATGTGATTGTATCTTGTATTTTGCATGGCTAAATATGCATTATTAAATGATTTTTCCCTTTTGCTTATTTTTAAGAGGGAAGGATGTGTGTTATTTTATTCACGGTTTTTTCAATAGGTATGTTTATATTTACAATATCAAGTGCTTGTTTTTCCTTTATATTACAATGTAAAATTTTAGCTGTGTTCTTTTATACAGAATGTACATTCTAAAGTTGCCCGTTTGATCAGTTAAGCTCTCGCCTGCAATTGGTCTGGATGGGCTTTCTTGTGACTAAAGCAAACATCAATTTGCCTGCTGAATTGTGTCTTTCTTTATGATATCCAATGTTACACAAGCGTTTTCCTTTAAAATCTAACACTTACTCGGACATTTGTTATGTTTGTTTATGTTCTTCTGTGTTATTTTAACCTGGACCACGTGCAATAGGTGTTTTGAATTCTGTTCAGAGTTCATGCATGATATTTGAAAAAGAAACCATGCTGGTAATAAAATTGAAAATATTGAATTCAATGTTCAGTTTCAGGATACCTTAATATAAGTTCCAGTGTTTTCATTTTTTATCTTTTCCTCTTTTAACACTGCTTTACGAGCAAGAATTTGCAAAGCCAATTGCTTAGCACAAATATTATAAAGGCGAGACCTATTGACTTTGCCAATGTTTGTAAGTAGACTGGCAAGAAAACACAGAAAACAAGTGAAACAGCTATGTTACTATAGTTAGAGTGCAATTTAGGACTCTTGTGTTTAATCTTTTCACAATCTATTAAGCGGGATTGCAAATGCTAAGAAAAATATGACGTATTATACTTCCAAATGTGTATACTTTAAATACATGTTGTGCATTGCAAACATTTTTTTAATTCTTTTGACTCCACCCACATTAGCCTGTATTAAAAGAAAACAATTTCCCCACTCCAAAAAATTATCACAAAGTAACACATTCATCAAAAGGCCATGTCCAACTGCCGTGGCATTGCCACCTGCATGCAATGCTGTGAGTCAGATCGGACCGAGGTTTCTGTGGCCACAACGCAGAGTACAACCCACTATACAAGACCTGCCAACTAAAAAATAAATGTTACTGTATGGGAGGGCGGGGCCTTGGAGAAGTGAGGCCTAGCGCCAAGAAGTACTTAAGAGGCCCTTTTGCCGGCCCCAAGCCCCCTCCTCCAAAAAAAATAAGAAAAAAAGCTTGCTGAGTCTGGTATTGATGTCCTGGGGGGTTTTCACACCACTTAATAGACATGGTGTGACAACATGGGCCCGTCCAAAGAGAAACGCATGGACGATATCGAGTGGTGGGCCGCTACCCCCTCTCTCCACCTCTTGTTTCTTCTCGACAGGACACCTGGACTGCAAATCCCAGAAACCCCTCATGCCTGGACGACTCTCTGGAGGAAGGCGTCTCTGAATGGGGAATCCCGAAGGACGTGACTCCGCCCCTTGATGTCACCTCCTATGAAGCCTTAAGGAAGAAGGAGTCCCGGAAGTGTGTGTGGCGCAACACCGGCGAAGGAGACGAGACGGATGAGGAGAGGACCGTGCTCTACGGAGGAGTCGGAGCCGCGAGGAAGGAAGCAGATTGGGAGGCCGTGTCACCAGGGGCCCCGGTGGAGCCAGGAGGCCAACGACCCCGCGAGTCGCCCAGCCACGCTCCTGGAGGAGCGTGGCTTTTACAGGTACGCAAACGCTTCACAGGCTGGATAGGGAGGCGGGATAGCGTACCCCCGTAGCTCTTGAAGCTGCGTTCTTTTTCTTTTGTTTTCTTGGTGGTTATCTTTGGCACCTTCACTTGAGCACTTCACGAACTGAATCCCGATAGGAGTGTTTCACGTGTGGTCAGGTGTCCCTTCACAACCCTCCCTTTCACTTAGTGTACAACAGAACCGACGCCTTACCCCAGCTTTCTTTCTTTGTGTTTCCTGCCGCATGGACACGGAGCCCCCGGGGACCCGCCGCCAGACGAGGAGGGAGCCGATAAGAAGAAAGACCGGGAGAGAATGGAGCCCTATCCACAAGGCCGATACTGCCCCATATACTTAAAAAAAACTGGCAACAAGGAGGAAACATCTGTTACGGTCAATAAAACCCTCTTTACCCCAGCCTGGTGTCCGTTCCGATCCTTTACCCACGCAACAACTGGTGTCAGAAGTGGGATTCCCTACAGGATCCATCAGTAATCCAATGATGGACGCCCTCATACAACATCTGGTGAAGGGGCAAAAGAAACTTGAATGGGCCGTAGAACGGCAAATAACATCCGCGCAGGCGGATAGGGGTGTCTTTAAAGACTTGTTCGCTGCCCAGATGGATGGACTGCAACAGATGTTCGGAACACCTCAGGTACCTACCCCTAGAGAGCCCCGTAGTATGCCACACAGACCCGCCGGCATAGCACTGCAAAAATATGTCCCGGGCGAGGACCCGGATGCTTTCTTGTTAAATTTCAAGCGTGCTGCGAGAGCATGCGGATGGCCGGAGGACAGGTGGCCATTCTTCCTGGCTCCCCTGTTAACAGGGGAGGCACAGTCAGCGTACCAGGTGGCCAACGCCATGGGCAACACCCCCTACAGCGAAATCAAAGATGTGATCCTAGATCACCTCGGGTTAGACGCAGAAGCCTACCGCGTCCGTTTCCGGAAGGAACGAGGACAGCCCGGGGAGAACCCCAAAACTCTATACTTTCGCCTCAAAATGGCAGCCGATAAATGGTTAAAGCCCCACTCGAGTACTAAGGAGGAAATTATGAACAGAGTGTACCTGGAACAGTTCTTGGAGGCTTTACCCTACGGCACTCAAAGGTGGCTAAAGCAGCATCCCCACCTCACCCCGGAAGAAGCCGTAGAAATGGTCACCACCTTTTCGAGGGCCCAGCCTCGTACCTCACCATGGGAGAGCGACAGGCAGGGCAAGGCCTTCTCCGCAAAACCCGAGAAGAAATCCCACCCGGTGATGGAGCCTCTTCGACACAAGACCACCAAAACTGAGACCCCGTCGTTCCGCGGACCCCAGTGTTTTGAGTGCGGTGACTGGGGTCACATAGCCCGGATGTGCCCCAAACGAAAAACAAGTGACGAACCCATGGAAGTGGGCTATGTTCCAAGGTCAATACTCTACACCGCTGAGATGGGACCGGCATTCCATGTAAGTGTACACGTGAATGGAAGGAGGGTTAAAGCATTGTTAGATTCAGGTTGTAAACAGTCTGTAATACACAAGTCCCTGGTTAGAGTAACACAATATGTCCCGGATGCTGTGGTCCACATCAAATGCGTACACGGGGACATAAAACCCTATCCCTTGGCTATCATTTCCCTCACTCCTCCCCAGGGGCCTCCTTGTACGATAAGGGTTGGGGCACTAGAGGCACTTCCCGAAGAACTCATCCTAGGAACAGACAATCCTGACTTCCTACGGCTGTTTACCCACACCATTAGAAGGGAGTCTAAGAAACCCAACAGGGGGGGGGGGTCGCAACCAGACACTTTCTGCCTTGACCTCCCCGAACCCTGGATTCTAGACAAGAGCTTTAGGTTTGCTCAAACCAACGACCCCACCCTATTTAACGCATGGGAAGCAGCCCACGCGACCCAGGATGCCCCTTCGCAGGTTTTTCCCCGTTTCCTTGTTAAAAACGATTTGCTATATAGACAGGGTAGCCCTGAAGACCCAGAACAACTCCTAGTACCAACAACGTTCAGGGAGCAAATTTTATTTTTTTCCCACTCACACCTCACAGATGGTCATACCGGAGCAGAGAAGACGACCCAGAACGTGCTCCGGCATTTCTTTTGGCCAAGTATATTTAAGGACATCAAAATACACTGCCAGACCTGTGAGGAGTGTCAGAGGAAAAACACGCAACGACCGCCAGCAGTTCCTTTGCAGCCCCTACCTATCATTGGGAATCCGTTCTAAAGGGTTGGAATGGATTTGATCGGGCCTTTACCCCAGACCAAGAAAGGAAACCAGTATGCTTTGGTGGTTGTGGATTATGCCACCAGGTTTCCAGAGGCTTTTCCCCTCAAGGCCCCTACCTCCTCAGCGATCGCAGACAGACTAGTGGAACTCTTTTCAAGGGTTGGATTCCCTAGAGAGATCCTGACGGATCAGGGGACACCCTTTGTCTCACGTTTAATGATGGAAGTTTGTAGGGTGCTGAACCTCCACCACATCCGAACCTCGGTTTATCACCCACAAACCGACGGCCTCGTAGAGAGGTATAACAGAACCATCAAAACCACCCTGAAGAAGATGTTAGCAATCGAGGGCAAGGAATGGGATCGTCTTCTACCACTAGCGCTTTACGTCATCAGGGCGCAGGTCCAAAGCAGTTTGGGTTGCTCATTTTTTGAGCTCCTATATGGGCGACAACCCCGGTCATTACTAGAGATGACAAAGGAAGCATGGGAGCAAGAAGTCGAAGAGGAAAACAGAGGAACACTCGAGTACACCCAGCAGTTGAAATCTAAAATATGGAAGCTGAGGGACCTGGCCTACGTCCATCTGGAAAAAAGCCAGAAGCGACAAAAAACTAGCTATGACCAGGGCAAGAGATGGAGAAAGTTGTCCATAGGAGATTGGGCTCTGGTACTGCTTCCCTCATCAACAGAAAAATTCCTCTCGGGATGGCAAGGACCTTACAAAGTGGTGGGAGTTCTAGGGAACACGACCTACCGACTGCAAGTAACACCCCGCAGACAACAAACATATCACATAAACATCCTAAAGAAATGGTTGGGGACCCCTCCAAGAGACGCCCATCTGACCATACCCTCATCTATTGGTGATGGGACCACCCTTGATCAGCTCGTGATCAACAAGGACCTCTCAGCGGAAGCAAGAACGGCATTACGGAACACTTTGGCCCCTTTTTCGCCCCTGTTTTCGGACCTACCCGGAAAAACCACCCTGGCGGAACACCGAATACAGACTCCCCCCGGAAAAATCGTGAAGCAAAGGCCCTACAGAATACCCGCAGCCAAGCGAGCGGCCGTTAAGAAGGAAGTCCAAACCATGCTAGAGCTCGGTGTCATACGCCCCTCAGCCAGCGACTGGTCCTCACCAATAGTCATGGTACCTAAACCAGATGGATCGACGCGGTTCTGTATGAACTTCAGAGCCCTGAACGCCATCTCTTCTTTCGATGCTTACCCCATTCCAAGAATCGATGAATTGATCGAAAAACTAGGGGAAGCACGATACATAATGACACTCGATTTAACCAAAGGATATTGGCAAGTGCCTCTTAGAGAAGAAGATCGAAAGAAGACAGCGTTCGCCACAGCAGAAGGCCTCTACGAGTTTAACGTTCTCCCCTTCGGCCTACACGGAGCACCTGCAACTTTCCAGAGGCTCATGAATACAGTGCTACACAACCATTCTTCCTATTGCTCGGCCTATCTGGACGACATTGTGATTTTTAGTAAGACCTGGGAAGAACACCTCGTCCATTTACAGACCATTCTGACCGCCTTGGGACAAGCAGGTCTTCACGTAAATTCCAAAAAGTCCAGAGCTGCATATCAGAAGGTGAAGTACCTGGGGTATGTGCTGGGATGTGGTTTAATAGCCCCCCAAACAGACAAAGTGAGATCGATAGCCGAAACCCCCTTTCCTCAGAACAAAAGAGACCTTCGGGCCTTCCTAGGCCTAATTGGATATTATAGGAGGTTTATTCCCCAATTCGCTGAAATCGCCAGCCCCCTCACAGACGTTCTACGCAAAAATAGCCGACCGCATCAGTTTCAACATCCCAGCAAAGACATGAGGGAGGCATTCCAAACCCTCAAGGGAATCATCACCACTAGCCCGGTGCTAGCCTCCCCAGACTTTAGCAAACCCTTCATACTGCATACCGACGCCTCAAACCATGGGGTAGGTGCCGTATTGTCACAGCTGTCTGAGGCGGGGATAGAACATCCTGTATTATACATTAGCCGCAAACTATTCCCCCGAGAGACCAAGTACCCGACCATAGAGAGGGAATGTTTAGCGGTTAAATGGGCAGTGGACAAGCTAAGATATTATTTGGAAGGGAATCCATTCACGTTGTACACGGACCATGCCCCCTTGCAGTGGATGTGTAAAACAAGTCGCAGAACCCCAGAGTACTGCGCTGGTTTTGACACTTCAACCCTTTTCCTTTGAACCCCGCCATCGAAGAGGAAGGACAACGGGAGTGCGGACTACCTGTCCAGGGTGTTCCCTCTCCCGATCGGGAGAATCCAGGGGAGGAGGTGTGTGACAACGTGGGCCCGTCCAAAGAGAAACGCATGGACGATGATCGAGGTGGTGGGCCGCTACCCCCTCTCTCCACCTCTTGTTTCTTCCCGACAGGACACCTGGACTGCAGATCCCAGGAAACCCCTCCTGCCTGGACGACTCTCTGGAGGAAGGCGTCTCCGAATGGGGAATCCCAAGGGCGTGACTCCGCCCTTGGCGTCACCTCCTATGAAGCCTTAAGGAAGAAGGAGTCCCGGAAGTGTGTGTGGCGCAACACCGGCGAAGGAGACGAGACGGATGAGGAGAGGACCGTGCTCTACGGAGGAGTCGGAGCCACGAGGAAGGAAGCAGATTGGGAGGCCGTGTCACCAGGGGCCCCGGCGGAGCCAGGAGGCCAATGACCCCGCGAGTCGCCCAGCCACGCTCCTGGAGGAGCGTGGCTTTTACAGGTACGCAAACGCTTCACGGGCTGGATAGGGAGGCGGGATAGCGTACCCCCGTAGCTCTTGAAGCTGTGTTCTTTTTCTTTTGTTTTCTTGGTGGTTATCTTTGGCACCTTCACTTGAGCACTTCACAAACTGAATCCCGATAGGAGTGTTTCACGTGTGGTCAGGTGTCCCTTCACAACCCTCCCTTTCACTTAGTGTACAACAGAACCGACGCCTTACCCCAGCTTTCTTTCTTTGTGTTTCCTGCCGCATGGACACGGAGCCCCCGGGGACCCGCCGCCAGACGAGGAGGGAGCCGATAAGAAGAAAGACCGGGAGAGAACGGAGCCCTATCCACAAGGCCGATACTGCCCCATATACTTAAAAAAAACTGGCAACAAGGAGGAAACATCTGTTATGGTCAATAAAACCCTCTTTACCCAAGCCTGGTGTCCGTTCCGATCCTTTACCCACGCAACACATGGGCAGTTCAAAGCATCCGAAACTAAGCTGGAAATACACCGTTTACAGTGGCTTTCAGCTTATTTTCCCTGCCACTGTGTGACAGTGTGAAGGGGGCCTATATCATGTGTCACACAGTGTGGCAGGTCTGATATACGATCACGGTGAGCTACTTGTGCTCCTTCAACATTTTTATATATAGCTTTGATAAGCTGCAACTAAGATATTTATTTTTCTTATATTATTGGTTACTTGTATGTTATTGTTGGAAGGAGTATTATTGGTAGCGTTAAGTATGCACCTACCACTAGCAATAAGGCCACCAACGCAATATAAGGTCCAGTCAAGGTCTCAGTACATTAGCTCTTGTCTCAAGCCTTGGTAGATGGTTATGAGCAGGCAGGCTTAACTTAGAAGACAGGTGTGTAAAGCATTTACAACACCAATACATTAAATAAGTAAGACACAACACACAATAAATATCACACACCAATTGATAAAAGTAGGAAATATTTGTATCTTTAAGATGATACCAAAATGACAAAAATTCAATGTAGGAAACCAGAGATGTGAATTTTTACAAAATAAACACTTTCTAGTGCTAAAAACATATAGATCCACTTTGAGACATCTGGTTGCACTTGACTGGGACAAAGTCAAAGTTTGAGGCCAGCAGCAATGGAACCCTGGCCGGATACACTAAGAGGGAGAGCTCTGTCAAAATTTTACCTTCACACGTAGAAACTTTTCTGGAGGATTTTCTCTCGTCGTCGAGTGAGACTCCTCTTCAGGCCGAGTTTCGAGTCGATGGCGGTGGCTTGGCTCAGCGCGAGGCCTCAGTGAAATCCTGGAAGTCTTGCACTGCAGAGGTTTCAGCTGGATGAATCTGAAATCCAGGCCGGATCGCAGATCGACGTCAGCGACCTGACTCTCGTTGACGGGTCGGTAATCTTATGGAGCTTTTTCCGAAATGTGCTCCAAACTTCTGGAAACGCAAAACACAAATCCAAGGGTTTAGAAGCGCTGAGATGGCCCTTGGAAGTTTGGGACTACAATACCCGCAATGCACTGGCCAAATCCTTAAAAGTCCACTGGATGCACTCCAGGCTGGGGAAAGTGTGGGGAAGATGGTACAGGTGAGCTCTGTTAACCTGTTGCTTTCATGGAGTCCACTCCTTAATCCTTTTTAAGCAAAGCAAGGTCCTCAGGGCTCTAGTTTCAAGTGTAAGGTAGGAGCAATCCTTCAGAGTGCAATTTTCTGGGGTGATGACCAGGGTTCCAGCAGGGCAGACCTTCTTCTCCTTGTGGTTTCAGGCAGCAGACCTGAGTTGCTAAGCAGCTCTCACATATATATCCAATGTGCTGTAGCAACAAGTAGGGGGGCACCCCTTGCCAGTGGGGTGCAGGATGCCACTCAAAAACATGCCAGCTTCCCCCAAACTGTGGCATATTCTTGCCCCACAAACCACTGTACTTTTAAAATTCAAGATGGAGAATGTCTCTCCTTTGGAGTAAAATCTGGCTAAGCCAACCTACTGGTGTGGCTCATTTCCCATGACACTCCCTCTCCAGACCACCTGCAAATTCTATTCCTGGGGCTTCCATCTGGCTGGGGGGAACAGGAAGAGGGGTTAGGCCTGGCTGGCATTCCTTACTGTCCTGCTCTCTTTGAAGCCCAGTTTGTTTACCAAGCCCCCTTCCTGGCCTATCTGTTCTCTGCAGCTGCAGAGCTCACCCCATCCGATAGCCTCTGTCTCTTTGCAGGGCACTTATCACCTCATCAAACCAGCTTGGCTAAGTCTGTTAAGGGCTGGCCAATCAGGAGAGGCTGCTAGAAGACTGGAGTTTGGCACACAGAAAAGAAAGTTCTATAACTTATTTTCTGTTTTAGTTACGACACATTCAACAGTGGCAAGTTGTTGGATTTATCATCACCAATCTTGTATGTCCTTGAAATATTATTTTAGCTCACTCCTGTCAATAGTTACACTGTAATACTATATTCCCATGTTAGCCCATGGAACTAAAACTGCTACAATAGTGAAAAAACGAAATTGGTCGTTTTCCCCTCACCAGTCCATATAAAACGTCTTTTAAAATATCCCTACTTATTTTGCCATGGCAACCTACACTCAGGTGCACCTAGAGTAGACCTTAGGGGTGACTTATTTGTAAAAAAATAAAGTACTTTACTACTTTGGAAGTACCTTTACAGCATTGATTGATGAATAACTGGTAATGCCAGAGATAAGTACAATCAATCAAGCAAAAAGATAGTAGACAGGAAGCCATTTTTCAAAGAAATACAGCACATTTATTGCTGTGAACACTCATACAAGGGAAATAAGTGAAAACGTGTATTCTTGTGAAGCGCCTCACAAAGAAGAAAAAAAAGAGTTCTTGGAAAGTAAACACTCATGGGAGAATAGAAGGAGCGAGTCAGAGAGGAGGTAAACAGGCTATACTCCACTGGGTAATTGATTCAAGATGCTAGACTGGGTTAAAAGACTGCACCGTAGTGAGAGCCCACTCACTGCATTGATTTACAACACCCACATTAAGGAAGCATTAACCACCACTGAGTAAATGGATTGGATTAAGAGAAAACAATAAGGTTGGAGATGTGGGACCCTAAAAAATTGTGAATGAGATATTGTGGGGACGACAGCCATGTTTATTGGTCCTGAACAAGGTGGCATATACACTTTGGGCCCATCGCAACACATCAAAAAAATTCAAAAGCACGACCTGCAGTGAATGGGGATGTCCATATGTCATTGAATGTACTTATTGAGAATTCGAAACACAAGTATTAGAAGTGCGTCTATTGTAAAAGCGATTAGGAATGTCTTGAAATTTCTCCTCTTTTTGTATTGTAAATAATTTGTATTTGTGTTGGTGTATTTGTGTTTTTATGCAATGAGATTTTTAAATATAAGATTTTTTTTACAAAAGAACATTATTAAAAACGTGCATGTTTATTTCAAACTCCCACGATATTGGGTTAGATATGTTGTTTTGTTTGATGAATGAGTGATTGTTTGGTAGCTTATTCTGTTACCAGTGGGAAGTTTGTCCTTTTGGTATGCTCAATGGGAGGGACAAAGACGTGCTGGATGCCTAAAAACAAACAAAACCAGCAAATAGAAAGCAAGCAAATGTGAGTTACAAAACACAAAGCCAATGGTAAGCAATGGGCAAAATGCATTCCTAGGGAAGCTTTCAGCATGTTCCCAATGTGTCTTTGCAAAGGGAGAATTAATGGCCTGTTCTTGGAAATCTTTTCCACCTTCTTCAAAGGGGGCTTATCACTATTTCACATTTCACTTTTCTAGTTTTAAGGTGGAAATGCTAACTGCGCACAGGGAAGAAAGAGTGGGTTTACAGAGTGGGGAGGAAAGGGTTGCAGAATAGGCATGGGAGGGGAAAGGAGAACGTGTGGGGAATAGGGGAAGATGGGGACAAAGGAGAGGCAGGGGAAAGAAGGAGTTATATATGACACGTTGAATAATTGAGAGAAGAAGAGGGAGGGATTTAACTTGGTGCGGTTTGCACTATAGAAATACCATATACATACATACAAACAAAAACGATCAAAGGACACGTTACAGGGTTACTGTGAAGCATAAGGTCTGCAGTGTGTTCTGGGTGGAATGTGAAATGATAGACTGGACATCAGAGTCCACTCTGCTGCCCAGGTACTGTTATCTGATTCAATGTACATGATGGCCATTCTTCAGTAACAATGGACGTGTGGCCTTGTTTTTGTAAAAATGTACCATACTCAATGCAGAACACAGAGCATGATGTTAAAGAAGTGAAAAGGTCTTCAACACAAAAGGAAATGATGACCAGATGGGACAGGTAGAACTATGTGAGCATGAGGCGGAGTTTGGATGTTAAAACTGTCCTAACTGGACGTGGCTGCAGTACCTGAGGCCACACCAACCCTTGCATCTAACTGGCCCACTGAACCCCAGTAATGTTGTTTTTTTACTGCCTAATTTTTTTATTGCCCAACCACAGGTATCCGGGCCCCTTTTCCTTCATTGTTTTAGGGCCCTTGCTTCGCCACTGACGTCAATAGCCAAGTCACTGGCCTTGTCACTAATGTCTTCCTTAGATGCCAAAAGCAAGAGTCAATCAGTGGGTGACTGAATCCAGAAGGGGAGAATAAGTGCTCTGTTGAATGAGATGTTTGTTAAAAGCTGGCCAGCCAGGCTCATTGAAGGGTCTGGCCAGCATTTTACCCTCATTTTTATGTGCCCTTGATTTGAAAGGTCAGACCAGCATGTACGTCTGTGAATTGTATTAAGGGTAAAGTATGATTTAGACAGAAGAAGCCAGAAAACTATACATTTTTTATGTAAAATGCTGGGTCTGACCTGCAGTTTAAATTGATATATATGTTTTTTAAATGACAGTGTTCCTAATATAACCATCCCAACGATTAATTCACTCCAATGCTAGAAACTTCAAGTGTGGCCAGAACTTTAATTTAAGAGTGGGGTACACGTATATAACCTTATAAAAAGGTGGAGATATGTACCAGGAAAGGAGGTGTGTGAAAAGAGGTAGGAGAGTGGGGTTCTGATATGCGCATGGCTCACTGGCACAAATCTATGCTTGTTGGGGAGGGCGGCCTAGCCACATGGGGGTGTTAGTGTCCGTCTGTCAGTTGAGATATGTTTACTTGTAAAGAGCTTTGTATTCTGCGCATGTTTTACCAAATGTGATATGGTTAATGGATCTGGTTGAGCACACAACATATTTCATAAACAATGACCATGTTGCTTTGTTCACTTCATCAGCACTCAAAGTGTGAGAATGTTCCATTAAATAAGGAATTTTGTAAACAAAAACACAAGGCCCGCAGTGCCTGGATACCCTCAATCAATCAATCAATCAATCAATCAATCAATCAGGGGAATTGTAAGCGCGCTACTCACCCGTGAGGGTCTCAAGGCGCTGAAGGAGGGGGGGCCCGCAGATCTGTTAGCCGAAGAGCCAGGTCTTGAGGGTCTTCTTGAAGGTGTTCAGGGAGGGGGTGTGTCTGATGTCTGCTCGTTCCAGGTCTTGGCTGCAATGTGAGAGAAGGATCTTCCGCCTGCTCTGACTCTGTGGATGCGCGGGGTTTCGGCCAGTGCGAGTTTGGAAGATCAGAGGTTTCTTTTGGGTACGTGGAAGTTGATTCTGTCGTTGAGGTGTTTGGGTCCGTTGTTGTGTAGGCATTTGTAGGCGTGAGTGAGGATTTTGAAGGTGACTCTTTTCTCCACGGGGAGCCACTGGAGTCTTCATAGGTGTTTGCTGATGTGTTCGTGCTGGGGGATGTCGAGGACGAGTCTGGCGGTGGTGTTCTGTATAGTCTGGAGTTTGCGGAGTAGGGACTTGTTAATGCCATCGTAGAGTGCGTTTCCATAGTCCAGTCTGCTGGTGATGAGTGCGTGGGTCACTGGCTTCCTTGACTCAGGGGGGATCCATTTGACGGTCTTGCGGAGGATGTGGAGGGTGTTGAAGTAGCTGGAGGTGACGGCGTTGACTTGTCGGTTCATGGTGAGGGATGAGTCGAGTACGATGCCGAGGTTTTTGGCGTGGTCCGAGGGGGTAGGTGGGCTTCCGAGGGCGATTGGCCACCAGATGTTGTCCCATGCTGAAGGGGTGGTTCCAAGGACGAGGACTTCTGTCTTCTCGGCGTTGAGCTTCAGGCAGCTGTTGGTCATCCAGACTGCGAAGTCTTGCATTCCTTTCTGGAAGTTGAGTCTGGCGGTGGTGGGGTCTTTGGTGAGGGAAAGGATGAGCTGGGTGTTGTCAGCGTAGGATACGATGTTGAGGCCGTGTTGTCGGACGATGGCGGCGAGGGGGGCCATGTAGATGTTGAAGAGGGTCGGGCTCAGAGATGACCCCTGTGGGACTCCGTAGGTGATTTTCGTGGGATCGGAGAGGAAGGGTGGCAGTCTGATCCTTTGGCTTCTACCGGTGAGGAATGATGGGATCCAGTCTAGGGCTGTTCCTTGTATGCCGGCGTCGTGTAGTCTGGCGACTTGTGTGCGGTGGGAGACGGTGTCGAAGGCCGCTGATAGGTCAAGTAAGATAAGGGCTGCGGAGTGGCCTTGGTCCAGGAGGGTGCGGATGTCGTCTGTGGCGGCGAGTAGGGCAGTCTCGGTGCTGTGGTTGCTTTGGAATCCGGATTGGGACGGGTCGAGGACGGCGTTGTCTGATTAATTGATTGAAGGCACTCATTCACATCAGTTAGGCAATCCCACATTAACATAGACAACAATTCTTATATTCCTTGGTTAATTATGCTTTTTTGGCCACACCAAATGTGTTTGTGCCTTCAAATACATAATGCTTGGTGATCTTCGGCATCCCTGACAGACCTCAGGTATCCAAGGGTTACTCTGTTAGACACAACCTCCACCAAGGCGGTACTCTAAAATCTAGAGAAGACATTGTTCAACTCTGACATCCTCCAAGCAATCAAAACAGGCAATGGGCACCAGATTCAAGATGGTGACTTTCAGCATTATCTATGCAGCTATAGAGGAGTCTGGCTCTGGTTCACCCCCGCGGCCGTCACCTCCCCAGCCGGACATCGGACATTGTTTCTCACGGTTCTTCACGGTTTTATCTGTCTTTCGCTTTGACTGTTTTGTTCCACCTGAAGTACTTTCCCCCTTCCGGTCTACCTGACTATCTGCATTCCTCTCCCCTGTTACCTTCCCCCCCCTACCTTCCATTCCCCATTAGACGCATGTCTTGGCTATGCTACGCGCTAATAACTTATATTATTGTGTAATCTCATGTTTTTCTCCTAAGCCTATACTTGTAACTGTAACTGATGTAATTTTCGTAACTTGTAACCCGCTGATCCTCATGTAAAGCGCTCTGATACCTCCGGGTCTAGCCAGCGCTATGTAAAACTTTTCAAATAAATAAATAAATAATTATCTCAAATTGTGAGACTTTCAGCATTGTCTCAAATCCCTGTGAATTCACCAAGGGAGAATAACCTACAGGGTAGAAACTTCGATGGCATTCTTGGGCACCCTCAAAAAGATACTGAGGCTTGCAAGCAAACAGGAGAAAACTTCGAATTGAAAATGTACCAGATCTTGCAGGGGTACTGGTCCAAAATCTGGACTCCACAACCAAAGGGGCCCCCAGTATGCCCCTTGCAAAGAGCCATATGGGAGGCAGAACCCCTCATTTTTTGTGGCCCAGCTACTTCTCCATATAGAGGTCTACCTGGGGTCGGACCCTAATTCTGCCAACGGTGATAAAATGAAATGACCCAGCACACCCATGAACAGCTAACACCCAGACATAAAGTTTCAGAAGGTGCTTGATCCTCACTCAGTGACAATGGACGGTGTCAGCAATGACGTGCTAAGACACTTGCTAGATATGAACCATCCAACACAAATAGAAGCGTACAACCATAGAAACGAGGCACAACCTTCTGCTAGAACCTTAAGATGGCAAACAAGAAACTGCAGAAGCCACATCGACCCACTGCAAGGAATATCAAAGCAAATAGAAGCTCATTTGGTCAGCAGTACCTTTGCATACCCTGTAAAACACTGCAGTTGAATGTGTAACTGGGGATCTCCACAGCAGAGTTATGCCTTGTAAGACCTTGCGTGTAAGAACCACATAAAGCACTCCTAGCAAGATGTAATTAATCACAATCTAACTTTATATACACTTCTTCCCTAATGTCTGAGGTCTCACTTTTACATAACCCTGAATCTCAACCTAAAAATTACTGTTTCAAAATTTCTAGTTAACAGCATGAGAAACAAACTTTAATCAACACGGCTGTAATATCCTCATGCAAGAACTATAACTATGTTTCAAATGATCCATGTATTGTTAATGTTAATGTTAACGGGATTTATAAAGCGCACGAATACCCGGGGGTGTCTTGGCGCTGAGAACACAGTACGCCCGCTCTAGCGTCTAATTCTTAGTGCCCTAACCACCTCTCTGTAAAACTTTCCGGTAAACTTCCATGAGTAAAGAATGCACGAAATTGTGTAAAATACCATAACAAGCCATCACAAATCATAACCCTCAAGCATGACTAAATCACCAACACTGGCCTGCCATGGAGTAGGATGTTAACCTCCTCAAACTGATTAAGCGCTTCGTCTGTGGTAGTAAGCGCTATAAATACCTATAGCACTCAAGATGTAGGGAACCATGTAAACAATCAACTAGAGCAGAGTAAGGCAGCGAAAATGTGTCCACTTCCAGTAGGGTCTTAGGACTAAACATCTCAAGGCAGAATTGGTATCTCTCAGGAAACCCTCTCAGGGCCTGTTTTAGTCTGAGAAAGAACAGACGACAGGAGAAGATGTGAGCTGAAGGGAGAAAGAAGAGGCGACAGGAGAAGATGTCAGCTGAAGGGAGAAAGAACAGGTGACAGGAGAAGATGTCAGCTGAAGGGAGAAAGAAGAGGTGACAGGAGAAGATGTCAGCTGAAGGGAGAAAGAAGAGGCGACAGGAGAAGATGTGAGCTGAAGGGAGAAAGAAGAGGCAACAGGAGAAGATGTGAGCTGAAGGGAGAAAGAAGAGGCGACAGGAGAAGATGTGAGCTGAAGGGAGAAAGAAGAGGCGACAGGAGAAGATGTGAGCTGAAGGGATGCCAGGTACCCTAGGCAGACAACACAGAAGAAGGACTCCTGGTGTCCTGGAATGGCCCTTATGAATGAACCGCTCTTGGACTCGGGGTGAGACCCTAAGGCCCTGGCGTCTGAGCGCAGGGGCGTCCTTGCCCCCCCCGGAGACCAGCTTTCACCGTCTCATATGAGGTTGGTGTGAAGCTTGAAACTTGGTACTTTTTGTCAGGGGTGTGTTCAATGCTTCGTAGAACAGGGGTCCCACACGAGGAGAATGTTTAAAAGAGATATCACAATTTTATAATATTTTTTTTTTTTTTTTTAAACGGATTTAACAAATGTCTTGATACACAAATAAGCTATTTAATGAGTAGGTCAATAAAACGTAGAAATAGTAAACACGAAAAAATAAAGTGAGCCAAACGTGACAAGGCAGAGGGAAATCAGTCAAGTGACTTTAAAAAGTGACTTTCCAGTATATGAGAATATAGATAAACAAAAAGTCACAGTTGGGGTTACATCTCATACTACACAGTAGAATATAGATGATGGTATAGAGTTAAAGATGTATGTGTCGACGACGTTTCAATCCCGGAGAGGGTATCGGGATCTCATCAGGACTAACAATACATCAAGTGCCTGAAAAGTTGCCTGGATAAGTGTAGGGAAAGGGAAGGGGAAAAGGGAGAGGGGGAAGAAAAATGATTAAAACCTGTAAAATTAGGGTAGGAGGAGTAATAGGAGGAGGGGATGGTGTGTTGAAGGAGAGTGGAAATGGATAGAGGTATAAGGGAGATCAGGTAGAATGGAGGAAGAGGGAAGGTCGGTATCAGAAGGGTGAGCTAAGGCGATAAGAGAGTGAGAGATGATAGTAAGGCGATGTAGGAATAGAAAGACGGTGAGGAAATATAGAGAAGGAAAGGTAACGAGTGATAAGACAGTCCAAGGGATAAACCAGAGGGAAGGGGGACTAACCAAAATTACAGCAGGAAAAGAACAGTGTAAAGGGGGAAGAGGGAAGGTCAGTGTCAGAAGGGTCAGCTGAACCGCTAAGAGAATAGAGGTGATGGTAAGGCTGTGAGGAAATATAGAGAAGGGAGGGTAACAAGTGATAAGACAGTCCAAGGGGAGATTAGAGGGAAGGGGGATTACCAGAATTACAGCAAGGAAGGAACGCAGGAAATTGGCCAGAGGGTACGGCTGAGAGTGGGTATAAGCATACAGAGCCACGGTATCCGGGTGAGTAGCGACAGTTCTGAAATAAAGAGAGATAACCAGAGTGAGTAGAAATGGTGCCGAGGGTAGAAAGAAAGGAGTGGACAGAAGGTGGACAGAATCTTACCAAAAGGGGCAGCAAGAAGACCCCAGGTGCGGTCAACGTGCTCTCAGAGGCTGCGGCTCCCGGCCGGGAGCCTGCGATAATAACGATGTAAATTGAGCACTTGCCATGCGCCAGCGCTGGAACAGTGGGAAGGTACTGTCTGCCGTGAGCCGGAGTGGTCACCAACGGTCAGCGGTCGACCGGAAAGGGGAGCAATTGGAGCGTGCCATTCGCCAGCTCAGTGTCTGTGGGAAAAGCCAGGAAAACAATGAATAAGGGGTGCAACCAGGGGGTCTGCGTTCGCCTGTTAAAAGCCTTGAATATAGCAGTAAATGTAATTAGCAGGCACTTTAAAGTATGCTCCACAGTTGTCCTAATCACCCGACTGTTAATTAAATAAATGAAAACAGAAAGGCCATGACAGGGCCGGCTTTAGTGCTGGTGCGAAAGTCTTTTTTGGCGCCCCACCAATGACCTCTTTCTCTGTAGATAACTTTACTACCACCCTCCAACAGTGCCCTTCATCTCTCCGTAGCCCCTCCCCCTCATGACCTCCTCCTCAGACTCCCTAACTACCACCCTCCACCAGTGCCCTTCATCTCTCCGTAGCTCCCCCACCCCATGACCTCCTCCCTCAGATTCCTCACTGCCACCCTCCACCAACGCCCTCATCTCTCCGTAGTTCCCCCATCCCATGACCCCCTCCTCGGATTCCCTCACTGCCACCCTCCACCAGTGCCCTTCATCTCTCCGTAGCTCCCCCCCACCCCATGACCTCCTCCTCAGATTCCTCACTGCCACCCTCCACCAACGCCCCTCATCTCTCCGTAGTTCCCCCATCCCATGACCCCCTCCTCGGATTCCCTCACTGCCACCCTCCACCAGTGCCCCTCATCTCTCTGTAGTTCCCCCACCCCATGACCCCCTCATTGGATTCCCTCACAGCCACCCTCCACTAGTGCCCCTCATCTCTCTGTAGTTCCCCCCACCCCATGACCTCCTCCTCGGCTTCCTCACTGCCATCCTCCACTAGTGCCTCCCATTTCTCCGTAGCCCCCCACCCCAAGACCTCCTCCTCAGATTCCCTCACTGCCACCCTCCACCAGCACCCCTCATCTCTCCGTAGCTCCCCCCACCCCATGACCTCCTCCTCGGATTCCCTCACTGCCACCCTCCACCAGTGCCCCTCATCTCTCTGTAGTTCCCCCCACCCCATGAGCTCCTCCTCAGATTCCCTCACTGCCACCCTCCATCAGCTTCCCTCATCTCTCCGTAGCTCCCCCCCACCCCATGACCTCCTCCTCGGATTCCCTCACTGCCACCCTCCACTAGTGCCCTCATCTCTCTGTAGTCCCCCCACCCCATGACCTCCTCCTCGGCTTCCCTCACTGCCACCCTCCACTAGTGCCCCTCATTTCTCCGTAGCCCCCCACCCCATGACCTCCTCCCTCGGATTCCCTCACTGCCACCCTCCACCAGTGCCCATCATCTCTCTGTAGTTCCCTCCACCCCATGACCTCCTACTCTGATTCCCTCACTGCCACCCTCCACTCTTGCCCCTCATTTCTCCATAGCTTACCCCACCCCATGACCTCCTCCTTGGATTTCCTCACTGCCACCCTCCACTAGTGCCCCTAATCTCTCCATTGCCCCTCTCTCATATCCATTTAATTTGTTGTATAGCGCTACTCATATCAGTGTAGGGTGTCCCAGTACTTTACATCACGCACACATTATACAGAGACAATAAATCAGTCTACGGGGAATGTCACATAAGCCAATGAGGATTACAAGGTGTAGAAATCACGTCACCCATACTGGTGGGCAATATATTTTACGAGGGTTTGGTCTGGAGAAGCACAAACTCAGGATTTAAAGAGTACTCCAGTGGTTGGGGGTTGGCTTTACTGATGAAAATGTATAATTGCCCAAACAAACTCGTTTTATCAACATTAGAATAATGAAAGACTGGAGAAGTTCTAACTATATCACAACACATAAAAGCGAAGTTTGTATGCAGCTCTTTGATGACAGTTCATAGGTCACTGTCCTATGTTAGCATAGTAACTTCTGAACTGCAAGTAACACAAGGATAAATGTGACAAAGGCAGTAACCCACTGAGCTATCCCCATAAAATTCAGTTTATCTGCATTTAAAAACTACCAACAGACAAATGGTTGCTCTGCAGCAGGATCATAAATCACCAGTTATCTGAACATTTTTTATTGTTGTTGTACATCGGTGGCAGATTCACTGCGAGGGCCAAGGCTCATGTTTGGGTGGGCCAGGCTCATGTTTGGGTGGGCCTGGCCCACCCGGCCCACCCGCTAGAACCGGGCCTGGGACAAAGTGTCAACATTCAGGACAAAACTTCAGGACAAAAGGTAAGTTTTACAGACGCATCAGAGGAGGTCACATAATAGTATATAAGTAAATAGACAACTACCTAAGTACAAGTCAAAATAATTATATTAGGTTGAGGCAATTGTGAAATTCACGGTTTTTCAGTATGCGCGCAGCATGGAGCAACTGTGCAGGTCTTTTTGTGGTATTTCATAAGATAATAATCTATTTATATGGTTACTGCCCTTGGTTGTCCAGTCTGTTATTTTAGTTTACAATTCATGGTGCTGAGTAGGCATGTTTGGTGAGAGGAAGGGTCGGGAAGACCTGCTCGGATAGACGTTGTGAGATGTACAGCGGCACGCATAGGATGCAGCTAATTGGGACCTGCAGTGCTGGACTAGAGTGCAGTCCTCCGAGTGACCCGCTTTAGGTGTCAGATAGCTGTTCAGCTGGTGGTGACTTGCATAGGGGCTGGTATAGTACTGAGTGATGGATAAGACCCATAGCGGAGAGGTCTTGTATAAGGGTAAGAGCATTAAGCAGGAGAAGGGAGTTATTAACCAGCCTGCTTGAGCTCTAATTGGCTGCACACTGCTGAGCCTAAGCGTTATGGTATTGTTGTGGGTCAGAGCGGTTAGGTAGGAGTTGACATTACTATGTAATGCCCTGGCTAGCCATATATCAGCCCTCCTTATTTTACCTGTATATTGGAAATAGTATACTGATTGGGCTGGTTCATTTCTGTGAGCCATAATGTGCAGATTCTCAATGATGCACAGAAGTGTGCTACAGACTAGAAACTGTATGCGCTGTTGAGGCATTATTGTAGGGCAGAAGGAGGCACTGTCTTTTACAAACAGAACATTTTCTATTGACATGGAAGCAAAATGCCATCATGCAGTTTTACTGGTAAATCTATATAGCGCACAAATACTAACGTGTGGAAATGTGCTTTCAGCAAATATGTATCATTTGAACATCACCAAGTAAAGTGTCGTGATTGTTTTGATCCTATTAAAACTCTTTTTCCAGCACACTTCTGAATTACAAACAAGTGGTCCATTTGTGGTTTCCTAACTGCCGATATGTTTTGAAACATTTGCACAGTTTATTTACAGATATTTAAAAGTTGTTGTGTGTTACAAACAAACTGACAGCTTGCAGCCTTTGTTTTCGCACCCCCAAGAAAATTTGGGAAAACATGGTGCATTCTACAACACATTTGTCATTATATATCAATTGTATTAGCTTCTAAAGCATAGTAAATAATGACTTCACTGTGCACCAGGATACAACAATCTTTGATGCGGCTCTTCAATGATTGCTTCAGGATCACCAACAGTGCCTCTCCCTCTCCCAAGCCCTCTCTCGCACCAGTATAAGATGTCGGAGCACTTTACATCACACACACATACAGAGACAATGAATCATACGTGTGTAAATCAGTGTATAGAACATGTTACATAAGGCAAAGGGCACTACAAGGTGTAGGATGCACATGTCATCCATACTGGTAGGCACTTTTTAAGAGTGCTTGGTCTGAAGAAGCACAAACTCAGGATTCAGAACATAACACTGTGGTTAGGGCTGACTTTAATGATAAGAATTTATTCCTACCCTAACAAACCTTTTTAGCAACATCAGGATAATGAAAAACTGGGAAGAAAACATAACTTTGTAACCTGTACCATGCAGCTTGCATGCAGCTCTTTGATGGCAGTTCATAGCTCACTGTGCTAGATTACGTTTGTAACTTATGAACTTCACAATAACAAAAGAATCTCAGTGATAAAAGCAGTAACCCACTGAGCTCTGCAGATAAAATGCTGTTCTTTGATAAGCATGGTACACATTCTTTGCTGTGCAGCAGGCATATTAACCCCCTGTGATAAATTAGATGATTCAAAACCCCCATGTCACTCCAGCAGGTACATTAGTCACCAGACACTGGTGAACCACACCTGAATATAAGTGAGGCCGCTTTTATTGTTGCCTGAAAACTGCTGGATATACAAGGAACTTTGCAGTGCCAACCCCCAGTATCAAAACTGCCCCCCCTCCACCATTTCAGCCTCCCAGGGAAACGCCCGATGCCTGGTCCGGCCAGTCCGGCCTTGCTACCACCCTCCAATGGTGCACCTCATCTTCACATAGACCCTCTCTCATGTGTATTTAATTTCTTTTATAGTGCTACTCATCCCAAGTAAGTAGGACAGGCTGTCGGAGTGCGTTACATCACACACATATTATATAGAGACAATGACTCATATAAATGTGAAAGTCAATGTATAGGAAAAATTACTTAACATAATCAGGGCTACAAGGTGTAATCATTCTTTCATCCATCATTCAGTCTTTCACCATTCATTCTGTCCTTCCATCTGTGTGCCCATCAATATCCAAAAATATTCAACCATTTGCAAACCTATCCATCATTTATCCTTCCATCCATTATTTCACTCATCCATCCTTCCATCCACCCTTTCACTCACCCATCCATTATCCATCCATCCACCCTTTCACGCTATCCATCCGTACACTCATCGATCCACTCTTCCACCCATCCATCCATTAACTCATCCATCCAGCCATTTACTCTTTCACCAGTCCAGCCATCCTTTCATTTACTCATTCATCCACCCAGTCACCCTTTCAGTCATCCATCCTCACTTTCTCTCTCCATCCCCCTTTCACTTAGCCATCCATCTTTCCATCCACCCAACCATCTACTCATCCGCTCATGAATCCATCCATTAACCCTATCACTCATCCAGCCAACCTTTCTCTCATCCATCCATCCTTTCTCTCATTCATCCACCCTTTCACTCCTACACTCATCTATCCATCCTTCTGTCCATCTACCCTCCATTTCACTCATTCATCCATCCTTACATCCACCCTTTCACTCATCCTTACATCCACCCTTTCACTTATCAATTCATCAATCCATCCATCATTTCACTCATCCATCCACCCATTCACTTGCCCATCATCCACCTTTTCACTCATCCATCTATTCTTTCACTCATCCATCCACCCTTTTAACCATCCACCTACCCTTCCACCCATACATCCATCTATTTACCTTTTCTCTTGTCCATCCTTCCACTCACTCATCCAGCCATCCTTTCTCTCATTATCCATCCATTCACCCTTTCAGTCATCCATTCACATTTTCACTAATCCATCCAGCTATCCACCCACCCCTTACTCACTTACTCACCTTTTCACATTAATTATGAGCCGAGCCTTTGTCTGCAGAGTTGCAGACAGAAGAGACCCATCAAGAACTCCACCCTCGCTGTAGTTCCTAAAGCAAGGGGTGGGGTGGGGGGAGGGTTCACTAAGCCCCTGCACATAGGCAATCTGAAAAAGTGGAAGTAATGAGTTATGCATGATGCACAGTGCCGGACGTGAGGTGACTGTGACATGGTGTTGTTTTCAGGGCTTTAAGTGGGATGAAAAAACTGGGGGTCTCTCCAAAGGGGGTGTTCGATGTAATTAAGGGAGTGGCTTAAAACACCTAGGCTAAAAATCTGTATTTAGGATAGTGTGCCGCCCAACTGGTATTTTGTTGCTTCTGTCATTGCATCCAAATATATAATACAACAAGTAAAGTTACACCTACTTCAAACCAGAACTATTGGCTTTGTCAATGGTTGTTAGTTGCAATAAATAAAAAAGCAGCAACCATGACTTCGTTGAATATAATATTGAAAATGAGTCAGTTCTAAAATGATGAGACTGTGAAAGAACTATAACCCCTTCTTTTTAACTTGTTTCACCGCCTTCTTTTCGTAAACTGAATTCTCAGGTAGCAGCATGGGCGTTTTTTGTACATTTCTTCCATCTGACAGAATGCCCTGCCCTAGACTGAGGCAGGAGGAGGCCAGCACATGCTGTAACAGCCCAGACTGCCCCATTGTCATTCTGTATGTGACAATCAGCCGCAGACAGAATGACAATGGGCGGGGGGGGCTGCTCTTGTGCTCTGAGGAAGAGCGCGAGGCGGCCCATATCAGGGAGCTGAGGCTTCTCGCAGGGGAACACCACTGCTCCCGTCAATGCCCAAAATTACGGACAAAAGGCATCCGTAAGAGGGATCATCACGGACAACGGACGCGAGGTCCAAATCACAGACGGTCCGTGAAATTTATGGACGGTTGGTCACCCCAGTAGTTCAGGGTCTAACAGACAGTATCAAAGACCATTATTTCCTTGCAGCTTCAAATCCTGTACACAACTGTATGGAAACTGTACTCCAATTTCTCAGTTCTATTCGGTGTTTGGTAGGACTAAACATTTCTCAGCCCTTTCAGCGCTAAACACATCTCCGGTCCCTCACCCACTGGGGATTGTCCTGATGGCTCCTGTGGTCTGTCCAGCACTTACTGCTTGGCTAAGAAATCATTCAGAAAACGTGAGATTAATCATTTTTTAAACTGGTCCAACTTACTCGAAATATGACCTTTGCACTGGTCTGGTCAGTTAACTCAGCAGGTGAGAACTACAGTTGTGTGAAACTGCAAAATTTCGTTTCTCAAAAATGTGTGAAAACGATCTGAATTTGTGTAGTATTCACTTGACGGTAGCTACTGTGAAAATTGAAAAGCTAAAAAAATTACTGAAATTAGAGAGGGTTCTGGTTCAAGGAAAATTTTTCTCCAGTGTGTAAAATTGTGGGAACATAGTTTTCCACCATGAAATGTGTAGATGTTGCATTATGTGAAATTTGCAAATCTTGCTAGTGCATTAAAACATTGATCTCTGGCTTGTTGAGAAAATAGTAAAAGAAATCTAGTTTTAATCATTCCACTTGCATGTAAAGCTTAGGTCAGGTGACCATCAATGCCTAAGGGATTTATAGGTGACGTTGAAAGCCTTGTGACAGATATTGCTGTTGCCTTTGAAACAAAATAGTGCTGCAAGGTTACTGATATGTAAAAAAAAAACTCCCCTTTCGGCCTTCATTTTCAGAGGGTACCAAAGCTGAATGGTGTAATCTTGATTTTGTAAGGTGATATTGATTCAGAAACTCAGATAAAAGTGACACATGATTAACATAAAAGAACGATTGTAAAAAAAAATTAAATTAATTTTATTCTTTAATATATTTAATATTTATTAATTTAATTTATATATATAAAAACGATATTTTGTACAACTGTATTTATGACATCGATATTTTTCTCTCAATATTTTTGTACTTCCCATTATGAGTATAGGATATAGATATTTTTGACATTGATATCTTGGTCACAATTTTTTTGTATGGGGATATTTTTAGTGTCGATATTTTGTCAATGTACCGAACTTTATTTTACTCCTTTGCAATGCTCTAACTTCTCCTTGGATACTCTTGCTAAATGTTGGTCTTGCAATTTTCCTGAAGCAGATTTTATACATTTAATTGTCCTAATACACTTTCTTTCTGGCACATGGTTTGGTGTCAAGTCAAAAAGATTTTCAATCTGAATCATTCTTTTATTATTCTTCATCTATTTTTTAGGAACTTTGACCAATTCTCTCATTCCATCTTTCCCGAAAGATAAATTATTAGATATTTTATTAGCGATTGCTTTTCAGCACATCAGTTTTAATTGGACAATGTCAGCCTTGTTATCACATAAAGTATGGTGGGATTCAGTGGGCTGACATCATAAGTTGGATACTATGGGGTCGATTACGATGTCATTAGGAAGGGCTCCGCATGGGATTCGGTATTGCAGAATCCGATTCGGAACCCTTGTTTCCTACCGAATCAGACAGTTTTCCCAACAACCGATTACGATGTTCGGAAACTGTACGTACAGTCCGAATCGTTTCCGAAAGGAATTGGGTCAGTCCAAGTCTTTCGGAGCCGAATAGTGCAGCTCAATGGGCACGGTTTCTGGACGAGCAATGATGATGACCGATTCGGACAGCCGTTCCGACTCGGTTTGCCCAAGACGAAACGGCTTTTGCAATCGGTATTTGGAGGCCCGTTGCGGGCCCCCATTCACCCGGAGACGACCGAATGTGGCCCGTGGGGGTGCCCAAGGGACTCCTCTTCCCAACCATGCACAATGTGGCAGGCACCATGGGGTGCCCACCACAGGGTGCAAGGTTTCCCCCAACCACCCCTTTTTCCACTGTGAGCCTGTGTTCTCGGTCAGAACACAGTCTCTCATTGGAATCAATGTGAGTCCGACTGAAAGATGTTGGGAAGCATCTTAATTGGTCATCCGGACTAGCAGTATAGGGGAAAAAAACCTAGGCAAGTGTACACAATAGAAAGTGTATGTGGGGACTATTCTGAATAAGTACGCTAATCTTTATTTCACACCATACATACTCTTGTATGGTATACTATTTTAAAGCACCTTTTTCAATCCCACCGTACTTAACCTATATAATTAGGACGATCTGTTTAAAGACGTCATTATTTTTGATAAAGAATTACGGGCAAACAACAAGATAATGTGCATATCTTCTTTTTCTTTTCTATCATGTGTTCCATGCAGTGAATGTTGTGACGGTCCCCTGATGAAGGCACCCTGGCCGAAACGCGTGCAGTGTGTTTAACCTACCGCCAGCCTTCTCATTTACTGTGATTGTTTTGGATCTCGCCATTTGTTCATACTGTGTAATGTACACATGTACTGTACAAGGTTAAAAGAATATTTATAAATGCAAAGTTAAACGTTTTTCATGGACACAATAATGTTGCACAATGTCTAATAATGTATTGATGGTTTTAATAAGATAAATTATTAACTTTGATATAACCTTTGATAAATGAAATAAAAATTAAAAAAGATGTTCTATATCAAAAAACAACATTGTCATGTCTAAGATTTGTAAGTATTGCACATTGACTTGTATAATGTAATTGTTGTGTTGCCCATATACACTTTCTATTGTGAACACTTGCCTAGGTTTTTTTCCTCTATAGTGTTATTTTCCCTACGTCTACCAAGTATATTCTGTATGTAGGGGCCCCTTCTTCCAAAATTCATCCGGACTAGCAGGACATGATTCAGTAGGAAACGAGTCCGGAACCGATTAGTTCAGGACAGTTTCCTAACGACATCGTAATCGGACCCTTTGTGTACTATGCAATGTTTACCTTCTCATAATGTGCAATTGTTATGGTTACCTCTTACTACGTTTCTTAACCAAGTTGAAATTGGTGTATCTAGTTCTATACCTATATTATCTGAAACCTTTTATCCGCCATGAATATTCTATCCCTCTGTCCCCCTTTTACATTTAAGTGGAATTTTATTGTTATGTTTATACAGGTACTTTTTATTTTTAGAGGATAAATTATAGATGAGAATGGTATTATTCTTTGCCATAAGATTCATGATATAGTATAAGATGTTTTCTTTTATCCTTTTATGTTTTCCCCTTCCCTCTTTCCCTCCCTCCCTCATAAAATTCTAAAGACTTTAATGGTTTTTCCCTAGGTTTTTAATACAGGATGTTCATTGGTGACTCATTATTTTTAGATTAATTTTTATTTGTGTTTTACTTTAAATAAAGTCTTTTAAACATTAAAATATACATGCTGTTTCTTGCTGGTGACTTCTATAGGCTCCTGGAAGTACTGCAATGTGAAATATTCTCAGCTCACATGAGAGTCCATTTCCTTGTCCTTGTATCTCAACACCAGGAGTCTGGACTCCATTCTCAACTCGGGCAGCAACAGAGACCTGGCACTAGTGCAATTTGTTCCTCTGTAACTGGTTCAGGACCGGCTTTATGGTGGGCGACCGGCACGGCTCCACTGGGCGCTGACCTGGAGGGGGGCACTGACCTCAGGGGGTGGGGTTTAGCAATAACGTAGGATTTAAAAGCACCTGACGCAGAATTCCTTGTGTTTCCAGTTTTCAGGCAGCAATAAAAGTGTCATGATAGTTCTTGTGATTAATGTTCCTGTCAGAGGAAGAGCCAATCATTGGGATGCATAGTCATCCTAGTTGGTCCATAATCAATCAGTGTCTGCTGCTAGGATTTCAGTTTTCCTGCAATAGCAGAAACGAGATATGGAGGATGGATGTGGACTACTTCCTCTAATGTACCTGTGTTTTCCTGAAAAATGATAATAGAACCTTTTTGGAGGAGAGGAAAACTGGCAGGTGTCCCTCACTCCTCACACCTCATCATGTGCACCGGAAGTAGTGGTGTTAGGAGTCAGGCAAGCCTATCAGATCCTCTCCTACAGCCACAGAGCCCCACCCCAAACACCACAACTAGTGCACAGGCACAAATAATATTTTATAACCCAGTTTCAGTTATTATATGCTAATTTTGTGCGTATCACGTGAGCAAGAATCAGACTCATATTGGTAAGAAGAAATAAAAAGAGAATACAAATTCCAGAATGAAGTCATGTTTTAAATAATATTGAGTGGCAAGGTTGGCGCGCGGTGCCAAGAGGAGGAAATTATGAGCAGGTAGAGCAACATTATGAAACTAAACCAGCTCCATCTTGTATTAACCATGTGAGTGCGTTGCTGCAGCATTAACATATACATGGCCTTCAGGAGATAACACTTAAAATGGGATATTTGCAGAGCTCAGCTACTGATGGCACAGGAAGGAAGGAAGGGAGTGAGATACAAAGTTCTCATTGTCAATGTTTCTCAAGATTGCATCTGCAGTGAGAAGAATACGCTGTTCTGCTAGTATTGTCAGCTGTACGAAGAGGGAGCTGTTATATGTTTAACGAATGAACAACTGCCTTCATTCATTCATTCATTCATTCATTGCTTGAGACCCAAACTGTTGGATAAATTTCCATTGCTTGAAAAGGATATATCTGTCTTTGCTTAGAGTTCAAGTGCGAGACATTAACTGAGTGTTAGCTCAGTGTGTGTTATTCAGATGAATAAACTTCACTCTCAAAGAAACATCCTGCTAATTGTTTTTATTTAAGGAACCAGTGTTGACAGGTGCCCTAGTGCAGGAGCAGTGTCACGTGACCTGGTCTGAGCCAATATAAGCAGAGAAGCCCAGAGACACAGTGTGTGACTAGTGCAGCCATGACATGTCAGGGACAAGGGACCCCCCTCTCTTTCAGCCCTAATGAACGTCTAGAGCTCTCAAGCTTCCAGGTCCAAGCTTGAGTCTCTCATCCAGTCCAGGCTTGTGTTTTTTAAATTCTGGGACTCGTGGCCTGGATTTATGATGTGGCAAACAGGAACACAAGTCCCAGAACACAGAGAACAAGAGTAGAGTGGAAGAGCTACTCGTGCATGGACCTGGGACACTTGAGGGCTCTGAGGTGTAACAAGAATAACCTTTTTTGGTAGAATATATTCCCCCTCACATTCCCAATTCCCGCCACATTATGATATACAGCTCTCCATTGATCTCCGGATAAGTTTGCACTTCATGAATTCCAGCAGATGTGCACATCCATTTATATATGCATAAGTACAGGAAAGAAGCAGAGAATGTGAGGGACATCAACATGAAATGTGAGGGATAAAAGTACAATGTGAGGAAAATGCACATGGAATCTTTGCTGTGGGGGGACAGAAAGTTGAATTTGAGGGACAGAAAGATTATTGCCCGGTGGCCCGGTGACCCCACCCCCTGCCTCACCTTCAGCCACCTCGGGCTTTCTAGAGAACCCTATGTCTCATTCTGGGCCTTGTACTTTCATTGTTCCATTAAAACCATGAATCAAGAAGTCTTAACGTTCAAAGTGCCGCGGGCTAAAAACCAGGACTGGGTGGTGGTGCCACAAGTGACTTGGCGCCACTTGACCCCTATGTAGCAGTGAGGAACCCAGGGTCAGATGTCTGAAGACTGGTGAACATAAACAAACACTGCCCTGGAACTTGAGACCCACCAGGCCTCTGTAGACATCCCCAGGGCTGGGGACCCTATTCTGCACAAAGAACAAGGCCGCCTCCAGGTTCACTCACAGAATATTTATTACAAGCCCAGGCGGCCTGCACTAGAGAAGAGAGATCCCACCCCATCCTCTCCATGGCCCCTTGGCATGTCCACCAAGGCTTTTACAGACCAAGTTGAAATTGGCCTTTAATTTATCAGATTCTGCAACCTCTTCCCTGTCTTTCAAGCTGGTTTTCCTTTCTCGACTCACGTTGCCTCATCTGTTCTCCTTCGAAGTGCTTTCAGGCTGTCTTGGCTGCATGGTTATTTATAAGACCTAGACATCGAACAGGGAATCTTTGTTATGTTTGCATCATCCTGCCTTCTTTAATACTTCTTATCACTAGCAGCTGGGGATGGTTTTTGTTTACTTTTGAGAAAAATGTGACAATCTGCTTAATTCCATGTTGGCAAAATGTTGCTGATTAGTGCTTTGCAGTTGAAGGTGTTTCGTGGTGGTTTGCAGTGGGGGGGAGGGCGCAAACTCCCCAACATGTGTGAAAATTGTTACATTCTCCAAAATTCCTCAAAATCCGTTGAGTGGAATAAAAATGTCTGCAGTGGCAAATTCAATCTGCCAGTGATGTTTTCCCCATTGGAAAGATTCACGTTTCGCATTTTGTCGCCACTAATCGTAACCATCCAAATTATTTTTTTTATAAATTTTGATATCATCTATCAAAACCAAGGGGCATATTAGCAAGACCCACGTTAAAGTTATCGCCGTTTAGCGGCAGGAAACTGCCGCTAAAGCGGCGATAATGGGCTTGCTAATTTGCGTTATGGAATTCAATAGAAGCCCAGGTTAGATGTCCTGCACATCTAACCTGGGCTTCTATTGGAATTCTATAACGCATATTAGCAAGCCTATTATCGCCGTTTAGCAGCAGTTTCCTGCCGCTAAAACTAGCGATAATTTTGACTGGGTCTGCTAATATGCCCCCATGAGGCATATTAACAACCAGGCGATAGTCAATTATCGCCGCTTTAGCGTCCGTTTCGGACGGAAAGCGGTGATAATTCTATCGCCTAATCAGCTGGTCACGCTATCGCGTGAATCCCTGCACTATCGCCCTTTCCTCCAACGCCCATCCTTGCATCTCTAATGAGATGCAAAGTGGGCGCTACTAGGCGTATCCCAGATGGGCTACGTTGTAAATATCGCCGATGTGCACATCGCGATATTTACAAGGCAGCCCACAGGATTATAGCAGACGTTAGATTTTGGCAAACGGCCGTTTTCGCCAAAATCTAACGTCTGCTATAATCCCGACTTAGCCATCCCTAACATAGGGGGTGGATTCTGCTGATACGACCACAGGGTCGTATCAGCAGATTATCGCCGTTTGCAGGGAACATCGCTGGAAAACCAGCGATGTTCCCTGCAAACGAGCGATAACCTCGCTATCTCTGGAATTTTTATCGCCCTGGAGAAGCGTGTTGTTAATAACGCACTACCAGGGTGATAATTTCCAGAGATAGCCAGCGATAAGAAATCTATCGCTTAACACGGCCAGCGATAATTATCGCTGGCCGTTGATAATATGCCCCCATGGGGCATATTAACAACCAGGCGATAGTCAATTATCGCCGCTTTAGCGTCCGTTTTCGGACGGAAAGCGGCGATAATTCTATCGCCTAATCAGCAGATCACGCTTATCGCGTGAATCCCTGCACTATCGCCTCTTTCCCCCAACGCCCATCCTGCATCTCTAATGAGATGCAAGGTGGGCGTTACTAGGCGTACCCCAGATGGGCTACGTTGTAAATATCGCCGATGTGCACATCGCGATATTTACAAGGCAGCCCACAGGATGATAGCAGACGTTAGATTTTGCGAAACGGCCGTTTCGCCAAAATCTAACGTCTGCTATTATCCCGACTTAGCCATCCCTAACATAGGGGTGGATTGTGCTGATACGACCACAGGGTCGTATCCAGCAGGAACTCGCCGTTTGCAGGGAACATCGCTGGAAAACCAGCGATGTTCCCTGCAAACGGCGATAACCTCGCTATCTCTGGAGTTTTATCGCCCTGAGAAGCGTGTTGTTAATAACGCGCTACCAGGGCGATAATTTCCGGAGATAGCCAGCGATAAGAAATCTATCGCTAAGCACGGCCAGCGATAATTATCGCTGGCCGTTGATAATATGCCCCCATGTTCCTTGTAGCTCTTCCTCCCCTGACTTACACATTAGCACAATCCCTCGCGATGGAGATCTTGGCCACTGGTGCAGTGAGGGTACCTGGTGCCCTCGTGCAAGCAGAGGAAATGCACCCATGCCTCTAGCTAAGTAGTAAATCACAACAGTAATTGGGGGTGTCATGGGCTTTTCAACCCCAAAGGCACCGGTGGCACTTCACCTGCTGCACTATTAACAAGGACCTTTGTGATGTTTCTGGAGCCACGCCCTACATACAGTGGAAAGAGTTGTATGGAACTGAAAAGCATAGGAGGACTCGTGCCTAGTGCGAGCAGCGGCTTCACGAGGTATCGCGGCGCTCCTTAAAAACAGAGTTAAAAATAAATTGTCAAACTTGGGAAGAAATGAGAGGCAAAATTTGAAAATTCACAATGCCAGTAGGCATCAACCATTATTCAAAGTGAAAAAGTACTGCAGTGAGCACTGCCTTCAAATTCAGCAAAGTAGCAACATAGCACCGTGAGGGCACGAGAAAGACCCTGTCTGTAAGTCTGATCTAATATGTGGCAGCATGATACGGAAAATCGAATATATTGTTCACTCACTGAATCAGAATGCAGGCACATGATGTCTGTCCACCAAGCTGGGCCATTAAGGCTGTGTGTGGACCAGTGAAGCCGGGGAAAGGCAGATGTCTGCCACAGTTTTATATTTTGATGGGGGGGAGGGAGGGGGCGGCATTGCCTGCCATTGGTTCAGGTCGGCTGAGTGATGACCATTGACACAATTTACTCCAGAATCGTCCCTGCTGCACTTGGGCTCATGCGTGACACTCCCGCTAATCAGTGACAGGGAAACAGGGCGGCACCAAAACAAAGCTACAGGCACTGCCAGTCCGGGGGGCGGAGCTCTGCCTCGGTGCCCTCTAGGAGTGCAACTCTGCCAGCTGAGCTGATGGGATCTCGGCTGACTGGCGTGACAAATGTCTGCTCTTGCGCGCTGAGAGAAGAATTGTGGTTTTTCACAGTCTGTCATACTTGGCAGTGTGATATAACAGCAACGTCAACAGCAAAGCAAGTGTATGGGTGTCACGAAAAGGCAGAATAAAATTCTGAGTTTGAATTATCTTTCCAATTATTCAAAAGCAAAAAATCGTCACCATAGTGCATTTCATCACTGAGCGTATTACTCATATATACATCATCCTGTTCCACTAAGATCAGCTGACTTCGTGGCGCAACGGTAGCGCGTCTGACTCCAGATCAGAATGTTGCGTGTTCAAATCACGTCGAGGTCACACATATATGTTTTTATACTTAAAATTAAAATCTGGTAGTTAAAACACTACTTCAATTTAACAAACACTCCTTTATCTAAAAATAATTGCGGATCAATTTCATATGGATATAAGTGGAACAAACCTGCTACGTCTATATTGCTAGTAGTACTTAGAAACCACTATCAGTTATATTGTTTTTATGCTTTTTTTTAATTTCAAGAGTTTGAGATGTACTGAGCAACCAAAGTAGTGAGCTCTGGCCCCTCATGAACTAATTAATAATGCCCCATCCTGTGTAATATTAACAGGAAACATCAGAGTCAGACAGGGCACCAAAATAAAAGTGACACCAAATAAAAATAAATAAATAAACAAAAGGACACCAAAATAAAAGTGACCCCCATTATCGAATCAGATAGCTACAAAACTGGCACCTTTGCAAATTGGTGCAGTTTTGAACTTGTAAGTACATGCAGTATAATTGTTTTACAGGGTATAGAAAACTGCATGGATTGGTGGTCGTTGCAGGCAATCTTTGTTTTAAAATCATGGAAACCAACAGCAAAACCGACCAACCAGAGTGTGAGACCTGTTTTCCTTAGGGTGGTCTTCCCCCAAACTTTTTGCCTGCTCACTTCCGCGTTTTGCTATATCTTTTTGTTGGTTTTAGGACTCTGAGCACTTTGCCACTGGTAACAAGTACTAAAGTGCATGTGCATCTCCCCTAAACATGGTAATATTGGTGTACACCTGATTGGCATATTTAGTTTACTGATAAGTGCCTTGTAAAGAGGTACACAATATACCCAGGGTCTGTAATCTAAATGCTACTAGTGGGCCTGCAGCACTGGTTGTTCCACCCACACATTAGCCTTTCAAGCCTGTCTCAGGCCTGCCATTGCAAGGCCTGTGTGTGTGCATTTTACTGACACTTCGACTTGGCATTTAAAACCACTTGCCAAGCCTTAAACTTCCCTTTTATTACACATACGTCACCCCTAAGGTAGGCCCTAGGTAGCCCTAAGGGCAGGGTGAGGTATAACTAAAAGGTAGGACACGTATTGTTAAGTTTTACATGTCCTGGTAGTGACAAACAGCTAAATTCGTTTTTCACTATAGTGAGGCCTACTCCTCTCATAGGCTAGCATTGGGAAATCCTTAAAACACTTTTAAGCTGTAATTCCTGATTTTAGAAAGGAGTAGCTACATCATGTTTCATATCTTTGGAATAGTAATGAGAAATCATCTTTAGTGGTAAGGATTGATTTATCATTACTATTTTAGAAATGCCACTTTTAGAACATGAAGCAAATGATAGAATGCACACCTTATTTTCCTGGATCAACCATTGTTTAATGTTGTTCAAAGGCAAAAAGTGTAAGCGTGCTGGCTCGTCTTTGTGCTCTGTCCCGAAAGCACATGGAAGAATTGCAAAACTGTCTGTTATGCCGTTGCGCTCCAGTAACTAGCCACACAGATATGTAGGTGAAAGCCATAAGACTTTATTCACTTGAAACATTTTCCATTCACAAAATCCATTTTTAATCCATTTAAGTCCATGTTTGTCCTTGTTCGTCAGTACTTCCTGAGCATACACGAAAGCAACGTGATTTATAAACCTTAAAGGCTCAAGAAATGCCCATGCAGGCCTTTTTCAACAGGATGTTTCAAATTCACGACACATTCCAGATGACACTAGAATTCCCCCAATGCATTTCGGGCGGGACAGACCTTTGTCAGGGGTAGCTGTAATTTAAAACAATCCATCAGCGAACTTACTCAATCTCCCAGAATTCTGTGCAAACATAATCCCTTAAAACCATAAATATGCTGTGCACAAAATCAATATTCACAAACCCAACATACCCTTAAGTCCACCACCTAAACAACGTATGCCCAAAGATCCAAATCAGATGTTGTATTCACAAAATACAATGCAGATATATACGTACTCCAACATCATGCCTACAGTGCACCCCAGCTTGACCCCATCCATGTGTATAACATGTGAACAATCCCCAACTTAATTGTAATGAAAACATAAATAAACTCACAGTGCTCCACGTTTATGTTTTCACAATTTTAAACCTCTCAGCACCAAAACCGGCAGCGTGACCTCGTAATCTTGGTTGTCTAACACCAACTAAATCGTGCTACAAACCAACTGGTTATTTATCGAACGATAGTCAACGCCTCAGGTGAAGCCCATCCACTTAAACAGAACATGCAGTTTTAACCCTCCGTACCCGTGAAAACGGACCACAAATAAACATAAAAGAAATGTATAAACTGAGTAAACACTCCAACCCCTATAGTGCCTACGTATATTGTAATTATCTGAACCAAAATTCTCTGAAAATGTTATAAAAGTAAAAATGAAAATAAAAATAAAACCGATACAAATTTCTGTAGTGAACCATGTGCTGCTATCTAAATGTAATGTACACAGCAGTATAAACCTAATGTGCAAAAATATAAAATGAGCAAGATACAGTTTTGAAATAAACATTTTTTTTAAAACATCGATCAGAAAACAATACTCAATATGACCAAATTGTCCAATATTTGATAATATGCAGATGACTTCCACTGATGGACTCAGTGCATCTCAGGGAGTCTCAAAATAACGTTTAAACTGTTCATTTTCATGTTCAATTGGGTGCAGACAATCGGAGCGACAGGAGTGTACAATACTTGAAGCAAATGATAGAATGCACACCATATTTTCCTGCATCAACCATTGTTTAATGGTGCTCAAAGTCAAAAAGTGTAAGCAGGCTGGCTTGTCTTTGTGCTCTGTCTCCAAAGCACATGGAAGAATTGTAAACTGTCTGTTACGCCGTTGCGCTCCAGTAACTAGCCGAACAGCTATGTAGGCGAAAGCCATAAGACTTTGTTCACTTGAAACATTTTTCATTCACATAATCCATTTTTAATCCATTTTTAGTCCATGTTTGTCCTTGTTCATCAGTACTTCCTGAGTATACACGAAAGCAACGGGATTTATAAACTTTAAATGGTTTATAATTGTGAAAACATTAACGTGGAGCACTGTGAGTTTATTTATGTTTTCATTAGCTCCCCAGGGGAGGTGTAAGGGAGGCGCAATGAGGAGAAATACCTTTATTTCCCCTTGTTTTTCCATTTTCTATGTGTGCTGTATTCTGCAGCACACACAGAAAGAGGAAAAAGCCTCTTGTAATTGTTTTTAGCGCAGGAAGGTATCCTGCAAGGTATGCAAGGGTGCCTGCGTTGGCGAATGGCGGCCCATTGTACGCCAGCGCAGGGGAAAAGGACAGGAATGCGCCGTATCTGATAGATACAGTGCATTCCCACCCTTTTCTTTTGCCGTAGGGCAGCGCAGCAAAAAGGCTTGCGGCTCTGCCCTATGGCAAATTCTTGTAAATGAGGCCCAAGGTACTTTGTCTGCGGGACCTGTCTGAGTCCAGTAGCCAGCCCACCCTCCATCACTGTCAGCCTGAACTTTGGACTTACCCCGTTCTAGCAAGACCTCTAGTTACCCCGAAGCGATATTGACTTCTAAGCATTATTTTTGGTTTATTTTCTTAAAAATTCATAACTCCGTTCTGCTTATTGGATTTTTTGTTGGCTTGGTCTTGATTTACTCACAAAATTATTCTCTATTTTTTTAAACCTGTGTGGAGTATTTTTGTGGTGTTTTCATTGTGTTACTCTGTGTGTGTCTGTGTGTGTTGTTTCCCAAATACTTTAATCATTGCCTCTTTAGATAAGCCGTCTCTGTGCCAAGCTACCAGAGGGTGAGCACAGGTTATCTTTTAGTGTGTATCTAGCTTACCCTGACTAGGATTGTGGCCCCTACTTGGACAGGCTGCATACCTCGGACAACTAGAGATCCCATTTCTGACATTAGACCATAAAACTGACCCACAAACACCTAAAAAAAACTGCCCACACACTGACCTGTAAGGCCAGCCCGCCAGGCACTGCCTGAGTATCCTATAGAGAGGGCCACTGGAATTATGCAATCCTGGGGGCCGTAATTGTTTTGGCATACTTGTGGAATTGTCCCATTTGCCACGTAATCCATCATCTGCTGCATATTCTGCAGATTTTAACAAAAAAAAACGTTTCAAACTCAAATAGATCCAAAGTCACAAAAAATGCAGCAACATGTGTTTGTGCGCAGTAGAAGCCCTTCGCAAAGGTTAACTGGTCACCTTTCATTTGCCTATTTCTATATTTCGTTGTTAAAGTGAAACTAATGAGATGGAATCTTTGTACAAGCAGTATTACCATGTTTAAGAATGACAAACTTTTGAAATAATACTATAGAATAATATGCCGCTTTATGCTGCATAATTAGCTTTTTCTTGCTGCATAATTTGGTGCGCCCCTGCTGCATAATTCCAGTGGCTCTGCCTTTAATCCAGTCCCACTCTGGGAAATATTCCCTGTTGTACTGTGGCCCGCACACTGCTTCTTATTAAACCTTAACTCTTTGTTGGATACTTCACTTGAAGAACAGTAGAGGGCGCTGTGGTATTGTTATATGGCCGATCACGATGATTCATTCTTTCCAGTTGTAGAATGAAAATGAAATATGACGTTTTCAGCTGAATTATTATTTTGTTCGTACATGGTATAGTAAAATGGTAATGTCCAGAGTTCAAATGTATTGTGTTATGTGCGTTTGTAACAAAACGATCAAGGAAGTAAGACCAATTAAGTGAGACGAAATATACGATAACTAGGCGAGTATTGTATTAAAGGCGGGAAAGGGAAAGACAATAAAGAACAGAGTTAATACACAACTAATTTTGAAATGTAAAGTTGAAAAATGCTGTTGAAAGTCAGAAAATGTTAGCAGAGGATGGTTTCGATCCATCGACCTCTGGGTTATGGGCCCAGCACGCTTCCGCTGCGCCACTCTGCTGCGTGTTCCATGCTTCTGTTACGTAACCTCTAATACCAAACCTCCTGTGAGTGTCACAGATCACTGATGAGAGATGCAACGGAGCAGAACTAGCTTGAAAGTAAAGCACACATTGTGCGATGCACTTGTTTGGGGCAGAGAGAGACCTTATATATTTCATGTAGGGCGCAAACTAATCCTATAGATCTTTGTAAATAAACGCAATGCCCGCTACTTTATGAGATTTTACAGGTTTTGATTTTTGGTTTCTGCACATTTCTTAGATGGTCACTCAGGCTTTTTCCTTCTTTGCAGTTTTTCACATATATTACTGGGGTGATGAGTTAATCCATGTCACTGGCCGCAAACACTCAAGAGACTAATACCTGACTGACCCAGACTAGTAACTGACTGACCACAAACATTCTAGAGACTAATAACTGACTGACAGAGACTAGTAACTGACAGACCACAAACATTCAGGAGACTAATAACTGACTGACCTAGACTAGTAACTGACTGACCACAAACACTCAAGAGACTAATAACTGACTGACCTAGACTAGTAGGGTGACCAGACGTCCCGGTTTTCCCCGGACGGTCCCGGTTTTTCACGAACTGTCCCGGTGTCCCGACACTTTTCTCCAAACAGAATAAATGTCCCGGTTTTTTAATAGTGGCTGGGATGAGCACAGAAATGTCCCGGTTTTTGAGTAGTGGCTGCGTACGCACTGGTGTTAAAAAGATGTGCGCATGCTCACTTCTCGAAATATTACAGCGTGACGTCACACCAGAGGAGGTTGTTGTGAGAAGGGAAATCCTTTAACCCTTTCCGTGCTCATGACGAGCTCAGCTCGTCATGCTGCGCGGTAGCGCTGTGCGCATGACGAGCTGAGCTCGTCACGACCCCACCCGCGATCGGAATGTCCAGCATACGAGCGGAATTCCGATCGCGGTCAAGGGGTTAAAGAGAGACATTTTCTCTCCGGATTTCCCTTCCCTTTCTTCAACGCAGCAAGAATGTCCTTATGCCAGCCATGGGGGCAACAGCGTGTCCAAACCGCCAGCATGACCCTGCTCACTGGAGTCAAAGGTCACTGCCTCCACCAAGATCGAGTCAAAGTGTAAACTGTAGTCCTACTTCTATGTTTATGACCTGTCCCGGTCTCTAGGTCTCGCCTGAGCCAGCGCGCATGCGCTGCTCTGCGAGACTTTAAGTAAGGGCTTTTCAACTCTAAACACACGCTCATGCATGTGCTTTTTTTTTTTCACCCGCTATTGGCCTTTGCATGCGTCTTTCTTAGAAAGACAGCACGCAATTGGCCCAAGGCGGGTGCATGTCCCGCCTTCTGTCTACTGTGGCCTAGGGTGCTCGGGAGCGAGCAGAAGCGCCATCTGTTTCCAATTATCGCAATTGGAAACAGATGGCGGTCAGCGCTGGTCGCGCTGGTTTTCCCTTCTAGCGCGCGCACACCACTCGTGGGTACTTTTCTAGTGCTTGTTGTTTATTGTTTGAGCTTTAATTCATTGGTGTGGTTTTAGTTAACTACTGAACGAACGGTGTCTGCGCCGTACTGTTTATTGTTTGAGCTTTAATTCATCGGTGTGGTTTTAGTTAACTACTGAACGAACGGTGTCTGCTCCGTACGGCTAGAAAAAATGTCGGGGCAAAAATATTGTTCACAAAACGTGCAAAGTATGGGAATTTGACTTGAACACGTTATTCTGAGGAAAAGGTGGTAATTGCCAGGAGCCTCTGAGGTGAATCCTAGTCAGTCATCTGACGTGCACACCTGGCACGAATCTGGGCCGGCCTCCTCGGGGGTGAAAAGATTTGGGTGTTTATAAAGGCGCTGCTGCATTCCTTTAAAAAAGAAGGGATTCACCCTGTGTCACTCAGGACCGTAGAGCTGCTCTCGTGGACATGGCGGACTACAAAATACAGGTGGTGACAGGCACGACCTTCCAAGCCGGCACCATGGACACCATCTCCATCTCCCTGGTGGGGTCCCAGGGCCAGGGTGAAAAGCGGAAACTCTATCACTTTGGTGGTGATTTCCTGGCAGGAGCTGTAACTAGAGGCGCAGACTGACAGCTTTGGGCGCGCGTGCTGGGGAAAGTGGAGACAGTAAGGTGTGTGACGTATGCTCGATCGTTTTTAGTCGTATTTTTCAATAATTAGACGGCATCACGTGCTAATTGAGTGCTTTTGGGACCTGAGCTGAAAGTAGGCGCTATCATTGCGGGCCAGAACGCGAAGGACCACAGGCATAGCGCACCATGCCCACTGCTCAAGACGCGCCTGCGGTTAGGCGCTGTCCGTTAGTTTCAATATTTACTTGCTGTCTTGTACTAGTCACATTTTCCCTCCACTTCCAGCTCTCTCACTAGTGATTTTCTTTCACTATCACTAATCACCCCACTCTCGCATTTTCCCCGATTTCTTTCCAGCGAGCTGTTCCCGTAGCCCTGACTTCTTTCTCTTATGTCCAGTTCCTGCTCACTTCCATCGCGTTTTTCTCGCTCCTACTCTTCCCCCTTATCTCACCCGTCACCGCTCTCCCTGCTACATTTTCTTCTCTCCAGTTCCTCCTGGACGACGGAACACCCAATCAATGTCTCTCTGTCTCTCCTCCTCCCCAACCTGCTCCCCCACTCCACCTGGATGAAGTTAAACTGTCTGAAACTCAACACGATAGGACAAAACAGAAGTACTGATCTTTGGTTTAACAAAATAAAGTTCGTTAAGTGGGACGAAAAAGGTGTGAGGGGGAGGGTTTTAAAAATGCTTCATAGCAGCTAATCATTGTATACAGGTTACATTTAGAGTCTGAGCTCCACCCACCACACTCACACCTTTTGTCCCACTGCGGATTAAATGGGATGGGCTTTCAGATCATTATCTGGTGATCATAACTTCGAATTAGCTGCTGATACTGGCACCAGACATAACAAAGCAGTCTCTTTGAATTTACATGAAAGGTCAGGGATTTGTGGCACGGCTACTGAGGCCAGATTTTGTTCAAAGGGCTCGAAACAGACCGTCACGTCAATGACTGATCATTCAAAAGAGCAGACAGGTTTATTGGAGTTCTGCGTATTCTGTTTTTCCGTTGGTTATCGTTTCTGCGTTTGTTAGAGTTTTATAATACGTATTGTGTGCGAGCTGCAGGGCCCGGATGACAAGTAACAGCACGCAGCAACCTTCTCTGTAAAGCGCACATTGAAAACTCACACGGCTTTCTGGTGAAAAGGCAAATGTAACTTAGTGAATTTTAAATGTGTGTGTGTTGGGGGAGGAGGTTACATTCTTCGGATGGGTATGTAAAATCCCCAGGAAGGGAAGACTGTGGGCTCTGTACCCAGCCAATTATTGGCCGCCCTGCTGCGACATTATTGTTGCTGTTTATTATTAAATCGCATGTTCACAGATGGCTCGAAGCCGACCTGATGGATGATGGCTTACGGCTGGCTACGGCTACATTAAATAAAGCAACGTTTGCAGAGCCCTACAGCTGTCGGCGGCGATTCGTGAAAGCAATTAATTGGAAAAAAAACCTCTGCTCTCCGAGCCTTTCCACCGCTGTCCTCTGGCTGCCACTGGAAAAAAGCCCTGCTTCTCAGCCCTCAAAGAAATCCCAGAAGCGAACATTTCTGCCCTCGTCAAAGTCTGCGGCGTCTGAACATCTTGGGACATTTTAATACAAAATATTTCCAAATACAAAAACCCATTTATTAGCAGGTCAGTCCGGCTTGAAGCCCTTTCTTCAGGCAATTCTTCAGAAATAACGAAGGTCTCTGGCTTTTTCCTTTTCATCCGATTAATGTTTTATACAAAGAGCGCATTTGCCAGGGTTGATATTAATGGTGATCAGGGCGTCTTTCCTATGAGCACCTTGGTAGGTCATGTAGTGACGTGCAAAGAGACGACCCTTACTTACTGTGTGTGCACTTTAGTTGTGTAAATGTTACTCAAGAAATATGCGTCCCAATTTATAGAGAGCTAACTGTGTATTCAAAGGAAGTGTTTCTTCTAGCTTTCCTTGCAGAGATCCGGGTTGTTCTACGGATTCCTGTTCCTAAAACCGACCGGTCCTTCTACCAGGCCCCTTGTTTGATTTCCGTGCTGCAGCGCAGGGGTCGCGCTGTTCAGCTGCGAGGAATATTCCATCCCAGTTCCCGGTTAAACGTCAGCCTACCCTTTGGTGCCCGAGCTAGAGTCTGCTGGCGCCTGCCAGTGCTAGAGTCTGCTGGCGCCTGCCAGTGCTAGAGTCTGCTGGCGCCTGCCAGTGCTAACGCCTCAGAAATGGAGCCGAGACAGAAAGAAAAGAATAGAGGAAGGACTGTGTCATCAGTTATCACCTCGCGCTGCTGAGAAAGACCTCCCAGCTGACTCTGCTTCCTCATCACATGGAACGAGAATTATCGGGACTGGACGATTGGCTGCACCTGAGCATTGAAGAGAGATACTGACACTGCAGACCAAGCACCCAGAGCAATGTGTCCACCCAAAGACATCCTCACACATCACACCGACAGCAAACAATGCAAAGGCTGCTGGGAGCAAACAGAACACAGTTCAATATTTACATTAATACCTTCAAAGTTCTAGCTGTAATTGGACCGAAATATCAGCAGCTGCTGTTTCTGTTTCCACATAATTACACTCTACTCAATGCAACATAAATACACTCCAGATAATACCACTCAGTGCCACATAATTATATGCTACATAATTACACTGCACTCAATGCAACATACACTCCAACAAATACCACTCAGTGCCACATAATTACACACCACATAATTACACTCTACTGAATGCAAAATACACTCCACATAATACCACTCAGTGCCACATAATTACACGCCACATAATTGCACTCTACTCAATGCAACATAAATACACTCCATATAATACCACTCAGTGCCACATAATTACACGCCACATAATTACACTCTACTGAATGCAACATACACTCCACATAATACCACTCAGTGCCACATAATTACACGCCACATAATTGCACTCTACTCAATGCAACATAAATACACTCCATATAATACCACTCAGTGCCACATAATTACACGCCACATATTTACACTCTACTCAATGCAACATAAATACACTCCACATAATACCACTCAGTGCCACATAATTACACGCCACATAATTGCACTCTACTCAATGCAACATAAATACACTCCACATAAATGCACTCTATGCCACATACCACCAATCAACATAAATGCACTCCACACCATGACACAATTTCACTAAGCATAATTTCACTCAACACCACAGTTCCAGGCCACCAAATTCAACTCCAAACATTTCCAATACACACCACATAATTACACACCAAACAACATATTTCAACTCCACAACTCCACGATCCACAACGTACCTCCAATCCACACCATATAGTGGCACCACCAGAGCACCAAACATCACTCACCACCACTATTTTGCATCAGCGCACCACCTAAGCATCACCTAAACATCACATAAGCATCACGTCAGTCTGCCCTCAGAATCTGGCATCTGTTGATTCTCCCCTAGTGTCCGTCCGCTGCTTGTGTTCTAATTAAATTACTGTTTTACAACCTCCACTCCCCCGTTATTTATGTCCCGCTCCCCCATAACAAAAAAAATTATAACAAACAAGCATGACAACAGGCAGGAAGACGTTGCCAGCAGTGCAAGTATAAAAAAACTAGAAAACATTTTTTATGTTAAAATCTTTTTTTAATCAGGTTGTTCAGTTGTATATAATGTCGTCTTGGTTTGTATAAAGGTAACAAAAATGCTTAACACTTTTTATTATAACTTTTCAACATGATGCACAGCAGCCACAGTGCTCTACAACATAGCCAAAAGTTCTGGCTAAACACATAAGGTCCCAAAGGCGAGACCTATTGGCTATGCCAATGCTTGTTTCTTTTGGGAATCTGGTCACCCTATAGACTAGTAACTGACTGACCACAAACATTCAAGAGACTAATAACTGACTGACCACAATCAAGAGACTAATAACTGACTGACAGAGAGTAATAACTGACTGACCACAAACACTTATTCAATGCTCTTCCCCCTTAAGAGTGGTGCAGTGAGACCTTTCGGAGCGGGAGCCTTTGGCTGCAGTAACACCTCCTCCCCCTTGTGTCTGTCTCTCTCTCTCTTTACATTGCACGCGGTGCTCTGCATTAACCCGTCCCTCGAGGGAGCTGGGGTTCACTGTCCTAGGACAGGATTGAAGCTGTAGTGAGCATCTGGGCACCTGCGGGGTTTGGGTGAAGGATCCAGCTAGGGTGACCAACTGGCATGGGTGTGAATTCAGGACGGGGAGTGTAAAAATTCAGGTCAAAGGGTCAAAATTCAGGACAAAAATTCAGGGCGGAGGGTCAAAATTCAGGACAAAGGGCAAGTTTTACCGACACTACAAATTAAGTTGTGCAATAGTATGTGAGTAAATAGACAACAAACATAAGTACAAGTCAAAATAAGTGACATAGTGGCCTCCCCACTTTCAAGTCCTAGAAAATCCCATATTGCTCTGGGTGTTTTTTCTGGCCCAAGGGAAAGGAAATAGGATTTTAGTGCTGCCCAGCACTTCAACAGTCGCGTAATGGCTGGGAACAATGTGAGCCACCGTGTTGGGACATGCCGAAACAAAGGCTGCCACTCTAGGTCCACAAAAGCGAAAACCCTTTCAACTCCGCTGTCCGCTTTGCGGAAGAAGAGAAATGGCTGTAGACTTTTAGAACAAAGGATTCTACATCCATTAAAAGTCCATTAATAGCTTGTTTAGCACAGTTATGCAGGATATAGGCAGAACAGTTTGCAGGCAGAATGTCTCCATTTGCTCCCTTCAAAAGCTGGAACACAGAATGATGTTGTCCATAGTTGACACTTGCGTTGTCCCCACAGTATGCCGCGATGTGCTCTATTTTCAAACCATCGTTATTTAATTTTGTTGTGATCTCCTGTGCAATAGCTGTAGCAGTCTCTGCTGCATCCTCGTAGAAATCCAGCAGAGTGTAGGCCACACCGGAGGTGAAATTAAAGTGCCGCAACTAAAGTGGGTAGAGTTTAATGTTACCTTTGTTTGAGGCGTCACTGCAAACGGAAAAATATCCATGTTTTAAGTCTTCTCGTGCTTGCTGCAACGATGCAGGCACATTCACAGTGATGCTCGATGCCTTTGTGCTGCCACAAGATGCTTTCATCGCTATGGATGAGTCGGGATACATTACTTTGCTTAGCTTGATGCCACAATCCAGGGAGCGGTAGGAGATGTGATGCTTCGCAGCATGGTACACCTGAGTCACCTCTGCAGCTGTGACCTAAAATGTAAAAAAAGAATACACAAAGGTATAAGCACGCAAAGAAAATCTCCATTGGTGAAGAAAACGGTGGCCACAATGGGGCTTAGAACTGCAAATTTAAACTAAAGTGTCAGCTGGTAACCCAAAAGCAATTATGATGTGCTCTTAATATAAACAGAGTGAGAAAAGCGAGGTAAAGGCAACCTGACTTGGTAAACACTGCTGCACATTTAAAGAAAGTAACAGAAAATTGTTAGATGGCTCGCCTATTCAGTTTGGGAGTCTTAGAGTGTGACAAAGCAAGAAGAGTGTACAAGAATTACATAAAACCTATGTCACATTATGATGAAGCAAGCAATGACTTACTTTGGATACTTCTGGCTGGATGCTTGGTTGCAGGTAAGATGAAATTGTGGCCATCTTCGCCCTGCCTGAGGCATTTTTCTTATGCTGTGCTCAGCCTCATGGGTTTTGATATCACGCTCTCCTCCATGGGCAATGGAAAAGTCTTTATTGCAGAGGTTGCACCTGGCCTTGTACACATCTTCTGACACCTTGCGGATGTTGCGGTGTGAAAGTTCCCATTCTGGTCTGTACTTCACAAAGCACTTTTTTTGCTCATTTCTTGGGTGGCTCTAGCATGGAGTTTGCCTGCGATGTAGATATTGCATCCGAATATAGCTCGCTATCCAATGTGAAGAATTCCTATGCAGCACCTTCGCCTGACTCATAATCAGACATTGCGTTTTTTCCCTTAAAGTACTCTGTAAAATACCCAACACACTTGCTTGTATATTCATACTGTATTCAAGGAAGAAAATAAAACATATCAGGCGCTTACTTTCCTCTCACTCACTGGACTGCCCCCTCACCCATCCTGGCCATAGTGGAATAGAAGGACTTCTATAAAGCCCAATAAGTCTTAAAGGCTCCGCCTAACCTGATCCAGTGTTAAGTTGAAAGCTCAAGTGAAAACACACATGCATTAGGGTAAACTATATAAAAGGGTGCACTTACATTTAGCATGACCTACCCTATAAATCCCTAGTAGATGATAGGGTAGGGGTATTAAACCTACCTATAAGTCCCTAGTATATAATAGGGCCTGCATTAGGGTAAACTATATAAAAGGGTGCACTTACATTTGGCATGACCTACCCTATAAATCCCTAGTAGATGATAGGGTAGGGGTATTAAACCTACCTATAAGTCCCTAGTATATAATAGGGCCTGCATTAGGGTAAACTATATAAAAGGGTGCACTTACATTTGGCATGACCTACCCTATAAATCCCTAGTAGATGATAGGGTAGGGGTATTAAACCTACCTATAAGTCCCTAGTATATAATAGGGCCTGGCTGTTTAGAGGCCAGCAGCCCTTTCTGCACTTGCTTGTGTGCACTGTTGAGTGCCTGAGGCCGAAGTTCAACGTGTCACCTCAACCAAAAATAACTCCACATACTGAGTGCCTAAAGTAATGCAACTTAGCACTCTAGTGAGCACAATGTAATGAGTTTGCTACAGCCATGCTATGCTATATTAAACTCATTACATTGCACTGACTAGAGTGCTGAGTTGCGTTACTTTAGGCACTCAGTATGTGGAGTTATTTTTGGTTGAGGTGACACAACTTGTGCATGCTACTATCACGCAACATAATTAGGCCTAAACATAATACTGTGACCGGAGAGTCAGCCGTTTTTAGGCTGATCTTGTCACCGGAGACTGAGGCATAGGAGAATCACAGCATTTGTAAAACTGAAATGTTTAAACAAACTTAAACAAACGTGGGATAAGGAGTCAGAGGCGGACTTGCCTACAGGGACATTTAAAGTTTTCACCTTAATTGTGCCAATATCTTAAAATATTCTTAAATGAACACTGCCTCCTGTATTTATAAAATCTGCCCGAGTTCTGCATACATTGTCTGATCCTGGGCATGTGCAATTTCTTTTTGTTTTTGTGACTTAGTGCAGGTACAGGCAGTGCTTTTTAGGTCTCGCCTAGCGTAGCAGCGCGAATGCGCTGCCATCGCTTTGCGAGGCATGCAGTATACACTATAGTGTGGAAGCTTCATGGAAGCTCCGCCCACTCTCCGGCCCATCTTCTTCATTGGCTTAGGTTATAAATGCTGCCTTCCGATTGGTTTTAAGTTTGTTAGTGCCGCCCCATGACAGCCATGTCAGTCATTTGTATCCTTCCAGGGCTACTGGCCCCTTTACTCGAAACACTATTTTCTTCCCTGTGTCCCCCCACCCACGCACCCTCCCGCAGTCTGTGATTTCTCTGACCCCCTCTCGCCCCCCCTCCCGTTCGTGCCTTTTAGCCCGCCCGCACTCCCGTTTCAAATGCAATAGGACTCGCGTAAATGCGAGTTCTATTGCATTGCAAATGCTTGTTTTTAAAGTAGTGCGCATTAACATGCGCGTGCTGCCTTACATCTGGCGCATGCGCCAAAAGTCTCCCACTCCACGAGGAAAAACAGGAAGTGATCTGGATAGGAGGGTGTTTGGTTTCCAGCGCTCGCGCACACCACTCGTTTAATATGCTGACTGCGAAAATGATGCTAGCCGATTAAGATTTTAAGGTCAAACTACGGCTAGGCTTCTGGCAGAAACAGAGGCTAACTTCAACCTGGGAACAAGATCCTGGCACTCTAAGAAAGTTGGCAAGTATGCTGCTATTAACGCCGCACCGCCACTTTACCCACTCAACCTTCCTTATGGAAGTGGAGGCAGCACGGCCTCTCCCGGCCGCAACCAGTTCTCATCGCACAGCTAAAAGTTTGGCGTGAGTTCCGTGACTGGCCCGTTTTAGGCCACTAGCCTGCCTAGTCATGCTCACGTCCACTCAGAAGTCCACCTGTCAGCTATATAGTAAGACGGGTCAGACAGATACTGTCTCTGCACCTCAGAGGCACGCGTGGACGACACAGCTAATAAGCACATCGGAATTTCACACAGCGCATTAAGATTGGTTGAGGTGCCAAAAATTCTCCAATCCTAGGTCATCGTCTACATTTCGAGTCGCGCCCACTCCCAGAAAATTTTCAGCCATGGGATTGGCCATGATACGACCCAGAAGTACTGGGGCAGACAGAGGTACAGCAGGATCTTGGAGGTCTCTACTGGCCAAAAGTGAGTCAATAGGCGAAGGGCATGTTTATTGTATAAATAACTTCTACAATTATTCACAAAAGGTACTGTGTTTTTAGTTACTCGCTGGTCCAAGCATAGGCTAATTGGCTGTTTTGATTTATCCTTTCAAAAAAGGTGTTATACATATAGCCCCATGAGCGAATGGTCTGTGGGTCGAGATTCTTCGGGGGTCATGGGGACACTGCCAGGGGGTGATATCCGCCACAGTTTATACCAACCTGGGGGAGCGAGAAAAGATCTGTTAACCCTTATTTTTTTCATAGCGCTAACGCGACAGAAGGTAATGGACTGCTTTACATGAGAACGCATTTGTTTATGGTAGGCACAGGGAGATTAAGGGATTTGCCCAGAATCGCAGAATGTTGAGCCGATGCCGAAACTTGAACCTGGTTCCCCAGCGCCAAAGTCGGCGGCTCTGGCCATTACGCCACATTCTCGCAATCGAGTCTCGGCATTGGCTCAACAACATTCTATGATTCTGGGCAGTTGTATTTTGGAGAGCTTTACACAGGCACTAGTTACCTTTACAAGGACACATCCTCTCTGGATGTTTATCTGCGTTTATATTATTTTGTAATGAGGCCTCTTAATGAAGAAAGCTGCTGAAAGTCTCCTTACACAAACATTCATTCGATTCGTACCTGGTGAGCTCCCTGCTTTCCTTGTACTTATCCCGATCGCACCAGACCTACATTTTAAAGCGTCCGATGCTTCATTTAGGCACAAGGTGCTTTATAAATGTAACCAAGTAGCGAGGAAACCAAGTGCAAGTTCGTATTTTTTTAATTACATTTGCTATTACAAAGGGCTTCAGTATGAGTGGTAAGGAAGGACACGCTTGAAGAGGGACGTGGTGGTGGTGGCATGGACGTTGTTTGTGGTAGAATGACCAGACGTCCCGGATTTCAGAGTACTGTCCCGAAGCTTTTCTTCATGTTAAGTACGTCTCGGTTTTTAGAACAAAGGTGAAGTCCTCCTGCAAACCAAAGCACTGTTGAAAGTTGTGCTCATGTTTCCAGAGTTTTTAAAGGCACGTCTAACGTTGGAAATAATGTATCTGCCTCTTTCAAGCAGCGCAGGAGGAGGCCGGCTGCATGCTCAGAGGAGACAGAGTGGGAGGAGGGCAGGGGGCTAAGGCTGGCGATCCTGCCATAGGCACGCATATATATATATATATACACATACACACACACATATACAGGGCTTTAAGTGGGATGGAAAAACTGGGGGGTCTCGCAAAGGGGCGTGACCAATGTAATTAAGGGTCCGGCTTAAAAGCACCTAAGCTGAAAATCTATGCTTAGCTTCTCAGGTTGCCGTCCGACTGGCAATTTGGTACTTCTGTCATTACATCCAGGTATATAATTCAGCAAGTAACATTACCCTTAAAACAAGCCAGTACTATTGGCTTTGTCAATGGGTGTTAGTTGCATAACATGAATAAGCAATAGCCATGGCTTCGTAGTATAGCATATTGAAAATGCTCCTGTTTTGAAATGATGACACTATAAAAGAACAACTCTCCTTGAAATTTACATGAAAGACAGTGAAGGGACCAGTCTCAGCACCTGCTTTTTAGAACTGCCGGTGCTGAACACCGGCAAGACTAGGCCCACTTAAAGGGTGTGTGTGTGGGTGCGTGTATAAAAATCAGAACAGGCCAGAAATAGAAGTACAGGACTAAAAGATCAGAAGCCTTGAAAGCGCTGACATTTACACTGACGAACAGCCATGAACACCCCTTTTAAAGGTGTACTGACACGGAGGCGTGCGCTCTGCATCGACTTCCTTTTGAATGCATTGGACCGAAGAGGGAACTTGGAGGGGCACATTAGAAAATTATCCAATTGTAGGTATATATTTTCCTACATTTTTTTTTATATTTTACATTTTGTCTATTATACAGTGCATTGATTAGTGTGTGTATCCATGTATGTGGATTTAGAGAGATTGTAGCTAACCTCAAGGCAGCCGGGCGCTCTGTTAATTTATAATCCACTTATTCCTGTTATGTAGTTGATTGTTGACTGTTTGAGGCAATTCTTGAGCCTCTATTTACACAAAAATTGCCTACATAACCTGCTGTGGAATGGGAAGAGATGCTTGTTGGAATAGGGAACAGCTGTACCATCTACCATGCCTTAACAAATTACAACTAAGAAATGGAGGGAGTGATTGCTTTCAAAAGCTATGCACTCTTATGGTGTTGTCATTTATATGTCAAACTCATCAAGTTGTTGCCAGGAATAAATTAAGAAAATGTGACATAGCGTGACATTTGTGATCATGACGAAGCGCTTACACAGTGATATATTTATAGCTTTTCCCTACATATTAACCAGCCAAAACGCTTCATTAAATTGCCATCAGGGTGCAGCTGCCGTCAGAGCTCACTGCTTGTTGATTGTCAGCTTCACTAAATCCAAACTTTGCTTTAATTTGGGAGGGCAGGGGCGGGGGAGCTGCGCGTACAAAGCATTACAGAGACCATTGTAATCAGAGCTTACAAGATAGGTTTTTTACGTGTTCTCGGTGGCTGCAGAATGTTGTCTAGGCCCCACCCCGGCTCTCTTTGTGAGAGGGAAGGCTTTCTGCAAGCTTTCAGTAAAAGCATGCAGATCGGTACTGGGGCACACAAGCACGGTGGCCTACACACAATCTGTTGAAGTATTTAATTTGGGCTGCTGGATTTCACCACAGGTCGACCTCCATTGAAGTCATGTTAAACCTCTTAGTTAGAACAGCCCTGCTTCTCTAAAGATCATCAACAACAGGCATGCATAATGCTCCAGTTTTCTTTATTTTTTTGGACATTCAAAAAGTGCCCCTTTAAAGCTGGCTCTTCTTAATAAAGGCAACAGCTCCTCTGCACTTTATTTACTCTCCCCATGGGTGTGCAAGTTTACTTTATATTAGCCACTAAACTACCTCATGGTATAAAATTTTAGAGGGGGCTGCATCTGATTCTTTGTCAGAGCGCTTACACAGTGATACATTTACAGCCACAGAGTGCTCTTGACTGCTCAGGTGCGCTTTCATCAGAGCGGGGAGGGCATAGGACAAACTCTGGAGCCCCTGACTCCCTGTCGCATAGCGTTGGGATTAGAGATTACCTGGGAACCGCCGACAACACTCAGATGCCATTTGGGATGCACATTCCCTATCTGAGCCAACCCGTGCTGCACGCACATCGGGTCCCCAATGCTGCCTGACCCTATGATGTCGACCGCCACCCGCACTATTTCAATCAGCACCGTAACGGCGCCCAACTCACAGTGCACACCGTCGTTGCGGCTGGGGTGCTGGTTGATGCCCCGTGCCGTTGAATCTTGGGCCTATGCCATCGCTGCCGTGAGGAGCACCCGACGCTAAGTTGAACCTTCACCGTCCACAGTGAGTACCTGTTACACCTTCGGATTCCTGGCCCAATGACCTGCTGGACCTTGGTCCACGTCTCCTGCTGGAAAGACTACCGTGATTTCTTGGCCCCCCTCCCCTCTGCCTTTTACAATGCTTGCATCTCAGGCGGAGGTGGAGTTTGCTGTAGTGCCTGTCCCCAAGATGGCGACTGGGGCCAGTCCTGACTACCGCCGCGGGGGACTCCTGAGGCACCGGGGCACTCCCAAACCGACCCTGCTCCTGCTCACCCTCCATGACATTTGACCCGGTGACCTCTCCATCTGCAGCTGAGACCTAGACATTTTGACTGACGCCCGGTGGAGCTACCTCGCGAGCTAAAGGGGAGAAGGGCTATGGATTCCCTCCTTGACCATCACCTACCCAGCCGGTCTTTGGGCAAACTCTCCTGCGTCTCTCTACTGGACTTTTCTCCCTTCTCCTCTTCTCCATACCCCCTACCCACCTCCTCCCTACTCTTCTCCTCTTTCCAGCTATTGACCTTTGCCCTCACCCATCCTTGCTCATATTCCCACCCTGTCTATCCACTGGACTTTCTTCTGTGAACTTTCCCTCGTCAGTTGAGACCTAGCTTTCTGACTAATGCCCGATGGAGCTACCTGTTTAGCTATTGGGGAGACGAGCTGTGGATTCCCTCCTCGGACGTCACCTACTCAGTCGGTCTTTGGGCAGACTTCCTTTCATCTCTCCTGCCGTCTTTTCCCTCATCCTCCCCCTTCACACTTCCCCCTTCCCCCCCTCTCTTTGTCACACCTTTCTTTCCTCTCCCAATTTGTTGCTTAATTTTTGACGCAATGTATATTTGTTTTAATTCTCTGTAACATTGTGTAGCCTAATGTAAAGTGCTCTGATACCTACGGGTCTAGCCAGCACTATATATAACTCATAAATAACGTTCCTCTGAACTTCTGATGGACCTTTGACGACGCCCTGGGCAGATACCTAAACTGTTTGTACTCACCTCGATGCACGAGCAACCTTGGCCGATGCCCGGTGGAGCTGTCATTTGCAGCTAAAGAGGAGTCTGGCCCTGGTTTCACCCCTTGGCCGTCACCTACCCAGCCGGACATCTGACATTATTTTCCTCGTTTTTCCCTTTGTGTATTCCCTCCCTCCCCTCCTCCTCCCCTGTGACTCTTTGATTTAAGTGATGTAACTTTGTAACCTGTAACTCGCTGTAACTCATGTAAAGCGCTCTGATACCTCCGGGTCTAGCCAGCGCTATATAAAACTTTTCAAATAAAAAAAAAATAGAGATCTACATTGCACTACTGTGCGATAATATGCTGCATCACTAAATACTTATAAGGTCCCAAAGGCGAGACCGATTGCATTGCAAATGCTGGTTTCCATACTCAGTGCTAACACAGATTGGATAAAACCTCTGTGTTATCAGCCTCTTAGCATTTAAATAATAAGACAAATATGAATAGGAGGAATTTACTAAAAATGTTGGGGGGGGGTTGGTTCTTGTTCTTTAGGGAGTAGACCTTTTAAGGACAGCCTATAAAATGGTGTTGTCCTAATCACACATATTACTGCTTTGCAAGTTACATAATTGAGAGCAACCCATTAATGAAAGTCTTGTAAAGATAGTGGACGAACAACCGTCAATGTCTCATCTCTCCCATGGGAATCTCTCCAGTGAATACATGCACGTATCTCTAATACGTTTACATGAGCCAGGAAGTATGTCCGACAGTGTTTATGACTGAAAGTAGTTAATATTAACATTGTGGCAAGGCATGAGTCCATTTCAGCTGCAGGATGGACCTGTGTCTTTTATTCATTTTGTTCCAAATGTACATCTTCTCTTAAATATTTATACCACGAGGGGCACTTTAATCTCTGTAGAAGGGATGTGTATTTATGAAGTGATCTGCACCCGGGACTTCTCATTTACAACATGCGGCTAAGCGGTGGAGTAGTGAAAATGAGTGGTAATCGGGTTTTCTCTCTTTGTAACTGCTGTGCCGTTCACTGAAGATAAATTAAAGTTTTCAGGTTTTAATCTCGACGAGAAATTCTAGTCAGACAGCCCCAAAACAAGTTTTTCACCACTGGACACAACCTTGAATGCAGCACTGAGATTCATCTCGAACACATAAGTTTCCTTGGGTAGATTTCACAAACACCGTGATTGATTCCCCTTCAGACAGACTATGCCTCAGTCTCTGGTAACCCGAGAGAGTGAGGCATAGTGAACATACACTGAAAATAAACGCACATCACGCTTCGTGAGGCAAAGAAAGCAGCAAGCTGAAGCAACTGAACTTACCGATCACCAAATCGGAATGAGAAGGTGTTTGCTGGGAAACGGCGGGTCCGCGGCAGACTGGTGATTCTGGTCCAGGTCTCTCTTCCTCCTCTGGCAGTAGCGGCACACAACTAGGCCAACGCCAGGCCTACACGCACACCAGGAGTCCACAGTTCAGGGGTCGAGTCCGGGTCCCGAAAAATGCAAAAGCTAAAGGCTCAAAACGTGCTCTGCATGTCCAGAAGTACCGTAGCTGTTCTCATTGGCCCTGAAGCATCAGGGCCAATGAGAACACTCCTGCAGTGTACCAACAAGCTCTAGGATTGGCTGATGGCTTTCAAGCCAATCCTAGATCGCTTTGTTTGTTCTCCATAGCAACGATTGGAGCAACGGTTGGTGATAGAAAGGCACATGATTGGCTGTCACCCAACAGCAGGCAAAATTACGGACAAATGGCGCCCGTTAAAGAAACCTTCACGGACAACGGACAGACGGCCGAAATTACGGGCTGTCCGTGAAATTTACGGACGGTTGGTCACCCTAGATCCAGCTCGTTTTTCCCAGTAATGATGACGTCTCCAGTCAGCGCTGCTCGGCCTGAGGAGGGGCTGTTAGAAGCGGACAGACTGCGGCTGTTGGAAGAGTATTTGGAGAGAAAATTCTGGGGTGAATGGTTTTCTTTAGGTCCACAATTGCGCCACTCTGACAAAACTTGACAAGTTTCGAACATCTTTTAAGAATAAATGTTCAACATATCTGCCGCAGCGAGCGTTGGTGGTATAGTGGTGAGCATAGCTGCCTTCCAAGCAGTTGATCCGGGTTCGATTCCCGGCCAACGCAGCTCTTTTTCTTATCTAATAATAATGATGGAATATTACTACTTCTTTTTATAGCAAATTATTTAACCCCTCACAGTATTAACATTGTGCAGGACCGTTTTCTTTAATAACAGCCACTGAACGACATGCAGCTCTTACTGTGACTCAGATGGAAAAGGGTGTCAGGGAGAGGAGAAGAAATTGAGAGGATACAGAACCAAGGAGACGATGAGGGAATGATATCACGGAGAGGGAGGGGCGAGATAAATGCATTATTACCGCGAGATCATGTTATAGACCTCCACGCGCAGGGCGGTACTAACAGCTATTACTGGCAGAAAATAAAAGTATTTGCAATCAGTTCTGAAATGTATCATCAAATATCCCAGTAGTTCCGGGTCTAACACAGTATCAAAGACCATTATTCCCTGGCAGCTTCAAATCCTGTACACGACTGTATGGAAACTGTACTCCAATTTCTCAATTCTATTCGGTGCTTGGTCGGACTAAACATTTCTCAGCCCTTTCAGCGCTAAGCACATCTCCAGTCCCTCAACCCACTGGGGATTGTCCCCATGTCTCCTGTGGCCTGTCCAGCACTTACTGCTTGGCTAAGAAATCATTCAGAAAACGTGAGATTAATCCTTTCCGAAATTGGTCCAACTTACTCGAAATATGACCTTTGCACTGGTCTAGTCAGTTAACTCAGCTGATGAGAACTACAGTTGTGTGAAACTGCAAAATTTCGTTTCTCAAAAATTTGTGAAAACTATCTGAAATGTTGTAGTATTCACTTTATGGTAGATACTGTGAAAATTGAAAAGTTTAAAAAATCACTGAGATTAGCGAGGGTACTGGTTCAAGACAAAAATGTCTCCAGTGTGTTAAATTGTGGGAAAATAATTTTCCACCAACTAAATGTGTAGATTTTGCATTATGTGACATTTGCAAATGTTGCTAGTGCATTAAAACATTTCTCTAGGCTTGGTGAGAAAATAGTAAAAAAAAATCTAGGGGCAGATCTACAAGGAAGTGCCGCAGCGCGGCAACGCATGCCCTTTGGCTGCGCCACGCTGCGGCACTTCCGAAGCACAGGAATGCGACATATTTACAATAACATGTCGCATTCCTGTGCTCTCCCCTGCGCTGGCGCACAAACTGCAGCCATGCGCCGGCGCAGGCACCCTTGCACCATGGTGCAAGGATGCCTGCGTCATGGGGAGATTGCTTTTGTGCAGGAAGGGGCACCTTCCTGCACAAAAACAATCACTACAGGCATTTTCCTCTTTCAATGCGTGCTGTAGAATGCAGCACGCTTTGAAAGAGGAAAACGAGGAGAAATGAAAACATTTCTCCTCGTTGCGCCTCGCTACGCCTCCCCTGGGGAGGCGTAGCATTGACACACATTTCCAGACTTACGATTCCTCGTAAATCTGGAAATGTGTCTCGTTCCATGGGTGTTGCGTGGGAACACCCACAGCAACACCCATGGAACGCCCCTTCCACGCAAAGTGCTGTGTTTGAAGGGGCCATATTTACAAGGAGAGGAAAACTCACGCAGAGTGGCTTTTCCTCTCCTTGTAAATATGGAGAAGTGAAATGCGCCACCAGTACGTCACAAAAAGTGACGTACTGGTGGTGCAGGGGGCTTGTAAATCTGCCCCCTAGTTTTAATCATTCCACTTGCATGCAAAGCTATGTTAGGTGATCATCAATGCCTAAGGGATTTATAGGTGACGTTGAAAGCCTTGTGACAGATATTGCTGTTGCCTTTGAAACTAAATAGTGCTGCAAGGTTACTGATATGTAAAATAAAAGCCTCCCCTTTCAGCCTTCATTTTCAGAGGGTACCAGAGTTGAATGGTTTAATCTTGATTTTGTAAGGTGATATTGATTTAGAAACTCAGATAAAAGTAACACATGATTAACATAAAAGACCGATTGTCAAATCCGTGTTCTGACGGTTTTCTGTGGTAGGATTAATAGTCTGGCAAAGCAGGATAGCTCTAGAATTAAGTAAAGTTCTAACTAATGTGAGGACAATCTGAATTTCTCAGGAAGTTGTAGCTCAGTTGCATGTTAGAAAGGGTCACAATGAACAACTGCATGGTTGCAATCATCAATGTGGCATAGATGCTGTGTGTGTGTGTGCAAGGAGCTCTGGATATTTTATGAGCATAAATATTAGTCTTAAGCGTACTACTCCATCACACTTGATTTCCAGCTGCTCCTAAATTACTCTACTGACACAAATTCTGCAATTGAGTTTTCATGATTGTGAGAGCAAAACATTGTCCCCCAAAAATCAAAATACCCCTAAATTTATCTCAAACAGTGTTCAACCTCAATTTCATGAGGCAATGTGTCCCCACGTTAAGGCCCTGCCCGAAATATCAGAATCAGGAAAGATACAATTTATTAAGTAATTCCAATATAAGATCAGTTGGACCCACGGAATAACTGTTCTAAACAGGGCAGGGTGCATTGTGTTTAAAAAGTTGGACATGTACTTTTAAGTTTTGCATGTCCTGGTAGTGAAAAACTCCTAAATTCGTTGTTCATTGCTGTGAGGCATATCTCTCTCATATGATAACCCTTGGTTAAATCATTACATTTAAGAAATGATAACATTGTCTGGGAACAGGTAGAAATGTCATGTTTGGTCTTTAGAGGATTGTAATTTAAAACCCCTTTAATGGTAAGGTAGGATTTTAACTCTCACTACAAAAGAGTCACCCTTCTAAGCCAAAAGGGACAGGTTAAGTTAGCAAATGAACAAACAATTTCCCTTTTGTGCTAGGCTTAAAAATTCATACAACCTCTGTGTATCAACTAGTAGTCCAATAGGGCTGCACTGAATAATTTACAAGATTTAACTGTATTATCAATTATGACTGTCTCCGTAGTTTATTGAGAAATATTTGTTTATTTGAATTGTTCAAAACATTTACAATATACAAATTGATAAATATTCAAAAAAGATTAAAAACCCGGGAAGGATGTGATTATACTTCTTAATATATACCAAATGTTATCTAAACATTGTACCAGATTTGAAAAATGTAATAAACAAGTCATCTGTTGTTTGTAGTCACAGTTTATACATCCCACATTTAAAAAACACGTAAATAATATTAAAAACAAAATGCAATTAATATCAAACAATTCATAACAAGTCCCTTTTCCTAAAAATTCTGTTGACGCAGCATTTCAGCGGTTCTTGGAATCAATCCCCGGCCTTCATCAGGACAATTTCACATGTAAAAACCTTCATACAATAAAACAATTATAACTAAGGGAGAAAAAAAACATAACAGAACCTAATCAGTTCACAATATAAATTCTTTAAAACCTATCAATACATACATAGCAATAGTTAATACAGTGCAGACGGATCACTGACAGAATATCGAGGAGCAAAATATCGACCTGCCAAAATATCGAGGAAAAAATATAGAATGACAGAATATCGACTTCCTATCTACAAACAGGTAAGTACAAAAATATCGAATCCAAAATATCGTTGTAAATAATATAGGGGCCCATTAGGATGGCGGGCGGAAGCACCACCGCCGTGCTGGCGGATGCAAAAACCACCAGTTACCGTCCGCCCGCCGCAGCCCACACACCCGTCCAATTAGGATGTGAAAAGTCAGCCAAACACCGCCCGTAAGCCAGCGACGCCGCCCGCCATCAAAGTGCGCACATTCACGTAGCGGCGCGGCCCAATGGAGACACACCGCCCGACGAAATCACGTACCGCCCAGCGTACAAATTACGATGCCACAACCAAACAGCTCCCCCGGCTAAGAGACACCACACATGAAAGCAAGGCGGAAACCCGACCGCACAGTACGGATACCAAAGAGGCGGACCCCCGAGCATGAATCCAGCACTGCAGGCCCTCCCCATGCTCTACCTGATGCAGAACCTAGGAGTCAACGCACCGCGGAGACGCAGGTAGGCAGACACACAACAAGGGCACGCAAACACCGCACACAGTGCAAGGGCGGAAGAACTGTACATGGCCCCCCCGACACCCCTGCGTGGACGCGACACATCCACCACTGCACCCACAAATGTCACATCGGGCAAATTGTAACAACTCGCAACAACCAGGGACACACCACCTGGGACCAGGAACTAACGTCCCCGTCACGGCCCCGCAACGCAGCGGCGACGACGCAGCCACACATGCGCACAACGCATAGGCCAACGGCAGCGCCATGTATGCGCTGCACACAAACAACACAGGGTCACAACCAAACACCACACACACCAGCCCCACCCAGAACGCACATGTCACGTGACAGTCCTGCCACAGTCATGTCGCCAACCGGCAATTCACTGTTGCCAACCTGACGTCACACAACTGACCCGAACATGTCAGTGATGTCACGCCAAGTTAGGACACACCCCTGTGTGCAAAACATGGCGAAGCACACAGCGGCGGCAACATCACCCAGCAGAATATGGACCCCGTCAGCAAAAGGTACGCCAGTACCACACAGAAACACCGATACCACCCTGCACCCAATACCAAGACATGCAATACGTAACATCAAAGATCCCGGGGGACCGACAACAGGTGGCTCCAATTACAACACCCACACACAAGGCCCAACGTATAGCGGAAACGCAGCGTGCCGCCCACACACGGGAGAGGAGATAGCACTGAATGGCCTTCCATACCCACACCGAAACCACAGCTCAACTATTCAAGCAGGACAACACAGTCATTATTCCAAAAAAGCCCAACACAGGCATGCAGAGGGAACCGTCCACTGGGCAGATAGCGCATAACACGAAAGAACATTCCGAAGGGAAAAAAAAATGATACCACTCCCCCATGTGGTTCACATGCAAGTTATCGGGAAGGAGTCAGACACCACTGACCTTGACCATTCATAGAAGCATGTGGGATGAGGGCCCGTGTCCTTCGCACAAGCTACTATAACCCAAGCCCTGCCTCCCTATGACCATAACAGAATTCCCAGCAACGTCGGAGGTTGCACTCTGCAGACTGCACAGACAGCCGGAGCACGCCATCACATCGCCCTTCAGCAAAATGGCACTTGCACCACACCTACCCAACTACGCCGGACAGATGAAGCTGTACAAACATTACCTGATACAGATATTGGGATGTGAAAATCTGGCCTTGCTGAACGTAAGTTACCGACTAACTTACTGCATCGCATTGTTCAGCTGCGTCATCCCCGTCTTCTACTGTCGGAGGTGTCCCTTCCACTATCCTGTGGATTTATGTCTCTCCAACCCGGCATGTCCAATGGCGGACCTGGTACAACTGTTCAACCCACTGGACGTCCACGACAGGGTCTGTTCAGCCTATGGGGGCATGGCGTATGTGGCTGCAATCGGACCCACACTGCAATGGGACCACTGTGCCTCCACACGACGGATTCTGGATCACAGTTTCATCGAATGTCATCCAACATGTCCCATCATGCTCCTACAAGGGACAACTTATAACCAACACCTTGACAGCCACCATCCGCTACATTGGATGGCATCCATGTTTACCACCAATGCCATGGAAGCCCTGCTGGAAGGTATCGCATTCCTGACAACCTGTCAATTCGTCGGGCCCCGACGCAACACCCCCAATTGAACAATGATGTCCCACACCGTACCCATGCTTGGCATCCGCACGGACTGAGCAGTTACCAGTACAACAACTATACCACACAACCTGCAACTAACACCACACCATCAACTACACTGCCATGACATCGGATATTTTCGGGACATGCACTCTGTACCTCATCACATCCAGTAACTCTGCATGAACAGGGGGAGGCAGAGGCATGGGATTTGTGTATGGCAACCACATGGACATAACTGCACGTACAACTATGCCATAATATGTATCCTGCGCCCATGAACATATGCACCGGTCAGTGGACAGTAATCGTTCGGCTGTAGTATGTGAGAGCTGTTACCTCACCTCCCTCTGAACTTCCGTGCCAGGACTTTTGCATGGACAACAAGTGCATCCCCCAACAACATGACCCCAGTGACTGTGTCATGTCCAGTAGCCACCACATTGCAACAACAAGTGGGACGCCGTTGCATGCACGTAAGCCCATGCCCTGATGTCACCTCCACGCACGTGTGTATGAGTAACCATAGCAGCAAACCTGCAACATGGAACTGAGATGTACTGTGCCCATGATGTCAAGCGGTCTGGTAGGCGAAATGTATACTGTCTGTGTCAAAGTTAGCAGCTCCACAGTAATTAGCAAATGTACATTAGCACAGCAACGGCTAAGCAGTTGTAACTCTGAAGAACACATCCCACAGTCAACAACTAATGACATGTACCCCTACACCCTATGCTATGTGTAATCATGCTGAGTATATCCACCACATGCATTTCGCTGCCAGTAGTGTCCACTATACTGCATCACAGAGGACATAAGTCCCAATACATGGCTTGAAGCAAAAATGTGTCTCTGCTGATTCATTTCACAAGTACGAATGAGGGAGGATGAGAGTGTGTGAAGTACACGGCAGTCGTGAGATGACCATGTAGTCCACTGTCATTGGATGTCAACGCAAATGAGTAGCCGCAACAGTGGCCACAGGGAAATACCACAGCTCGTGGAGCAGGACTTGTCACACTCTGAAGTCGCCCGAAAGATCATCACATCAACACTGACGGCCTGCTCACTACAAAGCACAGTCCTACACATGTTTACAATGACCCACACAGTCTGACCACACACTCAGCAACAAAAAGTGGGAGCCACGCTAAAGCATGCCACAGCATTGCCTGACAAAACACTAGACATTAAAACTAATTGAGTTTCAAATGGGCAACTGGCCCGTCTATTTCCTGCATTATAATGTCAGACCTACAGTCCCTGACTATTGGCCATCTTGAGAGTAGGTCAAAGCACATACAATTACTTACAACTCTTACTTAATATCTCATTTTATAACATGAGAACTGCAGTTGTTTATGGGGGATGTCCTTAAAGCAATATTCTCTAAACTGCACTCCTCACATAAAAAGTTTGGAGCACAATTACTGTAACCCAGACTCTGGCTACAGGGGTCATCCATATGTATTGTATATCATGATTATATGTACGTGGTTCTCTATATAGATTTTAAACCACAGTAACTACATCTCAAACTCCGCCTATGATTGGGTGGGTCACCAGCCGATCAAAGCAATCACAGCCCTCATAAGACTTGAATAGTGAGGGTAGTCATACATATGACTTCCCCCCTCATCCGTCAACCTATCAGCCTTTCCCATTCTTCTCTGTTATTAAGTCCATGGTTATACAAACTGAATTTCGACATAAAATACTGTTCTCTTTGTTTCCTTTTCTTATCCAGATGGACACCTCGTGCTGTCGCTACAATTTTCTCCAAAATGAACCAATTCAATTTATCTTCTTCATGTTTATTTTCTATCCAGTGCTCAACCTCAGGGGCATTCTTTCCCCCTATCCTGATTGCAGATCTGTGCTCATTTAATCTAATCCTAATCTCTCTGGAGGTCTCTCCTGCATACCCTTCCTTTCAGGGACAGATAATGAGGTAAATTACATTTTTCATTCTACAGTTCACCATGTTATTTATCCAGTGAGACACTATTTAATTATAGCTTGTTTTTCTTAAATATCATATTACAGTTAGTACAAGAACTAGAAGGGAAATTCCCTGTTATTTTTGATCCATCCCTTATCCTAACTTGCTGTGTAGCTGGCAGTTGGTCTTTGTGTATTGCTATCAGACAGTGCGACACAGGGGGAATAGGTGCTGGCAGGATGGGCCATCTCTGACTTGATGGGGGGAGCTGTCACATACCACACATACACATCATAAAGGCTCTGCCTGAGCACACTAACAAAGGGTGTGACACCAGTGTTTTGCAACCCCAGACAAACTGGGGTCTGGGCAGGAAGGCAGGAAATTCTAGACACCTCTGGGGGTAGAAACCTCCAGAACCTTCTCCTACTTTAAAGTGGGCTCAAGGTATAAATAGTGAACCCTCAGAACCAACCCTTCAGTACACATCTGGACCTGTGGAATACTCAGAAGGACGACTGTGCTGCTCTGCAAGAAGGACTGCCACTCTGCTACCCTGGTGCCTGCTGCCATGCTGCATATGTGAAAGGACTGGACCAGCATCTTGAGCCCTGGACAACCAAAGCGACTTTAGGGGATAGCTGGCTGGCCTCCTAATCACAGCCTCAGGCTCCAATTACCTTGAACCCAGCACCTGGACTCTGCCTGCTGTGAGTCCTACCACCTAAATGGTGCCTTCCCAGTCCTGGACACTTGGAAGTGGGCCTGAGGGAGCTCTGACAGCCGAGCTCTGGTCCTGTGAACAGAACCGATGCAGCGAGATGCATCTCCTCACAGCTCCGCTTTGAAACCAGCCCAGTGAGATGCATCCCTGATTCCGGGCCTTCGATAGCAGCCTCGCAGCTTCTTCAGAACCGCCGTTGTGTAATGCATCCTGTTGAAATAAAAATGTTCTAGCTGAGTTATCCGTGCATTGTATGTCTTAAGTTAGCTTTAGCGGCACCATTTTATATCCAGATGCCATTTTGAGTCAGGATCGAAATTAACTTCTGTCTCTCTCATGCTCTGCCCCTGCTGATAGCAGCTGCAATAGTTTTCATTTCTCCAAGGTTGAGCTTCGCTGTACTAATGAATACACTGTCTTTGTCTGTACATACCTTTCCCACTAGATAGGCTTGCTCCCACCCGTAGAGCGGTGGGTGCAGGCAGGAGAGACCTTGACGCTGAGATAGCATGTGCCCGGTCTCAGGATTGAAACCCATCCTTCTGTATCTTCTCTGTTCACTATCTACCAACTGTAAATTTCCAGTCAGGGCGGGTCTTTACTGGTTCCGAACTGTACTTACTGTATCACCATGCTTGCTGAAGTCAGTCCCTCTGCAGCAATCCAAGGAGGCTGGTCAGACCGGACTCCACTCGAGTATATCCTGAATAAAGCTTACTTCGTTTGTATTCTCTACTGTCTGACCGACTCTTCATTTGTATGGAAGGCTGAGAGGTGGTCGCGAGTGACCCGGGTGGCCATAATTGGGTCACTTCCTTCAGTTGGCGCCCGAACATGGACCCCATCAGGTTACCCATCCTCACCCGCGGATGGGTGAGGAGTTTGGGGCCATCGTCGGGTCAGACGGGCGGACCGGGGATCCCTGCACGAGAGAGTCTTGAACTCGCAGCTGCCCCGTCTGTCTGACCGGTCGGTGATTCGCCCAGTGGTCATTCCGGCTGGGGTCCTGAACGGCAAAACCCTTGGATCTGACCGTTTGGTCCGAAGAGTCGGCAGTGGAGAATAAATTTGTTTGCCCTGTGTGCACCAGGTGAGTTTGTTTTGATTTTTTGTGAATATGGTACCATTTTGGTTTGGATTTGGTGCGGTTTGAGGACCGCCATTGGATTTGGTGCAGTTTGAGGACCGCCTTTGGATTTGGTGCGGTTTTTGAGGACCGCTTTTGGCACAAAGTGTCCGTGAACACTTTGCCGGGCAACCTAACGAATTTGGTATATTTTTGACAATGCCCGGGAGTAGCACATTTTGGATTTCCTGTTGTCGTTGTTGTTCGGCTGATGCTCAACTGGAAGAAAGTCAGCCTGCGCCTCCGGAAGGCACTCCGAATTTTGAAATGTATGTAAAACATGGTATTGGCCCTATTATGTTTAGAACACTATGGCACAAATATACGAGGGACAATGCCGAGTTGCAGTGGCCTTTAACGGGCACTTTTGATGAACAAAAAATGTGTTTTTGCAGGAAAAGTTGTTTGCGAAAAGGAGTAGGCAGTCGATGTTTGATTCCCTCAGAACATGGCAAAAAGAGGCTAAGCAGAGGCAAATTAAAGCAGAGAAAGAGGCCCGGAAGGGGAGAACGCAAACATTGACTCAGAAAGATGTAGCACATGATAGAGAGATGCAGGAGATAGGAATTGAACGTACAGATAGGAGGTTTTGACTGGATACTGATAAATCATATGTCGCCCGAGAAGAAAATGAGGCTTTTGTAGAGGAACTGCTAGATGCCCGACCCCCACTTCCGTATGCCCCGCAGTGGATATATCCCGCCCTTCCCCAACAGGCCCAGCTACCCGTTTCTTCTGTCCCTGCTGTTTCTGCTTCTGTTACTGTTGATCAGACTGCCTTGGCCACGGCACCTCCTGTTCTTTCTTTGTCTTCGCCGTCTGTGGCAACTGTGACTGTTAGTACTCCTGCAACGCCTATTGCTTCAGCGTCTCTCTCTCCAGCCATTACAACCACGACACAACCGACAATGACGTTAGTGTCTGCTCCCTCTGTTGTTACCTCCACTGTGTTCCACCATTCCCCGACATTACTGAGTAGTGAGACACCGATGCGCAGCCCTGAGGATAAAGAGTGGACGAAATTCAAAGAGCGCATGGGGCAGATATTGGTCCGATCTGATGTGGGAGATGCAGAGAAACAGGTGGTGGCTAATCAGGCAGCACAGTGGGCTCGTAACACCATTTACAGTGTGGAAGATGTGTGGAGTGTGATGAAAGATTATGAGCCTTTCGTACAGCAACATGCCCTTAAGCACATGTCGGCTACTCTGATCGGTCTTTGGGAGCAGCATTTCAAGAGTGCAGCACCGCAGATTATATACAATATTAGGGATCATGTGTATGTTACTGATATGGAGCCTGCTCATGTCTTTGGTAATGTCGTAACATTGGTTGCTTATCGGGGAAGGCTATTGGAGAAGAGCCCCACCCCGGTGTCCCAGTACCCGATGAGAGAAGTGCATCCCATATATCATCCTGAAATACCAGAGCTACGGGATCAGCATTATGTTGTTACTAGACCATGGGTAGCGGCCCGTTTCCAGGAACAGTGGGTTTATACTCCATGGAAAAGGAGTGAAGTCTTGTTCCTTAAAAGTCAGCTACCTGACGCTAGGAAAAATCCTACTGCATATTATAAAGAATTGACTGAAGCCGCTTCATCAACGGTGATGACGCTTGGGGATATTGAAATGTTCTTTGGTTTGTTGGTGTCCGTTGATATTTGGAGGCAGGTACATACCCAGGATCAAGTTGCCGAATTGGGTGGTACCTGGGATCAAATTAAGGTATGGGACCAGGAAAGGAAGCCTGGTGAGAAGCCTAAAGCAGAGATACTTGCTCTACCGGGCCGTATTATCACTTATATGCATTCCCTTATCCCACCCCGAAAGATTGACTGGGATAAGCTATAGGCCTGTCGTCAGAAGAAAGATGAGAGTGTGTCTGATTTTTTCACTCGGTTTTAAAGTGTGTTTCTGGATTATAGTGAACAGGACTTGTCGGTTGAAGGTGGTACGCATTTGTTTGTTAGTAGATTTGTTTCAAATTTACTCCCCGAGATTGCGACTGGGTTTCCAGGCTTCCGAGAGCACATGGTCCACCTCTTCTCCTTCTGTTATCTTGAACATGGTGCAGTATTACGAGCACAGGGAAAATGAGGATAAGGACAAGACGGAGAAAAAGCATAAGGATTTGAAGACGAAGGTGTTGCTGCAGCAGGCTTCTCGAGGGAATGGTAGAGGATGTGGTGGTCCAGCCTGGCAGTTTCCTCGTACTAGCAGGAATACTACGCCGGTAGGGCCGAATCAGTGTGCATATTGTAAGGAGGAGGGACACTGGCGCAGCGAGTGTCCGGTGCTTTTGCAAAAGGTGGCGGTCCCAAGAGGACGAGGTTCTCGTGGACGGGGTGGTGGAGATGGTGGCCAGGACAGGGCTCAGACAGCTGAGACATCGCAGGGTCATACTGATCAGAACTACTTTGATGACCCTCGGGGCAAACAGTACTACAATGATGACTATGATACAGATGAGGTGACTGGGATGTCTTACAGCTAGGACAGCCGGGGACAGGGTGAGGGACCAGTTTTGATAACTGTAGACCAAAGAGGTCCGTACGCTAGTGCGGACGTGCATGGTTCGACTAAGGAGTTTTTGGTGGATACAGGTGTGACAAACAGTTCTATTTCTCGTTCCTTGGTCCCTGGGGCGGCTCTGTCTGGCCATAATAATGTTTCGGTAGGATTTTCTGGTGTACCGGTTGTGAGCCCCATTTCCAAACCTCTTGCATTGACTATTGGTCCTTTTAATGTGGATTCGCCGTTTCTGTTGATGTCTAATTGTGGAGAGAATTTGATGGGTCTGGATCTATTGAAGACATTGCATGCCACAATATTTTGCTCCCCAGAGGGTGTCTATATGACAATGGGTCCGAATGTTGTGTGCGCTACGCAGTGTCTGTCTAAAGATGCGCCTATCCCTGCTGAGTTTAAAGATGTGCCTCCCACTCTGTGGGCAACGGGCGACACAGATGTGGGTTTGTTGCAGATATCGCCTGTTTCCATTCGTGTCAAGGAAGGTGCTATTTTACCCCGTATTCCTCAGTATAAGATACCACAGGCAGGTGAGTGAGCTTTGATAAAGATTGTGCAGGATTTGATTGAGAACGGAGTGGTTGAGGAGACGACTGCTAATGTCTGTAATAGCCCTATTCTTCCCATCCTTAAAAGGATGCCTTCGGGTCCCTCTGAGTATCATGAAGACGTTTATCGCTTTGTGATTGAGTTGCGTGAAGTTAACAAAGTAGTGATTCCCCAGTTTCCAGTGGTCCCTGACATTACGACTCTCTTGACGATGATTCCTTCTTCTGCTAAATTCTTCTCTGTGATTGACTTGAAAAATGCCTTCTTCAGCGTCCCCATTCATCCTGACAGCAGGTATTTGTTCTGGTTCACCCTAGCTGGTAGAAGTTTTAGATTCTGCCGCGCTCGTCAAGGCTATACAGAGAGTCCGAGTATCTATAGTCAAGCATTGAAAAGTCAGCTGGATTCCTTGTCGCTCCCCTCAGGTAATGTATTACTCCAATATGTTGACGACCTGCTTATCGCCTCAGACACAGAACATGGTTGTAGAGATAGTACGGTTACATTTTTGCTCCATCTAGCGGACAATGGTCATAAAGTATCCCAGTATTGTTAACAGGAGGTCACCTATTTAGGTCACCTACTGTCGAAGGAGGGTAGGAGATTGACCCCTGAGCGCATCAGTATCATTGTGAAAATGCCTGTTCCGCGAACCCAGAAAGATGTGCGTGCTTTTATTGGCATTACTTCTTATTGTCGCCAATGGATCCCAAACTATTCCCTACTAACAAAACCTCTGCTTGCACTAACCACTAAAGATGTGCATGAACCCCTGCCTTGGACGCCTGAATGCCAGCAGTCTTTTGAACAATTAAAGGTTGCGCTTTGCTCGGCCCCGGTGCTTGGTACTCCTAACTATACCAAGCCGTTCCTGCTGTACGTACATGAGACGGCTGGTTGTGTGCTTTCTGTTCTAACCCAGAAATTTGGAGATAAGCAACGGCCATGTGCTTATTTCTCTGCTGTGCTTGACCCCGTCGCACGAGCCCTTCTGAGCTGTCTAAGAGCGGTCGCGGCTGTGGCTGTCTCAATACGACAATCGGCAGGACTCGTACTTGATACCGACCTCACAGTCATGGTACCCCATGCTGTGGATACACTTTTGAATAAGACAAGGACGCAGCACCTCACAAGTGCACGTCTGACCGGTTACGAGCTAACGCTCTTCCAAAAGCATATTACGATCAAACGCTGTGCCACTCTGAATCCAGCCACCTAACTACCCCTCCCTTCTGAAAATGAGGAGATTGACATACATGATTGCATTTTTCAGACAGAGGAGGAGACGAAGGGACGAGTCGACCTGACTGATGTTCCCTTATCTGACCCCCAAGGGGAACTATATGTCGATGGCTCTTGTTTCAAATTGCCAGATGGCACCACCACTGCAGCATATGCAATCACCACACTGCACACGGTAGTCGAGACATCACGAGTTCCCTATCAGTCGGCCCAAGCTGCAGAGCTAGTCGCCCTTATTCGAGCTTGTGAATTGAGCGAAGGGCTGATTGTTAATATTTATACTGACAGCCAGTACGCCTTCGGGGTCGCCCATAATTTTGGGCGGCTCCGGGCAGAGAGAGGGTTCCTTACTTCACATGGGACACGCATTCAGCATGGTCCTCTCATATATAGGCTTCTGTCCGCCTTGACACTCCCTTAGAAATTGGTGATTGTGAAGTGCAGGGCTCACAAGAAGGTTACTGACAAGGTGGGTGAGGGGAACGCTTTTGCAGATCAGACAGCTAAGGAGACAGCTCGCACTAAAATGAAAAGTATGTTTGTAGCAGGTCCAGCTAGGTGGGTGCCCGAGTTCTCCATGTTTGAGGATACACTGGACAGTGTGAAGGAGATCCAGAGCAAGGCCACGGTAGAGGAATTAGCAGTGTGGCAAGAAAGTACAGCAAACCTGAATGATGAGGGATGTTGGATTGACAAGTCAGGGAAGCAGAGATGGATGTTGCCAGATGCATATGTCCTTCCTGTAGTCATGATGGCTCATGGCCCAGCTCATATTAGTGCTAAGGGTATTTGCAAGTTGTTAGATCCTGTATGGCAGAATGATAAGATATCCAAGACTGCTGCCCATTTAGTGAAGCACTGCATGGTGTGCATGATGCACAACCCTGGAAAGGGTACCCCTACACCACCCGGTAATTTTGCACCGCCTGCATTCCCATTTGAGGTCCTCCAGCTTGATTATATAGAATTAGAAAGGGTCAATAACTTGAAGTACATGTTGGTGGTTGTCTGTGCATTCAGTAAATGGGTTGAGGCTTACCCCACTAAAGAAAATACAGCCCTTGCGAGGGAAAAGGCACATAAAACAGAAGTGTCATGCTGCAAACCACCCGCAGTCAGCAGGTTTGGTTGAGAAGTGCAATGGTACTCTCAAACTGAAGTTGGCAAAGATACAGGAGACCACAGGGTTGCAGTGGCCAGATGCTTTACCATTAGCCCTTTTGTCAACAAGAGCAACAGCACATTCTAGAACAGGATTGTCACCCTACGAGGTCGTGTTCTGACGCCCCGCAAATGTCTGGGGCGTACCGCGGCCTTGTAGATTTTCTGAGATTGAGTATCCTTTATTGACCGATTACCTCTATCAGTTAACTGAAAGTTTGCGTTCTACTCACCAACAGATAATGGACACACTCCCTGCAGTACCTGAGGGGCCTGGACACGATATTCGGCCCGGTGACTGGGTGCTCACCAAGAATTTCCAGCAGAAGAGGACCCTGGAGCCTAGGTGGAGGGGGCCGGAGCAGGTGCTCCTTTCTATGCGCACTGTCATGAAGGTTGCTGGCCGAAAGAACTGGATCCATTGCTCTCACTGCCGCAGGGTACCCTGCCCTTACCCTACGACCAGTGGGTGAGGGATGGTATCGGTGACTCGGAGTGGGAGAGAGTTCCACGATTTATTCCCTCTTTCGATGCCAAGCTCACTTGGACCCAAACTGAACAAGAGGATGATGAGGTGCTAAATGCGGCAGTCCTCCCGGAGATCGGAATAATTAAGGAGCCCCTTTCCACCAAGCCCGAGCCCCTTTTTCCCAACCCCTCTGTGCCCGGAGTCACTAGGTACAATTTGCGCCCCAGACAGAGGAACAGTGCACCAATGGAGAAGTCAAATTAGCTAGGGATGGACTGTGCAAGTCAGGGTGTACTTTGTCAATAGTACCAGCGGTGTTAGTTTAGGGTGAGGTGAGATTGGTGCATTGTTCTGACATTGGACAGGATAAATCGAATGTGCTCCCTAGAAGGGGGTACACTATCCTGGATGACGTGGGATTCATCGCAAGCTAGGACTGAGCAGCTTCACCGCCGGTGCTCAAGAGCGCCAACGTTGATAATCAATAGGAGTCTACCAGTGAGGCTCAGACAGACACTGGGAACACTTGCCCCTTGCCATCAGTTTTATTGCATCCCCTTTCCCTCATTTCATAATGTATCCATTTGGTCGGCCTCTTACAGAGGAGGAACAGCCGTTTGCACCACCGCGCCAAGTGCGAGGTTGGTCCACGAAAAGTAAAATAGTTTTTGTGTCAATAGTTGCGAGGGTTGGTTTGCATTGCTCAGTATGGTGCGTCCCATCCCCAATTTGATACTCTGGATAGGACACCTGCTGATTCTTGCACTGTGGTACAGAATGTACATTTCCATCATAGGGCTCCCCCCGATGGTCCGACAGGCCAAGAGGCATTTGGTAAATTGTTTTTAAGGACCTGCATGAATGCATACAAAAGTGTAAGTAACGGGACATGGTCTCGAATGGAAATAGCTGAATTCCAAGGGTTCAACAAGTCCTAGTACTTCCAGTCTTTCCAGGCTCGTAATGTTACTGAGGACAAGCCAATACCAGTGTCAGTGGTCAACACAACAACTAGTTTCTGTGTCCAGGGGGCCGGGAGGATAAAAGTAGGTGAGAGCAGGTGTAATTCCACATATGAATTAAGGATGACTGATAGTCCACCCCTAATACTACCCCCTAATGCATGGGTACTCACAAACTTTCTCTCGGGGGGCCAAATTTACAGTGTGGTTTGTGGCCGAGGGCCGCACCGGTGGGGGCGGGGTCAGTGGGGGAGGGGGCGGGGCTAGAGCAAAACAAAAAAACTATGACCATGAGGTTAAACACAGGCCCCTGCAGCGGACGCCTTCGTCCACTGAGCCACCAGACCCGGCATACACACATCTCTCTCTCTCTATCTATCTCTCTCTCTCTCTCTCCCTCCCTCTCTCTATCTTTCCCTCCCTCTCTCTATCTCTCCCTCTCTCTCTCTCTCTCTCGCCCTCTCTCTCTCTCTCCCTCCCTCTCTCTCTCTCTCCCTCTCTCTCTCTCTCTCTCCCTCCCTCTCTCTCTCTCTCTGTCTCCCTCTGTCTCACTCACTCTGTTTGTCTCCCTCTCTGTCTCCCTCCCTCTCTCTGTCTCCCTCCCTCTCTCCCTCTTTCTCCCTCCTTCTGTCTCCCTCCTTCTGTCTCCCTCCCTCTGTCTCCCTCCCTCTCTCTCCCTGTCTCCCTCCCTCTGTCTGTTTCCCTCCCTCTGTCTCCCTCTATCTGTCTCCCTCCCTCTGTCTGTCGCCCTCCTCCCTCTGTCTGTCTCCCTCTGTCTGTCGCCCTCCTCTCTCTGTCTGTCTCCCTCTGTCTGTCGCCCTCCTCTCTCTGTCTGTCTCCCTCTGTCTGTCGCCCTCCTCTCTCTGTCTGTCTCCCTCTGTCTGTCGCCCTCCTCCCTCTGTCTCCCTCTGTCTGTCGCCCTCCCTCTGTCTCCCTCTGTCTGTCGCCCTCCCTCTCTGTCTCCCTCTCTCTCTGTCTCCCTCTCTCTCTGTCTCCCTCTGTTTCCCTCCCTCTGTCTCCCTCCTTCTCTCTGTCTCCCTCTCTCTGTCTCCCTCTCTCTGTCTCCCTCTCTCTGTCTCCCTCTCTCTCTGTCTCCCTCTCTCTCTGTCTCCCTCTCTCTCTGTCTCCCTCTCTCTGTCTCCCTCTCTCTGTCTCCCTCTCTCTCTGTCTCCCTCTCTCTCTGTCTCCCTCTGTCTGTCTCCCTCTCTCTGTCTCCCTCCCTCTGTCTCCCTCCCTCTGTCTCCCTCTGTCTGTCTCCCTCCCTCTGTCTCCCTCCCTCTCTCTCTGTCTCCCTCTGTTTCCCTCTCTGTCTCCCTCCCTCTGTCTCCCTCTCTCTCTCTGTCTCCCTCTCTCTCTCTCTCTGTCTCCCTCTCTCTGTCTCCCTCTCTCTGTCTCCCTCCCTCTGTCTCCTCCCTCTGTCTCCCTCTCTCTGTCTGTCTCCCTGTCTCTGTCTGTATCCCTCTGTCTCCCTCTCTCTGTCTCCCTCTCTGTCTCCCTCTCTGTCTCCCTCTCTGTCTCCCTCTCTCTGTCTCCCTCTCTCTGTCTCCCTCTCTCTGTCTCCCTCCCTCTGTCTCCCTCTCTCCCTCTCTCTGTCTGTCTCTGTCTGTCTCCCTCTCTCTGTCTGTCTCCCTCTCTCTGTCTGTCTCCCTCTCTCTGTCTGTCTCCCTCTGTCTGTCTGTCTCTCTCTCTCTGTCTGTCTCTCTCTCCCTCTCTCTGTCTGTCTCTCTGTCTCCCTCTCTGTCTCCCTCTCTCTGTCTCCCTCTGTCTCCCTCCCGCCCTCTGTCTCCCTCTCTCTGTCTGTCTCCCTCTCTCTGTCTCCCTCTCTCTGTCTGTCTCTCTCTCTGACTCTCTCTGTCTCCCTCTCTGTCTCCCTCTCTCTGTCTCCCTCTCCCTCTCTCTCCCTCTCCCTCTCTCTCCCTCTGTCTCCGCCTGACACCCTCCCTCTGCCTCCCTATGTCTCCCTCTCTCTGTTTCCCTCTCTCTCTGTCTCCCTCCCTCTGTCTCCCTCTCTCTGTCTCCCTCCCTCTGTCTGTCTCCCTCTCTCTGTCACCCTATGTCTCCCCCTGTCTCCCTCCCTCTCTCTGTCACCCTCTGTCACCTCACCCCGCGTTTGTGTCAGCCCGGGCTGAGACAGCTTCCCGGGCACACACACAGCCGCACCCGAGTACTTCACAGGTCTTTAAAAGACCATTCACTTGTTAATGAGGCTTTGTTGTATTTCACCTCTTCTTAGCGCCCCTGCATTTCCACTCAGAGTGGAGATGCAGGGGCGCTAAGAAGAGGTGAAATACAACAAAGCCTCATTAACAAGTGAATGATCTTTTATAGAATCGCCCGGCCCCCATAGAGCGCTGCTGCAACCGGCGGTGTTTGCTGACACTTAAAAAAAAAGAAAAACACAGGTAGGATATCTGCAAGGTCCGCGGGCCGCCACGGAAGGCTTGCCGGGCCGCTGGCGGCCCGCGGGCCGTACTATGAGTACCCGTGCCCTAATGTATATTTTATCTGTGGATCCCAAGCTTATGTCTGGCTCCCGGAGGGATGGTCGGGCAGGTGTTATCTCTCTTTTCTCCTTCCTCCTGTGTATCTAGCTCTGTCCAATTATCATAAAGACCATCAGTTGCAGCGTAGAAGTACATTCTTGTTTCGAGACAGAAGGGTTATTGACACGAAAGATATAGATCAGACAGATACCACCTTACAGCAGTTTGAGGATGCCATTAAGGGTATTGTACCTTTTTCTAGGCCCCATAGCCAATAGCCTCCAGCTTCGTAGGCTCACAAGAGTGGTGGAAGGGGCTATTAATACAACAGCAGCGATATTGACCAATATTACTGCCGAGCTTCAGGCTATGAGGCTCGTCACCTTACAAAACAGGATGGTGTTAGACGTCATCCTTGCTGATCGGGGAGGGGCCTGTTGTGTTATTGGCAGTAGCTGCTGTGTGTACATTCCTGACCACGCCCCCAATTTATATGCTGCTATACAGAAGTTGCATAGACTTTCATCTGACATACACCAAGAAAATGGTACATGGACTCTCTCTGGATGGTCTGGGGTATGTTCACGTCCTGGGGTTGGAAGGTTCTTATCTTTCTGGTTTCAGTTGCTGGCATTATCCTTGCCTCTTGCCTTTGCATACATTGCCTCCCGGCTTGTTGTGCTTATTGTGTAAATACTTTAACGCCTAGGCCAAAGATCTCTGTCCATGACACTAATGCCACAATTATGATGATGAACGATATTAACGACATTATGTTGATTGATGAAGGTATCTTTGAATATTGATCACTCACATATCAGTCTGTAGTGGTAGCTATCGTTTTCTGCAATATGTTATCTGTTTCTAGGTAGTAATCAAATGCTTTAGCGAATGCTTAAAGGAGGGTCTGTTGGAATGAAAATATTCTAGCTGAGTTATCTCTGCATTGTATGTCTTAAGTTAGCATTCGCGGCACCAATTTATTTCCAGCCTCCATTTTGAGTCATGATCGAAATTAACTTCTGTCTCTCTCATGCTCTGCCCCTGCTGAAAACAGCTGCAATAGTTTTCATTTCTCCAAGGTTGAGCTTCGCTGTACTAATGAATACACTGTCTTTGTCTGTACATACCTTTCCCACTAGATAGGCCAGCTCCCACCCTTGGAGCGGTGGGTGCAGGCAGGAGTGACCTTGATGCTGAGATAGCATGTGCCCGGTCTCAGGATTGAAACCCATCCTTCTGTATCGGGTCACTTCCTTCAATCCTCGATGCCAAACTTCACATCGCAAACCCTTCGTCGATAGCATCCTTGATGACGACATAGGACTCTGTATCAGAGCACCATAGCTTCCTTGGAACCACCGCTGCACAACGCATCCTCAACGCAGGATCTTACGACACCCTACAAACCTGAATTTTTTTTGTTTAACGACAATGCAGATGTCTCTCCTTCCTTACTATGGGATACGTTCAAAGCCTCGGCACGAGATTTCATTTTAAATTATGTATCCAAGAAAAAGAAAAGTCGTTTAAGAGAACATACTGTGTTGCTTTCGTGAATTAAATCTTTGGAAAATAAATATGTTTCCTCTAAATTGTCTTCTGACCTTAAAGCTTTGCTTCAAGCCAAATTACAATTTAATACTATTTCTTCTGATGAAGCTGACTCTATACTTCTTAGTAAAAATACCCGTTATTATGGTGGAAGAAATAAAGCTGGTAGATTATTGGCAAATTATCTTAAGGGAAGAAAGGAGAGACACATTATTGACTCGATTTCAACATCACTGGGGCAGTCCATGACTAACCATCAGGCCATTTTAGAAGAATTTGTTAAATTTTATAAATACCTGTATGCTCCTTAATCAGCTTCTCATCCCTCCACAATTGTAGATTATTTAGATCACAATCCTCATTCTATTCCCCTAAATCTGGACTTTGCATCTTTAGGAAATAACCTTACTTCTGAAGAAATTGCTACAGCCTTAAGATTGCTGAAGTTGGGGAAAACACCAGGACCTGATGGTTTCACAGTGGAGCTTTTTCTTCACATTTCTAATATTCTCCTTCCTTATTTGTATCATTTGTTTAATCATTTATTGTATCCTCTTCCACTTCTGGTACCTTTCAGGAAGCCATAGTTTGCCTTATTCACAAGGATGGTAAAGATCCTCAACAATGTAAGAATTATAGACCTATCTCTTTGTTGAATGTTAATTATAAAATTTCTCCTAAGCTCTTAGCTCTTCGTTTGGAATCTTTTCTTCCTCATCTTATAGGGAAAGAACAATCAGGGTTTGTCAAAGGGGGACATATCAGATAATGGTAGATTATTTCTTAATGTTCTAAGTAAAGCTCCCTCATTTAAATCTTCCCTTGCAGCAATAACAATAGATGCGGAGAAGGCATTGGATAGAATAAATCGCAAATTTTTGTTTCATTCGTTAAGATGGCATGGATTCGGCCCTAAGTTTATAGCTCATATTTCTCTTTTATTTCATGCCCTTTGGGCGTCCATACTGATGAATGGTGGGGTATCTTCATATTTTCCTCTTTATAGGGGAGTAAGACAAGGTTGGCCATTTCTCCTTTATTATTTGTTTTAGCTCTAGAGCCCTTTCTCTCTTGGATTTATCATAATTCTTCTATTTCTAGTTTTCCTAATGGTGATCGTCACCTATAATATGCTGCTTATGCAGATGACATTGTTCTATTTATTTCTTCTTCCGATAGTTCTTTACCTCTTCTCTTACATGAAATGTCCTTGTTTTTTATTGTTTCTGGATATAAAATTAATAAGGATAAAACTGAAATTCTTCCGCATAATAAATATACTTTGATCATTATTATTCTGTTACTGGTTATCAATGGTCAACCTCTGTTAAAATCAAATATTTGGGTGTTTGGTTTACAAATTCTATTCCAGATACTGTAAAAATTAATTTTAAAGAGCTTAATATCGAAGTCGGTAATATTCTCTCCTCTTGGAATCCTTTATTTTTATCTTGGTGGGTCCATTTAGATTCTATTTAAATGATGATTTACCCTTTATTGTTATATCTTCTGTCTATGTTGTCAGTTCATATTACAAAATACATTTTTTAGAACATTAATTCAATGCTTCTTAAAGATCTGTGGAAAAATTAAAAGCCTAGAGTAGCTTTAGTTACTTTACAAAAGTTGAAATTAGCAAGGGGGTGTAAATTATCCACATTTTTATTACTATCATAGAGCTTTTGCTTTACGTCAAGCAGATCTTTGGACTCATGATTTGGCCTCATCCCTCTCTCCACTATGGTAGATATTGAAAAAGCATCTCTTCTTCCTTTTACTTTTAAAGAAGTGTTATCTCTCTCTTCTACCAAATCGTTTCATCATTCTCCTCTTTTACAGAAACAGTCTCGCTGATCAAATCTACATTCCTCCCACTCACTCTGACTACATCTTTGTTTTTGAAAATGCCGATATGGTACAATTCCTTAATTAAGATTAATAATAGGACTTTCTTTTGGCGTACTTAGAAGGACATGGGTCTGATGTGGGTATCTGAACTTTTTTTACGTATTTTCCTATCTCTTTTCCTCAATTTTGTCTTATGTATCATTGTCCTAAGTCTTTTTATAATTATTTTTTTATCATTAATCAATGTGGTTCTTGGTGTTTATTTTAATTTACAGAATTCCTCAAGTTTAGTGTCTTCCAGGGTTTTCTTGGAATATCCCTTTTTGGAATAAGTTGTGGGAGCGTATATATACAATCTCGATATCTGCAAGTGTTACACACTCCCTATTTTTTATTTATCACCAACTCTATGGTATTCAGTCAAAATATCAAGTTGGAAATGTCGACTTACACTAATATCGAGTTTTAAATATCATGACACAGAAATATCGACAGCAAGAATATTGTGGTTAAGAATATCGACTTTAATGTAAGAAATATCGATTTAAAAAATATAGGGGGTGATTACGATGGCGGTGAAACCGCCACCGGCAGCCTGCCGGTGGCGGATTCACCGCCATCTAGAAGCACTTCTTCGCCCGCCATATTACGATGGTGGGCGGTGTGCTGGCGGACGCAAAGTCTGTCCGCCACGGGTCCGCCAAAGGCAATCGTTACGATTGCCTGGCGGACCCACCAAGCATCTCTAAAATGATGGCGGTGCCTAGCAGGCACCATCCGCCAAATTATGATGCTGTATCCACGCAAGCCTTTCCATGGCGGTTTCACCGCCATGGAAAGGCTGGCGGGGATTGCATTTGGGGGCCCTTTGCGGGCCCCACTTGTGTTGGAGGAGGTGGGTGTGTACTGTGGGCACCTATGGTACCCCCCTACATTTCCCTGCACCAGGTGGCAGGCAACGCGTGGTGCCTGCCACGTAGTGTAGGGAAACGCACAACATGCATTTTTAGCATTGCGGCGGGTGCTGCAGCTAGCAGCACCCTCCACAATGCTAACCATGCACGATGCGACCGCCAGGGTGGCGGTCACATCATAATCGGACGTGCGGGACTGCCACCTTACAGGCGGGCGGTCCCAGTCCCTGCATTGATGGCAGATGGACATAAGTCCGTCCGCCATCGTAATCACCCCATAGTCATTAATATTGTTTGCAAAAATATAGTTGTTTAAAATATCGATTTTTTTATTAGTGTTATGTATTTTAGTATATATTTTAAATGTATGTGATGTATTTTTTTGTATAAGTATTGTTTATGTTTTTTAATATATGTGTTAAATTTTTAATAGTTATTAATTTTATTTTAATTAAATTTTGCATTTTTTAGTTCCGCAGAGGGTTGTGGATTTATAGAGAAATAGGGTGGGAAGTAAATTAATTATAATAAATTAATAAATATTTATTATGTATTCATATTTATTTAATTGAGATTTTATAAAGTTAATTGTGTTCTTAATTTTTTTTGGTAGATTTTAGGTACGGGTTGTGGGGTTTATAGGGGTAAAGGGTGGGAAGCAATTTATTTGTAATAATTAATAATTAGTTGTTAATTATTATTAATTAACTAATTGACAATTATTTATGGTGATCATGTAATTACTGTTAGGTGCAGGTTGTGGGGTTTATAGGGGCAAAGGATGGGAAGTCACATATTTTTAATTAATTAATAGTTAGTTGTTAATTATTATTAATTAATTAATTAATTGACAATTAAATATGGAAATTGGGTAATTAATTTTAGTTGTGGGGTTTTTAGGGGTCCTTGGTAGGAAGTAGTTTATTTTTCATTAATTAATAATTAGTTGATAATTAATATTAATTAATTAATTGATAATTAATTGGGGTAATTGTTTAATATTTTTTGTGTTTGGGATTTGGGTTTATAGGGGTGAAGGGTGGGGAGTAAATAAATGTTACTTAATTTATTATTAGTTGCTAAATACTATCAGTTATTTAATTGAAAAAAAAATTTCAATTGTATAATTATATTTTTGCAGTTTAATTTTAGGCATGGGTTGTGGGATTTTAGGTGTAAAGGTGGGAAGTTAATAACATTTTATGTGTTTTAATTTGTTTTTAATTAATAATGTTTAATTGATAATTAATTATGTTAATTATGCAAATACATTTTATTTATTTTCGATGTGGTTTGTGAGTTGTGTGGTGTTATAGGCTAGGAAGGAAATAGACTACATTTATGTGATAATTAATGTTTTTGTTAATAAATTTCTAAAGAAAAATATTTGTTTCACATTTATTTTTTTATTTTATTAATATAATATTTGTAGGTATTTGTGATATGTATTTAACATTATAATATGTTTTTATTTTTATTTTTAATATTAAATATTAAATATATTTGTATTTGAATTTTTTACACATTTATATTTTTTACTTACTTTAAAAAATAATATTTTTATTCTGTTGATAATATTTTGCTTGTTTTTAATTTGGAACTGACTGGAGTGAGAATAGTAAATTTTACGCCTCCGCATTCCAACACTTTCCCTAATGATGCACTGACTGGAGTGGGAATAGTACATTTTATCCCTCCACTATCCAATACTTTCCTACTGTTGCACTCACTGGAGTGGGAATAGTTAATTTTATCCCTCCGCTATCCAACACTTTCCCTACTGTTGCACTGACTGGAGTGGGAATAGTAAATTTGATCCCGCCGCTATCCAACACTTTCCCTACTGTTGCACTCACTGGAGTGGGAATAGCAATTTGTACCCCTCCGCTATCCGACACTTTCCCTACTGTTGCACTGACTGGAGTGGGAATAGTTAATTTTATCCCTCCGCTATCCAACACTTTCCCTACTGTTGCACTCACTGGAGTGGAAATAGTAATTTTTACCCCTCCGCTATCCAACACTTTCCCTACTGTTGCACTCACTGGAGTGGGAATAGCAATTTGTACCCCTCCGCTATCCGACACTTTCCCTATTGTTGCACTCACTGGAGTGGGAATAGTAATTTTTGCCAAGAAGTCTTAACGTTCAAAGTGGCGCCGGCTAAAAACCAGGACTGGGTGGTGGTGCCACAAGTGACTTGGCGCCACTTGACCCCTATGTAGCAGTGAGGAACCCAGGGTCAGATGTCTGAAGACTGGTGAACATAAACAAACTCTGCCCTGGAACTTGAGACCCACCAGGCGCTGTAGACATCCCCAGGGCTGGGGACCACATTCTGCATATAGAACATGGCCGCCTCCAGGTTCACTCACAGAATATTTATTACAAGCCCAGGCGGCCTGCACTAGAGAAGAGAGATCCCACCCCATCCTCTCCAGGGGCCCCTGGGGTGTCCACCAAGACTTTTACAGATCAAGTTGAAATTGGCCTTTAATTTATCAGATTCTGCAACCTCTTCCCTGTCTTTCAAGCTGGTTTTCGTTTCTCGACTCATTGCCTCATCTGTTCTCCTTCAAGTGCTTTCAGGCTGTCTTGGCTGCATGGTTATTTATAAGACCTAGACATCGAACAGGGTATCTTTGTTATGTTTGCATCATCCTGCCTTCTTTAGTACTGCTTATCACTAGCAGCTGGGGATGGTTTTTGTTTACTTTTTAGAAAAATGTGACAATCTGCTTAATTCCATGTTGGCAAAATGTTGCTGATTAGTGCTTTGCAGTTGATGGTGTTTCGTGGTGGTTTGCAGTTTGAGTGGGGAGGTCGCAAACTCCCCAACATGTGTGAAAATTGTTACAGTCTCCAAAATTCCTCAAAATCCGTTGAGGAATAAAAATGTCTGCAGTGGCAAATTCAATCTGCCAGTGATTTTTTTCCCATTGGAAAGATTCACGTTTCTCATTTTGTCGCCGCTAATCGTAATAATCTACATTATGTTTATAAATTTTAATATCATCTATCGAAACCAAGTTCCTTGCACCTCTTCCTCCCCTGACTTACACATTAGCACAATCCCTCGCGATGGAGATCTTGGCCACTGGTGCAGTGAGGGTACCAGGTGCCCCTAATGCAGACAAAGGAAATGCACCCATGCCTCTAGCTAAGTAGTAAAGCACAACAGTAATTGGGGGAACACTGTCACCGTCTCCGCTCACCTATACATACCCTAGAAAGAGTAAAACTAGAAAAAAATTACAAAATTCCAGAAACGGGCAGAGAGCAATAGTAAACACAGCGACCCATGCTAAAATAATTAGCAGCACTTTGGCACACGAAGGAGCCTGACACGACACCGTTTGTAGGCCTCGTTATTGTTTATTCTTGACCTGGGGTGCATCAGAGATACATGGAGGTGCAGCAGCACCTCGGCACCCCTACTTCCAGATACAGACGTGTCCTATTTTGTGAGTTGCCTCACGCCCCCTTGCTTTTGTCTGGTTCTTCGAGAGATGCTAGTACAGCGATGGTGACAGGGCGCGTTGTAACACTTCTTTTAGCCTGACTTTAAATGCATGTGCACCTGTGACGCACGGCGCGGCTCTTTGGAGCTAATAGAAGACAACGCCCATGTTAGGGCGGAGAGTTTGTGGCCTGTTGTACCTGAGCCTCGTGCCCTGAGGCGCGCATGCCTTCAACACCTGCTTCTTACACTCCTCTCAGCTGCGCGCGCTCTCTCCAGTGTTAAAGCACCCGTGCTCCATTCACTTCTCTGGGGGAACTCAGTGGCTGCCCTCTGCTTATTTAGAATTAGCGGCTGCGTGTGATTTTCTGTGTAAGCTCTTCACTGACTATTCTCGGGGTCTGATAAGTTGGTGCGGTTTTGCATACACGTGAACGCCGTCGCTCCGCTAAGTATTAGTGGTTCATCGCCTGTTGCTTTTAAGGTTGGCGCTCCTACTGGCACCAAGGCGCATGCAAGCTCTGTTCTTGCTCTGTCATCCCAATGATGGAGAACACTCTCTCTATATGTTTGTCCTTTGCAGCCTTGTTGTCATCTGAGCATTGGTGGTTCAGTGGTAGAATTCTCGCCTGCCACGCGGGAGGCCCGGGTTCGATTCCCGGCCAATGCAGGAAGATATTTTTTTTAAAAAAACAATTCTATGTACACTCACTAATTTTAGGATGTTGTGAATTGCAAATACAGTGTTTGCTTAAATGATCTTGTTACAGCTAACGCATATTGGTCTGAAAAGATGGGGTGCCGCTGCACGGTAGAGTCCATTAAAGCAACAGTTAAGGTTCCCTCCAGCGCCCCCTTGTGTGGCCGTATGGAAATATTTCACGATCCTACCACGTCTTAAGTTCAATGCCACTCATTGTGGTGCGCACCCCTCCTTGTAGCTCTCTGTGTGACAAGGAAAGAGAGAGTGAGAAAAAGTCTTGGACAAGGGGGCGATCGAAGAGAAAAATATGTGTAAAAAGAGGAGCGAGCGGGAGGGAGATTAAGAAAAGAGCGCTAGAACGTGCAACTAATCTGCATATCAACTCAAATAATGCAATGCTGCATAGCATTCAACTATGTGCAACACTTACAACTAACACTATAAACAAAACTTTGTGTTCAGTGCAGTAGTGTGCCACGTGCCCTCAAAGCGCTTCAACGCATCGTCAGATGTAGGAAGCGCTAGATAGATGTAGCAAGCGCTATATAACACATAATAGACAGGAGAGAGAGAGGCAGATACAGAGATAATATCTGCTGTAAAGAATGATAAAATACGATTTTCTGTAGCACACCCTAACCATTCCCCTAGCCCTCCCAAATGTGTGTAGTCCGACTCCGAGTACATTATTCCCATCCCTAGCATTGTCACGGAGTCACCTGGTATGATTCATAGAATCTTCTTACATCTAGACCCAGCTTTAACGTTAACAATTTGTCGTTCAACTAGACATAGATGTAAAGTTATATTTCTCCCTCTCTCCCACAAATCCCTCCTGTTCCTTCTTCTCTTGATGGCCCTCCCTGCCTCTCGGTTTCTAGATACTGCTCTTTCCTGTTCTCGTGGCCTCCAAGTCTTTTTGTCCCTCTCTCTTTTTCTCAGTTTCTTTCTCCCTATCAGACTTTCTTTCTCTTTCTGTCTCCCAGCCCTCTTCCTTTCCTTTGCCCTCATTCACTCCGAGAGTTCAGTGACTCTCATTCAGTAGGCATATACTAAGGGTAGCTTCTCTTCATATTGAATAGATTACCCGGATCTGAAAAGAAAAGCAACTGTGTTTCAGCTCCCCCTTTTGCCTCATAAACTGAGTTAGTGGAATTATGCAATTATACAGTTGCAGCATTTTCCGTATGATTATGGATTTGCCACACTTGCCACATAATTCATCATCCGCTGTATAATTTATATATGTTAGCAAACAATGTATTTCTAGCTCAAATGAATCAAAAGGTGCTACAATGCTGCCAGGCATATTATTGCTCAAAGGAAGGACCTTTTAAATCTTAACTGGTCATCTTTCTGTTGCTGATTGCTCTATTTAAGTGTTACGCATACTAATGAGGTGTAACCTTTGGTCAGATAGTGTTAAATGTGTATAAAGCACAAAATAATCAAGTAATACGGTCACAAATTGTGCAGCATTAGGCACCATTATCTGCCTTTTCTTGCTACATAAATTACTCAGCTCTGCTGCATAATCTGGTCCTCTGCTGTTGCATAATTCCAGTGGCCCTGCTCATAAGTAATATTTGCAAGAAGACACCAGCAACAGTTGACCCAGCATCTGAAAACTGTAATTAATTACATGGGCACAAATCATATACACAATCAGATAAAAACCTTAGCGTGATTTTCAGATCTCCCTGCACGCGGTTTCTCCTCTGCCTGGGCTCTTGGTGGTCCTGGAGCCTAGAACCAGCACCAATTGTTGGTTTCGTGGAACATCATATTCCAGCTGAAAAGTTCTGAAATTTCAAGGAATCCGGGGGAGATGGTTGTCCACATATTTCTCGACGTAGTTTAAATGGGATTTAGAAAGATTTGATTGTGGAGAGTTAGAAATGGGGGTCTCTAGTTGGCAGAGGTAGGTACCTTTGACCAAGTAGGGGCCCTTGCTTCTAGTCAGGGTAAGGGGGCTACACTCCTAAAATAACCCCTGCTCACCCCCTTGGTAGCTTGGCCCGAGCAGGCAGGCTTATCTCAGAGACAGTGTGTAAAGAATTTGTGAACACATACAGTAATACAGTGAAAACACTACAAATGGACACCACACCAGTTTAGAAAAATAAGTAATCTTTACTAGACTTAACACAAGACCAAATGACAAAAAAATCCACAATACAGTACCCAAAAATATGACTTTAGAATGGTAGAAATAGCTTAGTTCAATGTAGATGGTAAATGCAACACTTTACTCTCAAAGTACCTTGGATGCGTAACGCAAAACAAACAAAAGGGTCGCAGGGAAGGTGATGCGTCGGTTCCTTGCTTCGGGGAGGTGATGCGTCGGTTCCTTACTGCAGCGCAGGGGAGGTGATGCGTCGGTTCCTTACCGGAGAGGAGGTGATGCGTCGGTTTCTTACTGCGTTCCGGTTACGATGCGACAAGATGGAGCCTCGATGCGATGCGACGATCCGGTGCGATGCGACAAAATGGCGTCTTTGATGCGATGCGACAACGTGGAGGCGATGCGTGCATGCCCGACGGCCGTGCGGCGAACTCGGTAGACTCTTGAGCCGCGACAGGCCCTGCGACACGCTTCTCCGGTGATGCAACGGCAACCTCTGCGGCGGCGACACGCTTCTCCGGTGATGCAACACGCTTCGTCGGTGATGCAACGGCGAACAGCTGAGGCGGCCACACGCTTCTTTGGCGATGCAACGGCAACTGCTGCGGCGGCGACACGCTTCTTCCTCGTTGCATCGCGCTTCCAGCTCCCAGCGACATGCAGTCTCCAGAGGGCCCAAAACAACAGCAGGCACCTCACTGCAGGTAGAATTCCCAGCAAGGAAATTCAGGGGGAGCTGGTGGTGAAGTCTTTGTGTCCCTGAGACTTCAGAACAGGAGGCAAGCTCAGCTTCAAGCCCTTGGAGATCTTCCTCAAGATAGTAAAAGTACACACAAAGTTCCTCTTCTCCTTTCCTTGGCAATAAAGTAACCACTGCAGGCCAACCCCAAACAGCAAACAGCTCAGGGGCAGTAATCTTCCTTCAGCTTCTCAGCTTCTTCTCCCTGGCAAAGGGTTCGTCTTGATTCCCAGAAGTGATCTAAAGTTCTGGGGTCTGGGCCCCAATATTTATACTGCAAAATCCTTTGTTCTCTGAAGGCAGAGTGTGTCTGTGCCCAGCCAAAACCAGTTCTGGCCTCCCTTGTGCAGCTTCCTGGCAGGAGGTGGAGACAGCATTGTTGAAAGCAGACCTGGCCCAGGTAGCTGAAAGGAAATCTCCTCCCCCTACTCTCTATTCTATGAAGGCTCAGGCAAGTGAAAGGAAATCTCCTCCCCCTACTCTCTATTCTATGAAGGTCCTATTCAGCCCAGCCCTGACCCATCAGACTGCTGGAGCCAAAGCCCTCTCCAGCGCCCTGTCACTCACAAACCAGACATGGAATACACAAACCTAGCAAAGGCATACTGGATGGTTAGGCAAGAAAATACCTACTTTCTAAAAGTGGTATTTTCAAACACAGAATGTAAAAATCACCCACACTAAAAGATGTATATTAACATTCTGAGTTCAGGCATACTAAACTTTAATTTCCCATCTTGTTCCTAGGGTTAGTTAGGATTATAAGATGTTATAATCAAACTGCCCATTCTGGCCTATGGGAACAGATAGCCTTGCAATAGTGAAAAACGAAATTGGCTGTAATTCACTATCAGGACATGCCACACACATCAGGGCATGTCCTAACTTTTACATACAATGCACCCTGCCCTTGGGCCTACCTTAGGGGTGACTAATATGTAGAAAAGGGAAGGTTTAGGGACTGGCAAGTGGGTGCACTTGCCAAGTCGACATGGCAGTCCCAGACTGCACACAGGCTCTGCAATGGCAGGCCTGAGCCATATTTTACAAGCTGCTTCTGTGGGTGGCACAACCAGTGCTGCAAGCCCACCAGCAGCATTTGATTTACAGGCCCTGGGCACTCATGGTGCACTGTACTAGGGTCTGACAAGTAAATCAAATAAGCCAATCATGGAGTCACTAATCCATTACAACAATTTACAATAGGGAGCACTTGCACCTTGGCACTGAATAGCAGTGGCAAAGTGCCCAAAACATCTAGACCAGCAAAAACATAGCAAAAACACAGGAGGCAACAGTGAAAAAGTGGAAGGGAGACCCACGCAAATGGTGCCAGGTCTAACACGGAGCATATTGGACACAAGCACCCAAGCTAGTACACAAGAAAGACAGGCCCAATATGAAGTCACTTTTCATCATAAATGTCTATATTCATCCTTGCAAAAGAGGAAAGTGTAAAAAATGGCAATCCAGTGCAAATTAGTAAAGAAGTTACAAAATCAACATCGGCACTCAGTCTTCATAATTTCTGGGGAATTCAACACAAACTTAAGCCACGGAAGCAAAAAAGATGGCATCCAACTTGGTGGCCTTAAGCTATAGAAGCAAATGGAAAAAGGAGGTCCCAAGATCTTGAATGGCAATTCTAAGGAGGACATTCCAGCGTCAATCACCTATCTTTGTGGAAGAACAAGTTCAACAATAGATTTCACGCTGATAAGAGAGGGAGCCTTGTCCCTGGTGCACCAATTTCAAATCATTCCACGTACGGAAAGTGATCATCTACCATAAACCCTCCGGTTAGGTTGTAAGTTTACCCAGCTGCACACAACAAATGGTCTAATGACCACCCCAATCACTGACAATCTAAAAAGTCTAAAATGGCATGGACCTGGAATACAGAAGGTGATGGCTGAAGTCTACCTTTGTGTAGGAACGTTAGAAGATGTAAAAAGAGGAACAGCAAACCTTGAAGGAGAAAAAAGCGCAGCAGGTGAACGTGAAAAAGCATGGCCAACACTGAGTTAGACTTTACTCACAAAATTCCCAGCCAGAGCACATTCGTCGAAGATCTCCCACGGCATGAATAAAAAAGTGGGCTCAGGAAGGCAAAGCTGGTACAGTAGTGGACTACGCAAGTTAAAAAAATCAAATCACAATAGTAGTGAGAAAAATAATAACAGAAGCAAAGAAAGGGAAGTGGCCTGATAAAAGGACACTGCGAACCTTGAGAGCACAATATCAAAAGGAATACTGGACAGCAAAAAGAAAATATCAATAGGACATCTGGAACCAGCTCCTATGGACCTGTAAGAGGCTAAATAGCAAATAATTCTGGCAAGTGTTAAATGGACTGCTATCCGGGAAGGCCAGACATCAAAGCGCGTGATTGTGGCGGAAGCCTGGGAAGCCCACATTCGAGCAATATATGCCCTGCCAGCCATCGATGGCAAGGACGAAGGCCATAAGGCAAAGCCGAAATCCAGGATTCACAAAAGGCAAAATCAGTGTCCAAAACCCAGGGTGGCCTGGCTTACCCCGTAGAAACCGAGTCTCACGAGTGACCATCAGAACAATGCGGTTTTAATTAGGGACATTGAACAACTAGCAATAATCTTGAAGAAGTAGAAGGCTGAAGGGGCAGCAGGAGCGAATGGACTTCTAAATGCCCTCTTTAAAAAGGACATATTCTACTGGGCTTATTTTCTTGCTCCACTCTTCATTCAAATCTTTCTCACAAACATCATCCTAGATTCATGGAAAGGCGACATCTTTCAACTAAGGGACTGATTCTGATGCGGGCAGGAAGGGCTCCGACTGGCGGTCGGAGCCCTCCTACCAACATCAGAATGTGCTGTTTGCATTCCTTTCCCACCGAGCCATTCTGATGGGCTCATTCAGAAAGGATTCCGGCTCGGTTTTACGGATGGCTTCCGACAGGCTCGGAGAGCCCGTCCGCCATCCGGAAACCCTTCAGTACTCCCCCGGCCGTCTCTTTCCGGCCGATGGAGTACAATGGCAGTTTCCCACTGCCTTTCTGTGCCGGCCTTTCCGACACAGAAAGGCAGTGGGAAACTGTCTTTGGGGGCCCCCAGCAAGGACCCCATGGGTGCAAGGTTGCCGAATGTCGGCCTAGGGTGCACATATGGTGCCCCCCTGTTGATCCCTGCACCCGGTGGCAGGCACGTTGGGGTGCCTGCCACGGGGTGCAGGGATGAACTGCACCTGTGCACTTAACAATGCGAGTTTGCATTCCGTTCGGAATGCATGCTCGCATTGTTAAGTATTGGATTGCGACCGAACAGGGTTAGGTCGCATCCTACTTGCAGATCTGGAACCGACGACAATAGGTCGTTCAGTTCCAGTTCCTGTCTGATGTCGGATGGACACCGGTCCGTCCGACATCGGAATCGGCCCCTAAGAGTGGAAGCCCAGCCTCACCAAACAACTATAGGTTAATTGCTCACATTGACGTAGAAGCAAAATTGTACGCATCATATTTATTTCAGCGTCTGCAATCATGGGTTAATGAAAACAATTTGATTCCTCGAATACAAACTGGGTTCAGACCAGGCATGGGGACCCTTACACACTTAACAGCACTAAGCTTTCTAGAAGAGAAAGCCAAATGGAGAGAAACTCGATTGTTTGTCTGTTTCGTTGACCTCAAGTCTGCCATCGACCGGGTCCCTTGTGGACATTTATGGGAAAAATTGGAAGAATGGGGCATCCCATGAGACTTGCTGAGGGCAGTTATAGCATTGTTCTCAGATACCTGGGCACGGGTCAAAATAAAGATGGCAACAGATTTATGAACAAAGTTGCCATTAGGAATGGCCTCAAACAGTGATGCGTCATTGCAGCTAACCTCTTTAACTTATATCTTGCAGACCTTGTGCAGTTCCTTCCACAAGACAACAGCACTCTGCCAACCTTGGCATCAGAGAAATTAGGTTCCCTACAGTATGCGGATTACATAGTTCTTTTAAGCCAGATGCCAATAGTTCTGCAACGAAGCATGAACACCCTAAAAAGCTATATGGACCATCAGAGGTTAGAGTTAAACCTAAATAAAACAAAAGTGGTCCACCTGGTTAATGTCAAACATAAATCATTCACCTGGTTCATAGAGGACAAAAAGGTCAAGGTTGTGGACACATATAAATACCTAGACATCAACGTGGAACACAACATGACTTTTAAACATAATTTAGCTACTCTGCTAACACTAATCTTCGATTCAAAGCATTGAAAAAGAAACTCATCTGTCCGTCATTGAGCCATTTACTCATCGTGATGTCAGCGCAGCTAATGCCAATGGTAGCTTCCAGCATGGAAATCATGCATGGAAGTGAAACAGCTATACTCGACAAGCTTCAAACAAAAGTATTAAAAAAACTGTTTTCCATTTAAAAAACAGCATCTCTTGCCCAGGTTCATCTTGAGTTTGGTTTAAAAAATGAATTGCTGTAAAAAAATTAACACTATTGTTAAATTATGTTGGCAATTGCGTGCCTCTGAGAGTGGTTCTAGCATTAGTCTATGTTGGACTGAAATTAAGGAACAGCAGATCCACAAACAAAATGGATCATGGGGAGAATACTTAAGTCAGGCAATAGAGAAACTTGGCATTCAGGAAGAGTGGGCCACTAATATAGGAAAAGCCGCCTTTTGTTGGGTAACCAACTCCTCAACTCATTTCGTGTCGCAGCTAACGGACAAAGACTCATTTGCAATGAGAAGGCATACCTCAACAGGAATTAATTCATATAAGATCCTGAAACCCCAGAGCATTTGCTAGCTCATTGTACCGCTGCTTCAAAGCAGCAGTTCATGTTATACCGATTGGGGATGCTAGACACCAAAGACTTTATCCCAACCTAGAAGAATCCGTCAACAGACTTAAGCTGTCACCTATGCGGATATCAGCAAGAGTCATCAATACATACCCTCTGTCCATGCCCAGTACCCATGGCTCAAAGGAAAAAGTTGTTGAAGCCAATCTTTTTAAAGCTCCAAATTCGCACTTGCAGGCAAGCAATAATATCCTGGCTAAGTGGCACCTCAATTCCTCCAGCCTGTCAAGGATTAAACTTCCTAAAACCTCTGCTAAAAGATCTGAGGGGCAGCAGGCCAGAAAAGGTGCAAAACCAGGCAACTTCTTAGGAAATCTCCTGTCTTTAATGGAACAGAGGGGCATTGGGCCAGTGCATAAGCAAGCCCAGGAACCAGTTAAGTCAATCCATTTGCACAAGTCACTTGCACTTTACAACTGGTTTCAAGAGGACGAGGCTAACGTTTAAACATCCTAAAACGACTTCTAAAGGAATGGAGGGGCATTGGGACAGAGAAGGTGCAAGATCAGACAACATTTTTAGGAACTCTCATAGCACAAGTCATTTGCACTTTAAAATCTGTTTTGTATTTGCACTAGTTAAACAACTTTTACAATCAAGATAAACAAGAACCATGGTCAGCGAGGTTTTGCTACATAAGAACGTCTAAATGGGGTATATGTTTTTAATATAATAATGTTTTTATGGTCTTTTTAGGTCGAGCCTAGGCAGCCCATGCGCTGTCTGGAAGACCTGGAGTAATCCCTATGCGAGGGTACTCCCGCCTGCTGCTTGCCATTGGGTCTCTCCGGAGTTGCTCAGCTTTCCTAGTTCCTTATTGGCTCGTGCTCCCCAGACGTCACTTCTGTTTCATGGCAGGCAGCACCGACCAAGTACAGTTTTGTTTCGCTGCAGGGCCGTATCTTTTCATTTAGGGACTACTTCATTTTTTTTTTTTTTTTAAAGCACCATGGCGCCTGGTTCACCCGACGCCGTGCGCATATGTTTAGTATGCACGGGCGCTTTCATCATTATTACTATTGTTATATTACTTTTGTTTTCCTGTCCATTATAAAAATGTGTTTTATAACCCTCCAAACGTGCGTTATTCCATCAGGAAGATCGCTTGTGGCTTGGGTTAAATGTTAATGTGTGGTTTCCGCAAAAAAGATAATGTGATCGTTTGGTGGAGAATTCACAGATAGCCTTCGACTTGACAGTTTATTTTGTAAAACGCTTTCACACCCCCAGCTTTGTTTATAGACATATGTTGTGCATTATACACAATTGTAAATACTTTATGAAATATATAAAAATGAATGAACTGGTCGTGCAGCTCTTTTGTTTGGTCTGCAACTTTTGTGCTCACCTTAATTGTCTACCACTCTGAGCTCGGTCCTGATTCCGTAGTTGCAAACATATTGGTGCAGATTTACAAGAAAGTGACGCATCTGTATAGATGCGTCACTTTCCCTGCGCTACCCTTAGAAACCCTTGCGCCACCATAGATGCGCCGTATTTACAATACGGCGCACTATGGGCAAGGACTGACAGATGCGTCAGAAATTCTGACGCATCTGTTGGCAGAAAAGTCACGTATTGCTGGAGTCGTGTCGCAAGCACGATGCAACTCCAGCAATGCGTGTTGAGGCCTATTCCCACTACACTGCGTCACTACTTACACCAGCTTCAAGCAGGCGTAAGGTATTGACGCAGTGGTGTCCTAAAAGTGGCGCAGTGAAATCATGTAGATTTCACTGCGTCACTTTTACGAGGCCTTCCTGCGTGGGAACGCCCACCCTGCATACATTATACCTGATGCAGGTATAATGTGACACAGGGCTTTACAACGTGACGCCTCTCCCTAGATGCGTCACGTTGTAAATAGGCCGCATTTTTTGCGCCACCGTTGTGTCAAAAAAAGTGACGCAATGGCGGCGCAAGAAGGCGCAAGGGGCTTGTAAATCTGCCCCATAATATCCCAAAGAAAGACGCAACGGAATCTCGGCAGCACAAGTATGAATAGTTGAAAAGAGGAGCTCTTAAAGGGACGAGATGGCCGAGTGGTTAAGATCAACTGCAGTTTATCATATTGAAGATGAAAAAAGACACTGATAAGGGTGGGATTCAAACCCACGCACAGAGTACAATGGATTAGCAGTCTATCCGCACCACTCAACCACCTGGTCCCTATATGCAGTGGCGTAGCTAGGCACTCTGCCGCCCGTGGCGGTCCCTGCCTTTGCCGCCGCCGCCGAGCGCCTAAGAGCAGGGGGGTGCTGGCGATAAATTTACCTGCCGCCCCCAAATCTCGTGCCGCCCGGGGCGTACCGCCCCTCCGCCCCCTTGCTACGCCAGTGCCTATATGTCTGTCTTGTTAGCAAGTTTTCTTAGGTGTGCTGCCAAGATTCTGGGACTCCCTTCATGGAAATTTCATATATGTTCTACTAAAGTAACAGGAGCACACTTATGGAATGTATTTCCCCACACATTTGAAATGCCGCTCAGACAGAGAGAAAGCACATCTTGTTAATTATCTTATTGTTTAAATCGTATGATAAGCAGTGAGCAGCGTATCTTTTAACTGTTTGAATGGGTTCAATTAAGTATCAAATACAGATTTATATTCTCTCTGCAGTGCTTAAAATGGAGAACAGCAAAGCCAGGGAAGCTGCTACAGTACAAGGACGTTCTGGATAACCCCGGGCGTAGTGGGCGTAGTAGGGCTACGCGGAGGGCCACAGAGTTGAGAACAAACTCCGTGGAGCTCCGCTACGCCACCCGCCTCCCACCCGCCCTATTAACAATTGCTTATAAGTTAAATAAAACAACTTTAAAGTAAATAAAAACACCTTACTTTAGCTGTGGCGTCCCGGGCTGCCCTCCTCCTCTTCATCGCGTTCTTTGGAAAAACCGCGCATGCGCAGTTTTTCCAAAGAACGCGATGAAGAGGAGGAGGGCAGCCCGGGGACACCGCAGCTAAGGTAAGGTGTTTTTATTTACATTAAAGTCATTTTATTTAACTTGTAAGCAATTGTTAATAGGGCGGGTGGGAGGCGGGGGCTGGCCAGCTCCGCTCCGCAGCGTAGTGTGCGGAGGTTTGCCTGCGGAACGCGGAGTAGGCAAATCTCCGCGGGCGGAGCGGAGCTCTCCGCCCGGGGTTAGTTCTGGAGCCCCGGGTAGCACAGTTTGGCTTTAAGTGCCCCGGCATTTTGCTAACAGCAAAGTCAGTATTGAAGCCATTTATTGAAGCCATCACGTAAAGGCGACATGAAGAAGCTGCCCAATTCATGTGGCGCTGAGTGCAGCTTCTCTATGTGCTGCAAGCTGATGCAGTGTGCGGGCGCAACACATAAATGCTCTTTATGTTTAGGGATTCGGGGAGACATTTTAATAAGGACAGCAGCAGTGCTTAATTCGTGAAAAAATAAGTGCAGGGGGATGGGCCCCTGTCAGGGGGCCACTGCAGCTTGCACCACCCACTGTGCTGTATGTCTACAGCACACAAAACTGAAACCCTGAGTGAATTCACGTGGCAGAAAGCAATGGTTTATTTATAGTGGCATATCTTTTCTGAATAAAAGTAAGTCCGAAAACATTTTTGTAGATGTCACACATTGTTTCTATTCAAGTACTGGGAAAGTTTAGCGCCTTTGAGGGTTACTATTCTAGTGCTTGATTAGGATGAACTGTCCTAGCAGGATTAATGCTGCTAGACTAATCCCCATCTCAGTATCATTCAGTCTTGAAAGCTTTTAGCGCAGCATTGTTTTGTTTACAGATTGAGAGTTGAATTTCTTATGATTATTTTTCTGTTTGTTGTCTGTGTGAAGATGTCTGTAGAGTGTTGTTCAGAATGATCTTGTATCACTCATGATTTCATCATTGCAATGTTGTGTCTCAAGTGGAGGAAAAAAGGATTCAGTCAGTTTCAGAGGACTTGGTAGTAGGAGGCTGCAGAGATAGGAGTGAGTTAGTGGAGAATGGAAAGGACTGAGGCCAGTAGCCACAGGTTATGTAGGTAACCTGACAGAACCCTTCACATAAGTAGTCCTGGAGTAGCTCACATTTTAAGAGCTACAGTGGACCTCTCACAAGCATACCTGGAGAGCAGTCCAAGGATTTTGAGCTGAGACCAGAAAGGCGTTTCAGTGAATCACCCCTCACTTCACGGTGCACATTTTGCTGGATAGCTGGTGAAATCTGAGTAAAATAGTTCCTCAGGTGATCTGCCAGGATTCCACATGACTGGATAGCATATATCAGCAAACAGTCGGATAAGGCTGAAAGATGATGATGGATGAGTGTCTGGAACCAGAGCAGGAAAAAGAGCAAGAGCAATATGTCAGCAGTATTGGACTGGAATTTCAGACACTGCCAGATGGGCGAGCTTGAAATGGCCAGTGTGCGGGCCAGTTGTTTTTAGGTCGAGCGTGGGCAGTGCACGCTGCTCTGCGAGGTATGCTGTACTCATGCAGGGACTTGAAGCTACGCCCACTCTCCGCCCATATTTTTCAATGGCTTGTGTCATTGTCCACGGTAAACTGTGGTTGTTCATTGTTCAATAGGCTAAGTAGTCCCTCCTTCGTACCGCCTTGTCTCATTTTGTAACCTCACAAGGCGACACCCCCTGTCACGTGTGTTGTTACTCAGCAGGCTTTAAATAAAACCTCTGAGCACTTTTTTCTTAAAATAGCTTCATCCTGCCTGCTGTTGCAGGCAGGACATCCTCTCTCCTAATGCTTTTTAAAAATGTTTTATAGCACTGACGCCAAAAGCATTTGCAATGTAATAGGTCTCACATTTGCAAGAGTTCGAGCTATCGGCATTGTAAATGACAATGGGGCATATTATCTACAAACTGCGAGAAATATCGCAAAACGCGCTTAGCGCGTTTTACATTATCGCCCTCTATCGCTGAATTACATCGCCGTGTTAGCGGCGTATTAGCAACGCTTTGCTAACAGGCGAAGTACAATCCAGCGATAGACTGCGATAATCCTCATTAGCGTGTGAAATCCAGCGATGATTTCACAGCGCTAATGAAAAGCTTGGTAATAGGGGAGTGTGTACTTAACCATGTAATCCACCTCCCATAGGCAATAATGGTAAGTCAGGTTTTATTCAGGCGTTAGGATAATGCGTTAATGGGGGCTTAGCGCGCCTTTTCTCATCGCTACGCGGGTCCGGGGCAGCGTTGATAATACAGCGAAGTTGTGTTTGCGACGTCTTTCAATGAAGTAATTGTAAAGAACGCCTACTTTGCATCTCATTAGCGATGTATATCGCTAAGATGCGTAGCGTTAGGAAATCGGCTGCTAACATGCGCTAATGCATGTTAGCGCCGCCTTGTTAATAGGGCGATGTAATTATCGCCGCTTTAGCGGCAAAAAGTGCCGCTAAAGTGGCGATAATGCCCTTGGTAATATGCCCCAATGTCTTTTATTTATGTGTTTTAAAAACAACACATAAATAAAAGGCATTATCATTTACAATGCCAACAGCTCAAACTCTCGTAAATGCGAGACCTGTTGCATTGCAAATGCTTGTCATCAAGTGTGAGCGTATTAGTCACTGTAAGAGATGTTTTTTTTATTTATAGCTGTTTGCAATGGTTTTAATTAACTTGCAATCAAATAAACGTGAATCATATTTATCATTATTCTCTTTCTAGTGGAAAGAACGTCAGGAGGTTTTTGTCCTCTGCTAAATTTGAAAGGAAAGAACAAGTTGATGTCAACTATTGATTTCAAAATGGACTGGCTGCAAAAGATCATACCTCTAGTGCATCCCGAGGAGTTCATGGTGAAGCTGGACTTGCAAGACGCATATTTGCACATTCTTCTATGCAAGATCATCAGAAGTTCCTACGCTTTGCTGCGAGTGGTCAGAATTTTCATTTCCGATTTCTGCTTTTTCATTTGAAATCAGCCCGATGGTATTCACAAAAGTGTGGGTTCCAATACTGGTGATATTATACAAGCAGGGGATTGCGTTGAACCCATATCTGGACCATTGGCTATTCCATGAGTGCATCGAAAAGGTTTACGGAGACTCATCTCCAGAAGGTGATTGTAGAGCTCCAGAGACATGGGCTTCAAATAAATTGGAAAACATCCAACCTGAGTCCTGTCCAAGACCTCAATTGCATTGGAGCAAGATTTATAACAAAGAAATTAATAGTTTTTCCAGAGCCAAGTTTAGTTTAGTTTCATTTATTGATTCTTTGCACAATCAATTAAAATAATTGAAAATCATGCATTCATAATGCAATAAGAACAGAGAAGACGATAAAAACGAGGTACAGTTGCGATCAAATATATCACAGCAACAATTGCTGGCTGACTCATAACGAATCGTAGAAAACATGATCTAAAAGACAGTCATATTAAAAATCATATTAAAAAAACAACATCTCACCACACAAGCAGTTAAAGTTCAAATGCTACTCAGATTAAAGCCTGCAACTAGAGGCCAGTAGATCAGCTGTTGGAGATAAAGGAGCCCTACTATTTCATATGCAAAAGTTGCGCTGCAAATTAGATGCAAGGAGGAAATTTGTGTCCTTTCCAGAGCCAAGAATTCTAAAGCTACTCAGTCATGTAACACATGTGAGTAGTCTGGAGCCTCCGAAGGCCAAAGACTGGCCTGCAGCTCTGACGGTGATTCCTTGGGTGAGGTTTCATCTGGGGATTGTAGTTCGATATCTTTTGAGATGTTGGAAACCAGCGTCCATAGGCTTGGACTCTCCAATACCTCTCAACCAGAGATTAAAGAAAAAGGTATCATAGTAATTGACTCCAAGCCCTACATCTTCCTCAGGGACCTCGACTTCTGCCTCGACAACCCTGACAATTCCAACACCCGCCAACCTCCTCGAAAGCATGAACACCCTCGGCCTCACTCAACTAGTCACCAACCCCACGCACATTGCAGGACATGCACTCGACCCTACCTTCACTGCCAGCAAAAGTAAAGTACAGCCACACAACTGAACTCACCTGGACCGACCTCGCCATCGTCAACTTCACCATTAGAGGTACCCCAACACCACTACTAAACCTTCCAGCACCCCCCACCGTAGCTGGAGCAAAGTTTCAGAGAGCCAATGGACCGACACTCTCAACTCTTCCTATCCTAACACCTCCAACAACCTAGAGCAGGCTTTCAAGAGCTTCTCCGGCTGGATCATTAACTGTGCAGACAGAGTTGTCCCCCATCAAGCCCACAAAACCTAAGAGACCCTCCAAAAAGGCCAGCTGTTACACCATGGAACGAAGAGCTACAAACGCAACTGCAAGCAACCTGAGAGAAAATGGCGTACCAGCAAAAACACCAAAGACCGAACCTCCTTCAAAACATCGCTCAACTAATACCACCAACTCTTGAAAAAGACAAAAAGGAATGCCCTTGCCAGTCCTCAGGGATTTCTCCAACCCCTCCACCTCTGAAAACATCATCACCCCCTCCCAGGAAATCTGTGACACCCTGGCGGACTTCTTCCATGACATTATCTGCTCCATCTACAAAAACTTCGAGCCCCAACCCACCACCACCGACATCCTCAGCCTCATTGCTCCGACAGATGCAAAACCAGACGACCTGCTAACCACCTGGAACCAGATGACCATGCAAAACACCATTTCCATTGCATTGTGAACTCCGTCCACTCAGGAGCACCCACGGACCCCTGTCCCCACCACATTGTCAACCTGGGAAGCAATGCAATCTCCAACAAACTCACCACCATCCACAGTGCAACCATTGCCTAGGCCACCTTCCACGAAGAATAGATGAACATGCTTAGGTCAGATCCCTTCTCAAGAAGCCATCCGCTGACCCCAGCGAACTCAATAACTTCTGTCCCATATCTAGGCTCCCTTCCCCGCCAAGCTCCTCAAAAAAGCTTTCAACCGCCAACTCGCAGAACACCTGAGAACAGCAATCTTCTGGACTTAATTCCACACCAACCGTAGCAGCGAAACCATCCTAATCACTGCCACCGACGACATCAGAGCCCTCTTTGACCAAGGAGAAATTACGGCCCTGATCCCCCTCGACCTCTCAGCAGCATTCGACACCATATCCCACCACTATAGATCATACAGAATCCTTGATCTCCCTAAGCGGGCCCACATCACCCCCACCTTAGGAAACTAACTAGCTCCCCATTCACAAAAGATACCACTTCAAGATGCTGAACCACACATACAAGGTCCTGCACAACCAAGTACCGGCTTAAATCAACCACCGCCTGAGCTTCCATCAACCCTCCAGACACATGGGCTCCGCCTCCCTTCACCTCGATCACACCCATCACATATGTTAAAGCTATAGCGGTGGTCGTTCTTTCTCCTACCTTGCAGCCAGGTCCTGGAACGACCTCCCTCTTTCCTTCTGGACCTCACCCTCTCTACTGGAATTGAGGAAAGGACTCAAGACCAGGCTGTTCGATTGAGCCTCCGCAGCAGATCCCCAGCGCCTGGAAACCCTCACAGGTGATGATAAAAGTCTTGTTTGATTGATTGAAAGAAGGACAAAAGGATACCCATTTACTGCCTGATTTGTTCAGAGTGAAACCAGAAAACCTGGATAAATCGTGGCTTCCCTGCTTAAAAATGTGATCTTAGGCAAATATTTTATTTCTCCAAAAACCCTTTTTTTAATTATTGCGTATAAAAGCACTTTCGAATATGTATGTTCTTATTACCAGTTGTACAAAAATATCACTTTTAATAAGTACTTCTCCTTCCAGTGCTATAATGTGCCCTATTAATAAAGCTTCCACATGTTAAAGAAATACACCATTTTGAACTTTGAAGAGACTTTATCATATTTTGCGTCATTTGTTGTATGATTTACATAATGCATATTTTCAGAGCTCAGCTCGTGCACGTGCTATAAGATCCGGGCCAGACCCTTGGCTCGGCTTCAACTGTTAATTTGTTGACTTCCCACTTCTTGTGTTAACTTTGCTCCTATGTAATGATTATTATAAACAGAAATGCAAAATAAGCTGTGACCCACTCTGTACTACAGGGGAGCGTTTAACAGGAGCACTACCTCTGACTGAATTTCGCTGCATTGGCATTTCGTTGATGCTTACTACCCATGATGAGGCGTTAAAGCGGTTTCTGAAGTCCCTGGTCGTTTTCATAGATTGTCGAGCCATACCAAAGCTAGCAGGGACTCTGACACAAGCAAGGAAAATTAAACCTTCTACTTCCTGGGTGGGGAAAAATCAAAGCCATAATTGGGGTGAAGTGGGCCTTTCGTGCCCCGGTGCAACCGCACCTGCTGCACCAACGATAGCTATGAATGACAATCAATAATCAAAGCATATACCCAGGGACACTAGAATTATGGAATTGTGCATCAATGTTCGCATAATTCTAGATTTGCAGCATTTGCCACACAATCCATTGTCTGGCGCATTATCAGCAGATTTTAACAAAACATTTTTGTTTCTAGCTCAAACGGTTTAAAAGTTATTAAAAACGCAGTGACACGCACTGCCGCGCAGTGGAAGGCCCTTTGCAAAGGTTGACTGGTCAACGTTCTGTAGCTAATTGCTATATTTATGTGTTAAACTTGTACGAATGAAGTGCAACTAATGCCCAAACAGCGTTAACAAGTTTAAAAATGACAAAATAATGAAGTAATACTATCACAAAATGTGCCACATAATTCCGCATAATTTGCCTTTTCTTGCTGCATAATTTACTTAACCCTGCTGCATAATTTGGCCCTCCCCTGCCACATAATTCAAGTGGTCCTGCATATACCTGAGCAAAACTCTTGACTCAAGGTGTAAATAACTGAGATAACCATGCTCTCCACATGTCACGACTGTCGATCGCAATACATCACGTGAAAATGATCGTAGGGTGTGATGACAATTTTTCATCAGTCATGCACTATTATACAATGAGCTTCGCAGACCCTCCGATCCATATTCCCCTCTTTCTCATTCACTGTCCTGCTATCTGCAGCTCAGCCCACTGAAAAGACTCCCCCTCAACTGCCCCCACCTCCCGAAGATAGAAAAAAACGATTCTGCAATGTTAACAAATGTACTCCGTTGATAAATCATTAAAAATAACATCAAGAGAATTAAGAGTTAACAATCTCATTTAAAAGTGAAACTAAAAAAGAAAAACATGTGCTGCGTTGGCCGGGAATCGAACCCGGGTCAACTGCTTGGAAGGCAGCTATGCTCACCACTATACCACCAACGCTTGCTGCTTCACGTTGCATCTGTATGCACATCTGTACTCAACATTTACAGTATCTCTTCCGTGATTAATGATTGGAAGTTAGTTTCACAGCACGCACCCTTACCCATTTCACTGCACACACACATTCTCCAGTTTTTAACTGGAACGGTTCTTCCATTTACAGATGTGGAGGTGACGCGCTGTACACGTACAATCATGCATCCCACTGTCACTGTCTGCAACCCACCCGGAAACACATGCATTACTGCCGGAAGCGCTCGCAGACTGACTTTCATAGACTGGTGGGCTGGCTGGATCAACGCCTCCGGTGATGGCAATTTGTTCATGCATGGCGTCTTCTTAATACCTGATTGACCCTGTTCTACCCTCGCCGCATGCCAGGCATGCATCAACAGAGATCTAATGCCCTGTCATGTACATTACGGAGACCTAAATAAACAGCTGACCGAGCACTTCAGAACAACTTGATTGAAATCTGGCTGCAGGAAGTAGAGGTGGACGAGCCAATAATTTAACAGGGGCAGCGAGCCAAGTGTCAGGCTTGGCTGTAGGAGCCATTGCAGGAGCAGAAACATGACAATGTCTCTAATTTATTTATTTATTTATTTATTTATGCGTTTTTATATAGCGCGGACTTTACCCGAGGGTGTCAGAGCGCTTCACAACAGGATCAGCAACATTACATAAGGAGGAGGATACAAATGAGCATAATACAAAGACAAGCGTTACATTGCATGAGGAAAAAGTGACAATTGTGCAAAAACAAACAAACCAAATACAAAAGAGGAATGAGTTCCAATAGGAAAAAGTGACAGATGTGCATGAAACATGGGATACCAAATACAAATGGAGGTATAATACTGCAATAAATGGCAGTCACACATGACACACTGGGAAGGCGCTTCTATAGGCTTGGAGTACAGAATTTCCTATAGTGGAAGAACTTCCTTGAGGTAGTAGAGAGGGCGTGGATTCAACAGGGGGTACATGGGGTACAAAATATATGATACATGGGGTACAAAATACACTAAAGGCAAAATACTGTAATAAGTGGCAGTAACTCGAAGCACACTAAGAAGGCCCTTCTATAGGCTTGGAATACAGAATTCCTATCATGGAAGAGCTTCCTTGAGGTAGTAGAGAGGGCGTGACTTCACAGGGGACTTATAATGGGGGGAACACGCACATAAAAACCAACACAACACATAAAATAAGGAATGAACAGACACAAGTACAACTTTATACTGACGAGCGGACTTCCTAGAGGGGCCTAAGACCGAACGTATTAGTTCTGGAAGTGTCTTTGGAATAGAAGAGACTTGAGGTCAGCTTTGAAGATCCGGGTAGAGGAGGTGGCACGGAGCAGTGGGGGAAGCGAGTTCCAGATTCTCACCGCATTGCCCGAGAAGGATTGAGCCATCGATCTTTCCCTTTTGAAGACGGGGGCTCAAGCAGAAGCTTTTCCGCATTGCGAGAAGGGCGAGAGCCACCGGACAATTTCAGTTTATTCGCCAGGTAACGAGGGGAGGACGTGTGTAAGGCTTTGTGTGTGATGCAGGCAGTTTTGTAAATAGATCTTGCCTCGATCGGAAGCCATCGCAGAGAGGACAGGATAGGAGTGATGTGGTCGCTTCGTTTAGACCCTGAAATGAAGCGAGCTGCTGAATGGAGGATGGATTTGAGAGGGGAGAGGTGGGATTTGGGTAGGCCAGTCAGAAGAGAATTGCAGTAATCCAGTCTTGAGAGAACCAGAGATTGAACCAAGGTTTTTAAGTCTTTCTCCGGGAAGAACCGACGGATCCCCCACAGAAGGCGCAGCTGGTACCGTGCATTCTTAGCAATAGAGTTGATGTGGGCGATTAGGTTGAGTCTTTTGTCGAGAATGACACCTAGGGATTTAGCGCTGTCAACAATGATGGGTTTGTTGTTGAGAAGGTTCAGCTGATCCATCCAAGATTGAACAGGAGGAGGTGAGAGAGAGGTAGAGAGGAGGAGGAATTCAGTTTTGGCGGGATTCAGAATGAGTTGGTGAGCAGACATCCAGTTGTGAATAGAGTTGAGGGTAGAATTGAGTAGGGAGAGATCGTGTGCGGAGGACACCTTAAGGTAGATTTGCGTGTCGTCCGCATACAGATGGTAAAGGATCCCAGATTTGCTTAGGAGGTTCCCTAAAGGTTCCAGGTAGAGATTAAACAAGGTGGGTGCCAAGATAGAACCTTGAGGGACGCCTTGACCTACGGCAACAGGAGATGAAAGACTGTTCCCTATCTTGATCATTTGGGATCTGTCCGAGAGGAAAGAGGCAAACCATTTGAGCACTGTGCCATCCAGTCCCATTCTCTGTTGAAGAGTGTTGAGGAGGGTGCTATGATTAACCGTGTCAAAGGCTGCAGAGAGGTCTAGAAGAATCAGAAGACATGAATCCCCAGCGTCGAGTATATGCAGCGCATCGTCAATCACTTGCAGCATGGCTGTTTCAGTGCTGCAGTTTTGGATGAAGCCCGACTGGAAGACGTCGAGGAGGTTATTGTCCATAATATGTGAGGAAAGTTGTTTCGCAACACATTTTTCGGTGATTTTCGACAGAAAAGGGAGGTTGGAGATAGGGCGGAAGTTGTTGAGGTCGTTCGCATCCGCGGCGGGTTTTTTTAGAAGAGGGGTGACCTGACCTGATTTGAGGGTAACTGGGAGGGAGCCTTGACTGAGGAAGAGATTGACTAGCCTGGTCCAGTAAGAGAGAGTATAGGTATAGAAATCGATGGCGATGTCGCTAGGGATGGGGTCGGAGGAATGGTTGGAGGGTTTAGTTTCGCGGATGCATTTGAGGAGGTCATCTTCCGAGATGACGTCAAAGTTCTGCCAGGTGACCAAGGATTTCCGCTCCTCCATGGGGGGGGTGGGCGACCTTATCCACCAGAGCTTTGACCTTTTCATCGAAGAATATAGCGAAATCTGCTGCTTTCTTTGAGGAATCCTCAGGCTTAATGGTTGGAGGAGAACAGTTTGGGTTTTTGAAGAGGTCAAAAAGTTTTTTGGGTCTGTTTTTAGCCGAGTCAAGGAGGGATCTGAAATGTGATGCTTTTTCCAGGAAGATGTGATTGTGATATATGGATCTTGCTGAGCGTAAAAGAGAGAGATTAGCGGTGGAAGGAGATTTTCTCCAGTGCTTCTCCAGGAATCTAAGGTTTTTCCTTTCATCGTAGAGCGCTTTATTGAACCAAGGTGCTGAGGGGGTGGGTCTTTTCCTTTTGCTTTGGAGAGGAGCAACAATGTCGATTTCGACTGCTAGTACTGAGAGGCACTGAGAAGTGAGATCGTTGACATCCACGCTAGGGTCTAGTCTAGGAAGTGCCTGCATAGCGGAATCACAAAAAGTGTCAAGATCAATGTTCTTAGTGTTACGGAACCAGGTAGTAGCTCTTTTAGGTTGGCCGAGAGTTATAACGTGCGAGAGGTGAAAGCGGAAGGGAATGAGGAGGTGGTCAGACCAGTCTACATGGATGGGGGGAGCAGTGGTCAGCAGGTCTTCTTTGGATATGACAAGGTCCAGAATAGAGCCCTTAGAATGTGTGGTTTCCGAGCAATGTTGGAGGAGATCATTGGCTGAGAGAAAGGAGGCAAGCTTGTTGGCAGCCGAGTCTTCCAAGGAGCCCCAGTGGAGATTAAAGTCACCCAGGAAGATCTGTCTGTCACTTTGAGAGAGTTGGTCACTGATGAAGTCAGTCAGTTCCTCCACAAAGGAAGAGCAGTAACCAGGCGGGTGGTAGATGGCATGGAATCTAAAGGGTGAGCCGTGATGTATTTGAAGTTCTAGGGAAAGGCATTCGAATGTATGGAAGAGGGTGGTTGGGACCGCTTTAATTTGAAGGGAGTTTCTGAAGATGATAGCGACACCTCCTCCAGTTTTGTCTGCCCTGTCATTTCTGAGGATAGAATAGTCAGTGGGTACCAACAGATCAAACAAAGTATGAGAGGAGTCATTAAACCAGGTCTCAGTGAGGAAGATCATGTCAAGATTATGGTGAGTGATAGTATCAGAGATTTCCACTTTGTGTTTGACTGCAGATCTGCAGTTGTGGAGCAAACAGTGCAGCTCTGACGCAGATGTTTTGGTGAAGGGGGTGTTAGGGTTGTTCAGGGAGATAGGGATAAGATTCTTGAATGAGGGAGCCCGGCAAGAGGGAGGTTGGTGAGGTCTGACAGAGGAGATGACCTGAATAGGAAACTGCGTAAAATTCTTAGGAGAGGAGGGCGGAGAGGGAGTGACGTTGGTGGTCTTGAGGCTGGCCCGTAAATTGGTGATGTCTGCAGAGGGCAGACTGTGATTGGTTTTATTGGGGTGCGGGAGCAAGGGACTCCTCGGGAGGGTGTTAGGGACAGGGGATAACTTGGCGCTTAAACGTGAGATGGACGCTACCAGCTGGGAGATGGAATAGATGAGAGAATCCAGTTTATTTTCCAGAGAGAGGAGAGCTGAGCATGGAGTGTTAGGTGGCTCGGTGGATAAAGAAGGGAGTGCAGAGGGTGAGGGAGGACGGGGAGGGGTGGGGGAACGAGTAGAGGGCGTTGGTGCAGAAGGTAAGGGAGGACAGGGCGGGCTGGAGGAGCCGGATATGAGATGGAGTGCAGATGGTGAGGGAGGACGGGGCGGGGTGGTGGAATGGGATAAGTGAGGGAGTGCAGAGGGTGAGGGAGGGAGGGGAGGGGAGGGGGAATGGGTGGGGGGTTGGGGAGCAAGGGAAGAGGGTGAGGAACGATGGTGAACAGAGGGAGTGGAAGGAGAAACAGTGGTGGGAAGAGAAATATTTTTACTGGAGTTGAACAGAGGGGAAGAGAAGAGGGCATACGTCCGAGGAGGAAGTTGAGGAGTAGGAGGGGGGATAAAAGAGGGCCGGAGGTAAGGGGAGAAGAGGGGAGACGAGACTGACCCGGGCGGGGTGGGCGGGGGGACAGATGAGGTCCGAATGTGCGTGGATCCGAAAGAAAAGGGGGCTGTAAAGGAGGGGGAGGGCAGGGGGTCCGAGGAGGGCCAGAGGAATGGGGAGAAAGGAGAGGATGGTGCAAGATAGGTACTGTAGGCTATGCAAGGCGAATGTAGGGGGACAGGTACCAGGTGGAGTGGGGGGAATTGACTAGAGGGAAACTGAGGGAGAAGCAAGGGACTGCAACGTCGGAGGGAGAGACGAGGAAGGAATTGTCAGGGAGGGAGATAAGGTTGGGAAGCAAGGGAAGAGGAAGGTGGGGTTGAGGATAGATGGGAGGTGGAAGAGGAGAATTTAGGGTACGGGGGACGGGGAAGAGCGGAAAGGGATGAGGCGAAAGGGGGAGGTAAGGGGGAAGGTAAGGACAGTTGATGGGAAGACCAGGTTGTAAGAGAGGTGAATTAAGAGGGGGGCGGAGGGCAGATTTAGTGGGATTAGGGGGCGGATAAAATGTTGGAGAATCGAGCAGGTGTAGGGTGGGGAGGGGGGGTGGAGGCCAGAGGCCGGAAAGATAAGATAGGGGGAGGGGCATTTTGGAAGGGGGGAAGAGAGGGAGATGAGGGAGCAGTGCCTGGGGGGAGCAAAGGGTAGACCTGCGCCTCCCGGGATAGCGGCCTGCTGGAGTATCGGGGGGTCTGGGGGGAGAAAGGGAGAAAGGAGAGGAGTTCAAAGAAGAGTTGGGGGAGATCATAGTTGTGTGGGTTGGACGAAGGGAGTGGAAGAGATGGTCGAAGAGGGAGAGACAGGAGTCTGTCGCTTGAATCATGACGGTGCCATTGTTGTAGAGTGTTATGGTGAGCGAGCCCTTAAAGCTCGTGGAGGGGGAAATTTTTAGTCGCTGTCCATGCGGGATAGGTGAGGAGGAGGAGACGTTGAAGAAATTGAAGAAGCTGGTGGACCAGGAAGGGATGTCATGGGTGAAAAAAATTAAGTCATTTTTTAGCTTCCCTAGGTGCCCATTATGGAATTGATCAACAAAGAGGGAATCAGGGAAGTGTTCAATGGTGTTGTGTTTGAACCGTTTTGCTGCTGCTTTGGACAGGTTGGGGGGATAGATGACTTTGAAGCAGTTAACTCCCGACTTAATTCGAATGGAAGCCATGGTAGGGAGAGGAGGGCCACTAGGGTAGCGATGGATCAGAAAAGAATAATATGAAGAGGAGGGCACATAAGCCGGAAGATGAGTGAGGATAATCCAATGAGAGCGGTCAGGAGGCTACTAGACATGCAGGGCCAGGGCCTCTGGTCTTACTCCCTAATAAGACATCGTACCGGTGGGATAGAAGGCTGGCTTGTCTCCAGCAGTGGAGAGGGTGTGGGATCATACCGGGCAAACCCTACCACCCGGGATTGGGACCTCCCAGTGTGGAAACCCGCATGGAAATGGGAGTCGCCTATAGGATCGCAGTGATGGGGAGGGACATTCTTTGGCTCCCCAGGGAGGAGGCCCAAATGGACACCATACCTCAACCAAGAGCACAGTTAGAGGAGAGCCAAGTGAACGACAATTATGTGCATTACTCATCCCATGGGCCACCGATCGAGCCAGGACAGCCCAATCGGAAACTGGCAATCTCAAAGAGGGGCTCAAATGTCCTATGACCCAAAAGTTCCGGGCGCGCTGCCTAAGCAGCGAAGGTCAAGGGTGCGCAATCTGCGCAGGTCTCAATGTTGCAGCTGGCACTATGTGCTGCGCAGCTGTGAAGGACCAGGGCGCGCTGCCTAGGCAGCGGAGGTCAAGGGTGCGCAATCTGCGCAGGTCTAAACGTTGCAGCTGGCACTAGGTGCTGCGCAGCTGTGAAGGTCCGGGCGCGCTGCCCAAGCAGCGAAAGTCAAGGGTGCGCAATCTGCGCAGGTCTAACTGTTGCAGCTGGCACTAAGTGCTGCACAGCTGTGAAGGTCAGGGCTAAAGGAGGGCATCTCACTTCTAACAGCCAAGGTATGACCCCCAACCCAGGTCTAAACGTTGCAGCTGGCACTAAGTGCTGCGCAGCTGTGAAGGTCAGGGCTAAGGGAGGGCATTTCACTCCTAACTGCCCAACTCAACATTAGCCTAAACGGTGCAGCTTCCCACTACTTGCTGGGCAGCTGTGAAGTGAAAAGGCCTGGCACTAACCGTGCCTTACTAGCCTCTGCAGCCACAGCATCGCCACCAACAGGGGCAGAGGGGCTGCAGCAAGTCGACTCGAGATCATGAGAGTAACAGACAGTCTGTTGGTCAGTGTGTGAGGAGGTACTCTGCTGATGTGTCTGCCTTTTCGCCGCTCCTATTGCTGGTCTGGCGCTATAATTAAATTAAAATTTTCCCAGTGTTGCCCCGTACTCCGCTGTAATAAAGTGTCCTGCCTGGGCGCCATTTTAGGGTCAGGCAGCATGGGGCATCTACTTCGGCCCGGGAGGCCCCATTGTCCGTTACTTCTCAGGGAGGAGGGGGGCAGGTAGAAGGCAGCGATAGGAGGGTGGTCACTCTCCCGCATGGCCGGTTCCCCCGCCTCCGCGCTGTAGCTGGAGCACTCACCGGTTCAGCCGATCGTACTCCCGTTCACTAGCGCTGCTGGCCCAGAAACGAATTTGTACCGGCCGCCTTTATCTGTGGGGCGAACTGGGACCCAGTGAGTGCAAGGATAGGTAAAAAAGCGATGTATTCTAGCAGGGTACAGGATCACTGTGATCGCAGCACATTTGGCATCTAAACGTTTGGAAGAAATGGAGCCGTGCACAATATAATGAGGCCAAACGAGGTGGCGTGGTTAGCGTCGGAGAAGGGAGCCTCCACTTCCCGTCTAAACAGGCAAAAAGAGCGTTGTTCCTCACCCCGCATAGTAGGAGGATGTGTCTCGCGGGCATTCGGAAGCTTCAGGCTCGATCTCCACTCGGTCGCGGTGGCATTCGCAGTCAGTCGTAGCGCGCGTTCCGTGCCCCGCCCTCAGTCTTACCCGAGTCCCCTGTTGACTCGGGCCTCCGAGGGCCGCGTCAGGCCCAGGCACATCGCGGCGCCGATCTCGGTATTTACAGCAGTATAGCGGGGTATCCGTAGCTCATTCAGCTCACCGGCATGTCAGGCATATCTAGGGCATATTTTGATATATTCATGGTCACTGGAAAATGTGACAGCGCAGCTGCAGCGTTTTCCACTTTATGTAAACGCTGTATAAATCCATCGCTTGCCGCATACTTTACAGACATTCATTAAAAGAAGATTGCTTTCTCAAACAAGTCTAAAGTGATGAAGGCTTCTGCACAACGGGCGCGGTTCTGTACAGCAGCAGAGCACGGATGCGCCCTCGACAAGGCAGGGTCTCATGTCTAGCAACAGGACTCTCACGCCTATACCGCAGCCCTGCGGCTTCTCCAGTAAATCATGCAACAAACATTATGTAAACATATGATAAAGTCTCTTCATATCTGAAGCAAGTGCATTTCTTTAACATGAGGGTGATTAGTATATCAGATTATAGCACTGAACTGACATTCTCTAAAAGTTATAGTGTTTAAACATGAATGTACATTCAAGCCCCACCCCCCTTGCCCGCTCTGACGAAATTGCCTCTAGTGAACTAAAAGCAGGGCCACTTGAATTATGTGCAGGACAGGGTCAAATTACGCAGCAGGGTTGAGTAAATTATGCAGCAAGAAAAGGCAAATTATGTATTGTATTGTATTGCAATTGCATTTATATAGCAATTACTACCCTTGACGAGGCGTCAAAGCGCTTTTTCGGCGAATAGCACGCTACTCCAGCACCCATAAAGGATTAGTGGTGAATTAGTATAGTGAAATATGAAAGTAATTTGAGTGGTGGATATGTTAGTTATTTGGATTGAGAAGGATATAAGAGGGAAAAAGGTTTGCATTTATATAGTGCTTGCTACCCCTGTTGGGGTGTTGAAGCATTTTTGTCGGCGAGTAGCATGCTACTCCGGAACCCATAAAGGATTAGTGGTTAATTAGTATAGTGAAATATGAAAGTAATTTGAGTGGTGGATATGTTAGTCAGTTATTTGGATTGAGAAGGATAGCAGAGGGATAGAAGAGGAGAATAGGTTTGCATTTATATAGCGCTTGCTACCCCTGTTGAGGTGTAGAAGCTCTTTTTTGGCGAGTAGCACGCTACTCCGGAACCCATAAAGGATCTGTGGTGAATTAGTATAGTGAAATATGAAATTAATTTGAGAGGTGGACATGTTAGTCTGTTATTTTGATTGAAAAGGATAGTGGAGGGATAGAAGAGGAAAGGATTTAGACATTTTTTTTGTTCTTTTTGTAGGAGGAGGCTTGGGATGAGTAAGGGTAAAGAGTGAGAGGGAAGGGTTTAGAAAGGCTTATTTTGGGGGATTGGAATAGTAAAAGAGGTATGAGATGAAGCAAAGAGGGGTAGAGTAGGGAAGAGTTTAGAAAGGGTTATTTTGGGGAGCATAGTAATGGTATGGGGTTTGGGATGAATGAGCGAGCGGAGGTAGAGGATATATTGAAAGAGGTACAGGGTGAGGAATAGTGTAGTGCATTGTAAAGAGTAGTAGAAAGAGGTTTGAGATGAGTCAGAGAGTTGAGGTAGAGGATATATTGAGAGAGATACAGGTGAGAAATAGTGTAGTGCGTTGGATATGCTGAATTCGAAGAAAAAGCAATAAATATATAGATCAATAAGTACATGGAAGATATATAGATGCATAAAGGAAGTAAGTATATGTAGATTAAAGAATTAAAGATGCATTAAATAAACTCCGGCTTTCAACTGTTGTTGTACTTAAAATCAAATAAATATATATATATATATATATATATATATATATCTCCTACTGGCGGAAGCCAGTAGGTAGTTATAGTTAAAACCTAGTTTTCATAGGAAAAGCGTTTTTTTGATTTGCTAATAACTTTGGCGGCGTTTGACGAATCTTCACGAAAGTTTCAAAACTAATTGTTCACTCAGGTTAGCTCCTGTCTTGAACGTTTCGGGGTGATTCGTCAAGGGGGGGCCGAGAAAAAAGGGGGGTCCCAAAACTTGTTTTCTCCATGTTAATTTCCATAGGAAACTTTAGACACAGCTACAGCTTGAACTGCTGAACGGAATTACACCAAATTTGGCAGAGAGATAGCTCTTGGTCCAGAAAGCACGCTTTTGTTTAAATGGTGTAATTCCGTTTAGTAGTTTTTGAGATATTTAAAGATTTACAGATATCGATATTTGAGAATTGTGAGATCTGATTGGCTGAGCCCTCTGAGCACGAGTTTGCCTCTGATTGGCTGCCAACACTTCAAACCAGGAAGTGTTGGCAGCCATCTTGTGCTTCACACCGAGGGAGAAGGAAAAAGGTGAGAGAAACATACAAAAACAAGAAAAGGGGGCAGGCTAAAAACACCCTGACCCCCCCAGGCCTGCTCAGGGGGTCCCTCAGGGACCCCCAGGCCCAAAAAAAGAATTTTTTTCAATTTTTGCCGGGTCGCGCTGGTTGCGCAAACCCGTCGAAAATGAAAAAAAAACGATGCGCGGTCTCCCGCACTTTGTTTTTTAAAGCCCCCGGGTGGGCCAGGTCCCGGGGGCAATCCTGCATTTTGGAGCGGGGTCCCGCGGGGGCCCCCGAAGCCCCGGGGACCGCCACCTCCCCGGGGCTTTATATTTTATGCGCGGGGGCACGCGGCCCACCCACAGCCCCAGGGACCGCCACCGCCCCGGGGCTTTATTTGAATAGGGTGGGGGGGCCTCGCAGGCCCCCCCAAGCCCCAGGGACTGCCACTTCCCCGGGGCTTCATTAATATACCATCAGGGGGCCTCACAGGCCCCCCAATCTCCGGGGACCACCACCTCCCCGGGGCTTTATTTGAATAGGGTGGGGGGCCTCGCGGGCCCCCCAAGCCCCAGGGACCGCCACCTCCCCAGGGCCTCATTAATATACCATTGGGGGGCCTCACGGGCCCCCCAAGCCCCGGGGCCGCCACTTCCCCGGGGCTAAAATAAATAATAAATAAAGTGTGTGTGGGGGGGCTCGAGCCCCCCCACACTGCACCCGGGGACCAGCACCTCCCCGGGGCTATGGAAATGAAGGGAGGGGGCCGTGCGGTCCCCCTCCAGGAGCACTTGATGGCCCTGGGGACCGCCACCCCCCAGGGCCGGCTCCTGCAATGTCCCGGGGTGCCCACCCCCGGGACATTGCTGTTTGCTATGTCAGGGCGGGGCTCCCGCCCTGTCATAGCAAACTCCTGCTTTGCTTCATTGAAGCGAGAGCAGGAAAACCTGCTCTCGCTTCAATGAAGCAAAGCAGAATTGCGTTTGAGCAAGGGGAGCTGCATGTCAGCAGCTCCCCTTGCTCAAAAGCAATGCTGGCTCCTGCAGGAGGCGGGGAGCCGGCGGGACCGTGGGGGCATTGGGGCTCCCCCCACGGTCCCCAACGGTGAGGCCAGGCCCCGGGGGATGGGGTCCCTGGGGCCAGAAGTGACCTGGGAGGGGGACCATGCGGCCGCCCTCCCCAATAATAAATTTGTTTGTTTTTTTTAAACGGAAAGGCCGGCCCCAGGGGATGGGGTCCCCCGGGCCATAATTGGCCTAAGGAGGGGGGCCACGCGGCCCCCCTCCAAATATAAATTAAAAAAAATAAAAATTCTGACCATGCCCGGGGATGGGGTCCCCAGGCCTAAATTGGCCTCAGGAGGGGGGCCACACGGCCCCCTTCCCGTTTAAAAAAATAATAATTTTTGGGAGAAAAAGGGGTCAGGCCCTGGGGGATGGGGTCCCCAGGGCCCCAAAAATGATAAAAGAAGGGGGGCCACATATCCCCCTTCTAAAAAAAAAAAATATTTTAAAAAGCCGGCATCTCGCCAAAGGCCCCGCCCCCTCCCTGCACCCCTCTGCAAACGCGCCCCCTGGCGTGTTGTAAGTTTTGGGGAATTAATTCCCCGTGAATACTGAGGGTCCCTGGGGGCGAACTAGCGCACCAGGTACCTCCAAAAAGCACCACAGAGCTGGATTGCAGAGAGGTGGTCCCAGGCCATGCCCCTTTTTACACCACTCTGCAAACGCGCCTCTTGGCACACTGCTGGTGGGACGATGAGGTCCTCTTGTGTCCTGAGGACCTCAGGACACAAGTGGACTTCATCCTCTGAGCAGCAATGCGCCAGGAGCCGCGTTTGCAGAGTGGTGTAAAAAGGGGCGTGGCCTAGGACCACCTCTCTGCAATCCAGCTCTGTGGCGCTTACTGGACGTACCTGGTGGGCTAGTTCACCCCCAGGGACCCTCAGTATTCAAGGGGAATTAATTCCCCAACTTACAACGCGCCAGGGGGCGCGTTTGCAGAGTGGTGGAGCAAGGGGGTGTGGCCTGGTATAAGAAGTTAGCAATCCTGCTGTGTGGGACTTACTGGAGGTAATAGGAGGGGAAGTTGGCCCCCAAGGTTGACGTTGGGGGCTAACTACCCCTCCTGTTACCTTCAGTAAATCCCACACAGTGGGATTGCTAAGAGGTGTTCGGAGGCCACGCTCACCTTTCTCCACCACTCTGCAAACGCGACTGCTATGTTATAGTTTCAAATTAGTATTTAAAAAACCTTTGAAATTCACTGAAAAAACCATAGGTTTCAGGGATGTTATAGTTAGTGGTTCATTTCACTCGTATAAAACCAGAGAAATTTGGCTGTCATAGTTAGTAGAGCTAACTATAACTCGCGCCCCCGCAATGCACTGCTGATGACGTCACATATTACATCACTCATGACATGCTCAGTGACATCACTGATGACATCTCAAATGACATCACTGATGACATCATCCAGTGACTGAGTGTTTCTAAAAATTTCAAGAATGTTATATATATATATGTCAAGGTATACTGAAGAATAATTGGTCATCTGAGAACCTGTATGGGTGCTTGAGTGTCTGTGTGGGTGGGGGGGTGTATTACTCCCTGCATGGATGTGTGAGTGGGTGATTCACTGGGTGTATGCGTTTATGAGTGCGTGTGTTAGGTAGTGTATCGGTGAGTGAGTGTACGTATAGCTGTGTTGGTGAGTGAATGGATGTGTTAGTGGTATATGTGTAAGTAACTACATATGTGAAAGGCAGTATTTGTGAGTGTTGGAGTATATAAGTGAGTATATGTAAAAGTGAGTGATTGTGACAGTGGCTGCATGGATAAGTGTGTGCTTATGTCAGTAATTGTTGAAGACAGTACGTGTCTGTATGAATAAGTGATGTGGTGTGTGTATAACTGTATAGGTGAGTAAATGGCAGTGTAATTAATTCTTTTGGTGACTGACTAGGTTTTTGAGTAACTCTTTGGGTGAGTGGCAGTGTGTGAGTGTCTATATGGGTGTATGAGTGCATATATCAGTGGCTGTATTGATGAATGACTGCGTGTATGAGTGACTGTATGGGTTAGTGGGTGGATGTGTGTGTAGACATATGAATCACTGAGCGGGTATGTACTAACTGTTATTGGTGTGTCTATGGTTTCGATATTGGTAGTCTGTATTTTAGAGTGGGTGTATGAAAGGTTTTATTAGGGTGTGAGGATGTGCATCAGATGATCACGTGGATGATGTCATCAGTGATGTCATCAGTGATGTCATTTGAGATGTCATCAGTGATGTCGTCAGTGATGTCACTGAGCATGTCATGAGTGATGTAATATGTGACGTCATCAGCAGTGCATTGCGGGGGCGCGAGTTATAGTTAGCTCTATTAACTATAACAGCCGAATTTCTCTGGTTTTATACGAGTGAAATGTACAACTAACTATAACGTCCCTGAAACCCATGGTTTTTTCAGTGAATTTCTAAGGTTTTTCAAATGCTAATTTCTAACTATAACATCCCTGAAACCTATGTTTTTTTCGGTGAATTTCTAAGGTTTTTTAAATGCTAATTTCTAACTATAATGTCCCTAAAACCTATGGTTTTTTCAGTGATTATATATATATATATACATATATATATATTCACTGAAAAAACCATAGGTTTCAGGCACGTTATAGTTAGAAATTAGCATTTAAAAAACCTTACAAATTCACTGAAAAAACCATAGGTTTTAGGGACAGTTATAGTTAGTTGGACATTGCACTCGTACAAAACCCGTGAAATTCCCCCGTTATAGTTAGTTCAGGTAAGTGACTAAACTGGGTGAATGTCTGTATCCGTCTGTCTGTTGCTGTGTAAGTGGCTGCATGGGTTTGTGAATAGCTACATGAGTGTCTATATGAGTTATTGATTGGTTGTCTGAGTATCTGTATGGGTGCCTGAGTGTTTGTGTGGGTGGGGTGTGTGCAACTCTGTGCATAGATGTGTGAGTGGGTGATTCACTGGGTGGATGGTTTCAAGAGTGCATCTGTGATAGACTGTATGGGTGGGTAAGTGTGTGTAAGAGTGTGTTAGTGAGTGAATGTATGTCCCAGTGGTACATGTGTGAGTAACTACATATGTGAAAGGCAGTATATATGTGTGTTGGAGTATATAAATAGCTATAAGCGAGAGTGTGTGATTGTGAGAGTAACTGTATGGATGAGTGTGTGCTTGTATCAGAGATTGTATAAGAGCGTAAGAATGTGCTAGTATTTGTATGAGTAAGTGAGCTGGTGTGTGTATAACTGTATAGGTGAGTAAATGGGTGTGTGCTTAATTTTTTGCATGACTGACTAGGTGTGTGAGTACCTCTATGGATGAGTGGCGCTGTGTGAGTGTTTATATAGGTGTATGAGTGCATATAATAGTCCTGTACTGAGTGACTATAAGTATGAGTGACTGTACGGGTGAGTGAGTAGATGTGTGTGTGTAGACCTAAGAATCAGTGAGTGTGTATATAGTAATTGGTGTTGGAGTGTCTATGGTTTTGACAATGGCAGTCTGTAATTTACAGTGGGTGTATCAAAAGTTATATTAGGGTGTGAGAAGATGCATCAAATTATCTTATGGATGATGTCATCAGTGATGTCATCAGTGATGTCATCAGTGATGTCATCAGTGATGTCACTGACCATGTCATGAGTGATGTAATATGTGACGTCATCAGCAGTGCATTGCGGGGGCGCGAGTTATAGTTACCTGAACTAACTATAACAGGGGAATTTCACGGGTTTTGTACGAGTGCAATGTCCAACTAACTATAACTGTCCCTAAAACCTATGGTTTTTTCAGTGAATTTGTAAGGTTTTTTAAATGCTAATTTCTAACTATAACGTGCCTGAAACCTATGTTTTTTTCAGTGAATTTCAAAGGTTTTTTAAATGCTAATTCCTAACTATAACATGTCTGAAACCTATGGTTTTTTTCACTGAATTTCAAAGGTTTTGTAAATGACAATTTTTAAATGTATTAATTGTTATATTTATTTTTTTGATACTGATTTACTACATTTTTTTAAACTATTTATTTTTAGATATTTTATTTTTTTAAATACATTGTAATTACATTATACATTACAAAATATACTTTCTCAGAATGAATTACTTTAGTTTAAATACTTTGCAAATAGGCAAAAAAAATTTAAGTACAGTAGTTACAGTTGTTGCAATGGGCAACACAATTTCAAACACAATGGAACATTGAGCTCAATGTGAATTTCAAGTTAAATGCAATTAGTTACTTTATGGATTACTTTTCTAACCACAGGACTGGATCCTAGATTCAGTCCTGGGACATCTCCTGTAAACAGTTGAGTAAAAGCGTTTTGGTTACAGTAGTGATTTTTAAGGAATATTATTGTATTTTTGTTTTATTTTTTTTTGTTCAATATCTTTATTGTTTTTAAAAAGTAAGAGTTCATATAGTTGTAATAAAATACAATACAACAGAACAACATGGTCAATAGATAATTAAGACGTTTAACAAAAAATATACACAAAGGTAAAATTTATGTCAGAAAATAATGAAGTCACACATAGTACCGGTTCAATATGTCATATAAAGAGAGTATCTTATACTGGATTAATAGCAAAAAATTAGTTGTATTGCATAGATACCAAAAAAGTGCCAGGATAAACGAAAGAAACAAGGAAAGAATAGAAAGAGAGAATAAAAAGCAGGAACAAGGAAAGAAAGAAAGAAAGAGAAAGGGGACGATAGATAGATAAATGGGTAGATAGACAGATAAATAAATAATACAGATGGATAAATGGATAGATGGGAAGATGGGGACACCTGCTACAGTATGAAAAATAAATTAAGCAATAGAGACAAAGGGATATTGGGCCACCAACCCCTGAGATGACAACTTCATATAGTTATCCAGTGACCTCCAGATAGTATTGGAAATGGAAGGAGTACAGTGTCTCTCTTCAACCGAAGTATGGGCCCCACGGAGAAATGATACCCAAGCCCACCAAGTATGATAGGACAGTAGATTAAAGGATTTCCACTCAGTTAAAATAATTTTGACAGCAATTGAAATAAGAAGATCTAATAGCTGCATATCCGTATCATCCAGAGGAAGAGGGGAACATGCGGCCCATGGACCCAATAAGATCATAGGGAATGAAAGTTCCACTGGAATGTCAAAAATTAGTGATAAGTGTTTCTGAACTAAATCCCAAAAGGGTTGTAATAACGAGCATTCAAAAAACATATGTTGGTAAGTGCCTGGGACCAAATTGCAATTCCAACAAAGATCCCCATCCCTCAGCCTCAGTTTATGTAAACGAGCAGGGGTCCAATGCCGAAGATTCATCTAAAAAAATGTAGATTGCATAAGGGAAGGAGCAATCTTATTTCGTAATGAAACTTTCCCAATTAACTGCCATGACTCTTGTGTGATATGTTTAAAAATATCACTATCAAAATGATGTGACCATTTATCTTGTGTAATAGTAGCCTGTGAAGGAAGTGGCGCAGATAAAAATTTGTATATTTTCGAGGCAGTATGACCTGAACGAGACCACATAGACAGAAGTGAAATAGTAACCGAATCTGTACAGAGGGTCACTTTAGAGAGGGCAACCTTTAATTTCAAGAAATAGTAGAAATCCATATTGTTAAGATTATATTTACTGGCCAAAGAAGAAAAGGGAAGAGGATCATGACTGGAATCATAAAGATGTTTGACCAACGTAAGACCTCTATTAGCCCAGGAAGACATTGTGCCAGGATCGATATCAGTAACAATTTTAGGATTATACCATAATGAGGACCATCTCGATTTATGAATGGGGTTGGAAACCTTTTTATCTATATGTTTCAGAGCATTAATTGTGTCAGAAATAATACGGCTTGAATGAGGTAACACAAGTTTAGAGGCAGTGAGAAAAGAGGGGGTAGAGAGAGGAGAACACAACACTTGTTCAATATAAATCCACGGAGGAGTATGGTGTGAATTCGATAAAAACCAGAGAGCACCCTGAGAAAATAAGAAAGCAATTTGATACAAATTCCAATCTGGAAGATTACAACCACCCAAGACCGATGGCTTCCTAAGATGTTTGTATGCAATTCTAGCACGTTTGTCACCCCATAAAAACTTTGAGGTAAGTAGGTCAATCTCACGGAAAAAGGATGAGGACAGCCTCACAGGTAGCATTGAGGATAAGAAGTTAATAATCGGCATTATCATCATCTTGAGAGTTTGGAGCCTTCCCCACCAGGAAATATATTTCGGAGACCAAGAGGACAAAAGATCTTTAATCTTAGCTAGAATGTGAGATTCATTATAAGAAATAGTATCTACAAGGTTATTGCAAAACCAAATTCCTAAGTATTTAATTCGAGTCGATTGCCATTTAAAGCCAGCCTCACCCATATGAGAAGGGAAGCACAACGCATTAAGAGGGAACATCTCCGTTTTGTCTCTGTTCAAAGTGTACCCTGAAACGATTGAAAATTCTTTAATGGTATTAGAGATGGCAGGGATGGCAGTAGCAATGTCTTCAGAGAATATGAGAACATCGTCTGCATACGCAGCCGTTTTAAGTGTATGTGTACCAAATTGGAAGCCTTTGATGTTGTCATTTGAGTTGAGTAACCGAAGGAGTGGGTCAATGGTCAATAGAAAAAGAAGGGGTGATAACGGGCAACCTTGTCTAGTTCCCTGACGAAGGTTGAAAAAGGAAGACGTCGCCCATTAACTCTGATGTTGGCTTTAGGTTGGGAATATAGGGACATTACCATGTTTATAAAAGAATCTCCTAAATTATGAGCCTGGAGTACTGCGTGTAAAAAGGCCAAGAAACTTTATCAAAAGCCTTTTCGGCATCAAGAGCAATCGCAGCTGATGGCAAGGCAGAAAGTTTCGCTTTCTCCAATATATGGCAAAAGGTTCGGATATTATCCCTAGCAAGTCTTCCTTTTACAAAGCCAGTCTGGGAGTTATGAATAAGGCTAGGGATATGGCGCTCTAATCGCTTAGCCAGGATTTTGGCAAAAATCTTAGCCTCCATATTCAGAAGCGAGATTGGACGAAAAATTTTCGGGTCAGAATGATCTTTCCCTTCTTTCGGAATCACAACAATAGTAGCCTTAGCAGCTGAACCAGAGACTTTACCCGACACTACAAAGTTATCGAGAGCGTTCTTAAGATATTTTATTATTGATGATGAAAAAGTCTTGTAGAAAGCAATAAGGTAACCATCAGGCCCTGGAGCCTTCCCAGATCGAGTCGACCTAATGGCCTGAATTATCTCTTCAGAGTCAATCGGTTGCCCCAGAGCATTCATCTCCGACTGTGAAATAGTATGTGTAGGAATCGAGGACAAGAATTTCTGACACCCAGATATGTCACATTGATCCTTAGGAGTGTACAGTTTTTCGTAAAAATCACGAAAAACTTGTAGGATTTCTTGAGTATGGAATTTCCTAGAGCCCTTAGTGTCATTAATATAAGAGATCTGAGTAGTTTTGACATTATCAGTTTGGTACTTTAAAGTGGTAGCCAACATCTTACCAGCTCTATTCTGTAAGAGTAAGCTTCTAGACTTTTGAGCATGTACACCAAGGTAAGCTCTCTTAGTAACAATGGAGTTAAAAGTATATTTCAAATTCTTGATGTCTTGCAAGAGAGACTTATCATTAGAGCCTCTATATAAAATCTCTTTACATTTGATCTCATCCCCTAAAGATTGTAATGATTTTGTGATATCACTATTCCTTTTTGACATTTTTTTGATAATATGACCCCTAATAGTGCATTTAAATGCATCCCATAACACAACTGGAGAGTTAACCGAAGACTCATTATCATTGAAGAAATTGTCAATCTCCACATATATTTCTTTAACTTCATCCTTATCTTCCAAAATCTCTGTATTGAGACACCAAGTACGAGGGCCTTGTTTATCCGTCAAGTTAAGAAGAGTAAAAGATACGGCTGCATGATCGGAAACAACTATTGGGTGAATTATAGCATTACTAGTGTGTTTTAGAAGTGCAGCATCAACTAAAAGATAGTCAATACGTGAGAAACTAGAATGTGGAGAGGAAAAAAACGTGAAATCACTACCCTTCGGGTTATGTAACCTCCAAACATCAGCAAGTTGATGAGAGGAGCACATATTGAGCATTTGTTTATGTGACCTAGGAGGGCGAAATTTAAAAGCAGAATGTCTATCTAAAATAGGATCTAAAGGCAAATTAAAGTCACCTCCAACAATGGTTCTAGCACTTTGAGGGATGTCAGAGAGCTTTTTGGTTATTGAACGCCAAAAGAGTTGATCATCAATGTTGGGAGCATAAATATTCATAACATATAATTCGTCTGAGCCATTGGACAAACGAGAAAGCAACCATCTGCCATCCGTATCATGTTCCGTCGTGACAATGGACAGACCAGAATTTTTAGAAATCAAGGTTACAACCCCATTCCTCTTACCGGAGGCTTCCGAGCAAGCAACATCAAGAACCCACTGTTTCCTTAGAAGCAAAGCTTCCTTAAAGGCTATCTTAGTCTCTTGGAGAAGAACAACATCACCAGATAGGCTTCTGCAGTAGTCTAGTATCTTGGCCCTCTTAACAGGATGATTCAATCCACGGACATTAAGAGATACTACATTTAGACCAGACATGAGGAGGCACGCCAGCAAACAAATAATAGTATCTGATAAAGGAGAAAGGGAACACTATACACATATCGACAAGCACATGAATAGATGGACTGCAAGGACAACATAACAAACAGGAGCCGAAGCAGGAGTCCCCAGGGAAAAAAAGATAGAAATAGAAGAGGAAAAGGCTAGAAAGAAGAAAGGAGAGAGAAAAAATGCTCCAAAGAAAAGAGAAGGAGCATAAAAACAAGCAAAACCCCACCAGGGGATGTCTGTAACAGACAATTTGCATGGGGGAAAAAACGTAGAGGAGCAACCACAGAGGCGCACACCGATATTGTGGACCGCTCAGTAATAAAATTGATATATCATTGAGCAACAGAACATTAATGCAAAAGTAAATAATCCAGTCTTAGATAACAATAATAAATATTGTGAGCACTAGACTAAGGCAATATTAAATTTAGGCATCATAAATAACCATAATGAATATTATGAATATCAAGCTAAGGCAACAATAAATAATGCATCATAAATAACAGTAATAGATATTATAAATAACAGTTTAAGGCAATATTCAGTTCAATAATCAATTCAGGCCTCATAAACAGCAATAAGACATTATAAATAACTAATAAATAGTATGAATGTCAGGCTAAGACAATATCAAATTAAGATATCCTAAATAACAGTACTAGATATTATAGATAAGAGCCTAAGGCATGGTAAATATTCATAAGTGATGTAATAATGAATAAATTAAGGCATCCTAAATAACAGAACTAGCTATTATAGATAAGAGCCTAAGGCATTGTAAACAGTCATAAATAATGTAATAATTAATAAAGTGAGGTGTTAGAAATATCAATAAAAAATAATTCATGAGCTAAATATGTAGATAATAAGAGAATATATTCACATTATAAAAATTATACAAACACCAAATAGATGAATATAGGAAGAACGGGAAACAGAGGAAGATACAAATGAGTACTAACCACACGAAAAAAGATTAGATACCAGCACAGTCAGAAAAAGAAGAAAAGAGAAAGTGCAAGCTAAACGGATAAAAAGCATATAAAAGATATTGAAGAAGGTGGAAAAGACAGAACCCCAATAACATGGTAATAGGAAGAAAGAGAACCCCAAAAACAACTATTTAGATGTACAAATCAACAAAAATTCATCAGAACAGCAGAGGAGGATGACCGAAAATAGAAAAATAGACAGAATTGGAGTAGGCCAGAAATGACAAGAGATGAAAAAGAGACTAAGGAGAAGAAAATAGAGACATAATAACCCTCATTATGTAATAGGACAATACCTAAACCCTGTCCACAAGACAGCAATAACTCTTAAGAAACCTGCCTAGAGGTATGAGCAATTTTAGGACCTGTGAAGAAAAAACAGATAAAATACCTGTGAAGAAAAAGTCAGTCAAGAGAGAGTAACCACAATGAACTAACAACAACACTACTGAATCTTATTATATCCGCAAGGAACACATAGGCACGATAAGGCCATATATCATGGCAAGAGCACAGGACAAATGAATCCAGGTTACCAACATTGAGATACATTAACCATGAGACGTGCTAGGAAGTGTTCCAGAAGCCAACTGATCCATCTGTGATTCAGACTGGTTATCCAAAAAAGTGGAAAGCTCTGCAGGCTCATAAAAAATCTGAGAGCGACCTCTAAAAGTTATTTTAAAACGCGAAGGACCTGCAAAGGAAAATGGAATGCTCATATCAATTAGCCTTCTTCGTAAATTCAAGAAACCTTTACGGCGAATGACAGTATCTCTAGCAAAATCCTGTGATATTGATATTCTGTGCCCCTCCCACTGTAATGATTTAATCTTCCTCATGTGAGCTAGGATTTGCTCAGAATGTTGGTGGCGCAGAGGTTTCAGAATCACTGGTCTTGGATAAGCTAACGTTTTAGGCTTAAAGGTGGGAACCCTATGAGCACGTTCTATTTCAAAGTCTTTAACAAATGAAATGTTCAAGACCGTAGGGATCCATGTAAGCAAGAAATCCAACATTGACGGAGCAGAGTTCTCACAGTCCTCCGGTAGGCCAAAAATTCGAAGATTACTTCTACGGTTCCTATCTTCCTGCTCAGTCAGGTCTCTTCTCAATGAGGCCAAGGAACGCTCTAAACTTTGAGCCTGTTTAGCTTGCTTATTCGTGAAGTCTTCCACAGAACTTATTCATGTTTCTGCATTGGAGACACGTAATGAGAGACTCTTGAGGTCATTTCGGATAGCCGCCACCTCAACCTGAAGTAAGTCTGTATTTGTTTTGGTGCTTTGTGCTATGTCATGAACTGCATTAAGTTTAGTTAGAATAGTATCTAATGCTGAAGCAGAATCCATATTGCTTCTCGCTGAAGTGTCGGGCGTGGGTGAGATCTGTTTAGACCGCTTCAGATTCCCTTTCGAATCTCTATCCTTGGGGGTCACACCCATGCCCTCCGCCATTGAAGTGCCCAACAACAAAAACACCTCACAGAATGACTGTATAAATGTGGAGAAGTCGTAGAGCAGGCGAAAGTGCTGTGAAGTATATTGAAGAACACGCCACTGTAAAGCACAGCAAGGAGGAGCAAGCACAGAGGAAGACTTGAGGAGAATTAAAATTCCCACACAGACAAATGAATCGCCAACAGAAAAACAAGCAACCACTGGTATCAGGAAATAGTGTGAGGTACAGACTGGTCACTCAGTCAGAGCAAATATGATCTTCAAGCGTCGCAAAGTTTAAAGTTAGCAATTTGACATGTGTAGTCCCCCCCAATGAGGTAAAACCAACTGAAAGCAGGTCGCAAGTAAGTCACTCAGCACTCAATAATTGCTGCCATTTTGTGAAAAAATAATGCCTCCTCAGCATAGCGTCTTTTTAAAGAAAATCAGAGCATGACATAGTGAAGCATAAAGGATATCCACGCAATACCTCATACATGAAGGGAAAAAGGTCAGGAAAAGTCGTGATGCAGTTCAATGACCTACTGAAGTGATCCGTGAAGCAGCAGGGACTTTCACTTCCGCCGCCATTTTGAAGCTCGAGCTTGAGGAGAAAATCGCCGAAACGAAAAGAACTCCAAAAGGACTCCAAACAGCCCGAAAATGATATGCAGCCTTCCCCAGGTGTTCCGCCACTCAAATCCGCTGCATGGTGATCGAAAAATCACCGATACAGCATGTTCCGACGAGCGGTCGCACCCGCGATCTGACGGAGCTTAGAAGGACGCGGCCATCTTGGTTGCGCGTCAAACCACGCCCCCCCATATTATTGTATTTTAAAAGTTGACACTTAGAAACTTTTTCACATAGAATCACCAATGTTATCCTATGGGAGGAAATTCACTTAGTAGGTAAGTAGTGTTATCGTTACTTTTTCTTACTTAGTGGTGGATCCTGGATCCAGCACTGGTGCATCTCCTGTAAACAGTTGAAAGAATGCGTTTAAGTCATACAGGCGATTTTTAAGGAATATTTGTAGTTTGTGAAAATCGACACTTTGAAACTTTTCTGCTGAAAACCAGACAATGGATTCCTATGGAAGGAAATTCAAGTTACTGGTAAGTACGGTTAGAATTACTTTTCAGGATCAGTACTGGGCTCAAAGATGCAGCACTGAGGTCTCTCCTGATAACAGGTGAGTAAATCGGAATTCGTAGTTCTGCTGATTTTAGAGGAATATTTGCACAATGGTGAAGGAAGGGGGTGGGGCCTGAGGTAACATGTCTGCAAACACTCCCTGTGGCGCGTTTTAAGTTGGAGAATTAATTCCTCCTCAATCCCGAGGGTCCCTAGGGGCCAAGTAGCCCACCAGATACCTCCAGTATGCGCCAGAGAGCTGCGTTGCAGAGAGGTGTTCAGAGGCCACGCCCCTTTTTGCACCTCTCTGCAACACAGCTCTGTGGCGCTTTCTGGACGTACTTGGTGGGCTAGTTGGCCCCCAGGGACCCTCAGGATTGAAGGGGATTTAATTCCCATCTTAAAACGCGCCACGGGGCCTGTTTGCACACATGTCACCTGAAGCCCCGCCCCCTCCCTTCACCACTGTGCAAACGCGCCCCGTGGCGCGTTTTAAGTTGGGGGATTAAGTCCCCTTGAATCCTGAGGGTCCCTGGAGTCCAACTAGCCCACCATGTACCTCCAAAAAGCGCCACAGAGCTGCTTTGCAGAGAGGTGTAAAAAGGGGCGTGGCCTCTGTACACCTCTCTGCAACGCAGCCCCCTGGCGCATACTGGAGGTTCCTGGTGGGCTAATTGGCCCCCAGGGACCCCCAGTATTCAAGGGGAATTCGTTCCCCCTCTGCAAACGCGCCAGGGGGCGCGTTTGCAGAGTGGTAAAGGAAGGGGTCGGGGCCTGCGGCACGATCGTTTTTTTTTTGTTGTTTTTCCCCGAAGGGGGACTGTGTTGCCCCCCTTCCTTTTTCCTTTTTTTGGGCCCTGGGGACCCCATCCCCCAGGGCCTTACCCCTTTTTTTTCTTTTTTTTAAAAAAGGAAATGGGAAGGGGGCCGCGTGGCCCCCCTCCCGTGGCCGATTCCGGCCCCGGGGACCCCATCCCCCGGGGCATGGCCACACTTTTTTTGATTTTTTTAAGGAGGGGGGCTGCGTGGCCCCCCTCCTCAGGCCTCCTTTTGCCCCGGGGACCCCATCCCCCGGGGCAGGCCTTTATTTTTTATTTATTTATTTATTTTTTTTGGTGGAGGGGGGCAGCGTGGCCCCCCTCCCGGGCCACTACTTGCCCCGGGGACCCCATCCCCCAGGGCTGGCCCTCTCCGTTGGGGACTGTGGGGGGGTCCCCAATCCCCCCACAGTCCCGCCGGCTCCCCGCGTCCCTCGGGAGCCGGCATTGCTTTCCACATGGGGAGCTGCTAAGATGCAGCTCCCCGTGTGGAAAGCAATCTGCTTTGAATTTTGGAAGAGAGAGCAGGTTTCCTGCTCTCTCCCAAAATTCAAAGCAGTTTGCTATGACAGGGCCATAGCAAACTACAGTGTCCCGGGGTAGGCACCCCAGGACACTGCAGGAGCCGGCCCTGGGGGGTGGTGGTCCCCAGGGCCATCACTGGCTCCAGGAGGGGGCCGCGCGGCCCCCCTCCCCACATCCGCAAAGCCCCGGGAGGTGGTGGTCCTCGGGGCTTCGGGGTCCAAAACGGACCCCCATTTGAAATTTGTTAGTGCCCCGGGAGGTGGCGGTCCCCGGGGCGTGTGGGGGGACTGGAGCCTCCCCCACACAGGTCATTCAATTAAAAAAAAGAAGCCCTGGGGAGGTGGCGGTCCCCGGGGCTGCGGGAGGGCGGAGAGCCCTCTTGCACCATTTTTTATTTAAAGCCCCGGGGGGTGGCGATCCCCGGGGCTTGGGGGGCCTTAGAGGCCCCCTCATAAAATCTAAACCCACCCCCGCATGCCCCCGGGACTTGGGCCACCCGCGGGCAAATTAACATCAAAGCGCGGGAGACCGCGCTTTGATTTTTTTTTTTTATCGGCGGGATCCGCGCACCCTAAGCGCATCCCGCCGATTTAAAAAAAAAATGCTTTTTTCTGCCCAGGCGGTCCTTGTGGGACCCCCTGAGCAGACCTAGGGGGTCAGGGTGTTTCTACCCTGCCCCCTTTTTGCGCTTTGCGCACTTGTTTCTGTCCCTCGGTTCTACCGAGGGACAAATTGGCTGCCAACACTTCCTGATTTGGAGTGTTGACAGCCACTTGACAGCCAATTAGCATGCAGCTCGCCCTACTCGGCCATAGATATATATGTGACTTTACTTTTGATTTTCTCAGGAACTACTGAACGGATTTACACCATTTAAGCAAAAGGCACGACACTGAACCAAGGGCTACCTTTTTGCCAAATTTGGTGTAATTCCGTTCAGCAGTTCGGGCTGTAGCCGCGATGAACGGTTCCTATGGAAAAATGAATGGGGAAAACGCGTTTTGGGACCCCCATTTTTCTCGGCCCCGCTTGACGAATCACCCCGAGACTTTCAGGATAGGAGCGGACCGGAGCGCCCCAACAAGTTGGAAGCTTTCACGAAGATTCGTCAACCAGCGCCAACGTTATTTCAAATAGAATGTTGCGGATTTCCTATGGAAAATAGGTCCTAACTATAACTATCTACTGGCGACCGCCAGTAGATAATATATATATATATATATATATATATATATATATATATATATATATATATATATATATATATATATGAAGTTCCACAGGATACCCAAGGGCGGGGCACACTCCCTGTTGGCTCGCTCCAGGTAGGGGAAGATACCAGTGCACCCAGCGCCAGCAGAGCCTGACGCGTTTCGGCCGGGGGGCGCACCGCCGCGTAATTGAGCAGCTCCGCTGCTGGTGTGAGTATCAGCGTGGCGGGACAGTTTGGCACAAAATCTGAACGGGGATGAACTTTGCCTGTACACCTGTGACTATGAATTTGAATTTTATTGAAAGGACTGCCTGCAGACCACTTGGGATGTATTTAATGGACTACTGGCCCCAGAATGCATTTTTATTACATTACTCACCTGAGTGTGATTGTGGAATTGAAATAAATGAGGGACAAACGCTGGTGTTCGTATTGCTGGCAGTCATTCAATATGCAGAAAGCCTTTGAGGAAGGGCGCTAGCCCGAAACGCGTTAGGCTCTGCTGGCGCTGGGTGCACTGGTATCTTCCCCTACCTGGAGCGAGCCAACAGGGAGTGTGCCCCGCCCTTGGGTATCCTGTGGAACTTCATATTTACAGCCGACCCGGCCGGGGGGCGCACCGCCGCGTAATTGAGCGGCTCCGCTGCTGGTGTGAGTATCAGCGTGGCGGGACAGTTTGGCACAAAATCTGAACAGGGATGAACTTTGCCTGTACACCTGTGATTATGAATTTGAATTTTATTGAAAGGACTGCCTGCAGCCCACTTGGGATGTATTAATGGACTACCGGCCCCAGAATTCATTTTTATTACATTACTCACCTGAGTGTGATGGTGGAATTGAAATAAATGAGGGACAAACGCTGGTGTTCGTATTGCTGGCAGTCATTCAATATGCAGAAAGCCTTTGAGGAAGGGCGCTAGCCCGAAACGCGTCAGGCTCTGCTGGCGCTGGCTGCACTGGTATCTTCCCCTACCTGGAGCGAGCCAACAGGGAGTGTGCCCCGCCCTTGGGTATCCTGTGGAACTTCATATTTATGGCCGACCCGGCCGGGGGGCGCACCGCCGCGTAATTGAGCTGCTCCGCTGCTGGTGTGAGTATCAGCGTGGCGGGACAGTTTGGCACAAAATCTGAACGGGGATGAACTTTGCCTGTACACCTGTGATTATGAATTTGAATTTTATTGAAAGGACTGCCTGCAGCCTACTTGGGATGTATTAAATGGACTACCGGCCCCAGAATGCATTTTTATTACATTACTCACCTGAGTGTGATTGTGGAATTGAAATAAATGAGGGACAAATGCTGGTGTTCGTATTGCTGGCAGTCATTCAATATGCAGAAAGCCTTTGAGGAAGGGCGCTTGCCTGAAACGCGTCAGGCTCTGCTGGCACTGGGTTCACTGGTGATAAACAGCGTTTACTTCGCATGCGATACTTCGCATGCCATTACAACGCGGTTGTTACAACGACCACGTTGGTAGTTCGCATACCTTTACTACGCAAGTCGGAACAACGACTTGCGTTAGGGGGGAGAAGGTGTTGGATTTAAAATCCAACACCTTCCCTAGTGTCCGCACAGACTGGAGTTGGAATAGTAAATTATACTATTCCAACATCCAGCGCCCCCTACTGCAATTCGTTGTTCCAAATTGCGTAGTAAAGGTATGCGAACTAACAACGCAGTCGTTCTAACGACCGCGTTGTAATGGCATGCGTACTAAACGCATGCTAAGTAACGAGTGCTATTCTGCACTGGTATCTTCCCCTACCCGGAGCGAGCCAACAGGGAGTGTGCCCCGCCCTTGGGTATCCTGTGGAACTTCATATATATATATATATATATATATATGCACAAAGTTCACGGTCCTCTCTGCCACAAAAGACGGCGGGCTTGAGTGCGGGCGTGAAAACCGCTCAAATATAAACAAAGTCCTCTCCTCTCCGGCGAAGAAAATACTCAAGCCCAGATCCGTATCACGCTAAAATTTATTCCATCAGCATGTATTGAGCCAAACGCCCGACGCGTTTCGGTGCAGCCGCACCTTGGTCACGGGTCGAGGGAACGTTTGCAAATCATAATTACATATAGTGTGCGATAAACATAAGTGTAGGACTACATATCCCAAATGCTGCAATTTGGTGTGGAAAATACGGCGGCCATTTTATAATGGTGAAAATAAAAGTATTATTCACCTAGTTATCCTCGGATACAACAAAACTGTAAATCATATATCCAAAAATACTAACACAGATATTGGCATAAATTCTTACTTGAAAAGTTCATCAATCAAGTATGTTCAATTGTTAAACATGACACCCCAACATACAATTCCGCCCCAGTGGGCCCATACTAGACTTAGGGTGTACCCCCCTAGTTAATCCTGTTTCCATAATTCCGATTCAACCCCAATGGGCAAATTTGAACAATAACATATTGCCATTCAATACTGTGTTGTAACTAATATCAATATCCAATGAGTTAAACAGCTTTAGTGATCCTATTTATAATAATACTGGCATTTATGTTTTTCTCCTCCCAGCAAGCTGATATCGTCGTCTCCTACAGCAAAACATAAAATAGTGCTATTAAAAACTGTAAATGTTAAAAAACAAACATGGCAAGAGATTCATTTCATTATAGAAGTGGACAGAATTCATAGCATAATATCATCAAATCATCAGACCCCTCATCCCAAATGGACCGATAGCTCTTCATCTTTATTTAATCCCATTGGGTGCATGGTACCAAATTTAATGATCATTCTGGACTCTAAGCGTCTCAATTCCGTTACTCTATTACCTCCTCTTTCAGTTATGGGAATTCTATCCAGGGCGCAAAATTTAAGGAGACCACTATCCTTACTGTGGAACTCTTTAAAATGTCTCGCGACCGGGTAGCTTCTATCTTCATTTTTAATAGCACGCAAGTGTTCCAAAATGCGTCGTTTAACTGGATGGATTGTGCTGCCAATGTAGATCAAAGAACAAGGACAACTGAGTGCATACACACAGTGGTCAGAAAAGATCATCAAACAGGCAGTTGAAAAAGTAGGAAAGGTGAAACGAGCAGACACATTAAAATTGGCAATACAAGATACAATTCAAGAAGAACCTATTAGATTTATAACATCCTACAGTAATCAGTCATGGAAAATGAGACAATGCCTTAAGAAATACTGGCATGTGCTTAACACAGATGAAACTTTGAAAAACGATGTAGGAGGCAACCCTAAGATTACTTTTAGAAAGTGCAGGGCGCTTAATGATCTATTATGCAGCAGCACACTACCCATTGAAAGAGTAACAAATCCAATCAAGGGCTTTTTTGTTTGCGGTGCTTGTAAAGCGTGTAAGACGAGTGTCAACCGCAAAGAAATAAAATTATCTAAGGCACAGAAACCTTTCAAAATTGAGAAACACCTGACATGTAAATCGGACCACTGTGTGTATGCACTCAGTTGTCCTTGTTCTTTGATCTACATTGGCAGCACAATCCATCCAGTTAAACGACGCATTTTGGAACACTTGCGTGCTATTAAAAATGAAGATAGAAGCTACCCGGTCGCGAGACATTTTAAAGAGTTCCACAGTAAGGATAGTGGTCTCCTTAAATTTTGCGCCCTGGATAGAATTCCCATAACTGAAAGAGGAGGTAATAGAGTAACGGAATTGAGACGCTTAGAGTCCAGAATGATCATTAAATTTGGTACCATGCACCCAATGGGATTAAATAAAGATGAAGAGCTATCGGTCCATTTGGGATGAGGGGTCTGATGATTTGATGATATTATGCTATGAATTCTGTCCACTTCTATAATGAAATGAATCTCTTGCCATGTTTGTTTTTTAACATTTACAGTTTTTAATAGCACTATTTTATGTTTTGCTGTAGGAGACGACGATATCAGCTTGCTGGGAGGAGAAAAACATAAAAGCCAGCATTATTATAAATAGGATCACTAAAGCTGTTTAACTCATTGGATATTGATATTAGTTACAACACAGTATTGAATGGCAATATGTTATTGTTCAAATTTGCCCATTGGGGTTGAATCGGAATTATGGAAACAGGATTAACTAGGGGGTACACCCTAAGTCTAGTATGGGCCCACTGGGGCGGAATTGTATGTTGGGGTGTCATGTTCAACAATTGAACATACTTGATTGATGAACTTTTCAAGTAAGAATTTATGCCAATATCTGTGTTAGTATTTTTGGATATATGATATACAGTTTTGTTGTATCCGAGGATAACTAGGTGAATAATACTTTTATTTTCACCATTATAAAATGGCCGCCGTATTTTCCACACCAAATTGCAGCATTTGGGATATGTAGTCCTACACTTATGTTTATCGCACACTATATGTAATTATGATTTGCAAACGTTCCCTCGACCCGTGACCAAGGTGCGGCTGCACCGAAACGCGTCGGGCGTTTGGCTCAATACATGCTGATGGAATACATTTTAGCGTGATACGGATCTGGGCTTGAGTATTTTCTTCGCCGGAGAGGAGAGGACTTTGTATATATATATAATATATATTTGTAGTAAATCAATAGTGAAGCAATTGTAGATAGTTATAAAAAAAGATTTACTTATTTATGGAGACACATATACATGTTAAAAACATAGAATAATGTAACTATCTGTAATATGTACATTTGTTTTGCAGAACAAATGAATATCTATATATATATTTTTTTAAAACATAATTATTCTACACGTTTATACACAGCAATACACATATATAGGTACATATCTATAGTACATATAAATGCTTATATACAGAGGGATATACTGTATATTTCTGTTTGCCTATGGTGCTTATGTGGGAAAGAGCCAATTCTTAAGTATTTTTCTGAAGATAAGGTGGTTATCCGTGGATCTTATGTTGGGGGCTAAAGAGTTCCATAGTTTGGCTACTTGAACAGAGAAGGATGTGCCACCATGGTTTTTTTGGCTTGAGCCTGAGCTAGCCTGCAAGCCCTGCTCTGGCGATCTGTTGTAGGTAGAGTACGGAGGAGAAGCCACGCCCATATTTTTCATTGGCTTGTGTCTTTGTCCTTCGTAAATGCTGGCGTTTGATTCCTTAATAGGCTCGTTAGTCCCTCCTTAGTACGGCCATGTCGTCATTTGTATCCTCCCATGGCTACTGGCCCCTTTACTTAGTTGTTACACGGTACGTGTATTTTTTTTTTCTTTATTGAGCTTCTCCTACATTAGGCATGACGACGTGCTTCGCTTACATTCAGCGCGCCATGCCCACTTTCACTTTCGAAGCAGGGACAATGGCGGCCGTTTGTTTGCAATGCCATAGGTCTTGCATTTAAATACGAGACCTATGGCATTGCAAATATTTATTTGTTTAAACGTCTTTAGCGCAGAAAGGAAAGGAACGTGAAGGCAGGAGGCTCGGAGCGAGGTGTTCCTTCTCTCCGCTCCTCAGAGTGCCGGGGAAGCCGCAACACGGCGACATGGTGTCATTTGTGGGGTGCTACATCATTTCAAGGGTAGGAAGGGTGTGCGGAGAGGACAGAGCATCGTCTTCAGGCACAGCCATTTCAAGGGTAGGAAGGGTGTGCGGAGAGGACAGAGCATCGTCTTCGGGCACAGCTTCCCAAATGGCAGAGCAAAGCTTGACACAGAGCTTTAGGCAGGAATATGAGGTGTGGAAACAAAAACCTCTCCGAAATGAGAGCTGTTCTGGGAGCCGGTGGGTGCCCCCTTCACATGGCGCAGCCCATCTCTGAGCAAAGGAGCCCCCGCTTCCGATGCATGTAGACTTCTGCCCCCGTTCGCGTTTCAGGGTTTTATTTTTAATGGCCTTGGTATGTCAAAATTAAAATTCACCTGTGGCACCCCGGCCCCCAACCCACACCACACACTTTCACCCCACCCACACACTCAGAAGGCAGACATTTTCATTTTCTGCCAGAAGTGATTTATATCACCTTGGGGGTCCTCAGAAGTTGACAACATTTTTGTTGTTGATCAGCTTTATTGTGGTGCTGAAATCTGTTTTACAGAAGGATTGTCAATGTCATATCTATTGCGAGTATAGAGAAAAACATCAACAGATTTGTAATCGTTTTTATCTAATAAATAAATAAATAGGCGTAATAGTTTTCATTTGAACATACATAAATAAATAAACACCGCTCTATGAGATACTATAGGAGTGTGATGGGTTGTCATAGTAAGCTTAAACTAACAACTAGTGATGCTTTTACTCGCAGGGCACTTTGCTCGGATTGTTTCCACCTATCTTGACATTTGATGGACAGTTCCTACTTTTTTGGGAGAAAGTTATCATTCTTGTCAATTACGTTTGATTTAAAAAAAGAGTGCGCTGCATGTACCTTAACCTCCAGGAGAAATTTCAATTACATCAGCAAAATATTTTTGTGTGTTCTGTCTTTGGCAGCTCACTTATATTTCTCGTGTGCCCAAATGCCCCCGTATTTAGTTTGTAAGCACTATTTACTTTATTGATTTTCTCTTACTGCAGGCCGGACATGCGCTTAACCTGGCATTATCTTGTGTCTGTTTCAACCCCACCCCTCCCCCAAGTAAAATGGATTTAGAAATGATTAGTGAATTAATTCATGTGAATTCCAGGTAGCACATAATCCTGTGCTCATGGGCTGAAGCTGACAACAGCACATCTGTACTAAAGCCACCTGACGGGTTGTTTTCAAAAGCCTGTTTTATTAACAACAACACCACCACCACCACCACCACCAATACCACCACCAATACCACAACCACCCCCACCAACACCAGTACCACCAACACCAATACCACCACCTTCACCAATACCACCACCACCACCAATACCACCACCAATGCCACCACCACCAATACCACCACCACCAATACCACCAATACCACCACCAATACCACCACTACCACCACCACCATTACCACCACCTCCACCACCACCAATACTACCACCAATACCACCACCACCAATACCACCACCACTACCAATACCACCACCACCAATACCACCACCAATACCACCACCACCACCATCAATACCACCACCTCCACCACCACCAATACCACCACCACCACCACCAATACCGCCACCACCACCACCAACACCACCAATGCCACCAATACCACCACTACCAATGCCACCACCAATACCACCACCACCACCAATACCACCACCACCAATACTACCACCACCAATACCATCACCACCAATAATACCACCACCAATATCACCACACCAATACCACCACCAATACCACCACCACCACCAATACCAATACCACCAATACCACCACCACCAATACCAATACCACCACCAGTACCAACACCACCACCACCAATACCACCACCAATACAACCACCACCAATACCACCACCAATACCACCACCACCAATACCACCACCAATACCACCACCACCACCACCAATACCACCACCAATACAACCACCACCACCAATACCAACAATACCACCAATACCACCAATGCCACCACCACCACCACCACCAATACCGCCACCAATGCCACCACCACCACCAATACCACCAATACCAGCACCACCAATTTCACCACCACCAATACCACCAATACCACCACCAATACCACCACCATCAATACCACCAATACCACCACCACCAATACCCATACCACCACCACCAATACCACCACCTCAGTGCCTCTCGCTCACTAGTAATAGCAGGGGCACTGTACGAGGCCAGAGCTGCAGCCGAGACCATCCCTCCCTCCCTCCATGCCTGCCATAAAGCACAGCCCGCCCTGCACCAGGAGGTGAAGCCAGGGCCCTACTACAGCTGTAGTGTTTTTTATTACGCCAAAGATACCAATGACATTACGCAATGCCACACTGCACACTCAAATCACAGAGAGGGCAGGAAATAGCCCCCCCGCTCTTCCTGCTGAGCCGTGACAGTGTAATCAAAGAGCAAAAGGTGTTAGTGTTCATAGCTCAGATCGTATGTAACTCTCACTTCACACTTTGTGTCTGTGTAATTTACACTTACACATCTTCTTCACTGCACTATTTATCACTACTTTGAAGACTTCGCAGGCCAGTTTCTTCCTCTGATATTTACAATATAACAAGCGGTCGAGAAGGCCCTTTATTGCAATGCAATAGGTCTCGCATTTGCGAGAGTTTAAGCTATTAGTATTGTAAATGACACTGCCTTTTATTTATGTTTTAAAACCCATAACATAATTAAAAGGCATTGTCATTTACAATGCCAATAGCTCAAACTCGTGTGAATGCGAGACCTATTGCATTGCAAATGCTTGTATCTTGGGATTTTGAGGCGAGTTGCCACTCTAGAGCGGAGGTTCCTTTGTTGAATGTGTTTGGAGATTTTATTCCTGATGAAGAGTGGTCCCATTCCATGTATCGCTTTGTGGGTGATACAAAGCAGCCTGAACGTTTATCTTCTGGCAACTGGTAACCAATGCAGGGCTTTCAAGGCAGGGTAGATGTGGTCTTGCGGTTTTATATGTAAGAGTAGTCTGGCAGCAGAGTTCTGAATCCGTTGTAGTCTTTTCATGGTTGTTAAAGGAGATCCATGGTAGAGGCTACTGGCGTAATCGAGTTTGGACAGAACAAGGGAGATTGTAGCCTAGACCTTGAGTGGAAATCCCAAATGGGGGAAGATTTGTCGCAGAGTTTTTAGTAACAAAGCTTGATCTTGCTAGTTTGTCTACTAGGGCATTCATTGGTAGCTTGGAGTTCATGGACATTTCGAGGTTTCTTACCACCTTCGATACTTTAGGCGGTATTCCGAGATAATCAGGCCAGGCGGCGAGCGGGTCATAATGTTTCCAATCGCCACACATGAGTATTTCAGTTTTGGAAACATTCAATTTGAGATGGCTCCACATCATCCATTAATCCATGGCTCTAAGACAACTGAAAAATGGCGAGTTTCCAATGTCTTTGGGGAATTCCAGTTGAAGGAGTATTTGCGTGTCATCTGCATAGTTATACACGTGAGGTGAAATTGATTGATTAGTGCCGGTAATGACTTCATGTAGATGTTGAAAAGCATGGGCGAGATGATAGAGCCTTGAGGGACTGCTGCTTTTGTGGAATATGGTTTGGACGAGAAAGGTGGTGTATGGATGACATTAGTTCTGTCGCGAAGGTAGGATGCGATCCAGTCTAGAGCAGTCCCCTCTATGCTGGCTTCGTAGAGTCTTTGTATCAGAGTGTCATGGTCAACCGTGTCAAAGGCAGCCGAGAGGTCCAAGAGAAGTAGCGCAGCAACCCCGTTGCGGTCAACTGAAATGTAGGAGGTGGTGGGCAGGATGGGCAGGGGAAAACGCTGGAGGCGGGACAGGGCAAGCAACAACATGGGAGCGAGGTAGGCAGGCGGGACGGGGCAAGCAACAAGGCGGTAACGTGGAAAGCAACAATGTGGGAGGTGGGCAGGATAGGGCATTTAACCTTGCAGGAGGTGGGCGGGTGAGAACGGAGCAAGCAATAACGTGGCATAATGCGACACATTTTGTAATAGTAGTACTTCATTATTTTGTCATTTTTAAACTTAGTAGCACTGTCTGGGCATTGGTTGCACCCAGGGGCGCAACTAGACCCAAACTTTAGAGGGGGATAAGACTTTTAGCCAGGATGGCTCAAGCGTTAGAAGCAGCCATTACAACAGTCTTTTTTGGTGCTCTCATATCCCATATCCTCCTTTTACATGAATTCCCTCACTACCACGCTCCAGCAGTGCACCTCATCTCTCCATAGGCTTTCTCTGATGTACATTTCATTTTTTATAGTGCTCCTCTAAGTTCACTTACACTTAGTTCTGTGATCTGTCTGGTACATGTTCTTTGCAGCAGGCACATTAACCCTCTTCTACTTTACAATGAACCAAAACTGCAACTAGACAAAATTCTGAACTCTTACTAGAAGGAACATAAATCACTAGAGTAAATCACTAGAGTTATATTGATATTGTATTGCTGCCTGAAAACTACCTGATGCACAATGAAGTTTGTTGTAATCTACCTTGGTTTATTCCCCTGCCCTTTCCCCCCTTTCCCTACCTCCTCTTTGGAATGTTCCTTCAGTTGGTTGACGAAGGTTCCACAGCTGACTCCAGCTAACTGGAACCTGATGATGGTGTAAAACGCAATAAATACTTCTCTTTATTTACTCAGTGTATCGTCTTTTTAACACTGGCAACAACCTGCTGTGTGGGGGCAGCCACACTACCATCCCCAACTGTACATCGTGTATGTGTACAGCAGTACTCCAGTGGCAGCTGTTTTTCGGAAGACTATCAGCGGTGAGACTGTCTATTCTTTGAAAGGAAGTTATTGGAAGTAGTTCTTGTCTAGCAGAAGATAGAAGTTTTATGAAGTACTATTGCGCTAACACCGGTAGACAGACTTGCTTAGCTTTTGATGTATGGTGTACGCCAGGTGTGGGTCATTCTGTAGCGTGGAACAGCAGTCTATGCTGACCTGTTCTCGAATTTATGCTTCACCAACAGCATCACTGTTAAACCCGCTCAACACGTACTTCCCGCTCAACACGTACTTCTCATCATGATCCTTGGTGGTGTTGATTCCAGCCGTGCCTTTTCTGATGAGCGTGTCATGCTCTCCTCAGAGTGCTTGTTGCTTCAGGATATAGATGCGGTGCCATAACCGAAATTGAGCTGCTGTCTAGATGGTGTTCATGCGGGCGGTCCTGATCCTGTGTTTGTGTGGATGCCTGACGGGCACAGCAGGCCCATAAACCTTTGAGGTGTTTTTCCTTCGAGAGTGTAGGGCGTTCTAGGGGCTGTCTGTGCAAGACTCCGCCTTTGTCTCATGCTGACGGGCACAGCTTAGCCCGTAATCTTCTGAAGTGTCTGCTTAGGAGATACTGTGGGCGTTCCGGGAGGCCGTCCCTGTTCCAGACTCCCCCTCTTATGTACGCTGTAGGGCTCTGCCAGCCGTCAATCCCTGGGTGTATCCGTTTCGCGGCTGGAGAGGGCGTTCCAGAAGAGCGAGTCTGCCAAGGAGTCCGGCTCTGTTTCTCGCTGACAGGCACAGCAAGCCTGTCAATTACAGTGCAGTCTCGGATCTTATCCTCCGCCCCTCCTCAGCTGCATGGGCTCAGTTTTTCGTTGACAGGCACAGCAAACCTGTCAATTACAGTGCCAATAACTGATCGAGTTTCCCGCACTTCTTCAAATGCAAGAACTTTAATTTAACGGCTTCAGCTGCTTGTTTTCTCCACTTCATGCTGACAGGCACAGCAGCCTGTCAGATTTTATTGTTTTTATTTATTTACTTACATTGTGTATCCACATGTGTTTTTAGGTCTCGCCTGAGCCAGCGCGCATGCGCTGCACTGCAAGGCTTCTAGTAAGGGCTTTCAACTGAGACCACACGCTCGTGCGTGTTTTTTTTTTTTTTTTTGCTCACACGCTATTGGCCTTTGCGTGCGTCTTTCTAAGAAAGACAGCACGCAATTGGCCAAAGGCGTGTGCATGTCCCGCCTTCTCTCTCCCCTGGCCTAGGGAGCTCGGGAGCGAGCAGCAGCGCGGCCGGGTGCCAGCTGCATACCTCACATTCCTTGCAGTGTGCGTGCACCGCGCTTGTCTCTTCTTCCTCTCAGCACAGAAAGCTCTCGTGACCCCCCGTCCCTTCCCTTGCGCCCTCTCCCTCCTGTCGCCCTGATATCTATCGCCAGTCCCCGCGCTCACATCATTCGCCTGTCTCTGCCCGCCTTTTCTTCTCACGGTCTCCTCTTTCTGTCTCCATCTTTTACAAACAGCCGCCTCCCTCCCTGCCCTCTTCCTGCAACCTGCCTCTTCCTCCCCCGCCATGATAAACTGTTGTTTTCCATGATCTGCAGAGTAGCACCGCCCGGCTTAGCCTCTCACTCCGATCTTGTGTCTAGTTTCACTGGTGCAAAGTGTGTCTGTGCATCTCTCTCATCTTACTCTTACCTTTAAAAAGAGCAAAAGTGCGTGTCTTAATTGCAGGAAACCTCCTGCAAGAGGTACGTAAATTCCAAAAACGTAGCGAGTTTTGTGGTATTCACCCGCCCACCCAGAAAATGCCCTCGCCCTGAACTCAAGTGTGGCACTCCCCTTACCGATTGAGCTTTTCTTATTTGTAAGTGCCCCCCTAAGGGCGTAAAATTACACCGGTCCGGGTTCCATGAATCACGATGGTGATTTTTTTTTCTTTTCTTTTTTGTAGGGCCGAGCCCATCTCAAGGGCAAAACAAACAGAGCAAGTCGGTTCCTTACGTGTTCGTGATGATAAAACTTGCTGGATACCGGCGGGTGGAAATACATAGGCTTTCCATTGCATCTCACGTTCAGCTATAACCCAGTCCGCTGTTGTAACCTAAACCACATGTTTGCAGTTGTTTTCATGTTAATGAAGGAATGACCGAATTGACGGTTCCCAGGACTTGACCTATTTTTAGTGGCATTGTAGTGCGTACTCGCTTTACTGACAAGGGCCTGTGTGGAGCGGGGCAATGGGCCGCTGAAAGTTTATCTCTTTGAGACCTAGAGGCGAAGGCTGATAACATTGTGTTCAGAATAAGATTTTTTTTCTACTTACACCAAATCGGTAATCTGTCTGGTGTCTCCGTCAGTGTGCACACCCACCCACCTGCATAAACAAAAAAAATGACAACTCGTTTTGTTTTTAGATGCTGGGCCTTTCATCTTTAAATATCGTGACCAGGCAACATGGCTTTTCCTGCTGCTTACAGATGCTCACTTCTGAAAAAAAATATTGCAGAACAGCAGTGTGATGTACAAAGATAATCACGCCAACTTCTTAATTTGCTTTCTCTTCTGTTTTCAGTGATGTTTGAAGTTTGCTTCCTTCCACTTCCATCAAGAGCCCTCTCTTTATGTCCCCTTTCCCCAGCCCCCCACTTACATTTACTCACAGAGTGAGCTCTCCATTCCAGTTGCATCACCATAGTCAGGTCGTTAATGCATTTAGACAACAAGCATTTGCAATGCAATAGGTCTCGCAGTTGTGAGAGTTTGAGCTATTGGCATTGTAAATGGCAATGCCTTTTATTTACGTGTTGGTTTTTAAAACATAAATAAAAGGCATTGTCATTTACAATGCCAATAGCTTAAACTCTCGCAAATGCGAGACCTATTGCATTGCAAATGCTTGTTTGTTCTGGGCTGACTGGCACAGCTGTTCCAGTCATGTGGTACCTTTGCACATAGTTTCACTGCCAACGTTAGTATTTCTAGAATGTTTTACTCAATTGTTATCCTTATAGTATTTTATGAAGGCAGCAAAAAGAAATATTCGTAGTTTTTGGTGTAACTTATTATAGTTTCCTGTAACCCTCTAGTGTAGTCTTTATCAAGCTCTGCTTTCTGTATAGGAGAAATTTAACCCTTCTTGGTTATCAGTGACATCCATTTTGTGTTATTCCAGTACTGTTTTACCATGGCTTCAAGCAATATGTCGCAACCACCTCCGTTTTTAAACGAAGTTGGTGAACCTAGCATCCCTTGGAAACAACGGAAAGATTATTTGAGTCTTATCTCTTAGCCATAGTAGGTGAAAATTGTCATCCTTTAGGAAACAGCACATTTTGTTACACAACTTAGGGATTGAAGGATGGAAAATATTTAATAACATAAGCGAGTCTGCAGATAAAGGTGATGAAGATGATAATGTGTACCAGCTCACTATAAACAAATTGGAAAAGCATTTTGGGCAAATGATAAATGTGGTTTTGGAAAGACATAAATTCTTTTCAAGAGTTCAAGGTAAAAATGAAAATGTGAGATCATATATTGCTGTATTGAAAGGGTTAGCAAACACATGTGAATTTGAAGATTTGACTGACTTTCTTATCAGGGATCAGTTGGTGAGATGTACAAGCAATCTTAAGATCCAAGATAAATTGTTAGCTGCCAACCCAGACCGTAAAAAGGCTATGGAGATAGCATTGGGGGTGGAACACACTGCTGATTGTATAAGGGAGATGAAAGTGAGTACTGAATCTTCCCCTGAAGTTAATGCCATTAGCAAACAGGGTGGTAAACAGGCACTCAAACTTGATAAGGATGCGAGATTCAAATACCAAGGCCCCAAGAGTAGTAAGCTTAAGTGTTACAGGCGTGGGAATCCTGCGAATATGGCAAATAGTCCTACCTGTCAGGCTAGAAATGTAATTTGTCACAAGTGTGGTAAGAAAGGACATTGAGCCAGGGTTTGTCGTGAGATACGAGATAGAACTGTATAAGTGGTGGAACCCACATTTGCAATAGAAACCAAATTGGTGTTTCAACTAAAAAACAACTGTGATGTTGTCAGTTTTCAAGCGTGCAGTATTAGTCTGGATAACAAACAAGTTGTTGTTTTAGCTGATTCATGTTCACCTTATACCCGGCTTGACAAGAAAGTCTTTAAAGAAACCGTTCCTAACCGATTTGACAAACTAGATGTACCGGACGTTAAGCCGGGTAGATATAATGGAGATCCCATACCGTTAGTGGGTATGACCACAATGCAGATTAGCCTTAAAGGGAAGAACATTGAGGGTAAGGTTTATGTCAGTGAGAAAGGATCAAGTCTTTTGGTTTGGAGGCACCAAAAGGAGCTAGGCATCAAATTAGATCCTAACAGTCCAGATCAAGTCCTACTAGTTGATCCCTCGATTTGTGGTCCGACATTTGCAGTGAGTTCCCTTAGATGTATTTACCGACAAGTTAGGGTTATTAAAAAATGACCAACACTGTATCAAACTTAAAGCTAATGCCAGAGCTGTAGCACACAAGGTGAGGCCCACTACCCACCTCATGCAATCTCCTCTACAAAAAGAACTTGAGAGGTTGTTCGAACTAGGTGTTATTGAACCCATCGAAAATTCCCAAGTGTTGGCCCCAGTCGTTATTGCGACCAAAGCAGCCAATAAGGATGTCAGGTTGTGCATAGACCACAGGGACTTAAATATGAATATATGGGTGGACAGACACCCACTTCCTAGGATACATGAAACTTTGACACTAATTAAAGATGCTAGTTGTTTCAGTGTTCTAGACTTATTCTCCGCTTATCGCCAAGTAAAGTTGCACCCTGATTCTCACCACCTCACTTCTTTTGTAACTCCTTTAGGTGTTTTCCAATGCCTACGCATGCCTTTTGGTTTTGTGTCTGCTGCCGCCGCCTTTCAGAGGATAATGCAGCATGTCCTAAAAGATGTCCCAGGTACCTTGTGTTTCCAGGATGACATACTCATCCATGGTAAGGACATAGAAAAACACAATATAATGATCAGAGAAGTACTACTCAAATTGCGTAATGCTGGACTTACCTTAAAGAAAGATAAGTGTCAGATTGGGGTGGGTTCTGTGGAGAACTTAGGGCATACTATTTCACAGGACGGCATTAAACCAAACTTAATTTAGTTGAAGCCATCCAAAATACTACTGCGCCCACCAATATGGAAGAACTTAAATCATTTTTAGGACTCTCGGAGTACTATTCGAAGTTTATACAAAATCACGCTAGTATAGTTGAACCTTTGAAGAATCTACTCAGGACTAAAATTCTGTTTGTATGGAGTGAGGACTGCCAGGCGGCATTTGCCGCTGTTAAAACTTGCATTACTGAAGCCCCTTTTTGAACAGATTTGATCCCACCAAACAGCGGCGGCCGGCACAGGTAAGTGGGGTGAGCAGGGCAGGGCGCGGCAGGTGGAGAGGCCAACAGACGACAGAATAGGTATTATTATTTATTTAATTATACCTGTTCCATCGTATGTTGAGTTCCCCCCTTCCCACCCAGCCCCGCCCCCACCCCGACCCCATCGCCCCAAAATGTTTACCTGTGCCGGCCGCCGCTGCCACCAAACCTACCAGTTTGACCACTGATGCCAGAAATAAAGGTCTTGGAGCCAGTCTCACACAACGGGTGGGGGACAAATAGCACGTATTGGCTTTTGCTTCAAGAACATTGAAAGGGGCGGAGAGACATTGTTCTGTGGTGGAAAAAGAAGATTTAGCGTGTTTTTGGGCAATCAGACATTCAATTTTTTTTTATGGGGCATACCTTTCACGGTCATGACTGACCATAAACACCTTAATGTATGCTTTCACAATTAAAGGGTCTGCCAGAACCACGCATAGGATCTCTAGATGGATCCTTGGATTAGAAGCATACAATTTCAAAGTACGCTATGTGCCGGGCAAATAAAATGTTATTGCGGAATTCCTCTCTCGAGTACCCTTAGAAACAAGTAAAGAAACACAAGGGGAAGAGGACATGGATATAGTACTTGAGGTGACTAAAATGAATAAAAAGGACTGGGACGATTGCATGGTACTTGATGAAGTTTTGACTTCCCGCTAAAGTTACATAAGAGATGGTTCGCCGATGTATAAGCATGACTTGCCTAATAGCTTACACAAATTTTGGGAGGTAAGGTTGGAGCTGAGTATATTTGGTGAGACAGATTACAGGGGGGAGCAAATTGTACCTCCAGAAGATATGAGATACAAAATAGTGGAATTGGCACATGTTGGGCACCTAGGTCGCAGCCTCACTAAGAACAAGGTGTGGGAGGAAAATTGGTGGCCAGGTTTGGATGCTGGGGTGGAGGGTATTGTCAAAGACTGCAGGGAGCGTATCAATAGTGGAAAAAATGCAACAGGTTAGGAAAGCTCCTTTTTCTGCTGTTCAAGTCCCTGTTGTCCCATGGTCAAAACAGGCCGCTGACATTATTGGCCCGCTCGACCTCAAAAGCTTAAGTGAACGTTTTGTGTTAGTACTCATCGATTACCACACAAGATGGGTTGTCACCAAGTGTGTACACCAAATAGACACTAAGTTGCTCAATCAATTTCTAAAAGATACTTTCTATGAAGAAGGCATACCGGTAACGGACAACGGGGTACAATTCATGTCAGACCTTATGAGGGAGTTCCTTGCCAACTTACAAATACGACATCTTAAAACAGCTTTGTATTCCCCCGTGTGAATGGGCTTGTGAAAAGGATGAACCCAGTGGTTAAAGAGAGTTTGCAATGGGCGGAAGTGACAGGTGTACCTGCCAAAGCAGCTTTGCAGGACATGATATGGGCCTACCGCACTGCGCCTAACTGTGTCACAGGGGTTTCCCCTTTTGTCTCCCTAAAGGGAAGGAAACCCAAAACAAATCTGAATACGCATGGTTGCGTAGGGACAGAGCATGCACTGTGGACAGGACAGAAAGAGCCAAAAGAATACATCAGCACCAGGAAAAGTACAAAATCAGATATGGCAATGCCAAGTGTGTCAAAAAACAGTTATTTAGACAGGGAGAATGGGTTTGGATTGACCTTTCCAAGTTACGTAGGAAAAGTTTTTCCAGGTGCACCTGCTGCACCAACGATAGCTCCGACTATGAATGACATTCAATAATCAAAGCATATACCCAGGGACACTAGAATTACGGAATTGTGCATCAATGTTTGCATAATTGTAGATTTGCAGCATTTGCCACATAATCCATTGTCTGTAGATTTTATCAAAATTTTTTGTATTTAGCTCAAACGGTTTAAAAGTCATTAAAAACGCAGTAACACGTGTTGACCCGCAGTGGAAGGCCATTTGCAAAGGTTGACTGGTCACCTTTCTGTAGCTAATTGCAATATTTAGGTGTTAAACTGGTACGAAAGAAGTGCAACTAATGCCCAAACAGCGTTAACAAGTTTAAAAATGAAAAAATAATGAAGTAATACTATCACAAAATGTGCCACATAATGCCGCATAATTTGCCTTTTCTTGTTGCATAATTCACTTAACCCTGCTACATAATTTGGCCCTCCCCTGCCGCATAATTCAAGTGGCCCTGCATCTACCTGAACAAAACTCTTGACTCAAGATGTAAATAACTGAGATAACCATGCTCTCTGCATGTCACGACTGTCGATCGCAGTACATCACGTGAAAATGATCGTAGGGTGTGACGACAATTTTTCATCAGCCATGCACTATTATACAATGAGCTTCGCAGACCCTCCGATCCTAATGCAATACAGATTCCCCTCTTTCTCATTCACTGTCCTAATATCTGCAGCTCAGCCCACTGAAAAGCCTCCCCCACCCCCGCCCCCGCCCCCCTCCCGAAGATAGACAAAAACAATTCTGCAATGTTAACAAATGTACTCCGTTGATAAATCATTAAAAATAACATCAAGAGAATCAAGAGTTAAAAATCTCATTCAAAAGTTAAACTAAAAAAGAAAACATGTGCTGCGTTGGCCGGGAATCGAACCCGGGTCAACTGCTTGGAAGGCAGCTATGCTCACCACTATACCACCAACGCTTGCTGCTTCATGCTGCAACTGTATACACATCTGTACTCAACATTTACAGTATCTATTATAAAACACAAATTTGGAAGTTGGTTTTACAGCACGCTCTCTTAACCATTTCACTGCCATCACACACTTTCTCCAGTTTTTAACTGGAACTGTTCTTCCATTTACAGATGTGGAGGTGACGCGCTGTACACGTAAATCATGCATCCCACTGTCACTGTCTGCAACCCACCCGGAAACACATGCATTACTGCCGGAAGTGCTCGCAGACTGACTTTCATAGACTGGTGGGCTGGCTGGATACAAAATTTTCCAGCATTCGCGACAAGAATTTTTGATTCTATTAAGGACACGGAGGCGAGGATTATGCTTTCTCTTTCTTTTACTACTCAAAACAGCAGCCAATGAAAACAGAGAAAAAGTATAAAAAACATGTAACACACTACATTTCCCAAGAGGCTTTGAACCACGCCTCCAACAATAGCCAATGAACATAGGCCACAGTATACAAATTCCCAAGGCACCATCTTGACTGCCTCTTTCTTTGCAAAACGCAGCTGAAAAGTCCAAAGTTAAACATATGCAGAATCATCCTGACTCTCAACGGAGAGCATGAACCATTCGTTTCCAACGGGAAACCGACATCTCAGGCGCAGACCATCCAGTTCTGTCGCAACGCAGAATCAAATCTGTTTCGAATCTGTTCCTGAAAGCAGAAACACTGTAAATATAGAGTATTGTAACCCTAGAAAATCAAAGGGAGGGAAAAACATACAGGTAATATCAATATAACAACTATCAGTTGTATTCTTACCTGTCCCACTGGTTGGGATAATCCTCGCCTCCGTGTCCTTAATAGAATCAAAAATTCTTGTCGCGAATGCTGGAAAATTTTGTATTCTATGGCAGGACCGGAGGCTCAGATTATGCTGGTTCAAAGCTGACCAACAACCACAGAAGAAACATGAGAAATTGGTTTATAATAAAACACTTTAAACACTTAATCTGAAGACCAATCTGCGGCCTTAAGGATGTCTTCAAGGCGAGCCATAGCGCCTCTTGCAGAATGCGCACCAAAAACAGAGATGTCAATACCAGCTTCTGCCATTACCCAACGGACCCACCTGGCCAAGGTGGCCGCGGAAACAGGTTTGAAGGGTTTCTGAATTGCTAACAATAAAGGTCCTAAAGGATCACTCCTATGACTCACAGTACGTTCCTCATACATCTTTAAACATTTTAACACACATAACTTCTCGTTATGAGGAAAAGCAGGATACTCAACTGAACGGGACATCGTCTTAGTCCTCCTGGAAATGACAAACGAAACACCCTTGGGAGAAAAAATCCTACCGGCTAAATCCAAAGCATGCACATCAGACACTCTACGACATGAAATGAGGCATAATAACATTGTAAGTTTTGCTGACAACTGCTTTAATGACAGATCTCCATTGTCTGGCCATGTTTGTAATAAATTCAACACTTTGGAGATGTCCCATAACGTATTATATCTAGGCCTGGGAGGTCGGCTCACTCTGATACCTTTTAAAAGTTTACAAACCAACGGATGAACACCCACAGGTTTCCCATCAATATGATCATGTCCCGCAGATAACGCCGATCTGAAATTATTCACTGTCCTATATGATAAACCTTGACTAGCACATTCAGACAAAAAATTAAGAACATCTTTTAAATCGGATCCCACAAGATCCACCTGTTGTGGAAGGCACCAACCCACCCATCGTTTCCATGATGCAGAATATCTTTTGCGGGTGGATGGAGCCCAAGCCTGCTGGATAAATTCGGCAGCCGCTGATGAAAGTCCTTCAATGCGGTCATGTTTCCCGATATCGTCCATACCATGAGAGGAAGTTGATTCTGCAGGACCAATGGATGCGGGGAGCCCACTGGGTCCTGGAGAATCAATGGAAAGGAAGGTAACATTATTGGAAGATCCACTGACAATTCTAACAGTGTTGGAAACCACGATTGTGTTTTCCACATCGGGGTTACCAAGACCAGTGAAGCTCTCTGTCGCCTCACCTGAGCCGCCACACTGGGAATTAGCGCAAACGGTGGGAACGCATAATTCCTCCCCTGACCCCAGTGGTGAAGAAAGGCGTCCGTGCCCATCGCCAAGGGGCCTCCAGCTGTAAAATCGAGGGAGTTGAGAATTCAGGCGAGAGGCAAAAAGGTCCATCTGACATGGGCCTCGCATAGTCATGATCTGTAAGAACACTGAGCTGTGCAACTTCCAATCGCTGAAGTCCCTGAGGAACCTGGAGTTCCAATCTGCAATCTGATTGCTCTTGCCTGGAATATACTCCGCTATTACTCTGATCTTTTGGGAGAGGCAGAAATGCCAGAACTCCCTGGCAATGTTGGCTAGAAGTCGAGACTTCGTCCCTCCCAAATGGTTGATGTATCGCACTGCCGATACATTGTCCATCCGAAGGAGGATGCAGCAATTGCTCTTCTGCGGTGAGATTGATCGTATCGCAAATGACCCTGCAAGTAACTCGAGACAATTTATATGCATTTGTAGTTCGTCTGCAGACCATCGTCCGCCAGTGGCGAACTCTCCACACCTTGCACCCCAGCCCCACTGACTGGCGTCGGACTCTATGATAATATCTGGAGACGCACCGAAAATGGCTCTGCCATTCCAGGCCTCCATGTGCGTTAGCCACCATTGAAGCTCTCCTTGAGCGTCTGCTGAGAGAGCGATCATGTGGTCGTAAGAAAACCGTTTCTGTAGATAGTGTCTCTTCAGGCGCTGCAATGCTCTGTAATGCAGAGGGCCCGGGAAGATGGCCTGAATCGAAGCCGCCAGAAGACCCACAATCCTTGCTAAAGACCGCAGAGAAATCACCTGTTTGGCTAGCGTTGAGCGGATCTCTCTCTTTATAGATTTTATTTTGGCAGGGGGAAGGAGCAGCTGAGTAGCTACTGAATCTATTTGAAAACCCAGGAAATCCACCTTTTGGGATGGGGAAATCATTGACTTCTTTAGGTTTATGACAAACCCTAGATTTTGCAGGAGGAACATCGTCCATTGTAAGTGTAAGCGGAGCACAGAAGGGTCTTGAGCTAGGAGGAGCATGTCGTCTAGGTAGACGATCATGCGAACTCCCATTTCCCTTAACCATGTCGTTAAAGGTTTCAGGAGCTTCGTAAAGACCCAGGGGGCTGAGGACAGTCCGAAGGGAAGAGACTTGTACCGGAACCATTGCCCCTTCCATTGAAATTGAAGAAATCTCTGATGTGAGGGGCAAATGGGAACTGTGAGGTATGCGTCTTTCAGGTCCAGTCTGACCATCCAGTCCCGCTCTAATAGCAAATCCCTGAGCAAGTGAATCCCTTCCATTTTGAAGTGTCTGTAGACCACAAAGGGATTGAACTCTCTGAGGTTTAGCACCAAGCGCTGTCCTCCTCCCTTCTTTTCTACCAAGAAGACGTTGCTGCAAAAACCCTCCTCTAGGAGGGGCCCCGCAGCAATAGCCTGCTTGTCTAAAAGGTCTTGAAGCTCTAGATCTATAAAAGTTTGTTCTTGTAGGGAAAAACGGAGAGGGAGAGGCGGAACAGCTTGAGCAGGCAGCTCTACCAGTTCTATCTGATACCCCTGTAACGTGTTTAACACCCATGCATCTGAGGTGAGCTTGCGCCAATTGTGAAGAAAAAATGCCAACCTGCCCCCCAGAGGAATCGAGGGAAGAGGTGGAGGAATTACCTGAAACCTGAGATTCGTTATTCCGGAAGCCTCTGTTGACTCCACGATTATATCTGCCTCTGAAGCTACGGGATCTGGCAGGGTAGAAACCGGCTTGCTCTGGCTCCTGTGTGTAGCCCCTCTGTCTGGGGGCGTATCCTCGGCGAGGACCTTGCGATATGAAGCGGCCGGTCGAGCGTCCTCTGCCACGACCGGCCCTGCCAGAAAGGGGTTGGAGAGCCCTCTTTAGGGAAGATTGGGATTTTTCTAGTGAAGTGAAAGTATTGACAAATTTGGCGATATCTTTTACGAAACGATCCCCGAACAATTGTCCTTCGGCTAAAGGACCTGGTTCAGCAGATGCGAGTTCCACCAGTTGTGGATCAATGCGCAGGAGGACAGATTTGCGCCTCTCCGAGGACAGGGCGCAATTAGCGTTGCCCAACATACATATGGCCCTTTGTGTCCACCCTGCCAGTACTTCAGGGTGGATTGCTGCCCCAGTCTCCTGTGCCTGTAAGGCGAGTTCCAAAATCTTTGCCAAAGGTCCTGAAATATCTAAGAGTTTGTCTTGACAGGCTTTAAGGGCACGGTTGATGCCTTTTTTCGGGTCTTTCTTATATTTTTTAAGGAAGGTTTGCATAGAGGAATCAATCTCCGGGGTGAGGGCTGTCTTATTTGACAGATCGGGTCGAGGGCATTCAGATCTAAGGCGCGCACGCACCTCTTTGTCAAAGCTTTTCCGCAGATTATTTTGCATATATTCCGCAACAGCTGAAGCGGGAACCCAATCTGAGGAGCGGGGATGGACTATGGCCGAAGGGTCAAAGTTAAAAGGCGAGGGTTGGACGGGGGATTGGGAATGTGTACGCTTCTTGGCCCGCTTGCGTGGGGGTGACTCTTGTGACGTGTCTGTGTCTGTGTCGGTATCTGTGAGTGAAATGGGCACAGAAGGGGCCGGGTCGGGTGTGGGGAGAGTTGGTTCAGTCTCGTTAGTATCGGTTCGCGCTTTCTTAAGCTTTGAGCAGATCTGGACATGGGGCCATGGGAACCCAGGAGGCTCGGCGGGGGAAGAGGGGAGGGGGCCGGGGTCCCTGAGGGTGGCAGAGAGGGGTGGCCCATTAGCTTATCTAACCGTTGTGAAATAGGTAATAAAGCCGAAGAGAGAGCTTTGTCCAATTTTTTATCCAGGGATTTGTCAATTAAAGTCTCCAAGGACTCATCGTAGTAGTAGTCCTCGTCCTCATCCGGGCCATAGGCAGCCAGTTCTTCTACAGGGACCTCAGAGTCCGACATCATCAATGAATATATGTATAAATATTCAGTCACAATTCTCCGAGAGAAATCAATCAAGTTTTGTCTAACCCCAGCTCTCACTCTCAGGGTGTCGGTCGGGAGCAAAGCTGGCGCAGGCTTGCCACACAAGGGTACCAATTTACCTGCCTAGGGCTAAAGGAGGGGTAGTACCTTGCCTGATAGCCTGTGCAGGGTTTCCAAAAATTAAAATATATATAGGGGGAAGCAGCCCCCAAAATTATTATATCATGTCTAAAGGAACAATGTGCTGGAAGACCTTGAAAAGCCCCTGAGATAGTCTGGCCCGGTACCGGCAAAGTCCTGCGTGCTGCCACACCCTATTATTCAGCCCGGGTCAGGCTTCCGATCCAGCTTGCACACGGGGAGCCTGTGAGCGCGAGCGAGGTCGTGTGCAGGCTCCCGAGACGTACGCGTGATCCCAGGCGGGCTCTCTACGTACGTCTCGCTCCCTGTGAGGGGGGGGGGCCATTCCCCGAGCAGCGTTGAAGCGCTCTGTAAACTCGGGTCGGTGCTCGCTGCACGCCCGGTCTGTCAGGCAAATTTAAGGTAAAAATTGGGGCAGTATAGACGTGTAAGCAACGGGGGCCTGAGAACGTGCACAGCGCAACACGCACTGAGAGCGTTCCGAATTCAGAAAGTGAACGCGCGGACACTACGCAGCGCGACAATCAAGCCTACCGCATAAAAACATTATACGCATAATCACATCACTTATCCTCAACAAACACAATCGGAACAACATAAAGTCTGGTAAAATGACACAGTATGCAAATTAACAAGGCACTTATCTTGACTGCGGAGCAGCAAAGAAAGAGGCAGTCAAGATGGTGCCTTGGTAATTTGTGTACTGTGGACTATGTTCATTGGCTATTGTTGGAGGCGTGGTTCAAAGCCTCTTGGGAAATGTAGTGTGTTACATTTTCTCTGTTTTCATTGGCTGCTGTTTTGAGTAGTAAAAGAAAGAGAAAGCATAATCTGAGCCTCCGGTCCTGCCATAGAATCAACGCCTCCGGTGATGGCAATTTGTTCATGCATGGCGTCTTCTTAATACCTGATTGACACCCCCCTGTTCTACCCTCGCTGCATGCCAGGCATGCATCAACAGAGATCTCATGCCCTGCTATATACATTACAGAAACCTAAATAAACAGCTGACCGAGCACTTCAGAACAACTTGATTACAATTTGGCTGCAGGAAGAAGAGGTGGACGAGCCAATAATTTAACAGGGGCAGCGAGCCAAGTGTCAGGCTTGGCTGTAAGAGCCATTGCAGGAGCAGAAACATGACAATGTCTGCAATGTAAATCATGCAACAAACATTATGTAAACATATGATAAAGTCTCTTCATATCTGAAGCAAGTGCATTTCTTTAACATGAGGGTGATTAGTATATCAGATTATAGCACTGAATTGACATTCATTAAAAGTTATAGTGTTTAAACATGAATGTACATTCAAGCCCCACCCCCCTTGCCCGCCCTGACAGACAATGCCTCTAGTGAACTAAAAGCAGGGCCACTGGAATTATGCGGCAGAAGAGGTTCACATTAGGCGTCAGAGTTTAGTAAATTATGCAGCAAGAAAAGGCAAAGTATGTGGCATAATGCAGCACATTTTGTATTAGTATTACTTCATTATTTTGTCATTTTAAAACTTAGTAGCACTGTCTGGGCATTAGTTGCACCCAGGGGCGCAACTAGACCCAAACTTCGGGGTGGGGCTAAGACTCCCAGCCAGGGCCAGCTCGAACGCTTGTGGTGGCCGTTTCAACAGTCTTTTTTGGTGCTCTCCTCCCCCTTATCCTCCTTCATGACTTTCCCTCACTACCACTTTCCAATAGTACACCTCATCTCTCCATAGCCTCTCTCTGACATAAATGTCATTTTTTTTATAGTACTACTCATAGTTCACTCACACTCATTTCTGTGAGCTGCATGGTACATGTTCTTTGCAGCAGGCACATTAACCCTCCGCGCGACTTTACGTTGAGTGAACACTGTAACTAGACAAAATTCTGAACTCTCACTAGTAGGAACATAAATCACTAGGGTGATATTGATATTTTTATTGTTGCCTGAAAACCTCCTGATGTACAAGGAAGTTCATGTGCTTTTAAACCAAAAATTCTTTTTAAACACAGCGCCCCATCAAAGTCAACACAAGGTGCGGCTGCACCAGTCGCACTGCCCTAAAGTCAGTCCTGCTCCCAGCAATGGGACAGGACAATCGTTTCCAGTAATGGGGTGAGAGCTAACCTCATACCCATTATATGAGGAAAAAGATCTATGTAAGTGGTGGGCTGTGATACTTCCCCCAAATTCCAGCAAGCAAAACAAGTTAACAGATTTCTTGCAGATGATTTAAGGGAGAGTAGACTTCTCCCCTGAGAATTGTTTGAAACTTTTGGGATCAAATTTGCTAAAACACCACAGACCCTTATGGTCATTCATGAAATATTCCAGTAATTTCATGGTGCACCAGGAAAGCCTGGCTTTTCCTAGGAGTAGACCTCGTTTTTTTCAAATGTCTTAAGTCAGAAATTACTTCTACTCTACCAAGGTCATCATTTTTTCATAGGTGAAACCCTTATGCCAAGGAGTACATTCAATATGATAGTGCCAGAAATTTACAATGGATACTTCAGCCACAGCCATGGGTACCTCTAAAAATTCCCTCCGGTATACAAGAGTCAGCATTTTGCCATTGACACCCCCAAAAAGTTAGTACAGGAAATCTTATGACAAGATTCCGACATTTTGCTATGGATCTACCCTATATGATAAGAATTACATCCATCATGTCAGGGCCTTCAGTCAGGTGTGGTGGCGCGTGTTCTGTGACCCTGCCGCTGGGTATGACTGGGACATCGGCTTTCTCAGTTAGACATTTCGAGTCCCCACAGCCAATAATGGTGTCTTAATAGAAGCATGTCAGGGCCTGGAGTTTGCCTTAGGCAACACCTCCTATTCATAGTCTATTAGTGCCATTATCCATAAGGCAAGGATAACCTCCAGTATGCCAGACCAACAGCACACTTGCTCGCATAACACACATGCACTGACACACACACATTCTCTCTCACACACATTCTCACTATATCTCTTGCACTCTTTCGTACATTAGTACTCTGTCACACTCACACACAGACACACTGCCACTCACACTTCCATTAGTCAGTCTGCTTTTGTGTTAGAAAAGCTTGCCCTGCAGCTTCTGCTATACCTGCCTTGCCTTTTAGTGAAGCTTAATAAAAACATATTCTCTGTACGCTATTCAAAAATATTATTATATTGCCTTGTCAATGTTTGTTACAAGTATGATGTGAATGAAAAGTACACTTCCTTCCTTAAATGAGCTGTATGGGGCTTATATTTGGTTTCAGGTGTGGATCAAGCAGTTACAGTATTGGAAATTAACTAATCCACGTTCTAATGCAATATAACAGCTTCCAGCGGATCTCATGAAAGGCTTGACTTCTTCGGCAACCATGGATTTTATCATAGGAGTAACACTTTGCATTTTGGGGTTTTTGAGACCCAACTTACAATGTAAAAAAAGCTACAAGTCCCAGAATGAAGCATTGTGGTGAATGGAAAGCCAGGAATGGATGAAGGTGTCACACAATCCTCAATCCATCACCATACACCAAAGACTCAGCCCTCATCTCCCTCCTCATGCCATCCCACATTCTCCACTCTCCCTTCTTGCACCAGCTCCTTTGTTGCAGATAGAATAAATTAGGCATCTAAAACTACAGAAAGAGTAGGTATTCTGTGGGTGCCTCTGTAGAAATATGTGTATATTCATGTGAGTTGTGTAATTTTTATATGTGCAGCGTAACAGGTGTGCTTATGTAAGTGTAGGGTGAAGGTGAATAGTGTGAGTGAGTGCAGCGTGAGTGGTGCAAGTGTAGGGTGAAAAGTATGCAGATGTGAGTGTTGGGTGACCTGCATGAATGCAATGTGAGAGGACGGCCCATGTAAGTGTCGGGTGAGAGGAGTGCGTGCAGAGTGAGAGGAGTGAGTGCAGGGTGGTGTGAATGGTGTAAATGCAGGGTGAGTGGTGTGCCTGTGTGGTGCAGGGTGAGCGGCGAGAGTGGAGGGTGATCTGTGAGAGTGACTGGTGAGTGCATGGTGAGAGGAGTTAGAGCAGAGTGAGTAGTGTGTCCCTATGAGTTCCGGCAGACTATTGTCCCTGTGTGCAGGCAGGGTGAAGAGTGTCTGTATGAATGCAGGCTCAGAGGTTTGTTCATGTGAGTGCAGGGTGAGAGGATGAAGTGCAGGGTGAGTGGTGTGACTCCAGGGTGAGTGCAGTGCTTGTTTGCGTGGTGTGAGTGCAGGGTGAGTGCTGTGCCCATGTGAGTGAAGGGTGAGCTGTGTGACAGGTGTGCTTATGTGAGTGCACAGTGAGTGATGTGACAGTGTGAGAGTAGGGTGAGAGGAGTGACTGCTGGGTGAGTGATGTGATCAATCAATCAATGTAGAGCCCACTCTGTCCCCCTAGGGGCATCTGGGTGCTGTGTCTCTGTCAAAAAGCCAGGTCTTGAGCTTATTTCTGAACTCTGCCAAGGAGGGAGCTGTTCAGATGTGGAGGGGTAGGGCATTCTAGGTCTTAGTGGCGATGTAGGAGAAGAACCGTCCCCCGTTGTGCCTGCGATAGATGCAGGGGAAATGTGCAAGGGCGAGCGAGGTGGAGCGCAGTTGTCTTCCAGGCAGGTGGAAGTTCAGTCGGTGGTTGATGTAGGATGGTCCTTGGTTGTGAAGCACTTTGTAGGTGTGTGTGAAGATCTTGAACGGACATCTCTTCTGGATTGGGAGCCAGTGAAGGTCTCTGAGGTGGGGGGTGATGTGGGTCAGTTTGGGGAGGTCCAGGAAGAATCTGACTACGGATTTCTGTATGGTCTGGAGTATTTTGATGAGTTGGGTGGAGATTCTGATTTAGAGGGCATTGTCGCAGTCGAGGCAGCTGGTGATGAGGGCCTGCGTGACAGTCTTTCTGGTTTTGATAAGGATCCATCTGAAGATTCTACAGAGCATGCGGAGGGTGTGGAAGCATGAGGAGGCTACTGCGTTGACTTGTCATTTCATTGTCAGTTGGCTGTCAAGGATGATGCCAAGATTGCGTGCGTGGTCTGTCAGTGTGGGGGTAGTTCCAAGTTCTGCTTGCCACCAGCTGTGGTCCCATACGGAGGTGTTTTTCCTGAAGTACTTCTGTTTTGTCAGTGTTGAGCTTGAGGCATCTGTCTCTTATCCTTTCAGTTACGTCTGTCATGGCACTGTGGAAGTTGGTTTTGGCATTGGTCGGGTCCTCAGTGAGTGAGAAGATGAGTTGAGTGTCGTCGGCGTAGGAGATTATGTTGAGGCAGTGGAATGTGATGATGTCTGCAAGGGGGGTCATGTAAATGTTGAATAGGGTGGGGGGAGGAGAAGGGAGGCAATCGGATGTTCTATGTGCATCCTGAGAGGAAAGAGGTGATCCATTTGAGGGCGTTTTGCTGTATGCCAGCAGTGTGGAGTCTGTTGAAGAGGGTGTGGTGTGAGATGGTGTCAAACGCAGCGGCGAGGTCGAGGAGGATACGGGCCACAGTTTCTCCATGGTCGAGGAGAGATCTGATGTTATCTGTGGCGGTGATCAGTGCCATCTCAGTGCTGTGGTTGGCACTGAATGCAGATTGTGGGGTATCGAGTAATTAGTTGAGTTCCAGGTATTCGGTGAGCTGTTGGTTGATGGCTTTCTTGAGGGCTTTGGCCAGCAAGGTGAGCAGGGACATTGGTCGGTAGTGTTTGAGGTCATTGGGGTTGGCCGAGGGCTTTTTTCAGGGTGGGTCTGGCCTATGCGTTTTTCCATCCATCTGGTAAGGTTGCTGTGGAGATGGAGGTGTTGAGGATGCAGGTGAGCTTCGTGCTGATAGGGTTGGCTCTAAGGTTGCAGATATGGTGGCGGCAGGGGTCAATGGGTGCCCCGGAGTGGATGGACAACATGATGGAAGAGGTGGTCTGCACAGTAAGTGGAGGCCAGGTGATGATCGTTCGGCGGGTATTTGCTGGTTGCCTGAGGTTGTCGAGGCTGGGGGTGGTGGGTTGGGGGCAGAAGTTGTTGTAGATCGTGGCTATCTTGCTGTGGAAGTAGTCTGAGAGGGACTCAGAGAGGTCTTGGGAGGGGAGGATGGTGTTCTCTGTGGCTGGAGAGCTGGCAAATTCCTTGATAATTTTGAATAGTTCCTTCGTGTGGTTGGCCGCTGTGTCTATGCGGTCACTGAGGGCTGCTCTCTTGGCTTCCTTGATGCACCGGTAGAATTTGCTGAGGGCTGTTTTGTGGTACGGCTCTGTCAGAGGGGTCCTTGGAAGCTTGCCATCGCTTCTTAAGTCTGTAGCAGTTGCACTTGGTAGTTCTGACCTCTGGGGTGTACCAGCTGGCTAGTTTCGAGGCTTTGTTGGTTTTGGCTGGTTTCAGTTGGGCAACTTCGTTGGCGCATTTGGTAATCCAGATGGTGAAGTTCCGGGTGGCCTGGTTGAGATCTGCTGAGGTTTTGGGTAACGAGATGCTAAAGGATTGGGTTTATTGTATCTTGGTAACTTTTTCCCAGCTGTGGTGGGTGGCCCTGTGGTATTTGGTGGTTGTGTTGAGCTCTGCCGGAGATGGTAAAGTGGACGATGGCGTGGTCGGTCCAGGAGAGCTCTGTGGTGTGAGTGAATTTGAGTCTGTTGCTCGAGGTGAAGATGGCGTCAAGTGTGTGTCTGGGTTTGTGCACGGGTTCTGTGACTAGTTGGGTGAGGTCGATGTAGTTGAGGTTCTCTAGGACGGAGGCAGTGTTGGTGTTGTTGGGGTAGTCGATGTGGAAACTGAGATCACAGAGCAGGATGTAGTGCTGGGAGTCGATGGCCAGGGGGGCGATGAGGTTGAGATGGCATCGCAGAAGGCTGGTCAGGGTCCTGGTGGTCTGTAAGTGAGGGTGCCTATTATTTGGGTCATGGCGTCTATTTGGAGTCGGAAGCTGAGGTGCTCCATGAGGGGTTGTCATTGGTGATGGTGCATCGAATGGTTTCCTTGAAGATTATGGGGATGCCTCCATCTTGTCTGTTAGCGTGGTCTCTGTGTATCATCTTGCAGCCCCTGGGTGTGTCGGTGGCGATGTCGGGGTTCGCAGTGGGGTTGAGCCACATTTCGGTGTTGAAGGCCATGTCTGGGGGGAGGGTGGTGATGGTGCTCTAAATTTCTATGGCGTGTTTACAGAGGGAACAGGCGTTGAGCATGAGGCATTGGAGTGGTGCCAGGTTGTGCATAGGCTTGTGTGTGTGGGGTCTGGTTTGGGCTCGTGGTCTGTACTGCATGAGGAGCGGCAGTGGTGGCAGGTGAAGGGTCCTTTGTTTGATTGCGGGGAGGTTGTGAAGCAGATGTTGTTGTGGCGTTCAGGGTCTTAGGCCAGGAGGTCCTTGGCGGTGTAACATGGATGGTGGGAGGCCAGGGGTTCTGGCACTGGGCGTGATGCAGGCGTGGACAGGCACAGATGGGTTTGCCTATGGCGTGCCTTCGCCACACTGGTGGCACGGCCGCGCAACAGCCTTCATAAGTAGTCCTTGGGGTGGGAGGGTCTGAGCAGGAGGCAGGAGATCAGGCAAAAACGGAGGGAGTGGGGGAGCAGAAAAATGGCAGTGGAGCAACAACTGCACAGCTGGACCTAACAAACAAAATACCAGCACAAAGTAATTAAAACTACAGAATAAATGGGAAAAGCTTGCCCAAAGATGACCAAAAAATGAGCAGGCAAATGAATAGTGGGCAAACAGCAGGCTATAACAAGAGGCTTTGAGTCTGGGAAGCCAAGTCCCGATCTCGAGGAGCCAGGCGGGGGAGAGGCACAGAGACCGGAGGACAATGGGCTACTGTTGGTGCCACGCAGTGGGCTCCATAAGTAGTCCTGGGGTAGTAAGGGCTGAGCAGAAGGCAAGAGATAAGGCAAAACTTTCTTGAGCGGGGGGAGCAGGAAAACGGCGGTGAAACAACAAGGGCGCAGCTGGACCTAACAAACTAAATACCAGCACAAAGTGACATATGAGTTTGGGTGTGAATGAAAGTGCAGAGTTGAAGGATTAATGCATGGTGAGCAATGTTCCCTCTAATTTTTTTCCTCTGTGTGCGGCAATGTAGGGTCTCTGTGCGCTGCAGCCATGGCTATGTGCGCCAGGAACCAGACTGCCCTTGTGCGCAGCGCCAAATATCACTCCAAACTTTTGCTTAAAATAACTGAAAAGACGGTGCATTTCCACACATACAACCCACGTTAAGGGGCTTAAGGCAGATTTGCACCAATGTGGCGCATTTCCATAAGCATAGATATCAAAGAATGTGGCCCTATCATGTTTATGCTGAAAAAAGCTTTTACATTTTTTTCCAGACTATCCATGATCAAATTTTACATGAATATCGCAAAATTAAAAAGGTGAGTAGTAAAGATTTACAAAGGCATGTGGGCTTTTGTTTAAGTATTCATGTTAATCACAGCTCGTGAAGGGGCTGTGATTAACATGAATACTTAAACAAAGGCCACAATTGCTCTCGCAGCCGCGCTTACAGCCCTGCCAAGTGTCACACATCTCGCGTTACACTAACACATTTTAAGTCACATTACCGCATGTAAAAAGATTGTCACGCAAATCAGCTTACTAAAAAGCTGAGTGTATTACCTGTTTTAATGCTTTGTAGAGTCGAATATTTTGTGAGGTTGTAGGCGGCGCACAGCAGTCAATGCGAGTGCTGTTATGCTTTGCTGGGACCGGGCTGGCTATTGGACTGTCTTTTGTTGGTGTTGCGTAGCGCAGGCTGACCTGGCTACCTCCCCCGGCACCAAAAGGTCAGTAGTAGTGCACACGTGCGTGCAGCCATGTGGCCTGCAAGCACAACGAAGTTTACTATTGTCAGGCAGTCCGTCAGTGTAGCTAAAGGAAGAAGTTCAGCAGGTGCGTCGTGTGGACAGACAGGGACTGAAAGGCTCCAGTCGGCGCAGGCAGGATATTTTCAATTTCAAATTCCTGTTGCAGCCAGCCTGGGCCACCTAGAATTGCTGCTGCCGGAATTAAATTAAAGGAAAAGGAGTGTCCTCCTCGGCACGTGCTGCCTTCCCATGCTTGTGTGTGGGGGTGGTGTTCGCTGGGGGCTGTGTCCAGTCACGGTGAGAGGAGGTACGTATTCCATGTTTGATTTCTGATCACTTTTTAGATTAAGTGCCAAAATTTAGCGCTATAATGCAGTGCGCAACATCACTTGTAAATTCTGCCTAAATAAAGAGACATTCGAGATTAAAATTGTCGATCCTGCATTGTTTTATTACAGCTTGTGCTAAAATGGGATTCTGGTTTAAACAAAGCAGTCGATGACGGAGATTCTCCTAAAGGATCAGAACATGTATTCCCAGTTAGCACCATCGCTTCCCGTTACAGGGCCTAAAGGAGCTGTAATTACCTACTTATAGTTATTAGAAAGTGAGATCTGGTCGACTGAGATCCGAGGTTGTTCCGGTATGCAGATATAAAAAAAAGTTGAACACTAGAAGAAATACAGCATGCATGGGGCAAAATAAGCTGTGAGGTAGTGTACAATTCTCCCTAATTAATCTGGTCCAAACAGGTAGAGTAATGCTTAACTGTGAATGCACTAGACATTGAAACAGATGTAGAAAATCCTGACCCTGCTCTGAAATAAAAAAACAGTCCTGCCAAGTATCACGCATCAGACGTGACACTAACGCATTTCAGTGTGGTGCTCTGCATCACCGCACTGAAATGCGTTGTCACGCATAATGCTCTATTACTTACCGGTAATCTTCATTACTCCGGGTCCCGTTGTCCTCGTCCCATTCATAACAAAGTGGAGATAACCATCTCCCGACAGAAAAAAACAAGAGGAATGCTGGGACCCTAATACTGCCCCTCCCACCGGGAGTACATAAGCAGTACTTACCCAGCATCCCTCCTGTACAACCAAGCCCACACAGGAAGGCCGGCCGTCCGGGAGGGAGGGAGGGGCGTATGAATGGGACGAGGACAACGGGACCCGGAGTAATGAAGATTACAGTAAGTAATAGAGCATTACCCCAGGTCCCTTATGTCCTCGTCCCATTCATAACAAAGTGGAGAATACCAAAGCAGAAAACCGGCCTTCCGAACCCACATGCACACCCAGGAAACCACCACAAAAGCAGCAACCGAAGGGAGCACCGAGAAGGGAGGAAAAGACCGCAGGAAGCAACCGGCCCGTCGCCCAGAACAGGGCAGCAGGGACCAAACAAGGACCGGAGACAACCCAGAAAACAGAAGGGCAGGGCCCCAAAAGAAGGCCACCAACCAGAGAAACCGGAGACAGGGCAACCCAAGACCCAAAGGCCAAGGCCAAGAAGACCCACCGGACAAGGCCGCCCAGGCCAGACCCACCAGGAAGGCACACAGGACCCAGCAGCCACACAGACACAGCAAACCGCGACAGCCCCGAAGAAGGCCAAAGAAAGAAGCCAAGACCGGCCAACAGAGCGCAGGCACAAGCACCCAGACCAACAAGGAAGGAGGAAAGCACAGGCCAGAAACCGGCCCACCCCACCAAACCGAACGACCCGGCCCCAGAGAGCCCAGAGGAGAAAGCAAAGCAACCCCCGCCGAGGAGGCCCAGGAACCAGGAAACCAGCATCCCCAGGGCCACCAAACGTCAAGCACCCAGCCCAGAGGGAGGAGCCGCAGCAAGAACCCAGGGGCCGAACAGGAGCGAGACCCCAACCAAACCTAAAAGGACAGGGAAGGAGACAGAGACTCGAAAACCCAGGAGGCCAAAAACCCCACAGGGAAGGAGGCCGCAAACCAAACCAGGAAGGCCACCAAACCCAGAACAGCAGGGGCAGAGGAGGCCAACCCAAAGACCACAGGCCAGAGACGCCCCCAGAAAGAACCAGCCGACAGCCGACCAACAAAAGAGAGGCCAACAAAGACCGGAAACCAACAACGAACAAGCCCAACAAGGGCGGGGACAGGGCAGGACCGGAGACCAGGGCAACCGGGAACACCCAGCAGCCCCCAAACCAGGAAACAACCAGGCAGGAACCCACCGAACCACAGAGGGCAGAAAAAACAGGAGCCAACAAGGCGGAGGACCGCACAGGCACCCCATACCCAGGCCAAGCACGCAGCAAGGGCAGGAACAGCGGAGAAAAAAAAAACGGCCCCAGGATGCACAGCACCCAGACCAAAAGCCCACAACGCCCGACCCCAGCAACGCCGGAGAGGAGGCAAGAAAACAGCACAAACCAGGGCAACACAAAAGGAAGCAGGAAGCCAGGACCACAGCCAAGCAACCCGCCGAAGCAGGAGGACCCGCAGGCCCAACCAACCCCTGGAAGGAGCCCACGCAGCGCCCAGGCCAAAGCAAAAGGCAGGGAGGACCAGGAACCCCCAGCACACCACTGCCAGAATATACAGAAGGTCGGAAAAAGAAACAGAGGAAACCGCCAAAGCGGAAACCAGAGGAAGAGCAGAGAAGGCAGAGGGCCAAGCAGCAGCAAACCCCCAGACAACCCACAGCCAGGAGGGCGGACCCCACAGAGGCAAGAGGAACACCACAGAATCGCACCCCAACCAGAGAAGGGGGGGGGGTGGGGCACCCAAACAGACACACCGGGAACAAAGCCCGGGGAAGCAAGGGAAGACAGGAGCGAGCCAGGACACCAGAACCAGGAACGCCCAGCAAAACACACCCCAGAGCCGACCGAAAAGCGACAGCACAGCCAGCAAGCCAAGGAGGAAAATCCGAGGCCACCCCGAACCAGCAGGAAGCCGTCACACCCCGAGCAACAGGAGGCCATCCAGGACACGCCAACCCAGAGGCAGCAAACACCAGGACCCCACACAGGTCCCAACAGGGGAACCGCAACCCAGGGGGACAAAGGCGCACAGCGCCCCGCCAGGACACACAAAGAGACAGGCGAGGATGCAGAGCCGAAAAAGGCGACCAACAGTCGCACAAAACCCGCAGGAGCGGGAAAGCCCTAGCAGACACGCAGCCAGGCACCCATGACGGGAACCAGACGAGACCAGGATCCCCCAAGGAGCAAACACACCCAGAGCGCAGACGGACCCCCAAGCGCAGAAGAGGGGAAACAGGAGCCACGCCAAGGACACGGCAGCAGCGAAAGACAGCCAGGCCCAAACAGCCACGGCACGAACCCCAGGGACCAAAAGGCGAACCGCCACCGGAAACACACCTCGGGGGAGACGCCAAGGAAAGGAAGAGCATGCGCCCAACCACACCAGCCGGAGAAGCCCACACCAGGCACCCCCAGGCGGCCCCAACCAGGAACAAACCAGGCCCGACCAGACGGAACCCCAGAGACCAGATGAGAGCAGGAACGTCGGCAGAACCAGGAGGGGCGGCCAGGAAATACCGAAGGAAGCCAAAGGCAAGCACAGAGAGTGCCAGGGCAGGAGCAACCAAAAAACAGAAGCACCCAGCAAGAATGAGGCAAGCAGCAGGAGACAGGACCAACCAGCCAGACCCCTGAAGCAACCCAAGCACACAGAAGGCCCCGGGACAAACACCCGAAGCCCCAGGCCGGAGCAAAGGAGAACATAACAGCCGCACAGGAGGCAGCACGAGTGACCCTGGAACACAGAGAGGCCCACAGAGCGGGACGGAAGCCCGCAAACAAAAACGCAAACCGGACCCGCAGGCAGAGGGGAGGCACGACACCAGGAAGCCCCAAGAGGAACCAGGCGCAGCCCAAGGGACGGGAGGAACAAAGCCCGGAACCAGAAGGCCCCGTGCACCAACCCCGACCAACCACGCAGAAGCCAGGAAGCGGAGGAGAACTCACAGCACACCCAAGCGGAGCAGAAGCCAAAACATAACAGGCAGCCCGCAGCGGAGGCAAGGCCCCCGAGAAAGGGCGGGCAGACAGACGGACCCAGTACCCCCAAGGCCAGGCCACAACACCCACACCAGAGACACCCCGAGAAGCAGGGACGCATAGGGGCAGAAAGAAAAGCGGGGACGACCCCGGTAGGCCAACAGGAACCCAGGGAGTCAACAGGACCCCCATGCAGCCGCCAAAGGAGCAGGAACACAGTCCCACCACCAGCCGGGGGCAGGGAGCCGCGGAGGAGCCCGGAGCAGGGAGGACCAGAAGCGCACCCCAACAGGCCGCCACCGAGGAAGCGAGAGGCGACCCCGACCCGAGAGCAAGCAGCAGAGGGAATGGCACAAGCAAGCAGGCAGGGAGAACCCAACACAGGGAATCCCAGGAGCAAGCACAGAAAGAGCCAGCGAAAAAAGAACCTGCCACCACAGCAGCGACAGGAACCCACGCCAATCCGGGGCAGGCAACCAAACAGAAAGTGCGAATGCCAAAAGCACAGAGAACCAGCAAACAAACTCAAAGGAGAGGAGAAAACCCCCCCCCGAACAGCGCCCCAAAAGAAAGTGGCAGAAGGCACGCGTGGCCAGGAGCAGGGGCACTACCCGAAGGCAGCGACCCAAAGAGAGAAGCCCCACAATACCAACAGGAACTCCCACTACACAGCCCAAGGTAGTGGAAGCACAGGACACTGCGCCGAAGTCGAGCTCCGAACCCAGAACCCCAGCGCTCGAGCGTCCAGCTCCAGCCGGAGAAGAGGAAGAGGCAGCGGCAGGAGACGTACCGGGCACTCCACCCGCCACAGGGCCGCCAGAAACAGCGAAAAGCCGCAACCCCCACCCCCGTATCCGCGCTCCGCAGGCGGGGGCGGGAGCCAGAACTGGAGCATCCGCCAGCAAAAAGGAGGAAGGAATGAGCACAGGACACGGAACCCCCACCAGGAAGACAGCGTCCCAGTTGAGAAAACCACTCCCCTACCGGCACCAACAGGGACAGACTCCCAGCAAGCCCAGCAGGCCAGGAGAAAGCCCAGGGAAAACCCCACGCCCGCACAGCCAGGCAGCCGGGCGAGGGAGAAGAAAAGCACCGCCACACCAGCCCAGCAGGAGCAGCGCCAGCACACCACGTCATTCTGTCGACAGACAGAAAAAAAGAACAGGAGGGATGCTGGGTAAGTACTGCTTATGTACTCCCGGTGGGAGGGGCAGTATTAGGGTCCCAGCATTCCTCTTGTTTTTTTCTGTCGGGAGATGGTTATCTCCACTTTGTTATGAATGGGACGAGGACATAAGGGACCTGGGGGTAATGCATAGTGGCAGTCTCAGGTGTACATGATGGCTGCAAACGTGAGTGTGGCAGCTGGCTGCAGGCACTGCCTGTGGTCTGCCTGTGCCGGCGCGCTGCTTCCGTGTTCTTGAGGCAGTGATCCCATCTAAGCCATGGCCTGCCAGTCCCAGGCTCTCTGCTACAATATATCACCTGCGGCCGCGGTGCCGCGCGGCTCTGAGTCAGCCTGCCTGACGTCAAGTCCGTTGCCCAATGAATAGCTAGGGCTCCGCAGGGGTATGTCACATCCTGCTGGCTCCGAGAGCGGGGAGTTTATTGTTCAGAAAGGCGCCAAGGCGGCCGTAAATAATTATGGGGCAGGCCGAGTGTGTTAATTAAATTTGCTTTTTAGTGGCAGCACGCGATCAGCTGCTGCAGTGCCAGTCGTATTAATAGCTGAAGTTCTTCTACCCTGTGCTATTTTTTATACTCTTTTGGACTGAGGTAAAACACTGGTCAGTCCTGAAATAGCTCACGGAAAACACATCTTGGTATCTGGTGAGATAGTCACTCTTAGAAAACATGTTTCCCCTGTAGCCCCTTTGAAACAATTTCAAGCATACAGTACCCCAGAAGCGGCTCTAGAAAGATGAGCGTTTCAGAAATAATAATCCCTAAGCGAGGGTGGGTGTTTGTTTTTACACAGCATCTGATACGGGCAGGCACCTGTTTCCAAGCAATCCTATTTTGTGGGTAACGGAGCTGAGTACATGAAGATCGGGTGATTTGACAAGGATCACACAATATTGATAAGTGGAGAGACAGACCGTGACTCACGGAGGTTTCCAGATTCTGTGCAGGACAATTTATTTTTGGGGCAAGATCTTAGAGCTTTTTATTGCTCAAATACGTGTAATTTCATATATTTACAATGTTTCCCTAGTCTTTGATACTTGATTTTGCGCACGAGAAAGTGTCACTCATATTCCTTGAAATGTCACTCATAATTGCACTGAAATTATGAAAATGTCACACCTAGCTATCTGAAACCTTGGCAGCTATGAAAAAACATGCTGTTCCTTCAAAGCTAGGTTTAAAGATTAACAATCTACATTCAAATGGGTGCAATTTCTGATGTTTCCTTGTCTTCATTGCTCGATTTTGCTCCTGAGAATGTGTCACTCATAGTCATTGAATGTCACTCATAATTTCACTGAAATTATGAAAATGTCACATAGGCAACCTGAAACCTTGGCAGCTATGGCTTTACTAACAAAAGAGTAGAGCAAGTTTAAAAACACAGTGTGTACTTTCTGAAAGTACACGCTGTGTTTTAAACTTGCTCTACTCTTTTGTTAGTAAAGCGCGGTGCGGGGAAGATGGCGGGCTTTTGTTTAAGTATTCATGTTAATCACAGCTCGTGAAGGAGCTGTGATTAACATGAATACTTAAACAAAAGCCCACAATCTGCCCCGCACCGCAAAATACAGCAAGTGCCTCAAGCCCCAAGCCAGCCTTACCTGCACTCCTGGCTCACGCTGGCAAAACCGCAGGAAGTGCCTGTTTTTCGCGCCGCTCTCTTTTTAAAGCGGCGGCGCGAACTCTCTCGCTGGATGTCCTGCGTGTGTGCGCGCTCCACTCACGGGAGTGCGCGCTCACGGGAAGAGAGGTGCGCGCGCGCGCGCACCTTATTGGGAACAGTGATGGTGAGTCATGTGCTTGTTTGAGTGATATTGCAGAGTGAGCTTTGTGAGAGACAGATGAGTCAAGTGTCACATGAGTGCAGGGTGATTAGTGTGCTTGTGTAAGTGCAAGGTGAAAAGCGTGAGTGCATGGTGAGTGGTGTGAGTGCAGGGTGATCACTGTGAGTGCAGGGTGAGTGGTGTGCTCAAGTGACCGCAGGGTAAGTGGAGGGAGAATGACATGAAATCATGGCAAGGGGCATATGTGCAGTGTGGTTGCTGTGAGTGCAAGTTGAGGGGTGTGCTCATGGGAGCGCATGGTAAGACGAGGATGAACGGTGTGATTGGAGGGTCACAGCATGAGTGCAGTGTGATCGATGTGAGTGTACAGTGAAAGTGACAAGTGAGTGGAGTGTCATGTGCATGCAGGGTGAGCGGTGTGCTTTTGTGAGAGCAGGGTAGGAGGAGGATGAATGGCGTGAGTGCATGGTGAACAGTGTGAGTGCAGTGTGATCATGGTGAGTGCAGGGTGAACATGAAAGTGAAGGGTGAGCGGTGAGAATGAGGAGGGAGCTGTCTGAATGAAGGATGTAGCCCCAGACACCTGGAGTAACTCAGCATTGTATTGATGGCTGGCGTAGGGTTTCAGATATAAGTTAAACTAGTGCTATTTTGGCATCAATCACGGATGGAAGGGTAGAGGAAATAAATAATATGCTGATCCTGCAACAAACTTTTGGTCTCCTGATTAGAGTTGATGGCTGATCGGATTTATACAGGCACCACCGGTATTTTGATGTCTCAGCCAGAACAAAAATAAGCAAAATCACCTAAAGCTGGTATTTTTAGCACTTATTTGTGCATACTTCAAACAGAAAATATAAATAGCACTTTTAAATGTGTTCTAGGGCTGCATTAATGATCCATGACTAATAAAGGTAACAATGACAGAAAAGTCATATTACAGTAGAATACACACCATTTTATTTACAGCCCTATTTAGTGTCATGGCAAGGCCTTTGCAGTGGCTCCCCTGTCTAGGGGAGCCATGCCTATGGCGTGATGCTGAGGCTCGAACCGGAGGTCGTGGCGCAGGTCGCTGCAACTTTGGGCAGGGTCAAGTGTGGCATTGGTTGGCCGGGGCATGGCACCCGGAAGCATTAGAATGCTTCTGGGGTCCTGCACAGGAACATAGTCAGCCACTCTACTTAAAAGGTGCCATGAGGCGGCGGCAGGTCTCTTTCCTGCTCACCATCTTGGACAAAACAGGACCCCGCGACTCCCCCCACGGATATCTTGGGGACGGCATGCTGCACTGCCGCAACACTGCAGCCACAGCCCTCGTTTGGTGCCACCAGGAGCTGCATGGGTTAGAGAGCTTGCTTTCTCACTCTTGAGGGCTGAAGATGTGAAGGGGGGCAAAGAGGCAAGGGACCTCTTTTTTGTAGTCACAACCGCCGCTTCCTGATTGTGGTAGGGGAAAGTTATGGGTTCGCTCCCTGGTGTTTTCAATGGTTCTGTGTTCTCAGTTAAAGGGATAGGCAAAGGTAATTGCATTGATAAATGTTCAAAATATTTTAGAACAAGAGACTTTGCAGGTTGGTGAGCAGGTTCGTGAGCTTTTTTGGATGCGGGGGAGATCACTGTTGTCTAGTGGTTAAGGTCTGGGTCTCTTACTCTGAAGGTTAAGTGTTCAATTTCCTGGGGCGTGGTTTCGCGCTGGAGAAGATGGCGGCGCTCAGCTAAGTTCCGCTGGAGTGCGGAGCTCTCTTCCATACCTGCAGCCTTTTTTCGCCAAACTTGGGAGCAGCTGCACTCCCCTATGTTGTCCCCGAAGGTCGGAGCGGCATTTTGAGCTGCTCCGACTTTGTTTACAAGCGTTATTGACCCAGAGCCGCAGTGGTGAATCCCTCTCCTCAGATGTGAGCGGCCGCCATTACATAAGCCTGCCACTCGCGTCCCATGGCTTCCAGGTGAGCAATTACCGGCGTATAATGAATTAAATACCAGGCAACGTTTTTCTCTTCTCTCCCTTCACAGCAATTATTCTCATTACAGCATATTTGCTATGCTTATTATGGCATTTTCATGAATGCCACATAAAAAGCTGTTTTTTCCTCTGCTGTTTTCACACAGCATTTTCTATATTGACATTGCCTTGCATATCACATGCTTTGGTTTCTGAATATATATTTTTTTGAGTACTTCCTTCGCTCTGGATATTGGTCACACAAGCTTATAAATATTTTTCCTTCATGTCTGCATGCTTCTACTTGTTGCTCATACAGCATATGGGCAGGCTCAGCCGTCACCAAAGTTGGCACATCGTCCTCTTCGTCACGCTACTATGGCCAGGGATATTTTAGCCTCTGTCAGGCCTTCATCTTCTGGCACAAAATCCAAGCGGGTAAAAAATGACCCCCCCTCACCCATTCTGTCATCACACAACCCTGTTCTTGACACTATTCTTGATGAGGTGAGGGGATTAAAATCTTTCATGTCCGCTACTAATGAGAAACTCCAACAAACTGAGGACAGATGGATTCATATGGAAGCGAAGGTGTTCGACATGGAGCAACGTATAAGTGATTTGCATGATGCCACTACCAAGATTCCTATCTTGGAGCAAGAGATCCAACGACTCAAGCTGCATACTGAGGATCTTGAAAATCGGAATAGATGTAATAACCTCCGTCTATATGGCTTACCAGGAAATTTTGAGGGGCCAGATCTTCTCCTCTTCTTGAAGAAGTTCCTGCCAGAGCTTTTGGACCTTCAGTATGATCCTCCACTGAACATTCAACGTGCACACCGTCCTGGTCGTTTTCAACCTCATTCTACTAAACCTAGAGGAATTATAATGTTATTTTTGGAATCCACAGATCTCATCCGTGTGTTAAAGGCAGCAAAAGAGAAACGTCGTCTTATATGGTCTGGCCACACCATTTATCTCTCTCAAGATCTCTCTAATGCCACCAATGCCAGAAAGAAAGAATTTCTTGCTCTTCGTCCACTAATGAGACAATTACATATTCATTGTGGCACTTTAGATCCTTGTCTATGTAAAATTACTCATAAGGGCACTACACGCTCCTTTGACGATCCTGTCAAACTAAAGTCTTTTCTCCAAAGTATATTGCCAAACTCTGTGGATACTTCTATCAAGTGCTCCTAATTTATTCTAAGTAAGTCCTGTTACCTTCACATTCTCTCTACCCCTTTCTATACTGTTTCTATATGGCTGTTATCTCATTTATATCGTAGTATGATTCCCTCTGCCGCTCTTCTTGCTCTTGGTGCTGTTACGTCCCATGCTTATTTCTTCTACTCTTCGTCTTAGATCTGGATCTCTTTCCTTGATCTATCGCTTTTCTTACCACCACTTTTTCTTCCTATTTTCTTAGTAGTTCTTTTTCTTTTTTTTATACTGTATGATGAATGTTCTTTTCTTTTTTACTTGTTGTTGTTTATACTGTGTTACATATTTTTTTAAATAAATGGTGTCTTTCTGTTTTCAGCAGTGTCCGTGTAGCATATCACCTCTATCCCTGTATTTCTCATCCCACTTCCCAATATTTGTAACGTTGTCTCGTGAAATGTTCGTGGTCTGGGATATCCTGTTAAAAGACAAAAGGTACTCTCTCACTTGCCCAGATTGAACTCACATGTTTCTTTTTTGCAGGAAACTCATTATAATGATGTAGAATCTCTTAAATGAAAACGACAATGGATAGGCCAAGTAATTTATGCTCCTGCGATCAATCGTAAAGGTGGTATTGATATTCTTTTTCATAAATCGTTGCATGTACAAATTTTATCAACTCAATGTGATAATGATGGACGTTGGGTAATGGCTAAGGTTATCATCCATAACAGGGACATTTTTTTATTTAATATTTATGGTCCTGTTAAACCGGATCCTGATTTCTGGAATAACATCAAGATTTTATTAGCCTCTCTTGACAACCCTAACATCATTGTTGCAGGAGATTTCAATCAGTGGTTAGACCCATTTACAGACAGACAATCTAAATGTAAATTTAATCCTGACAAATCTCACAAAGCATTTCAATCTGCCATTGCCACCTGTCCATTATTTGATGTTTGGAAAACGTGTAATCCTGACTCTTTTGAATTCACATTTTTCTCCACTTTTCACAATACTCGTTCTAGAATTGATTATATTCTGGTCAGTAAACCTTTACTTCCCTCCATCCAATCTTCTGAGATTGGCTCTATTTTATTTCGGACCATGTTCCTGTTTTTTCTTCATTTGACCTCTCTTTGAACAATCCTAAAACTGGTCGATGGAAATTTAATAACTTTCTTTTATCCGATAATAACGTCATATCTGAAGCTACCACCTTTATTAACGATTTTTTTTAAATTAACCAACCTTCAGACACATCTGTCCCCAACACTTGGGATGCCTTCAAGACCTCTTTTCGTGCCTTCACTATAGCATACACAGCAAGAAAGAAAAAAACCAACCATGACAAATTTACAACTTTACTACAACAACTCAAAACACTGGAACATACTTACTTTTCATCTAAATCCTCCTTGGTACTACATGAGTTAATTAAAGTCAAGTCTGCTCTTGACAAACTTGCCACCGTTTATGCCTGCAATATCCTTCTTAAAGTTAAATCTAAATATCACGGAGGTCAAAACAAAGCGCGTAAGATGCTGACCAATTTTTGAAAAATCAAATCTGAAAGTAAAAATATTGGTCCCATTCTAAATGAGCATACCAACAAAATGGTGTCCTCTGAAACAGATATTTCTGCCACTTTTCAAGAGTATTACCTGTTATTGTACTCTGATGACACGAACCCCTCAGAACAGAATATGCAGGCCTTTTTTAATGGTCTACCTAACCCCCCATCTTTACCTGAAAAATTTGATTTATTGGAAGCTGAGATAGCTCTCCAAGAAATAACAGATGCCATCAGATCCTTAAAAAAATCCAAGGCCCCTGGTTCTGATGGTCTTTCTGTTGAATTTCTTTCCGTTTTTTCCTCCATTTTTGCCCCTAAACGTCTTGAATTTTTCAACCCTTTTCTCGTAGAATCTAAGCCACTGGTTCCTTTCTAGAAGCCCTGATTGTCCTTATTCCCAAACCTGATAAAGATCACTCCCTTTGTAAAAACTACTGTCCTATTTCATTAATTAATTATGATTGAAAAATATTTGCCAAATTCCTTGCTTCTCGTCATGAGACTATTGTCCCGTTACTGGTCAACACCGTCTGGTTTTCTTAATGGCAGTCTGGCTGCTGACAATGCTAGAATGTTTTCTAATGTCATTGCTTTTGGTAAAAGACATCAATCCCCTCTAGCTGCATTGTCTCTCGATGCCAAAAAGTCTTCAATTGTATTAATTGGCAATTCATGTTTACTACTCTTCAATGGTATGGTCTCGGCCCCAATTTCATTAGATTTGTAAAATTATCATACCCTGCTCCACGTGCTAGTATTTTTGTTAATAACCATTTTTCCAAATATTTTCAGCTACATAGAGGTACACGGCAAGGATGTCCTCTTTCCCCTTTGTTATTTGTTTTGTGTTTAGAACCTTACCTTGAGCGCATTTGTGTTCATCCTCTTATCTCAGGTTTTGTACATAATTCCACTGAAACTAAACTATCGGCTTATGCTAATGATATTTTGGTTTATATGTCTAACCCCTTCTCCTCCCTTCCTCCCTTTTTACACGAAATTCATTTATACTCTAGCATCTATGGATATAAATTGAATTTTTCCAAAACAGAAGTATTACCCTTAAACCCCTCATGCTACCAATATATGTTCGCTAACACTAATTTCACTTGGTGTCCTACCAAAATAAAATATCTTAGAATATGGTTCCCCTCAACAGTTTCAAACACAATTAGTTGTTCGTTTAATGCCTTAATAACCACACTCCAGAGATTACTTCTCATATGGTCTCCTCTCCACTTATCATGGTGGGATAGGCTGGATACTATTACGATGATGATTGTTCCTCATATCCTCTATACATTGTCTATTTTACCTTTTAGGATTCCAGTTTCTTATTTCTCTCAAATTAATTCAATCTGCACCAAATTTCTATGGGATAATAAACATCCCTGTATTGCTTTAGCTAACCTCAAACGTCCCAAGAATGAGGTTGGTGTTCGTTTTCCTAATTTTAAATTATATCATTCTTTATTTCTAATTAAACAATCTTTTGCCGTAACTCATGAATTTGGTGATACTCCCATGCCACGATGGATTATATTAGAACGCTCTTTATTAAAAGATTTCTCATTTGAAAACATGATTTATATGTCTAACTGCACTTTTATATCAAATAACCCTATACTGAAATACTCCCAACAATTGTTACATAATGTATTTTCTATAGGTTTCGACCCTCGTCAATGTTTCTTGACCTCCTCTATTTGGTATAACAAATTTATCAAATGTAGACATAAATCATTCTACTATAAACACTGGAAGGAAAAGGGTATTATGTTTATTTATCAGCTTGTCCAACATAATTCTGTTATTCCCTTCTCCCAATTGCAATCACAGTATAATTTACTAAATTAGTTTCTCCATGAGTATCTTTTAATATCGTCTTCTTTGCAGTCTTGCTTAACAACTAATAACTTTCCCCCAACCTCTCCCCCACTTATTCCCACTGCACCTTTATACAACATCTCTCATGACTTTATACCCAAGGCTGCATTTCTCTATAAGATGTTGTTGTCACCTATCACTGAAAGATCCAAAATACCTAATGAGCTACTCTGGTAAGCTGATTTATCCATTTCACCCCATACCCCCTACTTGGGATACATTTTGGCTTAAACTATTTAAAACATCCAAAGCAGCTAATATTACACAATCTTAATTTTCCATTTATAACAGAGCTCTTATTACTCTGGGAATTAAATTTGATGCTGCACTATCCTTCAACCAGCAATCACTAGCAGTAGCTGGGACCTGCTTCCATATTATAAAATAACTCAAAAAGCTTTTTGATTTGCTCCCCATTACGGCCAGACAGGCAGTTGCTGTGGCCCTAATCACGTCAAGATTTGACTACTGCAACAGCCTTTATGCAGGTGCCAACAAGTCGGTCCTACATAAACTCCAAATGGTTCAACACGCAGCAGCCCGCTTAGTGCTAAAATGGCCCAGGAGATCATCTGCATCGGCAGCCCTGGAAGCACTACACTGGCTACCTATCCATAAAAGAGTTCTGTTTAAGATTCTGATAATCACCTTCAGAATCTTTCACTCCTCAGGTCCTCACTATCTTCGGTCCAGATTTGCGCGTTATGTACCTCTTCGGAGCCTTAGATCATCTAACGTCAATCTGTTAAAACCCCCAGCGTTTAGATATGTCTCAAAAGGAGAAAAATCGCTTGCAGTGATCGGCTCCAAAGCGTGGAACCAACTCCCCAACCACCTCCGTCATATCCAATCAGAAACGCTTTTCAGGAAGGCCCTAAAAACCTGGATCTTTTCAACCTCTGATGCTCTATGCAGAGCACTTATCTAACTCTTTCTTTCCACCCTCAGCTACCCAGTTTTGTTCCAACCCAGCGTTCCGCTTAGCACCATGATGCTCCCCGGAGTGATAGTTGCGCTTTACAAGTGTCCACTAACATAACATAACATAACATTACTTCTGAATGTATATCTAAGTTCTCTTCCACCTCCTCTCCTTTATGCTGGTCTTGTTCTTCCTTCACAGGGACTTTAATTAACCAATTATATGATTGTTCCAATGTGTTGAAATTTTGGGAATCTACCTGTTCAAAATGTCTAGAAATATTTCAATGTAATATTCCATTTTCAACGCAAAATGTTTTCTTTGGTACTGCTTCACAGATTTTGAAAATATTTCCCCTAAACCTATGTTACTTGATCTTTTCATTGCTATTGCATTTAAAGTGATCCTGTCTTGTTAGAAAGATACCTTTAAATTATCAACATTAACATGGTGGAATTTTATATGTGATGAACACAGAATTGCCAATGTTTCTTCTATCTCATTATCCCAGAAACTTAAATCTGATCTACTGTGGCTACCTTTCACTTCATATCTCTTTGTGCATACACCTATATCTTAGCTACTATATTATTTTTATTTATATATATATATATTTTTCTTTTTTCTCTCTTCTCTCTCCCTTTTCTCTTCTTTTTTCCCCTCTCTTTCATACTTCATAGTTTTACAACATAATATGATATATATTTATCAACTGGTATTGCTTTTTTTTAATTCTCTAAATTACTTGACTATGTTCTATTTCTCTTGACTAGTTGTTCTTTATTATCAATATTTTATTGATGTTATTGTTAATGTTCTTTTCTCTAAAACTCAATAAAAAATTATTAAACAAAAAAAAAGTGTTTAATTTCCAGATTTCATTAGTTCTAAGCGCCAAGTTAAAAGGTAATTTCTTATGGGATGCTTGGGCCGCCTTTGTAGCTCACGGAGTTGGTTACTGGCCACGTGTGTAATCGAGCACCTTTGTGGCAGTTTGCATGTTCAACGTGCACTGACTGGTATGAAATGAGCGCGCGAAGCACGGATATTGTTAAATGTAAGCCGCAGGTCCACACCTTTCACGATGGGCATGGTTCCATTTGGCTGTTTTTGTCAGCAACATCCTGCAGAGGTTTGTTGCTGTATGTTTTCCTTTTTAAAGAAAGTCACAAAGTGACCTACTATTTGCTGTAAACAAACTGCACCAGGTTAAAATGTGTCCTATTCCCTACCAGTGACTTGCATGCTAAGCCCAGAAATCCACTTACAATGCAAAACAGTAAGCAATGGCTTCCTTCTATTGGTTGGTTTTGTTAACCTGCATGGAAAAATCATCTCAAACTGTCCCTGAACACCAGAGACCTTGAGCATCACCAGATTCAACTTGGCCCTGAAAGAGGTTCATGTAAAAATGAAAAGCAAATTACGCACAGAGGGCCAGATGTACCACCATTTTTTGCGGTGTCAAAGGGGCATTTGGGCCGTTTGCAACTTCAAAAAATGGATGCACAATGTACTAACCCTATTTTGCGAGTCGCTAATCTATTAGCGACTTGCAAAATAGGGTTAGCGACTCGCTATTAGGAAGGGGCATGGCAAGGGCGTCCCTTCCTAATAACGAGTGCAAATGCCATGTATGAGTGTTTTGCGAGCGCATTTGCAGTTGCAAAAAACTCGCAGTTTACCACCTACTTCAAGTAGGTGGTAAACCATTCGCAAACGGGAAGAGGTCCCCGGGGGACCCCTTCCCCTTTATGAATGGGTGTGCAAATATTTTTCAAGATCAGGCAGTGGTCCCAGGGACCACTGCCCGCCGTTAAAAAATGAAACAGAAAAGTTTCATTTTTCTTTTTTAAATGCATCCTGTTTTCCTTTAAGGAAAACGGGCTGCATTAAAAAAAAAAACTGCTTTATTGACAAAGCAGTCCCAGACATGGTGGTCTGCTAACCCCAGCAGGCCACCATCCCTGGGAGTGCTAGCCATTCCCAATGGGGTCGCAAATTGCGACAGCCTCATTAATATTCATGAGGCATGCAAATTGCGACCCCACTGGGAATCGCAAACAGTGTCTGAGACACTGTTGTACGTTGAATTTTGTGAGTCGCAAATTGCGACTCGCAATTTGCGAGTCGCAAAATTCAATGGTCGTACATCTGGCCCAGTATACATTAACATGACATAAACTGCAATACAGAAATAGCAGTTTGACTTAAATAAATAAATATTACCATGCAAATTACAAGCTCATCTTCTGGTGAAATGTGGTGCAAGTGCAGTCTGGTGGCTTAGTGAACTAATACGTCCATGGTAGAGGGCCTGTGTTTGACCTCATGGTCACAGGTTCATATCCTGGTGGGTCTACTCAGTCTTTCACCCTTCTGAGGTTGATAAAATGAGTACCATTATCTGTTATTCAGTGCCAAGATACCCTTCTGTGTGAACGTGTACTTTACAAATATACAGGTTGTTATGTTGGGCAGGTTATAAGCCCCTAAGAGATTTCAGCGTTTGCAATCAGGTGTGAAAGGTGAGGCTCACATGTTCGTGTACTGGTCAATTGATTCAGTCTTGAGTCCTTCATCTTAATTATGCAAAAACACTGAAACTGGGAAATTATATTAATAAACTTTATTGTCGTTTGTAAAAGCTGCGGGATTGTTAGTCCCGTGTAAACACCAGTTATTTTGTCACCCTCCTTCCTCTAATCTTTTCTTAGAATGCACCATTCTCATGTTGATTGTGCCTCTCACAATGTTTGGTGAGAAATCCGGTTGAGACTTTCGGATTAGCGGGATAGTATGACTGGTGAGGTTAGAAGGGCTGGGCATGATGCTGGCAGAACAGGTTGTAGTCCCTGCCGAACCTGGCAGCCGTATCAGTCTTGGCACAAAAGACCCCTTTCTCTGGCATGCTGCCACCTCAGAGGCCTTGGAGCAGGAAGGAGAGAGAGAGGTGTCATACCTAGACAAAGATTCTGAGCGTAACCACTCCGAAGAAAACCGCAATGCCAATGTAGAAAGTAGATGCAGCTTTCTGAGTAACCTCTGTCATTTGATAATAAATCATGTCAGACAGGCAACCTGTAGACATCACCAGATGTTTTACAACACCAAGCTTGTGATTCTATGGTAATGCTCAGATGTGGAAAAGCAAGGAGAAGTGTTGGGCGTGAACTGACTTTACTGCTGTAAACTATCTTTGGGAACACACCACACCTATGGAATTCTAGTAACGCATTCAATACAGCAGCTCACTTTCATTGTCCCCTGTAGTTGGCATAGGCATCAGCCTATAATTGCATGCAGACGGGAGTAGCTGAACCTGTTATACTAGAACTGTTGTTTGCACAAGTACCTACTACCAAATGCTCTCGTTGGGTGGCTGAGTGTAGCAACGCAAGGTTTGTATCTGCACACCTCCCTCATTAGGAGGCCTTCATTTGTCACGTTTCTTATCCGTCTGGCCCATTCATCTATAATTTGGGCATGTATGTTGGCACTTTTATAGTACGCACGTCGCACGAGCCTTCTTTGCTCGTATTTAGCGTTGTTCCACTATAGCTGTGCGTGGCTCGATGTTCTCGCACAGTGGCCGTCGCAAGAGGGGTCTTAGGTTCAACAACATCTGCAAAGCGTTTTTGGGGCGGGGCGGATAGTTTATTGTGATGGTGAGAGGGAGCAAGGAATGTATTGCCATTTCGGTGAACAGCCTTTCTTTGCAAAAACTCAAGAAATAGCTGCTGGGCCCTAGTAGACGTACAATTGACCGTACTTAGCTTTGTCACCTTCGGAAGTTCCCACATGACACTGGTGGCAAGTGAGTTGATTTGATCTAAGCTTTTGCAAGTTTTTTGTGACCTGGTCTACTCATAGCAGCAAAATTAGGTCATCGTAAAGGGAAGGAAAATATGTAAACCCATTAAACCGGTAAGATGAAGGACCAATGGGACATCAGGCACAGGTTCCATCCATCGGCATTCATTTTCTGCATCTCGCCCAAACCCTCTGCCACCATTCAATGTACTTAGAGGATTCTCATACTGTGTACATCGTTGATAGGTGTTGGGAAGGAAAACACAGGGATTACATGGCTGTTAGGTTTTCAGATTGCTTATGTGTTACATTCTCATAGTTTGTGTATTTATGAGTGGCATTCAGCAACCAGATGTGTGACGCTTAGAGTGACACTCTTTCGCGAGTAAAGCAAGCAATGAAGTCTATAGGAAGGGATACATTTCAGAAATTACACTCCTTTTGAGCAACAATCAGCTCTAAAAGGATTTTGAAATTGCTGCAGTGCACTCAGGAAATGTTTCGGGACATAGGACCCACGCGGTGTTCCTCAAGCACATGCCCTCTTATTCGGCTCCATGTGCGAGAGGGCCAGGGGGTATACCTATCAAATCGGGATGGCCAGTTCTTTCCAAATGGCTCCCCAAAGTCATCAATTGTTTGGCCCCGTATAGATTGGGACAGTATTCCCAGTAGCGGCTGCTATAGGGCCGTGGTGGAGGGGCGGGCGGGGAAGGTGGGGCAGAAAGGGGGGGGGTTAAAAAAAGAAAATTGGACTTACCTGACCGCCGCTGCCTCTCCTCTGGTCTTCTTACTTTGATGAGGCAGGAACAGGAAGGAAGCACCCAGGCTCCCTAGCCAATCATGGCACTGCTGATTGCAGCGTGGTGATTGGTCTGAGCGCAGTGGCACACTCAGAGAGGCAGTGGGAGCCTGGGCATGTTCTCCACCCAGGCTGTAATACAGCCTGGGTGGAGAACATGCAAAGTGCACATGATGGTTTGGCCAGCCCGAGACGGCCAGCCAAATCGTCATGTGCACGTAAGTGCACATACCAATCCTCCCCCTGCTGGCTGACAGCCCAGCCCCGCCCCTTAATCAAAACAGTGCCAGCCCAGTAGCGTAAAAATAAATTGAAAATATTGGTATGTTATTATCATTTTATTTTTCATGTGGGGCGACGCCACTGGGTATTCCATTCTAACAGTGAATGTGCATCTACTGATGTATTATCTCACTGACCACAAAAGCATTGTTGCCTTGCAAATGGCAGAGATAAGTAGCTAGTCTGTGAGTAAAGTAACCATGAATTGATGTGGCCGGAATGCAGCTAACCCACACTTCCTCTCCATAAGTATCTGCCAATCGCTTAAAGTGTGTCACTTGGCTAGCTGTAAGTCAGTTAAAGCGAGGACTGCGGGGGGGGGGGTCACAGTCTCTGCGTATGGATTGTGCCTTATTATTGATGAATTTAAGCCACTACCATATCTTGGCCTTTGGAATCCCAACTCTTAACTTCTGAGGAATGGGCGGCATTTCATGTTGTCGGGGAGCTGAGTCTGTCTTTGTCCTGAGTCTTGTACAGGCATGGATACATTATGACAGTGCCCACCACTGTGGACCTCGGCAAGGAAAGCCATCAGACTTCGAGGACTGCATGATGCAGCAGTACGAACGTTATTGCCAAGGCCGTGCACATTTGCATAGCTCAGGGAAGCCTACATCGACTCTATGTGCCAGCCTGAGTGCAATGCTTCTCATGACGCCTCGCAAAATGTCGTTACAGCCCTGTTGGAGTACCCCAGCGCTGAATAGCCTCATTGTCCAGCTACGTCTGGGGATATTTTGAACTGAGTTGGACTTTCTGATGGGCGTCTCTAGGCTCCCCCAGGGGGAAGGCGAGGCTGTTTTCGCAGCCGTTGGGAGACTGCCTGGCATCTAGGAAGGCGACTCTTCAGCAATAGTAGGTGGTGGTGGGCAGTTGAATCTTTTTTTCTGGCTTTTCGTATCATTTCCCATGCGTTGCCCATTTTCCTGGTCAGTCGCACAGGCCAGGTCTAGGCGGAAGCTGGGACACTGCCACACATTTGAATTGGGGCTGCCACTGTGGTGGTAAGGATGCGCTAGCTGGGCTGGTGGTGCAAAGAGCGGGCAGGTTGGGAGCTGTAAGCTACAAGCGCTAGGTGAGCTTAAGCCTGTTTTAGGTGTCTGCCTCCAACTCCTTTTCTCTCTTTTGTATTCTCAGGTTGGTGCGGGTGAAAGATGTGAGGGGTTGAAACAGCAACTGGATACCTCATCGGCTTCTGTGGACATGGAAACGGAAAGGGTTACAGGAGTGCTTGTGTGGAGCCACTCGCACATGAGGCATTGTTAAGGTTTGTCTACCCCACAGGTGGTTACGCAGCCGGGCAGAGGAAGCAGGATGCTGGCTGACCTTTCTGGTGTTCAAGGAGGGCTGCACTTGGCCCAGTTGAGGATTGCATTGGGCAGACTCTTGACCCAGGGTTTTTTTCTATGCTCCTAGGGAATATTATGGTACATCCTGTCAATAATGCGTTAATGGAGACTTAACAGACAGACTTGGTTGCATTTGGAGGTGGGCTGGCGGGCAAGTTTCCTTAGGCCGAGATAGCATGGTCAAACATCGTTCCCAGGTTGCATTGGAGAGGTGGTAAATTGGTCGGAGCCCTCAATGATTCTGCGCAGCTAGTAAACAATAAGATGGGTAAGTAGTTTAGGTCGGCTATGTTGTCTGCTATTCCTGAGCGGTCTTCTGCAGGATGCGGTGCACCCGTCAAAGAAAGCTACAAAATGTTCTGGAGAATTAGTGCACGTGGTTGGTTCATCGCCCTCGCTTTGGTGGGGGTGAGGCCAGATAGTAGGTGAACTATGCTGGCCTGTGACGGGTGAGGTCATGATTGGTGGGACAGTTCGGGTCCAGGTAAGTCTCCCTTTTAGACCAAAGAAACAGCGGCAACGCTGGACCCTCCAAAGGGTGCTGGCAGCAAGTCAAAAGAAGGTTGCATTGGCGCGGGGGGTTGGAGGTGGTTGTTGACACAATACCCTTACCGTGCACCCAAAAATTTTAAATTACAAGTTACTGTGCATTAAAAGTGACAAATTGTGTTTTTCCCTCTTTATATGTTTTAATAAATTTGGCCTCTGGCTTTACGACTCTTAACCTAAAGAACTTGCTTTTATAGTCATGGTCTCTGACAAGGGGTGTGATAGCGGTTGGGGGCTATGGGGAGGGGGGGGTTTCCCCAAGGGACATTGGCGACTACCTGACCGTATGCAGAGGCTCGACCATCTAGGGGGAGCCGTGCCTATGATGGTGATGCCAGGTCCCGAACCGGGGGTCACGGCGCAGGTTGCGTGGACCTTTGGGCAGGGTCAGGTGCTAGACTGGTTGGCCAGGGCATGACACGCGTAAGCATTAGTATACTTCCGGGGTAGTGCACAGTGACATGGTCCCCCACCCCTTAAAAGGTGCAACGAGGTGGCGGGCTGGTCTCTTTCTCGCTCGCCACCTTGGACACAACAGGACCTCTCTACAACCCCCCATGGATATCTTTGGGACGGCAAGCTCGGCTGCTGAAACTCTGCAGCCACAGCCCTCGTTTGGTGCCCCCAAGAGCCAATTGGGTTGGAGAGCTTGTTTTACCCACCCACCATCCCCAGAGCAAAGGGCACTGGGTTGGGGGAGTGCTCAGTTCTTGTGGCTTAGTAGGTGGGGCAAATGTAAGGTTTTGCACTCTAGCTTGGTAAAGTCATCTGGGCTTTATGGGGAGTCGTGGTAATGGCTTGTGTCATGTCTAACACACCTTTTTTTCTCTTTCCGGTCACTGTAGTATGTCGAAGCTATGTTGGTTCTTTTCTTTTGCAGGTCAGAATAATATGTCGTATTTATGTTGGTTGGCTGGTGAGGTCATGATTGATGGGACAGTTTGTGTTCATGTAAGGTCCTCTTTTAGACCAAAGTAACAGCGGCAATGCTGGACCCTCCAATTCGAAAGAAGGCTGTAGTGGTGCGGGGGGGTTGGGGCAGATGTTGACACAATACCCTTATCTCACACCTACCCTCGCATGCACAGTGGGTGCAAGCTAGCACAGGCCCTTGGGGGGAGGAAGATGGGTGCAGGGGGCGCCCGAGGGAGGTATCCTAGCGTGCAGATGGGACCCGTGCACAGGGAGGGACCCATCTATATTCATTTGGTATTGGACAAGGGGTTCTAAGAGGAAGGGTCCTGGAACCAATCATGATCTCACTTTGGGAAGATGTTTGTTATGGATGCACAGGAACAATTGTGGAAATACAGATTTTATAATGGACGTAAGATCCTCCATTTTATATTTTTGTAGCCACCATTTTGTGGTAAGCTTTTCTTAGTTTGTCTCCTCAGCACAAAATAATGTGCTCCTTTCAGCTACACAGAACAATGTGGATACGTCAAAAGACCCCAGAGCATATGTTTGTTCTCTACTTACTAGCACGCAAGTAGGGCAGGATGCATTTAACAAACGGTCAATGATTAACATTCCTATTCACTGATATCACATGTATTACAGCCAGCTGCATAAATTGCTTATGTCTACAAATTATTGTTGATACAGGACGTGCGACCTTTTGTTCCATATCCAGATGATTAATCAAGTGAGCGCCTGACTCTGTAACCACAGGCGTGTCTATGTTTATATGTCTGACGCAAGTTATGTACAGTTCTGCTTTATTTCTGTTGACCACGGGATTACTGATGAGTGGTGGGAGTTAATGAGTAATCCTTATATATATATATTTTGCATGCCATGTATACATATTTCCAGAGGTACTGGTCCTGACTAGTACATGATATCATCCTGGGATTATTAATCATCCTAGGCAGCTGCTAATTTTTCATATCCATTCCCACCTACGCTTGTTCCAGCAGAAAGATATATAAGGCTGTCTATGACTGTGTAAGTTGTCCACTTCTCTCATAGCCACATGGAGCTGTGAGGTTGTGTACCCGCTTGAGCGAAATAAATCTTTTTATGTTACAGTTACCTCCGACTGCTGGTCTTCCTTGTTATAGGTGTACCTGTGGGAGGTTGGAGAAGGACCACTTCCACAAATTGGCGACTCTGGTGGGACCTCTCCGTGGGACATCCAACGGCTAGCTAAGTCCGTGGTTGAGAGGTGCGATTGAGGACCGAAGGATCGTGGGGGCCCCTGCACTAACGAGACGGAGTTTCTCCGCAGCTGCCATCTGAAGTCCCGACTGGCCTCTTGACACAGGATTCCCCGGCAGAGGTCCACGAGCTGATCCCTTTTGAAACAGACGTGTTGTCCGAAGACCAACAGTCGGACGATTTGAGGACACCACAGATTGGTGAGATTGTTCTGTTGCATGTTTTGTTAATTAAGTTTGGTTACTTAAGTTTGTTGATTAGTTTGGTAAAATAATAGTTATAACTACGAAGTACTAGGAACAATGAAGAAATGCATTTCTAAAACGTTCTGTTGTATAAAATCAGGTCACCGGTTGGACGAAAGTGTCCCCACTCCTGTTGAAGACAGTCCTGGTTGGATATTAATGATAAAAAAAGGAGTGAATGTGAATTTATACAATAGAATATGGCATCAGTATACAAAAAAAGATAAGGAATTACAATTTCCTATTGACGGTACCTTTGATTTAGCTAAATTACAGTATTTACAACAATGTATGATGGAACGGAAGGTCCGACCCGCTATGTTTGAAGTATTTCAAACATGGGAGAAATCTGCCAGAACTCGGAATATGAAACAAAAACAAGATAGGGAACGAGAGAATAGAAAAACAACCATGGCTAAAGTAGCAGAATATAATAATATAAAAATAAACGAAAACATTGAACAGCATGACAGAGAGTTTAGGATGAAAACAGAAAAATGTTTTGTTGCGATAGAAAAAAGAAAGTGCCCTCCTATCGATGAAGTATTAGAAGATTTGTTAGATAAACCTCCCCCGTATAATATTGTCCAGATTCCTGCCCCAGGTCCCGGGGCTGGGGGTCCACCAGCTACTCAGCAAGCGCCCCTCCTGTTGTGCAGGCTCAACAGGTAGCCACTCCTGTTACGCAAGCCCAGCAAATAACCCCTGTTACTAATCTTCAGGGTACACAGGGAGCGGTAGGTTACACCCCAACAGTACCGTCCGCTCCAGCAACATTATCCTCCAGCACCACGCCCCCAATGTTCACAACACCATTTAGCACACAAAGTCACTCCCCTATAATAACTATGCGGAGACCGGACAACTGGATAGATTCCCCTCACTCTAGGTCACCAATTAGGGACAGACTGACACCAGACACGCAGGTTAGACACACACGATTAGGCCCTTCTGAAAAGAACGCTATAAAGAAAATGACCAAGAAATGGATGGACCAAGGGGATATAACTAAAAGAGAAGCCTGGGAAACGTTTGAAGGGATGCAGGAATTAAGAGCCAAAAATTTCGTTATTAATAGTATGGTGACACGATTGTTTGATCACTGTTACCTCTTATTAGAGGATAGTACCGTTGTTTTTACGTCACCAGAATGGTTAAACAAAGTATGGAGGGATAGTGAGCACTCCACATTAACTATCGCACAATGTAAAAGTGCATTTAATGACTGTTATCAGTTCCAAAAGGAGCTAGATATCATTATATGTGGTGCCACACAAAAACATATCCACCAACATTATGGTCCAGAACCTAGTGGTGATACTTCAGCTTACCCTATGAGAGAGGTACATCCAATTGCTGATCCAAGGCCAGGGAATCATCCCCCTATCCCGCAATATGTTCATACTCCTTGGACTAGGGCTGATTTATTAGCCATGAAAAAGGAGTTACCTGATCCTAGAAAAAATCCGAGGCTCTTTTATGAGCAACTTGAATCCGCCATTAATTTAACACCCATGATACTAAAAGATATTGATTTTTTGTTTGATTTCTTGGTACCTCAAGAAATATGGCGTCCAGTTAGGGATAATAACTGTGCAACTATTCACTGGCCAAACATAGTCGCTGATGATAATGGTAGATTAGCAGGAGGAGCCGTGCCACCATCCTTAATAGCCTTACCACGGCATATTATAACACGTATGCAGGAAATATTGCCCAGAGAAAAGGTGGATTGGGATAAAATGACGGCATGCAGACAGAAGGAGGGAGAGGAAGTTACCGATTTCTTTAGTAGAATAGAGGAGGTTTTTAAAGCATACAGTGGGCAAGATATACAGACTATACAAGGGAAGCGTATCTTTGCTAATCAGTTTGTTCATAATCTTCTACCTGACTTATCAGATAGTATAAAGACGTACGAAAGCACCTGGACTGCTAAAGATCCAGCTGAATTATTGACCATGGCCTGCTACTATGAGAATAAGAGAAATGCAGAAAAGGGAAAAAAGGATAAGCAAATGAAGGAGTTAAAAACAAAAGCATTGATGCAGCAAGCTTTTCCTGATAGGGGAAGGTCAAGAGGACGTACAAACTTTCAGAGGGGAGGTGGACGTAGTCGAGGGGTTGGTCGAGCTGCTTCAGCTCCGGCGCAACAGAGAGCAGGGTTAGGCTACAATACATGTGCCTATTGCTATCAGGAGGGTCATTGGAAGAATGAGTGCCCTTCGTTACAGGGCCAGGGTCAGACTATGAGAAATAATGCCAATACTTACAGAGGGAACACAACTCCCCACGCAGACAGAGGAAGAGGTAGAGGACAACAAAGAAATTATAATGACACCGACCAGACAAATTATTTCGACCAAAGGAATAATGCGTATTTTACACAGGATTATGCGCAGGATGATGATCATCAGGATTGGACCCAATAGGGATGCCCAGGAGAGGACAGGGAGCGAGTGCAAATACCAGTAGATTCTTCAGGGCCATATGTAACAATGATGGTTGGAGGTGAAGAAAGAGTGTTCCTTCTAGATACTGGTGCCACTAACACATCTATTTCCCACCGCTTGCTCCCCCATGCTCCTCTCTCGGGAAAATTAGATAAGTCGGTGGGATTTTCTAATGCTGTTGTAACAAGCCCCATTTCGCGACCATTGGACTTCACTATAGGCCCCATAACAGGGAGCATGCCCTTTGTATTAACAGAGAAATGTTCACTTAATTTACTAGGTTTAAAGGCTTTAAAAATGATGCATGCTACCATATATTGTACACCAGATGGTGTTTATCTGACTTGCAAGAAATCAGCACTATCTAAGCAGTATCTTGTTGCAGACAAAAATACCTTACCACCTGAACTTCGGGATATTGATCCGAAGTTGTGGGCACATGGACCAAACGATGTAGGAAGAATGGATATTGAGCCAGTACATATTAAAGTAAAACAAAATGTTAAATTACCCCGCATTCCCCAATACAAAATGTCAAAAGAAGGAGAGGAAGGATTGAAATTAGTGATATCAGACTTGCTGCAACGACAAATAATAAGAGAAGTCACAAGTAGCCTATGTAATAGTCCCATTTTACCTGTAGTTAAACGAGATGATGGAACAGAACAGGTCAAATATAGGATGGTTGTTGATTTGAGAGCCATTAATAAAATAGTGGAACCACAATATCCTGTTGTACCCGACATTACTGCAATGTTTTCGTCTGTACCACCTTCAGCCCAGTGGTTCACTGTGATTGATCTAAAAAATGCCTTCTTTAGCATTCCCATACACCCAGATAGTCAGTATTTGTTCAGTTTTAGTTTCCAAGGGAGATCCTATCAATTCTGTCGAGCTCCACAGGGGTATACAGAAAGCCCTAGCATTTATAGCCAGGCATTAAAAAGACAACTGGATAACTGTATTATGCCATCAGGTACGGTATTACTGCAATATGTTGATGATTTATTAATCACCGCTGAAACAGAAGATATTTGTAAGAAGGCTACGCATGATGTTTTAACATTTCTCGCTTTGCATGGACATAAGGTTTCGCCAGCTAAACTACAGTATTGTCGACAGGAGGTAACCTATTTGGGTCACCTCTTGTCGAATGGGGGAGGAGGCTTTCACCTGCCAGAATACAGTCCATTCAGAACATTTCAAGACCTAGAACTCAAAAGGATGTTCGTGCATTTCTGGGAATGGTCTCCTTTTGTAGGCAATGGGTACCAAATCTTTCTTTTCTGGCCAAACCATTATTGTCCTTAACTCACAAAGATGTGCAAGATCCCGTCCCTTGGGAGAAAGAACATCACGATAGTTTTATGGCTTTAAAATCTGCTCTATGCAATGCACCTGCTTTAGGTACGCCAGACTATACTAAAAGCTTTGCATTGTTCGTACATGAAAGAGAAGGGTGCGCAATGGCTGTACTAACACAGAAAAATGGAGAGAAGAATAGACCATGTGCCTATTTTTCTTCAACATTGGATCCGGTAGCCAGAGGCCTACCGAACTGCCTAAGAAATATTGCTGCGGCGGCTGCTGCAGTAAAACAGGCAGACTCTATTGTACTAGGACATCCCGTTATGGTTTATGTCCCTCATTCAGTGGACATACTATTAAACAAAACCAAGACGCAGCATTTAACTAATGCTAGATTGACTCATTATGAACTAATATTAATGGCTACTAATGTGACCTTGCAGCGGTGCAACACTATAAACCCAGCTACTCTGATGCCTCTCCCTTCGGAGCAGGATGAAGTACAACATGATTGTGTGATTGTCACTGAAACTGAAACGAAAGGTCGAGTAGATTTGGTAGATGTACCTCTGTCTAAGGTCGATGGAACACTATTTGTGGATGGCTCTTGTCTAAAGAGACCAGATGGAACCACCTCGGCAGCCTATGCAATAACAACCAATAAAACAATTGTTGAAACATGTAAAATACAACAGATGTCTGCTCAGGCAGCTGAATTAATTGCTCTAACTAGAGCATGTGAACTTTCAGAGAAGTTAGTGGTAAACATCTACACTGACAGCCAGTACGCTTGGGGGGTGGCTCATAACTTTGGACGCTTATGGGCCGAAAGAGGGTATATTACATCTGGAGGTGCTAAAATACAGCACGGCACCTTGATTACAAGATTATTAAATGCTCTTGCATTACCAACTAAGTTGGCTATCATGAAGTGTAGTGCACACAAGATAATCACAGACCATGTAGGCCAAGGAAATGCCTTTGCCGATGAAACAGCAAGGCATACTGCATTAAATGAGTACACGTTAACATATGTAGTGTCGAGTGCAGATGAGGAGACGAAAGAAGTTGATCCTTACACGCAGATAAGGGAGATTCAAGCTTTTGCAAGTGAAGAAGAAAGAAAGCAGTGGGTAAAGGAAGGTTATTATTTTGACACACATCTTGGGGCTTGGATGAATACACTTGGACAGAAATGGGTCCTGCCTGATAGTTTTCTCTTGCCCATACTTCAGATGGTCCATGGTCCTGCACATTTGGGAGCTGACGGGATGACAAATACAATTGAGAAAATATGGGAGAATAAAAATATAAGAAAGACAGCTGTAAAACTTTCTAAAAATTGTATGATCTGTGCTCTTCATAACGTGGGAAAAGGGATACAAGTACCACCTGGTCATTTCAGATTGCCAGAATATCCATTTGAATGTCTTCAGATGGACTTCATCGAGATGCCCCCTGCCAATGGGAAACAATATGTTTTAGTTGTCATATGCAGTTTTAGCAATTGGGTGGAAGCATTCCCTTTGAAAGATAATACCGCCTTGAGTACAGCAAAAATGCTGCTGAAAGAGTATTTCCCTCGCTACGGCTTGCCCAAAAGTCTGTGGAGTGATAACGGAGTACATTTTTCGAATAAAATAATGGATCTAGTATGTCAAGGACTGGGGCTAAAACAGAAATTCCATTCAATTTATCATGCAAAATCAGCAGGGCTTGTAGAGCGTTGCAATGCTACCTTAAAAAATAAACTGCAAAAAATATGTGCATCAAGTACTCTCAGCTGGGTAGATGCTTTGCCAATAGCCTTGTTTTCTATGAGAACAACTGTTACATCCAAAAACAGACTCTCCCCATATGAGCTTGTCATGGGGAGACCCGCAAATGTATATGGGTTTGCCTCTCCATCAAAGTTGCAAGAATTGACACATTCTGCTTTATTGGATTATTGTAAAGAATTAACTACTGCTCTGTCTACCATTCGCCAACAGGTCAGAGACACTTGGTCCCCGCCTTTGGAAGGAGAAGTGCATGACATCCGGCCCGGGGACTGGGTCCTGACCAAGAACTTTGTAAGGAAAAACAGCCTACAACCCAGATGGAAGGAACCATCTCAAGTTTTGTTAGTCACACAAACAGCAGTGCGATGTGATGGACACAAAAACTGGATTCATTTATCGAATGTGAAAAGAGCACCACCATTCTGGCCAAAATTGCCCCCGGAAGAGGACCGTTCTGACCGAAGAACTGGTGATTGCCCTCCTACCCACATCGACGATCAACGAACTGTATCAGGATATAATCTACGCCCAAGGAAACTGAAGAGTGCTTAGGACGGAGCAAGCACCAACTGCCACGCACTGGGTAGTGCCAACTTTAAAGGACTAACTTGTGCAGTGAGGTTAGTAAAATAAGGACACTGCCGACAAAGATCTGTAGAGCCTGTAACAGTGAGGCCTATAACGAACACTGTTGAACTATCACATCTAAGTGAGATTGTATATTTCGAAGTTTTTAAGCATTATCTCTAACCGTATTGCTATCTGGGACCGTATTTTCGTCAGACATGGAAGATACCTATTCCACCCTTACAATGAACAAAAAGAGGCGTTGGTACTCCAAACTATGCATATTATGTGTGTTATTTTGTGTAATGTCTTTGGTAATCGGCTTACTCTATCTTTTAGAGCTTTATCACCCTATAGCAAAACCAGCCCCGCTTCCCTCTGACAAGGTCCCCTCAGTTACTGTAGCACCTGAGGATATGGATCACAGGGAGGAAATGCGTCATAATTCTTTTCTTACCCTACTTCATCAGACTCATCAAGTAATTGAAAAAAATAATTGTTGGATATGCATGCAATTTCCGGCATATGTAGACGAAGGACTACCCCTCCTCCAAGTGCCCCTGCCGTTTGAAGCATCCTGTTATGCGTTACATACCGTGATGTTGAAGGTTGAGCTAATAGGGGTCCTTAAAAACTTGGTCACCTCCCGTTCTACCACCAGAACATCAACTGTATCACTATACAACCGATATCAAGATGACATCCTCCAGGCAGGAAATTGCACTGAAGTTGTCTTACCTAATGCAACGTTCCCCTTTTCTAATATATTCACCCCACTATTTTTGGTAAACAATGAAAGTACACCTCCGCTTCATAGAGACGCCAGAGAAATACCCTTTTTGAAAATGAGGCAGCGTAGTGTACTTGGGAGTATATGTATCAGAAGTAATGGTACTTCCGACATGGGGAATAGTACCAATTGTAATATGACATTTGAGATGGCTGCTCAGGAAATGACAGTTCCACTTTATATCGGTGACTCAGTTTATTTCATTTGTGGTTCTAGGGCCTATACTTGGCTACCAGTGAATTGGGGTGGCTGTTGTCATCTAGGTCTTGTGACACCAGCGATGTCTATCAAAAGTACAAAGGAGGTAAATAGAGCCTCCAAAACACTAAGGGGTAAGAGGAGTGTTGATCAAGGAGATACAGTATCAGAGATAGCTGGTGATGTGCTGAAGGCCTTTGTTCCTTGGTATGGCCCTGCCATAAATTCCAGAAATATTCGCAGGTTATCCCGTTTATTGGAAGCAACTGTAGAGGAGACAGCAGGGATTATTGAGAACATCACAGTGGAGCTCAAGGCTGTCAGATTGGTTTCCCTTCAGAACCGGATGGTTCTAGATATGATGTTGGCAGAACGGGGTGGAGTCTGTAGGGTGATCGGGGTGTCCTGCTGCGTGTATATACCTGACTCCTCCACATCAGTTAGGGAAGCTGTCAAAAGACTATATGATATAGGGGCCCAGGCCCATAGTGATGTTGGCTCTTGGGATCCGGCGGGCTCTTTTTGGAACACTCTATCGGCATGGGGTTGGAAGATAGGGATGTTCCTAGTGACCATATTCCTCGTAGTAATTGGGTGCTGTGTTTTCATTAATTGCCTACCCATATGTTGCCAGTGTTTGGGGCGACTGCTGAAACCACCCCCAGTCCCTCCAGTGACACTGACTAACGCTCTTATAATGAGGGATATTGTGACTCAACAATTGATGGATATTGATGTTTCGGATAACGCCACCTCCCTCCCAAATGCAGTAGATTATGTTAATGAACGCCATGAGGCCCACTATAGTAACAGTCGGCCAATATATGAACACGTACATTAGGAGTCGATAACAATGTTGGACCTTGCGTCCAAAGGGTCGATTGTGGAAATACAGATTTTATAATGGACGTAAGCTCCTCCATTTTATATTTTTGTAGCCACCATTTTGTGGTAAGCTTTTCTTAGTTTGTCTCCTCAGCACAAAATAATGTGCTCCTTTCAGCTACACAGAACAATGTGGATACGTCAAAAGACCCCAGAGCATATGTTTGTTCTCTACTTGCTAGCACGCAAGTAGGGCAGGATGCATTTAACAAACGGTCAATGATTAACATTCCTATTCACTGATATCACATGTATTACAGCCAGCTGCATAAATTGCTTATGTCTACAAATTATTGTTGATACAGGACGTGCGACCTTTTGTTCCATATCCAGATGATTAATCAAGTGAGCGCCTGACTCTGTAACCACAGGCGTGTCTATGTTTATATGTCTGACGCAAGTTATGTACAGTTCTGCTTTATTTCTGTTGACCACGGGATTACTGATGAGTGGTGGGAGTTAATGAGTAATCCTTATATATATATATTTTGCATGCCATGTATACATATTTCCAGAGGTACTGGTCCTGACTAGTACATGATATCATCCTGGGATTATTAATCATCCTAGGCAGCTGCTAATTTTTCATATCCATTCCCACCTACGCTTGTTCCAGCAGAAAGATATATAAGGCTGTCTATGACTGTGTAAGTTGTCCACTTCTCTCATAGCCACATGGAGCTGTGAGGTTGTGTACCCGCTTGAGCGAAATAAATCTTTTTATGTTACAGTTACCTCCGACTGCTGGTCTTCCTTGTTATAGGTGTACCTGTGGGAGGTTGGAGAAGGACCACTTCCACACAATCTTAGTTATGGTTAGGTAACTCCCATGTATTAGCGATTCTGTAAGCGTTAGGACGTAACTGTGTAAGAACATTTTTAAAATTATGGGTTACTGTACATAAAAAGTGACAAAATGTGTTTTCTTGCTGTTTATATGTTTTAATAAATATTTTATGACCCCTAACCCAAAGAACTTGCTTTCGTATTTATGGTCTGGTAAGGGGTGTGAAGGGGGTTGGGGGCTTTGGGGAGGGGGGTTTCCCCACGGAACGTCGGCGTCTACCTGGCCATATGGAGACTCCTTAAACAACAACAAATGGCCAATATTTTTCTCTAGGAAAGGTGGCATCCCTGCTCATGAGATGCCTTTTCATGAAATGCATTCTCCCACTTGGCAGTAAAAATAAAATACAAATGTAAGGAATTGGCAGAGTGCGGACCCAGGGGGTACCCGGAACCAGTAAAAAAGCACAAAACCTCGTTAACCAGTTCACAAAGGCATGTAAATGGTCTTTTAAAGACCTGTGAAAAACTCGGGTGGGCAGAGATAAGACTCCAGACACTGTCCACCTGAGCCCACAGCAGCTCAAGCTGCAGCAGCCCGGGTGAGACACACGACGTGGGGCACCAAGGCCCTTTTAGCCCTATGGGCATGGCGCGCCTGATTGCATCTCATTAATACCAGTTTATCACTCAAATATAGCAATAAGCAATAGAAGTTGAGCAGTCTAGCTTTGCAACAAGCCTTCCACTGCGCGTCAACCTGTATCGCAGCATTTTTGGTAACTTTTGAACCATCTGAAATGTATTTTTTGTTAAAATCTGCAGATTCTGTGGCAGATGATGGAGTATGTGGCAAATGCGGAAAATATCTAATTATGCGAAAATTGATGCGGCTGCACAATCGCATAATTCCTGTGGCCCTGACTAAAAGGCAATTCAGTCTCTGGCCTTGTTCCTTATTATACATGGAGCAATGTTACAGTTTATTAATTCAAACACGAGGGTTTTTTGTATAGCGCTCATCTTGAATTCAGTAATTTTGAGGCGCTCTCATATGTAGCTATGAAGTAAAAAGAGCCTAGATGAAATAAAATATTTGCAGAGGATAACACAGTCCCAGGCGGGGAAGCTGGGATTGATCAAAGGTTTTTCGGTTTCAGAATGTGCTATTCAGATGGGTATCCCTTTCTCTCTCTTATTTTACATCAAATGTAATTGCTTTGTCTTTAACTCTTAGGGCACGCGCTTCGAGCGTGGGGGGCAGTAAGAAGCCACATAATGGTCCGGGCTGCTCCCTAAGTTCCAGGGAAACCCTGGAGCCCATAGAACCCTTAGGGTCTTTTGATCAAGCTGAGAGCAAGAAGAAATATCAGTCCACACTTACCTCCACCCTCCTTGCAATGCTGTTGCCGCTACCTCCACCAATAAGCTGAAAAGAGTCTTAATTGACTCCAAGAAGTCTTCAAATATCTCCTGTGATGCAGGCCTGACTCTTTCCACGATAGATACTGATAATGGAGACCTGAGGCACCACTACACAAGGTAGCGTGCCGAGGCACACTCACTGCAAGTGATGACGTGGACACCAAGGGTCATAGGGATCTGTCTTTTAATTAACTCCCGCCCGTTTCATGGGCTGCATTTATTAACTACCTTGACGCAGGCCGTCAGGGTGTACTAATCAGCATGCGTTCATGAGGGATCCCAGGAACCCCCCACTCCTTCGGGAGTCCACATGGTGGCGCCTTAACAAATGATGCAACACTACATCCCTCCCCCAACACAGAGAAACAGAGAACCAAATAGAAGCCAAGAGTCCTTGAACATCAGGAACCTGGCAGAGGATGCTGAAAACTCTCACCCGACCCCCTGAGTGGCAATGCTGGCTCTTCTTTATTCTCAGTCTGCCACAAAGTCTGCATATCATCGAGATGAGGTGGGATTGGAACTCAGGTAGTACCACTCCTGGCCACTCCTCTGGTCGCGTGCTTGAGGGACTTCGACAGACTCAAGGGGCCTGGACGCCTTGAGGCCTGACACGCGTGGGGACAGCACAGGGACTGGTGACACTGTGGCTAGCGGTGTTGAAGTTGATCCATCTGGGGCGCCATTTAGTCTCATGTCTACTGCCCTTTCGGGGCTGGGCGTGATGTCCTTAGGTACGCCTTCTGAAATCTCACTATCTGACAGCATGCCATCGTGTCCTGGGGGCGTTTTTTAATTCAGAGATGTTCCGGGTAACAACCTCTGCTCCCTTCTTGGCGGTTACCATAGAGCCTTTGATGTGTGTGATTGTCCATGGTGCTGCTTCAAAGGGTAGGCAAAACATTTCCCCCGGGTGTCAGTCTTTGACCAATACTCTGTCTCCTATGTGCAGAGTGCGACACCTGGCACGCCGTCGGCATGAGGTGTAGTTGTTGTTGCGTGCTCTTCTGGAGTTCGAGCGGTTCGGGGGGTTTGGTTGATCTGCCCACAGGGTTGATGGGGAATGGTGTCTGACAGCTGGTCACTTGGCAGGTGGGGAAATCTCTGATGGCCTCTTCTACCTCTTGGTCTAGGCAAGGGAACCAGTCTTAGCTCCTAAGCCTGCTCTTGAGCTTCACTGCCCCTTGGTGGGCTCCATGAGCTAAGAGTCTCAGACTGCTGGGAAGGACTAACCGTGGCCCTCCCATGAGGCAGCCTTCTGCTCTCACTGAGAGCTCTTGCCGAACATGGTGTAATTACTGAAATGTCAGTCTTGCAACCTTCTTGCCATGTGCAGAGTGGCGACGGAGAACCCGACCAGTCACCAGTTAGCACCGCCTGGATGGCAATCTGCAGGCAGTCATCACTCCCTGTGGCCTCTACAACATTTGATAAGGATATCGGGATCGGATTGGATCTCTCGACAACAAGGCACACATACTCCTCAGCCTCCTGTGCTTCCTTGACTTCAGATGGAGTGGCTGGCCGAGCATGGCGTGATAGGAAGTCTGCAGGGTTGCGGGCACCTGGCCGGTACTCTACAGTAAAGTTGAACTCCTGCAACTGCAGGATCCATTTCTCAATTCTTGGGGGCGGTTTGGATGCGGACCCCCGGAATAAAGGAATCAATGATTTATGGTCAGTGAGAATCGTAAAGGGTGGCTGTAAAAATACATGTAAAAGTGACGGCACACCCAGTGGATTGCAATGGGCTCCTGCTCTATCTGGGAGTACCTTTGTTTGGTAGGCGTAAGTGTCCGGCTCGCACAGGCAACTGGGGCCCATTCCCCTTAATCCTGACATTGGGGCAGTATGGCTCCCAGCCCGGTGGGACTGGTGTCCACCGTGAGCTGAGACTCATTGTTTGGGTTGAAGTAAACTATAGTCGTATCGGCGGATAAGGCTTCCTTAGTGTTGCAAAACACCTGTTCTTGCTCTTCCCCCATACCCACGGACTGGTGGAATTGATGAGCTCATGGAGGGAACCTGTGATGTTCGACAGATTTTTCATGAATCATTCCGCACTAAGTTACAATGCTAAGGAAACTGTGGACTCCTAACAAGGAGGTAGGCGCTAGAGCATCTTATATGTCTCTTACTTTTGCCGGGTCGGGACTGATTCCCTGGTCAAAGAACTGGTAGCCGTAGAAATTGATGCTCTTTTTTCAGAAACTCACACTTCTCTCTGTAAAGCGTCAAGCCATGGTCTTTCAGCCTGGAGTCTAGTGAAATGGCCATCCAAAATTGGGGCATGCACCAAGATGTCATCGCTCATGTACAGTAGCCCAGGGAGGCTGGTCAGCACCTCTTTGATCATGTGTTGAAAAAGTTCAGTTGCCCTCAATATGCTGAAATTTAGATGGGGTACTGCCAGAGACCATGTGTGTAGAGAATGTGGTTATGGGGCAGGAGTCTGGGTGCAGCAGTGTTTAGTGGTAGCCAGACCGGGGGTCAATTTTGGAGAACCACTTCGATCATGAGAGTTCTCCGATGATGTCATCGATAGTCGGTGTTAGGTGATGCTCACGTTTGACGGCCAGGTTGGGTACTCTCATGTCAGTGCAGATCCGCACTGTGTCAGGATGTTTTTTTTTTTGCAACCACAAGGGGGGAGACCTATGGCGCCGGCCCGGTCACTCGCTCAATGATGCCAGCTTCCTCGAAGAGCTGCAGTTCCTTCTCTACCTTGGAGAGGCGGAGAAAGGCTATCCACCGGTGGCAAAATGCAATAGGTGCTATCGACTTGTCTATGTGCAGGCAAACAGTTTTGCCTTCAAGGCACCCAATGTCATTGAGTAGGGGAGCAAACTCCTGAGAGAGTCTGTCAATGTCACTGGCATGAACACTGAGAGTGAAACACACCAGCTGGAGATCGTGAGTGGTTTGGCAACTCATAAGGAATCCAGTGCCTTCCTGGGACGCGTATACCTTGGCTGTTATTGATGTCGTATGGTGGGAGACCTCTACATAGAAAACTCCTGCTAGCTGCGGCAGCGAGCGGTTACCAAAGGAGTACACCTTGACTTTGGTGGTATGTAGGGCAGGTGGGGCTGGCAGCTTATAGTATAAATCCACAGCCATGAGGTTAATTGGAGGCTCTGATGTTTATCAGAGCAGTGATCGGTTGGCCTTGGGCTCTGAGGAGGCATGTGGGTGCAGACTGGGTTGTTGTGCATTGCAGATTAACAGCCTGCACACCGTGGACAACTTCCTGCTCGTCATCGTCCTTGTTGCTCTCTGCCAGTGCACCGAGGTGTGTATCGATAGAGCAGATATTCTTCTTCTGCTGGTTGTCTCGGGGTAGAGTGGCATACTGTGGAAAAGTCGGTGGGGGACCGGTGGCAGTGAAAAGTTCCAGGGCCAGGATGGATGTCATGCTGGGATCCACAGAGGCTCACAGGGATGGGCGCAGGGCAATCTCCCAAACTCCTACTGCTCACACTGGTAGTTTGCAGGCAGGGCCAGGTGGACAACACATAGTCCACAGGAGCCTGCAGCTGGAGACAGGCGGCTGGGCCCGCTGAGGTTGGTGGGAGGAGATGGCCACTAGGAGGTGTCAACTGTACTGCTGGGCTGGTAGTAGTCCTCAGGTCTGAAGGGGCACAGAAAACAAGTGTGGTTCTGTTGAGCCATGGTATAATGGACTGGCTGAACAGCGGGTGGCCGCCACATGGTGGTGGAGCTTCGTGGGAGGCAACCAACTGGCAAAGCACACAGGCCCGAATTGGTGGGCAGGGCAGCTAGGATGCTCACCCAATGGCCGTGGTGCTGCACGGGGAATGAGTGGGAGGGGCTCCCAGCATGGACTCGTCTGCCTAGGCTTTCTAGACCAGGTTGCAGGTGGGCAGAGTAAACAGGCACCAAAGGTCCCTCCCTGTTGAGACAGCCAACAGGATGTTAGCTGGCCTGCAGGCTTCTGTAGCGAGGTCGATGAAGGGCCTGCGTGGTGGGCTGTGTGTAGGAGATGCGTGCAGCCACGCCGAGAGAAGCTCTCATCGAGCAGGTGCCGATACAGCAGTTGGGGATCGCAGGTGTGTGAGGACGGTCCATGCAGCCGCCTCGTCACCAGTGTAACATGCCGATGCTCATTCACCGTAAATGATGACACGGACACCAGGAGTCATCGGTATCTATCTTTAAATTAAATCCTGCCCATTACACGGGCTGTATTTATTAACTATCCCGATGCAGGACATCAATCAATCAATCAATCAATCAGGGGAATTATAAGCGCACTACTCACCCATGAGGGTCTCAAAGCTTGGGGAGGGTCAGCAGTTCCGTATCAGTCGAAGATCCAGGTTTTCAGAACTTCCTGAAGGTGTTCAGGGAGGGGGCACGTCTGATGTCGGTGGGGAGCTCGTTCCAGGTCTTGGTCACGATGTGGGAGAAGGATCTTCCTCCTGTTCTGGTTCTGCGGATGCGCGGGGTTTGGGCGAGAAGGAGGTTGGCAGAACGGAGGTTTCTTTTGGGTCGGTGGAGGTTGATTCTGTCGTTGAGGTATTAGGGTCTGGTGTTGTGTAGGCATTTGTAGGCATGAATGAGTATCTTGAAAGTGACTCTTTTCTCTACGGGGAGCCAGTGGAGCTTGCGCAGGTGTTGGCTGATGTGTTTGTGTCGAGGGATACCGAGGACGAGTCTGGCAGCGGTGTTCTGTATCATCTGGAGCTTGCGGAGTAGAGACTTGTTGATGCCGGCGTAGAGGGCGTTTCCGTAATCCAGCCTGCTGGTGATGAGTGCGTGGGTGACTGTCTTCCTTGCCTCGGGGGGGTCCATTTGAAGGTCTTGCGGAGGATGCAGAGGGTGTTGAAACAGCTGGAGGTGACGGCGTTGACTTGTCTTCTCATGGAGAGGGAGGAGTCGAGAATGATGATGAGGTTTCGGGTGTGGTCAGTAGGGGTTGGGGGGTGCCGAGGGCGGTGGGCCACCAGGTGTCGTTCCATGCCGATGGGGTGGTTCCGAGGACGAGGACTTCTGTCTTTTCTGAGTTGAGTTTCAGGCAGCTGTTGCTCATCCAGGCGGCGACGTCCTGCATTCCTTCCCGGAAGTTGAGTCTGGTGGTGGTGGGGTCCTTGGTGAGGGAGAGGATGAGCTGGGTGTCATTGGTGTAGGAGACTATGCTGAGGCCGTGCTGCCAGACGATGGCTGCGAGGGGAGCCATGTAGATGTTGAAAAGGGTGGGGCTGAGTGATGATCCCTGTCGGACTCCGCAGTTGATTTCCGTGGGCTGGGATAGGAAGGGTGGCAGTCTGATTCTTTGGCTTCTGCCGGCGAGGAACGATCGGATCCAGTCGAGGGCAGTGCCGTGTATGCCGGCGTCGTGTAGTCTGGCTGCGATTGTGCGGTGGGAGATGGTGTCGAAAGCTGCTGACAGGTTGAGTAGAATCAGGGCTGCGGTGTGGCCTTGGTCGACATCAGGTTGTACTAATCAGCATGCATTCATGGGTGAATCCCAGGTAACCCCCTTCCTTCAGGAATCAATCAACAATCCCAGTGAGACCAATGGGCCAGTACACATGTCCTGTGCAAGTCCAGCCCCCTCGGCTCCCCGAGAGAGATGGACACAGAGACTGCATGACAACCACCGAGGCACACAGGCAAAGGTGGATCCCCAGGCAGCTCTAAACAAGCTCCAACTAGCTGAAACGGGAGGAAAGAAAAGTAGCGGGTAACGAAAGCCAGTGGCGGCGCCTCCGGTATGGTGGAGGAGCGTCACCCCAGTGCTTTCAAGCAGTGCCAGAAGAGGAAACATAAAATGTTAATAACTTTAAGTTATTATAATTTTATGGTTGTGCTGCTTTGTGGGTGGGAGGGTGGGCTGGGCTGCTCTGCTCTCGGAGCAGGGCAGGGGAGAAGTGGTTTGCCCACTCCTAAGTGCGCAATGACTGTTTGGTCGGCCCTCTGGGGCTGCCCAAACCAGTCTTGCGCACTTTATCCCTTCTCCATGCAGGCTGCATTACAGCCTGCATGGAGAACATGCCCAGGACCGCCTTACCTGGTTGCTCAAAACCAATCACAACGCTGAACGCTGGTCAGTGGGGCCTGGCTGTGCATCCTGTTCCTCGAGGAGAGCAGGAGCAGAGACACGGGACCCGACGGGAAAGTAAGTTAATTTTTTTTTAAAATGTATTATGCGCATCCTTGCGCGACCCCCTCACCCACCTGCCACCCGCAAGCCATGCCGGCCACCACTGACAAAAGCTGATGTGTGATCAGTAACAGTGATTAAGCAGCACCAGCCAACAAACTTCTGGGCCTCGTGTCTCAGGCCAGTGCTTAAACAAGCATGCACAATGTACAATAACTCCAGTGGCTTCCACAAGCTTTCACAGGGAGGTGGGCAAGTCAGCACGGGTGGGCATGAGCATGGCAACTCAGCACAAAACTAATGTAGAGGGAGGAGCCAACAATCACAGCTTCTCACTCTGTACGATTGGTCGCTTATCCCTAAGTCCCCATTTGGAGTGTCAACTCATCCCCTACACTCTTGCACCACTTAACCATCTCCACCATGATAAATTAAGATACCTTGAGGAAACTAAGTAAAACAAGGGTAAGAGGATAATTGAGGTTTGAAAGAACAGATGGGGGAGCTGATCTGAGAGATTTGAGTATCATCTATAAAGGTCATTAATGAAGCTGAATGAGGACTGCTGATATCCCGTGGTAAGACAACTGATGATGAGGAGAGCTCTCCTCGGATTTGTTGCTTAAACTGTTTCCCCACAAACTCTCTAACTGACCCAGCTAATTTCACTACAGATGTAGGTTCTGTGGAATGGCCAACAGACTGATTTGATAGGTCCCCCTTGCCCTCTTTAGAAATGCTTAGCTCAGTAGGAGCTGCTCTTAGCTCTTTTGCTTCCCTCATTGGCACCTCAGATTTTTCCACTTCCTTGGGCTTCTCTGGTTACTTCTTGCCCTTCCCTTACTAAGGATCCCTATAGCACCCCTAGGCCTCTGAAATATTTTCTTATATAAGCATATTATAAACAGCCCACGTGGTGATTTGAGTTGGAATAGGGCAAGGCCTAAGGTCTGAACCAAGACTACGCTAAGGTTGTGCTTCCCCTACTCCTCACTCTTTGTGTCTTATACCTTGTAGCACCTTGTACTTGGCCTCTTGCCCTTGCAACAAATGCAGTTATCCACTATTTCCAGCATGAACTCCACTTCCCTCCTCCCTCAATGCCTTAGCCTTACCCACCGTCTCCATCTTCCACAGAGAAAAGATTTCTATTTTCAACTTCCACTTTCTACTTATAGTTTGTTACTGCAGACTCTCAGCTTAATATTGAGGACTCAAAGTTTTCAATTACAGCAGACCTTCTCTTTGTGTCCTTTATGTACACAGTGCCTCCTATGCACTCTTTTGTGCCATTAGATACAGATACAGCGTGTGCAGCGTGGCCTTACAGAAGATTCGCCCTACCACCGCCTCAGCTTCCTTGCTCTGTCGCACGCTTGTCCCACTCTGGCTTTCCAGGGGAGCTGGCTCAGTATTGATGTAGCGGAAACTGCATTTTATTTGTAGGGGTGCATTACAAACACACATGGAGAGCGCACCCGCATATAATCCTTTGTGGTGTTAACATGACATGCTAGGATCTTGAAATGTAATAACATGAAACGTGATGTGTTTATGCCATTGAATAGTAATCAACATAGAAAGCGAATGTAACTAGCTGTAAACATTAACATGAAGAACTTGTGTTGTGCAACTGACAATCATTCATTTATTAATTGTGCTTATTAATGTGTCATTTTCCATGTAGGTAGGACTATTAACTGAACATGGCTTAATTTCTTATGCAATTCCTTAAGCTCATATGCCATTTTCTTATGTTAGCTGAATCTTGAAGGCCTAAAATGCAATTTCCCTGGTAGCTCTTGCTTTAGAATTAACAGTTTAAATTTCACGTGTGCTGTGGATTTTGTTCTTTTTCTCGTTTTGTGTTGCAGGTGGAAGAACCGCCCTTGTTAGCTGGAATAATGTCTTTGTTTGTTAGGTGAGTAAATAACAGCAAAAAGAGGGTAACATCCAACCAAATGAGGGTCCTTTGTCAAGGAGAGAAGGAGATACATCGTAAGCTCAGGCCGATAAGGGAAAGTGTTGTGTTTTCACACCGGAGAAGGCCTGGGAATCAAGGTCAACATGTTGCAGATTAGGAACACCGCTATTCTGGAGAAAAGTACCTATGAGATCGTGTTCAGAGCGGATGGCGTGACCTGCAAAGACTCTTGGGATAATTACCTGTAATAATGCAATGTTAGAGTAGGGAAAGCGCCCACTTCTTCTCTGCCTTCGTAGAGAGAGCATCTTAGAATGAGCTCTGTCTCAATAGCTTTATGCTTTTGGACCCATCGATGGTGGAGAGACTTCTTAGGAAGACTCCACATGCAGACACCTTTTATTCCTTTCCCTGAAGATGCTTAAGTAGGAATGTCATTTTAGCGCTAGTGTAGGGATAGATGGATGCTTTATTTCCATCAACCCTCGATGCATTGAAATTTGGACTCATGCTTTCTGATCCTCTACATCCTATTTCTTGAGTTAATTGTTTTGTGCATGTTGCATCGCCTCAACTTAATTTGCAGATTTGGCTTTATGCTGATCCCTATGTATATTTACACTCTTGTTCTGAGGTGTCTCTTTGTCCAGTTATTTTTGGCTTTGTAATACACTAACTAACCTTGCATAGTTGTCTGTGGCTATTATGTGCATATGCCTGGGTCCAAACAGGGGTGGCATGTTGAGCAAAAGAACAATGGATTTAACGCAGATCTGTGACTGGGGGTAAATGTTTGACAATGTTCAGCATTATGTTCATCATCTTTTTGTGTTGGTATATTTAGAGCATGTGAGCTGACATTTATTGATCATTGCCCAGTGGCGGCTCCTCACAAGGCAGAGGAGCGTCACCCCACTGCTTTTCAGCAGTGAAGTTAAGGAAAAATAAAATGATAATAACTCGCATTATTATCATTTTATTTTGTCCTGATGTCTGGCAGCTTTTCGGGGTAGGCTGCTCTCACGACAGGGGGAGTGGTGAGCAGACTGTAAGTGCGCATGAATGTTTGGCCGGCCGTCATGCGCCGGCCAAACATTTATGCGCACTTTGAATGTTCTCCACGCAGGCTGCATTCCAACCTGCGTGGAGAACATGCCCAGGCTCCCAGTCAGCATCTAAGCGCTGAACCACGGCAATCAGACCAATCACAAAGCTACATTGCAGCGTTGTGATTGGCTGTGGGTGTACTTCCTGTTCCGGCCGGGGCGAGGGACTACAGAGGAGAGACGAGGTGAGGAAGCGGCGAGAAAGTAAGTTATTTTCTTTTTCTTTTTTTTTTGCATCCGCTACCCACGCATCCCCTCCCAACCTCCCACCCCAAATCCGTGCCGGCCGCCACTGTCATTGTCGGTAATCATTTCTTAAAGATGGTGAAAAGCCTGGGTGAGATGACAGAGCCTTGAAGGACCCCTGCTTTTGTGAAGTATTTTTTGAATGAGAAAGGAGGCGTATGGATGACATTTGTTCTGTTTTGAAGGTAGGATGTGATTCAGTCGAGAGCAGTCCCCTCTATGCCGACTTTGTAGAGTATTTGTAATAGGGTGTCATGGTCAACTGTGTTGAAGGCAGCTGAGAGGTTCAAGAGAAGTAGTGCAGCAACCCCGTCCTGGTCTACTATGGTTTTTAGGTTGAGGGCAGATTCTGTGCTTCTTCCTGAGCGGAATCCTGTTTGTTAGTCTGAAAGTATGTAATTATCTTCACTGAATTGTTGCATCTGGGCAAATGCTGCACTTTCTATCAGTTTGCCCAGGAAAGGTCAATTGGCAATTGGTCTGTATTTGTTGGGGTCATGCGGGTCTAGGTTTGTTTTAATTAATAATGGGCATTTGTATTACAGAATTCTCTAGACCCAGTTCCCACATCATACTTTAAAGAAATCGAGGGACTGCAGAGGGACTTGTTGTGGGACGGGAAACCCCGTATAGCCTTAGCCAAACTCACACTGAATTGGTATGACGGGGGCATTAGCCTCCCAGACGTCCAAAAATACTACTGGGCGGCTCACATCGCAGCTAGTAACCATGGCACCTATGGTCGCCCGGACGATCCGGGATATGCTATGGATAGATGGCTCCTACCGGGTGGAAACTACAATAGGGCGCTTTATTCGAAGCCTCAACGCTACCCCCTTACCGGGCCAACCAAACACTCGGTCAAAGTGTGGCACACTGCAACCAGGGCACTGGGATGGGAGCACACACTCACGTTGGCAACCCCTCTATGGGATTCCGAAACATTAGGTCACTTGTGGAAGATGAAAGGGTTCGATAAATGGGAACTCATCGGGATCTCGCAGATTAAGGATGTTTGGGTTAAGGGCGAGGTGACAACGTTCGCCTCTCTGCAGCAACACCATGACTTAGCGGACTCGGAGCGTTTCAGATACGCACAGATTCGCCACGCATTACGATCGCACCTCCCGACAGGCTCTTCCCCCCCAGAACCCTCCCCATTGGAGGATCGACTGTTTGACGGCCATTTGCCCGAAAAAGCCATATCCTTAATTTATAAGAAATTAATCAATAATATGACAGACCCTCTTCGGCTAATACGAGAAAAATGGGAAAGGGATGGCCTTGAGCTAGATGATGAGGAATGGCAAGAAGCGGTGTCCTCCCCTAGGGTGGTGGCAATTTCGGCTAGGCTTAGGTTAGTGCAACTCAAAATTCTCCACAGAGTGTACATTACAGGGCCTTGCTTGGTTTGCATGGGTAGGGCTGAGGGAGGGGATTGCAGACGACAATGTGGTCAAGTGGGTACATTCATGCATATAATTTGGGAATGCGACCACATACAAGCATACTGGCATAAAATACATGACATCATTGGGGAAGTGCTCACACTTGTCCTCCGCCCGGAGGCACGGCGATGCCTCCTGAATGTGTGGGAGCCTACAGACCTGAATAGCCATAACAAACAATGGGTCACACTGGGGTTAATGTTGGCAAAGAGAAATATTGCACAAAAGTGGGGTGCCTCGCAACCACCCAAAATAGAGGACTGGAAAGCTGATCTAGATTGGTGCATGTATAGGGAAAAGACAGTATATGTTGCGCGGGGTTGCCCTGGAAAGTGGTCATGGATATGGGGCCCTGGAATGAGTATCGAGGGAATATTTGCAACCCACCACTCAGCATTGATCTGGATGATCCCCCCACCCCATAAAACGTCCTTACAGTGTACTGTTGTGCAATTCTGTTTGACAATGTATCTGATAATCAGAAAGTATGATCTGCTTCCTCTGTGCTGTATCTCTTTTGTCGATGAATGTTTAATAAAAAGAACTATAAAAAATAAATTTAAAAAATGGGCATTTGTATGCCTTTTTTAGGTCTTCTGGAAAGATTCCAGTAGTTAAGAATTATTGATGATTCTTCTTACTGGTGTGGCAGCAGAGGTAGTTAAAAGAATGTGCTTGAGGATTTGTGGTGAACAAGGGTCAGAAGGGCAGCCGGCTGGCCTGGTTGCTTTGACCAGATCCATAAATTTACTTTGTGATATTTGTTTGAAGAAATGCAGAGGCTGGGTTAGCCTATTCTTAGATGGGGTTTTTGAAAATGGGTTGGGACTGATGGCTTTCCTTTGTTTTAATAGGAGTCCACAATGTCTGCTTTGGTTGTGTAATGATTTGCCAGTTTGTTAATGAATTCTTGAGATGGGATGAGTTCCTTCTGCATTTAGGCTTACAAAATTCGGTGAGAATTTTATAAAATTCTTTATCTGCACATTCAGCATTTTGAATTCTGTCTGAATAGTACCTTTTTAAAAAAGTTTTTGGGATTGTTGACTTGCATATTCTGTTGAGTTTGCGTAGGTGAAGTTTGTCTTGATTGCTGTTTGTTTTGAGCCAGGTGCGTTGCAGCTTTCAAATTTGTTGTTTATCTTTTTAGTTCTGTATTTCTCCAAGGTGCTTGTTTTCTTTTGTCCTGTTGTGTTGTTCTTAGTGGTATTAGGATATCAAAAGCTTCCTGTAGCCACTCAAAGTTTTTGAATAGAATTTATTGTGTCTAGATCTGTGTTGGATGTTAGTTACGTTTCTAAGTATTCAAAATTGAGTTTGTTCCATGGTCAATGGGTGGATGCATGTAAGGTGGTCTTCGGTGTGTTGATTTGTGGTGTTTTGTGTTGGAGAGCTACCAAATGGTGGTCTGACCATCTGACTGGAGTAATCCTTTGAAAGATAACTAGTTCTGGATTTGCAAAAATGGCATCGAGGATGTGGCCAGTGATGTGTGTGGGTTTGTGTATGATCTGATGTAGAGTCAATGTGACTAGGCCAGTGATGATAGTTTTTGAATGGGGCATATTGGGTTTATCAAACCAAATGTTTAGGTCACCTAGAATGCACAGGTTGGAGTGTAGTGTTATAAGGTTTGAAACTGTGTCTAGAAATGCGCCTGGGAATGTTGCATTGCTAGGTTGTGGTCTGTAAAGGAGGAGGAAGTTACTGGGGGAAGTTGGTGTAGGACTGCATCTGGTAATGAGGGCCTCGGAACATTGTATGAAAAGGTCATCAGCTTTGGTGAGATTTATTGCTTGCTTGAATGTAACAGCTAGTCCCCTCCTCTGTTTCCTATACAATTTTGTGTGATTATTTGGTAGCCTGGAGGAACGGCTTCATGCAACACTGGAACAATGTAATCTCCCAACCATGATTCAGTTATGAAGAGTGAGTCAGGTTGAGTGTCAGTGAGTAGGTCACAGATGTGGTGCTTGTTTTTAGGGAGTGATCGAGCATTTATTAGTAGGCAGTTTAGAGATTGTGTTTTGGTGCTGATGTGACTTTGTTTTCTAGAATATTGAGCAGTATTCTTTAAACTTGTAGCAGGTATGTCATTAGTGCTGGTATTAACTGTACAAGGATAGCAATAGTGTTGTTTTTCTATATTGTATTCATCGTCCAAGAGGCTTAGAAGGCATTTTGTTGGTTCTGCGTTTGTAGGTGGTGGAGATGGTGGTTGGGAGTGAGTTGGTGAGCTGTGTTGTTTTTGTAGAGTAGCCTTGTTGTGTATTAGACATCAAAATGGGAATTTGTGAAGAGTGGCATGTTGTTTATTTCGTTTGCGTCTTTTAAGGGTGTAAGTTGTATGGGTTAGAGGTGGCGGTGGAGCATGTGTGTCTTGTTTTAAGACTCTAAATTGTGCAATGGATGGGAGGTGGGTGAATAAGAGTTGTTGTGTTGGCGTATTTGCTGTAGGTGTTGGTGAAAATAGAAAATGTAGAAGTAAAGATTGTTTAGGGTGTGTATTATTTGTGTAGTCATGTGGGTGGGAGTGGGTGTATGTTTCTAATTTCTAACGGAATGTATTATAAAATTGTGTGATTGTGAGATTTTGATGTGCTGGTGTGTGTGTTATGTTTTATTTTGTTTTTGTGGAGTAGTGAGAAGAGATATTGATGTAGTTGTTTTCTGAGAAGGATTTGTATGTAAAGTACTGTTGATGAGTGGAAGTTGAATGGAAAAGAGTGTACGTGGTGTGTGAAAGGGGATGGACAAGAGTTATGAGGGTTTGAGTTAGATTTGATAGTTGGAAGAGGTAATATGTTTGGTGGAGGGTAAGGATTGTTTGGTTGTGTGTTTTTGTTAAAATGAAGAGGAGGGTGGTGGATGATGTGATGGAGAGCTGAGTACAGGTTTGGTGGTGACAGAAAGGGGTCTGTTAGGAGCGAGTTGATGGTAAAGCTTGTGTTTTGTATGAAGAGGCAGTGTGAGTCTGGATGGTTGTAGGTTATGTATAATGTGGCTTTGGGTTGGGTTGGCGATTTGTGGATTTGTTAATGGTATAGGACAAAGTGGTGTTATGTGTGAGAGTGAAGGTGCCATTGTGTGGTAGTCGGGATAGAAAGATGTATAGGTATGGCTAGTCGGGTTTTGTAGTCGTTGTTGAGACATTGAAATGTGCATTTGCTGGGCATGTGTTATTATGCTTGTGGGTCTTGATGAGTTAAGGTGGTGGCTGATGAATGGCAACAAAGGCAGCATCTCTGGCCTTAGGCCTAACCCAAACAGGCAACTGCCCTGTCCTTGATGCCTGGGCTGAGACGCACTTAGGTTAAATAGCCTTAGGTCAGGTGACCTTTGGCCAATGGGAACCCCAGCCCTAGGATCAATGGGAGACCTGCCCCTTTCAACCAATCACAGCCCTAGCAACCAATAAAAAGCTAAACCCTAAGCCCTATGTCCAATAGAAACCCTAGCTCTATGAACCAATCCGAACCCCAGACCTATCAGCCAATCAGAACTCTAACCCTAAGCCCTAAGTCTAATAGAAAGCCTAGACATAAGAACCAATCAGAGCACAGATACAACAACCAGTAAGAAACGTATTTAAGGGGAATGAGACCTTAAACACAAACTATTGGGCAGGTAGGTGCTCCTGAAGTACTGCTTTTTGCACACTTACACAATTCACTTTTTCTAGCCAAAATAATGTGCAACATATACTTTCCAAACACAGTTTAAACAATAAAGCGGATTGAGCAGTCTCTTAAACACACTTTTGTTAGCCTCTGGGGTATATTTTGGCTTTTTAACTTTGTAAAAAAAAAAGGGGGGGTTGGAGGTAGACTGCCTTCTACAGGCCTTAGCACAGTATAGGGGAAAACTAAGGGGAGAAATGTAAACAGTCACAGGCAGAAAAAACAGCAGTTTTAAAAGTACAAAATGCACAGAAACCAAGAGATAAATTTAAATAGTCACGGGTAAAGGAAAAAAGCAGTTTTAAAGTTTCAAGAATAAACAGCACAAAGTCTGTGGTCTTACCAACTTCTTTGCCTTTTGCTCACTGGGCAATTCAGGGCACAGACAGGCTGGGGGCTACAAAATGGAGTAATGGTTGACTCAGATGTTGCCTTATGGTAAGCCTACAGGACTGTAGTAAGGGGACAAGCAGTGTCACTGATTGTGAGTGGGGGGAAAAAGGGCTGAAATGGATGAACTTGAAGCAAAAATTCTCAGCATAGAATGGTTTCTTGTATTAGCGCGCCGTTCGTGTCAGCTCTGGGGTGGACCTCTCTCATGGGGAACTGGCGTGTTTGAGGAAGTCTATTAGTTGATCCACACATATTATGGGGAGATCTATATCCAGTCACTTTCTGGTATTTCTGTCTAAAATCTATAAATGTGTTAAGAAAAACTGAACTATTGTGGAGGAACATGTTATCAGCGCAGTCAGACAGAAAATCTTCGAGTCTTGGATCATGTTTAAAATGAGTGTCATTGAGTGTATGAGATGTTGTACCATGTAGAGACTTGCTAATCTTTGATGTGAGCGTGGTAATGCTAGAAAAAGCTGGGCTATGAGATCATTGTCATATATCTTATATTGAGAGACCCATAGGGTCGCAGTTCTGGCTATTTCCTCCTCCTCCGGTGTAAGCGGAGGTTCCTGGTCTAACCAGTAGTCTAATGCATTGGATGTATTTTCAAATAACTCATCTGGAGATGACCGTTCAGAGTGACCTTGGAGGAATGTAGGCGGGGGTGTTCGTGAATTAGGGGCGGAAGAACGAACGGGTAGGACTTTTCAGTAGGTTCAGTAATTTCCTCCTCAAGTTTCTTATTCTCTTCATTTGTTTGCAAGTTTTGCAGAATACGGGTCACATTACGGGTGAACCTGTCTAGTGCATCATTTATAAGTTCTAGACTAGTGTGGTCGGATGCGGAATCTAATAAGTCAAAAAGTGAAACTGGTACATTTCTTTCCTCTGCTTGTATGTGTTTTATGAAACAGCAAAGGAGGAACCTATACATGTGCATTTTTACAGGGTGTGATCTTCTTGTAGTCATAGCGTTAATGGCTCGTGAGTTCTCTCCAGTACGAAGAAACTCAGAGGCCGCTTGAAGAAACGTGTCAATTGCTGGTAGATGTCTTATTTCTTCCCAGGAGTCATGAAGTATTTTACTTATTCGGCCCGCCTCCCTGTCTTGCTCGGAGTCGGGTCATAGGGGCAGTCGGGAATTGTTTTACCTGGGTCTGGACCTACGGCACCCCCTTCTGGAGTGAGAGGTGGTGCGTTATGTTGTGAAAGGGGTGGCGGAGGCAGAGGGTGTTGAATGACTGGAACTTCATAGGGTGGTGGAGTATCTAAGAGAAAATTAGTAAAAGTATCCTCTGGTGGTGGGGCTGTAGGCTGTGCTGATGCAATGTTAAGGTTTTCAGGTGCAGATGGCAATACAGGATAAAAACCAGTAGAAATGGCTGATTGTTCCCTTTTATTCCTTTCACTAACTACTTCTTTCCCTATTTCTTGTAACTGTTCTTTCTTGGCCTGCTCTGACATTCTCTTACCCTTTTCAACTTTATGCAATTCCTTCTGTTGCCTCCTATGGGCTTCTTTTCTCCATAATTCTACTGAGTCACTCTGTGACTGGCGGACTCTCTTTTTCTTCCATAACTGTTCCTCTAATTTCATAATACACTCCGTATCAAAACTACCATTTTCAGGCCATCTATATCTGAGTTCTAGGTCTTTAGTATATTCTACCCATAGATCACAATAAATAAGTGCACCGACACCATGTTTGGCATACATGAAGTGTCCTGGAGTATCCCGAGGAGGAAGGGGAATTTCCTTCTCAAGAATACTCCTTTTGGTTGCCATCTTACGTATTTTCGAGAAAATAGGCATGATGGCAAGACTTTCAAAGATTTTAGAAGTGAGAAAAACATAAACAGAACAAATATCTTTACCGTACCCACGAAAGAGGTGAGTCCGTCTTTTATACTAGTTTAGTAGTCCTCACAAAATAAGTGAGAAACCCACAAAAAAAACATGTATCTTTACCGTGCCCACAAGGTAGTGAGTCCGTCTTTTATACTAGTTTTAGTAGTCCTCACCAAAGATAGGTGAGAAAACAAAAAACGCGTATCTTTACCGCCCCCACAAAAGCTGTGGGTTCGTTTTTATACTTTTCAGCAGTACTCACCGAAAAGTAACTGGAAGGCCTCTTGAAGATTTTGGGAAAACGCGGCGCGCAGTTTCAAGGTGGGATTTGTAGAACCTCGGACTCGTCTGCTTCGCAGGTTGGGCTTTGGTTCAGGACGTTCCGCTATTTCCTTACCGCCTCGTGTGGATGCTGGGCCGCAGTCGGTCCCCTCTTCGCCTCGAGGAGTTAGCGGGAATTCCCGCGTTGTGCACTTTTGAAGTCCGTCAACGGTCAGGAGGGGACAGTACCGGGTCCAATATCGCCGGCGCGTGGGGGAAAGGGAAGGTCCCTGTTCGGGCGCCAATTACTGTGGTAAATTAAATTTACTTATTACCTCATTTCTGAATTTCTATGCTTAATAAATCATAATTTCTTGTCAATGCAAAGCGAGAGTCCGTGGTGCTCAAATGAAGGAGGAGAAGACCAATAACTCGAGTTAAAGGGAGCGCTTCCAGCACCAAGCGGGCACAGGAGCAATCTCTCAAGTCCCTCTCTTTAAGTGGGCCTTTATTTTCAACAGCAGAATATTTATACAGTCTTGGTCACGAGGCAAAATAGAGGAACAAACAGGTTGTGGCAGATAGAGGAACAAAGATTCAGCAAGAGGAGCAGAGTGTGAAGAAATGGGGGCGTGTCTTAGGCTTCGTGAGGGGACTTGCGATGTGAAATAGTCTGACAGTTGGAAGGGGAAGGCTTCCTCATTTGGGGGTTTGTGCTCGTGCTTCATGTCTGAAACATGAACCATCTCTGCGGGGAGCAGGAACTCATGTACTGGTTTCCCGGACTTGGCAGAAACCACAGAGACAGATGGTGAAAATGAGGAAAACCAGGTGCAGGGGTGTCGTGCTCGTGCTCGGGGTCTTGGGACACCAAAGGGTGAATTAAAAACAAAATGGTGTCGGCTTTTAATGTGGGCAATTATTAATCGCGCAAAGGGGATCGCGCAAAGGGGCATAATTAGATCGCGCAGAGGGCAGCGAAGGGGCATAATTATAGATTTTATTTCCACAGGTCACCAAACCCCCAGAAGAAATGCAAGATTTCCTCAAATACATACCGCATTCCAGGCTCTCTGTGGAAGATAGACAATTCTTAGAGATTTAAGCTACCAAGATTGCCGCAACCATCAGAGAACTGAAATCTGGGAGAGAACTGGGACTTATACTGATTACACAAAAGAGTAAGGCCACCAAGTTGGCAGCGCATGTGCTCTGCATTCTAATTGAGGCCAGGAACAAGGGCACGCTTCCACTCAATCAAAGACTGGCCATCATTGTCATCATACCAAAAGAGGGTAAACCACCTGACGAATGTGTCTCATATAGGCCAATCTCTTTTCTAAAAGCAGGGGCCAAAACACTGGCCAAAGAGTTGGCAGCATGGTTAAAATGAGTATTACTAACACTGGTCCAACCAGACCAATTACGATTCCTGCCTAATTGAGGGCCTAAACTTAACCTACGTTGCTTATACTGGGTTCTGGAGTTGGCTGATCATATACAAGAACAGCTGTTAGTGATGTCACTAGATGTCACAATGGCATTTGACACGTTTGAGTGGGTCATACATTTTCGGTCCTGGAGAAAATGGGCTTTGGCTCCTGATTCAGACAATAGGTGGGACTCCTCTACCAGCAGCCTCTAGCTGTGGTGAAAATTAATGGCTCAAAATTTAGCATGTTTGAATTTAGGAGGGGATCCAGGCAGAGATGCTCTATCCCCTGATGTTCACTTTGGCATTGGAAACTCTTGCTGCCTGGGCGCGACAGGATCCACTTATTCAGGGTCTGAGATGGTCCGACATTGGGAGGAGAGAATATCACTATATGCAGATGGCATCCTGTTGTAAGTGGCACAGCCCGAACAGACGGTGTCAAGAATACCACAAGTATTTAGGAACTTTTGTCTGACGGATTTAAATACCTCAGCTTTATGAACTAGAAATCACAAACTGTTCCTTGAGAGAAACCTATACTATTTGTTAGGCAGATTTAAAAGGGACTTGAGGTACTGGTGGGCACTACCACTGTCGCTGCAGGGTAGAGCGGCCTTGTTTAAGATGATGGCCCTGCCCTGGCTTTTACACATTGCAAGCAGAGCTGTGACTGTTTCTGAGGGACAGAGGCCCTCCACGCATTGCACTACAGAAGCTGACCGAGTGAGCGTATGATGGAGTAATAGCCTTACCGGACATTAAAAGTATTATGGGCCTTCCAGTTGGGGATAATAAAAGACAAGGTTTTGGCAGTCCAGGAGGAACCATTGGCTAGGGTAGACCAGTGATACTCAAAGTACGGCCCGGGGGCCACATGCGGCCCTCCTGACCTTAACATGCGGACCCCTGGATCAACAGCAGCACTGGACTGCTATACACTCTACTCAGCACTTACATTAAAAAGATGTTAAGTATACAGGCAAGCCTTTATTTTCAGATTCAACTTGCTGCAAAAGTGTAAAATATGATAAGTGCTCTTCAAAATTCAAAACGTGTATTTCCTTAACATGCAGAACCATTTCACATTAGTATATCAGATTATATCAGTGCATTGAGAAGGTTTTTTTAAGTGATAGTTTTCAAATATGAATTTTGAAACATTCTTTCTTCCCCCCACACTGACAACAATGCCAATAGTCAACTAAAAGGTAAGTCAGTTGTTATATGCATCCCTTGGGTGGCTGGGTTTGATATTATACATGAACAACATTATAGCTTATTAAATCAAACACAGGAGAAGGTTTTCTACAGCGCAAGTCCTGAAGTCATGTATTTCAAAGTCCTCTTATATGTGATAATAAAATAAAAAGCAGGGAAAGTGAAATAAAACAATGTTTTAGGGTTACACAATTTGGTAAAGTGGGGAAACTGGGATTAATCCAAGGTTTTCTGGTTTTGCATTGTGCAATTCAGCCATTAAATGTACATTCTTTGCTTCCCCTATATCCACCTTACCACCCCCCCTGGATCGCCACCATGCTGGCATCAATGCAGCCGTCGGTCACATCACAGACCAAACTTTGCGGTCCTTGGGAAAATATTAGCGAGTACCCATGGGGTAGACAGATATGAAATGGGAGCCATGTGTTACTCTGCAACACTTGACAAAAAAAAACAAGCATTGGCATAGCCAATAGGTCTCGCCTTTTGGGACCTTATAAGTTTTTAGCCATGCAACACATTATCCTGGGTGCTACAACATCTATGAACATCAGAACACTAGGCAAAAGTTTAGAATGGTGACCTCCCCCCCACCGTCCAACACACACGACTTTAGTCGTGCCATTTGCAGCCCACGTCAGATATGGCTCAAAGGTATTCGGCAGTCACAGGCGGCTGTGAATAATAGTGTTAATAAGTGAGATGGGTTCACACGCGCGTGATTTGGAGCAGCAAGTGGGCGTGAGTAAACGACGAGTGAGGGTGGGAGACAAAACCTGTCAACAACCTCAGCAGACTGGCGCGATTTGGAAATTATCATGTATTGCACCACAAGAAAGTTAAAAAAAAGGTGGGGGTAATCCCCTGCCCACATTGTGATTAAGGTTAGACCCGCCCAACATGCTTGAAATCGTCACATGAAATCACAAGTGCCGGCATGTTAACCATGTGATTAGTTTTAACCACACTTCTAAAGGTAACTTCAATGGTTAATCAGCACTACGAAACAGCCCAGGCGCGCACAAGTAAAAGCGCCGTGAAGTGCCCGCTAGGTCCTCAAGTGCCGATGCGAGGGCTCCCTGTTCGGTGCGGACCACCTTAGAAAACCGGTAGTGACCGTCGGTCTAAGCGTGCCAAAAAAAAAATGCGCATTTTTAGCGGTACTGTTAACCTTTGAATACAAGGCACATTTCACATCCGCTTGTGCCGAAACTTTAATTTAGAATTCTGGCACCTCTCAAACGATGAGACTTGAAAGTGTGTGAAATTACACATTTTGTCGCTTCCTGTCTACTTGCATTCGCCTATCACAAGACCGGGTGCTTGGCATTAAATAATAAAGTACTTACTGGCTGGTAAAGATAGTACGTCCCTTGGAAGTGAGAGAATGTGACTTGTACCAGCCAGCTGGGCAGCTTTAATGTACTTTAATAATACTCTGCACCAGGTGTCTGTTTCCACAGATTGTCCAAGCAGTAATCCGCCCATGAAGTGCAAAAAAAACGGCCTGGCAGCACTTCAACTAATGAAACTTGTTCCATCAGAGATTCAATCAAAGCCCTTCGTGAGTGGAATCACAGCGCTTTAAAGTTACAGAGTGGACACGCAGGCAGCATACATCTGCTCTGAGAAACTCTCATAATTAGAGGGAAGTCTCTGTGCAGCACTGCCATACACAGCCCTTTAGAGCTGGCGGTCTCAACTTTTTTACACAATACACTTAACACACCTGTGCATCTCTGGTTAACACTGTCGGCAAGAAGTGCCCGCAGCTAGTTTAGCACCTTAGGTACACAAACCCAGCTAAGTCTGTGGCAGTGCTCGCGTAATAGGGACAGTTTACCGTCTGCTTTTGTTGTGTGGGAATGGCACAGTAATCACCTGTAAAGAACAAACTAAACTTTGAACTAAAACAGCGATTATATTAAAGCGCTTGAGCCAACACAAGAATAAATCGGGGTAGTCACGAGACGACAGAGTGAAGCTCCCACACCATTATTCACTGTTTGCACTAACTGTGCACCCGCGCTGTATTTACATGTTAATTCAAATGCAACTTCAAAGGCAGACTGGTCTGCGATTTCTGCATAGTTAATTTGGCAGTTTATAAGTGGCCACATTATGTTTACGCTAAAAGCAGCAAAGCACAAATATATGCATGCACAGAAGAATGTAATAATTGAAGTGCTTTTTGTCCTGTAGGGAAATAATGTTGTTGTCAAGCTGTGGTGGATATGGCAGTGCAGGGGGCAGGCGACCATTTCATCCGCGCTGAGCCGGTGGTGCCCTAAGAACATCCAAAGGGGGAGCATCGTCTTGTATCACTATTGTGCACCGCGCAGGCCCAGATGGAGAATAAAACATGCATGATGTGCCCACAGCCCTGAAAATAATTGCGCTCACTTGCCAGAAACGTAGAAAGTGCATCCAACCAAGTCACCACCCACCCATGATGGTGACACCCCGTTTGCATACTAATGAAGTTTACAGCTAGAGACAATGGCTCTGATATCAATAACAGCGGCGGGGGCAGGGTGGTGCCAATAGCACAAGATAAATAGCGCCATCATTTTACATTAGGCAACCTTTCACTTAACCTGCACATCGAGGGGGCCGACTTCGGTGCCTCGCACGGCTGCTGTTTGTCTGATCTCATTCTTGCAAAGAGAAGCATTACGTCCCTTATTTAAAGACGATGAAAACAGGACAAAAATGTCACCTGCAGTCTTTTGTGTACAGGAACAACGTATTAATATAGATGTGCAGGGCACGTGCAACGTACACACACATTTGTAGGCGCGCATTGGGCTATGAACAGATAATGCGCGAGCCCCGAGCTCTTGATGGCGCCGTAGAGAGATGATGAATGAGTTTTTAAAGCGTACAGCTAGAAAGATACAAGTAGCACCCGGGAGAATAATTGCAATCAGCGCAGCTTATACGTAGCTGCTTTAATCATAGAAATCAGCAAAAATAAAGCGCAGCGTGCCAGGCTGCTTTCCCAAACAAGCGCGGCCGCGAAAGTGAAAGCGTCGCACACTGTTGTGGAGGTGGGGTGGAGGGGACGTGCCTTCTAATAAAAGCGGCAAGGAAACCTGACACAAAACAGATGGCCCCTGCGCGCCGCTGCTGGCTCCCGAGAGCAAAACGCTCTGGGAGTAAACATTTCCCGAAAAGCTGGGACATCCACACGCCTTTGGCCAATTGCGTGCTGAAGCCAGACGCAAAGGCCAATAGCGTGTGAGCACCACACGCACGAGCTTCTACAAAAGCTGAAGTGATTCCAAGAGGCCGATTTCCTAGAGCAGCGCATGCGCGCTGCGCTAGGCTCGACCTAAAAACAGTGGGTATTTAATGATCTATACTGACACTGAGGTGGTGGCCTAGAGGGAGGAGGCGGCGTACCTGGGATGGAAAGGAACTCGAACAGAACGAACGATGCTATGAAACAGCGATACCCTGAGAGAAGTGGGGAAACTGGGGGGGTTCACAAAATGCAACATGATTGGTATCTCAAAGTTAGAAGATTTATTGACAGAGGGGGAATTGATCCCTTTTGAGACCCTCAGGGAAGAATACCAACTAGCAGAAACTGAAAAATATAGATGTCTACAGGTTAGGCACGCCCTATCCCCGCACATAAAAAAAAAACAATACTGAAAGAACCAACACCCCTGGAGGTCAGATTGTTAGCTAATACCTTCACCAAAAGTGCAGTGTCATTGTTTTACAAAAAGATAATGAACAACTCCCCAGATGTCCTACAGAAATTGGAGGGGACTGGAAAGGAGATGAGGGTGAGTTAAAAGAAGGAGGAATGGAGGGAGAAGGAACGGGAAGAAGCAGGGCCTACGACAAATCACTTTAAATTCAGTATTTTGACTTGTACACCTCCGTATTTTACATACGTCGCACTATTCTTGAACACTCCTGCACAAAATGAAAAGAAGCAACTCACAGATATGCGTAAGAGTCTCCTCTATGTAGTTTTTTTTTATTTAAGTGATTTTCAAATTGAAAATAAAATCATAATTAGAAGTTGTGATCAGGATTAGCCACAGACAGATATTCTACAGTTTATAAACTATTGGAAAATCTCATGAAGGAGAATGTAGACTCATTAGTCAGATGAAGCAGGCGGATTAAGTGGTAAATATCAGATTAGGCAAAAATTACAAACAAGCCCTGTCAAAGTCAATAGTTCTAGCTTGCAGGTGTATCTCAAAGACTAGGTAAAGACCTGCAAAACCTGCTTGGATATGCAAAGTAGAAACATATGGAATTCACAAAATAGCTGATCAGTGCATTGATTGACCAGTTTACCTTCAGAAGAAATGGAGAATAATAGGTAAGCAAATTGAAAAAGACCATTTATAGTCAGAATACTAGCACAGTAACAATTTTTTGGGAATACAGTACAAAAAGATGAGAAGTCTGGTGAGATCAAGGTATCATCAATATACATGCATAATGCTACAACACATAAGCCACCAGCAGTAGTTATACAAAAAGTGCTTGTCATTTACAGTCTCTCATGAAGTGAAGGCAAATAAACATTGCCTTTGTGCTTCATTCATAAAGAAAAAACAGAGATCAACCAGCGCCTAAACTGACTCAGCATCTTTTCTTCATTGTGATGGCACCAAAACTGATCTCTTCTACATTTTCACGTAGTGTCGGTCAAACTAGTAACGTCCTTGCAGGATGTATGGCTTCCTTTTGTATCAGAAGCTCGCAGATGAGCCTTATCTGTAGCTAGCACACTGCACATTGGGTAGAAGTAAAAAGATGACACAAGCTGAGCATATCCTCCAACACCAGCCAAGTAAAGGCAGGTTATAAAAATACAACAAATAGATCTTAAATGGCGAGCATTACAAAGAAACCGATAGTAAAAACATTTGTTAATAATAATGTGTTATTTATGCCAGCAAAAACAGTGAACAATAATAACAAAATTCTGTGATAGAGTAGCATAAATAAACAGCAGCACTATGAAAAGGTATACTTTAGAAAATAAGTGCAGCCAAGTACTACAAAATGTACTAACGCTTCAAACAAAACGGAGTTCACAAGTGGGGAAGAAGTCATGAATGAGAAATACAGCATTTAAAAAATACTATCTCGCAACAATATTTAAACTAAAAGGGATCTATGCTCCAAAATGTATATTTTAATTTTACACTTTTGTTAGTCATTTATATTTTAGTAGCAGGTTTATTGGGCGGAACAGGAATACAGTGGGAAGTTACTGAAATTATAGTTTTTAAATTAATCTTCATTAATTTTCTCACAATTATGTATATTTATAATTGATATGATGATTTGTTGTATATGAATTATTATTAAATTATTGTACATGTTGAATATTAATATTACTATTTGTTAAATAAGTTTTTATTTTATTTGTTTAATTTAAATATTATTTACTTATTTTGTTTTCATGTGTTTGTATCTTTTGTGTTGTAGGGAGGCAAATGAATGTAATTTTTATTTATTTCGTTTTTAAAGATAATTTAGCTTTTTTGTTTATATTGTGTGTATTTGTTATATAAAAATGCTTTTAAAATGTATTCTTGTTAGGTTATTCAATGTTTTCTAGGAAATAATTATGAGTTGAAATGCTATATGTAATCTTTACAAAGATAAATTTCCCGACAGTTGCATACATTGGAGTAGGAATAGTAAATGTTATCACTCCGAAGTCCTATACTTTCTCTACTGTTGATTAGACTGGAGTGAGAATAGTAAACTGAACCCATCCAAAGTCCAACAGTTTATCTATTGCTGCTTACACTCGAGTGTAAATAGTAGGGGTGGGCGGAACTCGGGGAGTTTCTCTCTGCAGTTTTCCAATTTTCACTTTATTTTACTGTTAACATTTAAAATGAAATTTGTCTAAATATGGTTTATTTTATAAGAAGTATCTAATTGTACCATTTCAGCACTGTTGAACTTTGTTGTTCACGGTACTTTAATTTCAGCCACTTGGCTATGACCTTTTGATGTCTCTACCAGTCGAAATCACACCATGCCACTGGTGAAATCATGTCTTTATATCTAAAGCAATTAGTGTGAATTTTGCTTACATATGTGACAATTTGATATGCACATATCTATACATATATATGGAAAGTTTCACCTGCTAATGAAATGCTTTGCTGATGCCGATACTGGTTGTCACGTGACAAATTGTAATTTCCCCTCTCTCCCGATGCACACTGTTTAAATTAATTTTGATGAAATATCAACTTATTTGGAACTTTAGAATATAATTTAAAACTGATATTATGTGCTACAAATCAGTTACCATGATCAACATTGTTTTTGTTTCAGAAGTATTTTTTCTATGCCCATACGTTCACATTACGCGCTCTCTTTCTTAAGGTGACTGGGCACAGGTTTTTTGTAACCAGGCTGTGACGAAGCCCCTGTGGGGGTGAAACTAGTTGCCAAATAAACTCTGGGAATTGGAGCTGTGGTGTGCGAGTTGTTTCTGGTAATCCTTGATGTGTGGATTCCTTTTCTTGTGAATATAAATACGGGTCCTGCACCCGTGAACTTGCACCGATCCCGGCATCAATTTGAGCCTGACATTCGCCGCCGCATGCAGACAAAGGATTATTTGTCTGCAATCTGAGAGATTATCGGATGGCTAACTGAAAGTATCTCGTCACGGAGACCGTGAGCGTGAGACGGCAAGTGTGACAAGTTCGGGCGCTAACGCACCGGTGGGCGTGGGGGGAGCCTGACCTGGCTTACTCGCTGGTCTTACTGCTCGCGGGGCTCTGTAACCATTGAGTTAAAGCTATCACCTACATATAATTGCAGCAGGGATACTCCAGGGGCATTGTTACTACGGAGCACGACTTTGGAATTTCCCAATTTAGATTTTTTCTTTTTCCCTCTGTACTTTGCTGCGCTAAGCTGGTAGAGGGCTCCTTTTTAAGGATTGGACAATCTTTTACATCTTTTCAATATGAGTGAAATACGAAAGAAATTAACAGAGTCAGCCAAGAGTCTTTTCAACGAATTTGATGATGGACAGGGGCCATGCCCAGAGCGCAGAGAAGGTATACCACCGGCCTCCAGCACTATAAGACAATTACTATATCAGTATGAGAAACTGCTGAAAAAGGAAATAAATAGATGCTGGGAGGTGATGTCCTAAGACAACTACATCGAAGTAGGCAGAGCCCCTCATGGCCTTAGAATCCTTATAACTCCCAATTACCAAAATCCGGATCCCAAATTACTGGAAGAGTGATCGCGTCTTATGGCATCAACCTTTAAACAGATGATGGGTCTGCTCTCCAAATATGCCAATAAGGAGTTGGAACCGCGAACAGAGGAAATAGCCAAATTGAAAGAAATCCTTCATAAACATCAGGAACAAAGTGAGATCCTCAATTTCATTCCTCAAATGGAAAAAAGATTGGAAAAATATGAGGAAGAAATAAAAATCAAAAAGAGGAGAAAGTTTCCCAGAGACAAGCAAGATTATGCCAATGGCCGCATCCTCACTTTCGCTCGGAAATTTGATGGAGCTATAAGACAATTCAAGCAGGCAGGCTCCCTGAGGCAACAAGAACTTGTGACCTCTGAATCTGGCTCTGATAATTATTCCTCAGATATGGATGATCAGGCTTCCAACTCTTCCAAAGAATTCCGTCCTTTCTCAGCAATGGATGAGTATCGTTTTTTACAAACAAACCTGACGACGAGGGGAAAACCTCCAAGAGGAAGTGGAGGAAGCAACGCAAAAGACAAAAAACCCGAAGAGGCGGCAGACACAACAGCAAGAAAAGATATGGTGCCACATGGGAAGAACACAAGGCAAGCAAAGAAACGATAATGGGTGAGAAACAACTTATCATTGTAAACTTGACCGAACATACCCTCACGGAACAGGAACAATCACTGCTAGAACTTGGCCTTTCTTTTCGTCCTACATCGAACCTGGACTATTGTAGACCACACATTGACATTTTTTTATTTATATGCAAACTTAAGCTCAAAAAGATTTTTATGCTGCAATGCAAAAGAGCTAATAATGCAGCTTTCTCTACAATTGTCCCAGCTCGGGATACTATCTTTGATACTTTACAGATTGGGGACATCCCAGGTTTAACAACTCTGGCGGATCTTGAACTAGGTACTCGAAAGTGGGCCTCTGAAAGGGATCTTTTGGTTTCACTTGACCTTGAGTTGGATAGGTCTAGTCAAAACCTGCTTAGACCTAGATCTACTTGTAACCCTAATACACCACAAGATACAATTGATACTTTTCATGAAGTAGTTGTCAGGGACCTTATGTCCATTTGGAAGCAAGCGAACAATCATTTTGCATCTAACATAACGAAAGGACAGCGGGAGGCCCTGGATACTCTATCTAAAGCCCAAAGTATCGTCATTAAACCATCCCACAAGGGAAGGAATGTGGTACTCTGGGATGTAAATAAATATCTTAGGGAGGCACACAGACAGTTGCACAACATCAGAGATTATGAGAAGAGAAGTTTTAACTTATACTGTACCTCCATTGGTGGCTATCACTCACTTCTCAAGGGTTGGAAAGAGAGTGGTCTCTTGAGTAATGACGAATATCTTTTCTTATATGTCAAGTATCTAGTGGCACCCTGATTTTACATGTTGCCCAAAGTGCATAAAAACAAAAAAGAACCACCTGGTAGGCCGATAATCTCTGCCAATGGTAGCTTACTAGAACAAACTTCTATTTATTTGGATTTTTCTTGCTGCCATATTTCCTAGCACTACCTTCGTACCGCAGAGACAGTACAGATTTTATTAACATATTTCTAACATTCCTTGGCAGAAATATTACACTCTGGTCACCATTGACGTGGTCTCCCTCTACACCTGTATTGATCACAATCTGGGCATTCAGGTATGCCGTCACTTTTTTCGTGGCAATCCATTACATGAGTATGATCATTTTGTTGATGCTACTTGAAATGTTAAGGTTTTGTCTTGAAAATAACTATTTCATCTTCAATGAAGTATGGTATCATCAATTGCTTGGGACTGTCATGGGGAGTTGTTCCACACCAAGCTATGCCTGTATTTTCATGGGTTGGTGGGAGGAACAACACGTGTGGGTTGATGCAAACGAAAAATGGACCAAACATATTGCATTCTGGACCAGACACATAGACGCCCTGTTTATGATTTGGGAGGGCCCAAAAGACATCCTGCTAGAATTCTTGACTCATCTATCTCAGAATTATCTCAATCTTAGCTTTACACATAGAATTCATGGCGAGGTAATGGTCTTGCTCGATGTCTCAGTTAAAGTGGTGGACAATAAAATACAGACTAGTCTCTACAGAAAGGACATTGTGGGCAACAGTATACTCCACGCAGGTAGCCACCATCCCAATAAACTCAAGTGGAGTATCCCTTACGGTGAGCTGCTGAGAGCTAAGCGCAACTGTAGCACTGATGTAACATATAAGGTAGAGGAAGAAGGCATGATCAGGAGACTCAGGGTTAGGGGATATCCTTACAAGGTTCTCAAGGCTGCCAGCACTAAAACTGCCCGCACAACTAGAGAGAATCTTCTCCACAAAAGAAGAAAGGACGCACTAGACCCCCAGCCAGTCAGATTCATAATAACCTTTAATAGTGAATAGGACTCTATCCGTAAAATGCTTAACGAGCATTGGCATTTAGACAGAACTGATCCCAATATAGGCAACAGCATATCACGACACCCTTTAGTGACATATCGGAAGGCAAGATCCCTGAGAGACATCTTGATACAAAGTTACACAAACACAAGAGACACACAAACAAGCTGGTTAAGTGCACAAAAAGGGTTTCATAAATGTGGCAGATGCTAAGCATGTAGGGGGCAGCAGTAACGTCAAGGAGTATTTACTTCCTATGGGCAAAAAGCGATTTATTAACAAATGTATCACTTGAGGGAGTGATTATGTTGACTATGCACTGGTGTGTCCTTGTGGACTCAGATATGTAGGAAATACCATCTCTCCAGTAAAGAAAGGTGTACTAGAGCAAAAAATATTTGCTTTTATTCGTAAATACACATTTACGCCATGAACTCATAGGGAATTGGCTCCAACAGTTCGGGTTCCTTGCCCAGTGTACTAAGGAAGTGCGCTGCTCTTGCTGCTTCGCATGGGCCCCGGCAGCCCCAGGGACTGGCACACCCTGGGCTGATTCAGTCAAATGCAGGGGGCCACGCGGCCCCCCCACAACCCCAGAGACCGCCACCTCTGTGAGGCACAAATATTTTTAATAAAAAAGTGCGTAGGAGGCCCTATGGCCTCCCCCACAGCCCCGTGGACCGCCACCTCCCCGGGGCTAACATAAATATTAAAGCTTGGGGTGGCTCTGGCCCCCCACCACGCAGCCACAGGGACTGCCACCTCCCCTGGGCACAAACACAAACATGAAAGAGGTCCGTTGCAGACCCCCTACCCTGGGGACCACCACCTCCCTGGGGCTTACTTAGAAGGGAGTGAGGGCATGTGACCCCCCTCGTGGAGCCTTACATGGCCCTGGAGACCACCACCCCCCAGGGCCGGCTCCTGCAGTGTCCCGGGGTGCCCACCCCCTGGACGTTGCAGTTTGCTATGGGATCCGCCATCCCATAGCAAACACTGTGCTCCGGTTTCAGAAAGCAAGAGCATTTTTCTCTTGCTTGCTGAAAGTGGAGCACACTTTGCTTTTTACACCCAGGGAGTTGCATGTCAGCAGATCCCTGGGTGTAAAAAGCAATGCCAGCTCTCGCAGGAGGCGGGAGCCGGCCGGGACCGGGGGGCCTTCAGGCTCCCCCCGTGTTCCCCAACGAGATAACCATGCCCTGGGGGATGGTGTCCCCGGGCCGAAAATGGCCCGGAAGGAGGGCCACTCGGCCCTCCTCCCTTTAAGTAAAAATTTAAAAAAAATTTAAAAAGAAAAGGCCTCGCCCCAGGGGACGGGGTCCCCAGGGCTAAAAGTGGCCTCAGGAGGGGGGCCGCGCTGCCCACTTCCTTTTTTAAATAAAAAAAAGAAAGGCAGGCCCTGGGGATAAGGTCCCTGGGGCTAAAAATGGCCCAAGGAAGGGGGGGCATGTGGCCCCCCTTTCCTTTACTTAAAAAAAATAATGAAAGGCGCGGCTCCCCACTCCTTTTATTTTATTATAAAAATAAAAAACGGGTCAGGCCCCGGGGGATGGGGTCCCCGGGGCCCAAAATGGTCCAGGGAAGGGGGGCCACGCAGCCCCTCTTCCTAGAACATAAAAAAAATAATTTAAAAAGCAGACAACTTGCCAAGGCCCCGCCTCCTTTTTCCACAACTCTGCAAACGCACCTCCTGGTGCGCTGCTGGTCTGGGGATGAAGTCTTCTTGGCTGCTGAGGGTCCTTAGGGGCCAAGAAGGCCTCCTGTTACCTCCATTTAGCCCCACACAGTGGGATTTCTGAGAGGTGGTCGGAGACCACGCCCCCTTTCTCCACCACTCTGCAAATGTGCCTCTTGGTGCACTGTTGGTGGGGGGATGAGTCCCCTTGCCTCCTGAGAGCCTCAGGACTAAAGTGGACTTCATCCCCCAAGCAGCAGTGCACCAGGAGGCGCATTTGCAGAGTGGTGGAGAAAGGGGGCGTGGCCTCTGGCGACCTCCCTGCAATCCAGTTGTGTGGGTCTTACTGGAGGTAACAGGAGGGTAGTTGGCCCTCAAGAACCCTCAAGAACTAAGGGGACTTCATCCCCCAACCAGTCGTGCGCCAGGAGGCGCGTTTGCATAGTGGTGGAAAAAAGGGGGTGTAGCCACCAAAAGCCTCTCAGCAAACCCACTGTGTGGGACTTGCTGGAGGTAACAGGAGGGGTAGTTGGTCCCCAAGGACTCTCAATAGCCAAGGGGACATCATCCCCCTACTAGTAGTGCACCACGAGGCGCGTATGCAGAGTGGTGGAGAAAGGGGGAGTGGCCTCCTATGATGTCTCAGCAATCCCACTGTGTGGGACTTACTGGAGGTAACAGGAGGGGTAGTTGGGCCCCAAGGAAGTCCTTGGGGGCCAACTACTTCTCCTGTTACCTCCAGTAAGTCCCACACAGCGGGATTGGTAAGAGGTGTTCGGAGGACACGTCCCCTTTCTCTACTACTCTGCAAACGTGGCTCGTGGTTTACTACTGACTGGAGGATGAAGTCCACTTTACTCCTGAGGGACATTGGGGTCCAAGAAGCACTCCTGGTACCTCCTGTAAGTCCTACACAGCGGGATTCCTAAGAGCTGGTTCAAGGCTCAGCCCCCTTGTTTTACCACTTTGCCATTGCGATTACTAGTTAAAAAAACATAGAAATTCACTGAAAAAACTCAAGGGTTAGAGGGACGTTATAGTTAGGGTCAGATTTCACTTGTACAAAAAATTCAGCCGTTATAGTTAGCTGAGTTAACTATAACTCGCGCCCCTACAATGCACTGCTTATGACCTCACATTTTACATCACTGATGACATGGTCAGTGATATCACTGATGACATCTCAAATGACATCATCCACAGCATCTCTGATGCACCCACTCACACCACTATAGAATCTTTTATACACCCACTGCCACTCCCACACAACCATTCCCAAACCCATTCACAGAGCCATACCAGTACTTACACACACATTCACTGATTTATAGATCTACACACACATCCACTCACTCACCCATACAGCCACTCATACACCCACTCACTCACTAATACAGCCATTCACATATCCACTCATACACCCGTACAAATACTCACACACTTAGTGAGTCACCCATAGAACTACTCACACACCTAGACACTCACCCATACAGTCAACCACACAGCCACTTACTCACCCAAACAGTTACACACACACCCACTTATTACTCATACAAATAGTAACAAGTAGTCACTCACCTATAAAGTCACTGACAGAAGCTTGCAGTCATCTATATAACCACTCTCACATTCACTCACTCACGCATACACTCATATACCCCGTCACTCACCTATACTGTCTTTCACATACCCAGTTACTCACTCATACTGATACAGGCACCCACTCACCCATACAGCTTCTCACACACACTCAGTACAGCTACTGACTCACCCACTCACTCATCCATACAGGCAGTCACACACCTCCTCACCCACACATACAGACACCCAGACAACCATAAAGGTAGTCAGACAACCAAACAATCACCCATATAGCCATTCACATACCCACTAACACACTCATGCATCCACTTAGACATCAACTGACAGACATACACATACTTTTACATAACTAGTCACTCACCCATACATTCACTGAGACACCTAATCACTGTCTTATACAGTCAGTCATGCACCCACTGAGTCATCCATACAGACACTCATACACCCACTGATTCACCAATACACCTTGGTATATATATTTAACACTAATAAACTTTTTAAAAACACTCACAGTCACTGGATGATGTCATCACTAATGTCATCAGTGATGTCATTTGAGATGTCATCAGTGATGTCACTGACCATCTCATGAGTGATGTAATATGTGAGGTCATAAGCAGTGCATTGCGGGGGCCTGAGTTATAGTTAACTTAGCTAACTATAACGGCTGAATTTCTCTGGTTTTGTACAAGTGAAATCAGACCCTAACTATAACGTCCAGTAACCTTTGTTTTTTTCAGTGAATATATACATATATATTACCCAGTGGCAGTTGACAATACTAATGTGCAATTAGTATTGTCCTAGCATCTATCACCCAATGTGTTGCATCTACTACTGCATTTTTTTATATCCATCTAAGGCATTACTATAGCGATGAACTATTATTTGAGTCGGAGGGCCTGTTATGATTCCCTATTGTCTCAAAGTGTGGTTTCACAGCTGGGTTGTGTTGTCTCCCTGCAAGCCATTCCTACACCAGCAAAACATTGTAGACAGACTGCAAATATGTGTGGAGGTCTTCTTCAATATTGAGGCCTCCCGGGGTTTTTGTGTTGAGTTCTATGATGTACCTTGACTCTAATTGTCGTAATCTTTTCTCCCTGTCTCCTCCCCGTGGTCATTTGGGGATTGCATCTAATACACAATATGTAAGTCCCTCCGCGCTCCCCTTATGTACCTCTTCGAAGAGCCTTGCCACAGGGTATGCCTGATCATGATTCTTGATCGCCCTTAGGTGTTGGAGAATTCTTTTATGCACCGGTAAGATGGTGCTACCAATGTACATCAAAATGCAAGGGCACTTTGACATGTATATTGCATATTCTGTCTTGCAATTATATTGTCCCTTAATGTGCTTAATACACGATGTCAGGGGTGAGATGTATTGTGTTGTGTTGTTTCCAAGTCTGCACGCCTTGTACTTCCCACGTTTATGGAAGCCTTTCCTGCCGTTAGCCACGTATTTTTATGGTTCAAATCTTTTTATTAGCAAATTTAAAGAGAAAACAAACAGTGCAAGCAGCAGATTCACTTTCCCCAAGAGAGAACATGCTCTGGTATAGCCATGCATGAAGTTCTGATTACGTGCTGGCAGAACCCTACCCACCTCCCCAACAGTATCCCCACACCCCCTCCTCTCACCCGCACATAGGAACATTTGAATTGCACAGTCTAGGTTGTGTTCAATGATCTAAAGTTGCTGGTGGCGAAGTCGCCTCTGATAAGCGTAACAAGCGAATATATCTTGGGCATGCTAATTCCCGATATTCCTGTGAGAGCAATGACACATATGGGCTCCACAAGTCCCCAAATTCAGTTCCCCTCCCAGCCAGGGACATAGTTATCTTCTCCATACCTAGAATGTGCCAGAGCCTGTGTAACCATGTTGTATGTGTGGGAATTTTGGAAGTATCCCAAAGGCTAAGGATATTTTGGGTGGCTGCCCCTGGTGCCATGCCTATCTGGCGACCGCGTTTCGATTTCAAGGGGTATGTGAGTGGCTTTGGGAGACCCAGCAGTATATAGGCAGGGAAGCGCTGGAGTTGGGTATCCAGATGTCTATCTATGTCATGTATGACTTGTGTCCAATATTGTTGAAGCAGTGGGCATTCCCACAGTATGTGTGTCAGGGACCCCCTACCCCTGCAGCCTTGCCAGCAGTGTGCCCTTAACTTGGGCTTGATCCTATGGAGCCTTACAGGGGTGTAGTACCAATGTGTAGCAATTTTATTGAGGGTTTCGATAAGGGCATTGCTGCTGGCTGTGTGGCGAGCCCTATATGAGATATCCTCCCATTCCTTATCACTCAGGGTCCGTCTAAGTTCTTCCTCCCACCTCGCCAGTCCCGCATTATATGTGTGCCTGTTAGTTCGAAGTAAGAGAGCATATAATTCAGATATGAGGCTTTTATCCGATGTTTTGACAAGAAGCCATTTCTCATATTGCATAAGGTGACGTTGTGCATTAGGTCTATTTTGGGGGGGGGTGGTCCAATGTCTGAATTGGAGGTAATGGTTCCAGGAGTCCGTATTCTTCGTGCATCTGGGAGAAAGAGAGTATGCCCTCAGTGTAGAAGAAGTGGCCCATGGAGCGACACGCCGTTTGTCTCCATTCCGTGAAACCCGCCGCCCCCACCCCTGGGGAGCAGTCTGGATTGTCCAATAAAGGGGTCACCAGGGATGGAAATGTGGTTAGTCCATGCCTGATGCTGGTCTGGTCCCAAGCTGTCATAGTCGCCTGGGTAACTGGCAAGAGATATAAATTGGGAGGTCTATGAGCTTTTGTTAGGAAGGGAACCTTCCACAGCGATGTGCCAGCGACTTCCCTGTCCTGGAAGAGCCAGTGCTTTTCAGACTCAGGACGCCCCCATTCCACTAAGTAGCGCAGTTGCGCCGCCTGATAGCAGAGGTGGAGGTCAGGTATACCCAGGCCCCCGGCATCCGGAAACAGGTGGCTTAAGGTCTTCTTCATACGCGGTTTCTTGCCTTGCCAAATGAATTGAGCTATTTAAGACTGGAGTTTAGCGATCATGCCAGGTGGTGGTGAAAGGGGGAGGGTCTGGAAGAGATAGAGGATCTTTGGAAGGATCAACATCTTAGTGGCCGCTATCCTCCCCAACCAGGAAATCCGAAGGCGTTTTAACCTTCTAAAATCGAATCGAATTTGCCGAAGCAGCGCCATATAATTATTGGCTGCTGTTGCCTGGGTGGTGGAAGCGAGGTTGATCCCTAAGTAAGGTATCGTCTTGGTGGCCCATTGAATGGGATACTGTTTCACCAGTTGTTCCAATAGCTGGGAGGGAATAGAAAGATTCAGTGCTTGTGATTTCCCTACGTTGATCTGAAAACCAGAGGCAGCCCCAAAAGATTCTAGCTCCCCCAAAAAGGCAGGCAGGGAATCAGCCGGCCTCTCCAGGGTCATCAGCATGTCGTCAGCGTACCAGCTATTGGAATGTCGGTCGCCTCCGAATGGCACCCGAGTGATTTCTGGGTGGTCACGAATTCTCTGGGCCAATGGCTCCATATATAGAGCAAAGAGCAGAGGGGACAGCCCTGACGTGTGCCCCTGTGTATCGGGAAGGGCGTGGATATGTAGCCGTTAAGTTGAACCGTCGCCGTGGGCATATGATAACAGTTGAGTATTCATGTCCTGCATCTTTCCCCGAACCCAACGTGTGTGAGGACTTGTTCCAAATAGGGCCAGTGGACTCTGTCAAAAGCCTTTTCAGCGTCGACTGCTAGTAACATATAATCCCCTTGAGCTCAGGTGGCTTTTTCTATGATATGGAGAATGCGCTTGGTGTTATCGCTAGTTTGTCTCTGAGGGATAAAGCCGGCTAAATCCAGGTCCACTAATGAGGATATATGTGCATTGAGTCTATGTGCAATGATGCTTGTAAATAGTTTCAAATCTATATTCCGCAGGGAAACAGGTCTGTATGAGCTACATTGCGTTTTGTCTTTGCCTGGTTTGAGTAAAACTATAATGGAAGCTGTGAGCATCAAGGTAGGAATCGCCCCGGGTTCGGAAAAAGAGTTAAATAGTCGTGTCAAGCTTGGCGCTAAGACAGGGCAGAAAGTCTTGTAGAAAATTGCGGGGTACCCATCCGGGCCTGGTGATTTGGCAAGTTTTCATCGGGAGATGGCTGCTATGACTTCCTCTATACAGATGTCCCCATCTAGGGACGCCGATTGATCAGGGGTGAGAGGTGTAGTGCGCCCTGACTGGAAATATCGGGCACCGACCTCAGGGTCTAGGGATTGATTTGAGTAGAGGTGTGAGTAGAAATCTTTAAATGTGTTCGCTATGTCCTTGTCACCTCCTGTCATCTGGATTGAGAGAACACCCTGTTTTTGTCTCTTGACTCGCAATATTTTTGCTAGACGGCGGTCGCACTTGTCCCCCCGACATAATTAGAATGTCGCAGGCAGAGGGTGGAATATTCCGCTATATACATGTCTATCGCTGCCAGTTGAGAGTGGATGTTGGTGAGTTGATGCCACACTCTTGGGGCCCCAGTGCGTTGGTGGATGCGCTCTAGCTCTTTAATTTGGTTAGTGAGATCTTCTCTCCTTTCTCTGCAGATTTTATTGTCTGCTGATGCGATCGCTATAAATTCCTCCCTTATGACGGCTTTCAGCATTTCCCATAGAATCGCGGGCGAGATTTCAGGGGTATCATTGTGTGTAAGAAAGTCGGTAAGTGATTGGTGGATTTGCTTTATCACCTCCTGACGGTAAAGCAGGGTGTCACGCAAGCACCAGTGTCTGGAGGCGGGCTGTGGGGGGAGGGACATCGAGATCGTAAATGCCCGTGATCTGATAAGGCAGCTCTGTGTATTGCTATATCTTTTGTGAGGGTCTGAATCCCCTTCGTGCCTAGAAAGTAATCCAGCCTGGCATACGTTTTATGTGCATTGGAGTAAAATGAGTATTCTTTAGCCTGCGGATGATTAATCCTTCATAAGTCTATCAGCCCCAGATCCTTGAGCCATGATTGGCCCTCGCTTGACAAGGCTCCTGTCTGTCTGTGTCTCTGAGCTGATCTATCCAATGTATTGTTAAACACCAGGATTAGGTCCCCTCCCAGCAGCACCAGGTCATCCCCTGTCATCAGAGCTCCCTTAAGTGTGTTGTGTAGGAACCCCTCCTGCCTTTCATTGGGAGCGTATATTGAGCCCACCACCAGGGACCTACCAGCGAGGGTGAAACGATATACTAGAAGTCTACCTCTAATCTCTTTGACTTTCTGATCCACCTTTCCCCGAAAGGAGTTCGCCACCAATATGGCCACTCCAGCTGTTTTAGAAGGGGAGGAAGAGAAATACTGCTGGGGGAAGGCCCTCGATCTAAGCCGATGACAGTCTCCCACATGGAGATGTGTCTCCTGCAGGAGGCAGATGTCAGCTCGTCTGGACTCCAGATAGGTAAGTATTGCCCTGCGCTTAATTGGGTTGTTGAGACCACACACATTAAGTGTGAGAATTCTAAGAGGAGTACCTGTCATAAATATCAAGGGTATGCTGCATTTTCCCGGCAATGGTGCCACCACATTCCCAAGGGGGTGGTGCTCGATCATGATGAGACTGTGATCCCCAGGTCAACTAGTCGATGATATGTCCCATCGAAGGTGAGTGTGTGCCCCATACGTTACCTGAACAAAAGAAATTAACAAAAACAATGAACATCTTGGAACTTTGTCTTAAGTTCAGTCCTGCAACCTGGTGTGGATGCACGGCCAGTCCAATGGGGTTTCTAATGTGGCCGATGGTCCCGTCCCTCCCCACCTGCCGCCTGGCCCCGAAGCTTCATATAATGCCAGAAAGTGTCCTGGGTTTTAAGACCCATCAGTTCTCGCCAGGGCCGATGGTACTGCCTCCAGAGCTGCTTGCTGCCCTTTGGCTATCTTCTCTGGATCTGGCTTGTTTGGGATGCGCCACTGACCCTGTCTTATCCAGCCAGGCTGTCGCTCCCTTTGAGGAAGAGAGAAAGACCCCCCCGCCTGCTGCGCCCCCGGGGGTTCAAGTCCCAACACACAGCAGGTCTCGGTCAGTGAGCGTAATTGGTGAAGCCTTACCTCCCCGCGAACGATCAGATGGAAGGGGTGACCCCACGAGTAAGAAACTCCATGGCTACGAAGGTGCGCGGTCGCCGGTCGAAATGTTCTTTGCTTCTGTAACGTGAGGGCCGCGAGGTCCTGGAAAAGGGTTGGGGAGTGCCCCTGGAAGGTGATGGGATGCATATTGCGAGCTTTGCGCAGAATCTCCTCCTTGACTTGGAAATCATGCACACAGACTAGAATGTCCGGGGGGTAAGCTGAGTTCTGTCGTGGGAGACCCACTCGATGGGCCCGATCCAGTTGTATTCCCGTTTCCGGGGGTCCTCCTAGGATATGATGGAAGAGGTCTCTGACATAGCCAAAGATATTGTCTCCTTCCGCATTAGACGTCACTCCCCTAATATGGATGTTGTTCCTCCGAGACCTATTTTCTAAATCCTCCAGGTGAGACTGTAAGTCTATATGTTGTTCTCAGAGGCGGATGACCTCTTGTTGAAGCGCTTCAGTCTCCTCTTCCCGACCCCCCTCTTTGTCTTCCAGTTCCGTGACACGGTCTCCCACACGTCTACACCTCTCCGAACCTCTTTAATGTCTTGTGATACCTCGCGCTTTAGTGATGGGAGGTCTTCCCGGAGGGTCGTGAAAAGCGCCTCCAAAAACGCACGGGTAACGGGCTCTTCGGTTGGCTGGTCCGACCAATCTCCCGCTTGATCCGGTTGCTGGGCCGTGTCTCCAGCCAAGCTCGTTGTTGGGCGGGAGAGCATGTCTTTATGGGTGCGGTCCTTCTTGGGGCGACCAGTTGCCATTTGGGAAGTGACTCGTCTGAGACGCTCGCGTTGGTGGAGTCAATGTACGAGTTAGGTCACAGGTCCTGGTGACTTCCTTCCCTCCCAAAGTGTTCAATGCGGTCGTCGTTCTGCACCCGGAGGTAAGTAGCGTCCCCACTTCAGCTGCTATGGGATGGCCCAAGGGTCGGTGTTGTGTTTCCCCCATTATAAAGCTCGGGCCAAACTGCCCATTGGTGCTGGGAGAGGGCGGGGGCCGGCTCCAGAACCTCACAGTCCCCGGACACCGCTGTACTGATGGGTTTCCGTGCTCGCCAAGGAGAGCCTACTCCACCTGGGCCTCCCTCCTCCCCTGCGGGCTCACTCCTTCTTAGGGGCTCGACTCGGCCGCCATGGGCAGGCCATCCAGGGCCCCGTCTGTGATCACTGCACCCACTCCAACTTTGGGGCAAGCCCGTGCCGATCCGCAGGGTGATGTCAGCAGGAGGGGGGCCCGTGCCCACTCACTCCCAGGCCCTTGCAGTTGCTGCCTCGGTTTATCTAAGGAAGCCGTGTGTGGGCCCCTCCCAGGGCCTGCTCCTATGCGCTGCGGATCTTCCGCCCTCTGCTGCCCAGGCTTTGTTGTACTCACAGGCCTTCCGCTCCACCCCTAGCCTGGGCCAATCCACCTGGCATCTCTGCACAGTGGGGGGCCCCGTCTCCAACCTGCGGGCCCTCCCTGCCTCCACGAGCGGCCCGCGTCGTCCCCCCACAGATCCAAGTTGATGCCCTGCAAGAACAAGAACAGCAGAGGGGCCGGTTACCTCTATTGCTTCCTCAGTGTAGTTGGCATGACGTGTGGGGACTTCTCCCTGGGGCCCACTCTTCCTGATGCCAAACCTTCACCTGTGACTGCCTGGTCCGTGCTGCTCCCTCAGATGAGCAGCTTTCCTAAAGGCCTGCCAGGCCCTATCATCGAATATGCTGGGGGGAGGGGCCGTGCCTCCACAGCGCCTGATCCGCAGCCCACAACTGTTCTGGGCCTACTGTTCTCGGGCGCTTCACTCAGCGAGCCGCCCTCACACCACCACCGGCCCAGGCCGATCCGCCCAGCGATTTCAAGATAGGGGGCCTGCTTGCGATCCTTCGCTGGCCCTCCCTCCTATGGCGAATGGGCGCCGCTGTCCACGCGGGAGGCACTCGCCTCCCCGATCTCCCTCCCAGCGACAGGCCGCTCTCACCTGGGGGGACGCTCTGGGCCGAACCGCAAAGCAGAGCTGACCAGCCCCCACACCACTCTGATCCACGGCAGAACCTCCGATGTCGAGCGAGGCCCTGGACTAAGGCCACACCCCACCGGCCGAGCTCCGACTCCCGGCCTCTGCGCTGCTGCCGCCCAGAGGACTGGGATATCTCGCTCCAGGGCCTCTGTGCGTGTCCTCTGCCGGGCACTCGGTGCCCCGGGCATCACCAGGCTACGCCAACACAATCGGCTGCTTCGGCTCACTTTGAAGAGCTGGGGGCACAGTTTTAGGCCAGTGGCGGACAGGAGGAACGGTGAGGCACGTCCTACTTCGGCGCCATCTTGGCCACGCCCCCAGCCACGTATTTTTAAACTCTTTTCTGGTCTCCGGACTACTAGCCACCAGATCTTGTCGCATTGACCTTGTTCTTTTAAATGTGATGCCCGGCCTCCGTGGGGCTACCTCCCTTAGAATGGGATCATTTCTGATGAGGTGCCAGTATTTGTTGATAATGGTTCTACCAACCCCTTCCTGTGCATTATATGTGGTAATAAGTCTAAAATGGGGATCAAAGTTCTTCCTCTCCTGTTTGCTTTTTCTATTAAACAGAATCTCTTCTCTGGGTTAGGACTTCACTTTAGAGATAGCTTTTTGCAAGCACACTTCTGTATACCCCTATCTTTGAACCTGACTTTTAGGTCTTCTAGCGCTCTATCTTCTTCTAGCTTGTTACTACAGTTCCGCCTTACTCTCTTTTAAATTCCGGGGATGAAAGCTCGAGGCATGCAGAAGGGTGTTCCCAGCCGTTGTTTTTCTGAACAACTTGGTCTCTAGACGGTCTCCCTCTACATATACAGTTGAATTCAGAAAATTCACCTCAGACCTGCTCATGTTGCTTGTAAAATGTAAATTTAAGTTGTTTCTTTCAATCTTTTCCAAAAATCTCACAACGCTTTACTCTGTGCCCTTCGAGACAATGAATAAGTTGTCTATGAAATGACACCAATGCACAACATGATCTTCCCAATCTATTTGCTGTTCCACTCGGACCACCTGCTCCTCCCACCAGCCCATATGCAGATTCGCATAGCTGGGGGAGAAGCAGGTCCCCATCATAGTCCCAAATTTCTGTTGGAAAACTTCTCCATTGAAAAGAAAGAAATTACTCATCAGACACAGCTCTATCATGTCGAGCAGCATTCTGGTGTGTTTCCACAAATTTAGGGGTCTTGTTCCTAGGAAGTGACTAACAGCCCTCATGCCATCCACATGGCGGATGCTTGTGTACAACGATGTAGCGTCAACTGTTACCAAAATGTAATTTTCTTCCCATGGGAGATCATACACCCTTTGCAAAAAGTCCCCAATGTCCTGTATATAGGATGGGAGACTTTGGACTAATTCATGTAGGAAGTGATCTACATACTTTGATACATTCTCTAGGCAACTCCCTATGGCAGACGCCCAGGAGGATTAGTGATATGTTTATGCGTTTTGTGTATCAGATAAAATACTGGTGTGACAGGGTGATCTTGTTTTAAAAACGGATATTCTTCCTTACTCAGGAGACCTTGTTCCCTCCACTGTTTCAATTTCATATGCACCTGCACCCATGCAAATTCCATAACCTGGGTATCTGTCCTGCAATAACACCCAACTACATTGAGTTGTTTATAGGCCTCTGTCATGTAAAGCTTTTTGTTCCATAACACTATGTCAGATTTCATTACCCCAGAATTAGTTTTCATTTGCAGTTTATTCACTAGGTCATGATATTCGTTTTTCTCGTCTCACATTTTTCACTCTTTTGCTTGTACATCATAGAATATTAAGTTCATTCACTACTAGGTCACTGAAAATATCAATCGAGTCTTGTGGCATAACAGGTACAAATTTTGATTTTGGTCTGAAATTTGTAAGGGCACCTCCAGAAGTATCTAAACCTTGATCATCGATTAGATGCTCCTCGTTGATTTCTTCCTGTACGCCCTCATTTGCCAATTCCAATTCTCTTAGTTCTAACATTAAAGTCATGTCTTGAACTTGCAGCTCATTAGTGTCAACCTCTCGCCCTCCTCCACTCACTACATGCCTGTTCCTATTCTTTGGCTGGATTAAAAAAGAATTTCTTGAGTTTTATAGATCTAATCAATTTAAATACATCTATATGTGTCTGAACATAGTCCATGTTTTGTAGTGGGCAATAGGAGAGACCCAGTTGTTGAATTTCTATTTCACCCGGCGTTAGTTTAATGTCCGTGAGGTTGATTATTGACTTCCCAGATGGGCTCAAAGCAGCTACTTGTTCCCTTTTGTTCTTTTCTCCTTTTGCTGCTTTTTTTCCCTGGTCTCCCCTTCTCCTTTTTCACCTTTGCCTCTTCCTCTTTGTGGTTTCTGATTTAGTTGTCTTCTTTGGCGGAGGTTGAACTGTCTGTCTAGCCTTAAAAAAATCTAGCTCATCCACAACAGTTGGTGTCGTTCCTTTCTGCAGTGTTGCCTCTCCTACCTCATCGATATCCATATCTACTTCCGAGCTCACCACACTGCTTTGCTCTGAACACATTTCCCTCCTGATTTTGCCTGCATTCATCCCATGTTGTCTCCGGATGTTGTCGAATTTCCATGAGAACATGTAGATTTGTCCCCTCTGATAATCTCGTTTGTCTCTTTGGAATTTGAGGGTTTTCCTGTTTTTGATGACAGTCTCCAACTTTGTCAGTCTCTCCTTCATACCTTTCATAAACTTATTTATCACTTCCTGATTCTCTTCCTTATCTAAATTGACTTGCAGGCTTTCCAGCTCCTCAAGTGCTTTACTCTGTCTATAGCTGCATATTTAATTAGTATTCCCAGCATTCTTCGTGAGGATTTACTGCTATTGTCTGCCCATTCCCGCAACATTTCTGGGTTCGGGTCCTTGTAGCTGGGGGCCACCAAAATTCTCAGACCTCTTGGAATTCGGCCTACTTCCAAATAACGAAGCAAAGATCGTGATTCCCACCATTTAGAAAGTTCTCTTTTATATACATTACAACTCCTTGAAAAGTCATTGTGGAGCTCTGATCAAATGCCCAGATCGTGTCCTCTGAGGGTGGGAAGAGAGAAGCGTCCATGACTGGCACTGGTGATGTAAGTACAGATTCAGTCACGGGGCTCTCTACAATTTTAATAAAACCAGTCTCATCTCTGACATCAGGTACTGACGAATGATAAGGCAGATGCCTGAAGTGCGAAGAATCTTGTGTAATGGACTTTCCAGGACGGTGAGCAGTCACCATGTGTCTTTTACTAGTCACAACTTGGAAAGGTTAAGCAGCAAAGGGAGCATCAGATTTGCGTTTTCTCTTTTGTCGCACCAATAATCAATCACCTTTATTGAAAGTAATGTTTTTGGCACGTTGACGTTTGTTGGCATATACTTTCATCTTTTATTTACGGCACAAGTTTGTTTGACACTGTGGTAACTTGGCCATCATAGCTCTCCTGAGCATCAAGGTGGCAGGACTTTCACCTGTCGTTGACTGAGGAGTCGACCGGTAAGCTCGAAGAGCAGCATGGAGAGCGGACTTCAGATCAAGCTTCTCCAATATAGCACACTAGACGGTCTTTTTAAGAGTGCTCATAAAGAGTTCAACAACGCCATTTGCTTGTGGCCAAAGAGATGTGTTTTTCTGATGCTTCACATTGAGATGATTTAGAATGTTGCTGAATTCTCTACTGTTGAATGGTGGGCCATTGTCAGACTTTAGAATTGAAGGAACACCCCATGTTGCAAAAAAGTCATCTAACCTCTCGATGACTCTTTCTTGAGTGGTCGATGAGAGATCTTCTACCAATAGAAAAAGGAAGTATTCATCGATGACCACCATCAGGTGATGTCCATTGTCAAGAGGACCAAAGAAATCAACAGCGATTCTATTCCATACATATTTTGGCAAATCAGACATATTCAAGGCATGCTGAGTGGTTTTGGGAGATAAGCAATTGCACAAATGACAGGCCTTTAACTCTCCCATCAAGATAAGGAAACCAAACTCAATCTCTGAGTGCTCGTTTTGTGGCAACAATTCCACAATATCCTTCATGGGCCACTTCAATTATTTGTCATTTCAGACTCTCCGGTATGACAATTCTTGAACTTAGTAAGACAATACCTTCTTCAGTAATGGACAGTTCATCTTTCACATTTTTGAACTTTTGATATTCGTTGTCACGTGTGAAAGGTCGAATGTGCCATTTCCAAGATTGATGTGAAATAATGTCTTTTAGCATCAACATGTTACTATTATTGCTTGTTGCAGCAATGATTTGTTCTAATGAAATAGCGGCAGGTGTATTGCACCTTACAATGAAGGTAATGTAGTCTTCGGCCGCTTTGGAAGGGTTACTTGGGGCACTGTACTGGCACTTGTGAAAAGTAGTCAGCAGGGTTTTGATCTTTCCCTGGTCGGTGCATGATAGTGTAGTTATATTCCTGGAGTTGCAAACCCCAACATTCCATTCTAGGAGGCATCTTGGCTTTTGGGTTGCCAAAGGTGGTAAGCAATGCTTGATGATCGATTACAAGAGTGAAAGGTTTTCTATATAGGAATACGTGGAAATGTTCACAAGCCCACACCACTGCTAAGCTTTCTTTCTCTGGTTGCAAATAGGCGCATTCAGTTTGTGACAAACATCAGCTTGCATATGCCACAATATGCCTTCAAGCATTTGGGTGTCCATTGTGTTGGGCAAGGATTGCGCATAACCCGACCGGGCTGGCGTCAACAGCAACCTCTGTATAAAGTTTTGGATCAAAGTAGCCCATTTCAGTGGTGTTCTCAATTGCATGCTTGATCTTCTGAAAACTTTGTTCACATTTGTGTGACCAGTAAAATGAAGCATTTCTTTTTGTTAAGTCTCTTAAGGGAGCACTTACTGTGGCAATGTCATGTATGTGTCGGGAACAGTAACTGGATATGCCAAGGAATTAACGTAACATCGTAACATCTTGTGGGGAATTGGTGGCTGACAAAGCTTGTACTTTAGCTGGATCCAGAGTCATACCCCATCAGAAAAGATATGGCCAAAGAATTTGAGTTTTGTTTTGTGGAACTCACCTTTCTCAGCATTCAAATTATAACCAGCATCAGCAAGTAAATGACATACTTGTGTAAGAGCTTTATCATGTTCCTTTCATGTAGCTCCAAAAACTCATATGTTATCACTTTAATTGAAAGCATTCATGACAGGTTGTATGATACGTCGAATTACATCTTGGAAAAGTTCGGCAGCTGATGAGACACCGAAACTTAATTGTTTATATCTGAAAAAAACAATATGGGTAGAAAAGGTGGTAATGTACCTGCAATTTCTTCGAGCTCCAATTGATGATACCCTTTGGTCAGATCAAGGCGAGAGAAGACTTTAGCACCATTCAACTCTGTGAGCATGTCGTCAATGTGCAAACAGGGATATCGTTCTCTTTCAATGGCCTTGTTGGCTTGACGCACATCAACACAGATGTGCACTGCTCTTCACTGTCCTTTTTGGGCACTACCACTATGGGCGGTATGGGCTATGGGCGAAACCCACGGAGTTGGACCAGTAGATTGCTCGATGATATCATGCTTTAGTAGTGTCTTAAGCTCTTTCTCAACAGCTTCTTGCAGATGAAAAACAGTTTGTCTATGTCTTTGAGTAACAGGACTAGCGTCCTCATTGATTTGCAGTTTCACTTTCATAGTCTTAAATTTTCCCAATCCATGAAACAACATCAGGAACTGACTTACTATTTTGTGATGAGCATTCATGTTGTACTCCACAGATATCAGTCGCATATCAGCAGCAGTATTGAAACTGAGTAAACAGGCATTTGACGCAGTACCTTGAGTACATGAATGGGTGCTTGTACATTTGTTCTTTTGAGTTTCATGGTTGCTACGAATGAACCTTGACTCTTTAATTGCATCGATGCAGCCCAGGTATACACTTTAGTCTTTGACGGTGTGAGACGGGGCAATACAGAGAATTCAATGTATTTCTCCTCAGGCATAATGTTTATCGACACACCACTGTCGATAATAAAAGGTACTGTTAAAAGCAAAACGACAATCGTGAACATTACCTGCGCCATCTTGTCTGGTGGAATTCTATGTGCACATAAGTTGCAGTCAATTTAATCTATCACAGCCATTTTGTACTCTGTTGGTCGCCTTTGTTTCACCCTGCCCTTACTAGCATCCCTCTGAACCTCTGACCGACCTGGTACGTGTGCTGGGGGCTATAAACTCTATTTGCCGCAACAAACCTCAGCGCCACTTGCTGCCACAAACTCGTTTTTCCTCTCATCTCTGTTTTCAGGCAAACCTTTGGACACTCTACCCCTCACTGCACCTAGTTACACAAACAGGTTCCAAACACCAAAAAGACTCTTGCAACATGATTTATTGCACTGCAAACAGCAAGACTTGTTGTTACCAACAATGGGACCTGTTTTTATCAACAGAACGGACTCTTAGATCTGGTCGGTCTCACATGTTTTAGACCCTGAAGCAAGTTCCAGCTGCAAGATAAGATTGTCTGTTTGACCTGGGTGGGAAGAGAATTACTGTTGGGCTTGTGTGACAACCTGCCCGGGCGGGGACCCCAAGCTTGTGTAACCATGTTGATGAAACCAATGCATTGTGTCAAACCTGTATAAAAGGAAGAGCCAAAGGAGTTATCAGCAGAACACCTCCCTCAGACATCCCGGTGTCTGCAGTTGACGTGATCTCCTCATGAGAAATAAACCTTTTTCTTGTCTTCCAGTTTCCAGCGCTTGCCTCATTATTTTGATAGCGAACCCAAAGTGAATTAGAGGTGGAACCCTGCACCGGGCAGCATTGAGGGTCTTAGAAGACTCGCTGCCTTTCACAAATTGGCGCCCAAACGTGGGGGCCCATCAGCGACGCGTGGGTCCGGTACAGAGGTCCTAACGACGGAGTGAACGACTAAACGATTGGGGTATACCTGCCTGAGAAGACCCTTGTCTGGCTGCCGATCGACTGAACTTCACCGGTTCCGAACGGACCTCTCTCGAGTGACCTGCGGTCCTGACTGGGACCTTAGAGGAACGCCGCATTGATTGTTGGAGTGAGAGGACAACCAGGTGCTGGAAGGGGAAGACGAAGAACCGTCCATACGGTCCGGGTAAGGTCGTGAAAAAACGACTTAAATTGAATGATTGAATAGTTTGATTGAAATACTAGTATTCCTTTTTTGATATTGAGTTATTTACGACATTTCCCTGCTTGCAAACAACGAAGAATAGGAATATTCTCTCTCTTTGCAGGCAGCGAAGGACAGGTAGTGCAGACTTTTTGTCTAAATTGATTGATTGAGATATTCATTTTTGACCGATAAATACGTCATGCCTGTTTTCTCTAGATTGTTTGATTGTAATTGTTTTGGACCAGACCGTTCGTTAGAGGTCAGTCAGCCGGCACCGCCGGAAGGCACCCCTAACAAGGACATGTACGTAAAGTATGGATTAGCCACCGTAGCTTATAGCAAACTATGGCATAAATACACTAGGAAGGACCGGGTAAATCAGTGGCCACTGACGGGATCTTTCGATCCCGCTAAAATAGAAACGTTAGAATTAGCTCTCCACAAAAAGAAAACTAGACCAGCCATATTTGACAGTTTTGGTTTATGGCGAAAAGAGGCAGCTCAAAGAAAGAAAAAGGATGAAGCTAGACAAGATAAAGAAACGCGAAAATCAGCTTACCAAGCCTGTAAAAGATTAGAAGAAAAACTAAAAGAAAAGGAAATCGATAAAAAGGAACAGGAATCAAAAATATCAGGTCAATGCCCTGTTAGAACGCCCTCGACTCTTTACCCCAAATTACCAGCAAAACAAAGGGTAGATGATGATTTATTGTTAGGTCCCCCAATCATATACATGCCACCCCCTTACGCCCCTACTCATCCCGTAGTACAACGCCAGGACCACCAAAGTATAGCCGGAGATGGCACGATCGCCTCAGTCTCCACCGCCTCTGCTCCCACCGAGTCACCCACACCAAATGCCTCATCAAAGGATACAGTAGTAGAGGTAGGATCAAAAGAAAAAGGAGCGCCCAGGGTCCCGCGATTAAGTAAAAATGAGCGAGCAGGCATTGATAAAATAGTTAAATCCCTCATAGATAGGAAGGAGACAGAAGAGTATGTAACTGACATATGCAACTCCTATGTTGAAAACCGCAAACGATACTTTATTGTACGTCTCTGTTACCACACTCTTACTGCATATGAAGAGAAGTACCAAGATGTAGGGCCCGAGCGGCTAGTGGCTCTCTATAGGAAGGTAGACACCGGAGATGAAGGTGACAACGATGTTACAGAACTCTTTTCATCCACACTGGAGGTATTCCGTCACCTCGTGGAACAAGGACGGATAGATAAGGACAGGACATCTAAGATAGCAGGACCCCGGTGGAAAAACAAGATAGCATGATGCCGATAAAAGAAGCTGCCCCTTATTGGGTACCTCCTAGAGGACAAGGGACTCATGACGATATGAACCATCAAGACGCTAGAGGAAGGGTGGTCTACAATTGGGTGTATCAACCATGGGACAGACAGGACATTTTGACGTTCCGTAAATCTTTACCGGATTTACAAAAGAACCCCACCGCCTTTTACACCGAGCTAGGTACCGCTCTGGGATCAACAATAATGACACTTGCCGACATAGACTTGTTCTTCGGGTTATGTTTGCCAGCAGATGTGTGGAAACAGATTAGGAAAATAGACCATACCGAACTGCTTGGTCATACCTGGGAACAACTCAACACACTAGATAAACAGCGGAACCCTGGTCAAAAACCGGTTAAAGCAATATTGGACCTCCCTGACAAAATAGTGCAGAAAGTGAAAACGCTGATCCCAGAGAAAAAGATAGACTGGTCCATAGAAACCGCGTGCCGCCAGAAACCACAAGAGGATGTCTCAGAGTATTTCTCCAGATTTGAAACGGTGTTCTCCGATTACAGTGGACAAGACATGTCCACCGCAACCGGACACCACTTATTTGTGCAGAACTATGTCAAAGGACTACTGCCAGATGTATCCCAGAAATTACAAGCCAGCGAAAGTAGTTGGGCAGCATCTAAACCGGCGGCCATTCTCCAAATGGCCCAGTACTATGAGCATCAGAGAAACGAAAATGACAGGGCTACAGAAAGGAAAAAGAAGGACTTGAAGGAAAGGGTAATGGTAGCACAACTCCAGGGGGCGAATACAGGAAGGGAGCAATATAGGGGAGGATACCAGCAGAATACCCCTAGAGTACAGCCACCTAGAAACAATTCATCGACATCATATGTAGGACGCCAAGACCTAGGACAGGATCAATGTGCATTTTGCAAAGAATATGGACACTGAAAACCCAATGCCCGGCTTTGTTAGGAGCTGGTAGGGGCAGAGGGGCGAGGGAAATAGCAAGTGGACAGAGAGGAAGAGGACGTGGGAGAGGGTACGCGAGTGAAGCAAGCGAGGAAAGGCCAGGAAGAGTGAACACATTCGACCATCCCAAACAGAATCAGTACCAACAGACAGATTATGACAATACGTACGACTTTGCATAGGACAGCCAGGGGCAAGGGAGGGATCCAGTCGAGCTCTATGTTGATCAGCAAGGCCCTTATGTTACCGCTGAGGTCCTGGGCACAAAGTCGCCATTTCTGGTAGACACGGGAGCAACACGTAGTGCACTATCCAAACGACTGATTCCAAGGGCACCCTTGTCAGGCTCACATGTGACCTCAATAGGATTTAACGGTATGCCCTCCACCAACCCTTTGTCCCGACCGATCCCTTTTAACCTTGACAACAATAGCGTCGAAACGACATTCCTCCTCTCTTCCAACACCCCAGACGCCATAGTGGGTCTCGACCTTTTGAAACACTTCCATGCGACTATCAGATGCTCACCAGACGGAGTGCATGTCGTCCTGTATGACAACCCCCAGCGCCATAGAGAGAACCCTTCTCAGCACATGTTTCCCATCTCCGAGACTGACGCATCCCTACTGGACACTTTGCCATCACACTTATGGGCTAGGGCTGATTCAGACGTAGGACGAATGATGATTGACCCAGTACACGTAACAATATGACAGGACGCAACCCTACCGAAAGTACCGCAGTACAAAATATCGCCAGAGGGTGAGAAGGCACTGACAGAGATCATACACTCTTTGGTAGAGGCAGGGGTGGTAGAGGAAGTAGTGAGCAACGTTTGTAACAGTCCCATACTACCGATTGTAAAGAGACAGGGAGACGGAAAAGCCTACCGCTTCATCATTGACCTGCGGGAGATAAACAAAATCGTAGTGCCACAATACCCAGTAGTTTCCGACATCACGACAATTTTGACTTTAATCCCCTCCACTGCCACCACCTTCACTGTAATTGACCTCAAAAACGCATTCTTTTCCATACCTATACACAAGGACAGCCGCTATCTATTTGGATTCACCCTAAACTCCCGTTCGTACAGATTTTGCAGAGCACCTCAGGGGTACACTGAGAGCCCAAGCATCTATAGCCAGGCGCTTAAAAGACAGTTGGACGCCATACAATTGCCAGATGGAGTGGCACTAATACAATATGTAGACGACATCCTTCTAGCAGCGGACACCATACCAATAGCCGTCACAGCCACCATCAAACTACTCCATTTTCTTTCTGAGAATGGTCACAAGGTCTCCCGAAAGAAACTGCAGTTCTGTAAATCACAAGTGACCTATTTGGGTCACCTTTTATCCAAAGAAGGGAGGAAACTCACGCCTGACAGGATCCAGACAATTCTAGACACCCCTGTCCCCAAAGATCAGAAACAAGTCCGCTCTTTGATAGGTCTCACTTCATTTTGCCGACAGTGGTTACCGAACTTTAGCCTCATTTTCAAACCCCTTCTCTCCCTCCTAGCTAAAGACATCCCCTCACCTCTCCCCTGGACCCCCGAATGCCAGTCAGCCTTTAAAGAACTACGCAATGCCCTTTGTTCAGCGCCTGTCCTAGGAACCCCGGATTACTCCAAACCATTCTTCCTCTACACGCACGAGGGAAGGATGTGCATTGTCTGTCCTAACACAATCAATTGGTCACAAACAACGCCCTTGTGCATATTTCTCTGCCACCCTCGATCCAGTAGCCAGAGCGCTGCCAGCGTGCCTGTGCGCTGTGGCAGCTGCAGCAGTATCGATACGCCAGAGCGAAGGAATAGTACTCTCCAATCCAGTCACTGTTTTAGTACCCCATGCAGTCGACACACTACTAAACCAGACCAAAACCCAACACTTGACTAGCGCCCGACTGACAGGATATGAGTTGACCCTGCTAGCACCGCACATTACCCTAAAGCGATGCACCACCCTCAATCCAGCCACACTGTTACCCCTACCCGAAAATGATCCTAGCGTGACTCCACTACACGACTGTGTGACACTAACCGATGAACAAACAAAGAGTAGAATAGATCTCAGAGACACCGCCTTTCTAGAACCAGATGGAGAACTATGGGTGGATGGTTCGTGCATCAAACTCCCCGACGGCACCACCTCAGCTGCATACGCTGTCACCACAGCCCGAACCGTTCTGGAAACAGCCCGTATTCCCCAACGTTCAGCCCAGGCTGCAGAACTCATTGCCCTCACACGAGCATGTATCTTAGCGACTGACACGACAGTTAACATATACACCGACAGCCAATATGCCTTCGGGGTGGTTCACCATTTTGGGATCTTATGGAAAGAAAGAGGGTTCCTGACTTCACACGGTACACCCATCCTGCATGGAGATTTAGTCTCCGCCTTGACGCAAGCAGTCCTCCTCCCCAAGAAGTTAGCAGTGATAAAATGCCAAGCACATAGGAAAGTGACTGATCTCATTGGACAGGGAAATGCACTAGCAGACGTTACTGCCCGAGCCACAGCAGGAGACAGAACTACGACACGAATGTATGTGACCAGGTCACAAGCTGAACGATGGACTGACGCTAGGACCACTGTAAGGGACATACAGACTACAGGCACACAAGACGAATTGACCGAGTGGGAAAAGGTGGGACTAAAAGACGAGGAAGATTGCTGGAGAACTAAAGACGGAAATAAATGGCTGTTACCCAATGCCTACCTCATCCCCATATTGACCATGGCACATTTACCAGCACACATAGGCTCCACCCCCATGATTGAACTAATCACCAGAGTATGGCATAACGTCAAGATAGCAGAATCTGCAAAACACCTAGTACAACAATGTATAGTCTGCCTACAACACAACCCAGGGAAGGGGACAGTAGTACCACGGGGAGGGTTTGGAGTCCCTGACCACCCCTTTGAAATCCTTCAAATGGATTACATTCAACTAGAGAGATACCTTGGTCTAAAATATGTCCTGGTGGTTGTGTGCGCTTTTAGCAAATGGGTGGAGGCATATCCCACCCGCGACAATACCGCCTTAGCCACTGCAAAAGTATTGCTGAAAGAATTCTTCCCCCGATACGGCCTTTGCAGAATTTTATGGAGCGACAACGGCCCCCACTTCGTAGCCGAGGTGATACAGAACATACTGAGAGGGTTGGGGGTAAAACAAAAGTTCCATGCCGTCTTCCACCCCCAATCAGCGGGCCTGGTAGAGAGACACAATGCAACGTTGAAACTAAAGCTAGCCAAAATAGTTGCCACGACCGGGTTGAAATGGCCCGACGCCCTCCCATTGGCATTGTTATCGATGCGCTCCACCCCAACCAAACACCGCTGACCCCGTATGAGGTGGTCTTCGGCAGGCCTATGAGCATTTGGGCGGCACCAAGACCCACCTCCATTAACGATGTCCCGAACATATTAATGTCGGATTACTTGCATAAATTGACAAACGAGCTAACAATTATCCACCAACAGGTGCAGCAAGCCTTGCCTGACGTATCCAGGGGCCCGGGACATGAAATAAAGCCAGGCGACCATGTATTGATTCGCAACTTCCAAAGAACGAAGAATCTGGAGCCTAGGTGGACAGGCCCCTGGCAAGTCCTGATCACCACCCGAACTGCCCTCCGAGTGGAAGGAAAACGAAACTGGCTGCACGCTCATCATTGCAAACGAGTCCCTCCAACCCTGGCAACCTGTGAAGGGGTGGAGGTGCAAGAGGAAGTACTCGCGAGAGACCGACCAGCTCTGAGTTGCTACCCACAAGAAGACACCCTCGAACTATCAGAATTTCCCGACCCCACGGTGCCATCCAGGAAAGGGTACAACCTAAGATCGACGAAAGGAGGGAGTTCCAACGACCAGGCCACTAAGTCAAGGTCTCAGATCAGTAGCACAGTCAAACAACGCTACCAGGAAAGCGCCAGACAAAAGTCTGTGGTCCTAACAGTTGTTGAGCTCCTCGAAGATGATGGAAGAAACTGAACACCTGCAAAACCACCGCAAAGACACCAAGACTGCTAACCTGCACAGCACAAAGACAATTGCACTTGTAGCCGCATTTCTCACCTGTCTCCTGCTAATGGTCGCACTCTGGATCATTGAAGAGAATGCACCTGCATACAGAACATTGTCACCCACCAAGCAACCAACCACCAAGAAAGAACACTACCTGGTATCACTACCGCCACATCTCCGAGAACGACGCAAAGAATTCTGGAATAATTCTTTCGTGCAGATGTTGCACCAGCACAATCTTGCCACCAATGCTACCAACTGTTGGGTCTGTGGGCTGTTACCACATGCCACTGAACATTCCATCCCTTTCATCCCTTCGCCCTTTTCTATTCACGGATCTTGCCTTGCCTGGATGATGCTCCTACACGAAAGTTACAATGACAATGCCACTTCCGACGGAACAATCGCCCAGTTCTACAACGACTTCTGGCGAAACAAAACAGGAAGGACAGCCGCCCCCTTCTGCCCTCACACCTTCAATGCGACATTCCAAATTAATGTCCCCTCCAAAGAACGAGTGGAAATGCAAGTGTTCAATAATCCTAACAGAGCCACATTTTCCTACCTGAAGAAAAGAACTGCTGCAACACTGACTGTGGCCCTATCTGTGGTGAACGTCTCTGGCCTTGTATGCATTGAAGGCCGTGGGACTAAGAATGTGGGTCACAGCACCTGTAGCATTGTAAGGACTTTGAACACTGCCAACCCCCAGGCGCTTGTTGCATCACCCAATATGTACTTTGTTTGTGGAACCAAAGCCTACACCTGGCTCCCAAGAAACTGGGGGCACGTGCTACATCGCCTTTGTTTTGCCACCAACCTACACAGCCCCTGCAGAGCATCATCGAGAAAAGCGTTCTAAAGACATTGATCAAGCAGACTCTGCCTCATCACAGTTCCTCGACGCAGCAAAAGGGCTCGTCCCGCTATGGGGTCCGATGGCAAACAGCCGAGCCATCAGACATCTGTCCCAAGCGGTAGAGACCGCCCTGAACGTCACTGCTGGCATCCTCACCAACAACACTGCTGAGCTCCAAGCGATCCGTCTGGTTACCCTGCAAAATCGCATGGTCCTGGACGTGGTACTAGCGGACCGTGGAGGAGAATGCCGCATCATCGGTGCCAGCTGCTGTGTATACATTCCTGATAATTCACCTTCTGTCTATGAAGCAATCGAACATCTCCATAGACTATCTTCAGAAATTCATCAAGGATCAGAGACTTGGACAATTGGAAGTTGGCTTTGGGGCATCTTGAAGGAGTGGGGTTGGAAAATATCAATGATTCTCTTGGTCCCAGTATTGACAATATGTGGTTGTTGTTTGGGTATACACTGTATACCACCTTTGTGTTCTCTTTGCTTAACTACCTTGCACCCTAAGACTATGGACACTCAGCTAACAAAAATGAGAGTAATGTATGATCAAGAGATACAGGACATTATGGAGATCGAAATAGACTGACAAGCTGGCTAGTTATGTTCAAAGGGGCCACTGTTAAAAGCAAAACGACAATCGTGAACATTACCTGCGCCATCTTGTCTGGTGGAATTCTATGTGCACATAAGTTGCAGTCATTTTAATCTATCACAGCCATTTTGTACTCTGTTGGTCACCTTTGTTTCACCCTGCCCTTACTAGCATCCCTCTGACCCTCTGACCGACCTGGTACGTGTGCTGGGGGCTATAAACTCTATTTGCCGCAACAAACCTCAGCGCCACTTGCTGCCACAAACTCGTTTTTCCTCTCATCTCTGTTTTCAGGCAAACCTTTGGACACTCTACCCCTCACTGCACCTAGTTACACAAACAGGTTCCAAACACCAAAAAGACTCTTGCAACATGATTTATTGCACTGCAAACAGCAAGACTTGTTGTTACCAACAATGGGACCTGTTTTTATCAACAGAACGGACTCTTAGATCTGGCCGGTCTCACATGTTTTAGACCCTGAAGCAAGGTCCAGCTGCAAGATAAGATTGTCTGTTTGACCTGGGTGGGAAGAGAATTACTGTTGGGCTTGTGTGACAACCTGCCCGGGCGGGGACCCCAAGCTTGTGTAACCATGTTGATGAAACCAATGCATTGTGTCAAACCTGTATAAAAGGAAGAGCCAAAGGAGTTATCAGCAGAACACCTCCCTCAGACATCCCGGTGTCTGCAGTTGACGTGATCTCCTCATGAGAAATAAACCTTTTTCTTGTCTTCCAGTTTCCAGCGCTTGCCTCATTATTTTGATAGCGAACCCAAAGTGAATTAGAGGTGGAACCCTGCACCGGGCAGCATTGAGGGTCTTAGAAGACTCGCTGCCTTTCACAGGTATGGAGCAACCGTTTATTTTTAGTGTAATTTTTCAACAATATTTGATTGACTTTTGTGAATTTACTCGTCGAATTTTCTTTGGCGTGTATCTTTCTCTGTATGCAGCCAGTTCGACAAGCGCACCGTTTTCTGAGGTAAACATCCACATTGCATATCTGTCTTCCTCACTGTCACTTGACAAGTAAACTGAAGAATTCTTGGACAACGATTTAGACAATGATCGACTACGTTTAACATTGATTTACCTCAGCAGATGTTGCAGCTTGACCTTGTGGCGTGCGTAGAACGTGGCTTCTGGGCTGTTCGGGCATCCATTTTGTTTTCTCGTTGTGATGCAGTTAGCTTTGCCTTTGCCTTGCAAACTGTTACAAAATGATTCTCCTTCCCACAGCCTTTGCATATTTGTCCAATGGCGGGACATTTACGTTTGTGTGGAATTGAAAATCCACATCTAAACCACAGTTTATTTTTCTTTAGAGGCATCACTTTGTATCCTTCAGCTTTGTGTTTCTGCTTACTTTTCACATTCATGACTGACTCATTCTGGTCACCTCCAGCCACCATGTCAGCAGCTTGTCGATCAGCATGTTCCTCAGCTCTGGCAGCCATGAGAACTCATTCCAGACTAAGGGTTCCTCTCAGCATTCGTCGTGTGAATGAATCTGACAGACATCCATCGATAACTCAGCGACATATAGCTTCGTCATCATTGAACTTACAGTGTTTGGTGAGTGTATTAAGTCTCTCAACAAATTCATTGATTGTTTCACCAGCTCTCTGTCGTTCCTGACTGAAAATATATCTTTCGTATTAGACATTTTCATCAGATTGAACTTGAGATTTAAAGTGTCTTTGATTCTACCGTATGTGGCTTCATCATTTCACTGTACTTTCTTTATTACCTCTTTGACTCCTTCACCAGCAAGATTTTTAAAGTATATGACAATCTTTTTCTTGCCCATTTCTTCCGGTGCATCAATGAAATGAAATCATCAAAAGCTTCTAATCAAGCAGTCCATATGTCACCAAAATTCTACTTTTTAGCAGTGTCGAATGGAGGTGGTGGTTTCAGAAAGGGGCGGCTGTATAACAAGTTGTGGAACTAACTGACGTTGAGAGTCTATGCTGTTCACACCATCGGCAAGTCCTTGCGACATGTTTGCTTCAGGGTCGTTATGGCCAATCTGCATGCATACAGCTTCTTTTCGCATGGCCATCAGAGTAAGTCAACTCTTGAAGGACTTTCGAGTTGTGAGGAACGCACCCGGCACTTTAGGTGGTGTCCACTTCAGGGATCAACTGCTCCGTATTCACAACCCCGGGTATTCTATTTGGGTCATGGGGCCCACAGTGGTGGCATGATGACTCTCTTTACTCAGCTTTTGGGTAAGTACCACAATAATTTCTCAACCTTGTTTCCACTGTCTTTAGTGCTTTTCTATATTTGGCTAATTTTGCTGCTAGCTCTATCTCACCTTTATCTGTTCGCTGCTTCTAGCGCTTCTCTGTACCTGATTGTTTCCACCTTTAGTGTTATCGTTCCAAACGATTTATAGCTCAGTGTTACATAGTGGTGCAGTACCTATTTCACAGCCTTAGTAGCAGATTTCTGGCCAACGATGTGTAAACTTCTCAGTGAGGCTATCATTATCACCAAATGCTTCACAGTGGCGCTTTGACTCCACATACACCAAACGTCGATTTTCACTTTGACTGAGACACGTGCAGCACGCACAGCAGTTTGTTGGACCACGGCAAACTCTCTATCTCGTCACCAGTGGTAGCTTCCTCCCCAGCCATGGTACTCGTAAATTAATACGCCACACACAGAGCTTAGTATTAAACGTCTTTATTCCTGTGCGTGTAACTGCGAACTCAACGTTCTAAACATGAACTTGATTCACCACACCCGAACACTTATGTCATAGTTCTACGGAGTCCATCAGGAACCAAAAGGGTTGCATCATTGATAACTCACAATACACTACTGCTACAATGGGCAAGATTACCACATTTTATTTACTGTGCTGCGAAGCTATTAGCTTGTAAAGCAGGTATATTCAACACTTGCTCATCTATTATCTTTATTTTTACATCTCTTCCCATGAAATGCACAACACCTACATGGACAGATACCTGGAAGACACAATGCATAGGATTTTTGAATGTTGTTTTATTTGGTATGGCCTTGCACAAGGCAGTCAGACGTGCAGTAAATTAAAGAACATAACTTAGAGACTTGTGTTAGCATCCTGGTTTCCTCCTTAGATCAAAAGGTGCAATTTTAGACAAATCGCCTTCTATTAATATGTCTTTCTTCCCTTGTATTGCAAACACTGGGTGAGGAGAGAGGTGATTCATTCCATTTTCAGTTAGTGCTATACAGAAAGGTGTCTTTGTGTATTTATGACATACATGGCCGTTTGTGAAGAGATCTTCAAGTAGCATGTTTAAAGTCCTGCTTTTATGCCATAAATCATTGTATGTGCACTGACACATGGTGGAAATTAATTAAGCTGTGAAGCCATGACCAGCTGCTATTCAAGGCTGGATGCTTACCCGTAATCCGAGTCTCCCACTACCCAAGGTAAGAGCAACTGTTTTCGGAAACCACAATGTCATCACACACTAGAATATGTGGTAGGCAAGTGCCCTCAAGAAGCTGTTACCTTATCGGGAGGAAAAAGTCAAAGGTATAAAAACGTTCTTGCTAGATGAAAACTTCAAAGGATTGAAGAAACCAGGAATACAACAGTGGAATTCAACTGGCAAAAATAGTCAGGATCAGCAACATAATGGATTTGGAAATTCAGGAAGGAGCTAAAGAAAAAACAGCAATGATGGAAAATTAAAGAGAACGAAATCCTAAACTAAGCTAACTGTGGAGAAGCTTTAAAAGGCAGCTGCAAACCCTCGGGCAGATGACCGCCATTTTGGCATAGGAGCAGGGAGCAGTAGCCAGAACTGAGAAACTTGAGAGAAGGCAGCCCAGATGAGTGAACTTCACAGCTCTTGCTGTTTTCTGAGATCCAGGAACTGCAGGACCATGCAAGGTACGGTGGTCCTGGAGCACCCAGGCGGCAAAGATGCTGCAGATGTGACAGTATACCTCTCCTGAGGCCCCAGGCTTATCAGGAAAGGCCAGAAAAAATGATAGAACGGTAACCTACCTCTGGAAATCTGAGAATCACATATCTCACTAACCTCATATTCTGGTTCTCCATCTACCATATATGTGGAGAACTATGACTGAAAGGATAATGTGCATAAGGCTTCAGCTTGGATACTTGAAAAATAATGCAAATCTACCAAGAATTTGGAAAACGGGGCCTTAAGACAACAAAATTGATTTATTTGGTTCTTACAACTGGACCAAAGTATCGAGGATGAAACCGGACTGGCAATTTTAAAGTGGGCAAGAACCTAGAATCCTGCCAAACCATATCACCTACTTTAAAGTTTGGGATCGCTCTTCTTAATTTACAGGTTCTAGCCTTCATCACAGTTTTAGACTCTTGTAAATTCTGGGGAATAACTCTTCTTTCGGCATTAAGCCACTCTAGAAAGTCAGTGGCAAATGGCACTAGAGCAGTGGATAGTGAACGAGAGGGAAAGGAATGAGGATGGAAAGCCAGGATACAAACAAATGGAGAAATCTTGGCAAAAGCGTGAACAGGGTTGTTATATGATCTAAAGCCAATAACTGAGCTTTATAAAGGACTTGGGGTATCAGTTACCTTTGAACAGCTTTCCTCAAAGGTTTAATATAATGCCCTCGTACCTGGAATTGATACGATTTGGGTGCAGTAGTGGTGGCAATAAGTTTAGATTTTAACACTGACAGGCCACCGTTAAATGCCAGTGTGACAGAATGCTGGGACAGGCCCTGATTGCAGGCCATCATAAGCACCAGAGGAATGGGAGCACTGCCAGGGATGAAGACTGTTGACCAAATGAACATGTGTAAAAATGAAATGCCAAGCTTGTGCCGAGCGACCCTGTAATTCCCTGCCCCAGCTGAGCCACACACCAGCTACAATTAACCAAAGGGAGGTTCAGGCTGGCGCAGGCTGTTGCATCATGATGGCTGATACACTACGCATAATGCCTTAATATTGACTATTTAAAAAAAAATCAAAATATGACCAATGCCTGCGGACAGTATTTAAGAGTACATGTGCTGCCAAATAAAGGTCAGTGGCGGCCACTGTCAAAATTAAACCACTGCCAATACACAGCTGGTAAAAGGTAGTGAAGCTCTGAGAGACACTGATGCTAGAGTTGGCCCCTTTATTAGAAAAAACATACCGCCCATTAGACTATGTTTTGCTGCTCTGGAACCTCCAGCAGCAAGTACTTGAAAATTAATTCTTGTAGAATTGTCAGGATACTTTTGTATCACGGTAATTAGCTCTCTGCTTGCTGTAATAATTGTTCCTAAATAGTTTAGGTAGTTCTAAAATGTTTTTTAAATGAAGTATGTGATTGTTGTTCTTGATTTATGCTTCAGAAAAAATACCAGTTTTCACTGCTTTTCCCAGTAATTTTGTATTTAATCGGCCAGTGCTTAAAAAGACAGGGCACACTATTAAAAAAACAGCCAGGTGACAACCCTAGCTGATACCGTTCCAGATTGGCCTCCTAACTAGGGGGGCCATCTCGCCGGTTTTCTACCAGCAACACTGCATTTTAATGTCCCGGCCATACAAAAATAAGAAAAATCACCAAAAGCCATTATTTTTAGTCGCTACCTGTACATACTTCAAACAACAAATATAAATTGAAAGCACTTTTAAATGTTTTCTAGTGTTCCATTAATGATCCCGGACTAATAATTAAAGTAAACAAACGCAGAACAGACATGTTAAAAATTTATACATACAATTTTGTTTAAAGTCCTTTTTGAAATGAGGTCAGGGCCTTTGCAGACTCTTAAAAGAACAACAAACGAGCTGTATTTCACTCTTGGAAAGGTGGCAACTCTACTCATAACTTTAGTGACAATAGCTGTAAAGCTCAGATAACCCCTTTCTGTTCCCGCAATCTCCAAATGCCCAATGTGAGCGAATTTACAGCATTCTTCTATAACCTACATTGCCCTTTATTCTCTGAACCGCACAAACATCCCTGTAGAGATTCGATACGACAGATTGAACTGAACTCGTGTTCGGTTTTGGTGAGAGTTCTTCTTAGAGCAGTGCGTGTCTCGCCGTAGGTCACGTGGCTTACGTATGACGTCCTTCTCCAATGGGAAATGGCTGTTGCTGCTTCTGCTTCCCGGAAGTTACCGGCTGCCTGCCCTGCGATCTGGAATATCCACATCCTCAAAAACTTTGCATGCGACATGCACGTTCCATTTTAATCTGTGCTGCGGTATTTTTTATCTATAACATGTTAGTCGTTGAAGGTGAACTGCATTGTGTAGGAACGTGCGAAGGTTTGTCATTAAGAAATGTATTAATTTCAAAAGATCTGCGGACTCATTTTTGATTTTGAACTGTTAATACCTTTTCTGTCGATGCCTCTTTCGCCGTCTATTCCCCTTGTCTGTACATATTTCATTTAGAGTCAAGCTGACGTGTGCTGTGCTCTAATTGTCGTAGATAAGATATGCAGCGTCCGGACGAATCTGATGCAGTATATCTGATATTTTGAAGGCGAGCACAATCTTAGGGAGCCGATTGAAATACTGGGTGGTTTTTGGAGGCAGCAGGACACACAGTAAGTGCAAACTAGAAGTGGAGCACCAGTGATCTACAGGTTATAATAGTTACAGCTGATGCGAGCGTCAGACCCCAAGTAGCTCGCCGTGATCGTATAGTGGTTAGTACTCTGCGTTGTGGCCGCAGCAACCTCGGTTCGAATCCGAGTCACGGCATTGCGGGTGGCAATGTCACGGCAATTGGGCGATATTTTTTTTCATGTTATTATTTTCTTTTATTAGAATTGAAATGAATTTACACTTTTTATTACCTGGGCCGAGTCTAAAGCTTAAAAGTGCACACACCTAGAAATGTACAAGTGGTTTATTTTAGCATGTATATTCTTATTGTTTGATGTTTAATAGGAGATGAGATCACAGACCGAGATGTGGGTTGTAGGTTTTGTTATAAGCGGAGCAAAGCTCTTGCCAGACTCCTATTGTGGTGTTCATTTCTAGTGTAGGCGTCATTCACAGAAAAATGAAGCTTGTCATCTATCGTTTTATATTTTTTATGTTGAAATGGAATCACCATGCGACCGATCCATTTTATCAGCAATTAATACAGCAAAGAAAAACAGATGTTCCCGAATGTTACTTTAAATGCAATTTTTATATGTATTTATTGGGGTTTTTTCTCTGTGTATAGCGCATATGTAATGTTTTGTAGGCTTGTCAACAACATTTCGCCCCAATTTGTTAAACAGTTAATATTTTGTTGGTAGAAGGGTGGTATTCTAGAGTGCTTAGTAAGTATACTAATTAGTTGGCACTCTGCAGTGACATCACAGAAAGCCTGGCCTTGTGCCAGGCCCTCCTCCCAGTCTACCCTGTCCTTGCGTCTACATAGCTTAATTCATTTGGCCTTTGGCCCTGCAAAATAAGCAATGTTCCCTGGGCATGCAAAGTAGACACTTTGTGCAGGATGTGCCCCTCTTCCATACCCTGCACCCCAGCCGCTGTCGAGCTGCGGTGGAGGAGCATCGCCCCACTGCCCTCTGAGCAGTGCAAAAAAGGAAAAATAAAATGATAATAACAGAATGTTATTCTCATTTTATGTTTCCATACTGAGCAACTTTTGGGGTAAGGCTCGGCTGTCGTCGCAGCCAGCAGGGGAGGAGTGGTTGCTGCACTTAAGTGCGCATGACGGTGTGGCCGGCCGTCTTGGGCCGACCAAACGGTCATGCACACTTAGCATTTTCTCCACCTGGCTGTATTGCAAAGCCTGGTTGGAGAACATGCACAGGCTCCCACTTCCTGTCTGAGCGCCCAACTAGGCCGCTCAGACCAACCACAACGCTGCTGTCATGCTGGTGACAGCAACGTCAAGATTGGCTTTGGGAAGTCTGGGAGCCTGTGTGCTTCCGGGAGTCAAAGAGGACGCAGGGGCGGCGACAGAGGAGTGGCGGCGGCCGTACAGAGGTGGTTTTTTTTTTCCCACCCCTACCTTGCCATCTCTGTTCCGTAGCGGCCGCCACGGACGCTGTCCCACCCAAAATGGTTGGGCACAGTCGGTGGCCACAAAGAACAGGTTCTGGGTGCATGGCCTGGTCAGTGGTCAGGCCCTGCATGAGAACTATGCCCACAGAGCCTGATGCCCACAGCCTTTGCCATGTGCAGTAGACAGTGGGCCTGTCCAAGCTGTGGACAGCTATTGACTACACCACAGGCTCATAGTACAGCCCTGGCAAATGAACAGGCCGATCAGCTATCACTTGGATCCTCAGCGCAAAATGTGCACACATTCTTTGGCTGTGCACTATGGGAGTTCTCCCCCCACCCCCCTTTTTTTTTAATAACAGATTTTCGGTTGAATTCATGGATCCCAAAAGGTGACGAGGATCTGCAGCATCTTATGTTCTTTTGGAATCTGCAGTAAAACTTATGAAAGGATGGATCCTGTGGTTAGAGGGGTTTTTAAAAGCAGGCTATTCATTTTATTGATTCCCTCACATCCTTTCCCTTCCACGTTCATTTTCTGCTTAATCAGATCCCCAGATGTATCCACATAATTAACCCTTTGAAGCCCACAACACCTTTTTGCAATGCAAATATCTTGAAATCTACTGAAAAGATTACTCAAACAGGACCTTTTTCCGAGAATATTTCACTCTCCATGCCAAATTTGATACAACCCCATTCAGCAACATTTTGTGTAGCAGGACAAAAAACAACTTTTTTTTTATCCCTGACGTCTAATTGTTGCCCATGACCGATAGGCATGAACGGACACAACAAAACCAAGCTGAAAGCCCTAAATTTATGTCAAGACCAGAGGCTCTTCTTATGCTTTTTTCTCACGCTTGAAATAGCAGCAGTCAAGAAACCTACAGTTGTCGTAAGGCCTAGAACCACTGGGCCAATGGGAAAAAACGTAGTACATTAGAAAACTAATCAGTGCTAAGCCATACATACAATACTCATGACTGACAGCAAAGATCCCTCGATTCTTGTTTCTCAGAGTCGGGGTCAGTCTTGCATTCATTTGGCTTATTCAATTTTCTGTTCTTGTACATTCTGGCTGTTATTTCATAGTAATTATTGTGTATAATATTAAGTCTTTAGTTTGCTATTGCACACATGCATTGTTTGCTTGTCTTCACAGCACAGTTGCACGACTTGCAGTTGCTTCCCTCAGGGAGGATGCCGCTCAAAGCCATTTCGCATCTGTGAGGCATGGTTCTGCAGGATGCAGCGAATTCTTCTAGCTGTGTCAGACCTCACATTCACAGCGTCTTTCAGGTTGTTCGCTTATTTGTCATACGAAAGCCTGGTTCCTCAGATGCTGGGCCCCAGTTTCTACATTGCCTGCTCTGCCTCCTGACATAGAAGCAGATCACCCAACAGGGTTGTGGCCTACAATCTCTACCTAGCCCATAGCCCCCAGTATCTTCCTAAAGGCTTTAACTATTTCTACTGTCTAAAACATTTAACCCTTAAGTGGTAAAGGGTTTACAATACTCTTTGTCCATTTGTGATTCTGTTCATCTGCATTAATCATAGTGTCTTTCCCCACAGTTTTGGCGTTTATGTATTTATTAAATATTTACTGAGTATATCTAAACTTAATGTCTTATATTAATTACTAATAAAATGACTTCTGAATATCCTTCAGCCTTTTATTGAGGAAGATGATGGGCAAGATTTCAAGGGGCATTCTTCTGTGCACCAGGCTGTTTCTTCCTCAATGAATACTATTTCTAAAAGTATTGCCACTTCTGTACAAAATTTCTGAACAAGAATGCTAGAATGGCCCATTCTGCAGGAAACACAAGGCCTCACTAGTGCCTTCAAGATTGTTCACTTACAAAGAGCCATCATCTTCCGATTTGTGCACGTTAGCAAATAATATTAATGATTCTATTAATCAAATATCCTCTACCGATTGATCCTTTTTGGTTGGCAAGGGTTCCTCCTACACAGTTAAGGGCTCAGCTCCTCCTGTGCCTCCCCTTTGGCAGGCTGTTAAGGTTAGCAGTGATACAATACTTTCTCTCCACCTCAAATTAGCATCCATAAGCTTCATGACCTGGATGGTGACAGTTTCAACCAAGACACAACAATGATGTCTCAGGGAACAATAGTGATGGTTCTAATTTCTGGTTTGGACCATTAGAAAAGAAATGTAAGATTTCTCCTTGACCTTCGTTTTTGGGAGACCCTAAACATAATATTGTGTTAGTTGCTGAACCCGAAGTTAATACACCATCCCAATTCCTCTGAATGGTTCCACACAGAACACATTGCTCTACATTTCAAGCAGGTTACATTTGTCTTTAGACAAACAAATGAAGTCTAGATTAAAATGCTAATGTCCCCACCCTAGTATGCCTAATAGTTTTTTTCTCAAAAGTTTAACAAAGATCCCAGGAAAGGGGATGACAAAGTCTGGTCAAATTGCTAAAAATAGACAATTTAATTTGGTTGGACCTGTAACCCATATTTTGGACATCACTGAAGTGGCTAGACTAGAAGATTCCTCTATTGATTTAGATGGACTTTCTAAATTGACACAAAAGGCTCGATGCTTACTAGGTAATGCCAGTGAATCCATGTCCCTCAAATGATTGAAAGGGTTTCTTTTGAAAGGTGATACAAAATTAGGGAATATCGCAGCTGTAGATGCAGACATTCAGGCAGATGTAATGTTCTTCAGATATTTATTCATCAATGAACTAACCAAAACATGTAGTTACTTTTGCTTCATTGGATAAGGCCCGGCAGTCTTTGAAGGGAGTCTTCTGCCAGTGTGTTTTTGCCAGGGCTGGCAGAGGAAGGAGTCTCTTTGCAAATCGCTTTTCGAGATTCAATCCTTCAGAGACTCCAGCTTCTCCTACCAGGAGTTCGGACCCCAGTTCTTTCCTCAAAGGTGCTGTAATTTTAGATACCGTGGGGCATGTGTGCAAAGAGAAGCTAACTCTATGGCTAAGTTTAATTTCTGGCTTTTTAAAATGGTGCACCATCACAGCAGATATTTGGGACTTGACTATGGTTCAGGTATATTTAATAGAACTTTATGCAACTCCTTTTCAAGACGAGCTCCCTTAACCTGTAGTTGTATATCAAGATCTACTGGATCTTGTGCCCCAAGAAGTAGTCTCTTTTCCAAAAAGAGGCAATTAAAGGAACATTGCTATATCCCTCAGATTTTCTAAGCACTATATTTCTTGCTCAGAAGAACAAAAAATGTGCCCAGTGATAAACATCAGATACTTCAATGGTTTTCAACTGTTGTCTTCCGTCTGCCATCATTTCAAGATGGAGACTATCACTCATCTAATGGATTCCCAGTTATAAGGAATCTGGATGGTCTCTCTAGATCTTCAAAATGCTAATGTTATGGCCCCAGTCCAGCTAAAGCAGAACATTTCTACAGTTCTAATAGAAGAACCAAACTTCTCAAGTTATGGGCCTTTCCTTTGGCATCCGCACTATGGTGCTTTACAAAGATTATAAAAACTAGTGGTTTCAGTGTTCAGATCTAAGGAAACATGAGTATTCATCTACTTAGATCACATGTTGATTATGGCACGAAACCACTTGCTTCTTTGTCAGCAAGTAAATTCTGCTTCCTGCCTTCTTCAAAGCTTGACTTTAGTGCTGAATTTGGAAAGCCAATTTTAACTCTGTCAGCACAGATGGCATTTCTGGAATTTGTAATAAATTCAGTGTGAGAAGTTGGCCTGGTATATGCTGTCCACTAGTTATAGTGGGCACCTTGCACCAGTCCAAACAACCCCTTATTGATGATAGGTTTAAGACAACCTTATTTGAAAGCTATCCTAGTGGTAGCTATGGAGAGCAGCCTTCAGGCTAAGTCTTGAAGGAGTGTAAAGCAGTTTGTTTTACCAGTCTATAATCTCTTGAATGGCTAAATGAAAGGAGACCACACCAGGTATATATATATATATAAAATATATGTATTTATTTCTAAACACACCCTACTAGTCTCTTTATGAGGCTAGAGGTCAAAGCACATATGTTACACTTCAAATATCACAGTAAATTAGCACAATATACGATAGGCCCTAGGGGCGAACCAAACCATATATTAAGAAAGTGGTATAAGAACCACGACTTGACTAGACACATGGCCTAGAGCCTGTAGAATCGCTGGGACCCCAAGGAACCACCCAAGGTAGTGACACAGGGGACCCACGGGGGACGTGTGCAGTGTTTGAACACAGCCGCGAACTCCGTTAGCTTCTATGGGGAAAGTCGCGGTTAGAGTTTTAAAGTTTAGGGACACTTAGGAGTGGACTAGGAACAAACCCTTTTGGACTTAGATGGTTCTAGGGCCAACACCCACGGGAGCACCGGAGTACTCGTGTTACCTCACCCAGGGAAGCCGGGTGCATAGGTGTCAAATGGTGTCGGGTCGCGTCGTCGTTTTCAATGGCAGCTTGCTGAAAAGTGCTGCTGCCGGGAAGAGGAGAAGTGTCCGAAGAGATCCAAGCCTGGATCGAAGATGTGAAGAACCTTAAAGCAGAGGGGACAGAGTCTGGGTCATTTGCCAGTGACCAGGGGCACGATAGTCGAATGCCCACCGATGTAGGGTGCTTCAGGTGCGAGGGGGGGAAGCTTGACTCTTCAGCCACGAGGACCAGGAGGCGTCGAAGACAACCAGGAGCTGGATTCGAGCTGTCCCACGAAGGATGTCGAGTGCTGCAGCGTCGGTGCCGGGATTGGACACAACAAGCCTTGGCAACAGCAACCCACGCAGGAAGAGGAAAGATGCTTCGGTGCGGACCAGCCAGGTCCTGGGGACTCCCCAAGCGATGGAGAGTCAGGGCACGTCTGGAGCAACCAGGAAAGCCCGATTTAAAGTACAGTTGTCCTTCTCAGGGACCCTCAAGTCGACGGACAAGGGATCGCGAAGGGACCTCGAGAGGAATCACAAAATGGCGGCCCACGGGTCACTCGGAGAGAGTAGGCCAGCAATCTTCGGTGAATTCACTGCTTGGGGTCAGGGCTACAAGTAACCCAAAGCACAGCCTCAAAGATCGACAAGAAGCATATGCACTTGCAAATGTGCACGGTGTCCAGGGATTCTGGTTCCACGGTACCCACGAGGGCTACGGGTCTCAGCTTTGCTAGGGACTCGGGTCAGCCTCTGGGAAGTCTGGAAACCCACCTCCTGTGTTGCAAAGTCGTCGGTGTCCGGCGGGAGCTTCGGAGATGACGACCGGTCAGATGCGTCTGGTGCCTGCCAAGCAGGGGAGTAACTCCTTTACTCCAAGGGAGATTCTTCAGTCATCTAGTCATGTAGATCGTCAAAGTTCTGGGATTTCTGTATCAGAATTTCGTCCAGGTGTAATCTAAAGTCCTGTAGTCAGGGGTTCCTTCTTTATACCCAAAGAAGGGGTTGGACTAACTCTGGGGACCCACCTATGGGAGGGTTTGGAAAGAGGGGTGGCTACACCCATTTCCTTTGTCCAGTTTCGCGCCAGAGCAGGGGCTGGTAGCCCCTGCAACCGGTTTGAACTGGCCTATGCACAGGGACACCAAATGTGCCCCCAGTGCAGGACTTCAAAGCACTCTCGGAGTGCACCCACCCAGCCCCAATCCACTAAGGCCTGTCTGGGATGTGGTAACACCTCCCTGTGACAGGAAACCTATTGTCCAGGCCTCCCCTGCCGGAGTTTCGGTCAGCAGCAGAGGCCAGACTTTTGTCGGTGGCTGGCAGCATCCATTTTGTGATGCCAGGACTCTGTTAGCTGGTACCGGGTATACCGGTGCTGTCATGTCTTTCCCTCTAGAAGGGTGGGATCATACTCCCACACCAGTTACTGGTGTGGGGGTATGATTCCAAGGTGTTTGACACCAAACACAACATGTTTCCGTGCAGCCATCCCAAAGTTAGCATTTACCGTTTGGTTATAATGCACTTAAGAGTATATGGTCAGGCTGCATCACAGACACCCCCGGAGAATAGATTTCAAAAGCTGCAGAGGGGCTCTGCTCATGCATGGGCACCCTCTCACACAAAACCAAGCACCCTGCCTTCAGGATTGACTGATAGGTTTATATGTGCAGTGATAGGGTGAGATATATGAACCTATATCTCAGTAAGGGGTGCATGCACCACCTTACTCAGGCTGCTGTAGCAGTCCTGTGGTGTCATTTTGGAAGGCTGCCCAGGGGTGGCATAATACATGCTTCAGCCCCTGGTAGGCCTCTGGGGTACCTATGCCCTGGGTACATAGTATACCATATGTAAGTAAGTCCGTTTTTATATAGCGCAGCTACTTACCCTTACGGGTCTCAAGGCGCTGGGGGCCGGAGTGGAAATTAAGTGAGCTATTGCCCAGAGTCACATGGTGCTGAGCTGAGCTGCCGCCGGAGCCGGGGATCGAACCGTGAACCCTGTGCTCCGAAGTCAGCTGCCCTGGCCGCTGCACCACACCTCTCCTCTACTACCATATACTAGGGACTGATAAGGGCACCCCAGAATCCAATCTGTGGTGTACCTAAGGTACAGGGAATCAATTTGGAGAGGAAGCAGCTAGGCTGGGGTCCTGGATACCAGGGCCCCAGCCAGACTAAAGTCGAAAAACAGTGAAACATCAGCAAAAAGTGGGGGTAACCATAAGAAGCAGATCCTACTCTCCTACACACCCCCTCCCCCCAAACGCAGGGACATTAAACTAACCTTGACCAGTTGAGTCTTCATGTTCTAAGTGGAAATATCTGGAGAGTCCATCTGCATTGGCATGGCTACTCCCAGGTCTCTGTTCCACTGTATAGTCCATCCCCTGTAGGGAAATGGACCACCTCAAAAGTTTGGGGTTTTCACCCTTCATCTGTTTTAGCCATAAGAGGGGCTTATGGTCTGTCTGAACAATGAAGTGAGTGCCAAACAAGTATGGCCTCAACTTCTTCAGAGCCCAAACTACAGCAAAGGCCTCCCTCTCAATGGCTGACCAACGTTTCTCTCTGGGGGTCAGCCTTCTGCTAATAAAAGCTACTGGCTGATCCTGACCTTCATCATTCAACTGTGACAGTACAGCCCCTACCCTCAAGTCAGATGCATCTGTTTGCACAATTAACTTTTTGGAGTAATCAGGACTCTGCAGAATGGGAGCAGTGGACATGGCCTGCTTTGGGTCATCAAATGCCTTTTGACAGCTAACTGTCCACTGAACCTTTTTGGGCATTTTCTTAGAGGTAAGGTCATTCAATGGGGTCACCATGGATCCATAACCTTTTTCAAATCTTCTGTAGTACCCAGTCAGGCCCAAGAAGGCTCTCACCTGAGTCTGGGTAGTGGGAGCAACCCAGTCCATTATGGTCTGGATTTTGCTCTGCAATGGTTGAACCTGGCCTCCACCTACAAGGTGGCCCAGGTACACAACCTGACTCTGCCCTATCTGGCACTTAGTAGCCTTGATAGTTAGGCCTGCTTTTTGCAGGGCCTCCAAAACATTCCTTAGGTGGACCAGGTGATCCTCCCAGGTGGAGCTTAAGACAGCAATATCATCTAGATATGCTGCACTATAGTCTTCCAGGCCTGTAAGGACTGTATTCACCAACCTTTGGAAAGTGGCAGGTGCATTCTTCAAACCAAAGGGCATCACCACAAATTGATAATGCCCATTAGGGGTAGAAAATGCTGTCTTTGGCTTTGCATCATCAGCTAGTCTGATCTGCCAGTAGCCAGCTGTCAAGTCAAATGTGCTCAGAAACTTGGCTGAGTAAAAAAAAAAAAAGTAAGTCCGTTTTTATATAGCGTAGCTACTCACCCTTACGGGTCTCAAGGCGCTGGGAGCCGTAGTGGAAATTAAGTGAGCTATTGCCCAGAGTCACATGGTGCTGAGCTGAGGCCGGAGCCGGGGATCGAACCGTGAACCCTGTGCTCCAAAGTCAGCTGCCCTGGCCGCTGCACCACACCTCTCCACTAGGGCCAAAGTATCTATAAGCTCATCTGCCCTTGGGATGGGATGGTCATCAGTCCTAGTGACTGCATTGAGACCCCTGTAGTCCACACAAAACCTCATTTCTCTCTTGCCATCTTTGGTGTGAGGTTTAGGCACAAGGACTACTGGACTAGCCCAAGGGCTATCTGAGGGTTCAATCACTCCCAAATCCAACATCTTTTGGACTTCTGTCCGGATACAATCCCTGACATGATCAGGTTGCCCGTAAATCTTATTTTTAACAGGCAGACTGTCCCCAGTGTCCACTTCATGAGTGCACCAGGTGGTCTGACTTGGAGTCAGAGAGAACATATGTCTGTACTGGCTGAGAACTTTTCTGCAGTCAGTTTGCTGCTGGATAGTAAGGCTGCCTGCCAAGGCTACACCATCTACTGATCCATCATCAGGGTTCTGAGAGAGCAGGTCAGGGAGTGGGTCACTCTCTTCCTCCTGTCCCTCATCAGTAGACATGAGCAAGCCCATGTCTGCCCTGTCAACATATGGTTTCAGTCTGTTGACATGGAGTACCCTATGGGGACTCCTGGGAGTTCCAAGGTCTACCAAGTAGGTAACCTCTCCCTTCTGTTCAACAATTGTATGGGGGCCACTCCACTTATCTTGGAGGGCTGCTGGGGCCACCGGCTCCAACACCCACACTTTCTGCCCTGGCTGGTAAACAGTCAGCACAGCCTTTTGGTCATGCCAGGCCTTTTGCAATTCCTGGCTAGCCTCAAGGTTTTTAGTTGCCTTTTTCATATACTCTGCCATCCTGCAGCGGAGACCAAGTACATAGTCCACAATATCCTGCTTAGGGGGTTTGAGAGGCAACTCCCATCCCTCCTTCACCAGACACAAAGGACCCCTAACAGGATGGCCAAACAAAAGTTCAAAAGGGCTGTAACCAACCCCCTTTTGAGGCACCTCCCTGTAGGCAAATAAAAGGCAGGGCAAAAGGATGTCCCATCTGCGCCTAAGCTTTTCTGGGAGACCTTTGATCATGCCCTTTAAGGTTTTGTTGAACCTTTCAACTAAACCATTGCATTGTGGGTGATAGGGTGTGGTGAATTTATAATTCACTCCACACTCCTTCCACATTGCAGTCAAGTAACTAGACATGAAGTTTGTACCCCTGTCTGATACTACCTCCTTAGGAAAACCCACCCTTGAGAATACTCCCAAGAGGGCCCTTGCCACCACCGGTGCTGTGGTGGTCCTAAGTGGGATTGCTTCTGGGTACCTAGTGGCATGGTCCACCACCACCAAGATAAATCTGTGCCCAGAGGCTGTCTGAGGATCCATGGGACCAACTATATCAATCCCCACCTTCTCAAAGGGAACCCCCACCACAGGTAGTGGTATCAGGGGGGCCTTTGTGGTTCCACCTGCCTTCCCACTGGCTTGGCAGGTGACACAGGAGCGACAAAACTCCTTGGTGTCTTCAGACATGTGGGGCCAATGAAAGTGAGTAACAATTCTGTCCCAAGTCTTGTTTTGGCCCAGGTGACCTGCTAGAGGAATATCATGGGCTAGTGTCAATAGGAAGCCCCTAAATTTCAGAGGTATTACCAACCTCCTGGAAGCACCAGGCTTGGGGTCTCTGCTCTCTGAATATAGGAGTCCATCATCCCAATATATTTTATGGGCGCCACTAACATTCCCAGCAGCCTCATCAGCAACTTGCTTTCTGAGGGTTTCAAGAGAGGGGCAGCTTTGCTTCTCCTGGCTCAGATCTGCCCTGGAAGGGCCCCCTGTCCCCAAGAACTCAACCTGATCAGGTTCAAGCTCCTCTGGGACAGTTCCTTCTTCAGGACTAAGATCATCTCCCTCAGGAGGCTGATCTGTATTCTGAGTCAGGGGGGAAGGCACTGCCTTAACTCTACTGCTCCTCCTCTTGGGAGGCACCTGGTCCATTCTTCCAGAATCCAGGGCCTGTTCACTGTTAGACTTTTTGGCCTGTGACCTGGTCACAGCAAATACATGTGCAGGGATCCCTAGCATATCTGCATGTGTCCTGAGCTCCACTTCTGCCCAAGCTGAAGTTTCTAGATCATTGCCAAGCAAGCATTCAACAGGGAGGTCGGCACTTACCACAACTTTCTTGAGGCCAGTTACCCCTCCCCAGGAGAAATTAACAACTGCCAAGGAATGGTCTGTCCTGACATTGCTAGCATTGGTCACTTGGTACATTTCACCAAGTATAATCTGCCCAGGAGCCACAAGATCTTTTGTCACCATTGTGACACTTGCTCCTGTGTCCCTGAATGCCAAAGCCTCTTTTCCATTTATCAAAGGCTGCTGTCTGTATTTGCTCAAGTTACTGGGACTCACAGAGGAGGACATGTCCATGCCTCCATCACAGACCAGGACAGCCTGAGTTGGAACTCTGACTAGGCCAGAGCCCATCTCAGAACCCAGGGTTAAACCTACTACACCCTTATTCTAAGTACCACCAATTGTAGCTGCACTAGGGGGAACAGTTGCCTTAGGGGCAATGGTGGCTGGAGTTGAGTCTTTGGACTTTGTACAGTCACTTGTCCAATGGGTTTTCTGCTTACAGATTTTACACCATGGTTTCTTTTGGCCTTTACCTTTGTTAGATTGGGACCCCCCCCACCCCCCCCAGATGAAGATTTTTGGGGACCTTGAGAAGACTTCTGGTCTTTACCCTTTTCCCCACCCTTGTCAGAGTTCTTAGAATCTTGCTTCTTTGGATCACCACCTTGGTTCTGAACCTTCTGCATCACCCTGGTTCTGACCCATTTGTCTGCCTTCTTTCCCAATTCTTGGGGAGAGGTCAGATCAGAGTCCACCAGGTACTGATGCAACAGCTGATTTTGACAATTATTAAGGATCTGCTCCCTCATAATTAAGTTGTACAATCCTTTGAAATCACACACTTTACTGCCAAGTAACCAGCCCTCCAGAGCCTTAGTAGCACAATCTACAAAGTCCACCCAGTCTTGATTCTGTGCCTTTTGGGTATCTCTGAACTTTATCCTATACTGTTCAGTGGTTAGGCCAAACCCCTCAATCAGTGCACTTTTCAAGATTTGGTAATCATCAGCAGCCTCTTCTCTTACAGTGAGGAGCTTATCTCTACCTTTGTCTGCAAAGGAGAGCCACAAGATTGCTGCCCACTGCTCCTGGGGAACCCTCTGAACTTTACAGGCCCTTTCCAGTGCAGTAACCCATTTGTGGATGTCATCCCCACTCTGGTAGGGAGGGACAATCTTGCTTAGGTTTCTACGGTCATAAGACCTTTCCCTAACACTAGGGAAGTTGCTGCCACCATGGGACTCTAGTCCCAATTTTCTTCTAGTTTTCTGAAGCTCTAGAGACTCCCTTTCTAAAGCCAACTGCTCTCTTCTGATTCTAAGCTGAGCTTCTTCATACCTGAGCAGTCTCTCTTTCCTCTCATGAGAGGATTCCCTCCTATGAGAGGAAACAGAGGTCCCTATTGAGGTGTCAGAATGGTTAGACTCCTGAGAAGGAGATCTTGACCTTCTAGGCACACTCTCAACTCTCCCTGGTGGAATAAAGAGGGGGCCATTGTGGCCATCCTCCTAATCTGCAGGGGGAGCTGGATTTCCCAGTTTAAGATCAGTGTCATCTTCCTGGTCCGCTTCAGAGGTCAGGTCATGGGTATCTTCACCCTTTGGCCCTTCCTCATATGCTGCCCCACCCTCTCTGCCTACCCCTTCAGACCCTGTGGGCCTTCTGAGATCATCCAACAGCAGTACCTCTATGAGGCGTTGGGTGTTTGCACTTTTTCCTGTCTTCAATTTCCTAGTACTACACAATGCTCTCAATTCCAAGAATGGGAGGTTGTCATACTTGGATGGTAGAAGCCCATTGGCTTCTGGCAGGGACCCACTGGTTCCTGGCCTTGAAGACATCACTAGTGAGGTGTGGTGTATGCACTACCTACTCTAGTGTGGCCTACTAAACTCTCTTGAGTTGTAAAAAGGGTGTGCTAAGCCCTTGCTACACAACTCTAAGTTCAGTAGAACTTACTGTAATTTTAAACTTGAATTATATGTACCTCAGGTACCTTTTAGTGGTTTTCAGTTAGTCACTCACTTGAGATTATCTGGTAAAACAAGGGCAAGCTTGAATCCAACCGCTGCACACCAATGTGAGAAGTTGGCCTGGTATATGCTGTCCACTAATTATAGTGGGCACCTTGCACCAGTCGAAACAACCCCTTATTGATGATAGGTTTAAGACAACCTTATTTGAAAGCTATCCTAATGGTAGCTATGGAGAGCAGCCTTCAGGCTAAGTCTTGAAGGAGTGTAAAGCAGTTTGTTTTACCAGTCTATAATCTCTTGAATGGCTAAATGAAAGGAGACCACACCAGGTATATATATATATAAAATATATGTATTTATTTCTAAACACACCCTACTAGTCTCTTTATGAGGCTAGAGGTCAAAGCACATATGTTACACTTCAAATATCACAGTAAATTAGCACAATATACGATAGGCCCTAGGGGCGAACCAAACCATATATTAAGAAAGTGGTATAAGAACCACGACTTGACTAGACACAAGGCCTAGAGCCTGTAGAATCGCTGGGACCCCAAGGAACCACCCAAGGTAGTGACACAGGGGACCCACGGGGGACGTGTGCAGTGTTTGAACACAGCCACAAACTCAGTTAGCTTCTATGGGGAAAGTCGCGGTTAGAGTTTTAAAGTTTAGGGACACTTAGGAGTGGACTGGGAACAAACCCTTTTGGACTTAGATGGTTCTAGGGCCAACACCCACGGGAGCACCGGAGTACTCGTGTTACCTCACCCAGGGAAGCCGGGTGCATAGGTATCAAATGGTGTCGGTTTGCGTCGTCGATTTCAAGGGCAGCTTGCTGAAAAGTGCTGCTGCCGGGAAGAGGAGAAGTGTCCAAAGAGATCCAAGCCTGGATCGAAGATGTGAAGAACCTGAAAGCAGAGGGGACAGAGTCTGGGTCACTTGCCAGTGACCAGGGGCACGATAGTCGAATGCCCACCGATGTCGGGTGCTTCAGGTGCGAGGAGGGGAAGCTTGACTCTTCAGCCACGAGGACCAGGAGGCGTCGAAGACAACCAGGAGCTGGATTCGAGCTGTCCCACGGAGGATGTCGAGTGCTGCAGCATCGGTGCCCGGATTGGACACAACAAGCCTTGGCAACAGCAACCCACGCAGAAAGAGGAAAGATGCTTCAGTGCGGACCAGCCAGGTCCTGGGGACTCCCCAAGCGATGGAGAGTCAGGGCACGTCTGGAGCAACCAGGAAAGCCCGATTAAAGTACAGTTGTCCTTCTCAGGGACCCTCAAGTCAACGGACAAGGGATCGCGAAGGGACCTCGAGAGGAATCACAAAACGGCGGCCCACGGGTCACTCGAGTGGGTAGGCCAGCAATCTTCGGTGGATTCACTGCTCGGGGTCAGGGCTACAAGTAACCCAAAGCACAGCCTCAAAGATCGACAAGAAGCATATGCACTTGCAAATGTGCACGGTGTCCAGGGATTCCGGTTCCACGGTACCCACGAGGGCTACGGGTCTCAGCTTTGCTCGGGACTCGGGTCAGCCTCTGGGAAGTCTGGAAACCCACCTCCTGGGTTGCAAAGTCGTCGGCGTCCGGCGGGAGCTTCGGAGATGCAGACCGGTCAGATGCGTCTTTGGTGCCTGCCAAGCAGGGGAGTAACTCCTTTACTCCAAGGGAGATTCTTCAGTCATCTAGTCGTGTAGGTCGTCGAAGTTCCGGTATTTATGTATCGGAGTTTCGTCCAGGTGTAATCTAAAGTCCTGTAGTCAGGGGTTCCTTCTTTATACCCAAGGAAGGGGTTGGACTAACTCCGGGGACCCACCTATGGGAGGGTTTGGAAAGAGGGGCGGCTACACCCATTTCCTTTGTCCAGTTTCGCGCCAGAGCAGGGGCTGGTAGCCCCTGCAACCGGTTTGAACTGGACAATGCACAGGGACACCAAATGTGCCCCCAGTGCAGGACTTCAAAGCACTCTCGGAGTGCACCCACCCAGCCCCAATCCACTAAGGCCTGTCTGGGAGGTGGTAACACCTCCCTGTGACAGGAAACCTATTGTCCAAGCCTCCCCTGCCGGAGTTTTGGTCAGCAGCAGGAGGCCAGACTTTGTGTCGGTGGCTGGCAGCATCCATTTTGTGATGCCAGGGCTCTGTTAGCTGGTACCGGGTATACCGGTGCTGTCATGTCTCTCCCTCTAGAAGGGTGGGATCATACTCCCGCACCAGTTACTGGTGTGGGGGTATGATTCCAAGGTGTTTGACACCAAACACGACATGTTTCCGTGCAGCCATCCCAAAGTTAGCATTTACCGTTTGGTTATAATGCACTTAAGAGTATATGGTCAGGCTGCATCACAGACACCCCCGGAGAATAGATTCCGAAGGCTGCAGAGGGGCTCTGCTCATGCATGGGCACCCTCTCACACAAAACCAAGCACCCTGCCTTCAGGATTGCTAAGGCCTGCCATAGGGGTGACTGATAGGTTTATATGTGCAGTGATAGGGTGAGATATAGTGAACCTATATCTCAGTAAGGGGTGCATGCACCACCTTACTCAGGCTGCTGTAGCAGTCCTGTGGTGTCATTTTGGAAGGCTTCCCAGGGGTGGCATAATACATGCTTCAGCCCCTGGTAGGCCTCTGGGGTACCTATGCCCTGGGTACATAGTATACCATATACTAGGGACTGATAAGGGCACCCCAGAATCCAATCTGTGGTGTACCTAAGGTACAGGGAATCAATTTGGAGAGGAAGCAGCTAGGCTGGGGTCCTGGATAGCAGGGCCCCAGCCAGACTAAAGTCGAAAAACAGTGAAACATCAGCAGTAGATTACATTCTTCAGCTTCCTCAATCCAAAGTCAGTGCTTTAAAAGACCAGAATTATTATGTTCTTCAAAAGTCTTCAATTTACCTTAGAGTTTTAGCAATAATAGTAGGTTTTATAGCCTCCTCAATACAAGACATTTTTCCAGGCCCTCTGTATTATCAAGCTCTGCAGAGATTGAAAATCAATCTTCTCCTGAAAGTTTTAGCTTGCTTGGATATGAATTTCCTAGGCCCAGACTAGCTCTAATGGTAGTTAGACCTTCTAGATGTTTGGAACAGAAGGACCATATTTTCTTCCGCACCAGATCTAGTATTAGAGTCAAATACAAATCTGACTGTTTGGGTCAACCATTGTGGTAAATTCTTGACTGGAGATGCATGGTCAAAAGAAGAGTCCTGCATACGCATTAATTGTTTAGAGATACTTGTCAGCTCCTTTGCGATTTGAAGTTTTGCAAAGAACAAGGTAAGCTGTTCCATATTCCTCTGCATGGACAATCAGACAGCTGTCAGATATATAAACTGCCTACGAGCTGTGAAACCCTAACCATTGGCAGGACAGCAAAGAGTTTTTGGGAATTTTGTTTACAATAGAAACAATCCGTGTTAACAGACTATCTAACTGGAAATCTTAATTCAATGGCAAATTGGCATTCCAGATAACTCCAAGACTCCAACCGATTGTACACTTCGTCCTTCCATATTCAGGCATCTCTCTTAAAAATTGGGTCCTTTCCTGCCAGCTTTTTGCCTCGCATCTGAGAGTGCACCTCCCATAGTTTTTCAGCTGGAGACCAGATCCACTGTCTACAGAAACAGATGCTTTCCTTCAGGATTGGTCTCAGAGAAAAATGTACGCCTTCCCTCCTTTCATAATGATCAGCAGGTTGGTAGCCTAACTTGGACATCAGAACTCAATACTAGTAGCTCCCTTGTGTCAATCCCAAGTTTGGTATCCAACCCTCCTAGAACTAACAGAGGATTGTCTATTCCTCTTTCTATCCTTTCCCAGTCTTCTCCTCGGGGACAAATGCGTGATCTTACCCTGAATCAACAATTGCCCTTGGCAGTTTAGAAATTAATAGGATACCTTGGACAGCTCCAGGAATTTCTGCAGAAGCTGCAGAGAACATTTGAGAACCTTTGGCTTAGGAACCTCTATGGCCTATCTCTTTGCCTGGTTGTTTTGGTCAAACTGGTGTCTGTGATGATGTGCCCATCCCTTTTGAACGGATGTCACCTTGTTACCATGCTTTATAGCTGCTCTTGATAAGTCAAGGTAAAATTTACCGAACAGTTAACACTTCTCATTCCGCAATTTCTGCAAACCATTTACATGTGAACAGTAAACTGGTCGAACACCCATGGATCTGTCATCTACTAAAGGGAGTGCATTTTTGTAATCCTTCTTTTCCCCATGTACAGTCAGTTGTGGAATGTTAATATTATTATTCTTGTTTAGTCATTGGTCAGATATCACAGGTTTGTCACTGAAGATGTTTTCTGCAAAATAGGCAATGCTATTTTGTTTAGTTTCAATTAAACAAAGGGAGCATCCCCTTAGTTTTTATACTGCATTTCTTTGAGTTTCAAAAACGTACAACAGGTACTGCACCATATGCCCCTGTGGAAGGGTATACATTGACTCAAGATAACGCATCAACAAGGAGAACAGGGGTAGAAAAAGAAGGGAAAAAAAGAAGGAAAAAAAAGAAAGAAAAAAAAGAAAATTTCCCCCAGCAGAGGGGGATGGGAAAGTGATAAACGAGGTCAAAGCTTATAACCCATCAATTTATTTATTTTATTTAAGAAACTAATAGAGCGCGCAGCTACCCAAAAGGGTCTCCCGGCGCTGAAGGCAGACCGTGGCATGGGACACAGCAAGGAGCTCAGTCAGGGCAGTTGAAGAGCAGGGTTTTTAGGTTCTTACGGAAATGAAGCAATGAGTTACAGGTTCTGAGAACTACCGGAAGAGAATTCCAGAGTTTTGGCCCTAAAACGGAGGAGGAGCGCCCCTTAATACGAGCTCTCCGAAACCTAGGCAAGGTAAACAGTGAAAGGTTAGCTGATCTCGGCGCTCGGGTAGGGACTTACGGGGACACCAGATCTTGGATGTAAGAAGGGGCAAGACCCTGTCTAGTTCGAAACATGTAACATAAGGCCTTGAATTTAATCCGCTTGTCAACCCTCAGCCAGTGCAATTTGTGGAGCAAGGGAGATACGGAAACATACCTCGGCAGTCGGAAAAGAAGGTGGGCGGCCGCGTTCTGGATGATCTGCATGGGATGAATCAAGGCTTTATCAGCACCCAGATACAGTACATTCCCATAATCCAATCTGGATGTCACTAAGGCCTGAAGCACTGTTCTCTGAGAACTAAGAGGAATCAGCCAGAGGATTTTCTTGAGCCATTTCAGAATGGACAAGCAAGTGGCTGTGAGCTTGGAAACTTGCGGTGTCGGGCAAAGATTTTAATCAATAATAAAACCGAGATTCTTAACCTTATCCACCGGTGTGGGTAAAGGCCCCAGTATGACGAGCCAGTGGCTAACTCCTCAAATTTCAGGGTTGTTTCCCAGGATCAGGACTTTGGTTTTATTGCCATTGAGTTTAAGGGCGTTTCTGTTCATCCAAAGGGCGACGTTAGACAGGCCTTGCCTGAGAGGGGAAGGATCTTTATTTTGAACATCAAATAGTGAGAAAATAATCTGAGAGTCATCCGCGTACGAAAATATGGTGAGACCAGACTCTTCAATCCCTTCCATCAAGGGGCGAAGGTAAATGTTAAAAAGCAGAGGGCTCAGAATGGATCCCTGAGGAACCCCCGAGGTCAGTGTTGGGGTAGAAGAGGTGTTGTTAGCTGATGAGACCTGAAATGTACAATCTTTCAGAAAAGAAGATCGCCACTTCAAGGCAATGCCTGAAACCTCCAATCTATCCAAAAGAATGGAATGTGAGACTGTATCAAAGGCCGCACTTAAATCCAGGAGGATAAGGGCGGCTGTCCCACCAGAGTCCAGTTCTTGCCTCAGAAGTTCTGTGACTCCAAGTAGGGCGGATTCGGTGCTGTGGCCAGCCCTGAACCCAGCCTGGGATGGATGTAGCAGGTTGTGAGAAGTAACAAAGGAGGATAGGTGAGTATTAACAGGTTTTTCCAGAATTTTGGAGAAAACGGAGACGCAAATTTGGCCTAAAATTTGACCAGCATTGATGGTCAAGGTCATTCTTCTTGAGCAGAGGGAGTACCAAAGCATGCTTCCAATTCTGAGGTACCACACCCGTGATCAAGGAGGAATTAAGGAGATCCAGAACTACAGTGAGGGCATCCTCCTCTAACAATCTAAGTTTTGATGGTGGGCGTGGATCAAGCAGGGAGCCAGACTTGATGGTAGCCAGTAAGGTTTGCTGTCGTGCAAGGTCCAAAAGTGGCCAGGCATCGATTTCCAAGGGCTTGTCTGACTTAACTGTGGACTGCCCGTCCACTGGATAAGGGACCAGTGGCCCGAGTGGCTGAGTGACAGTAATTGACGGTGTCGCTAACATAGAAGCATCTGCTTCTAGTTGCCGACGAGTGTAACAACAATGACAGAAACAAGAAGTAAAATGTATTAAATATTGCAAATTACGTAGTTAACATTCCCTTAAATCTTCCCCCTTAGTTCGCCTTTATCGAGGCCGTCCTTATGGAATATAGCCTAAACAGTCCCAGCCTGTGCTCAAATGTACTCTTGTCTAAAATGTCCATCAAACAGCGGATCAATGGGTGACGTTGTGCTTAATGTGCCTGCGTCCAGATATTTATAATAAGCAAAAGGGTGTCTCATGCCATTATAACCCAGGGCCTGGGGTCGTTCTCCAGTATTTACAAATGAAGAAAAGTATTTCACAGTTCCTCAAATTTCTGTAACTGATCATTGACTCTATAAATGATCTTTTCGTAGGAAGCCATTGTGTGCATGACCGACAGCGATGTGCTGTAAGAAGGCGGTGTAGCAGTTTTCCAGTGGTGGAGAATTTCCACCTTCACCACTGCCAAAGCTGTTGACAGCCATCTGTTGGCATGCATTGAGGTGTCATGAAGTAGTGCTATTTGGTTCTTCAGTGGCTTCAGTATCCCTAGTTCAGTTTGGAGGAGATCCCATATCGAGCACCAATAGTGAGATAGAGTCAAGTTTTCCCAGAGAATGTGTACAGTATCACAGTCTATAGGTGTGCATCACCAGCAATTAGAGTCCTGGAACATATGTGCCCTGTGGAGTGTAGCTGGTGACCCGTGCCATCTGTGGAGGATCTTAAAATAGCTACATTTCAGCTTAGTTTCCTGTAGTATTTTGTCGTAGGTTTCTAGAAGTGCAATCCACTCCTCGTCTGGGATGGTAAGACCAAGTCTGGTTTACCACTATAAGTGTAGACTGTGTGCAGCCGGCTTCGAGAAAATATTATCTGTCAGTGTGATATAGAGCCCAGATATGTATCCTGTAAAATTCTTCTATGTAGTGATATATTGGAGTAGTGGGTTGGTCTCCAAGGTGTAGAGGGCAGTACCCAAGCAGGCCCGCAAGCAGTAAATGAGTTGGAGATGTTTCCAACGGTGAGTGGGTGGGAGTCCATATGTAGACTCAAGTGAGGTAAAGGGTAGGAAGGTGCCCCCTTGCAACAGGTCCTCTGTAAGCAGTATACCCTTATCTCTCCACTCCCACCATTCAATTTCCCTCCTACTAATCGGTATGTGCCTATTCTTCTAAATAGGTTTAAGAAGGTGTAGGGTGTTGGGAAATTTGAGCAGAGTGTGCGCTTGGTCCCAATTCATAGCGAGAAGCTTGTAAAATAGGGTTGCCAATAGAGTTGGTTTGGGCATGGTTGGAATAGTAGACTGTTAGATCACCTTTAGATTGTAAAATGTGTTTTTCCAGATGGATCCATGCAGATGTCTTTCTGTGGGTCTTCAGCAAATATACTGTGGGGCCAGTCGGGAAGCACAATTCCATATGTGGGAGGTGGAGGCCTTCTCTGGTGGTTTTAGCATGGAAGCTTTATGGGGTGGTCAATTTACTTTCCAGACAAAGTCCCATATGTGATGGTCAGTCTCCGGAAATGATGCTTGAGGAATTCATAAGGCTAGTGTAGGAAGGTGGAATCTGACTGCATGGTTACCCCCACTTTTTTCCTGGTGTTTTGCTGGTTTTTGACTAGTCTGACTGGGATCCTGCTATCCAGGACCCCAGTCTATCTGCTTTCTCCCTAAATTGGTTGTGCATGTACTTTAGGTACACTCCAGATTGGATTCTGGGGGTACCCTTATCAGTCCCTAGTATATGGTACACCATGTACCCAGGGCATAGGTACCCCAGAGGCCTCCCAGGGGCTGAAGCATGTATTGTGCCACCCCTGAGAGGCCATTCAAAATGACACCACAGGTATGCTACTGCAGCCTGTGTAAGGAGGTGCATGCACCCCTTACTTAGATATAGGTTACCTATATCAATTCTAAATCACTACACATATAAACCTATCAGTCACCCCTATGGCAGGCCTTATCAATCCTGAAGGCAGGGTGCTGGGTTTTGTGTGAGAGGGTGCCCCTGCATGAGCAGAGCCCCTCTGCAGCCTTCGGAACCTATTCTCCGGGGTTCTCTGTGATGCAGCCAACCATATATACTTAAGTGCATTATAACCTCGCGGTAAATGCTAACTTTAAACAGCTGCTTAGAAACATGTCGAGTTTGGTGTCAAACACCTTGGAATCATACCTCCACACCAGTATCTGGTGTGGGAGGTATGATTCCTCCCTTGTAGAACCACTACTATGGGTCACCGGTCTACCCGGTACCAGCTTTCTCGACCTGGGCATCACAAAATGGATGCTGCCAGCCACAGACACGAGTCTGCCCTCCTTCTGCTGAGCGAAGCTCGAGCAGAGGAAGGCCTGACAATAGGTTTCCTGTCACAGGGAGGTGTGACCACCTCCCAGACAGGCTTTAGTGTATTGGGGCTGGGTGGATGCACTCTTAGAGTGCCAGAAAGTCTGCACTGGGGGCACATTTGGTGTCCCTGTGCATAGTCCAGCTCAAACCAGTTGCAGGAGCCATTTGCTCCTGCTCTGGCGCGAAACTGGACAAAGGACATGGGTGTAACCACCCCTCTGTCCTGCCCCTCCCCTAGGAGGGTCCCCAGAGTTAGTCCAACCCCTTCCCTGGGTATAAAGTGGGAAACCTGATTACAGGACTTTGGATTTTACCTGGACTAAACTCTGCAACAGAAACCAAGTACTTCGACGGTCTACACTTCGCTGGACAACAGAAGAATCTCCCTTGGAGTAAAGGAGTTACTCCCCTGTAGCAGCAGGCACCTAGACGCATCTAACCGGTTTGCATCTCCCGAGCTCCTGAGGACTCAGAAGATTTCTGCAACACAGAAGGTGGGTTCCCGAGCGTCCCTGAGGTCGATCTACTCTCTCAGCAACTCTGAGACCAGTATCCCTCGTGGGGACCGTGCAACCCGAATCCCTGTGCACCGTGTACTTTTGCAGCAGCATATGCTTTTTGGCGATCCCTTAGGCTGTGCTTTGGACTACATGTAGTCCCGACCCCGAGCAGCATTTCCACCGAAGATCTCCGGCCTCCACTCCACGAGTGCTCTATGGGCTGGTGCTTTGCGAATTCGCTCGAGGTCCCCTCGCGATCCCTAGTCCGTTGGCCTGTGGGTCCTAGCGAGGGTCACTTTGATTTTCCTTGGGCTTCCCTGGTTGCTCCAGATGTGCCCTGACTCCCCATAGCTTGGAGAGTCTCCTGGACCTTGCTGGTCCACACCGTAACCTGTTTCCTCTGCCCGCGTGGGTTGCCTTTGCAAGGCTTGTTGGTGTTCAATCAGGACACTGACCCCTCAGCACTCGACCTCCTTCGTGGGACAGCTCACCTCCAGACTTGGGTCGACGTCTCCTGGTCCCCGTGGCTGCAGAGACAAGCATCCTATCTTCACACCTGAAGCACCCGACATCGGTGGGCATTTGTCTATCGAGCCCCTGGTCACCCTGAAGTGACCCAGACTCTGTCCCCTCTGCTTTCAGGTTCTTCTTACCTCGGATCCAGGCTTGGATTCCACCGGACACTTTTCATCTTCCCGGCAGCAGCACTTCTTCGCATCACGCCATTGAAAACGACGAGGGTTTCCGACACCAATTGACCCCTATGCACCCGGCTCCTCTGGGATAGGTAACACGGGTACCTCGGTACTCACAAGGGTGCTGGCCTTAGAACCTTCTATGTTCCAAAGGGGTTGCTTGAAGTCCTCTCTGAAGTGTCCTTAAACAGTAATTTTCCAACCGCGACTTTCCCATAGAGTTGTACGGAGCACGCGTCTGTGTTCCCACACTGCACCCGTCCTACGTGGGCTCCCTGTGTCACTCTTTTGGGTGGTTCCTTGGGGTCCCAGCGATTCTACGTGCTCTAGGCACTGTGTCTAGTGAAGTCGTTGTTCTTCTACCATTTTTTTAGTATATGGTTTGGTCTCCCCCTGGAGCCCGCTGTGTATTGTGCTATTTACTGCCGTTCTATTGATTAAGTATTGTGTGCTTTATGTTCTAATCTCGTATAGAGATTAGTAGAGAGTGTTTAGTAATAAATACATATTTTTTATATAACACTTGTGTGGTTCTCCTTTCATTTGATCACTCGGGAGGTTCTGTTCTGGTAAACCAAGCTGCTTTACATTCCTTCAAGATTAAGCCTGAAGGCTGCTCTCCATAGCTACCACTAGGATAGCTTTCATAAAGGTTATCTTTGACCTAATCATCAATAAGGGTCGTTTGGACTGGTGCAAGGTGCCCACTTTAATTAGTGGACAGCATATACCAGGCCAACTTCTCACAGGTAGCATTCCAAAAATGTGGATAACTTTGGTATCACATTCGTTTTAATAATCTGCACTCGGCCTCATAGGGACAATTGGAGCTTGGACCATATAGCAAATTCTGCATTGACTTTGTCAATGATGGGGGAGAGATTGTCTCTAATCATATTATGGAGGCCCATATTCAAATGCACTGCAAGATATTTGAGGCAACTGGTTTGCCACAAAAAGGAAGAGGGCCCCAAGAATGCTTTAGTGGTAGTACAGGTGAAGGGTATAGCATCGCATTTGGACCAAGTTATTTGGTAACCTGAGAACACAGAGAAAGACAAAATGACCACTGGTATAGATGTTAGTGGATCAGATAGTGTGACCATTATGTAGTCCGAATAGTAAAACGCCTTCTGTTCACCCACAGCCGTACTCCTTGATGGTGTGTGGTCCATATTGTTGCAGCTAGTGTTTCGAGTGCAATTAGGAATAGGAGCGGAGTTAGGGGGCACCCTTGTCTCATGCCACATCCGATAGGGTAGAAGTGGAAGGCAAAGCCTCCACAGGTCACTGAGGCAGTTGGAACGCTATATAACCATCTTAGTTTGTCAATCAAGGAAGAACCAAGGCCCATGGCAGACATGATCGTAAATGAATTCAACAAGTCAACACGGTTGAATGCCTTTTTGGCATCAAGTGAGAAAAGGATCTTTTCATCCCTATTTTGATGAACCTGCCACAGTATATGTGAAAACATCTGTAGATGATTTGCTGATGAACAGTCCGGTACAAACCCCACCTGAGGGGGATGTATCAAGGAGTGAATGCAGGACGTTAGTGTGAGAAGTTGGCCTGGTATATGCTGTTCACTAATTAAAGTGGACACCTTGCACCAGGGCAAATCGACTCTTATGGTAGATAGGTTTAAGACAACCTTTTAAAGAAAGCTATCCTAGTGGTAGCTGTGGAGAGCAGCCTTCAGGCTAAGTCTCGGAGGAATGTAAAGCAGCTTGTTTTACCATATAATCTCTTGAATCACCAAATGAAAAGACACCACACAGGTATATATATCAAATATATATGTATTTATTTCTAAATAACTCTCTACTAATCTCTTTATGAGATTAGAAGACAAACATATGCACAAATCAACGTTTCACAATAAGTTAAGCACAAAATATGGCTGGGGCCCTAGGGGCGTACCAGACCATATACTAAGTAAGAGACTTAGGGACAACGACTTGCAGGGAGACAAGGCCTAGGGCCTTCAGAAGTGCTGGGGCCTCACGAAACCACCCAAGGCAGGTAAGTAAAGGACCCACGGGGGACGCGTGCAGTGTGGTTACACAGGCGCGGATCGCGGTTGACTTCAATGGGGCAAGTCGCGGTTGGAAATAAAGAGTTTTAGGATACTTCGGGAGGACCTACAAGCAAGTCACTTACAGGGTAAGTAGTTCTAGGGCCCACACCCACAGGAGCACCGTAGTGCTAGAGTTACCTCACCCAGGGAAGCCGGGTGCATAGGTGTCCTTTGGTGTCGGGTCGCGGCGTCGTTTTCAATGGCGAACAAAGAAGACTTGCTGCTTGCGGGAGCTGAAGAAGTGTCCGGTGGAATCCAAGCCTGGATTCTGAAGAAGGATGACCTGAAAGCAGAGGGGACAGTGTTCAAAGTCACTTGGCAGTGACCCGGGGCAAGGAAGATGGATGCCCACCGTCGTCGGTTGATTCAGGTCGGTTGCGGGTGCCTTGACTCTTCAGCCACGTGGTCCAGGAGGTGTCGACGACGACCAGGAGCTGGATTCGGTGTGTCCTCGACGTCTGCAGCTGACTGCGGTGTCGGCAACTCGATTGGAGCCAACAAGCCTTGGCAGCAGCAAGTCTCGGGGAGATGAAGAAAAGTCGATGGCGCAGACCAGCAAGGTCTGAGGGACTCACCCAGCGAGGGTAAGTCAGGGCAGGCCTGGAGCAACCAGGGGAGCCCTTTGGTTTCTTTAAGAAGTCTTCTGGAGACCCACAAGCCGGCGGGCAAGGGATCGCGAAGACACCTCGGGCGGAATCACTCAACAGGGGCCCACGGTCACTCGGGACGGTGTAGGCCTCTGATCTTCGGAGGGATTCCTGCTGGAGGTCGGGACCACACGTGGTCCAAAGCACAAGTTCGTAGAACGTTGTGAAGGGGTTGCACTCGACAATAGTGCACGGTACCCAGGGGTCGCGGTTCCTCGTTACTCGTGGGGTCCACTTGCCTCAGCTTCGCTGGGGACTCACGATGGCCTGGGAGAGGTCAGGAAATCCACTTCTTGGGCTGCAGGGACTTCGGACTCCGGCGGGAGCGGCGTAGTTTGCGACCGTCGTTGTCGTTTTTGGTGCCTGCCAAGCAGGGAGTCACTCCTTGACTCCAAGGAGATTCTTCTGTCTTCCAAAGGTAGTGGAACGTCGAAGGGCCAGGGATTCTTCTGTAGAGCGTCGTCCAGGGGTTATCTGCCTTGCAATGGCAAGGTTCCCCCTCTTATACTGAAAAGAGGGGATGGACTAGCTCTATGACCCCACCTATGGGAGGGTCAAGGGAGGAGGTGGCTACACCCACTTCCCTTTGTCCAGTTTCATGCCAGAGCAGGGACAGGTAGCCCCTGAGCCGGTTTGAACTGGCATATGCACAGAGGAGCCTTCTGCTCCCCCAGTGCAGGACTTCAAAGCACTCTAAGAGTGCACCCACCCAGCCCCAATACACTAAACCCTGTCTGGGAGGTGGTTACACCTCCCTGTGACAGGATGCCTATTGTTGGGCTTCCTCCACTGCGAGTTTCGGTCATCAGCAGGAGGGCAGCCCAGTGTCTGTGACTGGTGGCATCCATTTTGTGATGCCAGGGCTCTTTAGGATTCTACCGCGTTTCCACAGCAGGTACATGTCTTATCCCCCTAGAAGGGTGGAATGCTACCCCCGCCGCCAAGATTGGCGGGGGGTAGTATTCCAAGATGTTTGACACCAAACACGACATGTTTTGATGCAGCCATTCCAAAGTTAGCATTTTACCGCGAGGATATAATGCACTTAATAGTATATGGTTTAACCGCATCCACAAACCGCACCAGAGAATAGACTCTGAGAGCTGCAGAGGGGCCCTGCTCAGGCAGAGGCACCCCCTCACATAGAAGCCAAGCACCCTGCCCTCAGAATTGATAGGGCCTGCCTTAGGGGTGACTGATAGGTTTATATGTGTGTGCAGGAGAGATATAGGTAACCTATATCTCAGTGAGGGGTGCTAGCACCACCTCACCCAGGCTGCAGTAGCAGGCCTGTGGTGTCAGATTTAGTCTGCTTCCCAGGGGTGGCATAATACATGCTGCAGCCCCTGGTAGGCCTGTGAAGTACCTATGCCCTTGGTACCTAAGGTACCATATACTAGGGACTCATAAGGCACCACAGTATCCAATCATTAGTGCACCTAGAGTGCACTCCATGTCGTTTAGAGAGAGCAGATAGACTGGGGCCCTGAATAGCAGGGTCCCAGTCCAACTAAGTCATAAACCAGCAAAACACCAGGAAAAATGTGGGGGCAACCATATAGTCAGATTCCACCTTCCTACAGTTAGGCATGTGGCTACAATCTTATCTAGGATCTTCATATCCTCGTTGATGTGGGATATTGGCCTGTAATTGGTACAGTGTAGGGTATCCCATTTGGGTATAAGGGAAATCTGGGATGTGTTGTATTCTGCTAAAGGGACGGTGGCCGCTGTAATTTCCCCAAAAATTTTGCCCAGCAGTGGTACTATTAGGGGCTTAGTTATTAAAATTCTGTCTGGAGTATATCTTCTCGCCGCTCCTTCACAGTCGCCATTGCATCAATAGCTTGTGCAATCTCCTCATCAAGAGTGTTGCCCCCAAGCTGCGCAGCCTGAGCCTGCATAAGTGTAGGCAAGTGAAGGTGGTCTAGGAAGCTCGCTAATTTCTGCGAGGCATCATCCGTGTCTGGGGAATAGAGTCGCTCGTATGAAGAACAAAAACTAATTTGCTATCAGTTTTTTACCCTTACTTTCCAAACCAGCCAAAGTTATCTGTAGGCAATTGTCAAAAGTTTACGAACAAAAGGCTGGCCATCTGAGAATGTCCTTTGCCTTCCACCCCATAATTTCTTTTAGGAAATCTCATAGGCCAATCTCATCCCCTACATTGGCATAATGGGTTAAATGGGTTGTCTCCCTGGCAGGTTTTGACACTTCCATTTTGGTACCCATTCCACAAGGGGAACAGTGGCTTCCAAGTCCTTTTGGGCAGGGTCAAGATTGGAGGACATTGTCAGATTAGCGGATAAATCAAATTATAATACTTTGTTTATCTTTTATTGCAAACCAGTATCTACAGAAGATTTTTTAGTTGTGGATACAAGCATAATAAGAGCATCTGGTCTTGACATAAAATGTAGAATATCCTAGTGCCTTAATAAATGAGACTCTACATTTTATTAAAGACACAGTCTAGTATTATTTCACCTCTTGTTTTTTCTAACTACTATTTTTTTCTTTCCCTCCCATATATTCTATGTCAGTCAATCAAGTCACTCCCAGTGGTTGGAAGTTTGTTGGATTTCTCTTATGACCCATGGAGTCACTGTTCAAGGAATGAAGTTTCCTCAATCCCTGGTGTGTTTCTGGCTGCCTCCACAAATCCAGCAGCAAGGAGAAGACTTTTTACAGAACTGTCTCAAGAGCATTTTACTCTTTTGTTGGCTATTTTATATTGTTTTTGTTCTTCCGTTATTTCACAATACTTAGTACCGCCTTCTCACACAGGAAAAGAGGCCTGCTTGCTCTTGGTTATGAAAGTAGTATGTATGGCTTAACTTTGATTGGTGTTCTGTTGCACTAAATTTCTTTCCAATTGGCCAAATGGTTCTAGACCTTATAGAAACTTTCTTTTTTCCCCTTTTTTTCTTGACTGCTACTGTTCAATTAAAGCAAGAGAACGAAACATGATAATCGCCTCTATGTCTTTAATCCAACTTAGGGGCCGATTCCGATTTCGGCCGGAAGGGCACCGAACGATGGTCGGAGCCCTTCCGACCGAATCGGAACGTGCCGCCGGATTCCTTTCCGACCGAGCCATTCCGATGGGCTCGGTCGGAAAGAATCCGACTTCGGATTTCCGGATGGCTCACGACGGGTTCGGAGAGCCCGTCAGCCATCCGGAAATCCTCTGTACTCCCCGGCTGCCTCTTTGCGACCGAGGAGTACGATGGCAGTTGTCACTGCCTTTTCGTGCCGGTCTTTCCGGCACGAAAAGGCAGTCGGTCACTGTCTTTGGGGGCCCCCAGTGGGACCCCCATGGGTGCAAGGTCGCCGAATGGCGGCCTGGAGGCACCTATGGTGCCCCTCTGTTGAACCCTGCACCCGGTGGCAGGCACCTTGGGGTGCCGGCCACAGGGTGCAGGGTTGAACTGCACCCCTGCTTTCTCCAATGCCAGCATGCATTCCGTCCGGAATGCATGCTCCCATTGTGGGAGATACGAGTGCGACCGAACAGGGTTCGGTCGCATCGTACTGCCTGGGCCGTAACCGACGACAGCAGGTCGGTCGGTTACGGCTCCGGACCGATGTCGGACGGACCGGAGTCCGTCCGACATCGGAATCGGCCCCTTAGTCTTTCCTTCTTTAAGACCATAGGAAATTATACTTTGCCAAGCTTCATGCTAATTTATGAAACGATGGCAAAGTTATTAGAAATCATCATCATCATAAAAAACTTTATTTCGATCATGTAGATCTTAAAAAGTACCTAACACCTCATAAAAATAATACAGTAAAAGACAAAAGAGTCATAAAAAACAATATATACAATAAAAGTATAAGAGCAGTTCATACAATGCATTTGGCGCACTTAATCCAAAGAGCATACCAGAATTTGGCCAGGGGAAAAACAGTTATCCTGCTTGTATCAGTAGACAAAATTCTCAGTGTGAGAAGTTGGCCTGGTATATGCTGTCCACTAATTATAGTGGGCACCTTGCACCAGTCCAAACAACCCCTTATTGGAGATAGGTTAAAGACAACCTTATTGAAAGCTATCCTAGTGGTAGCTATGGAGAGCAGCCTTCAGGCTAAGTCTTGAAGGAATGTAAAGCAGCTTGTTTTACCAGTCTATAATCTCTTGAGTGACCAAATGAAAGAGCACCACACCAGGTATATATTCAAAATATATGTATTTATTGCTAAACACACCCCTCTAGTCTCTTTATGAGGCTAGAGTTCAAGTACATAAGTTATAAGTTATTAAATCACAGTAATAGCACAAATACACGTTTGGGCCCTAGGGGCGTACCAAACCATATACCAATAAAGTGGTATGCGAACCACGACTGAACTAGACACTAGGCCTAGAGCCTCTAGAAGTGCTTGGACCACAAGGAACCACCCAAGGTAGTGACACAGGGGACCTACGGGAGACGCGTGCAGTGTAAATACACAACCGCGATACGCCGTTGACTTCTATGGAGAAAGTCGGGATCGGGAAAATAGAGAAAAGGGACACTTAAAAGAGGACTAGGACAAAACCCTTTGAGATCTAGGACTTTGAAGAGTCTCTACCCACGGGAGCACCAGAGTACTCGTGTTACCTCACCCAGGGAAGCCGGGTGCATAGGTGCCTTTCGGGGTCGGGTTTCGTCGTCGATTCGAATGGCGATCTGCTGCAAAGTGCTGCTGGCAGCCAAGAGAAAAGTGTCCGGGTGTATCCAAGAGTGGATCGGAGTTCTGAAGAACCTGAAAGCAGAGGGGACAGAGTCTGGGTCACTAGCCAGTGACCAGGAAGGCGATGGACAGATGCCCACCGATGTCGAGTGCTTCAGGTGCGTTGACGGTCGTCTTGACTCTTCAGCCACGAGGTCCAGGAGGCGTTGTCGGCGACCAGGAGAAGGATTCGGGCTGGTACACGATGTCTGTCGAGTGCTGAGGTGTCGGCGACCGGATTGGACCCAACAAGCCTTGGCAACGGCAAGTCTCGGTGAAGATGTAGATCGTCGATGGTGCAGACCAGCAAGGTCTGTGGAACTCACCCAGCGAGGGTAAGTGAGGGCAGGCCTGGAGCAACCAGGATGCCAAGTAAGAAAAGGATTGGCCTTCGTTAAGGGCTACTAGCCAACGGGCTGATCTTCGGTGCAGGTGGTGCTGGAGGCTAGGGCTACTCGGAGCCCAAAGCACGACTTCTTGGGAGACCCAGAAGAGGATGCACTTGCAAATGTGCTCGGTGTCCAGGGGTCACGGTCTCAAGTCACCCACGATAGCCACGGGCCTCAGCTTTGCTGGGGACTCAGGGTAGCCTCGGGAAGTCTGAGAATCCACCTCTGGTGATGCGATGACTTCGGCGTCCGACGGGAGCTTCAGAAATGCGAACCGGACAGATGCTTCTTTGGTGCCTGCCAAGCAGGGGAGTCACTCCTTGACCCCAAGGGAGATTCTTCAGTCCTCTAATCTTGTCGTAGAGCGTCGAAGGTCCAGGATTCAGTTTCAGAGTTTCGTCCAGGTATAATCTAAAGTCCTAAGGACTGGGTTCCTACCTTTATTCTAAAAATAGGGGTTGGACTACTCTGTGGCCCCACCTATGGGTGGGTCAGGGCAGAGGGGTGGCTACACCCCTTTCCTTTGTCCAGTTCGCGCCAAAGCAGGGGCTGCAAGCCCCTGATCCGGTTTGAACTGGGGTATGCACAGGGACACCAAATGTGCCCCCAGTGCAGGACTTCAAAGCACCCGAAAGTGCTCCCGCCCAGCCCCAATACACATTATCCTGTCTGGGGAGGTGGTCACACCTCCCTGGGACAGGAAACCTATTGTCCAGGCCTCCCCTGCCGGAGTTTCGTCCAGCAGCAGGAGGCCAGACTCGTGTCTGTGGCAGCAGCATCCATTTTGTGATGCCAGGGCTCTGGAAAGAAGTTACCGGACTCGTCAGAGTTAACATGTCTTTCCCTCTAGAAGGGTGGAATGCTACCCCCGCCGCCAGGATTGGCGGGGGGTAGTATTCCAAGATGTTTGACACCAAACACGACATGTTTAGGTGCAGCCATTCCAAAGTTAGCATTTTATCGCGAGGATATAATGCGCTTAAGAGTATATGGTCAGGCTGCACTACAAACAGCATCAGAGATGGTCTCCGAACGCTGCAGAGGGGCCCTGCTCATGCAGGGGCACCCTCTCACATAGGAACCATGCACTCTGCCTTTAGGATTGATAAGGCCTGCCTTAGGAGTGACTTATAGGTTTATATGTGTGTATGTATTTCGTGATATAGGTAACCTATATCACAGTAAGGGTGCATGCACCACCTTACCCAGGCTGCAGTAGCAGACCTGTGGTGTCAGTTTGGATGGCCTTCCAGGGGTGGCATAATACATGCTGCAGCCCCTGGCAGGCCTCTGAGGTACCTATGCCCTTGGTACATAGTATACCATATACTAGGGACTTATAAGGGCACTCCAGATCCCAATCAGTGATGTGCCTAAGGCACATGGAAACCATTTTAGAGAGGAAGCAGCTAGGCTGGGGTTCTGATTAGCAGGGCCCCAGCCAGACTAATGTCGAAAAACAGTGAAGCATCAGCAAAAAGTGGGGGTACCCATGTGAAGCAGATCCTACTCTCCTACACAACCCCCCCAAACGTAGGGACATTAAACTAACCTTGCCCAGTTAAGTCTTCATGTTCTAAGTGGAAATACCTAGAGAGTCCATCTGCATTCGCATGGTTACTCCCAGGCCTATGTTCCACTGTAAAGTCCATCCCCTGTAGGAAATGGACCACCTAAGCAGTTTGGGGTTTTCACCCTTCATTTGTTTTAGCCTTAAGAGGGGCTTATGGTCTGTCTGAACCAGGAAGTGTGTACCAAACAAGTATGGCCTCAACTTCTTCAGAGCCCAGACCACAGCAAAGGCCTCCTCTCTATGGCTGACCAACGTTTCTCTCTAGGGGTCAGCCTTCTGCTAATAAAAGCTACTGGCTGATCCTGACCTTCTTCATTCAATTGTGACAGTACAGCCCCTACCCCCAATTCAGATGCATCAGTTTGAACAATGAACTTCTTGGAGTAATCAGGACTCTGCAGAATTGGAGCAGTGCACATGGCCTGCTTGAGGTCATCAAATGCCTTTTGACAGCTAACTGTCCACTGAACCTTTTTGGGCATTTTCTTAGAGGTTAAGTCATTCAGGGGTGTCACTATTGATCCATACCCCTTGACAAATCTCCTATAGTACCCAGTCAGGCCTAAGAAGGCTCTCACCTGAGTCTGGGTAGTGGGAGCAGTCCAGTCCATGATGGTCTGGATCTTGCTCTGCAAAGGTTGAACCTGGCCTCCACCCACAAGGTGGCCCAGGTACACAACCTGACTCTGCCCTATCTGGCACTTAGTGGCCTTGATAGTCAGGCCTGCCTTTTGCAGGGCCTGTAAAACATTCCTGAGGTGGACCAGGTGATCCTCCCAGGTGGAGCTAAAGACAGCAATATCATCTAGATAAGCTGCACTATAGGCTTCCAGTCCTGTGAGAACTGTATTCACCAACCTCTGGAAAGTGGCAGGTGCATTCTTCAGACCAAAGGGCATTACCACAAATTGATAATGCCCACTAGGGGTTGAGAATGCTGTTTTGGGCTTTGCAGTATCAGCTAGTCTGATCTGCCAGTAGCCAGCTGTTAGGTCAAATGTGCTGAGATATTTGGCAGAGGCCAAAGTATCTATGAGCTCATCTGCCCTGGGTATTGGATGGGCATCAGTCCTAGTGACTGCATTGAGACCCCTGTAGTCTACACAGAACCTCATCTCTCTCTTTCCACCACTGGTGTGAGGTTTCGGTACAAGGACTACTGGACTAGCCCAAGGGCTATCTGAGGGTTCAATAACTCCCAATTCCAACATTTTCTGGACTTCAGTCCTGATACAGTCCCTGACAACGTCAGGTTGCCTATAAATCTTGTTTTTAATAGGCAGACTGTCCCCAGTGTCCACTTCATGAGTGCACCAGGTGGTCTGACTGGGTGTCAGTGAAAACATATGTCGAAACTGATTGAGGACTTGCCTGCAATCAGTTTGTTGCTGGGTAGTGAGGCTGCCTGCCAAGGCTACACCATCAACTGACCCATCGTCAGGGTTCTGTGAGAGCAGGTCAGGGAGTGGGTCACTCTCTTCCTCCTGCCCTTCATCAGTAGCCATGAGCAAGCCCATGTCTGCCCTGTCCACATATGGTTTTAACCTGTTGACATGGAGAACCCTGTGGGGACTCCTGGGTGTTCCTAGGTCCACTAAATAAGTGACCTCACCCTTCTGCTCAACAATAGTGTGGGGTCCACTCCATTTATCTTGGAGAGCTGCTGGGGCCACTGGCTCCAACACCCACACCTTCTATCCTGGCTGGTAAACAGTCAGAACAGCTCTTTGGCCATGCCAGGCCTTTTGAAGTTCCTGGCTAGCCTCAAGGTTTTTGGTTGCCTTTTCATGTACTCAGCCATCCTGGAGCGGAGACCAAGTACATAGTCCACTATATCTTGCTTTGGGGGCTTGATAGGTAACTCCCATCCTTCCTTCACCAAGCACAGTGGACCCCTCACAGGGTGGCCAAACAGAAGTTCAAAAGGGCTGTAACCAACCCCTTCTGAGGCACCTCCCTATATGCGAATAAAAGGCAGGGCAAGAGTATGTCCCATCTACGCCTAAGCTTTTCTGGGAGCCCTTTAATCATGCCCTTCAAGGTTTTGTTGAATCTCTCAACTAAACCATTGCATTGTGGGTGATAGGGTGTGGTGAACTTATAAGTCACTCCACACTCCTTCCACATTGCTTTTAAGTACCCAGACATGAAGTTAGCACCCCTGTCTGATACTACCTCCTTAGGAAAGCCTACTCTTGAGAAGATTCCCAGGAGGGCCCTTGCCACCACAGGTGCTGTAGTGGTCCTGAGGGAATAGCTTCTGGGTACCTGGTGGCATGATCCACTACCACCAGGATAAACCTGTGCCCAGAGGCTGTTTGGGGATCCATGGGACCAACAATGTCAATCCCTACCCTTTCAAAGGGCACCCCCACCACAGGTAGTGGTATCAGGGGGCCTTTGTAGTGCCACCTGCTTTGCCACTGGCTTGGCAGGTTACACAGGAGCGACAAAACTCCTTACTGTCTTCAGACATGTGGGGCCAGTGAAAGTGAGGGACAATTCTGTCCCAAGTCTTGTTCTGGCCCAGGTGACCTGCTAAGGGAATATCATGGGCTAGGGTCAATAGGAAGCCCCTGAACTTCAAAGGTATTACCAACCTCCTGGTAGCACCAGGCTTGGGGTCTCTACTCTCTGAGTACAGGAGTCCATCATCCCAATACACTGTATGGGGACCACTAGCTTTCCCAGCAGCCTCAGCAGCAGCTTGCTGTCTGAGGGGTTCAAGGAGGGGCAGCTCTGCTGCTCCTGGCTCAGATCTGCCCTAGAAGGTCCCCCTGTCCCCAAGAACTCAACCTGGTCAGGTTCAAGTTCCTCTGGGACAGTTCCTTCTTCAGGGCTGAGATCATCCCCTCAAGGGACTGATCTTCCTCCTGAGCCAAGGGGAAGGCACTGCCTTAACCCTACTACTCCTCCTCTTGGAAGGCACTTGGTCCATTCTTCCAGAATCCAAGGCCTGTTCAGTTTTAGACAGTTTAGCTTGTGACCTGGTCACAGCAAACACATCTGCAGGGATCCCCAGCATTTCTGCATGGGTCCTGAGCTCCACTTCTGCCCAAGCAGAAGTTTCTAAGTCATTGCCAAGCAAGCATTCGACTGGTAGGTTTGCACTTACCACAACCTTCTTAAGGCCAGTTACCCCTCCCCAGGAGAAGTTAACAACTGCCAGAGTATGGTCTGTTCTGACATTGCTAGCATTGGTCACTTGGTACATCTCACCAAGCTTAACTTGCCCAGGTAGCACAAGGTCTTGTGTCACCATTGTGACACTTGCCCCTGTGTCCCTAAATGCCAAAGCCTCACGTCCATTAATTAAAGGCTGTTGTCTGTACTTGCCCAGATTACTGGGACTCACAGTGGAGGTCACATCCATGCCTCCATCACAGACTAACACAGCCTGAGTCAGTTCTCTGACTAAGTCAGAGCCCAACTCAGTTCCCAGGGTGAACCCTACTAAACCCTTTGCTGGAGCACTTCCACCAACTGTACTAGGGGGAACAGGTGCCTTAGGGGCATTGGTGGGTGCCGGACTGGAGTCTTTGGACTTGGTGCAATCACTGGTCCAGTGGGTCTTTTGCTTACAGACCTTGCACCATGGTTTTCTTTGGCCTTTCCCTTTGGTAGACTGTGAATCCCCACCAGAAGAAGATTTTTGAGGGCCTGATGAAGACTTTTGATCTTTACCCTTCTCCCCACCCTTGTCAGAGTTCTTAGCATCTTGCTTCTTTGTTTCCCCACCTTGGTTCTGTACCTTCTGCTTCACCCTGGTTCTGACCCATTTGTCTGCCTTCTTTCCCAATTCTTGGGGAGAGGTCAGATCAGAGTCTACCAGGTATTGATGCAACAGCTGATTTTGACAGTTATTAAGAATCTGCTCCCTCATTATCAGATTGTACAATCCTGAGAAGTCACACACCTTACTGCCCATCAACCAGCCTTCCAGAGCCTTGGCAGAACAATCCACATAGTCCACCCAGTCTTGAGTCTGTGCTTTTTGGGTGTCTCTGAACTTCAACCTGTACTGTTCAGTGGTTAGGCCAAACCCATCAATAAGAGCACTCTTCAAGACCTTGTAATTGTCAGCATCCTCCTCTCTAACAGTGAGGAGCTTATCTCTACCTTTGTCAGCAAAGGAGAGCCACAAGATTGCTGCCCACTGCTCCTGAGGGACCTTCTGTACTTTACAGCCCCTCTCTAAGGCAGTTATCCATTTGTGGATATCATCCCCACTCTGGTAGGGAGGGACAATCTTGCTCAGGTTCCTATGGTCATAGGACCTTTCCCTGTCTCTAGGGACATGGCTGCCACCATGGGACTCTAGTCCCAATTTTCTTCTCTCTCTAAGGAGATCTAGGGATTCCCTATCTAAAGCCAATTGCTTTTTTCTGATCTCCAGCTGAGTTTCCTCATACTGGACCAGTCTGGTTCTCCTCTCATGAGAGGATTCCCTCCTGTGAGATGAGACAGAGCTCCCTATAGAGGTGCCAGAGTGGTTAGACTCCTGAGAAGGAGATCTAGACTTCCTGGGCACACTCTTAATCCTTCCTGGGGGGACAAAGAGGGCATCATCTTGATCATCCTCATCATCGTCCACAGGAGGGATTGAATTTTTCAGGTCAGGGTCATTGTCACCCTCCTGGCCAGTTTCAGAGGGGGGTCTGGGGGTACTGGTACCCCTGGCCTCGTCCTCTTCGTCTGCCCCACCCTCAGCTCCTACCCCTTCAGTCCCTACAGGCTTACTAAGGTCATAAGCCACCAACAACTCCTTGAGGTGTTGGATGGTGGGGCTTTGGCCTGTCCTTATTTTTCTCAAGTTACACAAAGCTCTCAATTCCAAGAATGGGAGTGTATCATACTTGGAGGGTGGAAGCTCAATGGCTTCGTGCAAGGATTCTTTGGATCCTGCCCTTAAAGACATTACTAGTGTGGTGTGGTGTATGCACTACCTACTCTAGTGTGGCCTACTAAACTCTCTTGAGTTGTAGAAAGGGTTGTGCTATCCCTTAACACACAACTCTAAGTTCAGTAGAACTTACTGTATTCTAAGCTTAAATTATATGTACCTTAGGTACCTTTAGTGGTTTTCAGTTGATCAATTCAATTGAGATTATCTGGTAAAACAATAGCAAGCTGGAATCCCACACGCTGCACACCAATGTGAGAAGTTGGCCTGGTATATGCTGTCCACTAATTATAGTGGGCACCTTGCACAAGTCCAAACAACCCCTTATTGGAGATAGGTTAAAGACAACCTTATTGAAAGCTACCCTAGTGGTAGCTATGGAGAGCAGCCTTCAGGCTAAGTCTTGAAGGAATGTAAAGCAGCTTGTTTTACCAGTCTATAATCTCTTGAGTGACCAAATGAAAGAGCACCACACCAGGTATATATTCAAAATATATGTATTTATTGCTAAACACACCCCTCTAGTCTCTTTATGAGGCTAGAGTTCGAAGTACATAAGTTATAAGTTATTAAATCACAGTAATAGCACAAATACACGTTTGGGCCCTAGGGGCGTACCAAACCATATACCAATAAAGTGGTATGCGAACCACGACTGAACTAGACACTAGGCCTAGAGCCTCTAGAAGTGCTTGGACCACAAGGAACCACCCAAGGTAGTGACACAGGGGACCTACGGGAGACGCGTGCAGTGTAAATACACAACCGCGATACGCCGTTGACTTCTATGGAGAAAGTCGGGATCGGGAAAATAGAGAAAAGGGACACTTAAAAGAGGACTAGGACAAAACCCTTTGAGATCTAGGACTTTGAAGAGTCTCTACCCACGGGAGCACCAGAGTACTCGTGTTACCTCACCCAGGGAAGCCGGGTGCATAGGTGCCTTTCGGGGTCGGGTTTCGTCGTCGATTCGAATGGCGATCTGCTGCAAAGTGCTGCTGGCGGCCAAGAGAAAAGTGTCCGGGTGGATCCAAGAGTGGATCGGAGCTCTGAAGAACCTGAAAGCAGAGGGGACAGAGTCTGGGTCACTAGCCAGTGACCAGGAAGGCGATGGACAGATGCCCACCGATGTCGAGTGCTTCAGGTGCGTTGATGGTCGTCTTGACTCTTCAGCCACGAGGTCCAGGAGGTGTTGTCGGCGACCAGGAGCAGGATTCGGGCTGGTACACGATGTCTGTCGAGTGCTGAGGTGTCGGCGACCGGATTGGACCCAACAAGCCTTGGCAACGGCAAGTCTCGGTGAAGATGTAGATCGTCGATGGTGCAGACCAGCAAGGTCTGTGGAACTCACCCAGCGAGGGTAAGTGAGGCCAGGCCTGGAGCAACCAGGATGCCAAGTAAGAAAAGGATTGGCCTTCGTTAAGGGCTACTAGCCAACGGGCTAGCGACCGCGAAGGAGCCTCGTGACGCCGCACGTGGATCTGGCTTACAGGACACTCGTGGAGTGGGGGCCAGTGATCTTCGGTGCAGGTGGTGCTGGAGGCTAGGGCTACTCGGAGCCCAAAGCACGACTTCTTGGGAGACCCAGAAGAGGATGCACTTGCAAATGTGCTCGGTGTCCAGGGGTCACGGTCTCAAGTCACCCACGATAGCCACGGGCCTCAGCTTTGCTGGGGACTCAGGGTAGCCTCGGGGAAGTCTGAGAATCCACCTCTGGTGATGCGATGACTTCGGCGTCCGACGGGAGCTTCAGAAATGCGAACCGGACAGATGCTTCTTTGGTGCCTGCCAAGCAGGGAGTCACTCCTTGACCCCAAGGAGATTCTTCAGTCCTCTAATCTTGTCGTAGAGCGTCGAAGGTCCAGGATTCAGTTTCAGAGTTTCGTCCAGGTATAATCTAAAGTCCTAAGGACTGGGTTCCTACCTTTATTCTAAAAATAGGGGTTGGACTACTCTGTGGCCCCACCTATGGGTGGGTCAGGGCAGAGGGGTGGCTACACCCCTTTCCCTTTGTCCAGTTCGCGCCAAAGCAGGGGCTGCAAGCCCCTGATCCGGTTTGAACTGGGGTATGCACAGGGACACCAAATGTGCCCCCAGTGCAGGACTTCAAAGCACCCGAAAGTGCTCCCGCCCAGCCCCAATACACATTATCCTGTCTGGGGAGGTGGTCACACCTCCCTGGGACAGGAAACCTATTGTCCAGGCCTCCCCTGCCGGAGTTTCGTCCAGCAGCAGGAGGCCAGACTCGTATCTGTGGCAGCAGCATCCATTTTGTGATGCCAGGGCTCTGGAAAGAAGTTACCGGACTCGTCAGAGTTAACATGTCTTTCCCTCTAGAAGGGTGGAATGCTACCCCCGCCGCCAGGATTGGCGGGGGGGGTAGTATTCCAAGATGTTTGACACCAAACACGACATGTTTAGGTGCAGCCATTCCAAAGTTAGCATTTTACCGCGAGGATATAATGCGCTTAAGAGTATATGGTCAGGCTGCACTACAAACAGCATCAGAGATGGTCTCCGAACGCTGCAGAGGGGCCCTGCTCATGCAGGGGCACCCTCTCACATAGGAACCATGCACTCTGCCTTTAGGATTGATAAGGCCTGCCTTAGGAGTGACTTATAGGTTTATATGTGTGTATGTATTTCGTGATATAGGTAACCTATATCACAGTAAGGGTGCATGCACCACCTTACCCAGGCTGCAGTAGCAGACCTGTGGTGTCAGTTTGGATGGCCTTCCAGGGGTGGCATAATACATGCTGCAGCCCCTGGCAGGCCTCTGAGGTACCTATGCCCTTGGTACATAGTATACCATATACTAGGGACTTATAAGGGCACTCCAGATCCCAATCAGTGATGTGCCTAAGGCACATGGAAACCATTTTAGAGAGGAAGCAGCTAGGCTAGGGTTCTGATTAGCAGGGCCCCAGCCAGACTAATGTCGAAAAACAGTGAAGCATCAGCAAAAAGTGGGGGTACCCATGTGAAGCAGATCCTACTCTCCTACACTCAGCACCTCCAAATAGTGACCGGGACCAGCCAGTCTGCACAATGGCATGATCCACTTGGCCCTCAGGTTTTGATAATAGGGGCAAAAAAAGCAAGTGGACTATAGATTCTGCACTTAGTTTGCACGATGGGCAGAGGTTGTCCGAGGAAACATTGTGGCTCCATTTACTACAAAACAGTTTGGTTTGCAGAGTCTTAAAGCGAAACTGTACAAATAATTTGCGAGCCAGAGGAGGCAAAATTTCATCGATTGTTTCTTCGTAGCTTGCAGTGGGCTTAAAATCTGAAAAATCCCTGGTCAAGGTAGCCACCAGATTAGGTGTTTCCTTCTCCATGATTATTTCCCAATAGATCGATTTGACCCTTGCCTTTGGTATTAAGGATATACTTTCAGGTTTTGACCAGTAAGACTCCAGCCCTAAACGCTGGAGTAAGCCTCTCAAAGAACTAAACCAGGGGATCAGAGTTACCTGGGGATGGTGTAAAAGAAATCAAACATTTTTAAACATTCTTTAGCTTTGCCTCTTCTTAAAGAATATGCTCAAAACTTAACATGACATATATATGCTCAATTTAATTGTATGGCAAATAGCATACAGATTAATCACACAGTACCAACCTTATTAGCAAAATAAAACGTATGTGCCTCTTTTACTTTCCTTCTCTTTCCAAGAGAGCTGCACAAAAGTTCACCCATCAAAATTAATCCAAACCGAATAACAATATGCCAATTTTCATATAGCAAAATACATATTTTCAATAACATTCTAACATTTGTATACTTTAAAATTAAAAGCATCTTCTACAAAGTGGATCCCCTTCTTCCCTGACACCCCCTGATGTCCAGAGATGGACTCCCTGGACCTGAGCACAGGACAGGAGGAGCTTCACTTCTGCAACTTATAAAAAAAAAAAAAATTATTTTTTTATTTTTTAAGTCCTCATTTATACACAATGTGCTTTAAATTCAAGAAAGGGGTATATCGACCAAACCAAGTTATCAAGGTGTTATTTATTCCCGGTCACTCCACTAGGGAGAGAGAGAACTTTTATCTCCGGGTTAACAGATTTAACTTCTTGGTAGGGAGGTAATGCCTAATCTTGATATTTCAGACAGGTGCTTTCCTTTCTGAGATACTGGTGGACCCGCCACCTAGCATCTTCTTTAGCATATTCTTAATCATTGGACCGTATAGACACAAAGGTAGAGAAAGTAATAGAAGAAATGAAAAGAGGAGTGAAAAAAGACAAAATCTTCTACACATGTAAGAGTAACATAATATTCAGCGTGGTATAGACTATGCTAACTTCTCCACCCATTCATCCCAAATTTCCCAAAATCTTGTTTTCTTGACCTGTTTACTAGATCGATCTAATGCAGATACCCTCTGAATGGAATAAATCCATTCTTCTTCCATAGGGGGGCAGGGTAAAATCCATTTAATGCAAAGTTCTCTCCGAGCTAATAAGATAAGTATAAAAAAAAGGGCCTTATGATTTTTTGTTAAGCTTCGGCCATCTATATCTCCTGGTATTACCCCAAAAATTATTGACAGTATAGTTAATTTTATCTCTTGGCCCAAAATACTGGATATGGTCTTACCCACTTTCTGCCAGAAGGAATATATTGTCGGGCAGCACCAAAACATATGCACCTCATTTGCTCTATCTTCTCCACATTTCGGGCATTTCTTGATCTCTCGACATCCTATTCTTGATAACTTCTGTGGTGTCCAGTATGCTTTATAAACTGTGAAGAGATGGTTCTTTTTTAAAGGTGCAGAATTTACGTAAGACCATAGAAGTGACATAGATACTTGCCCTAATTTTTCAAGATCATCATCCAGCAGGTCATCCGGCAGGTCTTTCTTCCATATCTTTGTAAATGAGAATTGCGTGTCTTCTCCGCCTTGGACCAGCAGCCAATACCATTCTGCAACTTCTCTCGTTATTTTTTGATTTGTGCAGATTTTTAACCCCAAATCCGCTTTCCCTTCCAACTCGTTTCTTAAAGATGTTACCCAACTTAGCAGTTGGTAATACTTGAATTTTGAAACCGAGTATTCACAAATCGCAGAGAAGTGTGGCCATGAGATTAGTTCTGTGTCCACAATAAGTTGTCCCCATGTATGAATACCACATGATCGAAGGGGAACAGCAAGAGCATCCTCCATACAGGCCGGGGTGCCAGGAGAATCCCAAATCGGTGTTGCATCGTTGTAATATGGAATCTTTAAGAGACGTCTCACCTGAGACCAAAGCTTAATTGCTGCCACTAAAATCTTCAGTCTCACCTTCTTAAAGTATTTTGGGTGGCCAAATTTGAGAAGAAAGTGCTCTGCTTGATGAGAAAAACTAGCCGTAAGGGCCTTAAATAATGGCGAGAAACCTGAGCTTTCCATCGACAACTGTCAAATTCTTTAGATGAAAAGCACAATAATACAAATATAGATCTGGGGTCGCGATACCTCCGAGGGCTTTCTTTCTTCTAAGCTTTTTAAAGCTATTCTTGGACTTTTGTTTCCCCAAATGAAACTGGAAAAAAACCTTGTACCTTCTTAAAATAGGCCTTTGGGAATTCTAGCGGAATAGTATTGAACAAAAAGGTATACTTCGGAAGGATTGACATCTTTAAAAGATTTGATTTTCCCAAAAAGAGAGTGAGAGCGCCCTCCAAGATTGCAGCTGTAGTTTAACCTTTTTTGTAACTTTTTCAAAATTGATCTGCATTATCTTGTCGATGTTATGGACTATTTGAATGCCAAGATATCTGATTTCTTTCTTTATAAGATCACTCCTAAAATTAATGTTCCATTTCATCAACTCTGTTTTTTGTTGATTAATCAGATATTCTGACGCCCTCCCAAAATCCTCCAATTCCTCCCATATCGCCGGCAGCGATTGCTCTGGGTCACCTGTGAGGATTATAAGATCGTCAGCATAAAGTCCAATTTTTTTTTACCCATCCATTGCATTCAAAAGGAATGATGTTCTGACAGGCTCTTAATTTACATGCAAGAGGCTCAATGTATATATTAAAAAGAAGGGGAGAAAGGGGACAACCCTGTCTAGTTCCTCTACCTATTTTTATTGATATTGTAAGATTACCATTGATGCAAATTTTTGCTGATGGATTTTTATAGATTGCTTTTATGGCTTTTATGGTTAAAAATGTTTCCCCTAGATTAAAGCGTTGACAGACTTTAAATAAAAAAGACCAACTGACTCGATCGAATGCTTTAGCCGCATCGATGGTCATTATAGCTAGTGGAATCTTATCTGTTTGCGCCATGTCTATTGCTCCAATTAAATTATGCGTTAATTCACAGAGCTGCCTCCCTTTCATAAATCCTTTCTGATCTGGATGTATTAGTGATCCTATTACCTTGTCCAGGCGTTTAGTTATGATTTGAGTGTATAGCTTATGATCACTGTTTAAGAGTGAAATAGGTCTGTACGATTCACAGGATCTTGGATTTTTATTAGGTTTTAATAGGATAGTTATGGTTGCCTCTTCCCATGAAGTAGGGAGGTCTTGGCCCTCTGTAAAAGCTGCATTAAAAAGCTGAAGAAGAAAAGGGGAAAGCTCTTCCCTTAGGATAGCGTAAATCTCATTTGGGATGGAGTCAGGGCCAGCAGCTTTCCTCTTTTAATGCACTGATAGTTTGAGCAATCTCCTCCAAAGTTATGGGGCGACTTAAATACCTTTTGTTCGTTACTTTGAAGAGAGGGGAAGTCTATCTCAGAGAGAAAACTGTCTATTTGATCTTCTTTTAATACCGATTCTTCTGTATATAGATTTTCATAAAAATAAACAAAAGCGTCTTCAATGCCTGAATCATCACTGATAATATTACCAGTAGTTTGACAGCAAAGTTCCTTTATCCAGTTTCTGGATTGGTCGGCTTTAGTTTTCCTCGCGAGAAGTTTGCCACACCCTTCCCCGTATTCGTGGTGAGATAGTCTACTAGATTCCCATTTTCTTTTAATTATTACTTCAAGGTAATCTGTAAGCTTATGTTTCGCCGCCATTAAATTTCTTGTAGTATCCAGATTCCCAGGAACTTTGCCAAGCTCTTCCTGGTATAGATGTATATCTACTTCTAAATTTCTGATTTCCTCCCTCACCCTCTTGGATTGAGAAATGGATAAAGTTGTTAAAATCCCTCTCAGATATGCCTTATATGAATCCCATACCACATGGAGGGGAGCTGAATTAAGATTGAATTAAAAAAATTCTTTGGTTGCTATTTTTAATTTGTCAGTTACTGTATTTTCTGAAAGCAATGTGCGATTTAAACTCCATCTACGAGGGGACAGATTATCAACCATAGCTATTTCTAATACGACCGCAGAATGGTCAGACAAATGTTCCGGGACGTGGCTAACCTTAATGATCTTTTTGCATGTAGCAACATCGACCAGAAAAAAATCAATTCTGGAACGATGAGCACATTTCTTATTATGAAAAGTAAAGTTACCGCCGAATGTTCTTGCCTTTTTACTCATCTCTCTCCAAATATCTACTAGCCCCAGATCTAACATTAACTGCCTCAAGGCTACTCTCATCTTCTGTGTTTTAACCCCTGCTCCATTTGAGGTTGAATCTCGCCTGGGATCCAAGCACAAATTAAAATCTCCCCAAATATAATAGGGTCATTTATGTTAATTAATTGGAGAAGTATAGTATATAACGCAGCTGGGTCATCCAGATTTGGTCCGTAATACCCCACGTAGGTCAGCCAGGTACCACTAATCCTAGCTCTAGCGATTACCCATCTACCTAAAGGGTCAACCATATAATCCCCAAGCATAGCTTGGGCGTTTTTTTAAACAACAACGCGACCCCTTTCACTGTGCATGACTGCGTAGTATAAATACAATGTTCTATCCATTTTTGGCTTTTTAAAATCGATATCCATTCCTCTTTAAGCAAATGCGTTTCTTGTATCAAAATCACATCGCTATCTAAAAGTCTTAGGTATTCTAGAATTTTTTTTCTTCTAGAAGGGACCCTAAGGCCATTTACATTCCATGACATTATTTTCATACTTTTCTCTTTCCCTGTCCTATCTACGTTTATCATAATATATTCTATATTTGCTGATTTTATTTAAAAACGCAAGCTTGTCTAGGCCGGTTTGGAATGATCGACTATCTATAAATGAGGACAATTTTTTTCTTTTTTCCCATTTGCTCCCCCACCCAGTGTAGATTTTATTGAATTTTTGCATTTTATTTGTGCCCCAATCCCTCCCTTTCTAATCACCCACCCTTGGGAACCCTCCCTTAATACTAAAGGTGTACCTAAATACCTCTAAATTCGGACTCCGTCTCTATCCAGGCACGATGTTGATATTTCTCATTTAGATGTGCTTTTAATCTTGGCGACCAGGGCATTCGCTTCTGCGGGGTCCTTAAAGTTAGACATTTTGTTGTTCCACATTACTTTCAGGGTAGCGGGGAATGGTAAATTGGCTGTTGCACCCAAACTTCTCAGTTCTTGCATCGACTTCCCCAACTCACACTGTCTGTCCTGTGTAGCACTCGAAATGTCTGATCTAATACGAAATGTCCAGTCCCCTTTGTTATACATTCCTATTTTAAGACCACCTGCGAGGAGCTTTTCCTTCAGTACATAGGTTTTAAAGTTATCCAAGATTCTTCTTGGGTTTCTTTTCCCAGGTCTTTTGAAGAAAGGATCCCGATGAACTCTTTGTATGTCATCCTCTAGGATTTGTCTGTCTATATCAGGGTGCAGCTCACTGAGAAGACTAACAATAAAGATCTTTATGTCTCCTCCCTCCGCCTCTTCGGGAATATTTAGGAGCCGAATATTGTTTCTTCTTGCGTTATTTTCTAAACTTTCTAGTTTGTCCCTCGGATCTTTCTCACTACCCTGTAATCTCGAAATTCCCGATGTGTTTTTTTCTACTTGTTTTGTGAGATCTCCCAGAGCTGTTTCCATAGCCCCGACTCTTTCTGTTATATCGTTCATTTTTTTTTCTAATGTTTCACAAACTGTTTGAATTTTCGTTTGATTGCTTTCTGAAACTGCAAATCTTTCTCTAATTTCAGCCAATAGGGTAACTAGTAATCCATCTGTAGATAGCTGTGCCTCTGGGTTGTCGTCTGTGATTAACACCCTTAGCTCCTCTCTTAGTTCTCCTCTTAGCTCACTTCTCTGTTGACTCAGCTGATTCCCTTGGTTCTCGGGGCTAAGAGTTGAGCTAGTATTTACACTGTTATCTAACTTAGCCGAGGATGCTAGAGGTGCAAATCTATTTTCTAGAGACACGGAATTCATATTGATTCCTATCTTATTTGGTTTTTTTTGTAATTCTGAGGGGATTAATTGTATTGAATCACTACCGTTGCTTGGTGTTTCCATAGGTGTATACTCAGGACCTTGCTGCTTATCCTGAGGGAGTTGAGAAGTTTGTGTAGATAGAGACTGAACTTTAAAATACGAACGTAATGATGGGGTCACCCGAATGTTTGCTGGTTTTAGTTTTGTTTTAGTTTGTTTTTTGTTTCCCTCCTTAATTACCGGGGTCTTCTCCGTCAAAGCCTTCTTAATTTGCAGAGCTCCGTCAGATTTTTGGGAGTTATTTTGCTCCGTACGTGAATCAGATTCTTTGTTATTCCCCTCAAAAGGTAACCAATCTTTGCCCCAAATGTCCCTGCTTCTGAGGGTATATCTATTTGACTTTTTTGCCCCTGTGTGCATCTCAGCAGAACCACCCCTTGCTTGCTGTTCCTGGCCTAAGACCCCTCGTTCTACTTTTAATTTAGGCCCCCAGTCCCCCCTTTTCCTCCTTACCGAGGTCATTTGCAAATGCCATGAACAGAGCTCTTCGTTTTCCGCCTGAATCAGCTCCTCAATTTGACACCCTCCGGAGCTGCCCCGGGGCACCACAAACTCCGTCTCCGTAACGATCCCCGTAGAGACCCCAGAGACTGTTAGTATCTTCACGGCAGATAACGCGAAGTCAGCCGCTCGGCTCCCACTGCCCCGGAAGCCGATCCTAGCAGCAGTGCGCCTGCCACGCGCAATCCGCGCTGCCGCTTCTGACCAGCGGCTCCTCTGTGGCGTCTCTCCTCCTCCGACCGCCACTGTCGCCGTCGCCCACAGAACTCGGGAAACAATAGAGGATCTCCTCCGATAACGACCCAGAAGGTATAATATAGCTGATCAAAAGTCTGCCCTGGCGCCACTACAACATTTTAGTTAACTTCGCATTTTAGTACTGCGTTGATTGTGCCGAGGTAGAGCAGAGCCCGCAACCGCTTCTGTCTGCCGGCCGCCATTTTCCCCTCACGTTAGCCCAACTTATAAATTTATGCAGAGGAGAGTTGGCCGTGTGTGTACAATGCACAGTTCCCAAACGAGTCCGCAGGTTTCGCTGTACATGCCATGGATGTACTTACAGACCTGTCATGCAAGCGTGTAATGTTGTGTTCTTTTTATTGGTGTGTATTATTTTAGAAATCATGGATTGGTATAAAGATTACACTGCTTTGCTGCCAAGATCGTTGTTCAAAGCTTCCTGGTGCTTGGGATTTGCATATGTATTGATTTATAGGATTCTGAATGCACACACACTGAAGACATGTTGCAAAACATGCCCCTGCTCTGGCATGAGGCGGCTGGAGGGATCTGCTTGTGTTTCTGACTTCCTCTTCCACATCCCTGAATGTTTGCTGGGTGAGGGGGCACAGTGCAGCTTTTAATTTCCCTGGTATCACTTGACTGTGCTGCACCAGGATATTACCAAACCCCACTGCATGGCAGCAGTTTCACCAGGAGGAGGCATGCCCCCAGTGCCTCCGAGATGCCGCCTCACGCATATTTGCAGAAAGCTATTGGGGAAATAAGACTGGATGGAGCGGCTGCTCAAGGTGGAGGTGCCCACATCCTGCCTCAACACACATTGTACTGTCTTTGTGGAGCTGAGTGGGGGTACAGAAAACTGGAGTAGCAGCAAAACAACTATTCAGTTGTCCAAAGGACACAGTGGAATCTGTAGAGTACTATACTTATGATGTAGAGTGTTATGGTTAGTCCTGTCTTTATTTCTGTATACTTGTTCACTTACCTGCTATATGGTAATTTTCCTTTTGTAATGCATTCCATGTTCTAGCATTCCTCTTCGAGAATTACACCCAACACAGCCAAAGGCAGAGTTGGAGCTCACGCTTGATATTGATGCCACACCCAGTGCAAAACAAGTAAAAGGCCCAATATGTTATGTCAGAATTGGTGAAGTGAACCTAAAAACATGATGGCAGACTCTAGTGCACCAATAACCATCATCTCTGATGTTTTATATGATCAGTATTGGGCTCAGAACGTGTCCCTTCCTCCTACAGACATTCAGTCAAAACCTTATGGAGATCAAGATAAGGACATGCTAGGGTTTCTGTGGATACTTTGATGTGTCTTGGGATAGAGGCAGTAACTAAAACATATGTTGCCATCAAAGGAAACAAGCATTGGCATAGCCAATAGGTCTCGCCTTTGGGACCTTATAAGTGTTTAGCCAGAACTACTGGCTTTGCCAATGTCTTTAAGCTATAGTGTAGAGCAGTGTGGCAGCTGTGCAGCATGTTGAAAAGTTATAATAAAAAAGTGTTGTAAGCATTTTTTTGTTATTTTATGTATAACCAAGAAGATATTATGTAGAACTGAACGACTCTATTAAAAAAATTATTAACATAAAAAATGTCTTCTAGGTTTTTTTTGTTATTGCTGTTCTGGCAAATCTTCCTGCCTGTTCAAATGCTTGTTTGTTGTAGCATTTTTGTTATGGTGGGAGGGGGTGGGACGACCATAAACAGCACTCGTAGTGAGGTGGTGCTGCACTGGTGCAGAGCTGGTGCTGCACGTAGGTGGTGCTGCACATGTGCAGAGGTGTTTCTGCACTGAATCTGAGGTGGTGCTCGGATAGTGCTGCGCTGGTGCTAAGGTGGTGCTGTGCTGGTGCTGAGATGGTGCTGCGCTGTGGCTCAGTGGTGCTTCGGTGGTGGTGTTGTGGTGGTGCTCAGGTGCTGCTGAGTGATGCTGCGTCGGGCAAATTACACGCTATATAAAAAACGCATAAATAAATATAGTAAGTGGCAACGTGTGGAGTAATTAAACTTGCTGTCACTGCACCCGCCCTCAAGGAGAGAGGCAGTTGCTAATGTACATGAAAGCTCATGAACAATACAGAATAAGAACTGAAACTAAACATTTCTGCCACCTTAAAGCTACAGCTCAAACTCCGTCTCAGTGTGCACAGAAAGAAAAGAGTGACGACGATGGCTTTCAGGACAGAGCATGCTAACAGTCGAGCTACTTCGCCGATTTGCGTGATAAATGTCAGACTCTGCGGGAATGCGGAGTTTAATTGAAAAAGAGTTAGTTCCACCACAGATGCGCGGCACTTGGCACGCCTGAATCGTGTATGGTTCGGCCAGGAAGCATTAGAAGGTGCGTCGCCCTATTCCCGCTAACAATAACTGCAGAGTCTTTCACATAAGGGATTTTCCAAATAAAATCGGTGTAACCCCGCATTTCATTACTTCCGGATAAGATTAGGTTTCGGGTTTTTTTTATATGTAATCACCCAAGGCCGAATCGGATTCAATAGTGCGTCTGCACCTTCCCAAAATTAAATCGGTGTGCTTGGCTAAGAGAAGAACCTGAAACAGAAAGCGGACATAAAAATACTTTTTTATCGTTCCTTGACTGCAGCTGGTTGTAAAAGGCCCGCAGGGCTATTAATAGACACAGAGTAAACAATTAACAAGTTACGCTGGCCAATGTAGTCTACCAAGGGGCCGAATCAAAGAATACTTTGCAGGCTCACTACAGACTTTAGTTTGATAAAATCTTAATGTAGGAATGCACGAATGCGTAAACTTCAAGGGAGCAAGGGTTGGCGTGTTAGTTCCGGAAGTGAGTTCTGTACACGTTATTATTTAGGCAACTCGTGTGCGTTGAAGAGCCGTTATTTCTAAATGGGTTACAAAGGCGAGGAAGTGACTTTTGAGTATGTTTAGAAGCGCAGCATGGGAGGTGAGAAGCCGGGGTCTGTTGCCAGCGGGCAATGCTAGTTTGCTGAAAGGCGCAGGCTTTTGCCCTCCTTCACTGCTCTCCCGGCCCTCATTTGTTAACCCGACCTGGTGACTCTGGGCTCATGCCGGCAGCTAACAGCTTTGTTCCTTTGTGGCACTCCCGCTTTAGCTGTGAACATCGTAAGCTAAAGCGCGGGTGCCGCAATTGCTTAAAATGTAAAGAAGTAGAAAAAAACATTTTTCTATTTTTTTACTTTTTAAGCAATCACGGCACCCGCGCTTTAGCTTACGATGTTGATAGCTAAAGCGCGGGTGCCGCGATTGTAACAAAAGTAAGCAAATGGAAAACAAGCATTGGCCGCGCGGCCATGCGAGATGCGCTCTGTGGTGGGGGAGGGGGGAGGAGCGGGAGAGCAAGTGACGCGCGGCCGTGAAAGTGACACTGCCGCGCGGCCCCGAGAAGCGCTCTGTGGTGGGGAGGGGGAGGAGCAAGTGAGAGGAAAGACATATGGCGCCTGGAGCATGCGAGGAATGCGCGTTACTGTGCGCGTACTCGCATGCTCTAGGCCAGCCAAAAGTTGTGGTCGCATTTCTGCAAGCCCAATACAAAATGTCTCGCCCAGAGCCAGCGCTGAAGCGCTGGCTTTCAGGCCGAGACCTAAAAATGTTGTAGGGTGGCAGGATTTGGCAAAACTAGGATTGCTGCTGATCCCAGGCTCAGAAACCCCAGTGATGATTAATTATGCACTTATTGCTTCACTAGATATAAATAAGGGCATAGACAGCATTGTTGCAGAATTTCCAGTAGTTTTCAGTAGCAAAATAGGTGCCATAAATACATTTTAACACTTTATCTGGGTTAAAAAGAATGCTGTTCCAGTAATCCATAAAGTGTGCCAGTAGCATTAAGCATAAAACCAGATCTCAAAGAATTGTTAGATAAGTTGTCTGAGGAAGATGTTATTGCCAGCACCAATTCATCAGAATGGGTCAGTCCCATAGTAATTGTTTGGGAAAAAAACCTGGGACATTAGTTTAAGTGCAGACTTGTGCACACTCGATAAGAACATAATTGTAGACTGTCACCCCTTACCAAAGATTCAAGACCTGCTTACTAACATTGGAGAATTATTTTCCCTCTTAGATTTGAAATCTGCACACCATCAAATCCCACTCTTTGTAGAGACGCAAGAATTAACCATGTTTGTGACACCTTTTGGAGCATACAAATTCTTGTGACTGCCATTTGGATTAGCGTCTGCTGCAAGTGGTATTAAGGGTGTGCAAGCATATCAAGATGTGTTGGTTTTTGCAGAAACGAAACATGAACACAACATGATTTTAGAGAAAGTATTGAAGATTTAAAAAAATGTTTGTATCACTTTAAAACATGAGAAATGTAATTTGTTAACCGAAGATTTGGAATGTTTAGGACATTGCATCAAATCCAAGGTCATCAAATCTAAGTTTTCACTTATTCAGGCAATGAAAGATGTAGCACCACCCAAAGATAAAGATACTTTGAGATCCTTTTTAGGGATGTTGAATACTACTCCAGATTCATTCAAGGTTATGATGTTGTAGTGCAAACTTTGCGTAGTTTGTTAAAAAAAGGGTGTGACATGTGAGTGGAATCAATCCATCAAGGAAGCATTTTAAAAAGTTAAAGAGTTAATTGTATTGTCACCCACATTGTCACCTTTCACACTAGGGTGCAAGTGTCTTCTCATCTTGGATGCCAGTCAAATTGGTTTAGGCACTGTTTTTTCACAATGGGTCAACAACAAATACAAAACTATTGCTTTTTCCTCTCGTTATTTAAGACAAGTGGAACTACATTGAAGTACTATAGAATATGCGTTAGCCTCCTCTGGTCTTATTTCCTTAAAGAATTGGTTAACTGGCATAGAGGAAGATGAGGTTTTAATGTCTGCCATGGAATTTGTCAGGAAAGGTTGGCCCAAAGAAAGATCCTTGCTGGCTTCTCTGAAACCCTTTGCCCAGGTAGGGAGTGAGCAATCCACTGTGAAAGGTGTTATGCTGGCCAACGACGTGTGTTCCACCTGTCTCACTTTGTGAGACTTTGATCAAGGCTGTGCATAAGGGACACTTGGGTGTAGTTGGAATTAGTAAAAACCTGAAACAATACTTTTGGTGGCCCTCTATGGATGCTCAGGTTTCCGACTGGATAGATAAATGTGACACATGCCTGTTGTCTGATAAGCATTGGAAGCATCTCAAACTCCAATACATTTGGTTCCTCTTCCAGAAGATGTTAGGTGCATACTTGAGTTTGACTTTGCTGGTCCATTTGAAGTGCTTGCGAATGACAAGAAATATTTACTAGTTTTAACTGACTACCTTTTGGAATGGGTTTTCTTTGAGTTTACAGCAGCACCATATACGGCAGTGGTCATTAAATTCCTTGATAGGGTGTTTGAAATGGTAGGCCACCCAAGGAGTTGGTGACCGACAATGGGACGCATTTCAAGTCATTACAGATGAGATTTCATAGATTCCTTTCATATCAAACATTTGAAAGTAGAGTTGTGTTCCCCGACCTCTAGTGGCTTAGTTGAGAGAATGACTAGGTTTCTAAAAGAAGGTATTCAATCAGCTATAAACATTGGTGCACTGGAAGAAGAGTTTAAAAAACAAAATTATGGGCATAGTTGACCACTCCACACAGTACAACAGGCATTTCGCCTTTATGACTTATCAGGCAAAGGGATCCCAAATCAAGTCTGTCCAAATTGGGTCAAAAGTATCATTTCGAAGCATGACCATTGTTATTGTAAAGACTATGAAGAAGTGACCAATTTGGTATTCTCTCAACAGGCTCAACACTCCGTAAAGGACAGAAGTTTCCTAATTGTTGATTGGGTCCTTATTAAATGGCCCATTGGGGTTAAAAATGGATAGTCAGTCTACACAGCACCAGTTCAAATACTCAAGGTTGCATAAGGTTCTGTTTTACTTTATAAAAAAGGATGGTGGACTAAATATGCCTAGTTAAACTTACCATGGAGCAGGCGAAGAAAATCCTTAGTTGCAAAGCAGGTTTAGATGATGAACTGTCCCAGGCCTCTTTTTGGTTCACAGGAAGTGATAACACTGGAAATTCAATCCTGGTCGATACTCAGAGGAATAGTTTTACAAACTATGGAATTTCAGATGTACAGGAAAGCACAACTTCTTCTTCGTTGGACTCATTCGTGGATGTCTCTGGTGTTTGCGGTATGGGGCAGGGTCAGATTTCTGATGATGCTCAAACAAACCGTGGTTCATCAGAACAAAACAGTAGGGTATCTTGTAATGTTTCTATGCCTGCAAAGTTCAAGGATTTTTGATTTATATTGAATTGTAATATAGTTATATAATGGTTTCCCCAACTTGCAATTGTATTATTACACTATATTTCCATTGTGTAAATGGGAAAGATGATGTAAAGTACTATGTTTATAATGTAGTGTTACGATTAGTCCCATCTTTCTTTTTGTGTACTTGTTCACTTATCTGCTATATGGTATGTCTTCTTTTGTAATTCATTCTATGTTCTAGCATTCCTCTCTGTTAGTTCCAAGCAACACAGCCAAAGGCAGTAAGAGTTGGAAGTCACAGGAGCTGGACCTGCTGGCTCTTTTATTTAGAAGATTAAAGTTTCTTTTAAGCCTTATTGTGGCTCTGCAATTCATCATGACAGAATCCTCACTTTACTTGCTTTGCCAAAAGCTTGTGTTTAGGGTGTTTTTCCCCTTTGCACTTTGCAAGACGTTTTAAAATTAATGATGGAGTTTGAAGTATTGCAGCAGCAGCGCAGCCTCTCTGTGGTTATCACAAAGAGGGACACTTCCCCCTTTGGCTGTTGCCTATAAGTGATATGTTATTTCCTTTGCTGCCCTCTGTCATGTAGTGGGTTGGGTAGTAGAAATGAGCCTTGTCTCAGCCTTTAAAAGTAAGAACAGATGATCTGTACACATGCACGCACTGCCACTGAGAGCAGGGCTATAAATGGGCAGGTACTGTCTGGTACTGAGTACCTGCACTTCTTTAATTTGAAAGGGAGAGAACCTGCACTTCGCAGCACTTCTGCAATACATTTAATGGGAGAGTACCAGCTCTTCTAAAGAGCAAATAGGTGCTCTAAATGGTGAGTACCTGCACTTCTATTATTCCATTTAAAGCACTGACTGAAAGCAGACGGTATATACTTCCAGGCAAGATGTACTGTACCAGTCCATGGCAATAACCCACCCATCACTAACTGAAACTGGCAAGAAGTAACTGAAGAGATAAGACACCAGCTGCTGGCCAACAGAGGACTTTAATGTAGTTCACCATTTTTGGTCCTAGCAAGTTACATACTATGACCACTTCTTCACATCTGACAGTGACAATCAAATAAGGGATGATGTTACCAAAGTGCATCCCAGCAGATCTCTCCCCCATGTCTTCCTCCAACCTATGCCTGCTCAGGTCCATAAACTTTAAACAAAATATCTAGAATGGCCATCGCAGTGCAGTAACCAGCTAAATGGACTATGAGCATAAGAAATATCATAAAGGGACAGAGCTGTTCAAAGCTTACCAACTTACTGAAAACTATTAACTGAATGCCTCTCTCTCTGTGACTACTTCATCCATCACACTGCTAAGCACTGCGTCCCATAACATGATAAATGCACGTCAGTAATCGTCAAGCACAACATGAAAACACTTCCCACATAGTAGCAAAGCAAACACAACACACTTCCAACGACACACCCTAAAAGGTGTAGCATGCTACCCATGTAGGCAAGCGCTTCAGCACCCCACATAAAGGAAGTAAGTCCTATATAAATGTTGCAGTAGAATACAATAAAAAGTGAGTGAGGCTTTAATGGTATCTGTGCTGAAGTAGTTAATAATGTTTGGTGTCTGTAGCTGAATTTTAGAAGCATGCCATTTGGGGAAATGGTATGCGTATTGCCTGACCTGTGTTATGTGGATGAGGTAATTGATAGCATGGTATACTGTTAGTGTCCACAATGTGCCTTCGACTCAGCTAGCAGTAGGGTGTTAGGAGTGTTTATGTAGTGTGTTTTTGAGGAATGGTATATTATTTGTGAAGAGTCTAAAGCTGTTATGAGCATGTTGAGTTTCAACTATATGGTGCTGTGACACATTGGGTTATTGTTTGAGGTGGTTGAAATCCTACTCAAGCAACAACCACAGTCCTTGTCAGGGTGAACCACAAAAGTCACTAAATTAATCTGTGCTTAGCCCTCTGGTATCTTACCACAAAAGCAGTCACGCTTAACTTAGAGGAAATGTGTAAAGTAATTATGCAGCATACAAACAATAATAAAGTGAAAACACAATACAAGAAAAACCAACCAATTTAGAAAAATAGAGTAAAATGTAATACATAATTTGATACTAAAACAACAAAAATCCAATCAATAGAATCAGAGATAAGCAATTTCAAATATTTAAGGTAAGTATAGCATCTAAAACCATATAGTACCACTCGCACTTATATGGTCGTATAGGCTGGGGGAAAGTCACAAGTTCAGGCTGACTACAATGGAGCATGGGCCGGATTCAGAGACCAGACTAGTCCTGCTGAAAAAGTTACCTTTTCAAAGCCAAAGTCTTTGCCGTCGCACGATGAGCAGGCCGGGCGTCTTTGTTGTAGTGCGAAGATCCTATCAGACTACGCAGATGGTCTTTGTTGGCGCTTCACCCCGGTGGTCACCGCGGGCTGTCGATGCTGTAGCACTAAGTGCAGATCTCACATTGTCAGTCTTTCTCTGACTGGTTTACCGGGGCTTTGCGATGGCATTCGACGCAGGTGGCAAGATCTAAGCGCAAATGGGCACAAAATTTAAGGATTTCTCCTTTGTGTTCAGAGGAGTGCACTTTGATGCTAACCAAGGGCCCAGGACCTGGGGAGGCACCTCTGAGGGATCAGGGACTCACTTTTGCACAAGCCAGCAGGGCTCAAGCAGGTCTAGTTACAGCAGGTAAGCTGAGCAGTTACAGGGAGATCTCTGGACCTTTTTAGTTTCCTGTAGCTCTGAACAGGAGGCCAGTCAGCTGACCCTGAGAGTCACTTTATGTAGCCTGGGATGAAAGGAGCAGGTCCAGTGTTACTTCTTGAACAGCAGAACAGCCCTCGGGCAGCAAGGCAGTCCTCTGCCAGCAGAGCAGTCCTTCTTCTGTAATATCCACAGGTCCAGGAGTGTACTAAAGAGTTTGTCTAGGGGTGCAATATGTATACCTGGTGCCAGCTATGAAGTGGGAGAAACTTGTCGACTCCCCCCACCCCTCCATCTGATTCTGGAATTTTCTTCCTTCATGCCCTGGTCCCAGGATGTCTGGAGTCACAACAGGCTAGTGTGAAGTTATTTGTGTGTGTGCTAAGGCAGCTCCTTTGAAGTGCAAGTGTGATGGGTGACAGATCTGTCCCTCTAATCAGGTCAGGATGAGCCATCCTGCCAACACCTAGTCCCCTTTTGTGATACTATCTGGGATTAATGCAAAAAGGCCAACTTCACCTAGTCATGTGACCCAGGATACAGGGTTGCAGGCACCAAATGGCTAGTACAAGAAAATGGCAACTTTCTAAAAGTGGCATTTTCAGAATTGTGATAAAATCTGACTTTACCATTAACAAGGGGTTTAAGTTACAATTCCTCAGACACCAAACATGACATTTATCTGCTCCCAAACAAAAGTTATCACTTATTAGATATAAAAAGGTAACCCAATGTTGTCCTCTGGGAGAGGTATACCTTGCAATAGTGAAAAATTAATGTCCATCCTTTTAAATACAAGGCATCCTGCCTTATGGGCTGTTTAGGGCCCACCCTAGGGGTTGACTTATTTGCATTAAAAAGGAAGGTTTAGGCCTGGCAAAAATTTGTATTTTGCCAGGTCGAAATGCCAGTTTAAAACTGCAAACTCTGGCTGCAATGGCAAACTTGCGATATGTTTAAAAGGGCTTCTTAAGTGGGTGGCACAATAAGTGCTGCTGTCCCACTTGTAGCATTTAATTTACAGGACCTGGGTACATATGATATCACTTTACTAGGAACTTATAAGTACATTAAATATGCCAATAAGTTGTAAGCCAATTTTAGAATGTCTAAAGGAGAGAGCACAAGCAATTTAGCACTGGTTAGCAGTGGTAAAGTACACAGAGTCCTAAAAGCCAACAAAACCGGTGCAGAAAACAGAAGAGGAGAAGGCAAAACATTTGGGGTGGTCCTGTAGAGAGGGCCAAGTCTAACAACTGTGAAATGTCAAAAATAAATGTAAAAATGCCTGAGAGGATATTTTAGAAGGGCAAGTCTCCGGGACCTAAATTAAATCATTGGGCTTGAATTGTGGAGTGAGGACAGATGGTAACGTGTTAGACCATTCTTGTTTCTTCAGGACAGCAATATGCTAAGCTCTCTGCATCTCATTCTTGCATTTGCAAGGTGCCATTCAGGCTACGGGCTGAGCCATGGCTCAATTAAGGCTCAACTCTCAGGGGATCCTTTCCATTTTGAATCTTTTGGGAAAATGAGATGGTATGGGGTGCTAATCTCTGCTCCAAATGTGGCCTTCTTGGTTTAGGAGGAATAGATGAATCAATATTTTCAAATGCTTGTGTAGCTTCTGCTCAGCGTGGCAACTTTGACTGTTTGTTCAAACCTCACAGTCCCTCCATTTAAACAGCTGCATGACTTTCACTCATGTCACCATCTTTGTTTGCTGTTCCAACTAGTATTTCAACCATTTGGCACCAGTTACTTCATTTAGAAATGTTCCTGCCTTCCATGTGTACCCATCTATATTACTGGCCATTGGCTGAATTTGCTCTGTTGGCGTTACAAAAAAAATAAAAGACAGTATTCGACTGACCTGTGCTACCTTACAACCGGGAGTAGGCTGAGCATACATCTAGACATCCATTTCCAGTATCCAGTGGGAAATATTACCCATAACTCCTTTTCCCCATCCAACATAGTGCAGGTTCAAGACACTGTCCTCCATAATAGTGCAGACACACCTTATAGACCTCCCTTTAGAGGTTGTAAGAAATCCTGATTCGGACCATAATAGGAGAGTCCAGCCGGATCTGGATTCCAACTTCTGTGGTAAAACCTCATCCCAGGTGTCACCGTGCCAACCACGAACATTCAATTAGAAGAACCTGATGAAACTTCTTAGTGGGAAACTGGCTGAAAAAGGGAAATTATGAGTCCTCTAGTAATATTCCATTTCTATGAGGTCGCTTAGGTTTGACTTTTAATTCTGTTGCAGTCTGGCCCTCGGACTTACCAATGCCCAGAATATTGTTAATTCAAGGTTCTTCAATTCTGCCTTGAAATTCCAGCATCACACTTTCAAAAATACTACAATCCCAAAATGAAACAGCAAGCTGAACATATACACCTCAGTGTGCATGTGACACACGTCTCCCAAAACAACAATCCCCCACAAAGAGTCCAGTATTATGAGTATTTAGCTCATACGGTGTGCACCTCCACCGCTCCCGCTGTTTCCGGAGAGCAGTCACCAAGACCAATGTTAACTTTCTCACAAATGTGGATTGCACCACCAATTCCAAAAGTAATTTCGTCCATCCACTGTTTGTATAACACAATTTTCTTTATTCTTCTTTTCCAACAAAAAACAGCCAAACAGCCAACGTGTTTCGTCCAACTTCCGTGGACTTCCTCAGGGCTCAAAAACACTGTTTTATTCATTTGAAATATCTATACATTTTTCCATTTATGTGATCATTAACTTCTTTATTCAAAATCTGCTGGATGGACTTTGATGAAACCAATAAAGGATTCAAAGTTACAACAAGCAGCTTCATCTCCTTCAAGTCTTGGGGAAAACGTTCCAGTGGTTTTTCCACCAAGCGCGATAAAACTTTGCCTGTGGGAGTTAACATAAGGAAATTCGCTTTTGGGGCCCCCCGTATATCTTTTGCCCCTCTCAATGGATCCTGGCAAAATTCTCCAAGATCAGGTTGATAGAGTTCAGTCTAAATTTCAGAACGTTTCAAACAATTTTGTCAAATTATGCCAAATGCTTTAAAGTTTTAACAATCATATTTGTTATGGGGAGTCTAATTGAACTGGAACTAGTTATGGATGACCCCTCACTGCGTAAGAAACCCCATGTTTGTACTCTCTTGTCCCCCTGGTCAATCTGAAGCAAAGTTTGGGCAATTGGCCTTCAAAATTCAGCCTTTCACTGTGGCAAACTTTATGCAGATTGTACAAAAGGATCAAAATTTATAATTGGAGTATCCTAAATCCAATGACTTTTCCAAATAACAAGGAAATCACTATGAGCTAATTCCTGTGTGAAGAACCCTAAACCTTCTGAATGAAAGTTGTCCGATTCTTCAATAATTTAATCTTTGGCCCCATTTGGTGCCTTTTCTTGGTTTGGTGAAATTTCATCCAGCCATTTTTGAGTCATTAAATAACAACCAAGTGCTCATTGGGCATACATTGGTGCTATATATGTCCATAAATATTCCCAATCACTATAGAATCCCTAATGAACAACATAAGTTGATTACAATGCAATTGCACCATGCTCATTGTTTCCTTGCAATGTATTCACTTACTGTTTTTGTATGGCCCATAAAAGACCCAGAGCGCTGACAATGCGCTTCGCATAGGAGAGGATATAACACAAAAAATTACATATCTACAGATGATAAGAAGAGTACGGTGATAAGGCCATATATGTACAGTTACACACAAATGTATGAAAGGGTCATTCTAATTTACAATCTTGTTCATGTAGTAATGATTGTGAGGTACAGGTTTGTATATTAGTGGGTGTCGGAATCACATGACCGTGGAACTTTAATTGGACGGGGGTGTGACCATAGCCTTGGTGGCATGCTGGGTTGCTAGAGTAGGATATATTCAGTGACTTATGCCTTCAAGGCATAGATCACGTTTGAATGATAGGTTTTTCAGTTTGTGTTGGAAGTTCTCATTGGATGCTTTTGTCCTGACATCCAGAAGGAAGGAATTCTAGAATCTCAATAGTCTTCTAGTGTCCTGGATCACTTCATAGGTGGGTCCTCGAGTAGGAGGACTTCGGAACTCCTTAGCTGTCTGTTTCCTCCCAAGATAGATTGGTATGTCTTCATACAATGGTGTGAGAGTGATGCGGGCCAGTTTGAATGTGTACCTGGTTTTGAAGGGTAGCCAATTCAATGGGATAAGAATTTGAGAAATATGGTTGAATTTTCTTGTTCCTGAGAGCGTTCTGGTAGCACCGTGAAGTGCTGCTTTGAGAGGACCCCGGAAGATTTGGGGGATCAAAACTAGAATGGAGGTACCACAGTGCCATCTATATAGCATTAGGGGCTGAATGACACGTTTGAAATGCAGCTCTGGGATGAATTGTTTGATGCCTCTTAGCAGTTTCTGTTGGAATTGTGCTTCCTTTGTACTTGCAGATTCTGGCGTTTGTCCAGAATGAAGCCCAAAGATTAAGGAGAGTCTATAAGGGTTGAGTTGCTGTTGAGGGCTGATCTTTCTTTGAGCCAGAATTCAAGCAGAAATTTGCAATTGGGTGGCGAGATATAATGAGAAACGATGGGGCATATTTACAAGCCCATATCGCCTCCGTAGCCGCTCCGGTGGCGTAGCGCCATTTTCAATATTTACAAGGTAGCGCTAAGTCCTCCGCAGCAAAGGCGCATGCAATAGGTGTTGCTCTGGGCATTCCATCACAACACCCATTGCTTTTTGATGCTGCCCCAGATTTACAAGGAGGTGTAAATCTGTGGCAGTGCCAAAAACTAACACCATGCAAGAACAGGCGTTAGAATGGCGCACTTGGAGAAATGCTTTTATCTCTCCTCGTTTTTGCTTTTTCTAGGTGTGCTGCATTCTGCAGCAGACATAGATGGATCAAAAAGCCATTAATGTTTGTTTATGTGCAGGAAGGTGTCCCTTCCTGCAAATAAATCAGACCCCCCAGGATATTGCGGCATAGATTTGAAAATTTAGAGGCACAAAAATGGAAATTTAGCGGCACAAATATGGAAATTTTGTGGCATTATTGCAGCACTTTATTTAATTTCTATTCATTCCTTTTCAGCCTTAAATCAATGTAACCTGATTTAGAAGAGTATTTAACTTTGAAATAGGCATTATATACTGTCAGAGAGAGTTTGTTTGCTATATTCTCCTTTGTGGTAACATTCTGGAGCATAGGTTCAGCCAAGCACAATAGCACAGGGAGACCCCAGAGACACCCCTGACCATGAAGACGTCAGAGACACCTCAGACCATAGAGATGTCAAAGACACCCCTGGCCAAGGAGACGTCAGAGACACCCCTTACCATAGAGACGTCAGAGACACCCCTGACCATGGAGATGTGAGAGACACCCCAGACCATGGAGATGTGGGTCGGTTTCTACGAAGCTCGCAGACGCTGTGCAAACATTTTTAAGCACCAACGTCACTTAAACTACCGACATCAGCTTAACTCTGAAATGCCTCAAAAGGCAAATGTTTGGAAGCGCAAATGTCACTAAAACAGCAGGCATCGACTAGGAGATGGTCCAACAAGCAAACACCACTGAACACACAACATGTGTGTGTACAGCGAATAGGAACTCCCCATTTTTTTGCTATCTGCCGGGAGACCATTTTTCGCAGCCATAATTGGAATTATTGCGGCCATCGTGTTTCTTAACTGATTTTGTGAATCAAAATCGCGAAATGCTGGAGGGTCTGATTAAAGGCTTTCATTTAGAGTGTTGAAAAACGACTCACTGGGCGTTAACTAAGTGAACCAGCTTACAAATACTACTGGATCCAGAGGAAATATTGTATGACAGTGAGGTGCAGAATCGAATGCTTGAGTGCAGACTCTAGATGTATCACAATGATGAGGTCCAGCAAGACCCAAGCACGTCATAATATTTGCGATTGTATTCGCTATGACCCTGTGCAAATTTGTAAACGAGTAAGTGCAGGTGTCCAAAGTTTTCCTTAAGATCCCGCTGCCTATGTTGTGGTTGACGAATAGCAAGGCAGTCTATTCAATTCAACCTCATGTCTCTCATCCACTACCATACACTCAGTGCGCCGCCACCTCAATTCTGCATGTTCTTTTTAATCCCTGGCTTTTATCACTGTTCCCATCTTTCTCTTACTCATTCCATCCACCTTTCTGGCTATCTCTCGCTTGTTCTGATGATGATGAAAAACAAGTACCACGCCCATAAAAATGAGTACCAGCGAGGCCACATGCACCACCGCTCAGGTTAAGCACTAGTTTAACCCTCCTTTTTGAAACAGGTCACTTTTTTAAACATGGTGATTTAGACAGTTACCTTCATTTTGTGTCACACCCATACTTGTTGAGTGTGACACATTGTACCTATGACAGTTTGGAACTACCAGCGGAATAAAAAAGGCTACGAATGCCACCTACGGAGGATCTGATTATGATTAAGGCTCCCTGTTTTCCGTTTTTACTGTTTTTTTACAGATAAATACAGACAGAAAACATTCATTTTCTTGTCTGTATTTATTTTTAAATGTGGATAAAAACGGAAATTGGGTTGCTTTTTGAGTAATTCTCAATACTGTCTGCCATGACTGCCAGGCCAATATATGTGTGGATTGATAAAGGGGGTTAAAAAAGAAAGGAATTTTAGTAAAGAGGCATTAACAGCAGTAGATATGCACAAGGTTGATACTGAAATTTTCATATTTTCATATAAGTGCACTGATTTATGTTCTGCGGGTGTTCACAGCATTGAAACGTGGTAGACATTCAAACATGAGTGCAGATTTATTTGTTAAATAAATGTGGAAATATACTTATTTCAGCTTAATTTTTCCACAAAACCCCAAATAGATATGGATAAATACAGATAAAATTAGCAAGAAATAAATATGGATAAATACAGACGGAGATGGCAAAAAAATAAATACCATAAAACCGGGAGCCCTAATTATGATCATGATGAAAACCCTGTTTTGGGGGGAAAAACGTATGTTTGCACCCAAAATGCAATTATAAATTAGGGACAAACTGCACTCGACTCAGGAGTCTGTGTCTGCAATTTGCATCAGGATAAGAATGGTATAGACTGCAAGAGCCGATTGCTCAAAAATGTCACTTAGCACACCTACTAATTGGTAGAATCTTGTGCAAACTGTATGCTAATCCACAGTCCTGAAAACGCAAACTTTAATCGGAAGCAAACTGCGCACTCACTAATATGTGCACCCCGAGTTAACTCAAATTAACAGGTGTACAATTTGCATCTGCATTTTGCGGGTCCATCAGGATCAGGCCCTTAATCTGCTGCCTGGTGCTAGTGCTGTGGTACTGTAACTACGGCACACCATACCACCCAGATAGATATGAGCAAAAAATAGAGCGAGGCAACAAGCTATAAAGAAAAAGGCCAGCTTCCTCCAGCATCAAGATGCCCCTGTGATCTTAAACGCTCATAAAAATGTACACCGATCCTAAAAAGGACACAACACACTATAAATGTTTATTAAAACAATAGGCAACCTGGAAGATAGAAAAGCTCCTTTTGAGGTGGGAGCCTCTGCTTATTTTAATGCTGTGGGCAACAGAAATAAAATATTATATGTGCTGGTTAGTGCAGTGCAAATACACAGCCTGCTGGTGTGTGTTCAAAGAGAAAAGGGGCAGATCACAAAAAACGAGACTGGCTCTATTCCAAGTCCTTGGTGGTAATGCAGTGCCTGGTTCTAGCACCTTTTACCACCGCATTAGTAAAGATTTGTGGAGGGGACAATGCTTGGAAAGAATATTTTCACATTTTGTATTGCATTTTCAAGTGGTGGTCATGTGTTTTCGTCGTTTTCTGCACTGTTGTGTTTTTATGCTGCATTATTGTATCGATGTATTGCAACAATTGAGGGCAGATGGCCAGGAGAATACAAAACAGGCCCCCTGCCTCAAAAAGACCCAAAATAGAAGAAGTGCTTGACCTGTGCCGGTAGGACGTGATGAGAACAAGTCAGCGCTCATCTGTGATGATTCGAGAGAGCCCTCCTCCCTGCCCCTCTCCCATTCACATTCTCACAGCCTGGGATATCTGAGGAGCACGTGTGTTCCCTTGTCCTGTTATGTACAGGTCTCAAACTCTTCGGCACAGACGACACGCCTGAGAAATACCTGCAAAGGGGAGACGTGTCTTGTATTAAATGTTATGTTATGTTAGCATGTTTTGTATAGCGCACAGCTGCCTCAGCAAAGAGGCGTCCCAGCGCTGAAGCAGAACATGGAGGCTGGTAACCAGAAGGAGGCACTAGAATGAGAGGAAAAGATGAGTTTTGATGGCCCTACGAAAGGCCATGTAGTTGTTCATGGCACGAATGGACAACAGCAAAGCGTTCCAAAGCTTGGCAGCCAGTAAATGGAAAGAGCGCCCGCCCGATCGCGCCCTCCTCATTCGAGGCACGGTCGCCAGATGTTGTCCCATCGAGCGAAGTTGGCGCGTAGGAGAATAGAGTGAAAGCAAGTTTGACAGGATGCCAGGAGAGGAGGATTTCAGAATTTTGAACGCCGTGCAAAGGACCTTAAATTCCACTCGGCTGGCAACAGGCAGCCAATGTAGCCGACGAATTGCCCTAGAGGTGGGACAGGTTCTAGGGAGACCCAGAAGGGTTCTAGCCGCAGTGTTTTTAACTCGCTGTAGTCTCAGGGTTTCGGTCTTGTTTACCCCTAAATACAGTGCATTGGCATAGTCCAGTCTTGATAAAATGGAGGCCTGAAGAATCATTTGCCTGATGGACGGGTCGAAAAACCCAAGCAACGGTTTGAGCCCCCGAAGTATGCCAAAGCAAGTCCCTGCAACTTTCTTGGTTTGAAACTGAAAGCTGAGGGCCGAATCGACCCAGACACCTAGATCTTTCACCACCTGCTTAGGGGTAGGTGCACAGCCCAGTATGGCCGGCCACCACCGTTCCCACCACAGCTCTTGATCTTTTCCTACCAGCAGAACCTCTGACTTGCTGGAGTTCAGTTGGAGACAGTTGGCAGTCATCCACTCAGCGACAGCCGTAAGATCGTCCTGAAACTTGGATGCTGCCCCCACGGTGTCGTCCGAGAGATCGACTACCAGCTGTGTATCATCAGCATATGATACAATAGTAAGCCCTCTGCTCCTCGCCAGGACCGCCAGAGGTTGAACATAAAGGTTAAAAAGCGTAAGGCTCAGCGCAGAGCCCTGAGGAACCCCTTGTTTGTTGGCATGGAGCGTGGAGGCGAACGGAGGGGCCACAACCTGGAAGGTCCTGTTGGAGAGAAAGGAAGCAAACCAGTCCAAAGCCGAGCCCACAACACTGTAGTGTAGCTCCTATTTCCCTAATAGGCTCTGCGCATTGGAATAATATATCCTATAGGTTTGACATAGGACTAAGGTCGGTATGTCCCTATCTAGTATATTAAACTTAATTACTTGTGCCAGCTAGCTCAGAGGCCACTAGAAACTCCTTGACAACAAGAAGGGAGTAGTTTCTGGCAGCCGCAAAACATGACCAATATGTTTCCCTTTTAGAATCAGAACGTGTCCCAGAGTCGTGGAAACACTAGATAACTATTTCACTCAGCTCAGTCATGCATGCTTAGTTTTCCTCAGAGTTACACAGAAATAATAGACGAGTGTTTTCAATAAAAGATTTATTGAACAGTCTTGTTTCTGGTATAAATATAATGTGCTGTTACGATCACAAGACAGTATGCGAGATAAATAATGTACAGGGTGAGCAGTAGAAATAAATAATACTGCGATAGCATTATCTTTTAGTACATATGCTGTTACATAAATAACACAGACTAAAAATGCGAGTACTCATACGATGCGGTGCTAAGCTAGTTCTACCCCAATGTACCTAACCTAGGTGTAGGACGAGGTATGAAATAGGTGAAGTATTCCTTACTATAGTATACTAAGAGTATGTTTAGTCTAGAATGCCTAGTATGCCAAGAGTCCCTCTAGGTTCTTATCAGCTCCATACCTGAAGAATGAGAGAGGTTGGAATCTCTTTGCCGGACTCGAACTCCAACACCCCGCAAGGGAAGTCAGATCACTGGAAGCTGGAAGCTGGGCTCTCTGCGTGCAGGGAATGGCAGCGTCTTCTCAGTGCGTCAGGCCGGGATACGGGCTCCTCTGAAGTTGAGGTCTCCTCTAGTTTACAAGGGCTAGGGAAGGTATATTTATACCTGAGAGTACCTTAGGAATGTTAGCATTGACGTGAGTTGGGTAGCGAAAGACGTCATGGATGAACCCCTAAGGAATAATGGTTCATGCATAATATATGAGGCCTTGAAGAAATCAATAGTCCTGGGCTAGGGAAACTCCCGCAGCCTAAGGGTCTGTTCTTCATGAACTCGTTGTGACGTTAGGGTGGACGGATGTCAGAGACCATGCCTGTATTTGGAGTGCACGGTTTAATGCCTAAATAAGGCCTGGGATTCTATGCCTATATAAGGGCAGGGCGAATTGTGCCTATATAAGGACATATTTGGAAAGCCTGTTATGGACACCCTAAGGAGAATACAACACCCACTCCTCTTTCGTGTATACGATAATACATAAATGCTAAACATTTAAAATGCTAAACATAAAAATGGAGTACCGCATATTTCTAAAATATTTAATAAAACCATTTTAAAAAGGGCATTTAAAAAAAAAAAACATATTAGAATGCAAAAAGGTACTGTACATTCGAAGCATTGCTTATCATTTCAGGCATAAAATTCGAAAATAAATGCAATTGGAATGAAGTAAGCAGTAATATTTACATGTGACAGAAAATGATCGATAAGTTGTTCAAAAATCAAAAGTCATTTCATGTCATAAAAATCAAATGAACTGTTTTTAGACACATAAGACAACTAAATGTCTGTGTAAGGACCGCCAAGTCTGTACTATAAGGCTAGTTCTACTTTAAGCAGATTGAAGTACCATTTTTGTTTCACAAAAATGGGGAAAAGTTCAAATTTTGGTAGAGTTCCAAGTTTTTGAAAAATGAAGGCCAAATTGTTGCTGTATTTCTGGAACACTGTATGCTGAATCAGAGTCAGTTGTAAACATTAGATCATCTATTTCTATAGACAAAACATCATCCACTGTAGTTGGTGTGAGTTGGAACACCTCGTGAAGCAGGTTAATCGCACAGAGATGTGAAGCATTGCTTTCAATTGTCGCAATGTTCGCGTCCGTTGTTACCTGTGTGCCTGTAGTTCTTTCTCGTACCTCAGCAGCAGCCGGAAGCGTCTGTGAGATCTCCATGAACGCTGTCATCAGGATAGGAAGCCGCTGGGGACTACACATAGCATGGGCCGTTATCTGGTCCAGCAGAGTATCGACGTCCGTTGGCGCATCCGATGGAAATGTTAGACAGGTGTCCAACACGCATTCTACACCGCATAGCAGGCATCGTAGAACGGGTAAGATGCAATCTTGCCAGATTGGTCTAAATGACAGGAACCATGTGGTATTAAGGTCCCGTAGACGATTTATGCCCAAAAGCTGTACTATTTGCTCACGGCACTTTTGTTCAAGGAGAGCTTTCTCCATGTCGCTCGGAGTGATGCCGGCGAATTGGCTGGCCATAGCGCAACAGCAGGAAGAGAAATAGAATTCCGGCAACAAGTGCTAGAATTAATGGTATGCCACCAAACACCGAATGTGCAAAGTTCGGGATGATTCCGAGTATTGCCTGGAAAGGTGCTAACAGACCCGAGCAGATGCCCTTAAATACATGTACAAATCCTGTTGTATCAGACATGTTGAAAATTCGTCCTATCATTTCCACGAAATGTATAGGGCAGTTTGTACGTATTAAAGTCTGTATCTCAGCCAAAGTCCTTGCAATTTGCAGATCATAGGTTTCTTTGGCCGAGGTCAAAGGCACTGTTTGTTGTAAAAGCATGGCTTTCATTCTGCTTAAAGTATCAAATCTTATAAAAGAGACGTTCAGCGAAGGCCATAGAGGCGACTCCCTGACTGTGTCCATTGGGGCAAACAATACTTGCATACAGCAAGTGACCCTGGAGTTGACCGTTACTAGATATGGGATGCCTGGCAGCATGCCACAGCAACTCTGATCATTCAACATGAGGTAACTCCCATTAGAAAGTTGTCCAAACGTTGGATTAATCACAGCAGCTGGTGCACCCTGCTGATGGCAAGACAAATTTGCCACAGAACCATTACATGCCCCGTGCAAGGAAATGTCCTGACATATAAGTGATCCGCTTAGTGCACGTTTACAGTTTCTACCGCTTAAAAACACTTCACGATCCCCGCTCCAACATCTATATGTATACGGTAAAGCCCAAGATGTCTTAATGTATTCCTTACCCAACCTTTCATATTTGCCTGCTTGCATTTGTCTGAGGCAATACTGAAAAGTAGTCACAGGTAGTGTGATTTTGCCATGAATAAGCCATTCTGTAGCTGAATTTTCTGCCACCGTGAATGGTAACTTTTCCAGTTTTTCAATGCTCAGCACTGTATACTTTGCTCCTCTTTGTGCCATTTTGATCTGTTTATCAGTTAGATTGTATTCTGAGAACAGAGCCGTTGTGTTGATGAAAAGCCAAGGCACATAGCCCGCTCGCAATGATTGCAGCGTCCAGCTTAATAACATAATAGAACGTAATTGAGATTGGCCTTGTTGTAACATCGCCAAATCTTGTTCTAGTATGTCGATAGCAGAGGATACAATGCCGTCCAGTGAGTATATTCTGGAGGACAAAGTTGTTAACCCATTGTCGACCACAGAGAGTGTTTTCTCTAAATTAATACGATCAAGTTCACGTATTCGTTCTGCAGCCTCCATTTGTGATACTTTCCATGCTTCATTATAGGCAGCATAAATGCCGGCATATATGAAACGTTTTTGACGCGGTTTTCTTGGTCCAAGCAAGAATTCCATAAGGTCTGCGTCATCTTTAAGTAAGGTTAAGTGTTGTTTCACATCCTGTAGTGTAGATTTATGCAGCCAATTGAGGCATAATTTTCCTACACTGTATGTTGTTACTACCCCCTGATGTTGTCTTTGGACGTATCTTGGGTCTGGCCTATTAATAGTAAAGCCCTGAGTTTTATTCAGGAATCTTTCCTGACAGTTATTCGTGTCTGTGGGCCAGATCAACCATTTTTTCCAATCAGGATTAGATCTGTTGAGTTGTAGTATATTGTCAACTGTCACCACTGCCTTTGTATTATTATCACTGGCAGGTGTTGGTACAGAAGGTTTGTTCATCTCTTTGATCTTGGCTAATCCAAGACAAGATGTTTGTTGGATAGTTTCATTCAAAAACATTATTTGTTCAGGGATGATGCAGGCTCTAAATAAAGCTTCTATCCCTTGTACTTGCCATTCTTTAGTACCCCACAAAGTTTTTGTGTCTATTGTGTCTTTCCAAAAGTCGAAACCCTGTCTAGACAGTTGGGCATTAAATAATGCAGAATAAATCTGTTTTGTATTCGTTAACATAATTTTCATACCTGTCTTGTTTACATTTTTATAGTAAAACATTTCTGGATCAGATGTATTGTAACCTGAAAAATATGGAAACTTACTGGCAAATGTTTTTGAACTACCTTTAGGTGGTGTAGGACAATGTTCCCATTGGTTAAACATAAACACATTTCTTGGATATGCAGATTTATGCAAATAATGATGACCATAGTGGTTATAACAATACAGTTGTTCATAGTCTGATGAACCCTCTAAGTATTCATTTTTAGAAAATACAGCAGATTTTTCTAGGTCAAACATTATGTCAGTCACAGTCTCAAAGTCCCAATCATCAGAATAGGTACTGGACGTGATTAGATCACTTAGTGAAATTTTAAATAAATGTGGAATGTTCAATTCTTCCGTTGGACCGAATATATCAAAATCTGTTTTGTCCCACACTATACCATCGTGTATAGGAACAGCTGTGATGTTCACTGATGACAAGTCTCTTGCTTCACGATGAGAAGATTTATGAGGTTTCAAAAGTACGTTTACGTCTTTGTTTTCAGTGTTCGCATGGATGTATCTGCCACCAATAAGCACGCTCACAGTTGTAACCAAAGCTAGCCAGAGCAGGAAAACAAAAAGTCCAGATATAATCCAGAGTTCAATCCATGGAGAAACCAAATAAGTCTTTTTCAGAGAGAGAAGAAAGTCTTGTATTTGCTGCTTGAATTTGAATGATGCTGGCGTCGTTTCAGGTTCACTGGGATCTTCTGAGAACGTATCAAAGTTAATGAAATAGCCAGAAGCAGTTCTATCAATTGTTGAAATTGCATCAGGATTTGTAGAAATCACTGGAACCAGTTCATCACGTGCCACATTGGTGTAGACAGGTGTATTTGGACGAACTGTAATTTGTTCTTCAAGAGGGATGATTTCCATAGCATTGTTGCTTAGTCCTTCATCTGTTTCAGCTGAATTCTCGATTGTTATCAGTCTTTCAGTATGAACCTCTTGGATAGTAGCGAGAGGAGTGCGTTTGCTACTAGGTCGGAGTCCACGAGGCCTACTATTTAGTATTGGCCACATACTGTGGTTTGATGAGGTCGATGGACACAAATCTTTTCTCCTTTCTTCCAGCAAGGGGCGGCAGTAGTACTGTTCTTGTTCCTTGAACTGCTAGGACAGGTACTGGTTGTCTGTAAGAAGGTCCAAATTCCTTCTTGTCCGCAATTTTTCTCTGACTAGATCCCCAACTTTTGGAATCCAGACAGGCCTTGCTGGGACAGCTGGTTGATCCCCAGTGGTGGTTGACTGTAGGAATACGTTGCTTTGTTTCGTTCTTAATTTGTTTAAGTCCTGTAAAACAGCCAAACGATCTTTGATATCAAAGGGTTTATTTTCCACCACTGTGCCTACGTTTTCTAAGTCTGGCACCCACATTCTTGTCCCAAATAGGACCTCATATGGAGTGACCCCCTAGAGAACTTCTTGGCAGGTTGTTCAGTGCGCGTTGAACTCCACTAAGGTGTTTGACCCACCCGTCACCCGAGCCTAATACTCTAGCTGTTATAGACTGCTTTATGTCCCGGTTTTTCCTTTCCACAACCGAATTTCCTCAGGATGGAATGGAGAGGAGTACCGCAATGCAACGCCCAGACTGGCCATGGCTTCTTTGTAAGCCCGAGAGCTAAACGCAGGACCCTGGTCAGAATGTAACGTGCCTATTGCGTATATGCCGATAAAGACTCGCAAATCTTTTATAACAGTTCGAGCTGCCAGCTGAGCGCTGAGGCCATAACCATAGGAACCTAGATTCAGTATTTGTGGGAATGCCTTTGTCCAGTAGGACGCTGGCGCGTAGATAGTCGAATGCTGTCTAACAGTGGTGTCTGTACTGGGCTGCCGCATTCGCAGCATGGTGTCTGGTGGCTCTCTCGTTGTAACTTACAGTCTAAGCAGTTGTTGACGAATATGTGAATTTCTGTATTCATCCCAGGCCACCAGTACATCTCTTTTAAAGTCAAGATAGTTTTAGAGATCCCTTGATGTGACAGACCTTCCCCCAAATGTGTTTCATAAATCAAGGCTGCTCTACGTTCCATGTTTGGTATTACTCTATCCCCCACTCCAGGGATTCGAGCAAAAGGAACGTTGTTCGCATCAATTACATAAGAGTACTTGAGTGGAAACTTTTGGTAACGCTGCACTGCTGCCTTTGCTTGATGCATTGACAGCCAACATTATCTCACCGTCTATTTTTGTTTTTGAACGAGTGATCGCAGCTACGGAAGCCGCTTGCACAGCCCCCTTTGCGGCTTCGTCAGCCAATGAATTCCCTGCAACGTGAACGCCATCACGTTGATGACTCAGTGTGTGGATCACGTGAGCCTTTGGTAGTTCGTTTTTCAACTGAACTACTTGTTCCCAAAGCATTTTATGCTTTATTGTGCCACCTTTCGCATCTTTGAAACCATTTTCAAGCCAGTTTTGTATATATTCATTATACGACTGCACACAGTAAAAAGAATCGCACACGATTAGTGTGGGGAATTCGCGATCTGTAGTTTCAAGTGCCAGTTTGAATGCTTGTAGTTCAGCTCGCTGAGCTGTACAATCTCCTAGAGACTGCGTTTTTGTGACCATAGGTCTGAAGATGCCATCTCGCATGCGACCTTTAACGATAGCACACGCTGCACTGTAAGCTTGCTTACTCCCTATTGCGGGTTGTGCGGATCCGTCAGTGTAAATTATAAATTCGTACTGATCGAGAGGCAGAATTTCAGTAGGCAGGGGACATTCATGTTCATACTGCAGGAATGCTTGTGTTTTTAAATCTGGATCAAAAACATATTCAACATCTGTTGCAGCAAGAGAATTAACCCATTGTATCCATCTTGGATGTAATGCTTTAGCATTTGGAATGCTTGCTTTTGTGACCGCTTCTAAAGCTGGTACTGGGGTGACGACAATAATGCGTTTCCCTTGGGCTAAGGCTCTTTCTTTTGCTACAGCGGTTTGAACTGCTGTTAGAATTTTTTCAGTTGAACTGAAGCGCATTTCCGCTTGTGTGTACAAGTGTGATTTATATGCGATTGGTATTTTCTCACCTTCATTGAAAGTTAAGTATGTGAATCCGCATTGACCCGAAATTATTTGGATCACCAAATTGCGTTCACTTACGCGTGTTTGTAAGTGATGTGTTGCTAACATGTTAGCCTGGAGTGAACGCAAAATTTCTGTGTGTTCCTGTGTCTAGTTTTTGATTGAAAAATCAGGTTTGATTAATGCATAGAGAGGTTTAACCCTTTCTGCATAATTTAGAATGTATGTTCTTCCAAAATTCAGGAAACCCAGGATGGATTGTAAATTATTTTGCGTCTTTGGAGGTTGGAGCAGCTCACACTTTTCTAAAAAGTTAGCTGCCAAGCTCTTGCCTTCACTTGATAGCTCATATCCTAGAAATAGGACATTGAGATGTGCAATTCTGGACTTTTTAAAGTTGAATTTGTAACCCTCAGAGGCGAATCCCAGTATAATGGTGCTCACCCTGTTCAAGTGTTTTTCCAGGTCATCGTCTCTCAGATAAATGTCATCGACATAGGACAATGCCTCATTGTCATAAATTTGTAGTAACTCCATTACCCTCGTTGAGAATAAACTTGGACTATTCTTGAACCCTTGTGGGAGTCGACAAAAGTGACGCTGGGTCTCCATTATGGAGAATGCTGTTAAGTACCTGCTTTCAGGTGCTATGTTTTGACAAAAGAAACCATTTGAGATGTCTAATGTTGTTTTATATTTTTTAGGCACAATGTTATTCATTAATGCTGTGCTATGTGCATTTTGCACTGCAAATGTTTTAGAACAAGTGTTTAGGTGTCTGTAATCCAAAACTAGACGATATGTTTTGTCTGGTTTGGAGACAGGAAACAAAGGATTGTTCATTGAGGAGGTGCATGTTTCAATCACCCCTTGATATTCAAGTTGATCTAAGATCTCCCTGACCTGTTTTTTAGCTTCTTGCTTTATAGGGTACTGCCTTTGTGCAGTTGGTTCATGTTTCAGATGTATTTTATAGTGAGGTGAGTCCTCATCCCATCCTACATGATTTTTATATAATGCTGGGGCCTGGGCTACTGCCCATTTCCTGGCATATGTATATTTTAGATGAATTGGAATATGGTTGGAGAAGGTAGGCATAATAATGTTCTCGCCATGTGGGCACTCCCTGACAAATTGTGGTGGCCAGTCTTTTTCTGCTAGAAGTATGTCATAGCCCTTTGATAGTTTTTCCCAAAAGATTGCTTTCACCTGTCTAGGTTTGTCTCCCTCCATCCGGAGTGTTATTTCAAATAACCTTTGTGGAGTACTAACCCTGGTGTCTACAGTCTCTACTATAATGTACTCATTCAAGTCCACTATCTCCAGAAGTTCCTTCACGTTCTGGCGAACTATTGTGACTTCTGCTGCACTGTCCAGCATGGTCTGAGCCCATTCTCCGTTCTTGAGTTGTGATCTCAGTATTCTCGGCATGTCTGATCTTCAGACCTGCTACCTTCTTTTTGGAGAATTGAGGTTTAGCCTTAGTTTTTGGATCGTGTTTGTCGTCTGTCGATGTCACGCGTTCTTCTCTGTGTTCTGTCCGTCCTCTTCTTTCCGAAGTCTGTGGTGAGATCTGAAAGGGACGAGAGGAACGTGTATCAGTATCATGATACCTATCAGGTTTTCTCAAATTATCCCTATTCCTGAGGTTATACCTCCTTTCAGAGGGCTCCTTTGAGGAGACCTACCTCTGGATTGAGAACGCTTCTCGTTTGATTTTTGTTTAGTAGACTCCCACTTCTTTTAGAAGATGTAGGAGTTTGTTTTATTGAGTCCTTCTCAGGACTTTCAGATAGTTTCGGCTTCAGTGGTCTTCCACCCAAACTATCTCTGCCTAATTCTGCATAAGATTGTTCAATTATTCTGGGTATCTCAGTTTGATGTTCTGTAACATCGAATTCCCTCAATTTTTGGCGGATCGCAACTGCTGCTGCCTCTCCTTTAATATTAGATAATATTATTGTTGAGACTTGCTCGAAATTTTTCAGTAATTTCATACCTAAATTTAGAGCAAGCTCTGCCCCATATTCATTTTGAATTTGTTTGAGGACATCAGGTATTACCGCAATTGACGGAATACCATGTGTTTTAGTATAGATAGCAGCAAAGACTGAGCCCCAAGTGGTGCAGTCTTCCAGTTGTGGTGTGATCCCCATTGGTAAACTGATTGTTAGGATTCTGTGTTTCTCATGCGGGCTAGTATTTGGAAATACTGCTTCGATTTGAGTAATTTTTTAGCTATCCAAAACGGAATTTGCTCACGTTTTGTGGGCATTTTACCCATGACTGAATTGAGTTTGTGGTGTAATTTTTAGTGTATTCCCCTGTTGGGGAGTTGGATTTGGATATGTCAATGGTGGTCGGACTGTAAAAGTCCGCATGACATATTGGACCAATTGTCTGTAAATTTTTATTAACTCTTTTATTTGAGTATATAATTCCTCATCTGTCATTATATCCAGTTCAGGATGAGGTGTGTAGCCGGCTAAAATCGGCCATGTTGCTCCTGGTCTACCTAGTGGACCGAGCCTTGTAATGTTTTTGTGATGTTTTAGGGCGCTTTAAACCAGAGCTGATGCTCCTGGTATGTTAATGGAATTTCAATATCCTCGAAAGGAATGTATTCCTCTGGTAGATCATCTTCTTTGTAGAAGTGAAATGTTTGTGATGTTGGATTGCATTCCGGAAGTAGTACCCATGAATAGAATACCTCTGTCTGAAATGATTCATGTGCCTCTATCACGAAAACTGCTCTACCGCCTCTTGGTGGTAGGCCATGTTTTATAAGTTTTAGAGTTATGGCTCTTCTTATGTTTTGAGGGATGTTTATAACACCCTCCTCGGTTTCATTTAAACCTGTAAGGTTAAAAAGTGCTGCTAGGGCTGGTTCAGCCGCAGCTCCACCGTTTCCGGCGTCTTCAGTCATTTTGTTTTTTGAAAAATGTAGAACAAGTTTCAAGGAAACAAAGATAAGGTGCACAATATTTTTGGAACACTGTATCCTTCAACGTTGAGAAAACCAAACAGCTAATATATAGGGTGCTTCCCTATGTAGCCTTGGTGGATACTAAACCCTGCCCACTCCAGACGTCTTTTGGAGTATATGGGTAGGGGTCTCTGAGAGAAAATAGCACGGCTGAGTTACTCAGTATCTAACGTTGAATTACTGCCTAACCAAACCATTGGGCGCCATGTAGTGTAGCTCCTATTTCCCTAATAGGCTCTGTGCATTGGAATAATATATCCTATAGGTTTGACATAGGACTAAGGTCGGTATGTCCCTATCGAGTATATTAAACTTAATTACTTGTGCCAGCTAGCTCAGAGGCCACTAGAAACTCCTTGACAACAAGAAGGGAGTAGTTTCTGGCAGCCGCAAAACATGACCAATATGTTTCCCTTTTAGAATCAGAACGTGTCCCAGAGTCGTGGAAACACAGGATAACTATTTCACTCAGCTCAGTCGTGCATGCTTAGTTTTCCTCAGAGTTACACAGAAATAATAGACGAGTGTTTTCAATAAGAGATTTATTGAACAGTCTTGTTTCTGGTGTAAATATAATGTGCTGTTACGATCACAAGACAGTATGCGAGATAAATAATGTACAGGGTGAGCAGTAGAAATAAATAATACTGCGATAGCATTATCTTTTAGTACATATGCTGTTACATAAATAACACAGACTAAAAATGCGAGTACTCATACGATGCGGTGCTAAGCTAGTTCTACCCCAATGTACCTAACCTAACCTAGGTGTAGGACGAGGTATGAAATAGGTGAAGTATTCCTTACTATGGTATACTAAGAGTATGTTTAGTCTAGTATGCCTAGTATGCCAAGAGTCCCTCTAGGTTCTTAACAGCTCCATACCTGAAGAATGAGAGAGGTTGGAATCTCTTTGCTGGATTCGAACTCCAACACCCCGCAAGGGAAGTCAGATCACTGGAAGCTGGGCTCTCTGCGTGCAGGGAATGGCAGCGTCTTCTCAGTGCGTCAGGCCGGGATACGGGCTCCTCTGAAGTTGAGGTCTCCTCTAGTTTACAAGGGCTAGGGAAGGTATATTTATACCTGAGAGTACCTTAGGAATGTTAGCATTGATGTGAGTTGGGTAGCGAAAGACGTCATGGATGAACCCCTAAGGAATAATGGTTCATGCATAATATATGTGGCCTTGAAGAAATCAATAGTCCTGGGCTAGGGAAACTCCCGCAGCCTAAGGGTCTGTTCTTCATGAACTCGTTGTGACGTTAGGGTGGACGGATGTCAGAGACCATGCCTGTATTTGGAGGGCATGGTTTAATGCCTAAATAAGGCCTGGGATTCTATGCCTATATAAGGGCAGGGCGAATTGTGCCTATATAAGGACATGATATTTGGAAAGCCTGTTATGGACACCCTAAGGAGAATACAACAACACCTGCCTCCTCCAGCCTGCGCAGCAGGATCTGATGAGAGACCGTATCAAATGCGGCACTGAGGTCTAAGAGAATCAGAGCCGACGTACGTCCCTCATCTAGAGCAAGCCTAAGATGCTCAAGGACAGCCAGAAGAGCAGACTCCGTGCTGTGGCCTGAGCGAAAACCATTCTGAGAAATGTCCAGGCAGTTGTTCACTTCCAAAAATCTAGTAAGGATAGAGTTAATATGGGTCTCAGTGATCTTAGCGATCCACGGGAGGAGAGAGATCGGGCGATAGTTTTCCAGTTTGGCTGCGTCCAGGGAAGGTTTCTTGAGCAGAGGAACCACCCTGACTTGCTTCCAAGTGCTGGGAACAAACGCACTAGACAAGGATTTGTTGATCACCTGGCTCAAAGGTGACAAGAGCACAGGTAGCGATCTCATGAACTGGTCAGGTTTAAGGGGGGTCAGAAGGGGAGCCGGATTTAATCTTGTTGCATAGAGACCGTAGCTCCTCCAGGGAGACCAGCGGGAATGCAGCCAGTGTATGAGTAGGGAGTGGTCCTGGCACATGGTCAGGACTCATAGCGGTGTGAGTGAAGGTCTTATAAATGTTCTCCACCTTTTCAACAAAAAAGGTGGCAAGAGCCTCACACTGCTCATCGGATGACATACAAGGCCCTGCAGGGACCCCCGGCTGTTTCAAACCTTTCAATATGGAAAAGATGGTTTTGGAGGGATTACCACTGCTCCTAATTTCGCCGGAGAAATAAGCTGCCCGCGCTGTATGAATGGCCCTATGATAGTTTTTGATTGCCGCTTGATAACACTGCTTCTGTATAGGGTCATACTCCCGTCTCCATACCCGTTCCAGCCTTTTGCAGGTTTTGCGCAAAATGGCGAGATCATCATTATACCATGGGTTGGATTTAGAGTTACGACTGGCTGACCACTTCGCCGGAATGAGAGCATCAAGAGGACTTCGAATCCAATCTGAGAGTGCTTTATCAGCGGCATCAGGATCATCTGGCATACTGAAGGCATTTATAGAGAGAAGGTCATGAAATTGGTCAAGATCAAGTTTATGCCAGGGGCGTTTAAAGACAACCTTCTGACGCTGCTTCCGCGAAGGGGATAACCCCTGAAAGAGACATGGATACCAAATAGTGATCTGACCAGCAGACCGGACTAGGAGTGTGAACTGATGGAAGAGGAAGATTTCAAAACACTGGGTCCTCTAATCTTCCTAATAAGTGCCCACTCTTTCCCTTCTTTCACCTCAGCTTCCCTTTGGGCCCTTCTTTTTGTATGGTGACCCTTAGACATCACGTACTTATGCTGAAAGTTCGTATACTTGTTGGTTGTTATTTACTGTAATGTAGCGGGGAGCAGCTGTTATGGCTGTACGGGCGCACGTAATGACGTGTGTGCGTACAGCAAATAGGAACGCCCCATTTTTTTTGCTATCTGCCGGGAGACCATTTTTTGCAACCATAATGTAAAAAATTGCGGTCATCACGCTCCTTAGCCAATTTCGCCATAATTGCGTGAATCGCAAAATCGCAAAATGCTGGAGGGTCTGATAAATAGTGATTAAATAATGAAGATTTGCTACTTCTATGTGTGCTGCAGAATGCAGCACACATAGAGTTAACAAATAGACATTATTATTATTATTATGATTATTATTATAGATTTGTAGAGCGCGCAGCTACCCAACAGGGTCTCCCAGCGCTGGACATGAAAGCAGACAAGACAGAGGCTGCAAAAACGACAGCCCGGATATAGAATTAAACTTGGTGGGTATAAAGGAAAGTCTTTAGATTCTTACGGAAGCTAGCACCGAGTGACACTTCCTGAGCTCAATTGGAAGAGAGTTCCAGAGTTTTGGGCCCAAGTAAGAAAACGAGCGGCCTCTCATACGAGCAAGGCGGAACCTGGGCACAGAAAACAGTGAGAGGCTGGTTGATCTCAGCTGTTGGGCGGGTGCGTAAGGTTTCACCAGGCTTTGTATATAAGAGGGCGCCGAACCATGTTTGGCCCGGAACATGTAGCATAAAGCCTTGAATTTGATGCGCTTGTTCACCTTGAGCCAGTGGAGTTTATGAAGCAAAGGTGAAGCTGAGGCATGTCTAGGCAGCCGAAAAAGGAGGCGCGCAGCCGCATTCTGTATGATCTGCAGACGGTGGACTGAGGCTTTATCTACGCCCAAATATAAAACATTGACATAATCTAGTCTGGATGTCACCAAAGCCTACATTACCGTTCTCTGGGCTGCCGGTGGAATTAACCAGAGGATCTTTTTAAGCCATTTGAGAACAGCAAAGCAGGTCGCAGTGACCCCGGACACCTTAGGTTTGAGGGAGAGATTGTTATCAATAATAAAACCCAGATTCTTAACTTTAGGAACCGGAGCAGACAATGGTCCCAGAGTATCAGGTCAATGGTTAGTTCCCCACAGTTCAAGGGTTATTACCCAGAACAAGGAACTCTGTTTTAGTGCCGTTCAGCTTCAAGGCATTTCTGGTCATCCACAAGGAGATATTACTCAGGCCGAGCTGGAGCAGGGAGGGGTCTTGATGCTGAGTGGCTGAGAGAGAGAGAAGATAATCTGGGTATCATCTGCATAAGAAAAGATGGTCAGTCCTGACTTCTCAGCAATGTCCGCCAGAGGGCGAACATAGATATTAAAGAACAGAGGGCTCAGAATCGATCCCTGAGGCACTCCAGAAGATAATACTAAGGGATTCGATCTGGTGTTATTCAAGAAGACTTGAAAGGTACCTGAAGGCCAAACCCTCAATACCTAAAGCTTCAAGGCGGTATGCCAAGATGGAGTGTGACACTGTATCAAATGCCACACTCAATGTAGGAAGGTGGAATCTGACTGCATGGTTACCCCCACTTTTTTCCTGGTGTTTTGCTGGTTTTTGACTAGGCTGACTGGGATCCTGCTATCCAGGACCCCAGTCTATCTGCTTTCTCCCTAAATTGGTTGTGCATGTACTTTAGCTACACTCCAGATTGGATTCTGTGGTACCCTTATCAGTCAATAGTATATGGTACACCATGTACCCAGGGCATAGGTACCCCAGAGGCCTCCCAGGGGCTGAAGCATGTATTGTGCCACCCCTGAGAGGCCATTCAAAATGACACCACAGGTCTGCTACTGCAACCTGTGTAAGGAGGTGCATGCACCCCTTACTTAGATATAGGTTACCTATATCTATTCTAAATCACTACACATATAAACCTATCAGTCACCCCTATGGCAGGTCTTATCAATCCTGAAGGCAGGGTGCTGGGTTTTGTGTGAGGGTGCCCCTGCATGAGCAGAGCCCCTCTGCAGCCTTCGGAATCTATTCTCCGGGGTTGTCTGTGATGCAGCCAACCATATATACTTAAGTGCATTATAACCTCGCGGTAAATGCTAACTTTAAAACGGCTGCTTAGAAACATGTCGTGTTTGGTGTCAAACACCTTAGAATCATACCTCCACACCAGTAACTGGTGTGGAGGTATGATTCCTCCCTTGTAGTACCACTACTATGGGTCACCGGTCTACCCGGTACCAGCTTTCTCGACCTGGGCATCACAAAATGGATGCTGCCAGCCACAGACACGAGTCTGCCATCCTGCTGCTGAGGCAAGCTCGAGCAGAGGAAGGCCTGACAATAGGTTTCCTGTCACAGGGAGGTGTGACCACCTCCCAGACAGGCTTTAGTGTATTGGGGCTGGGTGGGTGCACTCTTAGAGTGCCAGAAAGTCTGCACTGGGGGCACATTTGGTGTCCCCGTGCATAGTCCAGCTCAAACCGGTTGCAGGAGCCATTTGCTCCTGCTCTGGTGTGAAACTGGACAAAGGACATGGGTGTAGCCACCCCTCTGTCCTGACCCTCCCCTAGGTGGGTCCCCAGAGTTAGTCCAACCCCTTCCTTGGGTATAAAGTAGGAAACCTGACTACAGGACTTTAGATTTTACCTGGACTAAACTCTGCAAGCAGAAACCAAGTACTTCGACGGTCTACACTTCGCTGGACGACAGAAGAATCTCCCTTGGAGTAAAGGAGTTACTCCCCTGCAGCAGCAGGCTCCTAAACGCATCTGACCGGTTTGCATCTCCCGAGCTCCTGAGGACTCCGAAGATTTCTGCAACACAGGAGGTGGGTTCCCGAGTGTCCCTGATATCGATCTACTCTCTCAACAATACTGAGACCAGTATCCCTTGTGGGGACGATGCAACCCCCCTGTGCACCGTGTACTTTTGCAGCAGCAGATGCTTTTTGGTGATCCCTTTGTACTCCGTGTAGTCCCGACCCCGAGCAGCATTTCCACCAAAGATCTCCGGCCTCCACTCCACGAGTGCTCTGTGGGCTGGTGCTTTGTGAGTCAGCTCGAGGTCCCTTCGCGATCCCTGGTCCGTTGGCCTGTGGGTCCTGGCGAGGGTCACTTTGACTTTCCTTGGGCTTCCCTGGTTGCTCCAGATGTGCCCTGACTCCCCATAGCTTGGAGAGTCTCCTGGACCTTGCTGGTCCATACCGTAACTTGTTTCCTCTGCCCGCGTGGGTTGCCTTTGCCAAGGCTTGTTGGTGTTAATCCGGACACTGACCCCTCAGCACTCGACATCCTTCGTGGGACAGCTCACCTCCGGACTTTGGTCGTCGTCGACATCTCCTGGTCCCCGTGGCTGCAGAGTCAAGCATCCTATCTTCACACCTGAAGCACCCGACATCGGTGGGCATTCGTCTATCGAGCCCCTGGTCACCCTGAAGTGACCCAGACTCTGTCCCCTCTGCTTTCAGGTTCTTCTCACCTCGGATCCAGGCTTGGATTCCACCGGACACTTTTCATCTTCCCGGCAGCAGTACTTCTTCGCATCACGCCATTGAAAACGACGAGGGTTTCCGACACCACTTGACCCCTATGCACCCGACTCCTCTGGGATAGGGAACACGGGTACCTCGGTACTCACAAGGGTGCTGGCCTTAGAACCTTCTTTGTTCCAAAGGGTTTGCTTGAAGTCCTCTCCGAAGTGTCCTTAAACTGTAATTTTCCAACCGCGACTTTCCCATAGAGTTGTACGGAGCTCGCGTTTGTGTTCCCGCACTGCACCCGTCCTCCGTGGGCTCCCTGTGTCACTCCTTTGGGTGGTTCCTTGGGGTCCCAGCGATTCTACGTGCTCTAGGCACTGTCTATTGAAGTCGTGGTTGTTATACCACTTTCTTAGTATATGGTTCGGTCTCCCCCTGGAGCACGCTGTGTATTGTGCTATTTACTGTCGTTCTATTGATTAAGTATTGTGTGCTTTATGTTCTAATCTCACATAGAGATTAGTAGAGAGTGTTTAGTAATAAATACATATTTTTATATAACACTTGTGTGGTTCTCCTTTCATTTGATCACTCGGGAGGTTCTGTTCTGGTAAAACAAGCTGCTTTACATTCCTTCAAGATTAAGCCTGAAGGCTGCTCTCCATAGCTACCACTAGGATAGCTTTCATAAAGGTTATCTTTGACCTAATCATCAATAAGGGTCGTTTGGACTGGTGCAAGGTGCCCACTTTAATTAGTGGACAGCATATACCAGGCCAACTTCTCACATTGGTGTGCAGCGGTTGGGATTCAAGCTTGCTATTGTTTTACCAGATAAATCTCATTGAGTGATTAACTGAAAACCACTAAAAGTATTAGGTACATATAATACATCAAGATTAGAATAAAGTATGTTCTACTGAATTTGGAGTTGGGTAAGTCAAGGGTCTAGCACACCCTTTCTCCAAGTCAAGAGAGTTTAGTCTCCACTAGGTTAGGTAGGTGCCTACACCACATAACACTAGTATGTCTTCTAGAGGAGAAGCCAGTGGCTCTCTGCCAACTAGGTATGACCATCTCTCATTCCAGGAATTGAGAAATATGTGTACATCTAGGAAGCTGAGGACAGGGAGAAGTGCAAGCACCCAACGTCTGATAGAGATGTTGCTCTTGGATGACCTCAGAAAGACCCCAGGGTCTGATGAAGTTGGAAGAGTGGGTGGGACAGGAGATGAGGAAAGAGCAGGAAGTGAACACTTCTTTGATCTGGACTCCAACCCTGGCCAGGAGGATCAAGATGATCCTAACCTGGAGAATCCAACTCTTCTTTCAGGTGGGGGAGAAGGCCCCAGTGGCCCGCTCTTTACTCCACCAGGAAGAGTACACAGTTTGCCTAGAAGATCCAGAACTCCATCTGTGGAGTCTAATCATTCAGGTACTTCTGTAGGGACCTCTGTATCTAATAGGAGAGAATCCTCTTATGATAAGAAGTGCCAATTCCTGGAGATTGAGAGAATCAAGCTCAGGCTCAAGAAAGAGCAATTGGCCCTAGACAGGGAATCCTTAGAGCTCCAGAGAGCAACCAGAAGATTGGGACTAGAGTCCCATGGTGGCAGCACCAGTGTCCCTAGAACTAGAGAGTATTCTCATGATCATAGGAACCTGAACAAGATAGTCCCTCCCTATCAGAGTGGGGATGACATCCACAAATGGATAACTGTACTAGAGAGGGCCTGTAAAGTAAAGAGGGTCCCTCAGGAGCAGTGGGCAGCTATCTTGTGGCTCTCCTTTGCTGACAAAGGTAGAGATAAGCTCCTCACTGTTAGAGAAGAGGATGCTGACAATTACACAGTCTTGAAGAGTGCTCTCATTGATGGGTTTGGCTTAACCACTGAACAATACAGGATTAAGTTCAGAGACACCCAGAAAGCACAGACTCAGGACTGGGTTGACTTTGTAGATTGTGCTACTAAGGCTCTGGAAGGTTGGATACATGGCAGCAAAGTGCATGACTATTTAGATTGTACAATTTGATTATGAGGGAGCAGATCCTTAATAGTTGTCAAAACCAGCTTTTGCACCAGTACCTGGTGGACTCAGATCTGACTTCTCCCCAAGAATTGGGAAAGAAGGCAGACAAATGGGTCAGAACCAGGGTGAAGCAATAGAACCAGGGTGGTGACCAGAAGAAAGATTCTTCCAAGACCCAAGAGAAAGGTGGGGATAAGTCAAAAGACAAGTCCACTACAGGGCCCCAAAAGTCCTATCTGGGGGTGGGTCCCAAACTCCTTCCTCCTCTGAAAAGAAACCTTATTGCTTTGTCTGTAAAAAGCCAGGCCACTGGAAAAATGATCCCAATTGTCCAAAGGTCAGCAATAAGGAAAATGTTCCTCCAAGCACTACTACCATTCCTCCTGGTACTACCAGTAGTAATCCCCCAGGTGGTACTAGTGCACCCAAAAAGTTAGGTGGGTTGGTATGGGGAACTGAGGTGGACCCCAGCTTATCAAGGTCCTCCTCACAGGCCTCCTTAGTCTGTGATGGTGGCATGGGATTTGCCACCTTTACTGTCAGTCCTAATTCTCTGGGCAAGTACAGACAGGAGCCACTAATAAATGGTCAGAAAGCTGTGGCCTTTAGGGACAGAGGGGCTAGTGTCACCATGGTGACAGGGAACCTAGTACCCCCTCAGCAGCTTTTACCTGAGTTTAAGTACCAGGTGACCAACAGTGATGGTATCAGGACAGATCATCCCATGGCTATAGTCAATCTCAGCTGGGGAGGGTCACTGGCCCAAAGAGAGTGGCAGTATCCCCAAACTTGCCTGTAGATTGCCTGTTGGGTAATGATCTAGAAATTTCAGCCTGGGCTGAAGTTGAATACCAGGCCCATTTAAGAATGCTAGGCCTCCCTGAGAAAGTTGGTGGGACCCTTGGGGCCTCAGTCCAACCCCAGGGAAATTTTGGAGTGGTGGAGCCTGAAAGAATGGCCCACTCTACTCCACCAGAGAGCAAAGGGAATGAAGAAAAGTCTTCTTCCCCCCAGACAATAGGTAAGGGTCAGCTTCCTAAGGGAACTGACCCTACCCCTTGTGGAGGAACTTCCCCAGAGGTGGTCAGGCCGGTCTCACAAGGGTGCTGGCCTTAGAACCTTCTATGTTCCAAAGGGTTTGCTTGAAGTCCTCTCCGAAGTGTCCTTAAACTGTAATTTTCCAACCGCGACTTTCCCATAGAGTTGTACGGAGCTCGCGTATGTGTTCCCGCACTGCACCCGTCCTCCGTGGGCTCCCTGTGTCACTCCTTTGGGTGGTTCCTTGGCGTCCCAGCGATTCTACGTGCTCTAGGCACTGTGTCTATTGAAGTCGTGGTTGTTATACCACTTTCTTAGTATATGGTTCGGTCTCCCCCTGGAGCCCGTTTTGTATTGTGCTATTTACTGTTGTTCTATTGATTAAGTATTGTGTGCTTTATGTTCTAATCTCACATAGAGATTAGTAGAGAGTGTTTAGTAATAAATACATATTTTTTATATAACACTTGTGTGGTTCTCCTTTCATTTGGTCACTTAGGAGGTTCTGTTCTGGTAAAACAAGCTGCTTTACATTCCTTCAAGATTAAGCCTGAAGGCTGCTCTCCATAGCTACCACTAGGATAGCTTTCATAAAGGTTATCTTTGACCTAATCATCAATAAGGGTCGTTTGGACTGGTGCAAGGTGCCCACTTTAATTAGTGGACAGCATATACCAGGCCAACTTCTCACACTCAAATCCAATAGAATGATAGCTGCAGTACCTCCGCAGTCTAGCTCTTGCCTTAAATATTCAGTGACCCCAAGCAGAGCCTATTCGGTGCTATAGCCAGATCTAAAACCAGACTGTGACGAATGAAACAAAATTGTGCATTGCAACAAAAGAGGAGAGTTGGGCATTGACGTGTCTTTCCAGTACCTTAGAGAAAACAGAAAGGAGGGATAACAGGCGGACATTTGACCAACATAAAGGATCAAGACCGTTCTTTTTCAGTAAAGGAAGAACAAGGGCATGTTTCCAACTCTGAGGTACGTGTCCTGAGCTTAAAAAGGTATTGAGAAGGTTGAGAATCACAGTAAGGGCAGCTTCATCCAGGAGTTTGAGTTTGGAAGGGGGTCAAGTGGGGAGCTTGACTTGATGGATCCCAGTAATGATTGAAGTGTAGCCAAGTCCAGTGGGAGCCAAGCTCTGATTTGTCAAGTTCAACAGAATAAGAGGCCTGGGAAGATGTATCAGACTGACCAACAGTTAGAGTAGCAGGGAACGTTAAGTTCCCTTGTTGGGAAGTATCCATGTCAAGTTGGCAGTAAATCGACTCGACTTTATTTTTGAAGAACGTCGCTAGCTCATTACACTGGTGCTGAGATAGAGAGGGGGGAGGCAGAAAAGTACTGGCTGTCGAGAGTTAATTCACGACTTTAAACAAAGTTTTCTGGAATTCGTGATCCTTTCCGTAAAGAAGGTTGCGCAAGCAGATCGCCAAAGAGCGTGGTATTTTTTCAATGCTGCAAGATATACTGACTTAGCTTCAGGTGCATAGTGTTTCCTCCATTGTCTTTCTAAGGCTTTGCAATGTTTTTTGTCCTGTTTGGGAGGGAGTCAGTGAACCAAGGGGCAGGAGGGTGCATTCTATGTTGCGGTTTAGCTAAAAGTAGAAGGGTCGAGTCAATAGCCTCCGAGAGCCATTGATGCACAGATATTTGGTCTGGGTCAGATTGGGATATAAGAGTAGGGATTTTGTTTAGGAGCCGTTTGTTAAGTGCCGACATATCAAGTTTAGACCAATTCCGGGATTTAGGCGGTAAGGTCGGCCGAGTAAAAGGGGCCCGGAAGAGATTTAATGGTAAAAGGTACTGCAAAATGATCCGTACAGCAGAGTTGAATAGGTGGCGCAACAGATAAGGTTGAGAGATTGGAAAAATGGGGTCCAAAAGGTGCCCCGCTGAATGAGTAGGTGAGGAATTAAGAAGCCGAAGATTAGGAGTGTTCAGATCCTCTGAGTGCAGATGTCGGTTTATTGTTGGAGTCCTCGAGATGGAGGTTGAGGTAACCAAGCACAGAAAAATTGGCTACCCGTAGGATATGGGGGGGCCAGAAAATCAGAAAGTGCTGAGCACCAGTTGTGAGAAGGCCCAGGGGGGGCGATAAATAAGTGCACCCAAAAAGGTGAGTTTAGGAGAGAAAGGAATAGAGAAGAGCAAGTCTTTGCAATTAGGAATCTGGGGGTCCACAATTTTACAATTGTAATTTTTTTTCAAAATAATAGTGATACCACTGCCTATTTTATGGGGTCTATTTATTCCCAGCAGCGCAGAGTTGTCAGGAAGTGCTGCGATCACGTCTGGTAGGGACCCGTCATGAAGCCAAGTTTCTGTTAAGAAAACCCCCTCTGGTGGGGCGTGGCTTGGCGCCGACCGAGATGGCGGCGTAGCTCTCGAGCTCCGTCAGGGCCTGCGACAAAGCCCGTTAAATCCGACACAGATCCGACAGCCAGAGGGGAGAGAAGCTCAGCTAAAGGTCCCCAATATCGGTGTGCGGCGGAGAGGACGTTTCTGATCCTGGGCGGTGCAGGATAACCGCTACACCGCGCTGGCGCCCAACCCGACAACGACGCGGCGGCCCTAGCGAGAGGGGGGGCGGAGTCGCGTATCGCGCCGGCCTGCAGCACGTTCGAAAGGCTGGGGCTTTGCGCTACGCGAGGCCCGCGGCTTATGGCCTAGGACTGGAGCGCCTATAACAGTGCCTGGCGGCCTCCCGAATGATTGCTTCTGCCCCTGCATACCACAAGGTGAGACCCGGTGGGACTTTCTTCGCCCCCCCAGCACACCAGAAACGCCTGATCACTGAGAATTGTGGACATCGGAGATCTGAAGGGGGCCCCCATGTATGCATTCCGAAGGGGCACGTACTCCGGCAATAACTCGGCCTGAAGGTGGAGATTAACACCTATGAGCGATGGCCCCTGGACTACTAGCCCCTGTGTATTGCTCAGAGTGTGGGGTGTAGACACAACATAATGGCTTAAGGCGGTACAAAAGGGAGAGGTGTGACGCACGAGGCGGCCTGGTGGACCCGAACGGAGAGAGCGTATAAGTGTGAACTTGGGCCCCCCCTCTCCTTTTTCCACGTATCCATATTTGGGCACTTTGACTATTGGATTGACGTTCTTTGAAGGCCGCAGCGCTCCCGCCACATGACAAGCCGTAATCCTTTTCGATAGCGGAGAATACGGACCCCTTGGACGGCGACAAATATTGGCTGGGTGTGCGGCAAAAGTCCCTGACCATATCCCGACGCTTGGCCTTAGCAGCACACCGCACCATGACGAAGCCGAAGGGAGCTGCGGCCTCTGTCCAAGTCAATAAAATGGACAAATATGCGGTACCGCGACAGCTCGCCACGGAAGAAGGGGCGCGAGACGACAACATGGCCGCAGAAGAACCATCCCTCAGCTCAATTATGGCGGCGATCCAAACAGTAGGAACTAATCTAGAGACTAAAATTGATAGTCACGATCGAGATGAACCTCATGAGGGCCGATATGCGGAAAAATTCCGAAAGGGTCACTGCCACGGAAGAAAATATAGGGGAGCTGCAGTCTGCAACACGTAAACTGGAGGAAAGGGTCCAAAAATTGGTTCATCAACAGAGAGAAATGGCACTCCACCTGGATGATCAGGAAGGACGAGCCCGCCGCAACAACATCAGGGTGGTGGGGGTACCTGAAGGGACAGAAGGCCCCAGCATGGATCTCTTCCTCGAAGACCTTATCCTGCATCACCTTAAGCCCACCGTTATTCTCAGTAGAAAGGGCGCATAGAGCCCCAAACCCTAAGCCAAAACTTGGTGCGCCGCCTCGGACCATCATCGCACGTATTTTGAATTTCCGCGACCGGGATGCAATCCTGCAAGCAGCTAGGGTCAATGGCGACCTCCCCTACGATAACGCGACGATCCGTTTCTTCCCGGACTTTACTCTGAAGGTACAGCGAGAAAGACGCTCCTTTGACGGGATAAAACGGGCTCTTAGAGACAAGGGACTCAAATACATGATGTTCTTCCCCGCCAAGTTGAAAGTAGTTGACGGTGACAAATCTTGGTTCTTCCTGACACCGGAGGAGGCTCAACGATGGCTCGACGAGGGCCCATCCCAGATGCATCGCCGACGAGAGGAGATAGACCGTGGGATCACTGGCCAACGCCCTAAAGACTCATTGCACTGGCGTGGAGGCAGGATACGCTCGCCATCGAGATCCAGAAGTTCCCGCTCTGTCAGCGACACGGCACGTGCTGGAAAGTGAAAGTCTGCATGAACTCTATTGGTCTGTAGTTATTCCTCTTTTTGTCTTTTGTAGTGCGGGGGTGGAGGGTTTCCCTTCCTCTGGACACGATATGTTCTTCTCTGCTAATTCAACATTGGACTGGCGAAATGCTGAATAGAATATGGACTTTAGAATGTGATATTAACCCTCAATAATGTTGGGGCATAGTTGCGGGCCCGGGAGGGAGAGGCTATTGGGCGCTGACACCGCACGACCCTACATTTAATGTTCTTTGTTCTTGGGATCATAGGCACTCTGCTATTGGGGCCGTGGGTAGTTTTAGACCTACTAGGCAGGGATGCAGGGAGGGGGGACTTATTACTCTTGGGGATGGTAGGGAGGGTATTGTTATTATTATGTATTGTCATGATAGCAGAACTATCACTTAGCCCCCTCAGAAATGTGAAATATGGTTATATGCTTATGTCATTACTCCAACTGAGCGGCGAGGGGGGGTGAAGTATTCAGCTGTAGATAATGTATACCTGCAATATGAAGTTTTTTTGGATGTTATCGTTCTGATAGTTACTGATCTGCAGACGCTGACACACAGTCATTACGGGAATAGGTTCACACTTGACCTCAGATATCCGGCCTGCCACGAACACCCACGCCTTCTATGACCTCATCTGATCCAATGACACGACGCACCACAACGCCAACGTTATCGTTCCTCTCATGGAATGTTAATGGGCTGAGAGACAAGATAAAACGCGGGTTGGTGCTGCAATATTTAAAACGCAAGGCCACAGCAGTGATACTGTTACAGGAAACGCACTTAGTAGGATCCATGTGTAAAGCACTTGACCGGTGGGGGTTCCAATTGATAGTACACTCAGAGTTCACCACAGGATCCCGAGGGGTGGGAATCCTTGTTAGAAAGCGATTCCCTCTCATTGTCCACCGCACTTCTAAAGATGACCAGGGCCGTTTTGCAGCAACCTCGATCCAATGGGAGGGTCGCCTGCTTAACTTAGTGACTGTCTATAGCCCACCCGCGCTACATTCATCCGCCTTTTAAGATTTGGGCAAATTCCTCCTAGCACTACCGGTAGGAGATTTAATATTAGGGGGCGACTTTAACATGACTATCAATGATGCACTGGACCGTACACCTGCTCGCCCCCAACATCGCCTAAGCTCACCGTTGGCCAAATTTGTGGAAGCCAACGGTCTACTGGACATATGGCGGTTCCAAAACCCACTTCAGAGACAATACACCTTTCAATCAGGGGCTCACAATAGCCTTTCACGCATAGACTACTTATTCACGGCACTAGATGACATGGGGAGGATGGGGACGGCCTCACACTTGCCCAGGGGGATCTCCGATCACTCCCCGGTGACGGCGGAGATTCGGGCACGCAGCCCTACCCAAAGTCGTATGTACCCCATATATCCAGGATTCCTCCTTAACTCTAAAATCAAGAAATGCTTGGTCACTGCAACAACGCAATATTTTCAAGAAAATGAGACGTCAGTCACTTCCCCGCTAACGCTATGGGAGGCATACAAACCAGTCATACGTGGGCAGGCCATCTCCCTCATAGAGGGTCATAAAAAAGAAAAGAAAAATGAAGTAGAGACCTTGGAGCAGGAGGTACAGCAATTAGAGTCTCAACATGCTATAGATCCCACTGACGCTACCGCGCATCAACTACGTGTTAAAAGACAGGAATATAAAGAATATCTTTGGGCAGATGCTAAAACCTGTGTAATGGCAGTCCAACACAGGATCTATGAATCTGGGGATAAAGCAGGCAAACTTCTTGCCTGGCTAGATAAGAGAGAACGGGCGAATAGATGGATAGCGCAGATCCGAGCCGAAACTGGGGGCGTCACATCAGATCCACAAGAAATAGTGACTGCGCTAGCACAACACTACAAACAAGTATACACATCCACGAATACCACCACTGTCCAGGAAGCACTCGCATTCCTTAAAGACATTCACATGCCGAGGCTCATGCCTCAAGAAACTGAGGGTCTAGAGGCAGACATTACGGTGGACGAACTCAAGGCAGCCATCTCCAAGATACAATCAGGTAAAGCCACCGGTCCCAATGGCATCCCAATAGAATTATATAAACATACGGCGGACAAGGTAGCCCCTTATATGCTGAAAATGTACGAGACAAGTCGAGCCCAAGGAACACTCCCCAGAGATCAGCGATTGGCAACCATTGTGGCCATCCACAAACCTGGCAAACCAACTGTGGAATGCACATCATATCGACCGATCTCATTAATCAATGCAGAAGCTAAAATTTTAGCCAAAACGTTAGCACTCAGACTGACACCCCATCTCGCCAAACTGGTCCACCCGGACCAATCGGGATTTATGCCTGGCAGAAACACGGCCTTGAACCTCAGGCGCCTGCATGGCGTACTGGCTCGGAAACACACGGTGCGGGAGGACGCTGCGGTCCTCTCGCTGGACGCAAAAATGGCTTTTGACTCGGTGGAGTGGGCATTTTTATTTGCGATCCTCTAACATTTAGGGTTCGGACCGAAATTCTGCTCCTGGGTACACCTACTCAAAACAAACCCTATTGCGCATGTAGTCGCCAATGGGCACATATCACGGGAAATCACTTTGGGTAGAGGGACGCGACAGGGCTGCCCATTGTCACCCTTATTGTTCGCATTGGTCCTGGAACCGCTGGCGGCCTGGATTAGATGGCATCCCATGATCCGAGGTCTAAAATGGAGGGAGGGATGGGAAGATCGCATCTCCCTCTATGCCGATGATGTCTTGATATATATAGCCTCGCCCACGCGATCCCTCCACGCATTGCTCAACATCTGCGCAGTGTTCGGATCGGTGTCGGGATATGCAATTAATTGGGATAAGTCCGTACTCTACATTCTACATGCTCTGCCCCCATGTCTGCCACAGGGATACACGGTCCAGATAGTGACAGATAGCTTTAAATACCTCGGAATCCATGTAACGTCGGATCCGGACGCATTCCTAGCACTTAACTTGCAAGCACCGCTGCAAAGACTGAAGCGTGATATCAAGCACTGGAGAGCATTGCCGCTCACCCTACTGGGCAGAGCGGCTCTTTTCAAAATGATGGCCCTGCCCAGATTTTTATACGCCCTGCACAACACGCCCTATCCAGTCCCCGACTCATATTTCAGAGCAGTGAACTCGGAGGTCGCTGTCCTCCTATGGGATAGCAAACCGGCAAGGGTGGCAGCGAACAAAATGATCAGAAGTTGGCATGATGGGGGGATTGCTCTACCCGATATCAAGGCATATTACTGGGCTTCGCAACTCAGTCATCAATCAGTGGATCCATGTACCTGACACGGACCCTGCCTACCGCCTACACAGAGTGGCCCTGGGGAAGGGTGGAGTTAATAGGGTGCTTTACAACAAACGGAAAACCCGAGACCTCATGGGCCCAACGGCACACACAATTCGTATCTGGCACACAGTAACACGGCACCTGGGCTGGTCAGACAGACTGATGCAACACACTCCACTGTGGGACACAGGCAAACTGGGAAAGAGGAAGGGATTTCAAAAATGGGACCTGATAGGGATCTCCCGGCTGGGGGACCTCTGGCACAATGGAGAGGTTGTGAGCTTTGCCCACCTAAAAGAACAATACATGATGGCTCCGGGGGAAAAATTTCGATATATGCAGATTAAACATGCAATAGATGCAGCCCTCCCAGCAGCGGAAATACTCCCCGTATCATCCCCTTTAGAGGACCGGCTACTAACTGACTATTTAAACAAAAAAGCAACCTCACTCACCTACAAGATAATTATTAATTACCGGACGGACCCTCTCGACCGACAGACGGCGGTGGGAGATATGGACGACCCCAACTGGCGAGACGCGATTGCGTCGCCTAAAGAGGTGGCAATCTCCTCTAGACTGCGTCTGGTACAGCTAAAGATACTACACAGGACCTATTACACACAGGTAATACTGCATAAGATGGGAAGAATCCCCGATCCACACTGCTTACGCCTCTGTGGCGCCATAGGTACATTTTATCACACCTTGTGGGAGTGCCCACTGCTTACACCATACTTGGCAGCAGTGATAGACACCATTACGGAAGTCAGTGAGAAGCAAGTCCCGCTCGAGCCTAAATGCTGCCTCCTCAACGTATGGGAACCAACAGACCTTAACCACGCTGAACACCAGTGGGCAACGACAGGCATGATGATAGCTAAATGAAATCTAGCACAAAAATGGGGGTCGGCAACTTTACTAGAATGGTGTAGAGATATGGATATGGTAATGGTAGCTGAGAAGGCCACCTTTATTCACAGGGGATGCCCAAAGAAATGGGGAAGGGTGTGGGGCAAATGGAACATCTATAGGGGAAACATTTGTACACCTCCGGTGTTGGATCAAGACTCGGACGATGAGATATAACATTATTGTAGTCATCATAGAGTTGGTGTCTTTGTGGAAACTATGTACCGATTGGCTGTGTGTGCTTACCCTCGTGGCTGTGACACTGTGTATGCAGATTGTCTGTTATTTTAATAAAATGTTTAAAAAAAAGAAAACCACATCTGGACAAACATCAACAAGAAAATTAAATAAATGGAACTGATGTTAGGGTAGAGAGCGGCAATTAAGGCGGAAGCATCGAAATTCATTGGATAGAGGAGAGTCAACCCGAGCATAGGAGAGGGGCCGGGGTGTATCCACCCTGGCCTGAGGGCCATAAGTCGTCTCATGCTGGGAGTGAAAGGTACTATCAAACTGGCAACAAGTGCAGTAAGATGGAAGAGTATCAGGATCAAAAACCTGGAAATGTACATTAGGTGTGGGTCTTAGATAGACAGGGCCAGAGAGGAATAGATTCTGGGGGCTTGCTGAAAAGGACCAGGGTTTCTGGCCCCGGCCAGACGCGGACGGGCGCAGACGGGCTTGCCAGCGGCGCGCCCACTGTGCGCGTCCGCTTCGGCATAGGTTTAAATAAGGTGCTTGCGGTAAAGACTACACCGCACACCACCAGGAAATGCAGGCAAAAGCCGGAAGTGGCCTGAAATGGCGTTGCAACGCCCTCCACACAAACGGCATACAGCCGCGACGGAACGGGCGGAAGCCACGTCAGGCAGGGAAGAGTCACCAAAGAAGTAAGGGCAAGACTGAAGGAGTGCAGCAGAACCGGTAAGTAAAGTAAAATAACAGCAGCAATAAAAATGTTAAAAGAGCTCCAGACAAGTTAAAAGTATAAACAGTAAAGCAGCTGTTTGAAGTGATGTGTTGCCCTGAGGGAATACGTTAAGCGTCTGCAGCAGGCTTACCGCTGTCCGCTGCACGTCTGCTTCGGCATAGGTTTAAATAAGGTGGTTGCGGTAAAGGCTGGACCGCACACCACCAGGAAATGCAGGCAAAAGGCCGGAAGTGGCCTGAAATGGCGTCGTAAGGCCCTCCGATCAAACGGCACACAGCTGCGACGGAACGAGGCGGTAGCCACGTCAGGCAGGCAAGAGCCACCAAAGAAGTAAGGGCAAGACTGAAGGAGTGCAGCAGAAACGGTAAGTAAAGTAAATTAACAGCAGCAATAAAAGAGCTCCAGACAAGTTATAAGTATAAACAATAAAGCAGCCGTTTGAAGCGATGTGTTGCCCTGAGGGAATACGTTAAGCGTCTGCAGCAGGCTTACCGCTGTCTGCTTCACGTCTGCTTCGGCATAGGTTTAAATAAGGTGGTTGCGGTAAAGGCTGGACCGCACACCACCAGGAAATGCAGGCAAAAGGCCGGAAGTGGCCTGAAATGGCGTCGTAAGGCCCTCCGATCAAACGGCACACAGCTGCGACGGAACGAGGCGGTAGCCACGTCAGGCAGGCAAGAGCCACCAAAGAAGTAAGGGCAAGACTGAAGGAGTGCAGCAGAAACGGTAAGTAAAGTAAATTAACAGCAGCAATAAAAGAGCTCCAGACAAGTTATAAGTATAAACAATAAAGCAGCCGTTTGAAGCGATGTGTTGCCCTGAGGGAATACGTGAAGTGTCTGCAGCAGGCTTACCGCTGTCCGCTGCGTGTCTGCTTCGGCATAGGTCTAAATAAGGTGGCTGCTGTAAAGACTAGACCGCACACCACCAGGAAATGCAGGCAAAAATACGGAAGTGGCCTGAAATGGCATCGCAATGCCCTCCGCACAAACTGCACACAGCTGCGACGGAACGGGGCGGGAGCCACGGCAGGCAGGGAAGAGCCACCAAAGAAGCAAGGTCAAGACCGAAAGAGCACAGCAGAAACGGCAAGCAAAGCAAAACAACAGCAGCAACAAAAATGCCAAAAGAGCTCCAGACAAGCCAAAAGCGCAAACAGCAAAGCAGCCGCCCGAAGCGAAAGATTATGGATTGTTTATGTGCATGAATGGACACCTTCCTGCACGTAATCATTAATTGCTTTCTGCTCCTTAGGCAGCTAATTTTAGCTCCAGCGCTAGGGAAAAAACAGGGGTGTGCCTTGTTGTTGTAAATACGGCGCATCCCTGCATTTTAAAAATGTCAGAGCGCGGCGCTGCCAAATTTGGCGTTGCTCCAAACTCTGACATTTTCTAGTAAATATGCCCCTTGGTTTAAATCTGGTTAAGCTTCAGTTGGTAGTATTACATCCATCATTAAGAATTTGCATCAACGTCTTTTGGGGATCAGATTTTTAAGGAGAGTTGAGTATCTTCTGCATAGAAATAATAATTAATGTTCAAAAGGTTTAAGATGAAGTCAAGTGGTTCCATGTAAAAGTTGAATAGTGTGGGGGAAAGAACTGAGAGCCTTGGTGAACTCTTTGACCAAGTTTTGCCATGCAGACCACACAAAGCCATGCATCTTTGGACCTTCATCCTTTCAAGTCTCAGAAATTCCATTTAAATAACAACAACTACAACCTGCTGCTGCTGTTGAATGCCAAGGCTGCCTAGTCTAAATTCTGCCTCATGTGTCTTCCTTCCACAACCCTACATTTTCTCTCTATTTATCTCACTTTAAGTTCCTTCCCATTTCTGCTTCCTCCATTTTTCACCATTTTTCTGTCATTCTCTTCCTCTTCGTTTCTACCTTCTCTTCCTCTTATTCTGGGTTAAAGTCCAGAGAAAGTGGCGTAGCCAGGGTGCCACTTGTCGTAACCCAATCAAGGAAATTGGCACCCCTGAATTCCTATTGTATATAAAAGTACTGCTATTTTTGGGTTGCACTGGGCCACTCACTTTTTACAGAGACTACTGAATGGGTTTATCTGTCAGATTAATTGTGAAGCAAGAGGTGGTGTTAGGCTTTAGGGTTTGGATATAGAGGGCAGAATGGACCAGGCAATAGAGCCAGGTGCTGGCAGCGACCAATTGGTGGTGTCTAATGTTGGTGCCGGGGGCTGCATTCTCAATCTCACCTGGCCAGCTGTGGCGGTACCAGCTGGCCACCTAGAAGACCTTTGAGTGCCAGGCACACAGCAGTGTGAGGACTGCTCTCATGCATAGGCCAAGGACTGCATCATGGTTTGGGAGTAGGCGCAAAGGCTGCTAAGTGTGTAGCTGGGCAGCAAGATCTGCAGCTTGGGTGGGTGATGATAAAATGCTAATCTTACACTTGAAAAAGGTCTACTCTACACTGCCAAGTCTATCCTAACAAGATGCACTCCTCCTCCATACCAATCATGTTGAAGCTTAAAATTAGTTATCTTAATTAATTATCAAGTGATATTCACGCTACTCTCTTCTGCGGCTTTAAAACACGAGCTATGGTATTGCGCCCTTATTTTGCTGGGGGTGCAATGGAGGGCACGTTGTGCGTGAGTCGTTGTCAGGTGGAGGCTGCTCCAGTTCACCCCATGCCACCACAGTGATGCAAACACTGTATAGACTGAATAGCAAAGCATACAACATGGGTGGCAATCACCAAAGTGCAAGCGGTAGCAAGGTGACTTCAAGCGCTTTGACCTCTGGTGACATTGCACTGTTTATCATTAGTGCCTCTCCTAGTCCCTCTGGAGTTTCCATGTGTTCCTGTGGGGCTGGTGTAAGGACAATGAGTGAAAACTGTGTAAAGAGAACTCATAATTCCCTGTTTACTCTGGGTTCCTCATCTGCCTTCAGTACACTGTGGCCAGAAACAAGAAGGGCAATGGTGTACCAACGGGCAAGCCAGCTACCGCTGACTGACATCTGTGGCCTGATAGGCAAAAGCTTCTGAACAACAGACCTTAATGCTGACTGGGTGCAAAAACATTCTGTTTTTAGCCCCTCCGACATATTTAGAATAGCACAAGCTACCAAACGGTGTCATCAGGATATTTTTTGTAACTATTTTCAAAATACAAACATAACTGGAGAAAACACAGTTTGTTGTGGCCCCCGGACACAGGATACCATTACAGGACACAGCAGGTAAGTCTTAGCCTTTTATTTGTGGGAACAACGAGCCACCGCTCCTCTCACAACAGGCGAGAGGCACCAACTCACATTCATGGAATACCCTACACAAGAGTACTATGGCAACACATGAAGGTTCTAGGAAGAACCTTAAACAAGCACATCTAAGTACAACATGTTACCTCCTTTTTTTTTTTTTATAAACACAGGCATAATATAAAAGGAACAATAAGAACAACTCCCCAGATGAGGAGCAACAGCAAGGCAAACAAAAACAAAGAAAAGAAAGAAAACTTACAAATGTGAACAAATAACAGCATGAATACAAAAATAGTATCTTAGAAAATACAAGAGACGCAGAAATGAATTAAAAAAACTATAATAAATTATCGGAGTTTCCAAGGGACACGTCTAACTCGACTAGACCTCCTTGGCGCTTCACATGGCACAGAAGAATCAGAAGTAGGAGAACTTCTCCATGAACAGCTCGAAGAGCTAAGGTCTCTATTGGCTGCAGCTTGAACTCTCACAACTTTGGATGCATTCCACCAATGCCCACCTCGTACCATAACAGCACCACCAGATACTTTTTCAACACAAACAGGATCACCAAAGGACGCACCACCCTTTTTTACAAAATTGGTGTTTCTGATACGAACCATGTCCCCAGGGTGTAAATCAACAGGCTTCGCCGACTTCTTTTGATTATATCTGTCGGACATCTTTCTCTGTGCAACTTCAACCCTGGATTCCAAGGCAACGTGATCAACCCAACATGACACTTTGTCACAAACAGTTCTTAAAGGCTAAGCCGGGTATAAAGCAGAAGTGGGTACCCGACCTCTGAGTGACACAAAGGGTGCTACCTTGGTGAGAGAATGAGGCGTTGTGTGGTAAAACCACAGCATGGATCTGACTGCACCTTCCACATCGTATCCATTGTGTTTTGCCCACTTAATGCATTCCACAACAACCCTGTTCATCCTCTCAACCAAACCATTGGTTTGAGGATGTCCAACCGAGCTTCTTAAATGTTTTACACCAGATTCATTCAAAAACTCACTCATTTCCTGATTCACGAACTGTACACCATTATCAGAAACAAGCGCTTCTGGAAATCCTTCCCTCATAAAAATCTCTTTAAGGAAATGAATCGCACTGCTTGCAGTGGGAGAAGCACAAAACCGGACTTCAGGCCACTTGCTGTGAAAGTCCATCAACACAAACGCAAAACTTAGATTGTAAGGAAGAAAATTGAACGGACCCACCAAATCAATCCCCACCTTAAGCCATGGCTTTTCTGGAAAAGGAATGGGCTGTAAAGGAGGTGTGACAACTTTGAAACCCTTCTCAGCTCCACAGCAGACAACACACTCCTTGACTCTTAACTCGATGTCTTTGTCCATAGAAGGCCACCAATAGTGCAGTCTGACACGCCTTTTTGTCATTGTTGCCCCTAAATGTCCATCATGTGCACAGTCAACCAACTTGGTACGTACAGTAAGAGGAGGAATGCACCTACCATCCCTCATGATGACCCCATCTTCAATGGACAGTTCGTCTGCAACTTTCCAAAAAGGTTGAATTTCATGAGACACACATCTCTCTCTAGGCCATCCTTTCACAATATATTCTTTAACTTTAACAAGAATAGAATCTTCACTCAACGCCTTTTTCCATTCACTCTCACTGCAAGCCTTATTTTCTACCGCATCGACAAAAGCAATAAAACAGTCCTTGTCCTCATCCACATCAAGTACATCATCCTCACTTATGGGAAGTCTGGACAGCAAATCAGCTCTGACATTTTCTTTTCCTGGGATATGCTTAACTACAAAATCATACTGTAGAAGTTTTGTAGTCAGCCGTGCAATACGAGGCGTGGCATATTTGAGACGTTCCCCCCCCAGAATGTATACAAGGGGCTTGTGGTCAGTTTGGATGACAAATTTCCTGCCCCAAATGTAAGTCCTGAACTTTTCACATGCCCAAAAGCACGCCAAAAGCTCCTTTTCAATCACAGAGTAATTTAGCTCTGGATCGCGCAGTACTCTGGAAGCGCAGCTGATGGTAACTTCACTCACACCTGAAAATTGAGTCAAAACTGCCCCTAAACCATAGTTACTGGCATCAACTGTAATGGTACAGGGCACAGCCGGGTCATATGCACTAAGGGTTTTTGCATTAACCATTTCTGACTTGACCAAGTCAAAAGTCTCTTGACAGTTCACATCCCACTCAAAAGTGACATTCGTCCTTAACATATTTGAGAGGACCTTCATTTTACTGGCATAATCAGGTATGAAACGTGAATAGAATTCACACAACCCCAAAAAGGAGCGTAACTCATCCTTGTTTTTAGGACATGGACATTCAACAACAGCTTTCACCAAACCTGGCCTCGGGCTGACACCTTTTGCAGAAACAAGATGTCCCAAAAATTCTATTTCTCTCTTCCAGAACTCACACTTATTTTTTTTTTACAACAATTCCCTTCTTCTCAAAAATGCATAGTACTGTTCTCAAAACCTTATCATGTTCTTCTAAATGTTTAGAAAAAATAAGCACATCATCTTGAAAGATGACTACACCCCTTACATCTTGAAGCACTGACTGCATAATGCGTTGGAACACGGAAGCCGCAGAGGCAAGTCCAAAGGGCATCCTACAAAACTGAAACAAACCAAAAGGGGAGTTAAAAGCAGTATAGTGGCGAGACTCATCATCCAGCAAAACTTGATGGTACGCAGAGGCAAGATCTATCTTTGAAAACCACTCTGCGTCCCTCAGTTCTTCCAAAAGATCACCAATTTTTGGAAGAGGGTGTGAGTCTACCCAAATTTCTTTGTTAAGACTTCTCAAGTCGATGCACAAACGTATATCGCCATTCCGTTTTCGTGCGACACCTAAAGGACTTAACCACAAACTAGATTCTACAGGTTCAATGACCCCCACAGTTCTGCAATTTATCCAATTCCGTCTTTAGATCTCCCCTAAGGCTAAATGGCACTGACCTGACCTTGTGCTTCACCGGTATAGCATCTTTTTTAACCTTTATCTTATGCTTGAATCCCACTATCTTTCCAAGAGAGTCGGAAAACACTTTGGGAAACTCATGTTCCAAACAGAGAGAATCAGGATTGTCTTTGATAACCAGGACCTGCTCGCTTGTACCAGGTCTTAATACCATGCCAAAAAGCCCTTGATGATACCAGCCAAGGATGTTTAATCCACGAACCGCCACATAGATTTTTCCCTGTATCTTTCGCCCCTTGAATTCTAAAACATCCTCAATGAACCCCTCCAAATCAATCCTACGTCCCTCGTAAGAGACGGCTGCTCTATCAGGAGGAAAGAGAGACCTGTCCCCCCAAGATTTCTTAAACAAATCATATGTAATCATTGTTATGCGTGCGCCAGAGTCTACCAGCAACTTCAAACACACTCCACCCACTAACACATCTACATAGGGGTCTACACAATCAGACGGATCACCAGAGACTACCCCTTCATCCGTCACCGCCACAATCATGTCTTGAAAATTTTGGACCAGAACACTTTCACACAACGGTTCATCCTGTACCACGCAATTAACTTTGTCAGTTTTATTAACATTGGACTGGCACACTTTTGCAAGATGTCCTACTCTACCACACTTGTGGCACTTTGCATTCTTACCCGGACAAAATCTGTTATCTTTACCATGTGGAGCATACCCACATCTATAGCAAATGTTCGTTCTTTTGAATAACACTTTCTCATTTGGCTTGTCTTTACGCTCAGTATTGCTAGTGGCATTGGCTGCGGCAACCGCATTAACAGATTCCTTTGGGGTGCAGTTCACATTAAGCTCTTTAACCGATAACTGTGCTAGTTCAACACTCTTTGCCACCTTTATACCATCTTCCAAACTAGGGTTGCCCATAGTAAGCAATTTCTGTTGAATCTGTTTGTCCCAGCAATGTGCAATGAATTGGTCTCTTACGAGCTGGTCACGATATTCCCCAAAATGACATTCAGCACACAATTTACGCAAAGCACTTAAATAGGTATCTACATTCTCACTTTGTAGCTGTATGCGTTTGAAAACTTTGTGCCTTAACACAACTATACTGGGTTGCACATCAAATTTGATCACTAACTTCTTTACCGCTTCTGGATATTCATCGACTACTTCGCCCTCCCCCAACACAATATCTGGGAGATGTTTAAAAACTTCTCTTCCCTCAAAACCTAAAGAGTGAAGGAGAAGACACTTCTTCCTTTCTGCCCTGAAACGTGAAGCCCCAATAGCACCCAAATACGTTTCGAATGCATCAAACCACTGCCTCCATTGAATGTGAGAAGCACCAGGACTTTCCAAAAATGGTGGTGGAGGATTAACAGATTGCATTTTAGTAAAGAAAATAGAACAAAACGTCTATCTTAAAAATTCAACAGAACAACTACATTATACAGTAAATATAGTGAAGTATATATACTATTACCAAAACAACACAGGTTTAAAGAAAAAATTAAATTAAAATAAATAAATTGGCACTAGAAAATTAATAATGCATAAAAGTCACACTTTCAGTTGCAGAATAAATTCTGTTAACTTTACATAACTCAACGATTGATGATGTCTATGTTTCACCACGTCCCGACCTTGACTGCAGGCAGAATATCTTTGTTTTATCTTTTTAACATTTCAGTGCTTTGAAGAAAAATAGTTGGTAAATGACTTGTTACCGGCAGGCTCCGAAGCGCGATGATCACTTTATCTCTACAGCTGAAAAACAAAATCTCCGTTACCCTTCAATACGAGAAGCTAATCCCTTAAAATGAACACACTCTACGAAGAAAAGTAACCAATAGCACTGCAGCGTGTCAGTGCGTCATGGGTTGCCACACGCAAGAAGAAATAGAAGCACAGATGACGCTGACGCCGCAGATCACCAATCCCCTCGGAGCATTCGAATGCGTCATCAGTAGTTACTGGCACAGCTTGGAGCAGGAGCTCCTGCTCCCAACGATCACGTTCAACTTGGGCACCCGATCTTAAGTATAACGGAATGCAGGCACACCGCAATGATTTTTAACGAGACCCAGCTAGACAAGCAGCTCCACACGCAGTCAAAATCAAATCCCTCCCGCGCACCTCCTCACCAGAATCTTCCTTTCTGGATTCCGCTTACTGCCGCGGGAGAAGTGAAATAAATCACCTTCCCATAAGTAATTAATTCAGCCGCTGGAGGAGGTTAGAGCAGGGATGCCAGGATATTAACTCTTTAATTTCCAGCAAGTGTCCTTCTGAATCAGCAGAGGTCTGACAGCACACTCTTTTCTTCTTTAATGTTGCAGTGGCTCGCCCGCTCGTCGTCAAAAATGATGTTGTGCCCCCCGGACACAGGATACCATTACAGGACACAGCAGGTAAGTCTTAGCCTTTTATTCGTGGGAACAACGAGCCACCGCTCCTCTCACAACAGGTGAGAGGCACCAACTCACATTCATAGAATACCCTACACAAGAGTACTATGGCAACACATGAAGGTTCTAGGAAGAACCTTAAACAAGCACATCTAAGTACAACACAGTTGACAAACAAAACACCCACACCAACTTTGTCCTTCAGGAATTGGCGTGGCACTGCTAAAACAAGCGTTGGAAATGCAATAGGTCTCGCCTTTGTTTAAGTTAAACCATTTGCTTTGCTAATGGTATTGTATTACAGCTTTGTATTATGCAATTTCCTACTCGATGGCTACCTCTTTCTTTCTTTTTTAACACTAAAGGTGTATGCTTTATTTTTAGGTCTCGCCTGAGCCAACGCATGCGCTGCTCTGTGGCGAGACATTTAGTGTGTGGGCTTTAAAAAGCCGACCACAGCTTTTTGTGTGGCCTAGAGCGTGCGGTTACGCGCACAATTACGAGCAGAGGCGCCATCTGGCTTTTCACTCTCGTCATGGTGCGCGCACACCATTCGCCAGACGTGCCTCCTTTTTTTTTTTTTTTTACTTGCAGCGCGAGGCGCGCGCACTAGCATCACGCCATTGAAAACGATGAGGGTTTCCGACACCACTTGACCCCTATGCACACGGCTCTTCTGGGATAGGTAACACGGGTACCTCAGTACTCTCAAGGGTGCTGGCCTTAGAACCTTCTATGTTCCAAAGGGTTTGCTTGAAGTCCTCTCCGAAGTGTCCTTAAACTGTAATTTTTCAACCGCGACTCTCCCATAGAGTTGTACGGAGCACGAGTCTGTGTTCCCACACTGCACCCGTCCTCCGTGGGCTCCCTGTGTCACTCCTTTGGGTGGTTCCTTGGGGTCCCAGCGATTCCACGTGCTCTAGGCACTGTGTCTAGTGAAGTCGTTGTTGTTATACCATTTTTTTAGTATATGGTTCGGTCTCCCCCTGGAGCCTGCTGTGTATTGTGCTATTTACTGCCATTCTATTGATTAAGTATTGTGTGCTTTATGTTCTAATCTCGCATAGAGATTAGTAGAGAGTGTTTAGTAATAAATACATATTTTTTATATAACACTTGTGTGGTTCTCCTTTCATTTGATCACTCAGGAGGTTCTGTTCTGGTAAAACAAGCTGCTTTACATTCCTTCAAGACTTAGCCTGAAGGCTGCTCTCCATAGCTACCACTAGGATAGCTTTCTATAAAGGTTATCTTTGACCTAATCACCATAAGGGTCGTTTGGACTGGTGCAAGGTGCCCACTTTAATAAGTGGACAGCATATACCAGGCCAACTTCTCACATTGGTGTGCAGCGGTTGGGATTCAAGCTTGCTATTGTTTTACCAGATAAATCTCATTGAGGGATTAACTGAAAACCACTCAAAGTATTAGGTACATATAATACATCAAGATTAGAATAAAGTAAGTTCTACTGAACTTGGAGTTGGGTAAGTCAAGGGTCTAGCACACCCTTTCTCCAACTCAAGAGAGTTTAGTCTCCACTAGGTTAGGTAGGTGCCTACACCACATAACACTAGTATGTCTTCTAGAGGAGAAGCCAGTGGCTCTCTGCCAACTAGGTATGACCATCTCACATTCCAAGAAATGAGAAACATGTGTACATCTAGGAAGCTGAGGACAGGGAGAAGTGCAAGCACCCAACGTCTCATAGAGATGTTGCTCTTAGATGACCTCAGAAAGACCCCAGGGTCTGATGAAGTAGAAAGAGTGGGTGGGACAGGAGATGAGGAAAGAGCAGGAAGTGAACACTTCTTTGATCTGGACTCAAACCCTGGCCAGGGGGATCAAAATGATTCCAACCTGGAAAATCCAACTCTTCCTTCAGGTGGGGGAGAAGGCCCCAGTGGCCCTCACTTTACTCCACCAGGAAGAGTACAGAGTTTGCCTAGAAGATCCAGAAGTCCCTCTGTGGAATCTAATCATTCAGGTACTTCTGTAGGGACCTCTGTATCTAATAGGAGAGAATCCTCTTATGATAAGCAGTGCCAATTACTAGAGATTGAAAGAATCGAGCTCAGGCTCAAGAAAGAGCAATTGGCCCTAGACAGGGAATCCCTAGAGCTCCAGAGAGCAACCAGAAGATTGGGACTAGAGTCCCGTGGTGGCAGCAACAGTGTCCCTAGAACTAGAGAGTATTCTCATGATCATAGGAACCTGAACAAGATAGTCCCTCCCTATCAGAGTGGGGATGACCTCCACAAATTGATAACTGCACTAGAGAGGGCCTGTAAAGTACAGAGAGTCCCTCAGGAGCAGTGGGCAGCTATCTTGTGGCTCTCCTTTGCTGACAAAGGTAGAGATAAGCTCCTCACTGTTAGAGAAGAGGATGCTGACAATTACACAGTCTTGAAGAGTGCTCTCATTGATGGGTTTGGCTTAACCACTGAGCAATACAGGATCAAGTTCAGAGACACCCAGAAGGCACAGACTCAGGACTGGGTTGACTTTGTAGATTGTGCTACTAAGGCTCTGGAAGGCTGGTTACTTGGCAGTAAGGTGTGTGATTTTAAAAGATTGTACAATTTAATTATGAGGGAGCAGATCCTTAATAATTGCCAAAATCAGTTGTTGCATCAGTACCTGGTTGATTCTGATCTGACCTCTCCCCAAGAATTGGGAAAGAAGGCAGACAAATGGGTCAGAACCAGGGTGAAGCAGAAAACTCAGAACCAAGGTGGTGACTCTAAGAAGCAAGATTCTAAAACCTCAGATAAAGGTGGGGAGAAGGGTAAAGACCAGAAGTCTTCACAAGGGCCCCAAAAGTCTTCATCTGGGGGGGGAGTCACAATCAAAGAAGGGAAAAGGCAAAAAGAAACCTTGGTGTCATATCTGTAAAGAGAAGACCCATTGGACAAAAGATGCCAGTTGTCCAAGGGCCAAGGAATCTACTCCAGCCACCACTGCCCCTAAGGCAACTGTTCCCCCTAGCTCAGTTCAAAGTGGTGGTACACAGAATAAGGGTGTAGTAGGGTTGACCCTGGGATCTTAGATGGATTCTGGCCTAGTCAGAACTCCAACTCAGGCTGTGTTAGGCATGGATATTGCCTCCCTATTTGTCAGTCCCAGTAATCTGGGCAAGTACAGACAACAGCCTTTGATCAATGGTAAGGAGGCCATGGCATATAGGGACACAGGTGCAAGTGTCACCATGGTGACCAGATCATTCTTGGGGAGATGTACCAAGTGACCAATGCAAGCAATGTCAGGACAGACCATTCCTTGGCAGTTGTGAATTTCACCTGGGGAGGGGTAACTGGCCCTAAGAAGGTTGTGGTAAGTGCAGACCTCCCTGTAGAATGCTTATTGGGCAATGATTTGGAGACTTCAGCATGGGCTTAAGTGGAACTCAGGACACATGCAGAAATGCTGGGCATCCCTGCAGATGTGTTTGCATGAGTAGGTCACAGGCAAGAATGTCTTCCACTGAACAGGCCCTGGCTCCTGGAATAATGGACCAGGTGCCTTCCAAGAGAAGGAGCAGCAGGAGTAAGGCAGTGCCTTCCCCCCTGCCTCAAAATACAGATCAGTCTCTTGAGGGAGATGATCTTAGTCCTGAAGAAGGAACTGTCCCAGAGGAACCTGAGCCTGATCAGGTTGAGTTCTTGGGGACAGGGGGCCCTTCCAGGGCAGATCTGAGCCAGGAGCAGCTGAGCTGCCCCTCTCTTGAACCCCTCAGACAGCAAGCTGCTGCTGAGGCTGCTGGGAGTGCCAGTGGGTCCCACAAAATTTACTGGGATGATGGACTCTTATACTCGGAGAGTAGAGACCCCAAAGCTGGTGCCACCAGGAGGTTGGTTATACCTCTGAAGTTTAGGGGCTTCCTATTGACACTGGCACATGGCATCCCATTAGCAGGACACTTAGGCCAAAACAAAACCTGGGACAGACTTGTTACTCACTTTCATTGGCCTCCTATGTCAGAGGACACAAAGGAGTTTTGTCGCTCCTGTATCACTTGACAAGCCAGTGGTAAGGCAGGTGGTACTACAAAGGCCCCCCTGATACCACTACCTGTTGTGGGGGTTCCCTTTGAGAGGGTTGGGATTGACATTGTTGGTCCCATGGATCCTCAGACTGCATCTGGGCACAGATTCATACTAGTGGTGGTGGACCATGCCACTAAGTATCCAGAAGCAATTCCACTTAGGACTACCACAGCTCCTGTTGTGGCTAGAGCCCTCCTGGGAATCTTTTCCAGAGTGGGTTTTCCTAAGGACGTAGTATCAGACCGAGGTGCAAACTTTATGTCTGGTTACTTGACTGCTATGTGGAAGGAGTGTGGAGTAAATTACAAATTTACCACCCCTTATCACCCAAAATGCAATGGGTTAGTTGAAAGATTCAACAAAACCCTCAAGGGCATGATTAAAGGTCTCCCTGAAAAGCTCAGGCGTAGATGGGACATCCTTTTGCCCTGCCTTCTCTTTGCCTACAGAGAGGTTCCTCAGAAGGGGGTTGGTTACAGCCTTTTTGAACTTCTGTTTGGACATCCAGTTAGGGGTCCTTTATGTCTAGTGAAGGAGGGATGGGAGTTACCTCTCAAACCCTCTAAATAGGATATTGTGGACTATGTACTTGGTCTCCGCTCCAGGATGGTTGAGTACATGAAGAAGGCATCCAGAAACCTTGAGGCTAGCCAGGAATTGCAAAAGGCCTGGCATGACCAAAAGGCTGTTGTGACTGTTTATCAGCCAGGACAGAAAGTATGTGTGTTGGAGCCTGTGGACCCAGCAGCCCTCCAAGACAAGTGGAGTGGACCTCATACTATCATTGAGCAAAAAGGAGAGGTTACCTACCTGGTGGACCTTGGAACTCCCAGGAGCCCCCATAGGGTGCTCCATGTGAACAGGCTCAAGCCATATGTGGACAGGGCAGACATGGGCTTGCTCATGGCTACTGATGAGGGACAGGAGGAAGAGAGTGATCCACTCCCTGACCTGCTCTCACAGAACCCTGATGATGGTTCAGTTGATGGTGTAGCCTTGGCAGGCAGCCTCACTGACCAGCAGCAAACCGATTGTAGGCAAGTCCTGAATCAGTTCAGACATATGTTTTCACTGACTGCAAGTCAGACTACCTGGTGCACTCATGAAGTGGACACAGGTGACAGTCTGCCTGTTAAAAATAAGATTTACAGGCAACCTGACCATGTCAGGGACTGTATCAGGACTGAAGTGCAGAAAATGTTGGAACTGGGAGTAATTGAGCCCTCAGATAGCCCTTGGGCTAGTCCAGTAGTCTCGGTATCAAAACCTCACACCCAGGGTGGTAAGAGAGAGATGAGGTTCTGTGTTGACTACAGGGGTCTCAATGCAGTCACTACGACTGATGCCCATCCAATACCCAGGGCAGATGAACTTATAGATACTTTGGCCTCAGCCAAGTTTCTGAGTACATTTGACCTGACAGCTGGTTACTAGCAAATCAGATTAGCTGAGGATGCAAAACCAAAAACAGGATTTTCAACCCCTAGTGGGCACTACCAATTTGTGGTGATGCCCTTTGGCTTGAAGAATGCACCTGCCACTTTTCAAAGGTTGGTGAACAAAGTCCTTACAGGTCTGGAAGCCTATAGTGCAGCTTATCTAGATGATATTGCTGTCTTTAGCTCCACCTGGGAGGATCACCTGGTCCACCTGAGAAATGTTTTAGGGGCTCTGCAAAAAGCAGACCTCACTATCAAGGCCACCAAGTGCCAGATAGGGCAGAGTAAGGTTGTATACCTAGGCCACCTTGTGGGTGGAGGTCAGGTTCAACCATTGCAGAGCAAAATCCAGACCATCATGGACTGGGTTGCTCCAATTACCCAAACTCAGGTCAGAGCTTTCTTGGGCCTGACTGGGTATTACAGGAGGTTTGTCAAAGGATATGGATCTATAGTGACCCCTTTGAATGATCTAACGTCCAAAAGAATGCCTAAGAAAGTTCAGTGGACAGTTAGCTGTCAAAAGGCATTTGATGACCTGAAGCAGGCCATGTGCACTGCTCCCATTCTGCAAAGTCCTGACTATTCCAAACAATTCATTGTTCAAACTGATGCATCTGAGTTGGGGGTAGGGGCTGTGTTATCACAACTGAATGAAGAGGGTCAGGATCAGCCAGTAGCTTTTATTAGCAGAAGGCTGACCCCAGAGAGAAACGTTGGTCAGCTATTGAGAGGGAGGTCTTTGCTGTGGTTTGGGCCTTGAAGAAGCTGAGGCCATACTTGTTTGGTACTCACTTCATTGTTCAGACAGACCACAAGGCCCTCTTATGGCTAAAACAGATGAAGGGTGAAAACCCCAAACTTTTGAGGTGGTCCATTTCCCTACAGGGGATGGACTATACAGTAGAACATAGACCTGGGAGTAACCATGCTAATGCAGATGGACTCTCAAGATATTTCCACTTAGAACATGAAGACTCAACTGGTCAAGGTTAGTTTAATGTCCCTGCGTTTGGGGGGGGGGTTGTGTAGGAGAGTAGGATCTGCCGCTTATGGTTACCCCCACTTTTTGCTGATGTATCACTGTTTTTGACTTAGACTGACTGGGATCCTGCTATTCAGGACCCCAGTCTATCTGCTTTCTCCTGTACATTGATTGCATGTACTTTAGGTACACTCCAGATTGGATTCTGGGGTACCCTTATCAGTCCCTAGTATATGGTACACCATGTACCTAGGGCATAGGTACCCCAGAGGCCTCCCAGGGGCTGAAGCATGTATTGTGCCACCCCTGAAAGGCCATTCAAAATGACACCACAGGTCTGCTACTGCAGCCTGTGTAAGGAGGTGCATGCACCCCTTACTTTGATATGGGTTACCTATATCTATTCTAAATCACTGAACATATAAACCTATCAGTCACCCCTATGGCAGGCCTTATCAATCCTGAAGGCAGGGTGCTGGGTTTTGTGTGAGAGGGTGCCCCTGTATGAGCAGAGCCCCTCTGCAGCCTTTCGGAACCTATTCTCCGGGGTTGTCTGTGATGCAGCCAACCATATATATTTAAGTGCATTATAACCTTGCGGTAAATGCTAACTTTAAAACGGCTGCTTAGAAACATGTTGTGTTTGGTGTCAAACACCTTGGAATCATACCTCCACACCAGTAACTGGTGTGGGAGGTATGATTCCACCCTTGTAGAACCACTACTATGGGTCACCGGTCTACCCCGTACCAGCTTTCTCGACCTGGGCAGCACAAAACTGGATGCTGCCAGCCACAGACACGAGTCTGCCCTCCTGCTGCTGAGCCAAGCTCGAGCAGAGGAAGGCCTGACAATAGGTTTCCTGTCACAGGGAGGTGTGACCACCTCCCAGACAGGGTTTAGTGTATTGGGGCTGGGTGGGTGCACTCTTAGAGTGCCAGAAAGTCTGCACTGGGGGCACATTTGGTGTCCCCGTGCATAGTCCAGCTCAAACCAGTTCTGGGAGCCATTGGCTCCTGCTCTGGTGCGAAACTGGACAAAGGACATGGGTGTTGTGAGAAGTTGGCCTGGCATATGCTTTCCACTAGTTCTAGTGGGCACCTTGCACCAGTCCAAACGACCTTTATTGATGATAGGTTTAAAGACAACCTTTATTGAAAGCTATCCTAGTGGTAGCTATGGAGAGCAGCCTTCAGGCTAAGTCTTGAAGGAGTGTTAATCTGTTTGTTTTACCAGTCTATAATCTCATGAATGACCAAATGAAAGGAGAACCACACCAGGTATATATATAAAATATATGTATTTATTACTAAACACTACCCAATAGTCTCTTTATGAGGCTAGAGGTCAAAGTACACAAGCTACAAGTCAAATAGCACAGTATCTTAGCACAATATACGATTAGCCCTAGGGGCGTACCAAACCATATATTAAGAAAGTGGTATAAGAACCACGACTTAAGTAGACACAAGGCCTAGAGCCTGTAGAATCGCTGGGACCCCAAGGAACCCCCCAAGGTAGTGATGCAGGGGACCCACGGGGGCCGTGTGCAGTGTGTGAACACAGCCGCGAGCTCCGTTAAAGTCTATGGGAAAGTCGCGGTTAGAGTTTTAAAGATTAAGGACACTTAGAAATGGACTAGGACCAAACCCTCTTGGACTTAGACAGTTCTAGGGTCAACACCCATGGGAGCACCAGAGTACTCGAGTTACCTCACCCAGGGAAGCCGGGTGCATAGGTGTCAAATGGTGTCGGGTCGCGTCGTCTATTTCAATGGCAGCTTGCAAAGAAGTGCTGCTGCCGGGAAGATGCGAAGTGTCCGAAGAGATCCAAGCCTGGATCGGAGATGAGAAGAACCTGAAAGCAGAGGGGACAGAGTCTGGGTCACTTGCCAGTGACCAGGGGCACGATAGTCGAATGCCCACCGATGTCGGGTGTTCAAGGTGAAAGAGGTGAAGCTTGACACTCCAACCACGAGGCCCAGGAGGCGTCGACGATGACCATGAGCTGGATTCGAGCTGTCCCACGAAGGATGTCGAGTGCTGCAGCATTGGGGTCCGGATTGAACACAACAAGCCTTGGCAACAGCAACCCACGCAGAAAGGAGAAAGATGCTTCTGTGCAGACCAGCAAGGTCTGAGGGACTCACCACACGGTGGGGAGTCAGGGCACGTCTGGAGCAACCAGGGAAGCCCAAGGAAAATCAGAGTTACCTTCACAGGGACCCACCAGTCGACGGACCAGGGATCGCGAAGGAGCCCCAAGCGGAAATGCAGGAAGCGGGCCCACGGAACACTCGTGGAGTGTAGGCTCACAATCTTCGGTGCAGATGGTGCTCGGGGCCTGGGTACAAGTAACCCAAAGCAGGACTTCAAGAGACGTCGAGAAGTTTATGCACTAGCAAATGTGCACGGTGTCCAGGAGTTCCGGTTCCACGTCACTCGTGAGGGCTGCGGGTCTCAGCTTTGCTGGGGACTCGGGTCGGCCTCTGAGAAGTCGGGAAATCCTCTTCCTGGGCTGCAATTACTTCGGAGTCTGGCGGGAGCTTCGGAGATGCAGACCGGCAAATGCTTCGTTGGTGCCTGCCAAGCAGGGGAGTCACTCCTTGACCCCAAGGGAGATTTCTTCAGTCCTCTAGTCTTGAGTAGAGCGTCGAAGTTCCAGGATTCAGTTGCAGAGTTTCGTCCAGGGATATCTAAAGTCCTGTTGCCAGGGGTTCCTATCTTATACCCAAGGAAGGGGTTGGACTAACTCTGGGGACCCACCTATGGGAGGGTTTGGAAAGAGGGGTGGCTACACCCATTTCCTTTATCCAGTTTCACTCCAGAGCAGGGGCTGGCAGCCCCTGCAACCGGTTTGAACTGGGGTATGCACGAGGACACCAAATGTGCCCCCAGTGCAGGACTTCAAAGCACTCTTGGAGTGCACCCACCCAGCCCCAATCCACTACGGCCTGTCTGGGAGGTGGTAACACCTCCCTGTGACAGGAAAACTATTGTCCAGGCCTCCCCTGCCGGAGTTTCGGTCAGCAGCAGGAGGCCAGACTCGTGTCTGTGGCTGCAGCATCCATTTTGTGATGCCAGGGCTCTGTTTAGTTGGTACCGGGTATACCGGTGCTGTCATGTCTCTCCCTCTAGAAGGGTGGGATCATACTCCCACACCAGTTACTGGTGTGGGGGTATGATTCCAAGGTGTTTGACACAAAACACGATATGTTTCCGTGCAGCCATCCCAAAGTTAGCATTTACCGCGAGGATATAATGCACTTAAGAGTATATGGTCAGGCTGCACCACAGACCACCCCGGAGAGGAGATTCCGACGGTTCAGAGGGGCTCTGCTCATGCATGGGCACCCTCTCACATAAAACCAAGCACCCTGCCTTCAGGATTGATAAGGCCTGCCATAGGGGTGACTGATAGGTTTGTATGTGCAGTGATAGGGTGAGATATAGTGAACCTATATCTCAGTAAGGGGTGCATGCACCACCTTACTCAGGCTGCTGTAGCAGTCCTGTGGTGTCATTTTGGAAGGCTGCCCAGGGGTGGCATAATACATGCTTCAGCCCCTGGTAGGCCTCTGGGGTACCTATACCCTGGGTACATAGTATACCATATACTACGGACTTATAAGGGTACCCCAGAATCCAATCTGAAGTGTACCTAAGGCACCTGGAATCAATTTAGAGAGGAAGCAGCTAGGCTGGGGTCCTGGATAGCAGGGCCCCAGCCAGACTAAAGTCGAAAACCAGTGAAACATCAGCAAAAAGTGGGGGTAACCATAAGAGGCAGATCCTACTCTCCTACATAACACCCCCCCAAACGCAGGGACATTAAACTAACCTTGACCAGTTGAGTCTTCATGTTCTAAGTGGAAATATCTGGAGAGTCCATCTGCATTGGCATGGTTACTCTAAGGTCTATGTTCCACTGTATAGTCCATCCCCTGTAGGGAAATGGACCACCTCAAAAGTTTGGGGTTTTCACCCTTCATCTGTTTTAGCCATAAGAGGGGCTTATGGTCTGTCTGAACAATGAAGTGAGTGCCAAACAAGTATGGCCTCAGCTTCTTCAGAGTCCAAACCACAGCAAAGGCCTCCCTCTCAATGGCTGACCAACGTTTCTCTCTGGGGGTCAGCCTTCTGCTAATAAAAGCTATTGGCTGATCCTGACCTTCATCATTCAACTGTGACAGTACAGCCCCTACCCCCAACTCAGATGCATCTGTTTGCACAATGAACTTTTTGGAGTAATCAGGACTCTGCAGAATGGGAGCAGTGCACATGGCCTGCTTCAGGTCATCAAATGCCTTTTGACAGCTAACTGTCCACTGAACCTTTTGGGCATTTTCTTAGAGGTTAAGTCATTCAGGGGTGTCACTATTGATCCATACCCCTTGACAAATCTTCTGTAATACCCAGTCAGGCCTAAAAGGCTCTCACCTGAGTCTGGGTAGTTGGAGCAACCCAGTCCATGATGGTCTGGATTTTGCTCTGCAATGGTTGAACCTGGCCTCCACCCACAAGGTGGCCCAGGTACACAACCTGACTCTGCCCTATCTGGCACTTTTATGGCCTTGATAGTGAGGCCTGCCTTCTGCAGGGCCTCCAAAACATTTCTGAGGTGGACCAGGTGATCGTCCCAGGTGGAGCTAAAGACAGCAATATCATCTAGATATGCTGCACTATAGGCTTCCAGACCTGTAAGGACTGTGTTCGCCAACCTCTGAAAAGTGGCAGGTGCATTCTTCAAACCAAAGGGCATCACCACAAATTGGTAAAGCCCACCAGGGGTAGAAAATGCAGTTTTTGGCTTTGCATCATCAGCTAGTCTGATCTGCCAGTAGCCAACTGTCAGGTCAAATGTGCTTAGATACTTGGCTGAGGCCAAAGTGTCTATTAGCTCATCTGCCCTGGGTATTGGATGGGCATCAGTCCTAGTGACTGCATTGAGGCCCCTGTAGTCCACACAAAACCTCATCTCTCTCTTGCCATCTTTGGTGTGAGGTTTAGGCACCAGGACTACTGGACTAGCCCAAGGGCTATCTGAGGGCTCAATGACACCCAGTTCCAACATTTTCTGGACTTCTGTCCTGATACAGTCCCTGACCTGGTCAGGTTGCCTGTAAATCTTACTTTTAACAGGCAGACTGTCCCCAGTGTCCACTTCATGAGTGCACCAGGTGGTCTGACTTGGAGTCAGAGAAAACATGTGTCTGAACTGATTGAGCACCTGTCTACAATCAGTTTGCTGCTGGGCAGTGAGGCTGCCTGCCAAGGCTACACCATCTACTGACCCATCATCAGGGTTCTGTGAGAGCAGGTCAGCCCTGTCCACGTATGGCTTCAGCCTGTTGACATGGAGCACCCTGCGGGGGCTCCTGGGAGTTCCCAGGTCTACCAGATAGGTAACCTCTCCCTTCTGTTCAACAATTGTATGGGGGCCACTCCACTTGTCTTGGAGGGCTGCTGGGGCCACTGGCTCCAACACCCACACCTTCTGCCCTGGCTGGTAAACAGTCAGCACAGCCTTTTGGTCATGCCAGGCTTTCTGTAATTCCTGGCTAGCCTCAAGGTTTTTGGTTGCCTTTTTCATATACTCAGCCATCCTGGAGCAGAGACCAAGTACATAGTCCAATATGTCCTGTTTAGGGGGTTTGAGAGGTAACTCCAAACCTTCCTTCACCAGACACAATGGACCCCTGACAGGGTGGCCAAACAAAAGTTCAAAAGGTCTGTAGCCAACCCCCTTTTGAGGCACCTCCCTGTACGCAAATAAAAGGCAGGGCAAGAGTATGTCCCATCTTCGCCTAAGCTTTTCTGGGAGCCCTTTAATCATGCCCTTTAAGGTTTTGTTGAACCTTTCAACTAAACCATTGCATTGTGGGTGATAGGGTGTGGTGAATTTATAATTCACTAAACACTCCTTCCACATTGCAGTCAAGTAACTGGACATAAAGTTTGCATCTCTGTCAGATACTACCTCCTTAGGAAAGCCCACTCTTGAGAAAATTCCCAGGAGGGCCCTTGCCACCACAGGTGCTGTAGTGGTCCTAAGGGGAATGGCTTCTGGGTGCCTGGTGGCATGGTCCACCACCACCAGGATAAATCTGTGCCCAGATGCTGTTTGGGGATCCATGGGAGCAACTATGTCAATCCCCACCCTCTCAAAGGGAACCCCCACCACAGGTAGTGGTATCAGGGGGGCCTTTGTGGTGCCACCTGCCTTCCCACTGGCTTGGCAGGTTACACAGGAGCGACAAAACTGGATTAGAGTTTTTGGACTTGGTGCAGTCACTTGTCCAGTGAGTTTTCTGCTTACAGATTTTGCACCATGGTTTCTTTTGGCCTTTTCCTTTAGTAGATTGGGATTCCCCACCAGATGCAGATTTTTGGGGACCTTGAGAAGACTTCTGGTCTTTACCCTTTTCCCCACCCTTGTCAGAGCTTTTGGAATCTTGCTTCTTCTGGTCACCACCTTGGTTCTGTACCTTCTGCCTCGCCCTGGTTCTGACCCATTTGTCTGCCTTCTTTCCCAATTCTTGGGGAGAGGTCAGATCAGAGTCGGCCAGGTACTGATGCAACAGCTGATTTTGACAGTTATTAAGAATCTGCTCCCTCATGATTAAATTATACAATCCTTTGAAGTCACATACCTTACTGCCCAGTAACCAACCTTCCAGAGCCTTAGTAGCACAATCTACAAAGTCCACCCAGTCCTGTGTCTGTGCCTTTTGGGTATCTCTGAACTTTAACCTGTATTGCTCAGTGGTTAGGCCAAACCCATCTATCAGTGCACTCTTCAGGACATGGTAATCATCAGCATCCTCTTCTCTAACAGTGAGGAGCTTGTCTCTACCTTTGTCTGCAAAGGAGAGCCACAAGATTGCTGCCCACTGTAGGAGAGTAGGATCTGCTTCACAGGGGTACCCCCACTTTTTGCTGATACTTCACTGGTTTTCGACATTAGTCTCGCTGGGGCCCTGCTATTCAGAACCCCAGCCTAGCTGTTTCCTCTTTAAAAGGGTCTCCATGTGCCTTAGGCACATCACTGATTGGGATCTGGAGTGCCCTTGTAAGTCCCTAGTATATGGTATACTATGTACCAAGGGCATAGGCACCTCAGAGGCCTGCCAGGGGCTGCAGCATGTATTATGCCACCCCTGGTAGGCCATCCAAACTGGCACCACAGGTCTGCTACTGCAGCCTGGGTAAGGTGGTGCATGCACCCCTTGCAGTGGTATAGGTTACCTATATCACTAAATGCATACACACATATAAACCTATAAGTCACTCCTAAGGCAGGCCTTATCAATCCTAAAGGCAGAGTGCATGGTTCCTATGTGAGAGGGTGCCCCTGCATGAGCAGGGCCCCTCTGCAGCGTTCGGAGACCATCTCTGATGCTGTTTGTAGTGCAGCCTGACCATATACTCTTAAACGCATTATATCCTCGCGGTAAAATGCTAACTATGGAATGGCTGCACCTAAACATGTCGTGTTTGGTGTCAAACATCTTGGAATACTACCCCCCGCCAATCCTGGCGGCGGGGGTAGCATTCCACCCTTCTAGAGGGAAAGGCATGTTAACTCTGACGAGTCCGGTAACTTCTTTCCAGAGCCTGGCATCACAAAATGGATGCTGCTGCCACAGACACGAGTCTGGCCTCCTGCTGCTGGACGAAACTCCGGCAGGGGAGGCCTGGACAATAGGTTTCCTGTCCCAGGGAGGTGTGACCACCTCCCCAGACAGGACAATGTGTATTGGGGCTGGGCGGGAGCACTTTCGGGTGCTTTGAAGTCCTGCACTGGGGGCACATTTGGTGTCCCTGTGCATACCCCAGTTCAAACCGGATCAGGGGCTTGCAGCCCCTGCTTTGGCGCGAACTGGACAAAGGGAAAGGGGTGTAGCCACCCCTCTGCCCTGACCCACCCATAGGTGGGGCCACAGAGTAGTCCATCCCCTATTTTTAGAATAAAGGTAGGAACCCAGTCCCTAGGACTTTAGATTATACCTGGACGAAACTCTGAAATAGAATCCTGGACCTTCGACGCTCTACTCACGATTAGAGGACTGAAGAATCTCCCTTGGGGTCAAGGAGTGACTCCCCTGCTTGGCAGGCACCAAAGAAGCATCTGTCCAGTTCGCATCACTGAAGCTCCCGTCGGACGCCGAAGTCATCGCATCACCAGAGGTGGATTCTCAGACTTCCCCGAGGCTACCCTGAGTCCCCAGCAAAGCTGAGGCCCGTGGCTATCGTGGGTAACGTGAGACCGTGACCCCTGGACACCGAGCACATTTGCAAGTGCACCATCTTCTGGGTCTCCCAAGAAGTCGTGCTTTGGGCTCCGAGTAGCCCTAGCCTCCAGCACCACCTGCACCGAAGATCACTGGCCCCCACTCCACGAGTGTCCTGTAAGCCAGCTCCACGTGCGGCGTCACAAGGCTCCTTCGCGGTCGCTAGCCCGTTGGCTAGTAGCCCTTCCCGAAGGCCAATCTTTTCTTTACTTGGCAGTCTGGTTGCTCCAGGCCTGCCCTCACTTACCCTTGCTGGGTGAGTTCCCCAGACCTTGCTGGTCTGCATCATCGACGATCTACATCTTACTCGAGACTTGCCGTTGCCAAGGCTTGTTGGGTCCAATCTGGTCGCCGACACCTCTGCACTCGACAGACATCGAGCAACAGCCCGAATCCTGCTCCTGGTCGCCGACAACGCCTCCTGGACCTCGTGGCTGAAGAGTCAAGACGACCGTCATCGAATCTGAAGCACTCGGCATCGGTGGGCATCGGTCCATCGCCTCCCTGGTCACTGGCTAGTGACCCAGACTCTGTCCCCTCTGCTTTCAGGTTCTTCAGAACTCCGATCCACTCTTGGATCCACCCGGACACTTTTCTCCTGGTCGCCAGCAGCACTTTGCAGCAGATCGCCATAAGAACCGACGACGAAACCCGACCCCGAAAGGCACCTATGCACCCGGCTTCCCTGGGTGAGGTAACACGAGTACTCCGGTGCTCCCGTGGGTAGAGACTCTTCAAAGTCCTAGATCTCAAAGGGTTTTGTCCTAGTCCTCTTCTAAGTGTCCCTTTCCTCTATTTTCCCGATCCCGACTTTCTCCATAGAAGTTAACGGCGTATCGCGGTTGTGTATTTACACTGCACGCGTCTCCCGTGGGTCCCCTGTGTCACTACCTTGGGTGGTTCCTTGTGGTCCAAGCACTTCTAGAGGCTCTAGGCCTAGTGTCTAGTTCAGTCGTGGTTCGCATACCACTTTATTGGTATATGGTTTGGTACGCCCCTAGGGCCCAAACGTGTATTTGTGCTATTACTGTGAATTAAGATCTTATAACCTATGTATTTCGAACTCTAGCCTCATAAAGAGACTAGAGGGGTGTGTTTAGTAATAAATACATATATTTTGAATATATACCTGGTGTGGTGCTCTTTCATTTGGTCACTCAAGAGATTATAGACTGGTAAAACAAGCTGCTTTACATTCCTTCAAGACTTAGCCTGAAGGCTGCTCTCCACAGCTACCACTAGGATAGCTTTCAATAAGGTTGTCTTTAACCTACCTACCATAAGAGTCGATTTGGACTGGTGCAAGGTGCCCACTATAATTAGTGGACAGCATATGCCAGGCCAACTTCTCACATTGGTGTGCAGCGTGTGGGATTCCAGCTTGCTATTGTTTTACCAGATAATCTCAATTGAATTGATCAACTGAAAACCACTAAAGGTACCTAAGGTACATATAATTTAAGCTTAGAATATCAGTAAGTTCTACTGAACTTAGAGTTGTGTGTTAAGGGATAGCACAACCCTTTCTACAACTCAAGAGAGTTTAGTAGGCCACACTAGAGTAGGTAGTGCATACACCACACCACACTAGTAATGTCTTTAAAAGCAGGATCTAGAGATGCCCTGCAGGAAGCCATTGAGCTTCCCCCTCCAAGTATGACACACTCCCATTCTTGGAACTGAGAGCTTTGTGTAACGTGAGGAAATTAAGGACAGGCCAAAGTCCCACCACCCAACACCTCCAGGAGTTGTTGGTGGCTTATGATCTTAGTAAGTCTTCAGAGACTGAAGGGGTAGGAGCAGAGAGTGGGCCAGCAGATGAGGAAGGGGCCAGGGGTACTACTACCCCCAGCCCCCTCTGAAACTGACCAGGAGGGTGACAATGACCCTGACCTGGAAAACCCAATCCCTTCTGGGGAAGATGAAGATGAGGATCTTGAGAACCACACCTTTGTCCCCCCAGGAAGGATTATGAGTGTGCTCAGAAAGTCTAGGTCTCCTTCTCAGGAGTCTAACCACTCTGGCACCTCAATAGGGAGCTCTGTTTCTTCTCACAGGAGGGAATCCTCTCATGAGAGAAGAAAGAGACTGGTCCAATATGAGGAAACTCAACTGGAGTTCAGGAAGAAACAATTGGCTTTAGATAGAGAATCCCTAGATCTCCTTAAAGAGAGAAGAAAGTTGGGACTAGAGTCCCATGGTGGCAGCCATGTCCCTAGAGATAGGGAAAGGTCCTATGACCATAGGAACCTGAGCAAGATTGTCCCTCCCTACCAGAGTGGGGATGACATCCACAAATGGATAACTGCTTTAGAGAGGGCCTGTAAAGTACAGAAGGTCCCTCAGGAGCAGTGGGCAGCAATCTTGTGGCTCTCCTTTGCTGACAAAGGTAGAGACAAGCTCCTCACTGTTAGAGAGGAGGATGCTGATAATTACAAGGTCTTGAAGAGTGCTCTTATTGATGGGTTTGGCCTAACCACTGAACAGTACAGGTTGAAGTTCAGAGACACCCAAAAAGCACAGACTCAAGACTGGGTAGACTATGTGGATTGTTCTGCCAAGGCTCTGGAAGGCTGGTTGATGGGCAGTAAGGTGTGTGACTTCTCAGGATTGCATAATCTGATAATGAGGGAGCAGATTCTTAATAACTGTCAAAACCAGCTGTTGCATCAGTACCTGGTTGACTCTGATCTGACCTCTCCCCAAGAATTGGGAAAGAAGGCAGACAAATGGGTCAGAACCAGGGTGAAGCAGAAGGTACAGAGCCAAGGTGGGGAAACCAAGAAGCAAGATGCTAAGAACTCTGACAAGGGTGGGGAGAAGGGTAAAGATCAAAAGTCTTCATCAGGCCCCCAAAAATCTTCTTCTGGTGGGGATTCCCAGTCTACCAAGGGTAAAGGCCAAAGAAAACCATGGTGCAAGGTCTGTAAGCAAAAGACCCACTGGACCAGTGATTGCACCAAGTCCAAAGACTCCAGTCCAGCACCCACCAATGCCCCTAAGGCACCTGTTCCCCCTAGTACAGTTGGTGGAGGTGCTCCAGCAAAGGGTTTAGTAGGGTTCACCCTGGGAACTGAGTTGGGCTCTGACTTAGTCAGGGAACTGACTCAGGCTGTGTTAGTCTGTGATGGAGGCATGGATGTGACCTCCACTGTGAGTCCCAGTAATCTGGGCAAGTACAGACAACAGCCTTTAATCAATGGACAAGAGGCTTTGGCATTTAGGGACACAGGGGCAAGTGTCACAATGGTGACACAAGACCTTGTGCTACCTGGGCAAGTTATACTTGGTGAAATGTACCAAGTGACCAATGCTAGCAATGTCAGAACAGACCATACTCTGGCAGTTGTTAACTTCTCCTGGGGAGGGGTAACTGGCCTTAAGAAGGTTGTGGTAAGTGCAAACCTACCAGTCGAATGCTTGCTTGGCAATGACTTAGAGACTTCTGCTTGGGCAGAAGTGGAGCTCAGGACCCATGCAGAAATGCTGGGGATCCCTGCAGATGTGTTTGCTGTGACCAGGTCACAAGCTAAACTGTCTAAAACTGAACAGGCCTTGGATTCTGGAAGAATGGACCAAGTGCCTTCCAAGAGGAGGAGTAGTAGGGTTAAGGCAGTGCCTTCCCCTTGGCTCAGGAGGAAGATCAGTCCCTTGAGGGGGATGATCTCAGCCCTGAAGAAGGAACTGTCCCAGAGGAACTTGAACCTGAACAGGTTGAGTTCTTGGGGACAGGGGGACCTTCTAGGGCAGATCTGAGCCAGGAGCAGCAGAGCTGCCCCTCCCTTGAACCCCTCAGACAGCAAGCTGCTGCTGAGGCTGCTGGGAAAGCTAGTGGTCCCCATACAGTGTATTGGGATGATGGACTCCTGTACTCAGAGAGTAGAGACCCCAAGCCTGGTGCTACCAGGAGGTTGGTAATACCTTTGAAGTTCAGGGGCTTCCTATTGACCCTAGCCCATGATATTCCCTTAGCAGGACACCTGGGCCAGAACAAGACTTGGGACAGAATTGTCCCTCACTTTCACTGGCCCCACATGTCTGAAGACAGTAAGGAGTTTTGTCGCTCCTGTGTAACCTGCCAAGCCAGTGGCAAAGCAGGTGGCACTACAAAGGCCCCCTGATACCACTACCTGTGGTGGGGGTGCCCTTTGAGAGGGTAGGGATTGACATTGTTGGTCCCATGGATCCCCAAACAGCCTCTGGGCACAGGTTTATCCTGGTGGTAGTGGATCATGCCACCAGGTACCCAGAAGCTATTCCCCTCAGGACCACTACAGCACCTGTGGTGGCAAGGGCCCTCCTGGGAATCTTCTCAAGAGTGGGCTTTCCTAAGGAGGTAGTATCAGACAGGGGTGCAAACTTCATGTCTGGCTACTTAAAAGCAATGTGGAAGGAGTGTGGAATTACTTATAAGTTCACCACACCCTATCACCCACAATGCAATGGTTTAGTTGAGAGATTCAACAAAACCTTGAAGGGCATGATTAAAGGGCTCCCAGAAAAGCTTAGGCGTAGATGGGGACATACTCTTGCCCTGCCTTTTATTCGCATATAGGGAGGTGCCTCAGAAGGGGGTTGGTTACAGCCCTTTTGAACTTCTGTTTGGCCACCCTGTGAGGGGTCCACTGTGCTTGGTGAAGGAAGGATGGGAGTTACCTCTCAAGCCCCCAAAGCAAGATATAGTGGACTATGTACTTGGTCTCCGCTCCAGGATGGCTGAGTACATGAAAAAGGCAACCAAAAACCTTGAGGCTAGCCAGGAACTGCAGAAGGCCTGGCATGACCAAAAGGCTGTTCTGACTGTTTACCAGCCAGGACAGAAGGTGTGGGTGTTGGAGCCAGTGGCCCCAGCAGCTCTCCAAGACAAATGGAGTGGACCCCACACTATTGTTGAGCAGAAGGGTGAGGTCACTTACTTAGTAGACCTGGGAACACCCAGGAGTCCCCAAAGGGTTCTCCATGTCAACAGACTTAAGCCATATGTGGACAGGGCAGACATGGGCTTGCTCATGGCTACTGATGAAGGGCAGGAGGAAGAGAGTGACCCACTCCCTGACCTGCTCTCACAGAACCCTGACGATGGGTCAGTTGATGGTGTAGCCTTGGCAGGCAGCCTCACTACCCAGCAACAAACTGATTGCAGGCAAGTCCTCAATCAGTTTAGACATATGTTTTCACTGACACCCAGTCAGACCACCTGGTGCACTCATGAAGTGGACACTGGGGACAGTCTGCCTATTAAAAACAAGATTTATAGGCAACCTGACCATGTCAGGGACTGTATCAGGACTGAAGTCCAGAAGATGTTGGAATTGGGAGTGATTGAGCCCTCAGATAGCCCTTGGGCTAGTCCAGTAGTCCTAGTACCTAAACCTCACACCAGTGGTGGGAAAAGAGAGATGAGGTTTTGTGTAGACTACAGAGGCCTCAATGCAGTCACTAGGACTGATGCCCATCCAATACCCAGGGCAGATGAGCTCATAGATACTTTGGCCTCTGCCAAATATCTCAGCACATTTGACCTAACAGCTGGCTACTGGCAGATCAGACTAGCTGATGCTGCAAAGCCCAAAACAGCATTTTCAACCCCTAGTGGGCATTATCAATTTGTGGTGATGCCCTTTGGTCTGAAAAATGCACCTGCCACTTTCCAGAGGTTGGTGAACACAGTTCTCACAGGACTGGAAGCCTATAGTGCAGCTTATCTAGATGATATTGCTGTCTTTAGCTCCACCTGGGAGGATCACCTGGTCCACCTCAGGAATGTTTTACAGGCCCTGCAAAAGGCAGGCCTGACTATCAAGGCCACTAAGTGCCAGATAGGGCAGAGTCAGGTTGTGTACCTGGGCCACCTTGTGGGTGGAGGCCAGGTTCAACCTTTGCAGAGCAAGATCCAGACCATCATGGACTGGACTGCTCCCACTATCCAGACTCAGGTGAGAGCCTTCTTAGGCCTGACTGGGTACTATAGGAGATTTGTCAAGGGGTATGGATCAATAGTGACACCCTTGAATGACTTAACTTCTAAGAAAATGCCCAAAAAGGTTCAGTGGACAGTTAGCTGTCAAAAGGCATTTGATGACCTCAAGCAGGCCATGTGCACCGCTCCAATTCTGCAGAGTCCTGATTACTCCAAGAAGTTCATTGTTCAAACTGATGCATCTGAGTTGGGGGTAGGGGCTGTACTGTCACAATTGAATGAAGAAGGTCAGGATCAGCCAGTAGCTTTTATTAGCAGAAGGCTGACCCCTAGAGAGAAACGTTGGTCAGCCATAGAGAGGGAGGCCTTTGCTGTGGTCTGGGCTCTGAAGAAGTTGAGGCCATACTTGTTTGGTACACACTTCCTGGTTCAGACAGACCATAAGCCCCTCTTATGGCTAAAACAAATGAAGGGTGAAAACCCCAAACTGCTTAGGTGGTCCATTTCCCTACAGGGGATGGACTTTACAGTGGAACATAGGCCTGGGAGTAACCATGCGAATGCAGATGGACTCTCTAGGTATTTCCACTTAGAACATGAAGACTTAACTGGGCAAGGTTAGTTTAATGTCCCTACGTTTGGGGGGGTTGTGTAGGAGAGTAGGATCTGCTTCACAGGGGTACCCCCACTTTTTGCTGATACTTCACTGGTTTTCGACATTAGTCTGGCTGGGGCCCTGCTATTCAGAACCCCAGCCTAGCTGTTTCCTCTTTAAAAGGGTCTCCATGTGCCTTAGGCACATCACTGATTGGGATCTGGAGTGCCCTTGTAAGTCCCTAGTATATGGTATACTATGTACCAAGGGCATAGGCACCTCAGAGGCCTGCCAGGGGCTGCAGCATGTATTATGCCACCCCTGGTAGGCCATCCAAACTGGTACCACAGGTCTGCTACTGCAGCCTGGGTAAGGTGGTGCATGCACCCCTTGCAGTGGTATAGGTTACCTATATCACTAAATGCATACACACATATAAACCTATAAGTCACTCCTAAGGCAGGCCTTATCAATCCTAAAGGCAGAGTGCATGGTTCCTATGTGAGAGGGTGCCCCTGCATGAGCAGGGCCCCTCTGCAGCGTTCGGAGACCATCTCTGATGCTGTTTGTAGTGCAGCCTGACCATATACTCTTAAACGCATTATATCCTCGCGGTAAAATGCTAACTATGGAATGGCTGCACCTAAACATGTCGTGTTTGGTGTCAAACATCTTGGAATACTACCCCCCGCCAATCCTGGCGGCGGGGGTAGCATTCCACCCTTCTAGAGGGAAAGGCATGTTAACTCTGACGAGTCCGGTAACTTCTTTCCAGAGCCTGGCATCACAAAATGGATGCTGCTGCCACAGACACGAGTCTGGCCTCCTGCTGCTGGACGAAACTCCGGCAGGGGAGGCCTGGACAATAGGTTTCCTGTCCCAGGGAGGTGTGACCACCTCCCCAGACAGGACAATGTGTATTGGGGCTGGGCGGGAGCACTTTCGGGTGCTTTGAAGTCCTGCACTGGGGGCACATTTGGTGTCCCTGTGCATACCCCAGTTCAAACCGGATCAGGGGCTTGCAGCCCCTGCTTTGGCGCGAACTGGACAAAGGGAAAGGGGTGTAGCCACCCCTCTGCCCTGACCCACCCATAGGTGGGGCCACAGAGTAGTCCATCCCCTATTTTTAGAATAAAGGTAGGAACCCAGTCCCTAGGACTTTAGATTATACCTGGACGAAACTCTGAAATAGAATCCTGGACCTTCGACGCTCTACTCACGATTAGAGGACTGAAGAATCTCCCTTGGGGTCAAGGAGTGACTCCCCTGCTTGGCAGGCACCAAAGAAGCATCTGTCCGGTTCGCATCACTGAAGCTCCCGTCGGACGCCGAAGTCATCGCATCACCAGAGGTGGATTCTCAGACTTCCCCGAGGCTACCCTGAGTCCCCAGCAAAGCTGAGGCCCGTGGCTATCGTGGGTAACGTGAGACCGTGACCCCTGGACACCGAGCACATTTGCAAGTGCACCATCTTCTGGGTCTCCCAAGAAGTCGTGCTTTGGGCTCCGAGTAGCCCTAGCCTCCAGCACCACCTGCACCGAAGATCACTGGCCCCCACTCCACGAGTGTCCTGTAAGCCAGCTCCACGTGCGGCGTCACGAGGCTCCTTCGCGGTCGCTAGCCCGTTGGCTAGTAGCCCTTCCCGAAGGCCAATCTTTTCTTTACTTTGCAGTCTGGTTGCTCCAGGCCTGCCCTCACTTACCCTTGCTGGGTGAGTTCCCCAGACCTTGCTGGTCTGCATCATCGACGATCTACATCTTACTCGAGACTTGCCGTTGCCAAGGCTTGTTGGGTCCAATCTGGTCGCTGACACCTCTGCACTCAACAGACATCGAGCAACAGCCCGAATCCTGCTCCTGGTCGCCGACAACGCCTCCTGGACCTCGTGGCTGAAGAGTCAAGACGACCGTCATCGAATCTGAAGCACTCAGCATCGGTGGGCATCGGTCCATCGCCTCCCTGGTCACTGGCTAGTGACCCAGACTCTGTCCCCTCTGCTTTCAGGTTCTTCAGAACTCCGATCCACTCTTGGATCCACCCGGACACTTTTCTCCTGGTCGCCAGCAGCACTTTGCAGCAGATCGCCATAAGAACCGACGACGAAACCCGACCCCGAAAGGCACCTATGCACCCGGCTTCCCTGGGTGAGGTAACACGAGTACTCCGGTGCTCCCGTGGGTAGAGACTCTTCAAAGTCCTAGATCTTAAAGGGTTTTGTCCTAGTCCTCTTCTAAGTGTCCCTTTCCTCTATTTTCCCGATCCCGACTTTCTCCATAGAAGTTAACGGCGTATCGCGGTTGTGTATTTACACTGCACGCGTCTCCCGTGGGTCCCCTGTGTCACTACCTTGGGTGGTTCCTTGTGGTCCAAGCACTTCTAGAGGCTCTAGGCCTAGTGTCTAGTTCAGTCGTGGTTCGCATACCACTTTATTGGTATATGGTTTGGTACGCCCCTAGGGCCCAAACGTGTATTTGTGCTATTACTGTGAATTAAGATCTTATAACCTATGTATTTCGAACTCTAGCCTCATAAAGAGACTAGAGGGGTGTGTTTAGTAATAAATACATATATTTTGAATATATACCTGGTGTGGTGCTCTTTCATTTGGTCACTCAAGAGATTATAGACTGGTAAAACAAGCTGCTTTACATTCCTTCAAGACTTAGCCTGAAGGCTGCTCTCCACAGCTACCACTAGGATAGCTTTCAATAAGGTTGTCTTTAACCTACCTACCATAAGAGTCGATTTGGACTGGTGCAAGGTGCCCACTATAATTAGTGGACAGCATATGCCAGGCCAACTTCTCACACCCACTGCTCCTGGGGGACCCTCTGAACTTTACAGGCCCTTTCCAGTGCAGTAATCCATTTGTGGATGTCATCCCCACTGTGGTAGGGAGGGACAATCTTGCTCAGGTTTCTATGGTCATAAGACCTTTCCCTATCCCTAGGGAAGTTGCTGCCACCATGGGACTCTAGTCCCAACTTTCTTCTTTGTCTATGAAGCTCTAGGGACTCCCTGTCTATAGCCAACTGCTCTTTTCTGATTCTCAACTGAGCTTCCTCATACTTTAGCAGTCTCTCTTTCCTTTCATGAGGATTCCCTCCTATGAGAGGAAACAGAGGTCCCTACTGAGGTGTCAGAATGGTTAGATTCTTCAGAAGGAGATCTTGACTTTCTAGGCACACTCACAACTCTTCCTGGTGGGACAAAGGGGAGGCCATTCTGGTCCTCCTCCTCATCTGCAGGAGGAGCTGGATTTTCCAGGGCAAGATCATTGTCATCTTCCTGGCCAGTTTCAGAGGTCAGGTCCTGGGTTTCTTCACCCCTGGTCCCTTCCTCATCTGCTGCCCCACCCTCTCTGCCTACCCCTTCAGACCCTGTGGGTCTTCTGAGATCATCCAACAGAAGCACCTCTATGAGGCGTTGGGTGTTGGCACTTTTGCCTGTCTTCAGCTTCCTAGTACTGCACAATGCTCTCAATTCCAAGAATGGGAGGTTGTCATACTTGGATGGTAGAAGCCAATTGGCTTCTGGCAGGGACCCACTGGTTCCTGGCCTTGAAGACATCACTAGTGAGGTGTGGTGTATGCACTACCTACCCTAGTGTGGCCTACTAAACTCTCTTGAGTTGTAGAAAGGGTGTGCTAAGCCCTTGACACACAACCCTAAGTTCAGTAGAACTTACTGTATTTCTAAGCTTGAATTTATATGTACCTCAGGTACCTTTAGTGGTTTTCAGTTAGTCACACACTTGTGATTATCTGGTAAAACAAAGGCAAGCTTGAATCCAACCGCTGCACACCAATGTGAGAAGTTGGCCTGGCATATGCTGTCCACTAGTTCTAGTGGGCACCTTGCACCAGTCCAAACGACCTTTATTGATGATAGGTTTAAAGACAACCTTTATTGAAAGCTATCCTAGTGGTAGCTATGGAGAGCAGCCTTCAGGCTAAGTCTTGAAGGAGTGTTAAGCTGTTTGTTTTACCAGTCTATAATCTCATGAATGACCAAATGAAAGGAGAACCACACCAGGTATATATATATAAAATATATGTATTTATTACTAAACACTACCCAATAGTCTCTTTATGAGGCTAGAGGTCAAAGTACACAAGTTACAAGTCAAATAGCACAGTAAATTAGCACAATATACGATTAGCCCTAGGGGCGTACCAAACCATATATTAAGAAAGTGGTATAAGAACCACGACTTAAGTAGACACAAGGCCTAGAGCCTGTAGAATCGCTGGGGCCCCAAGGAACCACCCAAGGTAGTGACGCAGGGGACCCACGGGGGCCGTGTGCAGTGTGTGAACACAGCCGCGAGCTCCGTTAAAGTATGGGAAAGTCGCGGTTAGAGTTTTAAAGATTAAGGACACTTAGAAATGGACTAGGACCAAACCCTCTTGGACTTAGACAGTTCTAGGGTCAACACCCACGGGAGCACCGGAGTACTCGAGTGACCTCACCCAGGGAAGCCGGGTGCATAGGTGTCAAATGGTGTCGGGTCGCGTCGTCGATTTCAATGGCAGCCTGCAAAGAAGTGCTGCTGCCGGGAAGATGCGAAGTGTCCGAAGAGATCCAAGCCTGGATCAGAGATGAGAAGAACCTGAAAGCAGAGGGGACAGAGTCTGGGTCACTTGCCAGTGACCAGGGGCACGATAGTCGAATGCCCACTGATGTCGGGTGTTTCAGGTGAAAGAGGTGAAGCTTGACTCTTCAGCCACGAGGCCCAGGAGGCGTCGATGACAACCAGGAGCTGGATTCGAGCTGTTCCACGAAGGATGTCGAGTGCTGCAGCATTGGGGTCCGGATTTACCACAACAAGCCTTGGCAACAGCAACCCACGCAGAAAGGAGAAAGATGCTTCTGTTCAAACCAGCAAGGTCTGAGGGACTCACCACGCGGTGGGGAGTCAGGGCACGTCTGGAGAAACCATGGAAGCCCATGGAAAATCAGAGTTACCTTCACAGGGACCCACCAGTCGACGGACCAGGGATCGCGACGGAGCCCCAAGCGGAAATGCAGGAAGCGGGCCCACGGAACACTCGTGGAGTGTAGGCTCACAATCTTCGGTGCAGATGGTGCTCGGGGCCTGGGCTACAAGTAAGACAAAGCAGGACTTCAAGAGACGTCGAGAAGTCGATGCACTAGCAAATGTGCACGGTGTCCAGGAGTTCCGGTTCCACGTCACTCGTGAGGGCTGCGAGTCTCAGCTTTGCTGGGGACTCGGGTCAGCCTCTGAGAAGTCGGGAAATTCTCTTCCTGGGCTGCAATTACTTCGGAGTCCGGTGGGAGCTTTGGAGATGCAGACTGGCAAATGCTTTGTTGGTGCCTGCCAAGCAGGGGAGTCACTCCTTGACCCCAAGGGAGATTTCTTCAGTCCTCTAGTCTTGAGTAGAGCGTCAAAGTTCCAGGATTCAGTTGCAGAGTATCGTCAAGGGATATCTAAAGTCCTGTTGCCAGGGGATCCTATCTTATACCCAAGGAAGGGGTTGGACTAACTCTGGGGACCCACCTATGGGAGGGTTTCGAAAGAGGGGTGGCTACACCCATTTCCTTTGTCCAGTTTCGCGCCAGAGCAGGGGCTGACAGCCCCTGCAACCGGTTTGAACTGGGGTATGCACGAGGACACCAAATGTGCCCCCAGTGCAGGACTTCAAAGCACTCTTGGAGTGCACCCACCCAGCCCCAATCCACTAAGGCCTGTCTGGGAGGTGGTAACACCTCCCTGTGACAGGAAAACTATTGTCCAGGCCTCCCCTGCCGGAGTTTCGGTCAGCAGCAGGAGGTCAGACTCGTGTCTGTGGCTGCAGCAACCATTTTGTGATGCCAGGGCTCTGTTTAGTTGGTACCGGGTATACCGGTGCTGTCATGTCTCTCCCTCTAGAAGGGTGGGATCATACTCCCACACCAGTTACTGGTGTGGGGGTATGATTCCAAGGTGTTTGACACCAAACACGACATGTTTCCGTGCAGCCATCCCAAAGTTAGCATTTACCCCGAGGATATAATGCACTTAAGAGTATATGGTTAGGCTGCACCACAGACAACCCCGGAGAGGAGATTCCGAAGGTTGCAGAGGGGCTCTGCTCATGCATGGGCACCCTCTCACATAAAACCAAGCACCCTGCCTTCAGGATTGATAAGGCCTGCCATAGGGGTGACTGATAGGTTTGTATGTGCAGTGATAGGGTGAGATATAGTGAACCTATCTCTCAGTAAGGGGTGCATGCACTACCTTACTCAGGCTGCTGTAGCAGTCCTGTGGTGTCATTTTGGAAGGCTGCCCAGGGGTGGCATAATACATGCTTCAGCCCCTGGTAGGCCTCTGGGGTACCTATGCCCTGGGTACATAGTATACCATATACTAGGGACTTATAAGGGTACCCCAGAATCCAATCTGAAGTGTACCTAAGGCACCTGGAATCAATTTAGAGAGGAAGCAGCTAGGCTGGGGTCCTGGATAGCAGGGCCCCAGCCAGACTAAAGTCGAAAAACAGTGAAACATCATCAAAAAGTGGGGGTAACCATAAGAGGCAGATCCTACTCTCCTACAGGTGTAGCCACCCCTCTGTCCTGCCCCTCCCCTAGGAGGGTCCCCAGAGTCAGTCCAACCCCTTCCCTTGGTATAAAGTGGGAAACCTGATTACAGGACTTTGGATTTTACCTGGACTAAACTCTGCAACAGAAACCAAGTACTTCAATGGTCTACACTTCTCTGGACGGCTGACGAATCTCTCTTGGAGTAAAGGAGTTACTCCCCTGCAGCAGCAGGCTCCTAGAGGCATCTAACCGGTTTGCATCTCCCGAGCTCCTGAGGACTCCGAAGATTTCTGCAACACAGGAGGTGGGTTACCGAGCGTCCCTGAGGTCGATCTACTTTCTCAGCAATCCTGAGGCCAGTATCCCTCGTGGGGATAGTGCAACCCGAACCCCGTGTTCTTTTGCAGCAGCATATGCTTTTTGGCGGTCCCTGATGCTGTGCTTTGGATTACATATAGTCCCGACCCCGAGCAGTATTTCCACCAAAGATCTCCGGCCTCCACTCCACGAGTGCTCTGTGGGCTGGTGCTTTGTGAATTCGCTTGAGGTCCCCTCGCGATCCCTGGTCCGTTGGTGTGTGGGTCCTGGCGAGGGTCACTTTGATTTTCCTTGGGCTTGCCTAGTTGCTCCAGACGTGCCCTGATTCCCCATAGCTTGGAGAGTCCCCTGGACCTTGCTGGTCCACACCGTAACCTGTTTCCTCTGCCCGCATGGGTTGCCTTTGCCAAGGCTTGTTGGTGTTCCATCCGGACACTGACCCCTCAGCACTCGACATCCTTCGTGGGACAGCTCACCTCCGGACTTTGGTCATCGTCGACATCTCCTGGTCCTCGTGGCTGCAGAGTCAAGCATACTATCTTCACACCTGAAGCACCCGACATCGGTGGGCATTCGTCTATCGAGCCCCTGGTCACCCTGAAGTGACCCAGACTCTGTCCCCTCTGCTTTCAGGTTCTTCTCACCTTGGATCCAGGCTTGGATTCCACCGAACACTTTTCATCTTCCCGGCAGCAGCAATTCTTCGCATCACGCCATTGAAAACGATGAGGGATTCCGACACCACTTGACCCCCATGCACCCGGCTCCTCTGGGATAGGTAACACGGGTACCTCGGTACTCACAAGGGTGCTGGCCTTAGAACCTTCTATGTTCCAAAGGGTTTGCTTGAAGTCCTCTCCGAAGTGTCCTTAAACTGTAATTTTTCAACCGCGACTCTCCCATAGAGTTGTACGGAGCACGCGTCTGTGTTCCCACACTGCACCCATCCTCAGTGGGCTCCCTGTGCCACTACTTTGGGTGGTTCCTTGTGGTCCCAGCGATTCTACGTGCTCTAGGCACTGTGTCTAGTGAAGTCGTTGTTGTTATACCATTTTTTTAGTATATGGTTCGGTCTCCCCCTGGAGCCCGCTGTGTATTGTGCTATTTACTGCCACTCTATTGATTAAGTATTGTGTGCTTTATGTTCTAATCTCGCATAGAGATTAGTAGAGTGTTTAGTAATAAATACATATTTTTTATACAACACTTGTGTGGTTCTCCTTTCATTTGATCACTCGGGAGGTTCTGTTCTGGTAAAACAAGCTGCTTTACATTCCTTCAAGACTTAGCCTGAAGGCTGCTCTCCATAGCTACCACTAGGATAGCTTTCTATAAAGGTTATCTTTGACTTAATCACCATAAGGGTCGTTTGGACTGGTGCAAGGTGCCCACTTTAATTTGTGGACAGCATATACCAGGCCAACTTCTCACACTGAGGTGGATCTGAGTGAAGCTGTGGTGGCGCTCAGTGATGATGTGGTGGCGCTGAGTGATGCTGAGGTGGGGCTGAGTGATGCTGAGGTGGGGCTGAGTGATGCTGAGGTGGGGCTGAGTGATGCTGAGCTGGCGCTGAGTGATGCTGAGGTTGCGCTGAGTGATGCTGAGGTGGGGCTGAGTGATGCTGAGCTGGCGCTGAGTGATGCTGAGGTTGCGCTGAGTGATGCTGAGGTGGCGCTGAGTGATGCTGTGGTGACGCTGTGGTCATGCTGAGTGATGCTGAGGTGGCGCTGAGTGATGCTGTGGTGACGCTGAGTGATGCTGAGGTGGCGCTGAGTGATGCTGTTGTGGCGCTGAGTGATGCTGAGGCAGCGTTGAGGTGGCGCTGAGTGATGCTGAGGTGGTGCAGAGTGATGATGTGGTGGGACTGAGTGATGCTGAGGTTGCGCTGAGTGATGCTGTGGTGGCACTGAGTGATGCTCAGGTGAAGCTGAGTGATGCTCAGGTGGCGCTGATGTGCCACTGAGTGATGCTGTGGTGTCGGTGAGTGATGCTGTGGTGACGCTGAGTGATGCTGTGGTGGCACTGAGTGAAGCTGAGGTAGCATTGAGGTGGCGCTGAGTGATGCTGAGGTGGCGCTGAGTGATGCTGAGGTGGCGCTGAGTGATGCTGAGGTGGCGCTGAGTGATGCTGAGGTGGCGCTGAGTGATGCTGAGGTGGCGCTGAGTGATGCTGAGGTGGCGCTGAGTGATGCTGAGGTGGATCTGAGTGAAGCTGTTGTGGCGCTGAGTGATGCTGTGGTGGCGCTGAGGTGGCGCTGAGTGATGCTGAGGTGGCGCTGAGTGATGCTGAGGTGGCGCTGAGTGATGCTGAGGTGGCGCTGAGTGATGCTGTGGTGGCGCTGAGTGATGCTGTGGTGGCGCTGAGTGATGCTGTGGTGGCGCTGAGTGATGCTGTAATGGCGCTGAGTGATGCTGTAATGGCGCTGAGTAATGCTGAGGTGGCGCTGAGTGATGCTGTGGTGATGCTGAGTGATGCTGAGGTGTCACTGAGTGATGCTGTGGTGGAGCTGAGTGATGCTGTTGTAGCACTGAGTGATGCTGAGGTGGCATTGAGGGGGCGCTGAGTGATGCTGATGTGGCACTGCACGATGATGTGGTGGTGCTGAGCGATGCCGAGGTGGTGCTGAGGTGCGCTGTGGTGGTGCTGAGTGATGCTGTTGTGACGCTGAGTGATACTGTGGTGAGGCTGAGTGATGCTGTATTGGCGCTGAGTGATGCTGAGGTGTCACTGAGTGATGCTGACGTGGCACTGAGTGATGCTGTTGCAGCGCTGAGTTATGCTGTGGTGGCGTTGAGTGATGCTGTGGTGGCGCTGAGTGATGCTGAGGTGACGTTGAGGTGGCACAGAGTGATGCTGAGGTGGCGCTGAGTGATGCTGAGGTGGCGCTGAGGAGTCGCGGAGTGATGCTGTAGAGTCGCTGAGTGATGCTGTGGTGACGATGACTGATGCTATGGTGGCGCTGAGTGATGCTGTGGTAGCACTGAGGTGGCGCTGAGCGATGCTGAGGTGGCGCTGAGCGATGCTGAGGTGGTGCTGAGTGATGCTGAGGTGGCGCTGAGTGATGCGGTTGTGGTGCTGAGTGATGCGGTCGTGGCGCTGAGTGATGCGGTCGTGGCGCTGAGTGATGCGGTCGTGGCGCTGAGTGATGCTGAGGTGGCGCTGAGTGATGCTGAGGTGGCGCTGAGTGATGCTGAGGTGGCACTGAGTGATGCTGAGGTGGCACTGAGGGGGTGCTGAGTGATGCTGATGTGGCACTGCACAATGCTGTGGTGGTGCTGAGCGATGCCGAGGTGGTACTGAGGTGCGCTGTGGTGGTGCTGAGTGATGCTGTTGTGACGCTGAGTGATGCTGTGGTGATGCTGTGTTGGCGCTGAGTGATGCTGAGGTGTCACTGAGTGATGCTGACGTGGCACTGAGTGATGCTGTTGTATCGCTGAGTGATGCTGTTGTATCGCTGAGTTATGCTGTGGTGGCGCTGAGTGATGCTGTTGTGGTGCTGAGTGATGCTGTGGTAGCGCTGAGTGATGCTGTGGTAGCGCTGAGTGATGCTGAGGTGGCGCAGAGTGATGCTGAGGTGGCGTTGATTGATGCTGAGGTGGCGTTGAGTGATGCTGAGGTGGCTTTTGAGTGATGCTCAGATGGAGCTGAGTGATGCTCAGGTGGAGCTGAGTGATGCTCAGGTGGCGCTGAGGAGTAGCGGAGTGATGCTGTGGAGTCGCTGAGTGATGCTGTGGTAGCACTGAGGTGGTGATGAGTGATGCTGTGGTGGCACTGAGTCATGCTGAGGTGGCGCTGAGTCATGCTGAGGTGGTGCTGAGTCATGCTGAGGTGGCGCTGAGTGATGCTGAGGTGGCGCTGAGTGATGCTGAGGTGGCGCTGAGTGATGCTGTGGTGGCTCTGAGTGATGCTGAGGTGGCGCTGAGTGATGCCGAGCCGGCGCTGAGTGATGCTGAGGTGGTGCTGAGTGATGCTGAAGTAGCGCTGAGTGATGCTGTGGTGGCGCTGAATAATGCTGTGGTGGCGCTAAGTGATGCTGTGGTGGCACTGAGTGATGCTGAGGAAGCACTGAGGTGGTCATGAGTGATGCTGAGGTGGCGCTGAGTGATGCTGAGGTGGTGCTGAGTGATGCTGTTGTGACGCTGAGTGATGCTGAGGTGGCACTGAGTGATGCTGAGGTGGTGCTGAGTGATGCTGAGGTGGCGCTGAGTGATGCTGTGGTGGCGCTGAGTGATGCTGTGGTGGCGCTGAGTGATGCTGTGGTGGCGCTGAGTGATGCTGTGGTGGCGCTGAGTGATGCTGTGGTGGCGCTGAGTGATGCTGTGGTGGCGCTGAGCGATGCTGTGGTGGCGCTGAGCGATGCTGTGGTGGCGCTGAGCGATGCTGTGGTGATGCTGAGTGATGCTGTGGTAGCACTGAGTGATGCTGAGGTGGCGTTGAGGTGGCGCAGAGTGATGCTGTGGTGGCGCTGAGCGATGCTGTGGTGGCGCTGAGCGATGCTGTGGTGGCGCTGAGCGATGCTGTGGTGGCGCTGAGTGATGCTGTGGTGGCGCTGAGTGATGCTGTGGTGGCGCTGAGTGATGCTGTGGTGGCGCTGAGTGATGCTGTGGTGGCGCTGAGTGATGCTGTGGTGGCGCTGAGTGATGCTGTGGTAGCGCTGAGTGATGCTGAGGTGGCGTTGAGTGATGCTGAGGTGGCGTTGAGTGATGCTGAGGTGGCGTTGAGTGATGCTCAGGTGAAGCTGAGTGATGCTCAGGTGGCGCTGAGGAGTCGCGGAGTGATGCTGTTGTGACACTGAGTGATGCTGTGGTAGCACTGAGGTGGTGCTGAGTGATGCTGAGGTGGCGCTGAGTGATGCTGAGGTGGCGCTGAGTGATGTTGAGGTGGCACTGAGTGATGCGGTGGTGGTGCTGAGTGATGCTGTGGTGGCACTGAGTGATGCTGTGGTGTCACTGAGTGATGATGTGGTGACGCTGAGTGATGATGTGGTGGCGCTGAGTGATGCTATGGTGGCACTGAGTGATGCTGTGGTGGCGCTGAGTGATGCTGTGGTGGCGCTGAGTGATGCTGTGGTGGCGCTGAGTGATGCTGTGGTGGCGCTGAGTGATGCTGTGGTGGGGCTGAGTGATGCCAAGGTGGCACTGAGTGATGCTGTGGTGGCGCTGAGTAATGCTGTGGTGGCGCTGAGTGATGCTGTGGTGACGCTGAGTGATGCTGTGGTGACGCTGAGTGATGCTGTGGTGACGCTGAGTGATGCTGTTGTGACGCTGAGTGATGCTGTGGTGACGCTGAGTGATGCTGTGGTGGCGCTGAGTGATGCTGTGGTGGCGCTGAGTGATGCTGAGGTGGCGCTGAGTGATGCTGAGGTGGCGCTGAGTGATGCTGAGGTGGCGCTGAGTGATGCTGATGTGGCGCTGAGTGATGCTGATGTGGCGCTGAGTGATGCTGATGTTGCGCTGAGTGATGCTGATGTTGCGCTGAGTGATGCTGAGGTGGCGTTGAGGTGGCGCTGAGTGATGCTGAGGTGGCGCTGAGTGATGCTGTGGTGGCACTGAGTGATGCTGAGGTGGCGCTGAGGTGGCGCTGAGTGATACTGTTGTGACGCTGAGTGAAGCTGTGGTGGTGCTGCGTGATGCTCAGGTGAAGCTGAGTGATGCTCAGGTGGCGCTGATGTGCCGCTGAGTGATGCTCTGTGACGGTGAGTGATGCTGTGGTGACGCTGAGTGATGCTGATGTGGCGCTGAGTGATGCTGATGTGGCGCTGAGTGATGCTGAGGTGGCGCTCAGTGATGCTGTGGTGGCGCTGAGTGATGGTGAGGTGGATCTGAGTGAAGCTGTCGTGGCGCTGAGTGATGATGTGGTGGCGCTGAGTGATGCTGAGGTGGTGCTGAGGTGGGGCTGAGTGATGCTGTGGTGGCACTGAGTGATGCTGTGTGTGAGAAGTTGGCCTGGTATATGCTGTCCACTAATTAAAGTGGGTACCTTGCACCAGTCCAAACGACCCTTATTGATGATTAGGTCAAACATAACCTTTTTGAAAGCTATCCTAGTGGTAGCTATGGAGAGCAGCCTTCAGGCTTAATCTTGAAGGAATGTAAAGCAGCTTGTTTTACCAGAACAGAACCTCCTGAGTGACCAAATGAAAGGAGAACCACACAAGTGTTATATAAAAAATATCTATTTATTACTAAACACTCTCTACTAATCTCTATGCGAGATTAGAACATAAAGCACACAATACTTAATCAATAGAACGACAGTAAATAGTACAATACACAGCGGGCTCCAGGGGGAGACCGAGCCATATACTAAGAAAGTGGTATAACAACCACGACTTCAATAGACACAGTGCCTAGAGCATGTAGAATCGCTGGGACCCCAAGGAACCACCCAAAGGAATGACACAGGGAGCCCACGGAGGACGGGTGCAGTGTGGGAACACAGACGCGAGCTCCGTACAACTCGATGGGAAAGTCGCAGTTGGAAAATTACAGTTTAAGGACACTTCGGAGAGGACTTCAAGCAGACCCTTTGGAACATAGAAGGTTCTAAGGCCAGCACCCTTGTGAGTACCGAGGTACCCGTGTTACCTATCCCAGAGGAGCCGGGTGCATAGGGGTCAAGTGGTATCGGAAACCCTCGTCATTTTCAATGGCGTGATGCGAAGAAGTACTGCTGCCGGGAAGATGAAAAGTGTCCGGTGGAATCCAAGCCTGGATCTGAGGTGAGAAGAACATGAAAGCAGAGGGGACAGAGTCTGGGTCACTTCAGGGAGACCAGGGGCTCGATAGACGAATGCCCACCGATGTCGGGTGCTTCAGGTGTGAAGATATGATGCTTTACCTCGGCATCCACGGGGACCAGGAGACGTCGATGATGACCAAAGTCCGGAGGTGAGCTGTCCCACAAAGGATGTCGAGTGCTGAGGAGTCAGTGTCCGGATTGAACATCAGCAAGCCTTGGCAAAGGCAACCCACGCGGGCAGAGGAAACAAGTTACGGTATAGACCAGCAAGGTCCAGGAGACTCTCCAAGCTATGGGGAGTCAGGGCACGTCTGGAGCAACCAGGGAAGCCCAAGGTAAGTCAAAGTGACCCTCGCCAGGACCCACAGGCCAACGGACCAGGGATCGCGAAGGGACCTCGAGCTGAATCGCAAAGCACCAGCCCACAGAGCACTCGTGGAGTGGAGGCCGGAGATCTTTGGTGGAAATGCTGCTCCGGGTCGGGACTACACGGAGTCCAAATCACAGCCTCAGGGATTGCCAAAAAGCATATGCTGCTGCAAAAGTACACGGTGCACAGGGGTTCGGGTTGCACGGTCCCCACAAGGGATACTGGCCTCAGGATTGCTGAGAGAGTAGATCGACCTCAGGGACACTCGGGAACCCACCTCCTGTGTTGCAGAAATCTTCGGAGTCCTCAGGAGCTCGGGAGATGCAAACCGGTCAGATGTGTTTAGGTGCCTGCTGCTGCAGGGGAGTAATTCCTTTACTACAAGGGAGATTCTTCTGTCGTCCAGCGAAGTGTAGACCGTCGAAGTACTTGGTTTCTGCTTGCAGAGTTTAGTCCAGGTAAAATCTAAAGTCCTGTAGTCAGGTTTCCTACTTTATACCCAAGGAAGGGGTTGGACTAACTCAGGGGACCCACCTAGGGGAGGGTCAGGACAGAGGGGTGGCTACACCCATGTCCTTTGTCCAGTTTCGCGCCAGAGTAGGAGCAAATGGCTCCTGCAACCGGTTTGAGCTGGAGTATGCACGGGGACACCAAATGTGCCCCCAGTGCAGACTTTCTGGCACTCTAAGAGTGCACCCACCCAGCCCCAATACACTAAAGCCTGTCTGGGAGGTGGTCACACCTCCCTGTGACAGGAAATCTATTGTCAGGCCTTCCTCTGCTCGAGCTTGGCTCAGCAGCAGGAGGGCAGACTCGTGTCTGTGGCTGGCAGCATCCATTTTGTGCTGCCCAGGTCGAGAAAGCTGGTACCGGGTAGACCAGTGACCCATAGAAGTGGTTCTACAAGGGAGGAATCATACCTCCCACACCAGTTACTGGTGTGGAGGTATGATTCCAAGGTGTTTGACACCAAACACAACATGTTTCTAAGCAGCCGTTTTAAAGTTAGCATTTACCGCGAGGTTATAATGCACTTAAGTATATATGGTTGGCTGCATCACAGACAACCCCGGAGAACAGATTCCAAAGGCTGCAGAGGGGCTCTGCTCATGCAGGGGCACCCTCTCACACAAAACCCAGCACCCTGCCTTCAGGATTGATAAGGCCTGCCATAGGGGTGACTGATAGGTTTCTATGTGAAGTGATTTAGAATAGATAACCTATATCTAAGTAAGGGGTGCATGCACCTCCTTACACAGGTTGCAGTAGCAGACCTGTGGTGTTATTTTGAATGGCCTCTCAGGGGTGGCATAATACATGCTTCAGGCCCTGGGAGGCCTCTGGGGTACCTATGCCCTGGGTACATGGTGTACCATATACTAGGGACTGATAAGGGTACCCCAGAATCCAATCTGGAGTGTACTTAAAGTACATGCACAACCAATTTAGGGAGAAAGCAGATAGACTGGGGTCCTGGATAGCAGGATCCCAGTCAGACTAGTCAAAAACCAGCAAAACACCAGGAAAAAAGTGGGGGTAACCATGCAGTCAGATTCCACCTTCCTACATAACCCTCCCTCCCCCCCCCCAAACGAAAGGAGATCAGGTTAACCTTGTCCAGTTGAGACTTTATTGACTAAGTGGCCATATAAGGAAGATCCTGCACTAGCATGGATACCCCTGTCTTATGGTCCACTAAGGAGTCTCTACCCCTAAGGGTATTGGTTTTTCTCCAAAATTTGGGAGTACTACCTGTAGGGTGTTTTTGCAAGGAAAAAGGCTGGTGGGGTGCCTGAGTGGAGAAGTGAGGCCCTAAATAAGTTGGTCTCAGCTTCCTCAGAGCACTGGTTACCATGGAGGCCTTTCTTTCCATGACTGAGTTATATCTGGCCATAGGGGTCAACCTCTGGCTGCCTATAGCTGGGGGTTGAGTCCCTTTGGTTGGAACACTGGAGGGACAGGGTAGGTTTGGAACCATCTGGTCCCAGGTTTGCCTTTGCCCAACAGAGTCCATCTGGGGAGGTCACTACCCAAGGGTAAGAGGGATCCCTCAGTGTGTTGAGGAATTTTCACCTGGCTAGGGCTACTAGCCTGGGTGTCCCTAATCTGTTGATGAGGGGGTTCCTCTGGACAGTGGGCCCTTAGGGGTCCACTGACCTCCCTGACCTCTGCAGCCTAAGGCTGATTGAGGTAGGGTAGAGAGGGGCAGGATACCTGCTCCAGACTGGGTACCACCTTGGAAGGGTCCCTTGCCATCAGGGGTGTGGCCAGGACAGGCCTGACCACCTCTGAGGCAGTCCCTCCACAAGGGGTAGGATCAGTTCCCTGAGGAAGCTGACCCTTACCTATAGCCTGGGGGGAAGAAGATTTCTCTTCAATCCCTTTGCTCTCTGGTGGAGTTAAGTGGGCCATTCTTTCAGGCTCCACTACTCCAAAATGTCCCTGGGGTTGGACTGAGGCCCTAAGTGTCCCACCAACTTTCTCAGGGAGGCCTAACATTCTTAAATGGGCCTGGTATTCAACTTCAGCCCAGGCTGAAATTTGGAGATCATTACCCAACAGGCAATCTACAGGCAAGTTTGGGGATACTGCCACTCTCTTTGGGCCAGTGACCCCTCCCCAGCTGAGATTGACTATAGCCATGTGATGATCTGTCCTGATACCATCAATGTTGGTCACCTGGTACTTAAACTCAGGTAAAAGCTGCTGAGGGGGTACTAGGCTCCCTGTCACCATGGTGACACTAGCCCCTGTGTCCCTAAAGGCCACAGCTTTCTGACCATTTATTAGTGGCTCCTGTCTGTACGTGCCCAAGGAATTGGGACTGACAGTAAAGGTGGCAAATCCCATGCCACCATCACAGACTAAGGAGGCCTGTGAGGAGGACCTTGATAAGCTGTGGTCCACCTCAGTTCCCCATACCAACCCACCTAACTTTTTGGGTGCACTAGTACCACCTGGGAGATTACTACTGGTAGTACCAGGAGAAATGGTAGTAGTGCTTGGAAGAAAATTTTCCTTATTGCTGACCTTTGGACAATTGGGATCATTTTTCCAGTGGCCTGGCTTTTTACAGACAAAGCAATAAAGTTTCTTTTCAGGGGAGAAAGGAGTTTGGGACCCACCCCCAGAAGAGGACTTTTGGGGCCCTGTAGTGGACTTGTCTTTTGACTTATCCCCACCTTTCTCTTGGGTCTTGGAAGAATCTTTCTTCTGGTCACCACCCTGGCTCTATTGCTTCACCCTGGTTCTGACCCATTTATCTTCCTTCTTTCCCAGTTCTTGGGGAGAAGTCAGATCTGAGTCCACCAGGTACTGGTGCAGAAGCTGGTTTTGACAATTATTAAGGATCTGCTCCCTCATAATCAAATTGTACTATCCTAAATAGTCATGCACTTTGCTGCCATGTATCCAACCTTCCAGAGCCTTAGTAGCACAATCTACAAAGTCAACCCAGTCCTGAGTCTGTGCTTTCTGGGTGTCTCTGAACTTAATCCTGTATTGCTCAGTAATTAAGCCAAACCCATCAATGAGAGCACTCTTCAAGACTGTGTAATTGTCAGCATCCTCTTCTCTAACAGTGAGGAGCTTGTCTCTTCCTTTATCTGAAAAGGAGAGCCACAAGATAGCTGCCCACTGCTCCTGAGGGACCCTCTGTACTTTACAGGCCCTCTCTAGTGCAGTTATCCATTTGTGGATGTCATCCCCACTCTGATAGGGAGGGACTATCTTGTTCAGGTTCCTATGATCATGAGAATACTCTCTAGTTCTAGGGACACTGTTGCTGCCACCATGGGACTCTAGTCCCAATCTTCTGGTTGCTCTCTGGAGCTCTAAGGATTCCCTGTCTATGGCCAATTGCTCTCTCTTGAGCCTGAGCATGATTCTCTCAATCTCTAAAAATTGGCAATGTTTGTCATAAGAGGATTCCCTCTTATTAGACACAGAGGTCCTTGCAGAAGTACCTGACTGATTAGACTCCACTGAGGGAGTTCTGGATCTTCTAGGCAAACTCTGTACTCTTCCTGTTGGAGTAAAGAGAGGTCCACTGGGGCCTTCTCCCCCACCTGAAGGCAGAGTTGGATTTTCCAGGTTAAGATCATCTTGATCCTCCTGGCCAGGGTTTGAGTCCAGATCAAAGAAGTGTTCACTTCCTGCTCTTTCCTCATCTCCTGTCCCACCCACTCTTTCTACTTCATCAGACCCTGGGGTCTTTCTGAGGTCATCCAAGAGCAACATCTCTATTAGACGTTGGGTGCTTGCACTTCTCCCTGTCCTCAGCTTCCTAGATGTACACATATTTCTCAATTCCTGGAATGAGAGATGGTCATACCTAGTTGGCAGAGAGCCACTGGCTTCTCCTCTAGAAGACATACTAGTGTTATATGGTGTAGGCACCTACCTAACCTAGTGGAGACTAAACTCTCTTGAGTTGGAGAAAGGGTGTGCTAGACCCTTGACTTACCCAACTCCAAGTTCAGTAGAACTTACTTTATTCTAATCTTGATGTATTATATGTACCTAATACTTTTAGTGGTTTTCAGTTAATCACTCAATGAGATTTATCTGGTAAAACAATAGCAAGCTTGAATCCCAACCGCTGCATACCAATGTGAGAAGTTGGCCTGGAATCACTGACAAAATATCGAAGGTCAGAATATCGACCTACAGAAATATCGACGCAAGAATATCGAAGTCAAGAATATCGACATCCTATCTACATTATGTTAAGTACAAAAATATCGAGAAAAAAATATCGATGTCAAAAATATCGTTGTTAAAAATATCGTTTTTTATTTAAGTTAAAAAAATAATGTAAAATAAAGTAAATACATATAATTAAAATAAACAGTTAAAAATATTTTAAAATGTTTAAAAATTATAAGTAATATATATGTAATGTAAAAATAAATTAAACATATACATATAATATATAATATATATACTTACTAATAATTTTTAATAAATATTTTAATAACTTATAATTTAAAAAAAAAATCATATAAATTATAAATACATCTATACACATAAAACAATAATATAAATGAAAATTAAATAAATATATATAACAAATTAAAAAAATTAAAATTATTTTTAATCTTCTTAAAATTAATTATATACTACATTAACTGAAATAATACAAAAAATATTAGGGGCCGATTACGATGGCGGGCGGATCGCCCCCGGCGGGCTGGCGGTGGTCACCGGCGGGGGCGATCCGCCCGCCATCCAGACCGCAAAGACCCCCCGCCGAGATGGCTGGGGGGTCCGCGGCGGACGGAAAGACCGTCCGCCGCTTTTCCGCCGGTCAACTCGTCGACCAGCGGAAAACGTGTTGAATATGGAGGCAGTGTCTGGAAGACACCGCCATCCATATTGCGATGCAGGGTGAGAGCAGCCTTTCCATGGCTGCATTGCCGCCATGGAAAGGCTGGCGGTTCCTGCTGTTGGGGGCCCGTAGCGGGTCCCCATATAGTTGGGGGGGTGGTGGGTGCACATGGCCCCTGCATTTGCATGTACAATATGGCAGGCACCGCGCGGTGCCTGTCACGTTGTGCATGTAAAGGCACGACATGTCTATTTTACAGTGCGGCGGGTGCTGCTTGCAGCACCGCCGCCGCAATGTAAAATATACGGGATCCGCCCGCCAGTGTGGCGGGCGCATCCTAATTCGTATGGCGGGACCGCCGCACCTATGGCGGGCGGTCCCTTTTGCCAATGCGGTGGCGGGTGGACTTTGTCCGCCCGCCATCGTAATCGACCCCCTAGATAGCGGAGGTAATAAAATTACTATTCCAACTCCAAACAGTGCAACAGTAGGGAAAGTGTTGGATAGCGTAGGGGTTAAAATTACTATTCCCACCTCAGAGAATGCAACAGTAGGGAAAGTGTTGGATAGCGTAGGGGTTAAAATTACTATTCCCACTCCAGAGAGTGCAACAGTAGGGAAAGTGTTGGATAACGTAGGGGTTAAAATTACTATTCCCACTCCAGGGAGTGCAACAGTAGGGAAAGTATTGGATAGCGAAGGGGTAAAAAGTACTATTCCCACTCCAGAGAGTGCAACAGTAGGGAAAGTGTTGGATACCGTAGGGGTAAAAATTACTATTCCCACTCCAGAGAGTGCAACAGTAGGGAAAGTGATGGATAGCGTAGGGGTAAAAATTACTATTCCCACTCCAGAGAGTGAAACAGTAGGGAAAGTGTTGGATAGCGGAGGGGTAAAAATTACTATTCCCACTCCAGTGAGTGCAACAGTAGGGAAAGAGTTGGATAGCGTAGGGGTTAAAATTACTATTCCCACTCCAGAGACTGCAACAATAGAGAAAGTGTTGGATAGCGGAGGGGTAAAAATTACTATTCCCACTCCAGTGAGTGCAACAGTAGGGAAAGTGTTGGATTGCGGAGGGGTAAAAATTACTATTCCCACTCCAGTGAGTGCAACAGTAGGGAAAGTGTTGGATAGCGGAGGGGTAAAAATTACTATTCCCACTCCAGTGCGTGAACAGTAGGGAAAGTTTTGGATAGCGGAGGGGAAAAAATTACTATTCCCACTCCAGTGAGCGCAACAGTAGGGAAAGTATTGGATAGCTGAGATGTACAAATTACTATTCCCACTGCAGAGAGTGCAAGAGTAGGGAAAGAGTTGGATAGCGTAGGGGTAAAAATTACTATTCCCACTCCAGAGAGTGCAACAGTAGGGAAAGTGTTGGATAGCGGAGGGGTAAAAATTACTATTCCCACTCCAGTGAGTGCAACAGTAGGGAAAGTGTTGTATTGCGGAGGGGTAAAAATTACTATTCCCACTCCAGTGAGTGTAACAGTAGGGAAAGTGTTGGATTGCGGAAGGGTAAAAATTACTATTCCCACTCCAGTGAGTGCAACAGTAGGGAAAGTGTTGGATAGCAGAGGGTTAAAATTAACATACTTATCAATTAAATAATTATTATAATTGAATAACCAATTAATAATTAATTAATAATAAATTAATTATAAATACTAATAAATAAATATTAATAATTACTTTATTATAATTAAATTACTTCCCACCCTATTCCCCTATAAACCCACAACCCGCTCCTAAAAAACACAATTAATATAATTATCAGTTAATTAATTAATACAAATTAATAACCAATTAATAATTAATTAATAAATTAATTATATAAAAAAATTAATATTTACCTTTTTTATAATTAAATTACTTCCCACCCTATTCTCCTATGAACCCGCAACCCACTCCTAAAAAAATAACACAATTAATATAATTATCTATTAATTAATTAATATTAATTAATAACAATTAATAATTCATTAATAATAAATTAATTATAAATACTAATAAATAAATATTAATAATTACTTTATTATAATTAAAATACTTCCCACCCTATTCCCCTAGAAAACCACCATCCACTCCTAAAAAACACAATGAATATAATTATCAATTAATTAATTAATAAAAATTAATAACCAATTAATAATTAATTATAAATTAATTATATAAATAACAATTAATTTTTACCTTTTTTATAATCAAATTACTTCCCACCATATTCCCCTATAAACCCACAACCCGCTCCTAAATAAATAACACAATTAATATAATTATCTATTAATTAATTAATATTACTTAATTACCAATTAATAATTAATTAATAATAAATTAATTATAAATAATAATAAAGAAAAATTAATAATTACTTTATTATAATTACATTACTTCCCACCCTATTCCCCTATAAACCCACAACCCGCTACAGAACTAAAATACGCAAAAATTAATTTTCATAAAAGTAATTACTGCTAAAAATTTAACACATACATTAAAAAAAAACTACACTTATACCAAAAAATTACATCACATACTTTTAACACACATACTAAAATACAGAACACTAATATAAATATCGATATTATTAACAACGATATTTTTACAAACGATATTACTGTCTTTGATGTTAAAAAAAACAATATTTCTTACCTTACTGTTGATATTCTGTGCTACGATATACTTGCTGTCGATATTCTTGTACCTCGATATTTCAAACTCGATATTGTTGTAGTTCGAAATAAACAACTCGATATTCTGTCTGTACACCTCTGGAAATGCGTCAGAATGCTACGGTGGCGTAGCGAGGTGCAACGAGGAGAAATGTTTTCATTTCTTCTAGTTTTTTTCCTCTTTCAATGCGTGCTGCATTCTACAGCACACATTGGAAGAGGAAATCACCTCAATTGATTGTTTTTGTGCAGGAAGGGGCACCTTCCTGCACAAAAACAATCTCCCCACGACGCAGGCATCCTTGCACCATGGTGCAAGGGTGCCTGCGCATGGCAGCAGTTTGTGCGCCAGCGCAGGGGAAAGCACAGAGATGCGACATATTGTTGTAAATATGTCGCATCCCTGTGCTTCGAAACTAACGCAGCGCGGCGCAGCAAAATGACTTGCGGCACCGCGCTGCGTTAGTTTCTTGTAGATCTGCCCCAAGGTATTAATTTAGCAAAAGCCAGCTCTTTTGCACTACTGGCAAAAAGTGGTAGCCAGTTAGGGGCCGATTCCGATTCAGGCCGGAAATCTCCCCGACCGAGCCGGACCCGGAGAGATTTCCGACCGAATCGGACCCTAGCAGTCCGACCGAACGAGTACGATGCGCACGTATGCTATCGGACTCGATTCGGTCGGACTCCCATTGAAGTCAATGGGAGCCAGTCGTACGACGCGTACACGGGCTCCCATTGACTCAATGGGCACGACGCGAACAAGGGCGCCCCCTACAGCGTGTTCGCGTCGATGCGGGTCGCACCGTACATGCACGTGTAGGGGGACCCATGGGTCCCCCTGTGTGCGACTCGCACGCCTACGCTTCTAGGGGGTTCGACACGGACCCCCAAAGTGCGACTCCGACAGCTCCTTGGAGCCGGGCTGCGCGAGTCGGTCGGAGTGGTCGAGGTGCGCATCGTACTTACCCGGCCGGGGAACGTCTCCATTGCGAGGTGCGCGTCGTCCCCATGCGAGTCGGTCGGAGCGGTCGGGTCCTGCGAACGAGTCGGTCGGAGATTTCGCGAGCGCACGCATCGTACTCGCTCGCCCGGACGCACGTACGACTCGGTCGGGAAATAGGGCTCCGAATCGGATCCGGTTAAGCCGAATCCGATTCGGTGCCCTACCGGCCGAGATCGGAATCGGCCCCTTAGTCTTAAGAGAGGGAGTAAGGGGGGAGCAGTAAAAGAGGCTGGTAGGAATATGGGATGGGACATAGAAATACAGAGTTGATTGGAGAGAAGGTGATCAGGTTCAAGTGACACAATACACAGCTGAACTGGTATTAAAACTTCGCAAGCTTTAGGAATTACAAAGCTGGTGAACTTTTTTAAATTATTGTTTTCTGAAGGGGGGGCGAAAGAGGCTGTGCATGGTCTTTGTGCTGCTCGAGTGTGCAATTTGGGTGGAAAAAAAATTCAAAAAGCTTCCATGTTTTATAAGAGTGTAGGGAAGGGATTTTTGTAACTGCAAAAATATTTTCGAGGTGAGGGAAAAGTAAAATAAATCGCAATAGGTTTTCTTCCAGTGGACCATCCGTCAGTTTAGGTTTTGTTTTACACAGAAACATTATTGCAGTAGATTTTGGTGCATCCCCCTAACTGTCCGAAAATAAAATCTTGCATATAACATAAAGAGCTTTGAAGTTTTTGAATTCGACATTTATATTTTTTGTTAACAGTATTTTTTTGATAATATTATGACGTGTCGAAAGTTGCTTACTTTTCGTTACTTGTAATGTCTATCGGCCTCTTGTTATCCGTCTTCCATTGCCAAATGTTATCCCTGCCCAATGTGTATTTACCCTGATCTGAAGTATTTTTTTTTGGGGGGGGGATAAATGTACTTATCAACAGTCACTACGTCAACCATTTCTCTTTTTCCAGCCACCGCACGTTCTCGTAACCAAAGCAAAACCCAGACAGGGAGACGCAGGTTGTGACGGGCACACGCCTCACTCCCCTCAGGCCATATTGGGAATGACATCCTTTTTAATTGGCATGGCATAACAAAGAGGGGTTACAAAATCAAAGCTTTTTTTTTAAAGACGTGACAGTATTAGGGAAAACGTACACACAGATTAAAACAAGCCAGTTAACAAGAGAGCGTCTGCACTCACCGCAGAGCACAGCAGCTGCGATCCAAGCACAACAGCTGTTTTTAGCAGCTTGGGAGGAGGTGACCGCCTCCCCTGAGCGCCGCTGCTCGTTCCCGCGGCAATAATCCAGGGGAGTGATATTTTGAGAAAAGGTGGGACCTGCACCAACAATCAGCCATTTGGAGGGTATGATTTTTGAATGGCAGAGACAAAGCCCAACCCAAAGCGATGGGAGGAGTCAAACCCCACAAACTACACACAACAGATGATCCTGCAGCGCAAGCGCTGTAGGCTCGACCTAAAAAAGATGTATATTTACATATAAGACAAAAACTTAAGTTTAACTGAGACAAAAAAACTTACTTTACTACTCGTAAATGCCCTTTGTGAATACCGAAAGTCGTAAAGTTAGAGTTTCGTCTCAGTTTACCTTTCTGAATCAGGCCCATTGTTTTGATAAATTATTGTGTGACTTTATATTAATGAGTGTTCCTAGCTAGTGGGGCGGCAGCAGACTTATGCAGACTCTGAGAATCGCTTGGAGTAGACTTTACCTTGTCACCGACAGCTATTGATAAAGGTGACTTACTCTTTATTTTTCCAAAATCCTCTTTCCTGATCAATGCTACTGCAACGATCATTCCTCCTTTGCTGATACTTTCACAGTTGCTACTGCGAATGAAAGGAACTTGGTTCAGTTTCCAAAACATCTCTTATGGGACGTTTGAATTGCTCTTTTCCGCAAAGAACTCTTCATAGGTTCTATTAGGGTACAGTAGGCTCTTAGCTAGTTTAGTGACAATCTCCTTTACAGAACACTTTGTATTGATTTATGCTTTCACTAATCAATTTTCTTTGGCATTTCTGTTAAGTTAATTAACCCGAATAAAGATGACAAATCATACTAATCCTTTAAGATAAATAAAGGTTTTGAAAACTTTACCAATCTCTCATCATTGACTGGACATTAAGAACCTGACAGTTGATGATGTATGCATGTTTTAAATTTCTCAATCCAGCTCCATTCAACCACAGTGGCAAAGGTCCATTGACCTGTCGGGAAGTCATCAGGATTTCCAAAGGGCAAAATCTGTAAGTTGGGGTGTTTGGTCTAAGTGAGCCTTTAGGAACCCTCTTAGGAAATATTTCAAACAGTTTCTGGTAGCAGAGATATGGTTCACAGCCCGAATGGAGCATTAAAATTAGTACCCAAGATATATTAAAATGAATCCCTGATTCCGGTTTCCAGTGTCCAGATCCTCACGACATGGTGTGGTAGAGACTCGAAGGCATTGCGGTGTTGGCGGTCATGATATTGTAGGTGTGAGTATAAATAGAACAACAATGCTGTGGTAGAGGCATATCATGCTTGTGAGTGTCTTTTCTTTTCAGGTGTAGGGATAGAAACAGTGAGTTGTTGAAAAGGAGTCAAAAGATCCTGGGATAAAACAAATGTTTAAACTTGTGTGCAGATGAATTAGATGTGGAGTGTGAGGTATCATCACTTCCATCAGTAACAATAGGGACAAGCTGTTGTGTTTGATTAATCTTGGTTAAGGTAGTGGAACCTTATTGTGCAAACGGGTGAAGCTACATTTACTTGTGTGAATTTTCGCTGGTCAAGAAGTCACTTGCGAGTGTAGGATATTCTTGAGCGGTTGTGATACGTTCGTTTAGAATAGTAAACAAGAAGTCATTTAAAGAAGATTTGAGAGTCGTGTGTGGAAACAAAGGAAAATTAAAAAGGAGGGTGAATGCTGCAAGAAGTGAGTCGCACATAATAGTGGTTCGCACTGGGGTTGGGCGGTTGGTGTACTTTCGAACTGCCATTAGTTATTGGAGTTTCCTGTGTTGCACTGTTATTGGACATTGTTGATCTTGAGTGCTGCCTTTGGATTTGATAAAAATCACATGAAATTTTAAGCTGTCATGTAATTAGTGAACAATTTTTGACATATACTGAACTGAATCAAAACATTCGGTTTTCCATAAAAAATTTTTAAAGCTCAATTGTCACTATCAAATGTCATAAGGATATTAAGAAATGTGTTAGAGGAGATGTCTCTATTCCTGTACTTAAAGGTGAGGAGGCACCTCCCGAGGGTACTCCGGCATACATCATGACTACCAAACATGGATTAAATTCATGTTTTTGGCTTCAACAGTGGAGTAGGATTACGGAAAATGAGGGTGCTTTGAGTTTTCCAAGGTACGGAACATTTAATACTAAAATCATAGATCATTTGAAGGGAAAATTGTACGAGATGAAGCCACCACCTTGACCCATGCAATATGAAGCTGTAAATGCTTAGGAAAAAGTTGCAAGGGAAAAAGAGAAGGAGAAATAACAAAGAAGGACAGGAAGGGCAACGCAGAATTATGAAAACGCCTTATAGGATGAGAAACAGCGTAGAAGGATGAAAGGTATCATTGAAGGAACCAATCAATCAATCAATTAGCACTTTATTGAAGGAACCATATTATATCTGGTTCGAACATAAGAAGGTACAAAGAAGAGTAAGGATACTGCTAAACAAGAAGGAGATGAATTCGATACTGATTCGGGAGATGAGATATTAGACCAGATGTTGTTTTCCCGCCCACCACCAGTAAAATATGCTGATCCAGGAAAGTGATAGTCAGACCATAGCTACAGCTCCAGTGGAACTACTTCCTATCGAACAGCCTCTACAGGTTCTACAAATTGCTCCACCAGTTGTGAGACGACCACCAGCTGTGGTCCCCGTTGATAATGTTCCAGATGCACCTCGAGTGGTTCCTAGTGCACCACCCCAAATTGAGAGAAGGCCAGAAGTCTTCACCACACCAGTTGTTGAAAATGTACCGACTACCCAGAATATACAGTTAGTCCTGTTGAGACCCCCACACAATATGCAGGCCTTAATAGATGGAGGAGGAACTTTAGTGTTTACTACTCCCTTAACTTCTAATGACCTAAGTGTAGGTGAAGACGGATACTTACCAGCATGGATTGAATAGATTATTGGGAAAAATAGGATAGCAGTTACAGAGCCTCTCAGAGAATCAGAGACAAAGAAAGATAGATCATTGGACATTCCAAAATTAAAATTAGAAGAGCTAATTAAGGGTTGTCTGGAATTTGATGATTTGGATCAGTACCAGAGAAATTAGTTAATTATTCTGTGTAAGGAGATTACTCAAAGAGCAGCAATGGTGCATGACAAATTGGCAGGGATAGTGAAGAAATATGATGTGGATCTTGCTAACAACGGGAATTTACACCATAGCTATAGGGTTGAGTTAGATGATCAGGCAATAGAAAACATGAAGATTACAGGAAAGCATCTGTACCTTATTGAACTGATCAAATGCATATGCGGATGGAAGGATGTGGAGAAGTTGGGAATTAGATGGGCAAAGAGGCACGAAAAGAAAAAGAGGGAATCAGAGGGGAAACAGGATAAGTTGGATGAAGCAGCAGCATATCCATTGAGGGAAGTAGTTGGATTTACCTATGTACATGTTCTGTGGAATAGAGGTGATTTGACAGCATTTACGAACAATTTTTCAAAATTGAGAGACAAGCCGGTGCAATGATATGCACAAGTAGAAAGGTTCATGAAGATTTCAAAGATGTTGTGGAGAGATTTGGATGTTTCTTGATATTGTGATACCAGCTGATTTATGGGCAGAGTGTAAAGTAGCTGTACAATGGCCGAATTGAGAATTACCTAGAGAGAAAGGGACCGGTGCACCTTCACCATTGGTGATGGAAAAATATGAAGCTGTTATGACCTTTTTGAAAGGAAAAATTCCTCCCAAAGATACTGATTGGTTAAAGATTACAAGAACCACACAAGAACCAAAGGAGACAGTTCATGAGTACTATGAAAGGTTACTGCGGTATTTAAACAGCATAGTGGATGTGAATATCCTAAAGAAAAGGATATGGGCATTTTTGTGCCGCAGTTTGTTCTGGGATTGAAACCTGTAATTAGTGCTCACATTATGCAAAGTGATATTTGTTGGCAGACCAAGTTGTTAGACGAAATATTGAGTTATGAAAAATACTGCAGTGATGAATTGGACATAAAGCAGAGGAAAATAAATAAGAGACATTTATGTTGGCTCAGACTAAGTTGGCTCAGAAAGGTTTTCAGAATCCATTGTATGTAGTAAATCAAGGAATGATGCAGGGAATTGTTGCTACGCAGGCTGTTTTTTCAGGAAATCAAGGTGGAATGAATATGCCCCACGGCAGAGAGAGAGGTGTTACCACAGGTATGGGATCTGGGACGGACATTGTTGCAATGAAAAAGATTACTGCCTGTCATGTTTTAATAGGGTGGGGCACTGGAAATGAGAATGTCGATTTAATCCTGACAATGCTACATGATTAATGAAAAATTCACAGGGGCCACCAGTACAGAGGATGCCTGTACAGCAAATGCAGACCCCCATGCAAAATCAAGCTCAGATGATGCCACCTGCTCCTCCACAAATGGGGAATCCTAAATTGAAACTGAATCAAAATGCCAAAATTTCATGCAAATCAATTTCAGAATGCTATGACTCAGTTCCAAGACCAGAGTCAGAATGTCATTGGTCAATATCCTTTATTTGAGACTGATGAGTTTGCTTCTGGTAACTCCCAATGATGGTGCCCGATAGAGGAAGAAGATTGCGTACTTGGCGCAGTCTTAGAGGTAGACCAAAGTGGCCCATATGTAGATGCAAATGTTTATGGTAATGATGTGTCATTTTTGATTGACACAAGAGCTACCCGTTCTACTGTCAGAACAGTAGAAGTACCAAACATTCTTCTCTCGGGGAAAACAATGCAAGTAGTTGGGGTTACGAATAAACAAATGCAAAATCCAATTACAAAAGAAGTCCCAGTGAATATAGGAACCTTAGAAGAGAAACACCAATTTCTGATCTGTGATACGAGCCCAGTAAACTTACTAGGAAGAGATCTGTTGTGTAAGTCAAATTGCACAATATACTGCACATAGGACGGTGTTGCATTCCAGACCCATGATGAGGGTGTAGATTTTAAAATGATTAAACAGAATACTGAGAAAGAGATGTTTCCTTTGATGATAATTTCCAATTTACTAGAAGATCTCAGAGATACTGTAAGTGCAGAAGTTTGGAATCTTACAGGGAAAGATATTGGACGTATAAAAGGTATAGAAGCAGTCCAAATCAAATTAAAGCCAAATGCTATTTGCACGAGAATACAATCCTATCATTTATCCCCAGAGACTATTGCAGGAATACAACCATTAATTGAAGACATGCTTCAAAAAGGCATATTGAGAAAGTTGATTGGAAGCCCATGTAATTCACCAATTATGGGCTTTCAGAAGCCAAATGGCAAGTATAGAATTGTCCAAGATTTGAGGCAGATTAACAAAATAGTAGTGCTTTGTCGTCCCGTGGTACCGAATCCTGCCGCTGTACTATTTCAAATTCCCTGTACTGCTGAATGGTTCACAGTCATTGACTTGTGCCAGGCTTTCTTTTTAGTGCCCCTGCACAAAGAAAGCCAGTATCTCTTTTCATTTGTCTTCCAGCAGAGGACAATCAGGTGGTGTTGTGTCCCACAAGGGTATACAGAAAGTCCATCTATCTTCAACAGATCCTAAAAAGAAATCTTGAGACTTAGAAAATGCCTTGTGAGTCTACCCTTGTTCAATATATAGATGACTTATTAGTAGCCTCAGATACATGAGATGCATGCAAAAATGACACATTTGCACTTTTGAATCAACTGGCATAAAACGGACACAAAGTGTCTCCAGGTAAACTGCAGTGCTGTCAGAGAGAAGTTCAATATCTGGGACACATCATTACGAAAGGAGTCAGAAAGGTGTCGCCAGAGAGAGTGGAAGCCATCTTGCAGATGAATCTACCTCGAACACAGAAAGAAATCAGGATGATTTTGGGAATGGTTGGCTACTGTAGACAGTGGATACCAAACATTTCCTTAATGGCAAGGCCTCTATTGAGGTTCACACATCGTGATGTGTCTGATCTGCTTCCTTGGGACAACGAATGTACAAAGGCATTCCTAGCACTGAAAGAAAAATTGTGTGTCACTCCGGCTCTGGTAATGCTTGATTTTACAAAAGAGTTTACTCTGTTTTGTAGTGAAAGAGACGGGGGCTCCCTATCAGTTTTGACACAGAGACATGGAGTGGCCCGAAAACCTGTGGCCTATTTTTCGACTACTCTTGATCCTGTAGCAGCAGGATCCGCCACCTGCTTGAAGGTGGTTGCCGCGGTGAGTGCAATTTTGGAAAAGAGCAAAAATATAGTGATGGGGCATCCTTTAGTTGTCATGGTCCCTCACTCTGTGGAATTACTGTTGACAAAAAACAAAACTCAATATTTAACCTCCAATAGGCTGACCAGGTACGCACAGAATTTGCTTGCATCTGATAATGTCGTAATCAAACAATGTATTGTTTTAAATGATTCTACTCTTATGCCAGTAACTGAACGACGTGAAAAAATGCGAAGAGCTCGACCATGATTGCCTAAGTGTCACTCAACTATGCACAAAACCAAGACCCGACATTAAGGATGAACCACTAAATGAGTCCGACCTTGTCCTATTTGTTGATGGTTCATGCCTGGAAGGAAGCGGAAGACACACAATTGATAGACGGAATGCAGAACAAATCAAAACATTCACCCCCCGTCAAGAGATCTAGGTTAAATCCATCATTCTTTTGCTCACTATGCCACCCCAGTTTAGACCTGGCCATATGCAAATCAGTCTTGACCCTGTGCCTCATGGGAACAGTCCAGCCCGTACTGCCAAGCCTGGTCCTCACTGGACCGGAAACAAGCATCCTAGGACCGGTTTCGGGGTTTCACCTCTCCTCAGCCAGGATAGCTTGACTCCAGTGGCACAGTGAGCCCGGGACCCACATCTGGGCATACCCGGCGCACTTAGGGCGAGAAAGCAAAAGACACACAATTGATGGACGGAATTCAGAACAAATCAAAACATTCACCCCAGTCAAGAGATCTGGGTTAAATCCATCATTCTTTTGCTCACCATGCCACCCCAGTTTAGACCTGGCCATATGCAAATCAGTCTTGACCCTGTGCCTCATGGAAACAGTCCAGCCCGAACTGCCAAGCCTGGTCCTCCCTGGACCGGAAACAAGCATCCTAGGACCGGTTTCGGGGTTTCACCCCTCCTCAGCCAGGATAGCTTAAATCCAGTGGCACAGTGAGCCCGGGATCCACGTCTGGGCATACCCGGCGCACCTAGGGCGAGAAAGCAAAAGATACACAATTGATGGACGGAATGCAGAACAAATCAAAACATTCACCCCCAGTCAAGAGATCTGAGTTAAATCCATCATTCTTTTGCTCACCATGCCACCCCAGTTTAGACCTGGCTATATGCAAATCAGTCTTGACCCTGTGCCTCATCGGAACAGTCCAGCCCAAACTGCCAAGCCTGGTCCTCCCTGGACCGGAAACAAGCATCTTAGGGCAGGTTTCGGGGTTTCACCCCTCCTCAGCCAGGATAGCTTGAATCCAGTGGCAGAGTGAACCCGGGACCCACGTCTGGGCATACCCGGCACACTTAGGGTATGGGACCCGTGCTCTCCATGCCACTGGAGTCAAGCTATCCTAGGCTGGGTTCAAACTGGAATGGCATGGTGAGCAAAAATACGATGGATTTAGGCCCAGATCTCTGTACTGGGGTGAATGTATGACATTGTTCTGCATTCTGTCCATCAATTGTTGTTTTTGCATTTGTCACCCTGAGTAGGACGGGTATGCCCAGACGTGGGTCCCGTGCTCTCCATGCCACTGGAGTCAAGCTATCCTGGCTGATGAGGGCTGAAACCCCGAAACCGGTCCTAGGATGCTTGTTTCCAGTCCAGGGAGGACCTGGCCTGGCAGTTCGGGCTGGACTGTTCCCATTGGGCACAGGGTCAAGACTGATTTGCATATGGCTGGGTTGAAACTGGAATGGCATGGTATGGTGAGCACAAAAATGATGATTTAGGCCCAGATCTCTGTACTGGGGTGAATGTATGACATTGTTCTGCATTCTGTCCATCAATTGTTGTTTTTGCATTTGTCACCCTGAGTGGGACGGGTATGCCCAGACGTGGGTCCCGTGCTCTCCATGCCACTGGAGTCAAGCTATCCTGGCAGATGAGGGGTGAAACCCCGAAACCGGTCCTAGGATGCTTGTTTCCAGTCCAGGGAGGACCTGGCCTGGCAGTTCGGGCTGGACTGTTCCTATTGGGCACAGGGTCAAGACTGATTTGCATATGGCTGGGTTCAAACTGGAATGGCATGGTGAGCAAAAATACAATGGATTTAGTCCCAGATCTCTGTACTAGGGTGAATGTATGACATTGTTCTGCATTCTGTCCATCAATTGTTTTTTTTGCATTTGTCACCCTGAGTGGGACGGGTATGCCCAGACGTGGGTCCCGTGCTCTCCATGCCACTGGAGTCAAGCTATCCTGGCTGATGAGGGGGTGAAACCCCGAAACCGGTCCTAGGATGCATGTTTCCAGTCCAGGAAGGACCTGGCCTGGCAGTTCGGGCTGGACTTCTCCCATTGGGCACAGGGTCAAGACTGATTTGCATATGGCTGGGTTGAAACTGGAATGGCATGGTGAGCACAAAAACGATGGATTGAGGCCCAGATCTCTGTACTGGGGTGAATGTATGACATTGTTCTGCATTCTGTCCATCAATTGTTGTTTTTGCATTTGTCACCCTGAGTGGGACGAGTATGCCCAGACGTGGGTCCCGTGCTCTCCATGCCACTGGAGTCAAGCTATCCTGGCTGATGAGGGGTGAAACCCCGAAACCGGTCCTAGGATGCTTGTTTCCAGTCCAGGGAGGACCTAGCCTGGCAGTTCGGGCTGGACTGTTCCCATTGGGCACAGGGTCAAGACTGATTTGCATATGGCTGGGTTGAAACTGGAATGGCATAGTGAGCAAAAAAACTATGGATTTAGTCCCAGATCTCTGGCCTGGCAGTTCGGGCTGGGCTGTTCCCATTGGGTACAGGGTCAAGACTGATTTGCATATGACTAGGTTGAAACTGGAATGGCATGGTGAGCAAAAAAACGATGGATTTAGTCCCAGATCTCTGGAGGACTCTCAAGACCTGGCTCTTCGGCTAAACAGATCTGCTGATCCCCTCCCCCCCTCAGCACCTTGAGACCCCCATGGGTGAGTAGCACGCTTAAAATACCCTGATTGATTGATTGATTGCAGTTCGGGCTGGACTGTTCCCATTGGGCACAGGGTCAAGACTGATTTGCATATGGCTGGGTTGAAACTGGAATGGCATGGTATGGTGAGCACAAAAACGATGATTTAGTCCCAGATCTCTGTACTGGGGTGAATGTATGACATTGTTCTGCATTCTGTCCATCAATTGTTGTTTTTGCATTTGTCACCCTGAGTGGGACGGGTATGCCCAGACGTGGGTCCCGTGCTCTCCATGCCACTGGAGTCAAGCTATCCTGGCTGATGAGGGCTGAAACCCCGAACCGGTCCTAGGATGCTTGTTTCCAGTCCACGGAGGACCTGTCCTGGCAGTTCGGGCTGGACTGTTCCCATTGGGCACAGGGTCAAGACTGATTTGCATATGGCCAGGTACAAACTGGAATGGCATGGTAAGCAAAAAAACGATGGATTTAGGCCCAGATCTCTGTACTGGGGTGAACGTATGACATTGTTCTGCATTCTGTCTATCAATTGTTGTTTTGCATTTGAGAGGAAGCGGAGGCACACTAAGAGCAGCATATGCCATGTGCACCAAAAATTATGTGATTGAAGCGTCCTGGCTTCAGTCTGTTTTCTCAGCACAAGTAGCCGATTTAGTTGCCCTTACCTGAGCTTGCAGTTTAACTGCACAAATGAGTCACCATTTTTATGGATAGCTGATATGGCTTTGGTGTAGTTCACGATTTTGGGCAATTATATTCGCAACGCGGCTTTCTTACCTCCACAGTTACTTCTATTCAGAATGGAAAGTATATCAAGAGTTTGCTTGAGGTCCTGCAAATGCCTAGTGAAATTACTGTTGTAAAATGTCCAGGACATCAAACAGGCAGTGGGTACGTTGCCATGGGCAACACATACACTGACTCCGTAGCCAGGTACTGTGCACTGCTAGCATGCACATTAAATGGAGGTTTCACATGCGACTCTGAGGAAGATTTGCAATGATGATGGAAATTACAGATACTTGGGAACAGTTGAAAAGGGTGCAGGAAAATGTGTCTGAAGCAGAGCAGAATGGGCGGATCAGGTCAGGTTGTGTAAAGAACGCAAATGACCGATGGAAGGCCAGTGTTGCCTGATAGCTTGCTGTTTCCAATGACCCATTATTACCACCGGTTCACACATTTAGGAAGAGATTCCATGGTGAGATTATTTCGAAAAAGTTGGTATAACCCCAGATTTTGAATAATTACTGATGAGAATTGCAAAAGGTGTGTCACATGTCAACAGCTGAACGTAGGAAGGAAAACACAAGTTAGAAGCACACAAGTAGGGAGATCAACTGGTCCTTTTAACAGACTACCGATGGACTTTATTGAGATGCCTGTGCATAACAGGTTGAGATATATCCTAGTGATTATCTGTGTTTTCACAAGATGGGTAGAAGCCTACCCAACGAGGAGAAATGACAGTCTTACTATAGCTAAACTGTTACTACGAGAGATTATTCCAAGATTCAGGATGCCAGTCCTTCTTGAGTCAGATAGAGAAACACACTTCAAGAATGAAGTGATGTACATGCTATGTGCTGCGTTACAGATTAAACAAAAGCTATACTGCAGTTACAGACCAGGGTATTCAGGCATAGTTGAGCAAATGAATGGAACAATAAAATCCAGATTGTTGAAAGTTTATGCTTCACCTTCACTGAAATGGCCAGATGCATTACCACTACTATTGATGATCATTCGAAGTCTTCCAGACAGGAAGACAGGATTATCCCCTCATGAGATCTTGATGGGGAGGACAATGAGACCAACTGCTGTAGCTGCAAATACCCTTGTGAACATCACAGATGATATGATTTTGGACAACTGCAAGACACTCGCTGATGTGGTTCGTTCTATCTGTCATAAGGTATCGGCTGCTATTCGAGACCCTCACCAAGACTTGTCTAGAGCCCAGATTGAAAGGTCCCTACCAGGTCACACTGACTTCAAATTCTGCTGTATGTGTACTGGAATCACAAATTTGATACATGCCTCACATACAAGGAGATTTGGCAATCCAGAAGAAGCATCTTTTGTCTATGTTCTGGAGAAAAGGGCATTCGCGGTTGCCAACCCAGTTGAGAGACCGCTTAGACCTGCAGCACCAGCAGCTGTTGAAATACAGGGAGAAGCACAAGTAGAAGAAAGGGGTGAAGATCAGCAAGCTGAGAAACAAGTACAAGTGCCTGAAGTGACGGAATGTGGCATTGAGGTCTCAGACAAGGACGAAGCAGATCCGCATGCTGAAAACATCCCTGAAACTGCACAAGGAGGGGAACAAGATCCAGATTAAACGAGTTCTGGAATAAAGAGAGTCTGTCAAGCAGAGTGGCCTAAGAGTCTTGGAAAAGAAAGACTAAGGAGAAGCTCATCAATAGCACAAATTCCAGAAGCAGTGCCTGAGGATAGCAAAACAGAAGGAGACGGTGTTCTCGATCCAAATCATCAAGTCATAAGAAGATCTAAGAGAACACAGATTCCTAGCAGAAGTTATTCAGCACTTGAATGGTCTTATTACGTGAATGCTGCACTGAATGTTACTTTGAAAGACTTGTGCAACACGAATCCTGAACTATTAGAACCCCCTTGAACTGCGGAGACATTGTAATTTGGGAAAACTCAATTGAAAAATAAACAGGAACTGAATGTAACAAGAAGCACGATATGAACTGTATCCATTAGACGTTTGTTGTTTTAGTTTTTTGTTTTACAGAAGACAAACCTAGGTCCTAGAAGAAAATTACAAAAGAATAGGGATAACCTTTAGAAGAAGACGGAGTAGGGTTAAAGATTGTCTATTAGGGAAACTGAACTATGAAGAAAAGAAAATAAGAGGAAAAAAATAAAAAGAGAGATAAAAGAAAAAAAAGATCGTCTGATAATCCTCTACAGCAAGCTATTCTATTACTGACTCAGAACGATGTGTTGCATTAGAAATAAGTGTAAATGTATTATGGGAACAATTTTCATAGTAACAGTTATAATGGTCACAATAGTACTTGTAGGATTTTACCTAACCCCTGATTGAGAACCCCCTAGTACCAATGTTACTACACATATACACATGCACAGGATTTTAAGGATAGTGTTTTTACTAAAACATTTGTGAGCTACAAGAAATATGACTATTCCACTAACGTTTATTCTAGATTAGTACAAGAATACACTAATGCAATGGATGTTGAGGATTGTTATGTTTGTTCACACTTACCCACTTCAGTTTCTGAAGAAGTCACATACTATCATATACCTTTGTCTTATGCAGTCTCCAGTAGTATCTTCTTTCACTAGTTTATAGGCAAGGACATTTCGAATATTTCTATTCAAATTATGATTTAATACTATCTAGAGTGCCATTAATAGAAAGCATGAATTTACATCCACAAGCTAAAATGATGGATAACACTTGGTATTATTTCTTCCCACACTTACCTGTAGATAGCGTGAAAGCTTATAAAAACAATTTAACATGCTTAATGTGACTCGCAGAGAAGGCTTACATTATGGCTTTAGAAGAAAGGTTAATAAACATGACAAAAGATTCAGACAGAAAGTGAGACATTTTAGAAAATGTATGGAAAAATGAAGAAAACGAATTCAGGAAGAAAATGGTTTTTCCTAAACTCAGACTAGACAGCCGACACAAGGGAACAATTTGCTTTTACAAAAGACGAACGCCAAAAAGGACTAGACATGTATGGATCAGTAGTTGAGAACACACATTTGAACTGACAGGGGGAACGTGGCAAATATTACATGGAGATGAAAACGCAATACCAGGAGTTTACTAAAGTGTGGACAAAATGCTTATTTCTTACTATCTGCTGATTGGGAAGGAGCCTGTTATTTAGGCACACTAATTCCAAAAATGTCTCATATTACCAGTTTAGAGGCACTAACGTTAGCACCAGCACATAGAAAGAAGCGTAGCATGAGTAAAGGAGCCAGTGTGGTGGCTTAGTGGACTAATGCGTCCACTATAGGGGCCTGTGTTTGACCTCCTGGTCACAGGTTCAAATCCTGGCAGGTCCACTCAGGCTTTCATCCTTCTGAGGTTGATAAAGTGAGTACCATTGAATTGGGTAACAATAAACATCTGTTATTCAGCACTAAGATGCCCACTGGTGAACGTGAGCTTTACCAATGTATGTTATGGTTTGGTAGAAGACATAGTTGGAGCAGTTATACCATCAGTAGGAGTAATCTTACATGATGAAAAAATCAGGAAGCTAGCAACTGGAGTTGATAAAATGGCAACCAGCACATCTGGAGCTTTACTCTTAATTAACGCTGAACTGATGGCTTTTAGATCTATGGTTTTACAGGACCATATTGCCTTAGACATATTACTCGCTGAAAAGGAGGAGTCTGTCACATGTTGAAATTAACGCATTGCTGTGCACTCATACCGGATGAGAGTAAGCAGATAGAGATGTTTCCGAAAAACATTTCAGGTCTAGAACCTGAATTACATAAATTGGAAACACCACGTTTATCCAAAACTTTTGGGAAAGGATTGAACACCATTGGAAATTGGGTTTCGACGGCTGGGAAGGGTATATTGAAAGCAATGCTAATGCCAACAGTAATAATAGGACTTTGCCTAATAATCCTCTATGTCCTATTTCTGAGTTGTAAATATGCTATGGCAAGAGACAGGAACATTTTCAAAACATAATGTACAAGAGGAAAATGGGACTGTGTGGAAAAATGAACAATGATTATTTGAAGACACTTAAACATTGCCGGGGAATAAAAAGGAAAAGACAAGACACATTTGAAGATGAAAGCGCATTCCAGACTTGAATTTGCATGTGAAACAGACCAATTATGTGATGGTTAAAATCATCAAAAGGGAGGGATTTGAGGGAAATAATTTTTAAAACAAAATTCCGACTCACAAACCATATTAGAATTACGCTTTAGAATGGATTCAAACTGCTGCTGAAATGTTTCCACATAGAAAATGACACATAGAAAAATGTGCTTAACTTGTGAGGATAAAGAATCTTTTTAAAATGCATTTATTAAAGTCGCTGAATAATTCAGCTGTCACTTACACGTAGGAGAAGCTCATAGCGTAATAGACATTCATTTAGACATTTTGTCTTGCATCAGAATCTTGCTTAAGAATATGATGACTTTCATTTTATGTTTCTTTAGCTTCATCATGCCATATTAGTTCATCCAAGTTGATTAAAGAACCTTGCTGTAAGTGTTAGAATAAATAATGATGTAGATATTTTATGTATGCCTTACTAGAACATTATTGCTAGTTTGTCTCAGCACATTTGTCTTGCTTTGTATTCACAATGAACATAGAATGCATCTTTTAGCTTAGGTAAGAAGGTTTTCATGAGAACTTTCCACTAAGTTGCCAAACGTACAATACAATATTTTACTACACACCAGCGTGAATGTTTGCCATGGGGATCGAGAGGAGAAGCACCAGAAGTTGGTGACACCATCGGATGATTGATTTCCATTGTAGGAAGACTTTTAGCAGATTCTTAGTTTTTATAAATTATTGTGTGACTTTATATTAATGAGTGTTCCTAGCTAGTTAGGCGGCAGCAGACTTATGCAGACTCCGAGTATCGCTTGAAATAGACTTTACCTTGTTACTGACAGCTATTGCTAGCGGTGACTTACTCTCTTTTTTCCCAAAATCCTTTTTCCTTATCAATGCTACTGCAACAATCATTCCTCCTTTACTGATACTTTGACAGTTGCTACTGACGGGAACTCGGCTGAGTTTCCAGAACGTCTCATTATGGGAAGTTCGAAATACTCTTTTCCGCAAAGAACTCTTCATAGGTTCTATTAGGGTACAGTAGGCTCTTAGCTAGTTTTGTGACAATCTCCTTTGCAGAACACTTTGTATTGATTTATGCTTTCACTAATCAATTTTCTTTGGCATTTCTGTTAAGTGAATTAACCCAAATAAAGATGACAAATCAGGGGGCGTGGCCTGGCACGCAGCAAGATGGCCGCACTGTAGCGCGGCTCTGCCGGCCGCCGACAACATCCTTCATCTATCCTGCTCCTTTGAGTGACATCCGAGCCACGTTTCCTAAGGTGGCACGCCTAGGCACACAGGGCAACTGATCGGGGCACTCCGATCGCTGCTGGAACCCCTGCTGATTCTGCGAGCGGCCTCTGTCACACGGGCCCGGAGACAACATGGCGGCTGAGTGAGGCCCGACAGTTACGATCGGGGCGCTGCGGATGTCCTATACTGTTCCGAAGCCCTAGCCGATCACCACATAGTTCCCTGTAGCTGGTGCTACTATTCCTGGTAAGGGCCTGCCGACATCCCCCCCCCCGAGTGTGGGCCTATGTGAAACGGACGTCCGTCAGCCCTGCAACGGACAGGGCACGCGCGGAGCTTGCATCGGCTCGAGGCGCCGGCCCGCGCACTGGTCAAATCACTGGACTCACCTGCCTTCCCGACCTGTGGCCCGGATTGTGCGAGGCCCCGGCTCTTGGGGTGCTGCTGGTGCGGGATCGCTGCACCGAGAAGTGGAGGCGCTGCTGGCCGGCGGCGGGGACTGGACTCCGGCGGTGCCGGCCTGTGGGCGGTACGGGCTCTTTCCTGCCCGGTCGGGGCTGCCGTTGCTGTGAGAGCCGCCCCCTGCCTAGGGCGGCGTGTGCTGTAGCTGCCTCTGCGGGGATTGCTGATGCGCCTGGATCGCGCGGAGCCGACCGCGACCGAGGTGAGTGCCTGGGCTGGGCCCGCCTGGAGGACCCGATTGACGAGCCTCGACCGGACACAGAGTTGCTGGGCCCAATAGACTGGCTTCCCTTGGTGGGCCGATCGAGCAGTGCTCCCGCTTGTGTCATGTGCGGGGGGCCTCTCACGGGGCATTGGAGCTTTTGGAACTGCGCTGCAATAACTGGGACTCACCGCGAATCTCTCTGTGGGTTACAGCTGCCTGATCTCGCCGGCGCGGAGTGAGGTTTCGGTCTCTTGAGACCTCACGGCGCCTGTCTACAAACCACAGTAGGTGGGGACTCTGCTGCACCTACACATTACATATCCTTCTGTGCTGCGTGCCAGACTTTCGCTGGTTGGATTATACTGCACAGTGTGCGTTGGTGCTCTGTGTATGCAGACTGTGAACCTCTGTTTTTGGTGCGGCGAGGTGAATTGCTTTGCGCTTGTGTGCTCCACATGGCACACTAGATGGTCCTGACCACGCCTGACACCCTGCATGGAGGGTACTTACAGCCGGATTGGCCAATTTTTTCAGGTACGAGAGTGGCGTGGGACATTACTTGTAATCTGGACATTGGCGCTTTCACGTCCCTGCCACCATGGGCAAAACGGATAAAAATCAACCGCGCCTTAATTTTGAATTACGCAAGTCGGGGAAATCTTCACAGACTGCTGCCTCCGACTCGGAGCTGGACTCCGTCCCTGCACCTCCGACTGCTTTGGAAAGGACTCTGACCGCCATCCAAGCCAGTTTGCAGCCCATTGATGGGAAAATTGAGGCCCTCAATGGCCGCATGGATCATATCTCAGCTAAACTGGACAAGCAGGTGGTTGGAATTGGAGAGGCGGAGCAACGCATTTCTAATGCTGAAGATGGTCTGCAGCAGGTCACCACCAAGACCACCGACATTGAGAAAGTTCTGGCAATCATTCAGGCCAAAAACGAGGACCTTGAGGCACGCTCACGGCGCAATAACATGCGCATTTTGGGTCTGCCAGAATCTACGAATGTAGGCCGGCTGAAACGTACGTGGAAAATATGCTCCGTGACATTTGTGGTCCCGAAGCTCTCTCCGAGCTGCTCATTGTTGAACGTGCCCATCGCTCCCTGGCGACTCGCCCTCCTCCGGGCGCCCCACCTAGGCCAATCATTGCACGCTTACTAAATTTTAGAGATCGTGATGCGGTTCTCAGCATTACCCGGCAGAAAGGCATTATCACTTACCAAGGAAACACCTTATCTTTCTTCCCTGATTTTACGTCCAATGTTCAATCTGCACAGAAGGAATTTCAGACTGTGAAAAAGCTGCTGCTCAACAAAAATATTCCATATGCCATGCTGTATCCGGCCCGCCTTCGAATTGGCATAGATGACAAGACTAAGATCTTTACCAGCCCTAAGTTGGCCATGGAGTTTGCTAAATCCCTTTGCCGCAAAAAACCAGTTCCCGCCGTCAAAACGGATAATGACGATTGATACACTTGCTCCGCAACCCCGAACTTGCTCTGCTGTCTGCTGTGAGAGCCCCGTCTCTGCTGGAGACTCTGATGTCACATTGTCGGCCAATTGAGAATCACTTATGCATTGTTATGTAGCTCACAAGTTGCGAGCAGTTATTGCAAATCTCCACTATAGTATATCTGCTGATGTGGTACCCATTTATATATATTACATTTTTCTTGGCATTGTGGGTCGGGGCACAATCGTTTTCTTTTGCAGGTGAGATTTGCCTGCTTAGATGAGCACGAATTTGTTAATTGCTGTTGTTCTGCTTGCCAACCACAGTTAGGGTGTGTTTTGGCTGCTGCTGATTTCAATCTTCTTATTATTCAGATGGGTGTTTACTTGTAGGAGCCCGAGAGTACGTTAGGCGGCCACCTCCCTACCTCATCTGGGAGTTGGACGTGCCACCTCGTCCCCCAATGGGTGTACCCCATGCTGTGTTTTGCAGTTATTTCTCCATGTTGGGGAAGGTTGGGAATCTGGGTAATGGCTTTGGCGCATTGGGACTGCTAAAGTGGGTGGGGGTGGGGGGATCTTATGTTTCACACGGGAGTTTGTTTAATGTGATTGTGATTACACACTGCTCGACATGTCAACTTACTACTGCACCTGTTTACACCATGCTTAACGTCCTGTTTGCGCTTGGACGTCTCACACTTGTTTATGGGCGATAAATATACCTGCCTAACTTGGAATATCCGTGGGTTAAACACTCCCAAAAAGATTCGCCTAGTGTTTGCCTACTTAGATAGACACGGGGTCCAGTTAGCTCTCCTACAGGAGACTCATCTGACTAAGTCAACTGAGGCTAAGATTGCGCTTAAATGGGGGGGATACAAGCTAGCCTTGTCATATTCCTCTTATGCCAGGGGGGTTCTCATCTTACTTAAAAGAGGCATACCGTTTACACCAATCACAACCCATACTGATGATGAAGGGCACTGGGCCATGGTACATGGTAAGCTGGGAATATCAATGGTCACGATTGTTAATGTATATGGTCCGGTCGTGGATGAGCCACAGGTGTTTCTACAACTGCTCGGCATGCTGCGCACTTTACCAGATGCAGCCATCTTGTGGGGCGGAGATTTAAACACACATCTGGACCCTAGTCTGGACAAATCTAATCCACTGGGAGCGCGAACTGTTAGAGTTGCTCAGTGCATACGTGACGCCATGGTGGAATTGGGTTTGGTGGATGCATGGCGCTTGCGGAACGCTGGAGCGAGGGGGGGTACGCATGCCACTCCAGCGCACAACAGCTGGTCCCGCCTGGATTACTGGTTGCTGAGTGAAGGTGCAAATGAGTGGGTCACGGATGTCGCACTCCTACCACGCACTTTATCTGATCACAACCCAGTGCATCTGGACCTCCATATCCCTACAAACATGCACCGCCCCTTCACCTGGCGCTTCCGTGCTGAGGCTTTACTAGACCCGATATATGAGGACACTGTTAGGAAGGCGATAACGCAGTACTTTGAGCTAAATACGGGCACAGTTGATAGTGCGGCCATCTTATGGGAAGCCTTCAAGGTTACTGTGAGAGGGGTCTGTATCAGTACAACAGCAGGCATACTACGCGACATAAGGGGACAGCTCTCCAAGACAGAGGCAGCGTTGGGGGAGCTGGAACAACAATACACGATCATACCATTAGGGGTGGGCAATGAACTCCGCTCCGCTAGCGGAGTTTGCAGAGACTCCGTCCCTCCGCGTAGTGGAATCAGCTACTAAACTGCACCCACAAATGCTTTGATAAAGCAACTTTACATGCTAAAAAGCATATAACAGATTCACAAAAGCAGCCAATGAGAGAGGTGATGATTTTGGGATCCCCCCTAACCTAGGGGAAGGACCAAGCAGATGCCTTGAACACAAAGAGCACATCATGCTGAACGATTCAGTGGTGGTCCCATCCTGTTAGGACCACCCCAAGCACAGTTATGGGCAAAAATACAATCCCAACCAAAGGCTCTGAAAAGCATTATGGGATGAGATTAGCAGTGGGCAGTGAATATTATAGTATCCAATATCAAAATAATTCTACAAAGAGCTGCAGTTCAACTCGTCGTTACTAGGTGTCCCTCACGAGTCAAATGCAAAAGCATTGAAATTATTACATCAAGCTGCAGTTCCACTAGTCGTTACTAGATGTCCCTCACGAGTCAAATGCAAAAGCATTGAAACCCTTTCATGAAGCTGCAGTTCCACTAGTCGTTACTAGGTGTCCCTCACGAGTCAAATGCAAAAGCATTGAAACCCTGAGCTGAGAGCTAATACTATAAATTCTACAAAGAGCTGAACTGCAGCTTCATGAAAGGGTTTCAATGCTTTTGCATTTGACTCGTGAGGGACATCTAGTAATGACTAGTGGAACTGCAGCTTGATGTAATAATTTCAATGCTTTTGCAATAGAATTATTTTGATATTGGATACTATAATATTCACTGCCCACTGCTAATCTCGTCCCATAATGCTTTGCAGGGCCTTTGGTTGGGATTGTATTTTTGCCCATAACTGTGCTTGGGGTGGTCCTAAGAGGATGGGACCACCACCGAATCGTTCAGCAAAATGTGTTCTTTGTTTTCAAGGCATCTGCTTGGATTTCTCCCTAGGTTAGGGAGGATCTCAAAATCATCACCTCTCTCACTGCTTGCTAAATTTTCATTTTCACTTTTGTGAAATGACTATATGCATTTTAGCATGTAAAAGCAGAGATACTTGTTATTTTACCAAAAGTATATGAGGTCTCTGTTTTATTAAGTGGGAAGCTCAACTTCGTGGAATTCCGCGTAGTAGTACTTGCCAGCAGCTCAACAGAGCGTATGGAGAGGGTGGTCGTCTGGGCAGACAGTTAGCTACCAGATTGAAATTTCGGGCCGAACATCACCACATTACCAAGATAGTGGACGGTAATGGAGTTGAACATTTTACACCCCAAAATATAGTAGACCAATTCAAAGATTGTTATGCAGATATGTATACATCACACGGGGGCATGATGATGCTTTGAATGAGTGCCTGTCCGATATCGCCTGTGCCTGGTTATCAGACGGGCATCGCGAGTACCTTAGCCAACCCATTGACGACACTGACATCAAAGCAGCGATACTCTCCCTCCCAAATAACAAAGCCCCGGGGCCGGATGGCCTCACAGGCGAGTTTTATAAAGCGTACGCTGACCTTTTGACGCCCTATTTATTAGAGATGTATGCGGAGGCCCACGAGTCGGGCATACTGCCTCCTTCCCTTCGACAGGCCCTGATCATCACACTCCTTAAAAAAGATAAGCCACCAGCCCAATGTGAGTCATATCGTCCGTTATCATTAATCAATTTGGATGCGAAAATCCTGGCTAAAATACTGGCTATCAAGCTTCAACCCCTGATGCCCTGCCTGGTGCTACCAGATCAATCCGGGTTTATACCGGAACGCTCCACCTCCCACAATTTGAGAACCATATTTGCCATGTTCCATATTTTAGATCCTGCATTACCTGCTGCGGCCGTCATGCTGGATGCGGCCAAAGCGTTCGACTCCATTGAATGGAGATATATGTTTTACATCTTGAACCGCATTGGACTTCCGAGCGTCTTTTTGGGCTGGGTACGACTTTTATATACGGCCCCATCAGCATGCGTTCGGGTGGGAGGACTCACCTCTACGCCATTTCGAATAGAACGAGGCACCCGTCAGGGCTGCCCTTTATCGCCACTTCTATTTGCTCTCATGCTCGAGCCCTTGGCATGTGTGATCCGACAGCGTCATAGGGAATCAGCATTAAATTTTATGCATCGCCCGGTTGGCATAACTATGTACGCAGATGATATGGTACTCTTCATTCGTGAACCGCAAAGATATCTGTCCCCTGTCCTGCGGGAATATATCCGTTTTGGCCTGTTCTCTGGCCTTACAATTAATTGGGACAAATCGGTCATAATCCCTCTGACAGTGGCACAGCCCCTCCTCAGGTGGAATATCCACTGGTCTGGTCCACTGACCCGGTGAAGTACCTTGGAGTGTGGGTACACCGCGACCCAGAGATTGTTATAAATAAGAACTACGGTCAGGCCTGCGCAGTCTTGGAGAATCAAGTGGATAAATGGCTACCTCTCCCGTTGTCCTTAGCAGACCGCATTGCTGTTATAAAAATGGTCATCTTGCCCCATTTCTTATATCTCTTTTGCAATATCCCTATAAAACTTTCTAAACATTTTTTTGCAACAGTGAGAACTCATCTACTTAGACTTATATGGGGGGGGGGCAAACAGGCAAGAGTAGGTTGGAACATCTTAACACTTGATTACGCGAAGGGGGGCTTCTGTGCACCAGATTTTTACATATACTACCTCTGCGCAAAGGCGCAATATGCCTATTATTGGTATCGCCCTCATGCTTTTACACGCCACGTTGCAGTGGAGGATGGTGATGCACACCCTATCCCCTTAGCTGGCATGAAAACGCACACACAAAGGGACACACCAAAATCGGAAATAAACACCTTAGACACTACAATCGCCGCCTGGCAGACTATTGGTAAACTCGCAGATAAGCTTCCCTTATACGCTCCGGCCATGCCGTTGGCCTTCCATGCGGCACTATCAGTGACACAGGAAGCTGGCCCAATGCGCTCACTCAGGGAGGCTGGCTTTGACCGCTTGCAGGATTTGTACCCATACGGGAACTTTATTTCACCGGAAGAGCTAACATACATCACTAATCAAACCCCACTCTTTCAGTTCACACTTCATCGCATGAAGCTCGCAGTGAAGAAACATTACAAGACCTTTTCCACTGAGCCACCTCCACTACACTCCCTGCAGCTATTACTAGTAGTCCCTACTCGGCGCCAGTTGGTTACCAAATTATACAAAGCGGTGAGAAGGGACGTAGTTAGGGCTGGGGATAAAAGTCTGGATCGTTGGAATGCTAAACTGTTGACCCCACTGACACTGTCTGAATGGGAGCACATTTGCACGCTGACCAGTCAGCTTACACCTACGAATAATTCATTTCAAATATATCCATCAAATATATCACACACCCCTCAAACTGTACAAATTTGGTCTCCGAGACTTGAGCAATTGTAAGCGGTGTGGCACGCCGGACGCTGATTTCTGGCACTTAGCGTGGAGCTGTAGGCCTGTATTACAATACTGGGAGGAAGTGTTGAAATGTATACATGCTGTGTCAGACGTCTCTCTGCAATGTACGCCAGTGATTTGTTTGCTTTGTTGTGTGCCTCAGATAAAGGGTACATTGGGGAAGTTTGTAACAATCGCTCTCCTACTAGCAAAAAGGCGCGTGGCACTCACGTGGGAGAGTACACTGGCACCGCGTACAGACTGCTGGGTCAAAGACATGATTTATTGCAGGGAAAATCTTGAGTTATATGCTGAAGAACTGCCATCGTCTTCAAAACCTAAAGATATCTGGGAGCCACTGCGGCAATATCTTCAATTACAGGCCCAAAAAGACTCTACACAAGACTGTTGAGAAACACTGTCAGACAAGAGCTGTTTTCTTCATAGCGCAAGTTTGATATATGGAGTCAAGGTGTACATGCAGACATAATGCGAGCTGCTCAATCACGTGTTTATTTTTCTTTGTTATTAGCTTATTGTACTGCCTTGCATGGCAGCAGTGCTGATTGTTCTTTTGAAAAACTCAATAAAAAGAATTTAATAAAAAAAAAGAAAAAAAAGAAAGAAGATGACAAATCATACTAATCCTTTAAGATAAATAAAGGTTTTGAAAACTTTATCAATCTCTCATCATTGGCTGGACATTAAAAACCTGACAGCTGATGATATATGCATGTTTTTAATTTCTCGTTCCAGCTCCATTCAACCTCAGTGGGAAAGGTCCATTGATCTGTCAGGAAGCCATCAGTATTTCCAAAGGACAAAATCTTTAAGTTGGGGTGTTTGGTCTAAGTGACCCTTTGGGAACCCTCTTAGGAAGTATTTCCCACAGTGGTAACAGAATCAGAAATCCCAATCCAGCAAATACCAATATTGTAGGGTGCAGTAATTACCGGGAGTGGGACTCTCAGATGGAGAGATAATTGTGGAAAAGCCTCAGTTATTTACTAGTAACCTTTATTCTCCTTATTTCTATTCGTCCTCCACACAGTCATTACTTTGAAGTATCTCTACCTCTGACATGAGAAAGAACTGGACGTGTTAACCAAAACCTTCCCCACCCTGAGGGTGCTATAAAGGTGCCCATGTCAATTCCTGGTTATACCAATCCACTGATGGCAGCACATAGGCAGTGGTGCTGGGATGCTTTTTAAAGTGAGGGTGCTGTCAAAGCAAGGTATTTGAAAGTATTTCTTATAAAACACAAAAAGTGCTGTCAGAAGAAAAAAACCTTTGAAGGGCCCATTTATTGCTCATTCTCCATTAAACTCTTTCAAGTTTTATGGGGGTAATGCAGCATCTCCTGCACTCCTAGTGCCAGCACTGCTGTACATAGGGAGGGTAGTCAGGCTGTCATGACTGTAACGAGGACTAGTAGGAGTGAGAATAATAAAGATTACTGCTAAGTAACTGGGGCATTCCCTCATCCCAGTCATTAATTTTAAGGCATACTAAAGTTTGACTTGAATTTAAGAGATAATAAAAAGAGGAAGATAAAGGTTTAATGTTCATCAGACAATAAAGTTTAATTTAAAGAAATTATGGATCCAGCCCTGCACTTAAAACATTGTGAAAAAAATATCTTGCTCCGAAACCAATACTCTCAAACCTGTAGTGAAGTAATCTTTAACCTTTTGATTCTATGGACCCCCATTTATTTATTACTGGAACCTGGAGACCTCCACTGAATCATTATTGGAATCCGGGGACCCCCAATGAGTCATTACTGGAAGGTGGGGATCATGGCTAAGCATTTTCGATGATTTGAACCACAAAACAATGCACAAACAATAAAGAAACAAGCATTCATCAAACAAATACACAGATGATAAATATTTAAAATCACAACCAAATATAAAAAACAAAATTTTACTTTAATGGGAAGGTAGGAGCTTTTCTAAATTCAGTTGAGGCCATTCATCGTCTATAGTATATTCTGTTTGATGCATTTGCACTGCTCCCACAGATCAATGTGACGCTAATAACTTAATTTTTAGCCTCCAATTTCAAACTCCTTCACATATACAGAACATTTTACATATTTTAATTCTATATTTTGCTTCTTTATTGATGTGCACATTATTAATCTGTGTTATACTTGGCATCTTTGGCGTGGTTTCCCCTGACTTTATGCCTCTACCTACTGGATTTTTGATGCTGTGCTGGATTTCGTTTTTGCTGGCTTCGATGCTTTGGGCACTTTGCCACTGCTGATCAGTGTCAAAGTGCAAGTGCTCCCTGTGTAAATTGTTATTACAATTGGTTCTCCCTGATTGGCATATTTGATTTACTGGTAAGTCCCTAGTAAAGTGCACTGAGTATGCCAGGGCCTATAAATCAAATGCTATTAGTGGGCCTGCAGCACTGATTGTGCCACCCACATGAGTAGCCCTGAAAAGGTATCTCAGACCTGCCACTGCAGTGTCTGTAGCAATACAAAAGGGGATGATGGACTGCAGTGTCTGTACGCAGTTTTAAACTGCCATGTCGACCTGGCAAGTGCCCCCACTTGCCAGGCCCTAACGTTCCCTTTTCTTACATGTAAGACACTCCTCAGGTAGGCCCAAGGTACCCCCAGAGGCAAGGTGCAGTGTATGTGAAAGATAGGACATGTACTGGTGTGAGTAACATGTCCTGATAGTGAAATACTGCCCATTTCATTTTTCACTATTTAAAGTCTATCTATCCCATAGGATAGCATGGTAGTACTTTGTAACATCTTACAAGTATAACTCCCTATTGGGACAAGATAGATGAATAAAGTTTAGGCTCTCTGATCTCAGAATTTAATAACACATCTTTTAGTAAAGATGTTTTTTAAATTGAAAGTTTGAAAATGCTACTTTTAGAAATTAAAAGGCACACAGATGATGGACGGAATGCAGAGCAAATCAAACATTGAACCCCAGTCAAGACATCTGGGTTAAATCCATTGTTCTTTTGCTCACCATGCCACCCCAGTTTAGACCCAGCCATATGCAACTCAGTCTTGACCCTGTGCCTCACGGGAACAGTCCAGCCCGAACTGCCAAGCCAGGTCCTCCCTGGACCGGAAACAAGCATCCTGGAATCGGTTTTGGGGCATCACCCCTCATCAGCCAGGCTAGCTTGAATCCAGTGGCGCAGTGAGCCAGGGACCCACGTCTGGGCATACCTCTTGCACTTAGGATGAGAAAGCAAAAGATACACAGATGATGGAAGGAATGCAGAGCAAATCAAACATTCACCCCCAGTCAAGAGATCTGGGTCAAATCCATTTTTCTTTTGCTCACCATGCCACCCCAGTTTAGACCCAGCCATATGCAATTCAGTCTTGACCCTGTGCTTCATGGGAACAGTGCAGCCCGAACTGCCAAGCCAAGTCCTCCCTGGACCGGAAGCAAGCATCCTGGGACCGGTTTCGGGGTGATCCAGCGCGGCTAATATACATTTTTCCTTAAGGCCCTAATCAAGAAAAAATACCTATACACTTTGATCACTTAGTACTCATGTAGGTGGGGCCCATGACACCGCATACATACATTCATTCAAATATTCTGGATCAAACGCTAAGGAAAAATGAGTTGCTGGACAAGCGGGATACCTTATTAAAAACAACAGAATTATACCCTATACATTATATACATAAACTTCTGGATCACTGTCGGTTCTAAACATCAAGGCACTCCGCTATTCGGTCGATGGACCAACTAGTAGAATTAGTTGATGGCGATTAAGACCAGCTCAATCACAATTAAAACCTTTGACATTTATAAATCACAATTTTATTTAAAGAACCACAGACTCATTTAGAGTTAGCATATAATTTTATCGAAATTCTTTAAGCAAAAGTAAAGCTCATTATTAGGCAAAAACATTTATTATATCAGTAAGCATTTAAGAAAAGATTAAATTAAGGATGAGAAATTTTCATTACCCTCAGCCTTAGGGCGATGACAAGAATGGTTCATTAGGAAAGAAGAATGAACCGCAGATCACAGGATGGACTCCTAAACTAACTGACTGTCCCGCTAACCTCCTCGGACGCAATCACCTCCCGGGCAAATTCCCGCAACGGTCTCGTTCCTTCCCAGTCAAAGTTCAAAGTCCAAAATGACAGAGTCTCTCGCAGCATCAAGGTGGAAAAAATGAAAAAGCAAGGTGAAAAGGGGTAAGGTTAAGTTTTTTCACAACGCAAGAGCAGACTCTCTTATACCCTATTTTCTGGCTCTCTACACTTAAAAGTTGCAATCTTTAGGGGCAAGTATCACGCTAATTGGTCCATTGGAGGGGTGGTGATGGTCACCTCATCGCCCTCCTTGTTCGAACTAGTTTGGGGACAATAGCGCACACATTAAGTCTCATGACCAACATTGTCCAAAAGTAGTCCAATTTGTTAAACCGCTTTGTAACAATCTTCGATGGTCACATATTAGTTCATCCCCTGTCGCTCGACTTTCCCATCCGTTCCCAGGCATATATGCTGAACACTTGGGACGCTCCTCGTTGCAGGTCAGATTGGCCTTGACATCTCTCACTCCGAGCACAGGCCGCATACACGTGACTTGAGCTTTCACACTGCACTTGCGCGGGGGCCATTTTATTCAGCGCACGCGATCTCGTCCTTTCCAGCGGTCATTTTAGAAGCATGGCCTAGCAGGCCGAACGAAACTGATATAAAACAAACACAACGAAAATTAAAACATAGAAAATAAGCCTTTCTGTTTACCACCCGCCATTTTAAAGACCCGTGTTAGATATTAACTAGCAGAAGCAACATTTAAAGCCATTTTACTTACCATCTGCATTCTTTGCCACAGTGCAATTTTACTACGCAACATTTTTCATGCAATTCACTCTATTTTCTACGCGAATCACAATATTAATTTTATTTTGCTTCACATTTGTAAGTAAATTAGATTTTGCACAAATCAGCATGTTGCCCACGTGTACTGTTTAATAAAGAGTGTATTTTGTTGGTTAGTTCATGCGTTTCAAACGGTTAGTATCATTAATCGTTATGAGACCATTAATTTTCAAGGGGTACAAAAATATTTTGTTTTCCCCTGCTCCATCAATTCCCCCCCTTTGGTGATTTTTAATATCACCACTAAAACCTATCCCTACAAACTTTTCCAGATAAATGTTTCTTGTCCACTTGCATTTATTAATTTAAACAATCGTGTTCTTTTCATCTTGTCTTTTAGACCTTTTGTACATGTTCTCTTTAAACTCTTCTAACTCGATCTCTCCCATCTCCCGCTCTCTTTCTTTATTTTTCTCATTTTCTCTCTTTGCTTTATTTTCTCTTTTTCTTCTTTTAACACACACATATACTAATCTTAATAACATCATTATCACTATTACAAAAGTTACTGGAATTAATATTTTTCCAATTAGTGCACTACCTATTTCGGTGAACCATTTCCTTATTGAGGAAAAACCTTTACCAAGTTTCTCCCAAGCACCTTCAACCTCCAGTGGGGCAATTTCTTTATGCAAATCAGTAATGTTCTTTATATACTTCTGTATATTTTGACTTTTGTCTGGAATGTAAGTGCAACAATGTTGTACCTTCAGCATTCCACAGACTCCAACCTCTTTTGCCAAAAGAATGTCAAGGGCAAGTCGATTTTGCATTACCATAGCTCTCATGGCAACCATTTTGGTATTTATCATCAAGAACCCTCCAGCAGTATTCGTTGATAAACGATCTACTACTGTAGACAATTTCCGAATCTTGTATGCATTCAAAGATATACCCACTGCTGATATCAATGCTCCAAAAATGTCACCTATTATTTCTGAGAAGCTTTCCCTCCTCCTGCGGGTTAATGGTTTACCTATCTCGCAAATTCCTTTCGTTCCTCTTTCCACGTGAAAAATCTTTGGAAAGACCAGGCCTAGATAGCATGTTCCGTACCAATGGTCCGGCAACCTATAATAAGCTCTATTTCCGCAAATATAATAGATCCCTGGAAATACTGGATCTTTTCCTCCTTTGAATCCCCATCCCCCTAGAATTTTGTATGTATCTCGGCACTCACTAGAACCCACGGAATAGTTATCATACACAGTGTTATCTCTACTATTACACAATTTTCCATGTTGGGGCCAATCTAGAACCATAGCTGCATTGGTTTCACTTTTGTCATAACTTCCCTCTTCGAACGCCCAAGGTGGGGTTTTTGTCTTTTCTCCTGCTGCCTTTCTTTGAAACTTAACCCTTCTGTCTTCTACCATGTCTCAAAAAACCTTTTCTTACTTTCTTAACCCACAAGTAAGATTATGTCTAAATGCATATTCTAATGTTAATTCTTTTGTTTCTAAGAAAAATTCTCCAAAAATCTTTGCAAATTTCACCTTATTTAGTTCAGGGATTACGGGAACTTTAGCAAAACAGCATCTGTGTCAGTGTAGTAATACTCTAATTTACCTGTTTTGTAAAATAAGCTAGCTAAAACACTACAAGGTATTCCATACGTCAAAGGAAGGTGATGATACGTCACACCTTCTGTTACAGACGCAGGTAACTGCATACATACATAACAATCTCTCACATCCATTGTCTGCACATATTCGTACAAGAGTTTCGTGAAGACATTTTTGGAGAAATCAGTTATTGACTTGTCCCTATGAAAATCAGTACTATCTATTAATGTTGCAGTGTTCTTTATGTTAGATTTCTTGTCACTACTTGTGTCATTCATGAATGCAGATGTATTTTCTTCAACTAATCTAAGTGGAATTATTATTGCTAAAATGAACCAAATAAGCATTAGTAAACCTGTGCAATAGAAACACATCCTACACCATCTATGGAAAAACTCACATTTAACTCTTCTATTCTCAGTGTCTACCATGTTGAAATTTTATCTAAATATATGTACAGAAAATGTGTTTTCCACACTTCAAATGACTTAGCGTTGACTAGGATCAACTGCTTTTTGGCGCACCTTTCGGTCTTTCAGAAATTTTCTTTGACTTTATCAGTTTGTGTGTCTAGTCCGGTTTTCTTTCTTTGCTTTTCAGGATTTGTGCAGTTCACTCTCACCCACTTGTTCACAGTCTTTGTCTGCGTTCTCGTGACTGCTATCCACTTCTTTAATGTCAGTCAGTGCTATGTATAACCATTCAGGTGACTTGTACTTCAAGTTAGGTCTTTTCACTCTTTTGGGTCTCTGCAATTGTCTTTCATCTGTCTTTCTTTGTCTTTCCTGACCTGTTATTTCATTTACTTGTTCTGCATTGTCTTTGTTCAGATTTATTAGTTTATATCTCAGTCTTTTAATTTCGTTGGGCCAATTGTCTCCTTTTCTTGGCCTTTTTCAGTTCACTTTCTTTTTCTCCTCGTTCCGTTCTCCAAGTTCTCTTTCTTGGTCCTATTCTTTGCCTTCTTTCTTCTTCACTTTCTTCAGTTTCTGTCTCTGATCTCACTTCACTTCCTCTAACTTTGAACTTTATGATCTCAGTCTCTTTGTCCGAATCCGAATCTTCTTGTGTTTCTTCTGCTTGAAATTCTGAGTCTAATCCTCCTCGTGTTTCTTCCGCAATTTCCTCAATCTCTATCTGAATCTAAATTTCCCTGTTTTTCTTCTGCTTGTAATTCTGAATCTAATCCTCCTCGTGTTTCTTCCGCAATTTCCCCAATCTCTCTATCTAAATCTAAATGTTCTTGAGTTACCTCTACAATTTCCGGAGGTATTTCCCAAAGCTTGTACTTGGCTGTTCATTGTCACTGTTTATTAGTTCGGTTTCTCCTGTTTCAATATCAGTTCTTTTGTTTTTGGATTCTTCTTTTTGTCCTTCACTGGATTCAGGTTGGTCTGTTTCAGATGCCGAACTGGTATCTGATATTTCCAGATGTCGACTTACAGGTTGAGCTTCAGGATCTGGAACTCTGATTATTTCAGTTTCTTCTTCAGTTGTCAAACTGGTACCTGATTTTCCCAGATGTCGACTTACAGGTCGAGCTTCAGGATCTGGAACTCTGATGGTATGACTGGCATGAATCCAATTTTTCACACCTGCACACTTTACTGCAGTTGTTGTCACCAGGATCACTTGACGTGGCTTATCCCAGCGTGGAACCAAGCAGTTTCTTCTTCTGTGGACTTTTATGCGGACCCAGTCTCCTGGACTCAAATCATGAGCTGGTTTTCTTTCAAGAGTGGTCGCATCCGGCCCAACCTGATGAAACACAGAATGCACCACATCAGCCAATCCTTTGCAATAGTCCAATATGAGATCACCAGTTATAGTCAGCAGTTTGTTGACAGGTACGTGTGCTTGTCTCATTGCTCGTCCCATGATTATTTCATGAGGACTCAGACCTGTTTTTCTTTCAGGTATGCTTCTTATGGTCATCAGCACCAGTGGTAAGGCATCGGGCTATTTGCGTCCTGTGGCTTGACACATTTTCCCTAACCTATTCTTTATTGTACCATTTACTTGCTCTACCACTCCAGAAGCCTCTGGTCTGTAGGCACAATGCAGCTTTTGTTGAATGTCTAGTGCTTCACATATTAGTTGGATAATTTCATTCTGGAAATGTGTTCCTCTATCTGTTTCTATCGTTACTGGAAAGCCATATCTAGGAATGAATTCTCTCAGTAGGAGCATAGCTACAGTAACTCCATCTTTCCTTCTTGTCGGATAGGCCTCCACCGAACGAGAAAACAAACAGACGACCACCAAGACATACCTCAATCTGTTACTTGGGGGCATTTCAATAAAATCTAGTTGAATTCTGGTAAAAGGACCTCCTTCACGTCCTATTGTTCCCAAACTCACTACTGTCTTCCTTCCAGGATTTATCTGTTGGCATATAAGACATCTTTGACAAAGGCTTTCAGCTATAGCCCTAAACTTTGGGTTGTACCAGGTCTGTTTGAAAAGTCTGATCATGGCATCCCTACCAATGTGTGCCTGTCCATGGTACATCCGTGCCATGTTAGAGATCATGCTATCAGGCATAACTGGTCTTTCATCCCTGTAAACCCACACTTCATCTTCCTCTCTTTGTCTGCAACCTGCTTTTATCCAACCATCTTTTTCCTCATCACCTGCCTCTTCTTGCAATTGTTTTACCTCATCCCATGTTTCAACTGTGTTAGTAAACAGCAAGGGACATGGAACATTTTCTTTTTCCCTTCTCCGATTCATTGAGGTCATATTTCTGGCACAATATTGAGCTAATTCATCAGCAAATTTGTTACCCACCGCAATGTAATCAGTTCCGTTTTGTGAGCAGCGCATTTTACCACCGCAATCTGTTTAGGCAGCTGTATCGCCTCAAGCAACTTCTTCACAAACTCACCATTCCGAATAGGAGACCCTGAAGAAGTCAGAAATCCCCTCTCGGACCAGATCTGTCCAAAATCATGGACCACTCCGAAGCCTTATTGGCTATCTGTGATCACAGTAATTCGGAAATTCTTTCCCAGTTTGCACGCTCGAATCAGAGATATCAGCTCAGCAACTTGGGCTGAACGTATTCCTCTCAGACAGGATGCTTCCATTATAGTTGCCACTGTACACACAGCATACGCAGCACTTAAAACTCCTTCATTTGTCCTCAAGCATGACCCGTCCGCAAACATCACATAATCGGACTCTTTTAGAGGTTCATCCCTGATATCAGGGCGAGGCTTTGTGCAAAATTCAAGCACATCCAAACACTTATGATCAACTTCATCTTTGACTTCTGCATTTACTTCATCTGGCAGTGAAGTGGATGGATTCACACTCGTGCATCTTACAATGGTTACATTGCCTGCACCCAAGATCACTTTTTCATACCTAGTCAGCCGACTATGTGTCATGAATTGGGTTTTTGTTCGGGTCAGAAGGATTTCAACTGCATGTGGGACATATACTCTCAAAGGATATCCCATCACACTGCCTTCACTCTGTTCCAGACACACACAAGTAGCAGCTACTGCTTTCAGACATCCAGGCAACGCCTTTGCTACCGGGTCTAAAACAGCTGAAAAATAGGCTATTGGTCGTTTCATTTTCCCATGCCTTTGCACTAATACTGAAAGTGCACATCCGTCTCTCTCGCTACAATACAACTCAAATTCTTTTTCATAATCAGGCATTCCCAATGCTGGTGCCTCACACAAACTTGTTTTCAGTTCCTCGAAAGCCTTCATTTCCTCCTCATCCAATGCAATCGGATCTTTGACATCCCTCTTTGTCAATCGCTGTAAAGGTTTTGCAATCAATGAAAATCCACTTATCCACTGTCGGCAATAACCAACCATTCCAAGGAACATTCTCACCTCTCTTTGTGTCATTGGGGCTCTCATTCCTTTGATAATCCTTATCCTTTCTGTTGTCACTTTCCGCATCCCTTTCTCAATCTTATGACCTAGGTACTGTACTTCCTGTTGACAGAATTGCAGTTTTGATGGAGACACCTTGTGTCCTCCTTCTGCCAAATGATTCAATAAAGCAATTGTGTCTGTAACACATGCTTCTCTGGTCTTTGATGCCACCAATAGGTCATCAATATATTGGACCATTACAGATTTTTCAGGCATTTTTAAATCTTCTAAGGATTTCTTCAGAATCTGATTAAAAACAGAAGGACTTTCTGTAAACCCTTGAGGAATTCGGCACCATGCCAAAACACGCTCTCCGAACCGGAACGCAAATAATGGCTGGATGTCAGGGTGCAATGGAATAGAAAAGAATGCATGGCACAAATCAATAACTGTGTACCACTCTGCATCATGTGGGATCGGCCAATCAATTGTAATTTTACACTCTGTCCATAAATCTGCAGGAACAACAATCTCAAACAGTCCATCCAAATCTTCCCACAATACCTTTGAAACTTTTACAAACCTTTCTACCTGTCTATACCATTCTACAGGTTTCTCTCTCAATCTTGGAAAATCATTCGTAAATGACAATATATCTTGTCTGGACCATGGGACATGTACATAGCTTCCTCCTGGAGTTTCTCTCATTGGACATTCCATCACCGTTGGTTCTTTCTCTTTTACTGGAAAAGCCAATGATGCTTTATCAGTCGTTCCCTCCTTTCTCCTTATCCACCTACTTCTCCATTTGTCTACATCTCCCCATTTTCTCAGTAACACAATCAATTCTTTTATCTGTGTTAGTCGTCCTGAAGTGTTCAGATTTTCTATGTCCTTTTCACTAAAATCTACCCTGTACGGTTTCTGCAATCCCCTGATTTTTGCAAACTCTACTCCTAGTTCGTTCGCTGTTTCTTCCAATTTTTCATGCAAGTTCCTAGCTCTCCAAGTGATGCTTTTACACATAAACATTAATTCATCATCTTGATATGACTTCAATCGATCGGTACCAATAGTCCCTAGAATCAATTCCTCCATATCTATCTTTAATCTGACCACATCCAAAGGTTGTGGTTCAGCATCCTTTTCTGCAAGCTCCTCACCCAATCATTTAATTCCTCTGCAGTCGGACCCACAGGGGTCTTGTTTACTTCTGCCCAATTTACACTTCTCTCCGGAGTTTCAGTTCCTGACCCAGTTCCCATTGTCAAATTTACAGGTGGACTTGACCTAAATGGACCAACAGAATCTTCTTTCTCTCTATTTTCTGGAATTATTCCTTCTCTTACTTTTTTCATACTGGAATTTAATGGAATTGTTAAGGAGTGTTCATCTATCTTTTGATTTTCAAATACTGGGATTACTGGCCCTATAGTTACTGGCACAGTCACAGCTTCCATATTCTTTGTCAGTTCTCTTATCTTTTCAGTCAATTCTCTTGTGGTTCTGGCTAATTTAGCTGTATTACCATTATCATTTTCCACAGTCTGTGGTGTTAATAGTTTATTTAATCGATTATTTATCTCAGACAATCGTTCGGGGCTTTGGTTTACTACAGTTTCCATTGACGGTGCATTTGGTGTCACCACCACAGAATCCTGTTGATATGGGGGAGGTCTTTTATTTAAAATGTCCTCCAGCAACTCATCCTCTGTGTCGCTAACTCCATACCCATATCTCTCTGCTACTGCATGCTTCTTTTTCTCCGTACACTTTTTCCCTGTAAAATCCTCAACTGTTCTGACAGGAAACATGCCATCCGTCATGTTAGCATACCGCCATCGTCTCATCCTATCTTCATGATTCAAACCCCATACTCTTCAATGAACTAAACTATAATTCTTTGCACCTCTGTGTCTTTCCCTTTCATACATCTCATCTTCCCATTCACCTAAGGCTTCGAACTGTGTCGTTCTAGGTCTCGGTTCAAGTCTCATCATCTTTTCTCTCAAATTTCGAAGTACCGCTGTGCTAAACAAACCATTTTCTGGAAATGCCAACACTCCATCATCTTTGGTATACTTCGCCCAATTTTCTAACCAAATGCAAGTATGATAGCCATATTTCATCATCTAAGATGCTGGCGATTTCGGTGGAGGAAGTACTTCTCCTTCACTAGTCACAACCTTCTTGTCTTTCTTAAAAAGATTTTTAAGCTTCGCAAACCATGACGGTTTCTCTCTATCATATTCATTATAATAAGCCATTTCACTGTTCTTTTTCCCAAAACAAATTTACGCAATTCTTCACCAGTCTGTTCTTTCTACTGCTCGGTTATTCGGACCTATCCCAGCGCGTCTCACACCAACGCACCAATCAGAAAGCTTTTACGTCACTCTCACACTAACCTATCCCAGCGCGTCTCACACTAACGCACCAATCAGGAAGCTCTTCGTTCTTCCACAACTGGCCAATACCAGCGTGGTTTTTGTTGACATCAGCTCTACTCCTGTTTCTACTGACCCCTCCTTTACAAAAATTATCGGCACTTTTCTCTAACTTTTCTTTTCAACAAAATCGATTAGTTACAACGTAAAACACATTTCCATTGTCTGTTTCTCTAAACAAAAGAGATAGTTTCTTCTAACTTACAAGAATACTGTTTCGTTCGATAAGTGTAGCACTTCTCTATACCTTACCCTTCTTTCAAGCAAGAGGTAAACCCGTTTCTTTGGGGATAAAACACATGTGGAGACTGCACTGCTCCTGAGAATTAAGGCCAAAGTTTCACAAGAAAACCTGTTGCTATTTCACTCAAATACAATTCATACGTGAAATTTCCCTAACATAACACAGTCCTGTGTTATCACCAATTTGAAATCAGACAATGCACAATTCCGTGTGACTTCTCTTGCCACACGTGTCCACTTCCTACTTCCCGGAAGCTTCAAAATTCCAACTTACACATAACGCAATACAAACTCAACATAGAGTGTTAGACATGAATTAATCAATAATCACCAAACTAATCTATAGTAACCATAACTCTGCTACCAAGAAATCTGATCCAGCGCGGCTAATATAAATTTTTCCTTAAGACCCTAATCCAGAGAAAATACCTATACACTTTGATCACTTAGTACTCATGTCGGTGGGGCCCAAAACACAGCATACATACATTCATTCAAATATTCTGGATCAAACGCTAAGGAAAAATGAGTTGCTGGACAAGCGGGATACCTTATTAAAAACAACAGAATTATACCCTATACATTATATACATAAACTTCGGATCACTGTCGGTTCTAAACATCAAGGCACTCCGCTATTCGGTCGATGGACCAACTAGTAGAATTAGTTGATGGCGATTAAGACCAGCTCAATCACAATTAAAACCTTTGACATTTATAAATAACAATTTTATTTAAAGAACCACAGACTCATTTAGAGTTAGCATATAATTTTATCGAAATTCTTTAAGCAAAAGTAAAGCTCATTATTAGGCAAAAACATTTATTATATCAGTAAGCATTTAAGTAAAGATTAAATTAAGGATGAGAAATTTTCATTACCCTCGGCCTTAGGGCGATGACAAGAATGGTTCATTAGGAAAGAAGAATGAACCGCAGATCACAGGATGGACTCCCAAACTAACTGACTGTCCCGCTCAACCTCCTCGGACGCAATCACCTCCCGGGCAAATTCCCGCAACGGTCTCGTTCCTTCCCAGTCAAAGTCCAAAGTCCAAAATGACAGAGTCTCTCGCAGCATCAAGGTGGAAAAAATGAAAAAGCAAGGTGAAAAGGGGTAAGGTAAGTTTTTTCACAACGCAAGAGCAGACTCTCTTATACCCTATTTTCTGGCTCTCTACACTTAAAAGTTGCAATCTTTAGGGGCAAGTATCACGCTAATTGGTCCATTGGAGGGGTGGTGATGGTCACCTCATCGCCCTCCTTGTTCGAACTGGTTTGGGGACAATAGCGCACACATTAAGTCTCATGACCAACATTGTCCAAAAGTATTCCAATTTGTTAATCCGCTTTGTAACAATCTTCGATGGTCACATATTAGTTCATCCCCTGTCGCTCGACTTTCCCATCTGTTCCCAGGCATATATGCTGAACACCTAGCACGCTCCTCGTTGCAGGTCAGATTGGCCTTGACATCTCTCACTCCGAGCACAGGCCGCATACACGTGACTTGAGCTTTCACACTGCACTTGCGCTGGGGCCATTTTATTCAGCGCACGCGATCTCGTCCTTTCCAGCGGTCATTTTAGAAGCATGGCCTAGCAGGCCGAACGAAACTAATATAAAACAAACACAACGAAAATTAAAACATAGAAAATAAGCCTTTCTGTTTACCACCCGCCATTCGAAAGACCCATGTTAGATATTACCTAGCAGAAGCAACATTTAAAGCCATTTTACTTACCATCTGCATTCTTTGCCACAGTGCAATTTTACTACGCAACATTTTTCATGCAATTCACTCTATTTTCTACGCGAATCACAATATTAATTTTATTTTGCTTCACATTTGTAAGTAAATTAGATTTTGCACAAATCAGCATGTTGCCCACGTGTACTGTTTAATAAAGAGTGTATTTTGTTGGTTAGTTCATGCGTTTCAAACGGTTAGTATCATTAATCGTTATGAGACCATTAATTTTCAAGGGGTACAAAAATATCTTGTTTTCCCCTGCTCCATCAGGGGCATCACCCCTCATCAGCCAGGCTAGCTTGAATACAGTGGCACAGTGAGCCTAAGACCCATGTCTGTGCATACGCGGTGCACTTAGGGCAAGAAAGCAAAAGACACACAGATGATGGGCGGAATGCAGAGCAAATCAAACATTCACACCCAGTCAAGAGATCTGGGTTAAATCCATCGTTATTTTGCTCACCATGCCACCCCAGTTTATAGCCAGCCATATGCAAATCAGTCTAGCTTGAATCCAGTGGAACAGTGAGTCTGGGACCCACGTCTGGGCATACCCGGTGCAATTAGGCTTGAGGAAGCAAAAGACACACAGATGATGGGTGGAATGCAGAGCTAATCAAACATTCACACCCAGTCAAGAGATCTGGGTTAAATCCATCGTTATTTTGCTCACCATGCCATCCCAGTTTATAGCCAGCCATATGCAAATCAGTCTAGCTTGAATCCAGTGGCACAGTGAGCCCGGGACCCACGTCTGGGCATACCCTGTGCACTTAGGGCGAGAAAGCAAAAGACCACAGATGATGGATGTAATGTAGGGCAAATCAAACATTCACCCCCAGTCAAGAGATCTGGATTTAGGCCTGGATCCCTGTACTGGGGTGAAAGTTTCACATTGTGCAGCATTCTGTCCATCAATTGTTCTTTTTGCATTTATCACCCAGAGTGGGACAGGTATGCCCAGACGTGGGTCCTGTGCTCTCCATGCCACTGGAGTCAAGCTAGCCTGGCTAATGAGAGGTGATGCCCTGAAACCGGTCCCAGGATGCTTGTTTCCAGTCCATAGAGGATCTGGCCTGGCAGTTCGGGCTGGACTGTTCCCATGGAGAACAGGGTTAAGACTGATTTGCATATGGCTGGGTCTGAACTGGAATGGCATGGGGACAAAAAAACAATGGATTTAGGCCCAGATCTCTGTACTGGGGTGAATGTTTGACATTGTGCAGCATTCTGTCCATCAATTGTTCTTTTTGCATTTGTCACCCCGAGTGGGACTGGTATGCCAAGACGTGGGTCCCGTGCTCTCCATGCCACTGGAGTCAAGCTAGCCTGGCTGATGAGGGGTGATGCCCCGAAACCGGTCCCAGGATGCTTGTTTCCAGTCCAGAGAGGACCTGGCCTGGCAGTTCGGGCTGGACTGTTCCCATGGGGACCAGGGTCAAGACTGATTTGCATGTGGCTGGGTCTGAACTGGAATGGCATGGGGAGCAAAAAAACAATGGATTTAGGCCCAGATCTCTGTATTGGGGTGAATGTTTGATATTGTGCAGCATTCTGTCCATCAATTGTTCTTTTTGCTCTTTTAGAAAGTAGGCATTTTCTTGTTTAACCATTCCTTGTGCCTCTGCCTGGTTGTGGATTGACTGTCTGGTTTTGAAGTGACAGAGGCAGGGGATGTGCATTCACTGTAGACAGCCACTGGGGGGTTGAGGTGTGCCTGGCGCTTCCTGGATGACTCAGAGATGAGCTGAGTAGACCTTGGCTGCATTTAGAGTAGTGGGAGGAGTTTTCCTTGCACCTGAATAGGGCCTATCTCCCTTGCACAATGCTGTCTTCACCCCCTGTGGTCATACTGCACCAGTGAGGACAGAACTGGTTTGGACTGAGCTTAGAGACCCTGGCACAAAGAAGAACAAAGACAAAATGGGGTATAAGTAGTGGACCTTAAACTCCAGAACTTTAGATCACTTCTGGACTCAAGAGGAATCTTTGTCAAGCAGAAGAGCTGGAGAGCTGTGAGGAGGAGTACTGCCCCTTTTGCTGTGTGCTGTGTGGGGTTGGCCTGCAGTTGCTGCTTCTGCCAAGGAAAGGACAAAAAGTGGAACTTTGCTGTGGGCCTGCTTGAAGAAGAACCTCCAAGGGCTTGTGTTTGCTGGCCTCCTGTTCTGAAGTCTCAGGGATACAAAGACTTCACCCCAACTCCCCTGAACTCTATTGCTGAGAGGTCTGACCTGCCAGGAGGTGCCTATTCCAGTTTTGGGCCTCTGGAGGTTGTTCCTGCTGTTGGGAGCTGGAAGCAACTTGAAAGAAGCAAGAAAAGCAATCTCCGATGCCGTCAGCGATGCTGCCGTGACGCCGCGGCCTGCACTAAGGCCAGGGGCACCGCTTGTGAAGTGCACAATGCACCACCCGGCTTGCACCGCAGCTTCGATGCCCATCGACGCCCGCCAACGCCTGAAATTATCGGCCGTTCCCGACGCCAGCATTCACATCAACACCGTCATCGCCAGCACCTGCATCCTGTTATCATGTCGCCGATAACCCCCGAGGGTGACTCCACGAACTCGCGACTTCACATCGTCACCGGAACCGACGCCTCACCGCCGACGCAACCGACTTCTCCTGCCCTGGATTTGACACGTCGCCTCCTCGCGGACATGACGCCTCGCCTCCCCGTGGCACCCAGGGAGCCGATTTCGGCAACGACGCCTTACCTCCACAACGCCGTACATTGTCATAGACTTTGTTATCCAGAGGTACTGCTTGTTTGGGGGCCTGTTTGACTCAGTGACCGACGCCTTGTACCATGCAGTCGGCGCCGTACTTTGGATTTATTGCTGTCATGACGTCATATTAGCCCCAGGTGGAGCTATTTGTTTTCTATAAGCTTTATTTTGGAAATAACTACTTTTAAGTGATGTTTTACTACATTTATGTTGGATTTTTGTCGTTTTGGGCTTGTTGAGTTTAGATAAAAAAACTTAATTTTTCTAAACTGGTGTGGTGTCCATTTGTGGTGTTCTCACTGTATTATTGTGTGTTTTGAGTACAAATACTTTACACATTGCCTTTTGGATAAGCCTGTCTTGTTGAGCCAAGCTACCAAGGGGATGAGCAGGGGGTTATCTAAAGTGTGTATCCCCCTTACCCTGACTAGAAGCAAGGGTCCCTGCTTTGACAAAGGTACCTACCTCTGCAAATTAGAGACACCCAGGTCTAACAATCTGTTAATATAATTTAATTTTCTAAGCAGTCGCGAATCCCCTGAGAAGGCTTTGCGGACCCCAGGGGTCTCAGGACCACAGGTTAAGAACCACTGCTGTAGTGTTTAACAAAATTATGAGATGAAATTCACGTGCCAGCTACACAGATTTCATTCATGGACAGCAGAGTCCTCCTCATACACCCATATTCTCTCTATCTTTCTACCACAGATAGCAAAATCCTCTGCTGTAGCGAGAACGTCTAAAAAACACAGGGACACTACTTTCGCCTCATTTCATATGAAGGTCAGTTGCAAGGCCCTCTTCCCATGCGGCTGTCACAGAGAGATCTCAGTATCAGTGCTTTAAATGGAAATATAGAAGTACTGGTGCTCACTATTTTAGAGTACCTGTTTGCTCCTGAGAACTGCAGGTACTCTGAGTATGTAGAAGCGTCACCCAACTTGGGGGACGACCTTCTGAGCACAACAATAACCCACACGCGTGTGGGATCTATAAATGCATCGGGAGACACGTTAAGAAGGATTTACTTCCATGGATTTAATTTGATGTTATAAAACAAAACGATATGGATTACGTAATATCGAAATTGGAATAAACAAGTACTTGGATACTTTGAAAAACTTGATTTATACTTTTGGCATCAATTTACAAACTTTATAGATCCCACACGCGTGTGGGTTATTGTTGTGCTCAGAAGGTCGTCCCCCAAGTTGGGTGACGCTTCTACATACTCAGTTTTCACACTCTTTGATCAGTGAGTGTTACTTCTGAAGCACACTACACATTTCTTTATTGGTTTACACTAATTTGCTGTGCGTGTTCAACCATAAACTTTGTGATGAACTGCAGGTACTCTCTCATTAAATATACTGAAGCAGTGTTGAGAGAGCAAGTTCTCTCCATTACAAATTAAAGAAGTGCATGTACTTGGTACCTGACCGTTCCTGCCCATTTAGGGCACTGTCTGCTTCCTAGTCATGAGAAAAAACAGGAAGTGACATGAGTAAACGTGTATCAAAAAAATCCATAAACTGGGTGGAGTTTTGGTTTGCACTTCTTGTTCTTTGTCACATCAGAGGTGGTGATTACCTCAGAAATAATGACTGAAAGGAGGACGAGAAAAAGGACTAGGCATGTAGGGATAATCATTGTTTTTTTGTATCATTTCCCCAATGGTTTCTGTGGTTTGTCGCCTCATCACGAAATAGTGATTCCCTCTGCTTGTGCCATTTACAAAGATTGTGTCTGTCAACACATGACCTCTTTGTAGCTACAGCATTTAACAACTAGAAAACCCATAATGACAATTTGTTTACTAAATAAGAGATTGGAGGGACATTGTTCCGAGAGGACAATAGAGAGCCTCAAAGACCAACAGAATCTGAGGGATAGAAAGAGACAGACACATAGAAAGAGGGGGAGAAAAGGGACCAAAGAAGAGAGTGAGGCACAGCAGTGGGCCAGGGTGGCACAAATGGAGAGAAATCTAAGAAGGGGGGGAGCAAAATGTAGAGGCAGATGGTGTTGTGTCAGCTGTCACAATGTGGGCAATGAAGCACAGACACAGGGGAATGGAGAACAACCTACTTTATTCCCTGATCAAACACTCCACTGCACTTCTCCGTTTTCCATGTCACTTCCTCTATGATGACCCAGCCATGCTCTCTGATGACCCGCTACCTTTACTTCAGGCTGGTGGAGTCCCCCATCAGGGTCCTAGTGCCCGACGCTACACCATCCTCCAATTTAAATGTCTACTATTTATTTATATTTATATAAAGTTTTATATAGCGCGGACGTGACCCAAGCGGGTATCTGAGCGCTTTACAAATGTACAGAGGTACAAACAGAGTTGCAGGTAAAAAACAACATCAATGATAAGCAAAGTAATGGAGACGATAGAGGAGCAGCAAAATATGCCAAGGCAAGAGGAAATAGTGTAGCATATAAGTGCAACTGACAAATAGAGGGGTTGAGCACAAACCAACATCGTAGACATAGTCAAAAGCATAGGACCCCCTACGGGAAACCAAAACAAAATAGAAATTAAGTAGCGTCAATGGAGGTAGGTGCCGTCAAACAAGGGCATTCATCCATAGAGCTTTCAGTTCTTTTTTTAAAGAAGCCGTAGAGGGAGTCAGTCTGATGTGCGGAGGCAAGGAGTTCCAGATTCTCAGGGCAATACCCGAGAACGCCCGATTATAAGTTTTCTTTTTCTAGAATTTTTGAGGTTTCAGCAGCAGAGTGCTGGAACTCCTAGAAGATCGGCTCCCACCAGAGAGCTCCAGTTTTTGGGCTAGGTACAGAGGGGTGTTAAAGTGTAGGGCCTTGTGAGTCATGCACGCAATCTTGAGATGAATCCTAGCCTCCAAAGGCAGCCAGTTTAAGGATTTCAGTAACGGCGTGATGTGGCTATTTCTTCTGGAACCTCTGATGAGCCTTGCTGCTGAATTCAGGGAAGCCCTGAGTGGAGCCAACTTGTAGCTGGGTAGCCCACAGAGTGTTGCACAGCCATAGTCTAGCCTGGAGATTCCTAGAGCTTGAACAGCAGACTTGAAGTCGTCCGGGGGTAGGAAGGGTTTTATCTTTCTTAGAATACTCAAGTGGAAGTTGGCACCTTTGGTGGCTGAGCTAATGTGTTCCTGCATGCTCAATGACTTGTCAAGTAAAATTCCAAGAGACCTAGCAGAGGCAATGATGTGTGGGGTACAGTTGAGAGCTGTTAGGTGGTTCAAGTACTCAGCGATGATGGCAGTCTGTTTGGTTGGTGCTATCAGGAGAAATTCCGTTTTGGAGGAGTTGAGCTTAAGATGTTGGGTAGTCAGCCAGTGTTGAGTTTTGATTAGGGTTGAGTTCAGTGATTTGATGTCACCTGGAGAAGAGATTTTCAGGTAAAGTTGGGTGTCAGCGGCATACATGTGATAGTGAATGTTGAAAGAATTGAGTAAATCCGTTAGAGGCTCCATGAACAAGTTGAAGAGCTTGGGAGAGAGTGCAGATCCCTGAGGGACCCCAAGAGTGGATGACAAGGAGTTAGAAAGGGGAATGATTGACTCTAAATCTTTGCGTTCTGCTGTTGAGAAAGGAGGCAAACCAGTTTAATACAGGGCCAGAGAGACCCATCCTCCATTCCAGTAAGTCCAGGAGGTTTTCATGCTTGACCGCATCAAACGCTGAAGATAAATCAAGGAGGATTAGAAGGCAAGCTTCATTCCGATCAAGCATTTTTAGGGTGTCATCGACTATGTGAGTAATAGCCGTTTCAGTGCTGTGGCCCTGGCGAAAACCCGATTGGAATTAATCTAAAAGATAGAATTGATCAATGTGGGCAAGAACACATTTCTCAAGCAGCTTCGCAAGAGTTGGAATGCTAGTGATAGGATGAAAGTTATTAAGGTCCTCTTGGTCCACCGTGGGTTTTTTGAGAATGGGCAAAACCTGCCCTGCCTTCAGACAGTCAGGAATCACACCTTGACGAAGGGAGGCATTTACTATTTTGGTCCAGAGGGGGACTAAGGACCCTTTCATCTCATTGAAGAAATTTGAGGGTAGAGGGTCACTGAAGTGGTTAGAGGGTTTCAGAGTAGAAAGCAAGCTGAGAATAGAAAATTCATCATAGGGAGTGAATTGGCTCCAGCAGGCGTTATTTTTGGATGAGAGACCTATGTCAGGCAGAGGCTGAGGTGGAGTGAGTTGGCTCCAGCAGGAGATATTTTTGGGCGAGGGAACAATAGCAGGCAGAGGATGAGGTGGAGGCGGGGGAGTAGGGTTAGTCGGGCATAGGAAAGTTGGTTGTTTGCCTTGTAGAGCTCGTAGATCATTTTCAATCTTAGTAGTCTTTTCAAGGGAGAAAGAGGCGAACACTTCACAGGCTGGCTGCGTAGGCGCCTGAGATGGCGGAAGGGTGGGAAGATAGTTGGATTGGAGTTTGATCAATTCAAAAAGTTTTTTTGGTCTGTTTCTGGCATTATCTAGTTGGCTTCTGAAGAAGTTCGATTTTGCCCTCCTGATATGTTTGTTGTAGGAGCTTCTACTATATCTCAGGAGCAGGATGTGTTCCGGGGACGGGGATCCTCTCCAAGTTCGTTCAGCAAGTCTAAGATTGCGTCTCTCTGAATTTAAGCTATCATTGAAGCAAGGTTTGGAGTCTTTGGAGGACTTTCTTTTAAGTTGTAAGGGGACAACATAGTCTAAAATACTCAGTAAAGAGCGTTGTTCCGTGAGGTCCTGTACCTTAGACATGTCAGTGGGAGGCAACAAGGTGTTCTTGCTGAGGGAGATCAGGTCATTCATTTTTTTGAAAATATTTTATTGGCATTTATAATCATACAAAAGAACATTCACGTGGAGAACTTCAAGATGCAATAGTTGACAAGTATAGTATGTCGAATATCTATCCGTTCGGGCAGTCGGCCCTCAGCATGTTACAGTCCATACAATACAGAGATAAGCAGAGAGTCAATCTTAACAATGAACCAACATACACGCTACCCCATGTGTTCCATTCCGATGTGTGGGCAAATCAACCAACCCCATCTAATATTCAATTGTGCCTATACTGCGTCTGCTCACAGTCCCTGGGGCCTGACAGTTATCAATAGGTAAAAACCATCACTAAACTCTTTCAGTGGGAATCAAGTTCACGTGCCATTACATAGTAAGCCATTAAACTATAACATGGAGAAAAAAGAAAGGAAAAACATTAATCCAGTCCTCACATAAGCTGCCTTCAGTACCATTACTCTCCACGCTGGGGGTCGTTCTCTAACTCTGGCCTACTTGGGTAGGGTCACCCGGCCGTCATTGGGGTCAGCACCAATCTCAGGATCTATCGGTATTCCACGGTTACCCCAGGGGGCAACGAGGGGGAGGAGGAGAGTGGGGGGGAAGGAAAGAGAGGAGGGGGCCCACGACCCGGAGGGCTCCCCACAGGAGGGGGGTGCGATACAAACAGAGCGGGTGGTCGGGGTCAATCTGGGTCCAGGTCAGAAGTCATGGCATCACTTTCCTGACTGTCTTCCACTCTCCTCCCTATGCCTTCCTGTAACTAGTTCTTCTATGCTGAGGCCGTCCCACTCCCCCCCCCCTCGCTACTAGGGCGGCTCGGGTGTTCCCAATTAAACAATACCTCACTCCAAGCTTCGCAATAAGGCGCCTACGTAAGCCCTTCAGTTCTTCTTTGCGCAGTGCCCTGCCCTCCGCCGCCGTCCCGCGCTGGACCTCCAGGGTCCAGGTCCCTGACCGCGGCCCCACCGCTGATTTCCAGGAAATCGCGATTCGCCGCCTGGCCAATGTCAAAGACAGATCAATGAACTGGCTTCCCACCTTACGCTTGGGTGGCCTGGGATAGAGTCCCAGAAGGCCGACCTCCACCGAGTGGGCCAGCGCATGGCCCAGTGTATCGTTGAGTTTAACCAACACTGCCTCCCAGAACTGTTGCACAATCGTGCAGCTCCACGTCATGTGGAGGAAGTCTGCATCTAGTTGTCGACATCTTGGGCATTCCCTGGGCTCACCTCCAAATGCAGCCTGTATGCGATGCGGGGTCATGTATGTCATATGGACATAGTTAAACTGTAAGTATTTGAGATGGGAGTTACGGGAGATCTTCTTAGGAGATCCCAAAACACGCCCCCATTCTGCATCAGTGAGTTGTCTATTAAGGCATCTCTCCCATTTCCCCCGCAGGTCCAGCAATGGGGACAGGGATGTCTCCACAAGAGATGCATAAAACCACTTAATTTAATGTCCGGCCGTGCCCAGTGTGACCACGGAGTGGAGAACCCCATGCGTCGCCGGTTCCTCCCGCCCTGCTCCCACAATTGCTCAGACGTCCTCACCAGCGTCTCGTACATGAGGAACTGGCCAGGAGGTAGTCCACAGCCCTCCACTAGCTCCGCAAATGGTAGTAGGCATTTATCCCGAAAGCAATCCCCGGTCGTGTCAATCCCTGACTCCGTCCAAACAGACAATTGCTCCACCCCCAGGACCACCTGCGGCTCTCTGTGAGGTAGCCCTATCAATGGCAACACCGGAGTGTATCTCGTACCAGCCGGAATTCGGGCCATGCACCTCTTCCAGCACCGCAAGGCATGGTTTGCAAGATCGATGTATAGGGTACTTTTGTGGCCGGGTTCAACAATTTAGCTAATAATAATCTAGGATGCTGTCCTGGCTCTACCAGGTAGGTGCCCTCCCAGTTTACTCCTTATAGCCACTGCGCCAGCCACTGCAATTGCGCAGCCAACTGGAAAAATTCAAAATCCGGCACTCCTAAGCCTCCCTCCCCCATAAGACGTCTCGCTGTTCGTAATGCAACTCTGCGTCTCCCATCCGCCCAGATAAGATCACGCACTAGCGCGTCCAGTGGCCTAAACTAACCCGCAGGCATCAGGGCTGGTAGATTGGCGAAAAAGTACAACAATCGGGGCAACTTTACCATCTTTGTCAGAGATATCCTGGCCATCAGGGGCAATCGCAACGAGCTCTAAAAAGCCACACTGGAGCGCAGGGAGCGCATTGCTTTCCCCAGGTTACCCTCCCTCATATCCTCCAGGGAATGGAAAATCTGAATTCCCAAATACCGAAAAGAAGCCGGTGTCCAATTATACTCAGCAGGAAGACCCTCAGGTCGAGGGGAGGGCCCAGCCACCGGGAACAAATGCGTCTTGCGATGATTCACCCGTAACCCGGACAGACTACCAAATCCCTCCAGCAGCGCAAAAGCAGAGCCAGTCCCTCTGGCAGCATCGTTAAGGTAAATCAGCAAATCATCTGTGTACATTCAGCAGTATTCCTAATCCCTCACCTCCCGCACAGAAAAGTGCTGCCAGCGGTTCCACCGCCAATGCGAACAGCAACGGTGACAAAGGGCATCCCTGACAAGTACCGCGAGTTATCACGTACTCTGGGGATATAGTGTCGCCCGTCTAGACCCGTGCCGTCGGGGACGTGTACAGCAGCTGGACCCACTTCAACCAGCCCGTGCTCAGCCCCATCTTCCGCATTACCTCCAAGAGAAAGTCCCAGTTGACCGTATCAAACGCCTTCTCCAGATCTACTGAGAGGAGCGCAGACTGGGGCAGGTCTTTCGCCTCAGAATGATACAGAACCGAATACAGCCGGCATAAATTAAATGACGTATTGCGGGAGGGGACAAATCCATTCTGATCCGGGTGAATCAGGTGTGTCATGTGGGGGAGCAATCTGAGCGCTAGTACCTTACTAAGTAGCTTAAAGTCGGTGTTAAGCATAGGCAACGGTCTATAGTCCCACACTCCGGCATCCAAGCGCTCAGTCTTGGGAAGTGGTATCACAGTAGCGGACCGCGTGGAGGGCGGTAATCCACCCAGCCGAAGGGCTTCATTATACATGGTTACCAGGCGAGGGGCCAGCGCCGACCTGTATTTCGTTATAAAACTCAGCAGGTAGGCCATCTGGGCCTGGTGTTTTGCCAGCAGGTTTATGGCTCCCCTGACCTCCTGAAGGGTGACTAGAACCCTCAGATCATCCATTGCGTCCTCCTCTACCTCCGCCAGGGCCAGAGGAGCCAAGGAGGCGGCAATCTCCTCCCGCGACGGGCCCGGCGGTGCCAAATAGAGCGTTTCATAGTACACCTGAAAGGCCCCATTAATCTTATCCGGATCATGCTCCACTCCATCCTCTGCCACTCTGATCCGGGTAATCGGGGATCCCCTGGACTCTGGCCTAATAAGCCACGCCAATAGGCGCCCCGCTTTCCCCTCCTCGCCCTGCACTCTATCCATATATGCTCTATAATCGTGTGCTCGGAGCCTATCTAGAGCTTCATCATGCTGCTTACGTTTGGCCAGCAGTTGCTCACGGGTCCTGGGATCCGGCCCGTGCGCGTTATCTAGGGTTCGCAGGTCCCCCTCAATCCTGGCAAGCTCTCGATGGAGTTCCCTCTGTATCCCTACAGTCTGCCCCATACAGTGTCCCCGCACCACCACTTTAAAATCCTCCCACTCAACTAGGGCCGTTGATGGAATGTCCGCATTCTCAGTAAAGTATGTGTCCACCGGCGTACGCAGTGATTCCGCAAACAGCGCATCCTCCAAGGCCACAGGGCTAAGACGCCACACAGGTATCGGGGACCTACGCTTCAGGGGGTGGAGAGTCAACAGCAATGGGCTGTGGTCCAAAAAAGTACGGCCTAGGTATTCGGTAGAGTGAGAGAGGGAGCCAATTAATTGTGAGCACCAAAATGCGTCAATCCAAGTGTGGAGCTGATGTAAGTGTGAGTAATAAGAGTACACCCTGTCTCCACTGTGCTCCAAACGCCATATGTCGTGTAGATCCCAATGTGCCATCCACTCCCGCAGCCCCGCTGCTGTCCTATGTGACTGGGCACTCGCCAGGGGGGGATGAGAGTGGTCCAGATGCACATCCGCTACACAATTGAAATCACCCCCCAACACCAGCTGTCCCACCGCTATGTCTGCTATGAGTGCAGATAAGGATGTGAGGTATGTCAGTTGGTCGTGATTGGGAGCGTAACAGCAGCAAATGGTCACTTCCTGACCCATTAGTCGTCCCGCCACCAGCACATACTGACCGGCATCATCTGCCAGGGTACGGGTCATCTCAAAGGGAACCCCCGGGCACACCCACACCAATACCCCCCGGGGAAATGCAGAATATCCTGTGGCATAAACCTGCCCCCTCCATCGTCTCCTCAACCGGCCCACCTCTTCCTGTGTCAAATGGGTCTCCTGCAACAGGGTGATCTGCACTCCCCGGCGCTTCAAATAATTATAAATGTTGTAGCGCTTAGCCATGGAGCTCATACCTCTGATATTCCAGGTGAGTATTTTCACCTCCTGTTGCGCCATTGCTGCTCAATGTGTCCCAACACCCCCCTAGCAAGCCCCCCCATCCCCCCCCAAGACAATAGGATCCATTAGCAAAGCACCCCTACCCGCGTGAGAAACATATCTGATGGACTGTAACAAACCCAAACACAAAACAACTCACCGGCCCCAGGGCATTCTGGCAACGGCCACCTGCCCAAACTCCACCCTCACAAAAGTCAAACAGTGAAGGCCAAACCCAACGTGGTGAAGACCTCCAGGGGGATCGCGGCACTGCTACCTTAGTAAGGCTATAGTAAGCTGCAGCAAACCAGTCAATATAAACAGTGGTGCACGACCTCCAGCACCGGCCCAGCTGCAAAGTTTCAAAGCTGCGCAGTCTGGCCTCCCTTGTTACATGATATCATCCGCCGTGTGTGGGGTCACCACTGGGAGTTCCAGACTACCTTTGCCCGAGGAGCCTCCCGACTCCTTCGAAGACCTCGAATCTTGGTCCAACGGAGAATCTCCCTTCTGGGCTATCTCAACCACAGCCTGCAGCACTGCTGCTCGTTCCAACTCCGTCTGTGACGAGGTGGGCTTCTTTGCCCCAATACGTTCTGACCTTCTGTGGAACCTTTTCCCTGATCCGCGGTCCCTCGTTGGCCGTTGTGGTTTCGGCGCCCGGCCTGGTTGCTCTGTGCGGTAGGCCTCAAACCAGTCCCAAGCTGCCTGGGGGCTGTTGCAGAAGTGAGTTCCGCCGTCCACCACAATGCGGAGCTTAGCCGGAAACATGAGCGAGTACTGGATACCCTCTGCACGGAGTGCCTTTTTGACCTCAAAGTAAGAGGCCCGTTTCCGTTGGACCTCCAGCGTGTACTCTGGGAACATGGAAACTTTGGCGTTGTTAACCACAAATGGGCCATCTGCACAGGCTCTCTGTAGGATGATGTCCCTATAGTGCAACAGCCTGGCCACTAATGGTCTCGGGGGACAGCCCGGTGCCACAGGGCGGGCAGGCACACGGTGCGCTCTTTCCAACGTGAAGAACTGTGTCAGCGCTCCCGGGGCCACCACCTCTCGGAGCCACGGCTCCAGGTATGCCTCCATGTCCTCTTTCTCAATCCCCTCCGGAAGGCCAAGAATGTGCAGACTGTTGTGGCGGTTAAGACCCTCACCATCCTCCGCCCGCCGTTCCAGGTTCCTGACTCTATCCGTCGATTCCGCCACCTGCAGTAAAAGGGCTCGATGGCCAGGCGCTAGCTCCTCCAATCCAGATTCCACCACCTTCACCCTCTCATTGAGCTTCTGGGGTTCGGCCTGTAGGAGGCCAAGGCCCACCGACACCGTGCTTATGTCCTGGTGGAGAGTGGTTTTTGTATCCGCAATAGCTTCCAGAATCTTGGAAAGTTGTAGCTGGATAGGGTCCGGCCTCGTCTGGGGCTCAGGGCTACCTCGCGCCTGATCAGTTAGGACCTCCTCATGGTCAGGTATGGTTCCAGCGTGTTTCCCTCGTGGCTTTCCCATTGTCCCGGGTGGAAACAGGGGAGAGGCCCAGCCGTCACCAGCTGTGGACAGTTCAACAACTTCCAGGGTATTTCCTGAGCAGTATGGAGTCTCTCCCAGGGGCCCAGTCCCAGCAGGGTGGTGGCCCACTTGTCTGTGGCGGCCGCTCTCTACGCGATCCAAAAAACAGGGGGGCGGGAGCTACCGGATCCTCAAAATCTCTCCACCTCACCCATCCAAGCGGTAATTTCAAGTCTTACCCGGGGCCAGGCACTCACCCCCCCCCAGCCTCGCCGCCGTATATGAATGGTGCAGTGTTTTGTCAGCTGGCCCCACCTCAGTGTGCCTCCATTCTCACTGCCACTCCTCGATGCCACTCGGCAGGGCCAGCAGTCCGCGCCAACTCCTCTACTGTCTTGCCAGTATGCAGGCAGCCTCCTCAGGTCTCGCTCACTTCACCCCGCTGCGGGAAGTGATGCCGCACTCACACGGCGACAGCCGAGGCCGGGTAGTCAAGCCCCCACAACGTTCCGCTGGGCCCCCCAATGGCAACAGAGACCGCGTTTGACCCCCAGGAGGAGGGCCCCTCAATCACCACAGGCCCCCACGAAGTGGTCCAATGTCCTCTGGGGTTCACCACAGCTCAGGGGCCAGATCGGCTCTCACCGCTCCAGTGCTGCGTCACGACTCCAGGAAGGGCTGCCCCACTGCCATCCCGCATGGGCCAGCCAGCAGTCGTCTCCTCCTCACCCCCAAAAGCTCCCCTGTCACAGCGCTTCCGTCCCGTATCAGGGGCACTACCGCTCTGCTCCGTAGTCTCTCCCAAGCGGCTCCGGCAGGTTCCGCAGCTCTATAGTTCTCAGAGTCCGCGGTCAGCGCTCTAGACACCACTGCTCCGCTCCGTCGGCCTGGCTCTCGTTCTGGGCGTGATGGTCGTTTTCTGCCTCAAGGCGGGTCTCCAATATGTCCTTCCACTGCGGGCCCGGCACCTCCAGTTCGGGCTCCGCAGACACACCGTTCCACCAAGAGGGAGACCCGAGCAATATCCGCCTTGTGCTAGTACTCGAGGTCGGGGCTTCCGGCTTCATCGCCGCGCTCGACCACCGCTCGCTAGTGGTGGGGTCTGAGCGCCCAGTTCCGTCACGGTCGCTGCACCCCGGTCTCTCACGTCGGGCCACCACAGCAGGCCAGAACATATCTGCTGTTTGTGCAGGAGAATTGATGGGCTGGCGCAGAGCTCAGCGCTCACGCGTCCGCCATCATCGGCAGTTCACCACGCCCCCCGGAGATCAGGTCATTCATGTTTGAGTTTCAGAGAGATCGTTTCCAGAACCTGGGATTCTTGTCTTGTGATCTTTTCTTGGACCAGGGTTTGATGATGTGGAAGGAGATATAATGATGATCAGACCAGTCACACGGGGCTATCGAGACCAATTGAATTGCATTGGGTTTAGCTATAATAAGGTCCAGGATCGAGCCTAGAATGTGTGTAGGACTATCACATATTTGAACTAGGCTGAGGTCCGCAAGGAAGGTTTTGAGAGTGGTCGCTACCGGATCTTTCAAGTCATTCCAATGAAGGTTGAAGTCTCCGAGGAAGATTTGGGGATAATGATGTCCCACATTGGAAGAAATGATTTCCATGATATCTTCAACGAAGGGGAGGTTGTCACCCGGCGGATGGTAAAACATGTGCAATTTGCATAATGGCCTGCTGTTGCTGGTGATGTCAATGCAGAGGTATTCGCAGGAGGAGACAGCATCTATGTGGGATTGTTTAACAATGAGACTATTCTGGTATATACGTGCGATCCCACCACCAGATCTGTCTGCTCTGTCCAGCCTAATGATGTTATTGTTCGGGGGGACTAGTATGTCAAGGATCGGACCAGAGGAGTCCTTTAGCCAGGTTTCCGTAAGTATGAGGATGTCCAGATCCTGAGCCAGGATGAGTTCAGCAATTTCTGTGGCATGTTTCACGGCTGATCTACAATTGATGAGCATGCACTTCAGATGTGGAGTGGTGACAGAGGAAGCGGGCTGTGACAAGGGAACTGGCTTGATGTTAGAGAAATTTATAGTATTAGTGTTGTGACTGGGTTTTCTGAGAGGGTTTGGAGGAATCGCTAGAATGTGTTCCTGATTATCTGGCTTGTCCAGGAGAGAGGGATTATAAGAGTGCAGGAGAGTGTCGATATCATTCCCTGTGAAGGAATTCTTGGATCTAGAGGGTCTACAGGGAGCGTTCAGGAAGGGTATGGTTCTCCAATGAGGGGACGCATTCGATTGAGAACGACCATTGATAGAGGGGGGAATGGCAGCTTGGAGTGGAGGGAAGTATCAGGTGTAAGATTGTGTCTGTAGATCCCAGACGACCTGTCTGTCCATCTATTGTTAGCCAGTTTAGTGGTCATGAGTATGAGCTTTTGTAAGTCAGCCTTGAGTTGTTGAATATCAAGCGAGATAGTGTCCAAAGCAGAAGAGAGTACAGAGAGTAGATGAAACTCCGAGAAGTGTGTCAGGGAACCAGTAGGCTGAGACGGAATACTGATGGGAGCGGTTGTGAGTTGATGGCCAGAGAGCTCCAGGTAAGGGTTGGTTGACAAGGAAAGGTTATTTAGATGGCAGGGGGGCAGAGGAGAGCTATTAAGCTGATCTTCTAGGTTCTCTGGAGACAACATGGTGTTGGAGTAGATCATAGGAGGGGAATCGGACTTCAGGAAAGACATCTCTCTAGCCAAGGGGCAAGAAGGGTAGACCGCAGTGTCAGTTAGGCCAGGGCTAACGCAGGGTGAGTGGAGGTACGGTGTGGTGGAGAGGGGAGCAATGTTCTGTAAGACCGCATTCCGGGGGATACCACTCACCCGTCGAGAACCCGTATCCCACCGCAGTGAAGGCGAGATGGGCAAAAGAGGGGGGCTGGAAGAGTTGGAGGAGGATAGGGGGAGAGTGACAGGGGGTGTGAAGTTACCATAGGGGGTCGTTTGGAGGGACAAAGATGAGGATGAGGCGCTAAGCCCATACGTAGGAGTGTCAGGAACCTGGTTAGAGATGGAGTTTTTGATAATGTGAAAAATTTCCTCAAAAGACCCTAGATGGTGGTCTGCAGCTTGGATGAGGATTATCCCATTATTATAGATGGAGATAGTAGCATCAGCTTTGAAAGTGGATGAAGGGGCCACTGATGGAGCAGGGTAAATGAAAAAATTTAACCTCCTAATATTTACGTAAATTAATTAACACACAAGTTCGTCTTAAGTAAATAACCAACAATGTATGTTACATGTGAAGGGTTAAAGGTAACACGCTTTTTATGTGCAAACTAATTTACTTATAATTGTTAACGTGGATAACATAAGTCTAATATTTGCGTACTAATACAATAATAGAATGCATGATTCGTGCTTTGAAAATAAACTGTGTAGTGGCAAAGCAAAGCGGTGGTAAGTAAGGGATGGCTTTATATGTCGCTTTGCTAGGTAATACCTAATTGGGGTACGTAGAATGACGGGAGGGAAACGAAAAGGTTTATATTCTTTATTCTTAACTATATTTTGTTTATCTTTATAATAGTGCGCTTTAGGCCTGTTGAGCAGCGATATAAAATGGCCGCCATGAGCTAGAATACGCAGGCGCGAGTGAAGTTATGAAAAGAGAGAAAGGCCGTGAACAAGAGGGATCATGTGATCGTTCCAAAAGCCTAGGATGGAAGTATGGTCAAGGCTATGATGACCTTATAGAGTAAACGTGTGCCAAGGAAGATCAGCAAGAAGCGTGAGAAGTCGCAGTGAATAAATGAACAAAACAAAGAACTGTTGAACCTAAAAGTATCGGAAAGTGATACAATTTGAACCACAAAAATGAATGGGGAATGTCATGAATCCGTGAGAAATGACCAAAGCATGAACTTTCCACAAAGAACTGGTTGGAAGAAGGAGATTGATAAAAAGATGTATACGGACCCAAATGGACCAATTAGAGAGAATCTCGCCATAAAGATGTAACATTTTTATTTAGTAAGCTAGAATTGGGGTATAAGAAGACCTACTCTTGGAGGGGAGGGGTTAGCTGCTTTTAGCCACTTTTGGGGTTGCTGCTGCTGATGGCTGACGAGCTGATGCTGCTGCTGCTATTTTATATTTTTGATTGAGCATGAGATGCTGCTTTTGGAGAACCTTTTTACTCTTAATAGATTTTTCCATTTAGAACTATTAGACTTTTATTCTTAAAATACTGAAGGGGAAAGGAACGAGAAGGCCTGTTTTCCAGGACAGATAGATAGATCTTTTGGGAGTTCTTGCTGTGACGAACTTTATTTTTCCATTTAATAGGTATGCATTGCAATTTCAATTTATTCTAGATGATAAATGTAATAATCTGAATAATAAATCTGAAACTTATTCATGCTTCTAAACTTTATATAAACTTTATTATCTTTAAAACACTGACTCAGTGGTTCTTTAGCTCAATGATAAATGTAAAATGTTAAAAGGTTTATTGTGATTGAGCTGGTCTTAATCACCATCAACTGATTCCTACTAGTTGGTCCATCGACCAATGAGCGGAATACCTTAAAAGCAATGAGAAATATTATGTCGTTTTAAAAGAGGTATCCCGTCTCCTTCCAGCGAATCGTTCTACTGTTTTTCTCCTAGGTAAGGATGGATGAAATCCAGGAATATATGAGAGAGTGAATGTATATGCGGTGTTATGGGCCCCACCGTCATATGGATATAGTCTGTGTTTAAGAAGGATAGTTGTACCTGGATGACCAAAGCATATAGGAGAAGAATTTTTATTGTTAGCGCTGGTTCAGATTTCTTGGTAGCAGAGGATGGTTACTATAGATTAGTTTGGTGATTATTGATTATTGATTATTGAATATTTCATGTCTAACACTTTATGTTGAGTCGCGTTATGTTATATGTAACATGAGCGAATTTTTGGGAAGAGGTGATCAGGCAAAAAGAACGGATAGCATTCCTCCATTTAGCTCTTCTTTTCGAGTAGAAGATGAGATCACAAGTCTTAGATCCCTTAATTAAGGAGCGGTAAGGGTCAGAAATTAGAGTTTCAGGGTAAGCTTTGAGAATTCTATGTTTGAGGCGTTTCGATGCGTTTTTAGATAGGCTAGGAGGGTATTCAATAGTAAATGCATTTATGCCCAGTGGAATTAGCTTAAAATGTAAGTTAGGATCCATGATGTTGAGTGGTAGAAGGCCAGAATAGAGACGTGGAGGGCGGAGAAGAGGGAGTAGGTAAGCGTGAGGCCACAAAACAAAGAGAGACCTAGCTAGAACAGTCAGACACAGAAATATATTGCCGAAATATGGGTTACAAAGGTCACCCCCCTAGGAGAAAGCACAACCCAAATGCCAGAAGGGAGCCTCTTTCAGCTCAGGGAGGCCTTACAAATCTAGCGAGAACAAGGAGCGTAGAGGTCCAAAAAGATCAGGACCAAAAAGGAGGTTCTATTGGCCACCAGAAGTAATCCTGTGGGCAGGCATAGAAGAGAAGTCCAAGACCAGTGACAATCCAAAACCGTTCCAAGATGGCCGCCGTATTTGCTCATCCAGTGAGGTGGCTCGTGGGAGGCCTTACAAATCTAGCAGACACCAAGGAGCGTAGAGGTCCAAATAGATCAGGACCAAAAAGGAGGTTCTATTGACCACCAGAAGTGATCCTGCGGACAAACATAGAAGAGAAGTCCAAGACCAGTGGCAATCCAAAACTGTTCCAAGATGGCCGCCGTATTTACTCATCCAGTGAGGAGACTTGTGGAAGTCCATCCTTTATTTTCATGGTTAGACAGGGGAGACCATTTTGAAGAAGATTCCTAACGAGGCCAGGGGGGGAAGGCACCAACAAGATGGAGGGCAATTACCACAGAGCCCCAACTGGACAAATGAAAGGGATCAACAGGCCCCAGAACGTAGAGACCCCATGCTGCGCCTCCAAACAGTGACGGAACACGTGCAGCAGAGAGGAGGGGGCACTCTTCAGCATCACCAGGGCCCCCCCCCGGGATTCAAGTAGGAGGCCAGCCGGCCTGGGGGCTCGTGGAGAAGGAAAGCAGGCTACAGGCGTCCTCCACCCGCTCCTGGGGGCCAGGGAGAGTCTGCAGCCGATCCCTTGCACCTCACAGGGGCCCTCAACTCAGGACTCCTGCACGGGGCCAGCCAGCAACCCCGTGCTGCTCACACAGAAACCAAGCATCAAGGCATGCCGCGATGCACACGGCGCAGCAGGCGTCCTCCAGCAGCTCCTGATGAACAGGGGAAGCCTGCAAACATGAACATTTGATCTCCTCAATCAGTCTACGGGGTTGACGCACCTGCTGTCCAGATCTCGTGGCGACCACTTGCAGTGGCGCAGCTCTGCCTGCCTCCGCTAGCTCCCGTCCTGGACTAGGAGTTGATTGGGGTTGATGTGCACAAACTTTGGCAGGGCCTGATTGCTCTGATGGTTGCACTGTCTGAAGTGTGACACCTCTCGAGTGATGGATTTCTCTGGATGTGTTGCAGTGACCATGGTTCCTTTCCGCCCCACCACTTGTAGAGGGCCAATGGTGAGCAGAGTGTCTGTTTTCCATCTTTGATTCTGCCTGACTGTAACCCAGCCTCCTTTGCCAAGTGTGTTTTCTCTTGCCTTCTCCTTATTGGTAGCATCTATGTTCTGAAGTTTTTTTACATCCACTTGTCATTCTGCCGTCCACTGGGGAATCTTTGATCGGATTGCTTGCCCAAAAGTGATGGTGGCAAGTCTCTTTCCTGTCATCGAGTGAGTGGTTGTGCGATAGGTACACAGAACTTTACACAGTGCCTGGTCAATTGCCATTCCCTCAGCAGAAGCTCTTTGCACCTTCTTTTTAAGGGTACCGATGAATTGTTCAATCACACCATTGGCTTGAAGCCTCAACGGTGTGATTCATCATTGTTCAATGTCTAGGTGACCCAGGAATTCTTTGAATTCTTTACTATTGAATGGGGGGCCATTATCAGACTTCAAGATTTTTGGAATTTCCCAGGTTACAAATATGTCATCAAGGATACTCAGCACTGTTGCATGCCCTGTGGATGAGATGCATTTAACCAATGGGAATCGAGAGTGTTCATCAATGAGTACCAGTAAGTATTTGCGATTCATGAGAGGTCCAAAGAAATCGACTGCCACCCTCTCCCACACATCTAAGGGGATATCTGACATTGTTAGTGGATGTTGAATTGTTTTTCGAATAAGCAATTGCAAATGTGGCGCGCTTTCAGTTCATCCCCCACTCTTTCATCCAATTTCAGAAGCCAGACCCTCTCTCGCAGTGGTGGCTACTATGCCATGATGCCCCTCATGAGACAATTCAATGGCTTTATGTTTTAGACCTTTAGGAGCCACAATTCTTGACCCTCTCAGTATGATCCCTTCCTGGGTCACGGCTAGTTCTTCTTGAATGTTGTGGAACTTTTGAAGTTCTTCCTAATCCCCTCCTTTTCGTGTTTTGAGTCTCCATGTTTGTGTATCAATAAGCTGTTTGACCATGGTCATGTCTTCATCTTCCTGAGTGGCATCAGCAACTTGATCCATGATAGTGCTGGGAGAGTGCTCGAACGCATTAGGAAGTTGAAGTATTCTTCAGCTACTGAAGGTTTTGACGTTGCCAGCTGCAACAGAGCTCTGGAAAAATAGTCAGCAGGGTTTCGTTCCTTCCCCGGCTTGTGAACAATGTCATAGTCATATTCCTATAATTGCAACACCCAGCGTTCAATTCTCTGAGATATCTTTGATTTGGGATTGCCAAAGATAGTCAGTAGTGCCTGATGGTCCGTGTCTACTATGAATCGCTTGCCATAGAGAAAAACATGAAAATGTTCACATGCCCAGATGACTGCTAGACTTTCTTTTTCTGATTGTGAGTATGCTTGCTCAACGTTGGAAAGGCTCCTGCTTGCATATGCAACAATGTGTCTCTGAGCATTTGAATGACTACTATGCTGAGCTAGGATGGCTCCTAGCCCTACAGAGCTCGCATCCACTCTGATTTCCATGTGGAGTTTAGGGTTAAAGTATGCCATGACAGTTGCTTTTTCAATAGCCTTTTTAAATATCCTGGAAGCTTTGTTCGCTTGTTAGCAACCATTGGAAATCCACATTCTGTTTTGTCAGGGTGCACAGCGGCGCACTTAACATGGCATAGTAACCTATGTATCTGGCACAGTAACTGGCCATTCCTAGGAAGGATTGAAGCATGCTCACATCTTGAGGAGTACTGGTTGTCGTCAGAGCCTTCACTTTGTCTGGGTCCGGAGTCATGTCATTTTCCATGGAACTTCTGATTTTGTGGAATTTACATTTGCTGGCATTGAATGTAAGTCCAACGGCTGTAAGCAACTGACAAACTTTTAGGAGCGCCTTTTCATGTTCCCATCTGGTGCTCCCACATATTAGTATATCATCCCTGTAATTAAGGGCGTTTGGTACTGGCTGGATGACTCGACGAATGACATCTTGAAAGATTTCAGCTGCAGAGGAGATGCCAAAACTCAACTGTTTGTATCTGAAAAGACCTATGTCTGTGGAAAATGTTTTGATCTATCCTGCAGTTGTCTTTGAGCTCCAGTTGGTGATGCTCTTTATTCAGGTCAAGGAACACATTTTGGTCCCTTTTAGTTGGGTTTTACGTCCGCTATGTGAAGCCCCGGGTGCCTTTCATGTTCAGTAGCCTTATTTGGTTGGCGCATATCAACGCAGATCTGCACATCTCCTTTGCTGTCCTTTGGCACCACAACTATTGGTGAGAACCACATGGTGGGCATGTGGAGTGTTCAATGATGTAGGTTTGTTATTTCATTTTCCACAGCTCTCTGGAGATGAAAACCAACCCGTCAGTGCCTTCGTGCTACTTAGTAAATGTCCTCATTGATATGCAGCTGTACTCGGATGCCTTTCAGTTTTCCTAATCCACGAAACAGTGAAGGAAATTTTGGGGTAATCCCAGGATCCGTGTGTATGTGGTAATGAATTGATATCAGTCCCGTTTCAGCTGTCACTGCAAAACTGAGGAGAAAAGCACTAGACACTGTCTCTTGTGGTACATTGATTGTTGTTTGAGCAGACCTTGTCTTATGCTGGATCATCGCTGTGAAGAATCCACGGCTCCCTAGTGGCTTAGATGCAGCCCATGTGTACACTCGTATGCTCAATGGCGTGAGGACCGGAGGTGGCTTCAGCTCTCTAAATTTGTCCAAAGGCATGATGTTAATGGATGCCCCACTGTCAATGATGAATGTTACGGGTGGGCATTTATTTTCCCTCGATCCATCAGGCATTTCCTTTTGGCTCTCATCTGTTTCACCTGCATTGCCTCTTCATCACCAACATCAATGGTGGCTATTCCCAGTTGTTCTGCTGTGTTGAGACACAGGATATTTGGTAAGGACCGTTTTTCCTCCACAATGTGGACATCTGCTTTTGTTTCTATCTCTTGGGACTGGATCATCGATTGAAACTACTCAGTGAATTTCAGGGAACCACCTTCCGCCCACATGGGAATCCTCTTTCAGGACTCCTGTATCTTTGTTTTAGGGTGTAGGCGGGGAGGTTCTTGCGACCCCATTGCATTCACTGATGCCCCACTTACCACTAAGAAGTCTACCAGCTGGTCCCCCATTTGTACTATAACTGGAACCATGTGTTGTTCGGGCATTTCCACAGACATCATCAGTAGATATCCACCCTCCTCACTCTCACTCGGTGTGGATACTGATGATCCACTGGATGAGGACCCGGATGACCTATGACTGTGGGCTGATTCAACTTGTCATATATAGTGCCTCCTCTTCTTTTTTTAATTAAGGCAAGGCTTTCTCCTGTCCTCCTTTTTCTATCTCTTCCCTTTCCATTCTGACTCTACCTTCTTTGTATGTGCTCGAAATACAACTTTGAAGTGGTTTTCTTTCCCGAACCCGTGGCATGGCCCTAGTGCAGGAAACTTTCCTTCATGGAGAACTGAAAAAATACATTGATAGAACAATTTTGTCGATTCGCTGGGTGTTGACGTGCGCCGCTCAAGGCCTGTCTTGTACCGGCACCATACAGCAAGGACTGTTTCGCTGTGTGTGGAGCCCACCTCCATTGCGACCGCTTGATGTTCCGCTCTCTCCTCCGCCCTCACAGTCTATTACTGGATTAGGTGTTTTGGGATCGTAACGGGACCTGCAAACAGGGCTTGTATGCGCTTCAGCGACTCTCGTTGATTCTTGTCCTGATGATGCCTGCACTGCCGATGACAGTGTGCTGCAGTTTAGAAAGCTGTCTGGTTTGGCTTTTAGACCATCTGATGCCCTTTCCTTGGTTGGCTGTGACTTTTTCTGGACATGCTGGTTTTCAGGCCTCCTGCACTTTTCAAAAGCGCTTCATGGCCCTTCCTGCACTCTTTTCTGTCGCCCAGTTGGGTGGGGTGGCATTCACGCATGTGGGAGGGTGCGAGAGTCAAGTGGTGGCCTTAGGCGCCGACAAGCGGGAATGGACACACCCGTGTACAGCACAGACGCAGAGCTGCTGTGGTGCGTCTTCCCTCATCGACAGCTGTCGTGTAGGCTGACGCAATGTTGGCAAATGAAGCACAGACACTGGGAAATGGAGAACAACTAACTTTTTGCCCTGATCATGCACTCCACTGTACTTCTCCGTTTTCCAAGTCACTTCCCCTACAACTCCCCAGCCAAGCCCTCTGATGACCCACTTCCTTTACTCCACGATGGTCGAGTCTCCTGTCAGGGTCCTAGTGCCTGACGCTACTCATTGTCAGTGAAATTGCTCTCCCACCCTCGCAGCTCCACCATTAAGTGAGGCCTGCCCCTGCACTCTCGAGTGTTGGTGATCGAGGCCCTCCTCCACCCGCAGGTTTCCCTGCGCCTCATCCCTGGTGGTCCAGTGGACCTCTGTCTCCTTCCTCTCACTCTGCTCTTTCACTCGTTTTTCTACCCTTTTTTATCTTTCACCTTTCTGCACTATTCTGCATCTCTGCTCTTTTGTGCCTTATTTCTGCCTATTTTCCCTTTTTTCTTTATCCCTTATTTCCTCCCTTTACCTTTCCCCGCCGCTGCTGCCCCCGCGGCCCCTCCCCCCCAGCGCGACCGGCCCAATCCAGCTCCCCTCCCGCCTCCCAGCTGTCCAGCCCTCCCCGACCCTTACTTAATGGCGGCCACTGCGCGGCCGCTCAGCGGCCGTGGGCCGCGGACGCGCCGCTGGCGTGCCGAAGGCGCGTCAAAGGCAAGCCCGTCTGCGCCCGTCCGCGACCCGACCGCGACCAGCGCCAGGAACCCTGGACCTCCGCCCCGCCAACGCTACGACCCAGCAGCACTCCACGCACTCAACCCAGGCCGCAACAACAACTGCAAGCTAGCATCACCAGCCGACTCCCACGGACCCTTCAGCTGTCACCGCTGCCGGCACACCTGCAGCACCGCCAAGAACACGGATCCAGCACAACCCGCCCACAAGAACACAACCGAACCGAAGACCCTGCAATGCATCCTCCTCAACGTCCGATCCCTCCACAAACACGCCACAGAAATCTGGGACCTCCTCGTCAGCACCACCCCGGACGTAGCGTTCTTCACCGAAACCTGGACCAACACCACCTCGGGACCGGACATCGCCATCGCCATCCCCCAAGGATACAAGATCTCCAGGAAGGACCGCCCCACCCGCCCAGGAGGAGGAATCGCCATTGTCCACAAATCCAGCCTCCGCCTGAGCACACTCCCTGACGAGCCCACAGAACTGATGGAACACCTTCACTTCAAGATACTGGCCAGCCCCACCGCCACCCTCCGAGGAACCCTCATCTACCGACCCCCTGGACCCCACGGACCCTTTGCCAACTCCATCACGGACATTATCTCCCCGCAAGCCATCGCATCCACCAACTACACCCTGCTGGGAGACCTCAACTTCCACCTCGACAACCAACTGGACCCCAACACCACATCCCTCCTGGACAACCTCCACAACATTGGACTGCGCCAGATCGTGACTGAGCCCACGCACTCAGCAGGACACACCCTCGACCCCCTCTTCACTACAGGAAACTCCATCACCTTCAGCCACACCACCGAACTCCCATGGACCGACCATCGTTGCGTCCACCTCACCTTCAGAACACCCACCATCCACAGACACCAGCACCTGCTTCCATGAAGAAACTGGACCAAAATCACTGACGACCAGCTCACCTCCTCACTCAACAACTCCACCCCAACCATCGCGGAAAACGACGACCCCAACACGGCAGCCCGAACCCTGCATAGATGGATCTCGGACAGCACCAACACCATAGCCCCCCTCAAGAAAAACAACAATACCCGTGCCAAGAAAGCCAGATGGTTTACCACCGAACTTCGAGAGTCCAGAAGCACATGCCGCCGCCTCGAAAAGGCCTGGAGGAACACCAAATCCACAGAAGCCCACGACAACTTCAGAGCCGCCACCAACGCCCACCATCAACTCATCAGAGAAACGAGGAAAAAGCGATTGAAGACAGAATCTCCACCCACGCGCACAACAGCAAGGAACTCTTCAGCATCATCAAGGAGTTCGCCCAACCCACTAGCGAGTCTACCGACATCCCTCCCTCACAAGACCTCTGCGACAAACTCAGCACCTTTTTCCACCACAAAATCAAGAGCATCTACGACAACTTCGACGAAGACAACCAACACACTGAACCCTCACCAACCACCCCGGACACCCGGAAACCAGCGATTGACGACTGGACAGCCCTCACCACCGAAGACACACTGAAGACAATGAAGTCAATCCACTCAGGGGCCCCCACGGACCCCTGCCCCCACCACATCTTCAACAGAGCCGCCAACACCATCGCAGCCATGCTCCGCCACACCATCAACCGCTCCCTGGCGACCGCCTCGTTCCCCGACGACTGGAAACACGCCGAGGTCAACCCCCTCCTAAAGAAACCCTCAGCGGACCCCACCGACCTCAAAAACTACAGACCCATCTCCCTGCTCCCGTTCCCAGCGAAAGTCATCGAGAAAGCCATCAACAGCCAACTCGCCACATTCATTGAAGAACACAACATCCTCGACTCCTCCCAATCCGGCTTCAGAAAAAACCACAGTACGGAAACCGCCCTCCTCGCCGCAACAGACGACATCCACACCCTACTGGACAAAGGAGAAACAGTAGCCCTCATCCTCCTCGACCTATCAGCGGCGTTCGACACAGTCTCCTACCGCACACTAATACGCAGACTCTACGACGCAGGAATCCAGGACAAGGCCCTCGACTGGATCCGCTCCTTCCTCTCCGGCAGGACGCAGCGGGTCAGACTCCCCCCTTTCCTCTCGGACCTCACACCTATCACCTGCGGAGTCCCACAGAGCTCCTCCCTCAGCCCGACGCTCTTCAACGTCTACATGGCTCTACTTGCCCCCATCGTCAGAACCTACGGACTCAACATTGTGTCATACGCAGACAACACCCAGCTCATCCTCTCCCTATCCAACGAGCCCAACACCGCCAGACGCAACTTTCGAGAAGGCATGGAAGCCGCCGCCAAATGGATGAAAAACAGCTGCCTACAACTAAACACCAACAAAACAGAAGTACTCATCATGGGCCCAAACCCCGATGCCTGGAGCGACACCTGGTGGCCCCCCGCCCTCGGAAACCCGCCAACCCCCACGGACCACGCACGCAACCTGGGAATCATCCTGGACTCCGAGCTCAAAATGGACCGCCAGATCAACTCTGTCTCATCTTCCTGCTTCCACACCCTCCGCCTCCTTCGTAAGACCTTCAAATGGATCCCCTCGAACACCGAAAGACCGTCACTCACGCCCTGGTCACCAGCAGACTCGACTACGGCAACGCACTCTACGCCGGAATAAACAAAAACCTCACCCGCAAGCTACAGAACATCCAGAACGCCGCCGCAAGACTGGTCCTCAACCTGCCAAAACACTGCCACATCTCCCAGCACCTGCGCACACTCCACTGGCTCCCTGTCGAGGCGAGAATCACCTTCAAGATGCTCACCCACGCGCACAAGGCCCTCCACGGCACCGGACCAGCATACCTGAACAGCCGACTCAAATTCCATGCACTCCAAAGGACCCTACGATCAGCCCAGCTCTCCTACGCCGTGGTCCCCCGCACCAGAAAGACCAGATCGGGAGGCCACTCCTTCTCCTTCCTCGCGGCCAAAGCATGGAACGCCCTTCCGCTCCACCTCAGACAGACAACATCGCTCCCCATCTTCGCAAGAAACCTCAAAACCTGGCTCTTCGACAGACCCCCTCCTTGATGGATGGAACCTGCACCCCCCCCACCCCCCACCCCTAGCGCCTTGAGACCCTTACGGGTGAGTAGTCGCGCTTTAACAAACCCTTGATTGATTGATTGATTGATTGATTGTTTGATTGATTGATAGTGGTGATTGAAGGGCAAACAAAAATCAAAAGAGAATGGCAGAGAGGAGACCTAGAGACAAACATATATTAAGAGAGAGCATGAGATATCTTATAGTGGTGGTCAAGGATGGGGGTGCCGAGGGAAGGAAGGAGCAAAAGGAAAGACCTAATTCCTCGGAACCCCCTTAGGTTCGTCCGAGTGGCATAGACCACAGGGGAAAGGGGCATGCAATAGATGGACAGGGTTTGAGTGTCAGAGCAATTTAGGGTACTGGGGGTCAGGAGTTCAGCCTTTATCTTACTGAGAAGTGGGATCTGTATGAAGTTCAATCCTTGTGGTCTTCTATGATTGTCTAGGCAGTACCAGCGAGTTACTGGATATTTAAACAAATCTATAACTTTGGGCCGAGCACAAATCGGGGATGGACACAGGTGGACAGTGTCCACCCACAATGTTCATAGAGGGGACTCCTTTCACCTTGCAGGAGTCTGAGAAGCGTCACCGTGTGCCCTAACTCTGCAGCTGCTTGCATTTAATAACACTGTGCACGTGACGTCTAACCTGGACTCGGGGTGATTTTAAACCCTCCTTCCCACCGGTATCACTCCTTTATTTGTGAGAGGATCAGTAGGGATTATCTTTGGATGTCTTTTTTGAGAAGTAACAGAAAACCTCACACTATTAACCCTTTTATTGCCTAGATAACTGTAAATGTGCATGAACAGCAAGTTTGACTATTTAAAGAAATACACCAAGCACATTTTGTTTACTGTCTAAACGCAGTTTAAAATGTAATCACGAGTTTCACAAGTTTGTTTAAAAATAGTTTCTCTTTTACAGCTCAATTGCACATATGCTTATTATTCTCCCTTCTGTTTTTCCTGGGACTTGTGCCATGTCTTTGCAGCTTTAACTACAAAACTACGTATAGTCAGTCATACTAGTAGATCGGTGGAAGAAGCACTGATGATCCAGAGAGGGCGCTGGTGAGAGAAAAACCTGTGCACGCCCTGACGTGGCATGAACAGCAGGAAGTATTAGCACAGCTCTGCTTTCAAAGCAATTACAAACTAATTAATATATGCTTGTGTCAGAATCGTTTAACTCAAGGCTGTATTCAGCTCCAGTTTGTACACTTTAAACTTGCTTTAAAATTGCGAAATAAAATAAAGAATTAAAAAATGCAGTTGCATTGGCCGGGAATCGAACCCGGGCCTCCCGCGTGGCAGGCGAGAATTCTACCACTGAACCACCAATGCTTCACATGATTCTGTACTTGCTGGAATTCCTCTTAAAAGTAAACCTACCATGGGATTCTGGGATATCTAAATGATGTCTGAGTTTGATCTGAATAGAATTGCCATAGACAAGTAATTAGAACAAGTAATTATGGCGGGAACAGTCAGACATCAGTATAACAAACAGCAAAGGAACTGAATGGTCATAAAAGAAACAAAGCATGCATTCACCACCAATTGGTTAAGAGTGCTTTAACGATTTTGCCAGGAAGAGAGTTCTCATGTAGTTGACAATGAACCATCAACAGTTACCAAAATGAGAGCAGGTACAAGATAAAGAAGATGGAAAGTGAAAGGTTTTCTCACATTGCCAGTTCCAAACCTCAGCTGTGACATAAACCTCAAAACACAATTCGGTTTAAAGTGACCTGTGGTAGACACAGCTTCTCTTACGGTTCCCATAAACACCCATCTTGCTCTGTGTTCTGTGAACCTCAATAGTGAAGCTTCTTTTAGCAGAGCGGAGATTAACAAGATAGGGTTGGCTCGATTTAACCACATCTAAAATAAACAAAATGCATCCAACACAAAAAGTCAGCTGGAGCAAACAGAAAAGGATTAAAACTTCCAGTGGGTTTCATTGCAAGAAAACCAAATTGGTGACAGAAATTGAAAACACTTTCACTAGCCACTGGATAAACAATATTCTTCTGCAACAGTTTTCTCTGCTTGAATACACAGGGGCAGATTTACGAGCCCCCTGCGCCACCAGTACGTCACTTTTCGTGACGTACTGGTGGCGCAGGGGGCTGCTCCATATTTACAAGGAGAGGAAAAGCCACCCTGCGTGACTTTTCCTCTCCTTGTAAATACGGCCCCTTCACACGCAGCACTTTGCGGTGAAGGGGCGTCCCATGAGTGTTGCTGTGGGTGTTCCCATGCAACACTCATGGAACAAGACACATCTCCAGAATTACGAGAAATCGTAACTCTGGAGATGCGTCTGAAAGCTACGCCACCCTAGAGGTGGCGTAGCGAGGCGCACCGAGGAGAAATGTTTTAATTTCTCCTCGTTTTTTCCTCTTTCAATGCGTGCTGCATTCTGCAGCACGCATTGAAAGAGGAAAATGCCTGTAGTGATTGTTTTTGTGCAGGAAGGTTCCCCTTCCTGCACAAAAACAATCTCCCCACGACGCAGGCATCCTTGCACCATGGTGCAAGGGTGCCTGCGCCGGCGCATGGCTGCAGTTTGTGCGCCAGCGCAGGGGGAAGCACAAGGATGCGACATATTGTAAATATGTTGCATCCCTGTGCTTCAAAACTAACGCAGCGCGGCGCAGCAAAATGACTTGCTGTACCCCGCTGCGTTAGTTCAACGTAAATCTGCCCCACAATTTCCACGTTATCTGCCGTCTGCTCCATAATTTGCAGACTTTAACAAAAACGTTTCTTCAGCCTCGAACGGATCAATAGTTATTAAAACTGCTGCACTTCACGCTTTGCGAAAGTTAACTGGCCACTGTATTTGAAACTGAGCTGAAATTAATATTTCTTCCTTTTCGAGTTTTCAAGAACAATATCTAGTTTTGCTTTCCACACAAATTAATATTTACACCCCAGATTCTCTCCCCAGAGCAGCGGTTATTTTAGGAAGACACTAAAACTTGAGAAAAATGTAAAATATTTGCATCTCTCTTTATGGTGCAGCGTCCTAAATGTACTTCTTTCACGTTTTTCTCATATTTCCACATAACAAATATGGACTGTCAAATGTTGCATTATGTAAGACCATATTAATGCAACCATAGTAATTTAATTGGCTATAGCTGTTCTGTATAGTTCTCTCTGCATATTACCTTTTACTTTCCCCCTGTGGTACTTCCCTCTCCTGTTCCTCCTCCTCTTTGTAGTTTTGATGCCAGTGGAACCTTCTGTCCTGGGGATTACAAAGGACAGATGAACAACTCCCGAGGAGATGTTGATGGCATGAGATGTTTGCTTGGACTCTCCTACATGAAACTGCACATTTAGAAGTTATCAGCGCAGTATCTTTGTGAATTATAACTGTCTATACAGTTCTAAAGGACTGTTTCTTAATTGAAAGTGTTTCCAGAGGAGTAACTTTATAATGTAATCCCAATCTTGCTGCCTCATAGAGATTCTTTTCAGATGAACAATCTAGCATTTTTACGCCCAAATATATCACAGCGGTAAATTGTGTCCCCTCCCTGCCCATTCTTCCCATCAGGAAGACGAGTTTTGCCTCTGTATCACGTTATCCAAATTTTGACTTGGACTGAAAATGCATAAAGGTTCTGGAGAAGTTAAAATTACAAGAAAACATACTATGATGTTGTGCTATTTATTGGAATGAAGCTTGGCTGTGAATATTAATGCAGGCACTTGAGACACTGTGCCATAAACTTAAACCCCCCAAAGCTCATAAATAATTCAAACTCAGTGTATATTATGAGGTAGTCGCTTGTTAAAGTTACAACGGTCGCTGTCTATTAACAATTGAGAAACCTGGCCCACTCACAGTGGAGACAAAATATATTTCTGTATTTATTAACAGGAATTCAAATTCTTGGACATAATCAAGCAGGAGTTCAATTTCCTTGCGCATCTCAATTTTTGGGTCTACCCATGCCAGCGGTTAGTCATAATGCATTACCTTTTGTTCCCTATCGCTCGTCGACAAACAGCCAGGGCTTGGCCTGTATGTGCTTTCTGGGTAACCCATCTCTTCCATTTGCCATCCCAAGATTTGCTGCTGGGGATCACTCCTCCTGACCTGGCCCTCTTTGTGATTGGGGAGATTACTTCACCCAGCTCCTGATAATGCGATGACCACCACGTTACCAGGAGGCTGACGCCCCTCCGTGGCTCCTGCTTTATCTGCATAAATGGTCTTGCTTCTGGAGCACACTGCTAGCTTCAAGGTGCCTGATATGCCAAGGAGGAAAATATCCATGCCTATCCTGGGCAAGAGGGCCTTATCATCCTTATAGTAGCCCGGCAACTTAATATTGCTTAGTTCTCGTCTAATACATTTAACCCCATATTCTTGCAAAGCTTGCACACACCTATGCTTAGTTTCTTCCTGGATTTATCCATTACACTGTGGGATGAGGCTACACTCCATTTAAATCTGGAACTTGCTTCTGGCCAAATTATGACAGTCCTCCATGTCAGTGTTTATCGGCTCCATCCAATCTTCTCTTATGAATGTCAGGAGCTTACCTCTCCCTAGCGTTGTCAAATCATTTGTCTTGAGGCGAATTACTATGATATCAGGTCTGGCTTGCTCCATGAAAAGTTCCTTTATTTTTGGAATTAATAGCCACCACTTCATGGCTGTTATGCCAAGCTACTCCATGCCAGTTTTTGCCAGGAGGAAGCCCATGAATTGACGCATCTTGCTGCCCACTTTTGACCTATGGCCACATAAGAGTTTCCGATAAAACAGAACACTTTTCTCCTGCCACTCTTGGTCTTTGTGAAAAAAGAATCCAAACAGTTGCACCTGTGAGGGAGAGATGCCTGGCATAAGTCTTGCAGGCACTGGACTGCCATTTCCCTGTGTTCATTATATTTTCTTTCTGTAAGCCTTGCTGCACGGCTGTGGTTGTTGCCGCTATGCGGAGCAAATCGGTGACGAAGCGTTTTGTCGGGAAACCTACTCTATTTAGTGACTTACGTGTTTCCTTCTTATGGGACCTACAGTGATCCCTTCTGCGAAGGGGACTCCCACTTTCTTATGGGACCTACAGTGATCCCTTCTGCTAAGGGGACTCCCACTTTCTTATGGGACCTACAGTGATCCCTTCTGCGAAGGGGACTCCCACTTTCTTATGGGACCTACAGTGATCCCTTCTGCTAAGAGGACTCCCATTGGGTTGGTGAGCCTCCTGAAGGATGAAAAGAGTGACGGACACTAACTGAAGTGAGGTTCTCCACTAAGAGGAAGTCAACCTGGGAGTGGAATTTCCCCCATTGGTGGTGTTGTCTGTGGAAAGCCCACTCAACAAAGGTGAAGAATACTTTTAAAAAATGTGCATGAAAGTGTGCATCCCATAGGCATACACAGTGCTTAATTGTAAATGAAAGCGTGTCGGTGCCCGAAGCTCCTGCTCAGAAGTTGACGGCCGGGGCAATTAAACGTTGTCCTCTTTAATTCATTACTGGACACTCCTTGAGCCTTTATCCGACTCTTGCACATTCTTGCTTTTTTCCTTTGTGACAGTTTTTCTGTCTTTGTTGTCCTCGGTCTTTCCTATTTGTGTGTTTTCACCCTTTTGATTTTGGGGAACATTTAATGTGGAAAAATGTGTGCTGGTCCCCAAAAATTAGTGCCAGTGTCCCCCACCGGCAACCACCGACTCAAATTAAGCACTGCGCATGCATTGGTCAAAGAATATCTGGCCATTAAGCTGAAACCCAAGCATGTAAGAGCTTTTAAGGTAGGAGTCAAAACGCTGCTTCAATGTCCACCATAGACTTCAGTGCACCCTTTTCCTTCATCCACAAATATTCAATAACATCATCAATAAAAGTATGGTAAACTGAAGATTGCTGTTGGTCTATCCAATTATTGACAACAAAATACAAATGTAAAAATTTAAAGATAACTTACCTGCCTGTCCTTCCGCACTGCAGCTCTTCTCCTCCTCACCAGCATAGACTCCCAGAATCCTTTGCAACCAATCCTGAAGCTGCTCTCATTCATGACAGCAGCGCCAGGATTGGCCTGAGCGCCCTCGATTTGTGCTCCCAGGGAGACTGGGAGCCTGTGACTGCTCTCTCCAACCCAGCAATGCAACTGGGGTTGGAGAGAGGTTCAGTGCGCATGACAGTTTGGCCGGCCCGAGACAGCCGGCCAAACTGTCATGTGCACTGATCACAGTGCACAGTGCTCAGTGACTCCTCCCCACCGCGATGGCCCCACCCACAAGATTCACCCAGGAGAGAAAAATAAAATGATAATTAACCTGGTTTATTATCATTTTAGTTTTAATTTTTTGAGGGGGGCGACGCTCCTCCACCATAGCGGATGAGCCGCCGCTTCTAGCTACTGCACTGCTGTGTGCTGAATGTCCCTACTGGAGCCTACACCCAGAAGTCAGCACGGTCACTTCACCAGCTGACCCTGTGCTACACAGTGACTATCCTCTTTTGCAGTCTCCCCATCTGAGCTATTTCTTCTGTGGTCGCATCACTGGTTGATCCTGTGCTGTATGCCATCTGTCCCATAGAGGTTTCCTTGTTCAGTGTTGGTGGGGTTGGGCCGCCAACTACCAGCAAGTAGTCCAGTGGCTTTCCCCCACTCCTCATTGGTTCCTCCTGCAGCCAAGACAGCTGACTGCTGGCTGCTTGTGCATTAAAATTGCTGCCTGCTCTAAGTTTGTCACCATAAAGACACCCACAGTTACTGAGCTTGCCCTGCCAGGGCCCCCCTTCAATTGTCCACAAACTTACCCTTATGGGCTTATTCAAAAGCAGCCAGCCAATAGAATCAGCAGGGCTCGGCATCCTTACCATGCTGTTATGTGCCTTGCAAGAGGGGCTTCAATGCGCTTCACTTCTTGTGTAAGCCTTTGCTGATAACTGCTCTGCCATCATATTGCTTGACTTTGCATACCTCCAGGTGCAACCCATGGGCTTCAGAGCCATTGGCCAAATCCATCCTGTGACCTCTAACAGGCATGCAACAAATTGAGGTGGGAAGGTCCAGATTTGTAAAGCCAAAAGCGGATTTATTTTAGCAGTTTCCCTTCCGCAATTGCCTCCATTTTATTTTCAGTCAATGGAGAAAACGAATTCCCCCAATTTTTTTCAAAATCTCTATGTATACTGTTTCCAAATGTTGCTCTAAGGAGCCATTCAAGGGCAGGCCTTTTGGTGTTTCCAGAGCTCTGTTCTATATTCACTCTAACTGTAGTGTTGTGTCATGCTGTGGAGAAGTGTGGCTCAATGGTTAGAGCGGCAGACCCTGATGCAGAGATCTGGCCCGGGACCAGGGTTCAATTCCCGCCTCGGCGGGTCTTGGGCTCAATTTCCTCGGACCTGATAATTCTCGCCTCGGTGCCTCTTCTAATCATGGATCCCACTCTGCAACTCTGGGCAATAGCTTGCTTAATCTCCACAACGGCCCCAACAGCGCTGGGATGCCTGGCTTCACCTTGGAGGTGCCCAGGAGTGGACATTTCACAGGGAAAAGCCAGGAAGGGTTCCACAGCGGTATGCGTACAGCGCCGGGACACCCCTTTGGGGGTATAAAGTGCGCTTTACAAGTACAAACTTAAGCGTGACCATGTGGCACGCCCTAAGGAGGGGGGTTCCAAGTGTTCCCCTGTGGATGGGCGAGTGGGTCGACTGAAGCCTGTGTCAGGAACTTACTAAATGTAGTCCATGGTACGGGCGTGCTCAGTTGGAAGGCAATGAGTAAAATAACACGTGTGTCTGTCCGTGTCATCAATTCCAAGGCCCATTTTCAAGGCATGCAGCACACTGGCGACGAGGAGGCTGCACAGACCCTCCTGGCATGCCTGTATACTGCATGAGCGCCTGGCTGGAGCTGTCCCCAATGTAGCCACTCACCATTGCCGCTTGCAGTCCTCTGCAGGCTCTCTCCATCTCCTCTGTGGTTGGTGCCTGGAGGCCTGCCTGATTCCCGGCAATGTTGGGGGGCCCATGTGGGCAGTGTTGAGCGACCCCCGTGGCTCTGCTCCTGAGTCTGGTGACCAAGCCCATAGTGTATTTCTGCACACGGGGAGCCCTTCTCCCACTCCCTGTGCGACACGGAGGCCGCAGCTGATCGGTGGCTACCCTGCCCATGTGGCACAGGAACTTGTCCTGGGGGCCTGCTGCACAGCCAATCCAGAGGCCACAGCACAAGGGTGCCACACCTGTCTCCAGAGAGCCGCACCAGTCCACATGGGGCCATGCCTGTTGGCAGTGAGGCACACCTGTCCTGAGGCCTATCGTCCACCCCTCCCTCCTGTTGGCGCCCCTGGAAGCTGGCATTCGCTCATCCACCTCCGGTGACTGGGGCTCCTGCCTGTGAGTACCTGCAGTTTCTGAGTGCCCTGCTCAACCAGGCTGACATTCCCGTGGGTGCAGAAAGTGTGAAGGAGCTCCACGACTGTCTCTGCAGGCTGCAGCGACCCCACCATGTCATGCTTTCACTGCCCCCCCCCACCGACGAAGGCTGACAGGTGGAAGGCATGGGTGGAATGCCTGGAGACGTACTTTGAGGCCATGGGCATCGCTGATGACAGTAAGAGGGACCTACTCCTTCACATAGACGGTGCTGACGCTCATGAATTTTCCAAATCTACAGCTGAGGATGGCCCTCCGCGCAAGTACACAACGCTGAAGAATAGGTACTAACATTGAAGACCTCTTACCTGACCTATATTACTTTTATCATGACCTATACAGGTTCACTGTGTCAGTAACCCATCTATATTATACAACATCTCAAAGTTTAAGACAAACAGTATATATATTTTTAAATTTTATTATATTTGTAACATATTTTCTTTGTGCAAATAGATAAATATTTTCAATTCACATTTCATTATTTTATCATTTAATACACACATTAGACAGAAAAAATCACAAAAACAATCATAAATACAAAACAATGCACAGCTCTTCAGACATTTGAGTCAAGATTCATAGCTTATTACAATTGAATTTGCTAAGAATGTCAAGATACTTAAACCAGCAGCAACCTATAATTCATTCATTCATACTACACATGCACACTCATTCTAACTGCACACGTACTATAAATACACATCACTAGAGATTCAGCCCTCTTGGAGGTAACCACATGGCTATAATGTCTGTGATCACGAACGCTATAGGCAAAAAGAAATTGTCCTCACGGGAAGCTCATGAAGACTCTAAATAGGTTAATTTATGCCATGCAAGACTAAGTTCAGTCGTAACCCACCATGTATGTGAAAAATCTTTTTTGATTACCCTGCAGACAACCTTTATGTATGCGAGATTCTTTCTACACAATCTTTGGTCCTGAAGAAGGTGGCGTTGCCACTGAAACGTGCGTAGACCAAGCCTGCCCCTGAGAAGTGGCTCTGGAGAGAGAATTTCATCATCTAGGATTGTTTGTAGACATCTACAAATACAGATCTCTCTAATACAACTTGTTACCTCCAAGAGGGCTGAATCTCTAGTGATGTGTATTTATAGTACGTGTGCAGTTAGAATGAGTGTGCATGTGTAGTATGAATGAATGAATTATAGGTTGCTGCTGGTTTAAGTATCTTGACATTCTTAGCAAATTCAATTGTAATAAGCTATGAATCTTGACAAATGTCTGAAGAGATGTGCATTGTTATGTATTTATGATTGTTTTTGTGATTTTTTCTGTCTAATGTGTGTATTAAATGATAAAATAATGAAATGTGAATTGAAAATATTTATCTATTTGCACAAAGAAAATATGTTACAAATATAATAAAATTTAAAAAATATATATACTGTTTGTCTTAAACTTTGAGGTGTTGTATAATATAGATGGGTTACTGACACAGTGAACCTGTATAGGTCATGATAAAAGTAATATAGGTCAGGTAAGAGGTCTTCAATGTTAGTACCTTTTGTTCTTCCCCCTCCTCTTGGACCTAAAAGTACTACAGGGGGCGCCTTTCTCCTTTACACAACGCTGAAGAATGCCATCACGGGCATTTTGAAGCCTATGCTAACCCGGACTATGAGCGTTTCCTCCTTCACCAGGCGTGGCAGCAACCAGACGAGTCACTGGACTTGTTCCCTGGTCGCCTGAAGGAGTTGGCGAGCACATGTAAGCTGCTTGATGAAGAAGATGAAGTGAGAGCGCAGTTCATACAAGGGTGTGTGTCTTTGAAGCTCCGAGAATGCATTTTGCAGGAAGCCAACATGTCCATGAGCAAGAGTCTGATCCTAGAACGGTCCAAAGAACTCTCTAAAGTACAAGCTGCCCACATAGACCCAGCGTAACCATAGCCCATCAAAGAAGAACCCATTAGTGCAATCTGCAGGGATACCCGTAAGCCAAAACTGGAAACATTAAAAACCAATGCGCCAGGCCGAACCTGCAGATGGTGTAGTGGAAAGTACCCAGACACAGACAACTGCCCAGTGCATGGGAAGACGTGTGGCACGTGTGGGAAATGGATTAATTTTCCAAAGGTGTGTCGCTCCACCCAGAGACAGTCAGCAGCTCAGGCAAAAAAGAATGTCAGCACTGTTGACACACACCCCGTCATGCTGGCTGAAAGTGACATGGATGACGACGAGCAGGGGGTGGTCCATATAGTTCGGACAGGTGAACCTCATCGCACCACACCCCAATCAGCCCCCATGTGCCTGCTTGAGTTCCAAGGCCAAGCAGTCACCACTCTCATCGATATTGAGGCTTCCATTAACCTCCTGGCAGCAGACTTGTACAGCAAGCTACCGAACCCCCTACTTGCATGCCACCAAAGTCAAGGTGCATGTGTTCAGCAACCATTTGCCTCTGCAGCTGGCAGGAGTTTTTCACGCCGAGGTCTCCCATGACGCTACCTCCATGAGAGCCAAAGTCTATGTATCCCAAGAAAGGGCAGGATTTCTCCTGAGCTGCCAAACCGCCCAAGACCTCAGGCTGGTGCGGTTTGCGTTCAGTGTCCATGCCAACGATATTGACAGGCCGACACAGGAATTTGCTCCCCTTTTCAATGGAATTGGGTGACTGGAGGGCAAGGCCATCCACCTGCAAATCAACAAGTCGATTGCGCTAGTCGCGCTTTGACGCCGGCGGATAGAGTTTTATCTTCGCCCAAGGTAGAGAAGGATCTGCAGCTTCTGGAGGAGGCCAGCATCATTGAGAAGGTCATGGGTCCGACCCCATGAGTCTCCCCCATCGTAGACAACAGAAACAGCCTGACGCCGTGAGACTCTGCATTGATATGAGAGTGCCCAACATAGATATCAAACAAGAGTGCCACCTGACACAGACTACTGATGACATCATCGGAGAACTCTCAGGATCAAGATAGTTCCCCAAAATGGACCTTCGGTCTGGCTACCACCAGATACTGTTGCACCCTGACTCCTGCCCCATAACCACTTTCTCTATACACATAGGTCTTTGGCGATACAGTTGTTGCAGGAATTTAACTTTACAGTCGAATACTGTCCAGGCACCCGCAACCGTCTGACTTCTTGTCACACCATGCTCGCCCAGTTACTCCCTCCGAAGCCAAAGAAGCACAGGACATGGAGGAACATGTCCGCCTGATAGCCGAGCGATCCAAACCCATCCCCATGTCCCTGTCAGATGTCGTGGAAGCCACAGAGCGAGATGGCTGCTACAAATTGCCATCCAGGCTGTACTGACCGGGGATTGGCGATCTTTCTGGTGCCACTCTACTCACCGCATTGAAGATGCGAAGTTGACACTCCAATCACTGTACCATGTTCTGCAAGAACTCTCAGTAACAGCTAAAGGCTGTCTTAAGCAAAGACCACAACTAGTTCTCCTAGTTCGCCCTAGCCATCCATGCAGTGCTTAATTTGTAAAATATTATGTGCCAGGGCTCTGACCGGGAGGCCACTGCAGCTTGCACCACCCATCACCCTTGTCATCGCTGCCAAAACAACTACTAATCATCTCTCTCGCATGTAAATGCGACAGTTCAGATTATTCCAGGTCCCCAAAGCTAAAGGAACGGCTGGGGAGGCAGGTATTTGCAATTTTAATGTATATTGTATTCCTAAACAACCGTTGTTCTGCTCATCTCTAAATTAGATGAGCAGCGCCACCATGTGGTAGACTGTTCTATGTATGGTGTTGACAATTAGGTGTCGGTGCCAAGCACCGGAAACCAATTAAGTGCCGGTGCTTAGCACCGGAAAGCCCCGGCTCAAATTAAGCACTGCATCTAAGACACCAGGCTGTCCTCCTAACTCATGGAGCCCACCAAGAGGTAGTAAATTCCAAGAACAGACTGAGAAGCAAAGTCTGGTTTGCCATCCTTGATCAATGAGTAGAGGAGGTTGTCAGGGATTACTCCGCCTGCCAAGCGACCAGCCAACCAGAGCCCCTTGCACCAGTTATCACGGAGGAAGGGCCTTCCACCCCAAGGCAACGTGTCAGTGCGAATTTTGGCAGCTTCCCTGACGGTTCACACATTTTCATCCTTGTAGATGATGTTTCCTGGTATCACGAAGTAGAAATCATGCCAACCACCTCCACTTTAATGTTATCCCAAAAAATTGAGAAAATGATGGCCACCTGTGAGAAGCTGGCTTGGTATATGGTGTACACTTATGTAAGTCAGCACCTTGCACCAATCCAGACAACCCTTATGGCGATTTTAGTGGTCTTAGACAACCTTAGAAAGCTCTCTAAGTGGTAGCTGTGGAGAGCAGCCTCCAGTCCAGGCTTAGTCCAGAAGGAGTGTAAAGCAGCTTGTTTTACCAGAACATAATCCTATTGATATAGATTAAGTGAAAAAGAAACACAGTGCATTTATAAAAAATATGGATTTACTATAAGACACTCACTAACACATACAGAAATCTCCTAGCCGGAGATATACACAATGCACACAATACTTTTCAATAGAAACAGGTAAGTAGCACTTAATACACAGTGGTCACCAGGGGGAGACCAAACCATATACTAAAATAGTGGTATGCGAACCACGACTCAAGTCAAGAGTATACCCAGAAGACGTAGAAGTGCCGGGGAACCAAGGAACCACCCGAGGTAAGTAACCAGGAGCCCCACGTGGGACGTGTGCAGAGTGGGAACACAACCGCAAGTTCAATGCAAGTCAATGGGTAAGTCGCGGTTGCAATTTTAAAGAAGGACCCTTCCAAGTGGACCCTGAAGAAACCCAGTGGAAGACAGAAGGTTGGAGGGCCACCACACCCGTGGATACCGTAGGAACTGGGATACTTGCACCAGGGAAGCTGGGTGCATAGGTGTGAAGTGGCGTCGGAAACCGCCGTCAAACCCAATGGAGGACTTCAGGAAGATGCCGCTGCTGGGGAAGGTGAAAGTGTCCGGTGGAACCCAAAGGTGGATTCAAGATGAGAAGTACCTGCAAGCAGAGGGGACAGAGTCTATGCCACCCAGGAGTGACCAAGAGGCACGGAAGACGAATGCCCACCGATGTCGGGTGCTGCAGGAGAGCGGACGGTAACCTTGCTGCAGCAGCTGTGCGGACCAGGCGAAGCTGTGGAAGAGCAGGAGCCATTCACGAGCTGTCCCATGTCGGATGTCGAGAGTTGAGGGGTCAGTGTTTGTCGGAGCACTAACAAGCCTTGGCAACTGCAAACAACGTGGAAAGCGAAGAAGGTGCAGTGTCGGGACCAGCAAGGTCCAGGTGACTCACCACAGGCAGGGGAGTCAGGGCAGGCTCTGAGAAATCAGGGGAGCCCAAATAATTCAAAGATGACCCTCAAGAGGACCTACAGGCCGGAGGCACTGGAGTAGTGAGAGGACCTCGAGCAGCTCACCAAAGATGCAAGCTCATAATGCAAGTGATGAGGTGAGGATGAAGATCTTGGTCATAGAAGATGCTTGAGGTAGGGGCTACTTGGAGCCCGAATATCTTGGAGGACGGAAGCCAACAAGCCTTTGCAACTGCAAGTCGACGCGGTGCACAGGGGTTCGGTTCCTGCGGCTCCGACGAGGGATACTGGCCTCAAACTTGGTGAGAGGACAGGGCGGGCCTTGAGGAATGTGGAGAACCACCACCTGTGTTGCTGTGCCTTTCAGAGTCTGTGGGAGCCCAGGATCAGCAAACCGGTCAGCTTAGTTGCGATGCCTGCAGAGGTAGGGAAGTGACTCCTTCACTTCAAGGGAGATTCCTTCAGGTGTCTTGGATGCCCACAGACCTTGGAAGGTTCCTGTATGGTGCACAGGCACGGACGTTGCAGCAGTCGAGCAGGGCGAAGAGATCAAGAGCAGCAGGAGTCTTCCCAGTTGCAGCCTTGATGCCCAGAGCGAAGTCCAGAGTGCCAAGAAGATTGAAGAAGAAGTGGTGTCTTGAAATGAATCTTGTCCCATGACGAATCTAGGGACCCACCCTCAGGTAAGCCCTTAAGTACCCTAAGGAGAGGGTTGGGACGATTCAGTGTTCCCTCCCAGGGGAGGGGTCGGACAGTGGGGAGGATACTCCCATGTCCTTCGTCCAGTTTCGCGCCAGAGCGGGAGCCAACGGATCCCAGAGCTGGTTTGAACTGGACTATGCAAAGAGGGCACAAAGTGTGCCCTTCAAACAGACTGAGTGGCACTAGCAAGCGCTCCCACCCGGCCCCAATACACTAAACCCTGTCTGGGAGGTGGTCACACCTCCCTGTGACAGGATACCTATTGTTCTGCCTTCCTGTTGTGACTTAATTGTCGCCTCTCCTTTCCCTTAGTTACATCTTCCCTACTGCTCAGCCAGGATGAATGTTGGAATGCTTGGTGATGTCATGGAATGCATGGGTGCCTGGTGATGTGCTGAGTGTCAGTTGGAGTGTGCAGGCTGAGCAGCAGGGAGGCTGCTCCTGGTGAGGCTTGGCGATGATTTAAAACAAGAACCTGTATGTATTGGAAGATGAACTGCTTTTGAAACTGATGTGGAAATTTGAAACCTGCAACGAAGAAAACTGAAGCTTGATGCTTGAAATTTGAAAGAAGGTGATAATGAACTGTACGCGCAAAAACAACAGTTGATGGACAGAATGCAGAACAATGTCATACCTTCACCCCAGTACAGAGATCTGGGCCTAAATCCATCGTTTTTTTGCTCACCATGCCATTCCAGTTTGAACCCAGCCATATGCAAATCAGTCTTGACCCTGTGCCTCATGGGAACAGTCCAGCCCGAACTGCCAAGCCAGGTCCTCCCTGGACTGGAAACAAGCATCCTAGGACCGGTTTCGGGGTTTCATCCCTCTTCAGCCAGGATAGCTTGATTCCAGTGGCATGGAGAGCACGGGACCCACGTCTGGGCATACCCGTCCCACTCGGGGTGGCAAATGCAAAAACAACAGTTGATGGACAGAATGCAGAACAATGTCATACATTCACCCCAGTACAGAGATCTGGGCCTAAATCCATTGTTTTTGCTCACCATGCCATTCCAGTTTGAACCCAGCCATATGCAAATCAGTCTTGACCCTGTGCCTCATGGAAACAGTCCAGCCCGAACTGCCAAGCCAGGTCCTCCCTGGACTGGAAACAAGCATCCTAGGACCGGTTTCGGGGTTTCATCCCTCTTCAGCCAGGATAGCTTGATTCCAGTGGCATGGAGAGCACGGGACCCAAGTCTGGGCATACCCGTCCCACTCGGGGTGGCAAATGCAAAAACAACAGTTGATGGACAGAATGCAGAACAATGTCATACATTCACCTCAGTACAGAGATCTGGGCCTAAATCCATCGTTTTTGCTCACCATGCCATTCCAGTTTGAACCCAGCCATATGCAAATCAGTCTTGACCCTGTGCCTCATGGGAACAGTCCAGCCTGAACTGCCAAGCCAGGTCCTCCCTGGACTGGAAACAAGCATCCTAGGACCGGTTTCGGGGTTTCATCCCTCTTCAGCCAGGATAGCTTGATTCCAGTGGCATGGAGAGCACGGGACCCACGTCTGGGCATACCCGTCCCACTCGGGGTGGCAAATGCAAAAACAACAGTTGATGGACAGAATGCAGAACAATGTCATACATTCACCCCAGTACAGAGATCTGGGCCTAAATCCATCGTTTTTTGCTCACCATGCCATTCCAGTTTGAACCCAGCCATATGCAAATCAGTCTTGACCCTGTGCCTCATGGGAACAGTCCAGCCCGAACTGCCAAGCCAGGTCCTCCCTGGACTGGAAACAAGCATCCTAGGACCGGTTTCGGGGTTTCATCCCTCTTCAGTCAGGATAGCTTGATTCCAGTGGCATGGAGAGCACGGGACCCTCGTCTGGGCATACCCGTCCCACTCGGGGTGGCAAATGCAAATACAACAGTTGATGGACAGAATGCAGAACAATGTCATACATTCACCCCAGAACAGAGATCTGGGCCTAAATCCATCGTTTTTTTGCTCACCATGCCATTCCAGTTTGAACCCAGCCATATGCAAATCAGTCTTGACCCTGTGCCTCATGGGAACAGTCCAGCCCGAACTGCCAAGCCAGGTCCAACCTGGACTGGAAACAAGCATCCTAGGACCGGTTTCGGGGTTACATCCCTCTTCAGCCAGGATAGCTTGATTCCAGTGGCATGGAGAGCACGGGACCCACAATCCCCTTTGGTTTTGCTATGTTCGCCCTAAGTTGGCAGGGTATGCCCAGACATGGGTCCCTTGCTCACTTTGCCACTGGATTCAAGATAGCCTGGCTGATGACGGCTGTAAGCCAGAAACCGGTCCCAGGATGCTTGTTTCCGGTCCAGGGAAGACATGGCTTGGCAGTTCGGGCTGGACTGTTGCCATGAGGCACAGGGTCAGACTGATTTGCATATGGCCATGTCTGAACTGGGGTGGCGGAGTGAGCTAAAGAATGATGATGGATTAAACCCAGATCAGTTGACTGGGGTGAGTGCTTGCAATGTTCAACACTCCGTCCATCATCCCCTTTGGTTTTGCGATAATGAACTGTACTACTGGAAGCTACTAAAGAAATTTGTGCTAAAGAAGCTTGAAACTTGAAGGAAAAGAACACCCTCACTAGCCCCACCAGTGTCCTTTAATACCTGGACAGCCTGCTTAGGGCGTTTGACCTTTCTTAAATCAAGGAACATGGATATCAGTCATTGGGAGTTAACTTCCATCTTTATTTGAGCAGCGACCAGCAGTGACTGTCAGAGCGTGATTTTATTATTTACAGTGACTGGTAAGTCTTCAAACATCCCATCTACAAAGTTTGGCAAACCACTACCACGGCGTGAAGAGCCGCACTTGAACAAGTGCTCCATGATTTAAGGCTATACTGATGTGGAGAGAATCATCAGTTCCTTGCTGTGTGTGCTTCATAAAGTGAAAGGGGTTCAATGATTGATAAAGGAAGCGCTTGCTTCTGAGGAGCCAGAAGCAGCATCCGCTGTCAGCATTGTCATTGTTTTCGGCATCGTAAGCCATTCGGATTAGTTTTGGTGTGGCAAAGAGAGTCTCCACTGTTTTTTTATTGGTGAGTGGCTCTTTAACTGTGTCTGAGGATTGCCGGTTGCCATTACCTTATGCAGCATTTGAATTGGCTGCGTGCCTAACGCAGGTACTGCTACGCACACAGGTTACCTAAGCTTCTGGTGTCTCGTGAAGTTCTGACGCAGTTGCCACCGTTGATCACAAGCTGTCTCGCGGCCTTGTGCGGTCCTGCGATGTTAGAGGAGCACGCACCTGCCGTGAGCCACCCGATGTTGTTCTTCCTTGCATGCCGCCATCTTGACTCCCTGACGTTGCTCCTCAGGCTGCTGTCAGCGGGAGCTGCAGCGGGCACCGGAAATGTCTGTGAACATTCTTCTTTGTCGGTCCTGCCGTCTATGAACTCTACACTACGGCGTGTTGTATGGCAGCAGCAACATGGAGTTTGTTGACAAGTATTCAGTATGGGTGAGGACTTCGGGTGAGAGATCGCTCACCGGAGTAAAAGATTTTCTATCTGCTTTATTTGGAGTATATTATTGCTGCTGTTTTGTTTTTTTCTCCTTGTTGAGGCTTGCACTTGAAATATGTGTTGTTTTGTTAAGGAGTTTGTTTACTTTACATTCTTGTGGCTGTGTTGTGTATGAGAATGCCACGCTATCTGGATTTTTGTGTGCAGGCAGTTAAGTTGTGAGGGTTCTGTACTTATGTATGGAGTTGTAGAGTCGAGTACCCCACTACTATTTTGAGGGGTTGTGTGCCTAACATTGCTTTTTAGCCTACTTGTATTGTACTGTGTTTGGGTGCTGAATTTTCATGGTGTTAAGGGTTTTGTTTCCTGATACTGCATAGTGATGTTATGTGCTTGGTACTGAGTTATAGGGTTATGTATCCTTGTACTGCTCTGAGGTGTTTTGCCTGAGACTATAGGTCCTGTCAGGTGTATAGTGTATGCGATATAGGGTTGGTTGCCCTAGAGTTTACCGTGTAGTGTCTGCGTTGCCCGAGTCTACGGGTGTACAGTATAGTATGCTTTTCCTGATTTGTCCTGTCAGGTGTACAGGAGAGTATATGTGTGTTGCCTGAGACATTTAGTCTTGTCAGGTTTACAGTGTAGTGTATGCATTATAGGGTTGCTCGCCCTAGAGTTTACAGTGTAATGTGTTTTACCTGAGACATTAGGTCCTGTCAGGTTTATAGAAGTGCATGTGTGTGTTGCCTGTGATGGTAGTTCATGTCATGCATACAGTATAGTGTGCGGTGAGCTTGTATCTTTTCTCCTGTGAGGAAAGGGGATGGTTGAGAGTGATTTCAAGGTAATTCTTTTTATGATTTAATGCATAGAGATGTTATGTGCTTTTATGACTTCAGGAATGTTCTACCAATTCTTTTCATGTTTTATTGCATTTAAGACTCCTTTCATGATTTAACACATTTTCATAAATTTAATGCTTTTATGACTTCAGGAATGTTCTACCAATTCATTTCATGTTTTATTGCATTTTAGACATTTTGAATGTGATGTCTATTATTTGGTGATGCTAACGTATTTAATGATTTTTGCAACCTTTTATCTTTGTAGTATTTTCAGTTTGTTGAATTCACATTTTCACATTTCTGCATGTAATGTTCATTACCTTTTTCTTTATCTTGGTTATACGTTTTATCTTTGTTCTTTGCTTTATTTCTGTCAATTGTTTCTGTAAAGAAAGGGAATATGTTGTGACTTAATTGTCGCCTCTCCTTTCCCTTAGTTACATCTTCCCTACTGCTCACCAAGATGAGTGTTGGAATGCTTCGTGATGTCATGGAATGCATATGTGCCTGGTGATGTGCTGAGTGACAGTTGGTGTGTGCAGGCTGAGCAGCAGGGAGGCTGCTCCTGGTGGGGCTATCTTACTTACCATCTTCATCATCTGTAAATGGACTTAATAAACCACCTTGTTATAACTTACTACTTGGCTACATCTGGACTTCTTTAACCTACAACACTTCCCCTGCTCGAGCTTGGCTCAGCAGCAGGAGGGCAAAATCGTGTCTCTGGTCGGCAGCAGCCATGTTGTTCTGTCCGGGTCTAGAAGACTGGTACCGGGAGCACTGAGGACCTCCCGGAGGAGCTTTACAGTGCTTGGAATCATACCTCCCACACCGTTTACGGTATGGGGGTATGATTCCAACATGTTTGATACCAAACATGATAGGGTACGTTACAGCCAGTTTCGAGATGGTCATCGCGTAATGACACGGTGCCCCTCTATATGTTATATGGCTGTCTCACTTACAACCCGGGAGAATGGACTGCTGTAGGGGTGTCCTGCTCATGCAGGGGAACCCTCACACTTAGAACCGAGCACCCTGCCTTCAGGATTGTAAGGCCTGCCTTAGGGGTGACTTATAGGTTTTAGGTGCAGTGACCTTAGATATAGGGAAACCTATATCTTTCGTAAGTGGTGCTAGCACCAGCTTACACAGGCTGCAATGGTAGGCACTTTGTAGTTACAAAGTGAGTGGTCTCCGTTGGGTGGCATAACACATGCTTCAGCCCATGGGGGACCTCTGGTGTACCTATGCCCTGGGTACCTTAGTACCATATACTAGGGACTAAAGTGTACACCAGTATCCAATCTGGGATGTACCTAAGTACTTACCATACCAATTTAGAGGAGAAAGCACAGACACTGGGGTCCTGATTAGCAGGATCCCAGTCAGACTAGTCAGAAACAACATTACATCAAGCAAAAAGTGGGGTAACCATAAAAGCAGATCCTACTTTCCTACACCACCCATTGACTGTTCACAGAGATCCGCACTGACAATGATCCACCCTTCAATGGTCATAAATGGGCCGACTATCTGTGTTTACGAAACACAAAGCACAGCCACATCACACCCAGGTGGCCTCAAGCCAATGGGGAGGTAGAAAGGTTTGTAATTACATTAACAAAGGTCACCCGCATTGCTGTGGCAGAGGCCAAAAATGTAGAAAGCTCTATTTTCACCTTTCTACTGGAATATCGTCTGACCCCTCATTCCACCCTCATTCCACCACTGGCATTGCCCCGAGCAAACTGTGTTTTGGTCGAGCACTAACAGGCACCATTCCCCACCATCCCCTGTGTGCAGATCAACCAAATCCCCTAAATCGGTCAGACCCCCGAAGAGCCCGGAACAACAAATATGCTTTGCGCTAGCAGAGTGGTAAGTGTTGCAATATCTGTATAGGAGATCCAGTCTTAGTTAAAGATCGCCACCTGGGTGGGAAACTTCGTCTGCCTTTTGAAGCCGCGCCATCACCAATAATAGACATCAAAGGCACTATGGTAACTGCCACAAAAGGGACAGAGAGCCTCACCAGAATTATCTCCCAGTTCAAAACAGCACCCTTTGCACATGATGACACATTGTCATATAATGACACGCCAGACTGCCCACCTATGGGCAGCCACCCAGTCAAGGTAGGGCAGCCGAAAGGGGCACTGAGGGCACCCCAGCCATTGGTGGGTCCCCTCAAGTACTCAATAAACAACAAAGAGAGAAAGGGTATAATGGAACTACTCCTGGTCCCCTAGAGATAAACACTAACAACAAAGTAGGAGTAATTCCTGGGAAGGATTACTGCTAAATGTGGTGAAAAAAGGAAGCAATTCCTTTTTTTTTTTAAAGAACCCTCACCCACCAACCTAGTTGGTGGCATGCTTCATCATCGGGTTCCCACCCGAGGGGCCGAGTGCCTCTCGGGTGTGCTGCGACGCCTGGATTACAGCGCAACTGGGTTTTTTCAGTGCAAAGTGAGTGGAAGGTGAAAGTGATTTTTAAGATTGCCTCTATGACTCCTTAAACATTTTTATTGGTGAGGTCATAGGACAAGATTAAAAACAAAGTTGGTGGATGTCTTCTATGGCTTTATTGTTCACAGACATCCGCGGTATAGTCGTGGCAAGGTCTACATGTTTCAGCCTCTCCGGGCGCAACAGCAAGGCTTTCTTCAGGACCGGTGCAAAGAAATGTGTGCACTCGCTAAGGTGCACACATATAGTGCTCTCTGAACCGCAAAACTTACGGTTCTGCTAACAACAATTCTTTCTGGAAAACAAAAAGACATGATGTAAAACAGCCATTCATTCAGGCAACTCATGCATTCCACAGCAGTAATCACAAAATGAGGTTCATCCGGTGTGATAAAAACGATCCACATGCCAGGACCCCCGAAGAGCCCACAACAACAAATATGCTTTGCCCTAGCGGAGTGGTAAGTGTTGCAATGTCTGTATAGGAGATCCAGTCTTAGTTAAAGATCGCCACCTGGGTGGGAAACTTTGTCTGCCTTTTGAAGCTGCGCCATCATCAATCACAGACATCAAAGGCACTATGGTAACTGCCACAAAAGGGACAGAGACCCTCACCAGAATTATCTCCCAGTTCCAAACAGCACCCTTTGCACATGATGACACATTGTCATATAATGACACACCAGACAGCCCACCTATAGGCAGCCCACCCAGTCAAGGTAGGGCAGCCGAAAGGGTCACTGAGGGCACCCCAGCCATTGGTGGGTCCCCTCCAGTACTGCCAGTCCAGCCACTGCCTGTCATGGTGCCGTCTCCACAAGAGAAGAGACTTGGGGCATTCAGACCACCTGAGACTGACGAGGCCACCCAGGTGTCCATCCAGAGGAGCACCAGATGGCGGTATCATCTGAGATCCAAGTCAGATCCAGCTCGACGATATGCAGACTTTTTGGCAGACTAAGAGAATGTGGAAGCCAGGGCTGTAATTCAAGAAGTCAAAGAAGGGCCTCACCCTCTTGTTCTGTTTTGTTTCTATAGCCTTATGACTCTGTGTTATGAGTGTTCTGTTTTTGTTTGTTCAGTTATTTCTATTCCATGTTACAAGAGGGATGTAGCGTTCCAACAAGCTTAAGCGTGACCATGTGGTATGCCTGAGGGAGGGGGGTTTCAAGTGTCCCCCCATGTGTGTGCAACTGAGTGGTTCACCCTGACACCATGCGTCAGAAACTTAATAAACGTAGGGCCTCATTTACAAGAAAGTGCTGCAGCGCTGCACCACAAGCCCTTTGGCTGCGCCACACTGCAGCACTTTCAAAGCACAGGGATGTGTCATTTTTACAACAATATGACGCATCCCTGTGCTTTCCCCTGCACTGGCGCACAATCGGCTGCCATGCGCCACAGAGGCACCCTTATGCCATGGTGCAAGGGTGCCTGCGTTGCGGGGAGATTGTTTATGTGCAGGAAGGGGTACCTTCCTGCACAAAAACAACAACAACAAAATATAAAAAGAGGGGTTTTCCTCTACCTATCTGTGCTGCAGCACCCTAGAAAGAGGAAAAACGAGGAGAAATGTAAACATTTCTCATAGTTGTGCCTCGCTATGCCACCCCTGGGGTGGCGTAGCATTCTGATGGATTTCCAGGTTTACGAATTCTCGTAAATCTGGAAATGCATCAGAATACATGGGTGTTGCATGGGAACACCCACAGCAACACCCATGTCATGCCCCTTACACGCAAAGTGCTGCGTGAGAAGGGGCGATATTTACAAGCACACGTAAAGCCACGCAGGGCGGCTTTACGTGTCCTTATAAATATGAGGCAGCAGGTTGTGCCGCCGGTGCGTTACGCAACGTGACGTACCGGCGGTGCAAGGTGCTTGTAAATAAGCCCAGTAGACCGTGGTACGGGCGTGGTCAGTTGGAAGGCCACGAGCAAAGTAAAAAGTGTGTCTGTGTCACCATTTCCAAGGTGTGCACGCGACACACTTCAGTAACAACATTTATGTGCATGCGAATGAAAACTCATTAAAAAACATATTAAAGTGTGGTAGTCTATGTATTTCTTTGAGTAAGTTTTAACACATTCTTTCTCTCTCTCCCTTTGAATTTATTATTGAAATCCTTAAATTTTATCCTGCATTTAGAAAGTGAAACCATACTTCAGGTTTATTTTTATGTTTCGATGTGGATGTTTAACATTAACCTGATCACAAATAAAAGCATTATCGTGATGAAACGAGTGATTTGACTAAAATGAGCTTTGGTTAAAATATCCGGCATTCACAACACCTGAGAAGGCCGATCTGCAGTATGAAACGGTTTATTTAAAAATAAAAAAGTATTAATTAACTTTACAACTATTACAATTTTTTTTATCTAGTCCTCATCAGAAGACAACAATAAAATTACACATAAAATCCAAGAAAATGAACTCTCCATCGTCAGAGCAAATACAATCGTAATACAATGCAATTTATATCAAATTCATATCCTAAACTATATGTAAAGCATTTAAAAAAATAAAAAATACATTAGCAGAACTGTAATTGAATTGTGATAGTATTAGAGCCCAAATATAACAATTTCCCCTTTGAATTTAGTAAAACAAGTATCTAAAAACTTGGCATGATGTTGTGCTAGCTCCAAACACGTAAATAGATTATCAAAATGTGCAATCTATGATCTATTAACATATATAGACTTCTAAAGTATAAATTAAAAATATCGCCCAACTGCCGTGACATTGCCACCCGCAATGCCGTGACTCGGATTCGAACCGAGGTTGCTGCGGCCACAACGCAGAGTACTAACCACTATACGATCACGGCGAGCTACTTGGGCTCCGACGCATTCAGCAGCTGTAACTGTTATAACCTGAAGGACACTGTTACGGCATACCCAATTTGCACTTATTGGGTGTCCTGCTGCCTCAACAAACACCAGGGCCGGACTGGCCATAGCGGGCATCCTGACAAACACCCAGTATTTCAATTGGTTCCCTAACATGGTGCTCGCCTTCAAAATATCAAATATAAAGCATCACAAATATATTGCAGCAGCTTCGGGGACGCTGCATATCTTATCTACGACAGTTTGAACGCAGCAAACACGTCAGCTTCACTCTAAATGAAATGTGTACAGACAGGGGGAGGAGACGGCGAAAGAGGCATCGACAGAAAAGGTATTAACAGTTAAAAATCTAAAATGCGTCCGCAGATCTTTTGAAATTATTACATTTCTTAATGACAAACCTGGGCACGTTCCTATACAATACAGTTCACCTAACAGCGACTTACATGTTATAGATAAAAATAAAAACGCAGCACAGATTAAAATGTATTGTGCATCTCGCATGCAAAGTTTTTGAGGATGTGGCTATTCCAGATCACAGGTAGCCAGTAACTTCCGGAAAGCAGCAGCAGCCATTTCCCAATTGGAGAAACGAATATTGACAAAGACGTCATACGTAAGGCACGTGACCTACGGCGACTCGGCGAGGCACGCACTACTCTAAGAACTCTCACCAAAACCGAACGCGAGTCCAGTTCAGTCTGTCCTATCGAATCTGAACAGTGTTGTTTGTGCGGTTCCGAGAATAAAGGGCCATGCAGACTATAGAAGAATGCTGTAAATGTGCTCACTTTGTGCATTTGGAGATTGCGGTAACAGAAGGGGTTATCTGAGCTTTACAGCTATTCTCACTAAAGTTATGAGTAGAGTTGCCACCTTTCCAAGAGTGAAATACAGCTCGTTTGCTGTGTGAAGTGCAGTCACATAAGTCTCGGTGTTACATTCCACACTCATCGGTCATGATGCTGACGCAAGAAGGCTCCAAAATATAACACTAAAACCAAGAAAAATGTCTCCATTTATATAGGTCGAAGCCCAATGCTACCAAAATACATGAGTAAATAATGCACATGCACGCACAGGCAGCACTGAAGCTGTGGGGCAGATTTACATGATGTTACCTGACAAAGCAGGAAAAGTTCAAAATGAGAGTCTTCATTTTCAAAATGAAATGATTTCATTTATTAAAAGTTCACAACGTTCGTGAAAGTCCTTTTCTCCCCTGCCTACCATTTCTAAACGCTTACAACTAAGGTAGCTCTAATTTCTTTTGGAAATTTTGGGTTTCTAATTGTGAATTTGCTCTATTTGGCAAATATAGCAGTGTATCTACTGTGACATTTCACACTGCTCTCACAGATAGAAGTCACACACCCAGAGCCCCCCACCACACCACAAAGCAGGCAGGTAGGCTTTTGTGACATGGCTACTTACGTGTCCTCTGTTTTGTTTCTACATCTGGTTGTTTTGGCTCCCGCTAGACCCATCACACAAATATACACACAACAACTTCCTCTGAACAAACTTTGATAATTGTCAGTGTTTGCGTCGCACAGTGTCTAGGGATCTACCCTAAATAAACAAATATTGTGCCACTGCAACATGAATCTGGGCTTATCCCAGAAGCTTGCAAGTCTTACCTTCTATGCATTTCATTTTCAGTCATATCAAAAAAGTGTAACACAAATTGAACAATTTTGGACTTCTCGCCAGTGCTTAATTTGTAAAATATTAAGTGCCAGGGCCCTGACATGGAGGCTAATGCAGCTTGCACCACCCACTGCTCCTGTCATCGCTGCCAATGGCGGTACCAAAACAACTACTAACCATCTCTCTCACATGCAAGTGCGATAGTTCCGATTATTCCAGGTACCCAAAGCTAAAGAAATGGCTGGGGAGGCAAGTATTAGTCGTTTTTTATGTATATTGTATTAATAAACAACCATTGTTCTGCTTGTCTCTAAATTAGTAAAGCAGTGCTACCATGTGGCAGACCGTAATAAGTGTGGTGTTGACAATTAAGTGCCGGTGTTGAGCACCGGAAACCACTGGCTCAAATAAAGCACTGCTTCTCACCTTCTACCACATCCTCTCCAGTGGCCTCTTTCCTCTTTTTGCTCATCACAATAGTCACTAGTGGTTCTGGAGCATTTTTGTTTTGCCACTAGTGGATATTGGTGGTTTTCTCACTGGTGCTCTTGGGTAATAAATACTCCTCACTCCTTGGGTGAGGTTGGCAGTAGCCTGTGCTTTCAGGTACAAACATGTCAAATGTATTACAGGAACCAACTGCGGTATGGTCAGGGTCGGACTGGGACAGAAAATAGGCCAGGCACCAAAATGAAAGTGTCCCTCATTAGTGAATTAGATAGCTAACAAGTATTGGCATAGCCAATAGGTCTTCCTTTTGGGACCTTATACGTGTTTAGCCAGAGCTATTGGCTTTGCGAACATCTCTAAGCTAGGTTGTAGAGCAGCGTGGGTGCTGTGCAGCATGTTTAAAAGTTATAATAAAAAAGTGTTATAAGCATTTTTGTAACCTTATATATGACCAATAAGACATTCTGTATTTAAACTTTGAACCAACTTTGTGAATCATTGTTTTTGCATGTGTTTAAGTAATTTCAGAAAATAAAATGTTTTCATAATTTCATATTTAAGACCTCTGATTTTTTGACGCTTGGTAGCATGTTTAAGAGCTTAATGTAAGTTAGTAAATAAGTACAATGATGGCGCTTGCACAGAAAATGAGGGGTTAGTAAGGAAACGTGCCTACTATAGCTCGGATCTCAAATGCACAGCCCTCTGCATGACTTTGGAGGGCACACCTAGGGGAGAGTTGACGTAGAAGCCCATTCCTCAACACAGTAACTCTCGCAAGCGATAGCGCATGCACAAGCTCATGCTCACCCAGGTGTGTACCTAAAAATAAGTGAGGAGAGTGAAAGTAAATAATTGATCATTCTGTAGTGTGCCAAAAAGCAATACTGGAGATGGTCAATTGTAATTAGAAAGTGTAACCGTGGTGAACACCTTGAAGAGAACAGAAACATTTGAAAAGATCAGCTACTGTTTGTGAAGCAAAGTAACAGAAACCATTTTGGCTTTGGGAGGTTGGAAAGCAGGATGTGTGTGGAGATATATGAAGTATAAGAGATGTATTGAGGCAGGGTCAGACAGGGACAGAAAATAAGCCCAGGTACCAAAATAGAAGTGGACCATTTGGTGTATTAGATTGCTAAAAAGTAGTCCATATTTACAAATTGGGGCAGTTTTGAACTTGCAAACATACTTTGTATGTGTTTTCCAAGGTGTGGAAGACTGCATGGATTTGAGTTTCTTGCAGACAATGCTTGTGAGAATATAATTGAAATCATCAGTGAACATGGGCCCAGCAGAGCAGAAAAAAGGCCCACAAAGAGTCGAGCAAGCATTTGCAAAGCCAATAGGTCTTATCTTATGGATGAGGATGGGAAACAGGTGAAAGCCAGCAATATGGATTTGACAGGGAGAAAGCATGCAAACAAGAAGGCGATGTGGAGGAGGGTTACATGGGAGAGAGAAAGGAACACAGAGGGCAGCAGGGGGAAGAAGCACACGAGGAAGACAGCATAAAAACACAATCACTCTTGTAGAGTGTTTAAACAAAAAGAAAAAATTAGGGCCTGAAAAAGCTAGGGATGGCCTTATATAGTAGTGTGCCCATGCTTTGGATGGGTCAAAGAAGATGAACAAAAGCCCATACACCTAACTAATAAGTAAGTATATGGACGCACCAATGAAGCCAGCCAATGGATCAGCAATGGGTGGGCTTTATGCACGCTGTAAAATAACAATATATCTCAAATAGACGGTGTCTTAGGCAAGACCTAAAAAAGGGGTGATGGTGATGGGTGACCAGAGCAAAAGGTCGAGGTGGTAATGAACAGAGCTAAAGGGTGGGGTAGATTACCCAGAGATCGAGCGGGTGATAGGGATGTCCACAGAGTGGGGCGCAGCCATTGCAAAGCAGATGGAGATAATAAGGAAGCAACAGAGGGCTCTGAACACTGAGTTATGTCTTAGAAAATACGCTACACTGCTTGGGCATCTCTTTAGTGCCAACTACACAACTTTGGTGCTGTGTTCTGCATGTTGAGGTGGCTTTCTAATATTTTGTTGAAGATCCTAGGTGCCAGTGACATTAGGTTGCACTTTTTAAAGTAAGCAACCACTTCAACTATTTTATGTCTTGAGTGTCATGCTGTGATAGTGCAGTTAAGGGTAGTAGTTCTTTTGTTTCTGTAACACCACCAGCGAGAAGACTAGATTTTACAGCTAATGTTAATTAATTTGGCAGCAACTTGAATGCAGTTCATTTTTCAAAAAATGCAAATTGGTATTTCTCAAGGTATCCGATAGCTAAACACAAATAGCTATCAAACAATTAACGAGTGTTTAGTTTAGTTTATTGATTAATTGCTGGGTTACTTAATACCATTTCAATAAATGACAATATTAAAACACAAATTAAATTTCTTTGCTTTAAAATCAACTGAGATTAGATGCTAAATCTTATTTGAAATTGCCAAGTTCCAGCTTAAAACGGTAGTAAAATCCACAATAAGAACCATGATAAAAGGCTGTGTGCGAAACAGATTTAAGATTGGCATTAATAAGTAATATTAAACCATATATGAAATTCCATGGTCTACATCAGTCTCACTGGTCCCATGTGAAGGTCAGTATTTCCTAAATAGTACAGTGTGGTAAACTGCAAGTGCAAGGGGCACACCAGTATTATATTAAGTTGCTTTGGTTCAGGGTTTAAAAGGGTAGCTCAGTTTTAATCCTTCAGTTGTGTTTGTCTCAGCAAGGCTATCATGTTACGATGCAGCCTTTCTTCTACCTTCAACAAAAATTTGACAACACTGCTATTCAGCTGGGTGTCCCCCAGGTTAAAACAGGCCAGCTCTGTGAGAAGTTGGCCTGGTATATGCTGTCCACTAATTAAAGTGGGCACCTTGCACCAGTCCAAACGACCATTATTGATGATTAGGTTAAAGACAACCTTTATAGAAAGCTATCCTAGTGGTAGCTGTGGAGAGCAGCCTTCAGGCTAAGTCTTGAAGGAATGTAAAGCAGCTTGTTTTACCAGTATATAACCTCTTGAATGACCAAATGAAAGGAGAACCACACAAGGTATATATAAAATATATGTATTTATTACTAAACACTCTCTACTAACCTCTTTATGAGATTAGAGAACAAGGCACACAATATTACAGTACTAGAACGACAGTAAATAGCACAATACACAGTGGGCTCCAGGGGGAGACCAAACCATATATTAAGAAAGTGGTATAACAACCACGACTTGACTAGACACAGTGCCTAGAGCACATAGAATCACTGGGACCCCAAGGAACCACCCAAGGTAGTGACACAGGGGACCCACGGAGGACGGGTGCAGTGTGGGAACACAGACGCGAGCTCCATACAACTCTATGGGAAAGTCGCGGTTGGAAATTAAGAGTTTAAGGACACTTCGGAGAGGACTTCAAGCAAACCCAGCTAAACATAGAAGGTTCTAAGAGCAGCACCCTTGTGAGTACCAAGGTACCAGTGTTACCTAGCCCAGGGAAGCCGGGTGCATAGGGGTCAAGTGGTGTCGGAAACCCTCGTCGTTTTCAATGGCGTGATGCGAAGAAGTACTGCTGCCATGGAGAAGAAAAGTGTCCGGGGTGATCCAAGCCTGGATCGGAGATGTGAAGAACCTGAAAGCAGAGGGGACAAAGTCTGGGTCACTTCACGTGACCAGGAGCGGAGCAATCGAATGCCCACCGATGTCGGGTGCTTCAGGTGCGAAGAGGTGAAGCTTGACTCTCCAGCCACGGGGACCAGGAGACGTCGACGACAACCAGATTCCGCAGGTGAGCTGTCCCACGAAGGATGTCGAGTGCTGAGGGGTCAGTTTCCGGATTGGAGACCAACAAGCCTTGGCAACTGCAACCCACGCGGTCAGAGAAAAGATGTTTCGTTGAGGACCAGCAAGGTCCTGGGGACTCCCCCAGCGATGGAGAGTCAGGGCACGTCTGGAGCAACCAGGAAAGCCCACTGAAAGTTAAAGTTGCCTTCTCAGGGACCCACAGGTCAACGGACCAGGGATCGCGAAGGGACCTCGAGAGGAATCACACAATACCAGCCCACGGAACACTCGTGAAGTGTAGGCCAGTAATCTTCGGTGGAAACGCTGCTCGGGGCTTGGACTACAAGTAGCCCAAAGCACAGCCTCAGGGATCGCCTAGAAACATATGCTGCTGCAAATGTGCACGGTGTCCAGGGGTTCTGGTTGCACGGTCCCCACGAGGGCTGCGGGTCTCAGGTTTGCTGAGAGCCCTAGTCGGCCTCGGGGAAGCTTGGAAACCCACCTCCTGTGTTGCAAAATCTTCATAGTCCGTCGGGAGCTGCGTAGATGCAAACCGGTCAGATGCGTTCAGGTGCCTGCCTTGCAGGGGAGTAACTCCTTTACTCCAAGGGAGATTCTTCAGTCGTCCAGCAAAGCGTAGATCGTTGAAGGTTACTTGGTTTCTGTAGCAGAGTTTAGTCCAGGTAAAATCTAAAGTCCTGTAGTCAGGGGTTCCTACTTTATACCCAAGGAAGGGGTGGGACGAACTCTGGGGACCCACCTATGGGAGGGTCAGGACAGAGGGGGGGCTACACCCATGTCCTTTGTCCAGTTTCATGCCAGAGCAGGGGCTGATAGCCCCTGCAACCGGTTTGAGCTGGACTATGCACAGGGACACCAAATGTGCCCCCAGTGCAGACATCAAAGCACTCAGAGTGCACCCACCCAGCCCCAATACACCAAAGCCTGTCTGCGAGGTGGTCACACCTCCCTGTGACAGGAAACCTATTGTCCAGCCTCCCCTGCCGAAGTTTCGTCCAGCAGCAGGAGGGCAGACTCGTGCCTGTGGCTGGCAGCATCCATTTTGTGATGCCAGGGCTCTGTGAAGCTGGTACCGGGTGTACTGGTGTTGTCATATTTCTCCCTCTAGGAGGGAGGAATCATACCTCCCACACCAGTTACTGGTGTGGAGGTATGATTCCAAGGTGTTTGACACCAAACACGACATAATTCCTTGCAGCCGTTTTAAAGTTAGCATTTACCGTGAGGTTATAATGCACTTAAGAGTATATGGTTGGCTGCATCACAGACAACCCCGGAATAGTGGTTCCGAAGGCTGCAGAGGGGCTCTGCTCATGCATGGGCACCCTCTCACATAAAACCCAGCACCCTGCCTTCAGGGGTGACTGAAGGCAGGGTGCTGGGTTATAGGGGTGACTGATAGGCTTATATGTGCAGTGATTAGGATATAGTGAACCTATATCTAAGTAAGGGGTGCATGCACCACCTTACACAAGCTGCAGTAGCAGACCTGTGGTGTCATTTTGAATGGCCTCTCAGGGGTGGCATAATACATGCTGCAGCCCCTGGGAGGCCTCTGGGGTACCTATGCCCGGGGTACATAGTATACCATATACTAGGGACTTATAAGGGTACCCCATAATCCAATCTGGAGTGTACCTAAAGTACATGCAATCGATTTAGAGGAGAAAGCAGCTAGACTGGGGTCCTGAATAGCAGGATCCCAGTCAGACTAAGTCGAAAACAGTGAAACATCAGCAAAAAGTGGGGGTAACTATAAGAAGCAGATCCTACTCTCCTACACAACCCCCCCCCCCCCAAACGTCAAGACATTAAACTAACCTTGACCAGTTGAGTCTTCATGTTCTAAGTGGAAATATCTGGAGAGTCCATCTGCATTGGCATAGTTACTCCCAGGTCTATGTTCCACTGTATAGTCCATCCCCTGTAGGGAAATGGACCACCTCAAATGTTTGGGGTTTTCACCCTTCATCTGTTTTAGCCATAAGAGGGGCTTATGCTCTGTCTGAACAATGAAGTGAGTGCCAAACAAGTATGGCCTCAGCTTCTTCAGAGCCCAAACCACAGCAAAGGCTTCCCTCTCAATGGCTGATCAACGTTTCACTCTGGGGGTCAGCCTTCTGCTAATAAAAGCTACTGGCTGATCCTGACCTTCATCATTCAATTGTGATAACACAGCCCCTACCCCCAACTCAGATGCATCTGTTTGGACAATGAATTGTTTGGAGTAGTCAGGACTTTGCAGAATGGGAGCAGTGCACATGGCCTGCTTCAGGTCATCAAATGCCTTTTGACAGCTGACTGTCCACTGAACTTTCTTTGGCATTCTCTTGGAAGTTAAGTCATTCAAAGGGGTCACTATGGATCCATACCCTTTGACAAACCTCCTATAGTACCCAGTCAGACCCAAGAAAGCTCTGACCTGAGTCTGGGTGGTTGGAGCAACCCAGTCCATGATGGTGTGTATTTTGCTCTGCAATGGTTGAACCTGGCCTCCACCCACAAGGTGGCCCAGGTATACAACTTGACTCTGCCCTATCTGGCACTTGGTGGCCTTGATAGTGAGGCCTGCCTTCTGCAGGGCCTCTAAAACATTTTGCAGGTGGACCAGGTGATCCTCCCAGGTGGAGCTAATGGCAGCAATATCATCTAGATATGCTGCACTATAGGCTTCCAGGCCTTTAAGGACTTTGTTCACCAACCTTTGAAAAGTGGCAGGTGCATTCTTCAAACCAAAGGGCATCACCAAAATTGGTAGTGCCCACTAGGGGTTGAGAATGCTGTTTTGGCTTTTGCATCCTCAGCTAGTCTGATCTGCCAGTAGCCAGCTGTCAGGTCAAATGTGCTCAGAAACTTGGCTGAGGCCAAAGTGTCTATAAGCTCATCTGCCCTAGGGATTGGATGGGCATCAGTCCTAGTGACTGCATTGAGACCTCTGTAGTCAACACAAAACCTCATCTCTCTCTTACCACCCTGGGTGTGAGGTTTAGGTACCAAGACTACTGGACTAGCCCAAGGGCTATCTGAGGGTTCAATCACACCCAAATCCAACATCTTCTGGACTTCAGTCCTGATGCAGTCCCTGACATGGTCAGGTTGCCTGTAAATCTTATTTTTAACAGGCAGACTGTCCCCAGTGTCAACTTCATGAGTGCACCAGGTAGTCTGACTTGGAGTCAGTGAGAACATATGTCTAAACTGGTTGAGAACTTTTCTGCAATCAGTTTGCTGCTGGTCAGTGAGGCTGCCTGCCAAGGCTACACCATCTACTGAACCATCATCAGGGTTCTGTGAGAGCAGGTCAGGGAGTGGATCACTCTCTTCCTCCTGTCCCTCAACAGTAGCCATGAGCAAGCCCATGTCTGCCCTGTCAACATATGGTTTGAGCCTGTTGACATGGAGCACCCTATGGGGGCTCCTGGGAGTTCCTAGGTCCACCAGGTAGGTAACCTCTCCCTTTTGCTCAATAATTGTATGAGGGCCACTCCACTTGTCTTGGAGGGCTGCTGGGGCCACAGGCTCCAACACCCATACTTTCTGTCCTGGCTGATAAACAGTCAACACAGCCTTTTGGTCATGCCAGGCCTTTTGCAATTCCTGGCTAGTCTCAAGGTTTTTAGTTGCCTTCTTCATGTACTCAGCCATCCTGGAGCAGAGACCAAGTACATAGTCCACAATATCCTGTTTAGGGGTTTGAGAGGTAACTCCCATCCCTCCTTCACTAGACACAATGGACCCCTAACTGGATGTCCAAACAGAAGCTCAAATGGGCTGTAACCAACCCCCTTCTGTGGAACCTCTCTGTAGGCAAAGAGAAGGCAGGGCAAAAGTATGTCCCATCTGCGCCTAAGCTTTTCTGGGAGACCTTTAATCATGCCCTTTAAGGTTTTGTTGAACCTTTCAACTAAACCATTGCATTGTGGGTGATAAGGGGTGGTAAATTTATAATTTACACCACACTCCTTCCACATAGCAGTTAAGTAACTAGACATGAAGTTTGCATCTCTGTCTGATACTACCTCCTTAGGAAAACCCACCATGGAAAAGATTCCCAGGAGGGCCCTTTCCACCACAGGAGCTGTGGTAGTTCTAAGGGGAATTGCCTCTGGATACCTAGTGGCATGGTCCACCACCACCAGTATAAATCTGTGCCCAGATGCAGTTTGAGGATCCAGGGGACCAACAATATCAATCCCTACCCTCTCAAAGGGAACCCCCACCACAGGTAGTGGTATCAGGGGGGCCTTTGTAGTGCTACCTGCCTTATCACTGGCTTGACAGGTGACACAGGAGCGACAAAACTCCTTGGTGTCTTCAGACATATGAGGCCAATGAAAGTGAGGGACAATTCTGTCCCAAGTCTTGTTTTGGCCTAGGTGACCTGCCAATGGGATATCATGTGCGAGTGTCAATAGGAAGCTCCTAAACTCCAGAGGTATAACCAACTTCCTGGTGGCTCCAGGCTTGGGGTCTCTATACTCTGAGTAAAGGAGTCCATCATCCCAGTAGATCTTATGGGACCCACTAGCACTCCCAGCAGCCTCAGCAGCAGCTTGTTCTCTGAGGGGTTCAAGAGAGGGGCAGCTCAGCTGCTCCTGGCTCAGATCTGCCCTGGAAGGGCCCCCAGTCCCCAAGAACTCAACCTGATCAGGTTCAAGCTCATCTGGGACAGTTCCTTCTTCAGGACTAAGATCAGCTCCCTCAAGAGACTGATGTGGATTCTGAGGCAGGTGGGAAGACACTGCCTTAACCCTACTGCTCCTTCTCTTGGAAGGTGCCTGGTCCATTTTTCCAGGATCCAGGACCTGTTCAGTGTTAGACATTTTTGCTTGTGACCTGGTCATAGCAAACACATCTGCAGGGATACCCAACATTTCTGCATGAGTCCTGAGTTCCACTTCAGCCCAAGCTGAAGTTTCTAAATCATTGCCCAACAAGCATTCAACAGGGAGGTCTGCACTTACCACAACCTTCTTAGGGCCAGTTACCCCTCCCCAGGAGAAATTAACAACTGCCAAGGAATGGTCTGTCCTGACATTGCTAGCATTGGTCACTTGGTACATCTCACCAAGTATGATTTGTTCAGGAGCCACAAGATCTTTTGTCACCATTGTGACACTTGCTCCTGTGTCCCTGAAGGCCAAGGCCTCTTTTCCATTTATTATAGGCTGTTGTCTGTATTTGCCCAGATTACTGGGGCTTACAAAGGAGGCCATATCAATGCCTCCATCACAGATCAACATAGCCTGAGTTGGAACTCTGACTAGGCCAGAGTCCATCTCAGATCCCAGGGTTAACCCTACTACACCCTTATTTGGAACACCACCACTTGGAGCTGTACTAGGGGGAACAGTTGCCTTAGGGGCAGTGGTGGTTGGAGTTGAGTCCTTGGACTTGGTACAATCACTTGTCCAATGGGTCTTCTGTTTACAGATTTGACACCATGGTTTCTTCTTGCCTTTTCCCTTCTTGGATTGTGACTCCCCACCAGATGCAGATTTTTGGGGCCCTTGAGAAGACTTCTGGTCTTTACCCTTCTCCCAACCCTTATCAGAGTTTTTAGAATCTTGCTTCTTAGAGTCATCACCTTGGTTCTGAACCTTCTGCCTCACCCTGGTTCTGACCCATTTGTCTGCCTTCTGGCCCAATTCTTGGGGAGAGGTCAGATCAGAGTCCACCAGGTACTGATGCAACAGTTGATTTTGACAGTTATTAAGGATCTGCTCTCTCATGATTAAATTATTCAATCCTTTGAAATCACACACCTTACTGCCAAGTAACCAGCCTTCCAGAGCTTTAGTAGCACAATCTACAAAGTCAACCCAGTCCTGAGTCTGTGCCTTTTGGGTGTCTCTGAACTTTAACCTGTATTGTTCAGTGGTTAGGCCAAACCCATCAATCAGAGCACTATTCAGGACTTTGTAATTTTCAGCATCCTCTTCTCTTACAGTGAGGAGCTTGTCTCTACCTTTGTCTGCAAAGGAGAGCCACAAGATTGCTGCCCACTGCTCCTGAGGGACCCTCTGTACCTTACAGGCCCTCTCCAGTGCAATTATCCATTTGTGGATGTCATCCCCACTCTGGTAGGGAGGGACAATCTTGTTCAGGTTCCTATGGTCATGAGTATGATCTCTACCTCTAGGGACACTGTGGCTGCCACCATGGGGCTCTAGCCCCAACTTCTGAGAAGCTCTCTGAAGCTCCAGGGATTCCCTATCTAAGGCCAATTGCTCTCTCTTGATCTTGAGCTTAGCTCTCTCAAACTCAAGCAGTTGGCACTTCTTCTCATAAGAGGACTCCCTTTTATGAGAAGCAGAAGTCCTATGAGAAACAGAGCTCCCTACAGATGTACCAGAATGATTAGATTCCAGAGAAGGAGATCTGGATCTTCTTGGTAAACTGTTAACCCTTCCAGGTGGGGTAAAGAGAGGCCCACTGGGGCCTCCTTCCTCACCTTCAGGAAGGATTGGCTGTTCCAGGTTAGAATCATTTTGATCCTCCTGGCCAGCATCAGAGTCCAGGTCATTGAGGTTTTCACTCCCTGGCCTTTCCTCTTCTGCTGTCTCACCCCCTTTGCCTGCCTCATCAGACCCTGGGGTCTTTCTGAGGTCATCTAAAAGCAAAGTCACTATGAGCTTTTGGGTGTTTGGGTTTTTCCCTGTCTTCAGTTTCCTTGATGCACACATGTTTCTCAATTCTTGGAATGTGAGATGGTCATACTTAGTTGGCAAGGAGTCACTGACTTCAGGCCTTGAAGACATTCTAGTGTGGTGTGGTGTATGCACCTACCTACTCTAGTGGGAACTGAGACTCTCTTGAGTTGGAGAAAGGGTGTGCTAGACCCTTGACTTACCCAACTCTAAGTTCAGTAGAACTTACCTTATTCTAGACTTGATTTATATGTACCTAAGTACCTTTAGTGGTTTTCAGTTAGTCACTCACTGAGATTATCTGGTAAAACAATAGCAAGCTTGAATCCCAACCGCTGCACACCAATGTGAGAAGTTGGCCTGGTATATGCTGTCCACTAATTAAAGTGGGCACCTTGCACCAGTCCAAATGACCCTTATTGATGATTAGGTTAAAGACAACCTTTATAGAAAGCTATCCTAGTGGTAGCTGTGGAGAGCAGCCTTCAGGCTAAGTCTTGAAGGAATGTAAAGCAGCTTGTTTTACCAGTATATAACCTCTTGAATGACCAAATGAAAGGAGAACCACACAAGGTATATAAAAAATATATGTATTTATTACTAAACACTCTCTACTAACCTCTTTATGAGATTAGAGAACAAGGCACACAATATTACAGTACTAGAACGACAGTAAATAGCACAATACACAGTGGGCTCCAAGGGGAGACCAAACCATATATTAAGAAAGTGGTATAACAATAACGACTTGACTAGACACAGTGCCTAGAGCACGTAGAATCGCTGGGACCCCAAGGAACCACCCAAGGTAGTGATACAGGGGACCCACGGAGGACGGGTGCAGTGTGGGAACACAGATGCGAGCTCCGTACAACTCTATGGGAAAGTCGCGGTTGGAAATTTAGAGTTTAAGGACACTTCGGAGAGGACTTCAAGCAAACCCAGCTAAACATAGAAGGTTCTAAGGCCAGCACCCTTGTGAGTACCAAGGTACCTGTGTTACCTAGCCCAGGGAAGCCGGGTGCATAGGGGTCAAGTGGTGTCGGAAACCCTCGTCGTTTTCAATGGCGTGATGCGAAGAAGTACTGCTGCCGCGGAGAAGAAAAGTGTCTGGGGTGATCCAAGCCTGGATCAGAGATGTGAAGAACCTGAAAGCAGAGGGGACAAAGTCTAGGTCACTTCACGTGACCAGGAGCGGAGCAATCGAATGCCCACCGATGTCGGGTGCTTCAGGTGCGAAGAGGTGAAGCTTGACTCTGCAGCCACGGGGACCAGGAGATGTCGACGATGACCAGATTCCACATGCGAGCTGTCCCACGAAGGATGTCGAGTGCTGAGGGGTCAGTTTCCGGATTGGAGACCAACAAGCCTTGGCAAGTGCAACCCACGCGGTCAGAGAAAACATGCTTCGGTGAGGACCAGCAAAGTCCTGGGGACTCCCCCAGCGATGGAGAGTCAGGGCACGTCTGGAGCAACCAGGAAAGCCCACTGAAAGTTAAAGTTGCCTTCTCAGGGACCCACAGGTCAACGGACCAGGGATCGCGAAGGGACCTCGAGAGGAATCACACAATACCAGCCCATGGAACACTCGTGGAGTGTAGGCCAGTAATCTTTGGTTGAAACACTGCTCGGGGCTTGGACTACATGTAGCCCAAAGCACAACCTCAGGGATCGCCTCGAAGCATATGCTGCTGCAAATGTGCACGGTGTCCAGGGGTTCGGGTTGCACGGTCCCCACGAGGGCTGCGGGTCTCAGGTTTGCTGAGAGCCCTAGTCGGCCTCGGGGAAGCTTGGAAACTCACCTCCTGTGTTGCAAAATCTTCGGAGTTCGTCGGGATCTGCGTAGATGCAAACCGGTCAGATGCGTTGAGGTGCCTGCCTTGCAGGGGAGTAACTCCTTTACTCCAAGGGAGATTCTTCAGTCATCCAGCAAAGCGTAGATCGTCGAAGGTTACTTGGTTTCTGTAGCAGAGTTTAGTCCAGGTAAAATCTAAAGTCCTGTAGTCAGGGGTTCCTACTTTATACCCAAGGAAGGGGTGGGACAAACTCTGGGGACCCACCTATGGGAGGGTCATGACAGAGGGGTGGCTACACCCATGTCTTTTGTCCAGTTTCTCGCCAGAGCAGGGGCTGATAGCCCCTGCAACCGGCTTGAGCTGGACTATGCACAGGGACACCAAATGTGCCCCCAGTGCAGACATCAAAGCACTCTGAGAGTGCACCCACCCAGCACCAATACACTAAAGCCTGTCTGGGAGGTGGTCACACCTCCCTGTGACAGGAAACCTATTGTCCCGCCTCCGATGCCGGAGTTTCGTCCAGCAGCAGGAGGGCAGACTCGAGTCTGTGGCTTGCAGCATCCATTTTGTGATGCCAGGGCTCTGTGAAGCTGGTACCGGGTGTACCGGTGTTGTCATATTTCTCCCTCTAGGAGGGAGGAATCATCTCCCACACCAGTTACTGGCGTGGAGGTATGATTCCAAGGTGTTTGACACCAAACACGACATAATTCCTTGCAGCCGTTTTAAAGTTAGCATTTACCGCGAGGTTATAATGCACTTAAGAGTATATGGTTGGCTGCATCACAGACAACCCCAGAATAGTGGTTCCGAAGGCTGCAGAGGGGCTCTGCTCATGCATGGGCACCCTCTCACATAAAACCCAGCACCCCCCATTTCAGGATTGATAAGGCCTGCCGTAGGGGTGACTGATAGGCTTATATGTGCAGTGATTAGGATAGATATAGTGAACCTATATCTAAGTAAGGGATGCATGCACCACCTTACACAGGCTGCAGTAGCAGATCTGTGGTGTCATTTTGAATGGCCTCTCAGGGGTGGCATAATACATGCTGCAGCCCCTGGGAGGCCTCTGGGGTACCTATGCCCGGGGTACATAGTATACCATATGCTAGGGACTTATAAGGGTACCCCAGAATCCAATCTGGTGTGTACCTAAAGTACATGCAATCGATTTAGAGGAGAAAGCAGCTAGACTGGGGTCCTGAATAGCAGGATCCTAGTCAGACTAAGTCGAAAACAGTGAAACATCAGCAAAAAGTGGGGGTAACTATAAGAAGCAGATCCTACTCTCCTACAAGCTCCACCTTCATTCTCGTGCGTATTCCCCTTTGGCTGAAGGCTCTTTTAAGTAACTGACTCCTTCCAACCTTTACTGTTTTGCAAGTGCCAAGTAGGTGGAGGAGATCTTCCTTCCCAACCCCGTATAGTCGAGGAGACTACCTCGTTGCCAGGGGGGAGGTGATCTCTTGTAGGTAGTAAGCCCAGCCGGTATCTTAAAAACTGCAATTTGACAGTGGCTGGGTATCTGGCGGCAAAATATTTTTTGGGGGGGCAAGGTTTTTGTAGTTGTTTAACGTCATCCAACCGTGTGCTCTGTTCGATAACAAGGCCTTATCATCTACAACAAACCAGATTTTTAGGGCCTTCCAGGCCATCTGCTGGATTACCTGGTGGCTTGTGGGAGTATCCCAAAGTTGTGTGAGACCTGAGAGTTCAAGTGATTGTTGTAGGTAGGCCCTTGCTGAAGATGAGTCACGCTTCTGTAGCTCCTTCCATAGCATGTGGTTCAGTGTATTGGGTTCTGCTTTTCTTATCTTGTTCCAGCATGTTATGTATGCCCCACGTCTGGCCAGAGACTATTTAAGCAGCCTGAATTCCAGCCGAATCTGTGCCGGTGAGGTAAAGCGTGGCAATGAAAAGATAATTCTGTATGTATGGACCATTATATTATCTAAAATGCTGGCGTCACAGCCTCTTAGAGATTCACTTTGTATGTAATTGTCGGCAGGAGTTTTTCTTGTACTACCTCCAGCATGGGCATCATAGAAGGCTCCGCTAGTTTTTCTTCAAGTTTTTTAGAGTTATTACCAGCGCCCACCTTTTCTTTTGGGTCGCCTCCTTCTGGGCTGAGAAGGAGCCTTTCTTATCAATGGTATTTGTACTAGTTCGTTCTTTCAATCCGGGTCCCACCCAAAACCATGACTGTATTTGTGATTTCTTATTGTTATATGCCATGGTCTTAGTTTTGCCGAAATTGATGGTCAGGTCTTTGGCCTGGGAGTGGTCCTCATGGTGTCCAATAGTTGCTGAAGCCCCACCTGTGTGTGGCTAACCACTATCACGTCGTCAGCATAGAGGAAACTTGATATTTCCTTCCCGCCTAGTTTTGGAGCATGTGAATTGCAAGACTGTAGTAACTCGGTCAAGTCAACCAGGAAAAGATTAAAAAGCATTGGAGCCAGAACGCACCAATGCTTTAAACCATGAGCGGTTGGGATTTTCCTAGAGAGGTGTGTTCCTGCCCCTATCTTATCTCGCACCCAGGTGTCCTTATGGAGCATGATAAACATGTGCAGGAGGCTTTGGGGTATTTTCCAGCCTGCTAACTTGCCTCACAGCCTTCCCCGATCGACGTTGTCAAAGGCCGCTTTGAAGTCAATAAAGCAGAAAAACAAAGGTGTGTTGGAGCCTCGGGCAGTGTCCATTGGGAGGGAGATTGCCAGTATGCTAGTTGTTGTTCCAGACGTTTTTGAGAACCCTGTCTGGTTGAAGGGTAGTGTGGATTTGGGGGTCTCCTCAGAAGACCACCCAAAGGTGCAGGGTCACCCTTCGTCCACGGGTCCGGAATACAAACGGAGACCGACACTGGAGCACGGAGAGAAAAGATATTTATTCCAGTCTCATGAGAGAGAGAGAGAGCATCAGCAACAGACACCCATAGCTGTCTGAGGAGGCAATCTGCCGAGATTCTCAGTTCCGTATCTTTTTATACCATTCATCCCCACCCTAGGCGTGCACATAGAACAAAGAAACCATGATTATACAAACAGTGATTATTTCGATAAAATCAGCAGATGGCCGTCGTTGAGCCCCCGCGGGGTGCAGCGTGCAGGATGGAGACAGTAAAGCGCATGGGAGACTCCCTGTTCAGCTGGTTTAGCACGAGTTCGGACAGGTTGTGGCAGGCCGGGGCACGAACGGCCCTGTTCGACTGGTTTAGCATGAGTTCAGACAAGTTGTGGCAGGCCGGGGCACGAACGGCCCTGTTCGACTGGTTTAGCATGAGTTCAGACAGGTTGTGGCAGGCCGGGGCACAAACAGGGCGTGGGCGTCCGTGCAGAAATGAGGCAAACCAAGACGTGAAGCCACAGAGCGTTTGTGGTACCGGTAGAGATGGAAAATGGAGGGTGAAGCGAAAAATGGCTGAGCGAATGGCAAGATAACAGACATACTTTTCCACAGTCCCTCCTTTTGCCATAAGCGAAACCATTTTTAGTCAATTACAATGTCCATTAATAGCTGTGTCTCACGTTCAGTCATTATTTTATTGTTCTCGACATGTGTATTTATGGGGACTGGCTTGATAATATTCGCGCAGAGGCCGCAAAGTGGGGGACCACATTGAAGGCAAAGACAGCAAAAGAAAATCAATGCAAGAGGTATTAGGATGATCATTAGGACCTTCCATCCCCATGTCAGCAGAAGTTGCCATATCCAGGAACCAAGGGACCATGAGCCGGTATCTTGATGGAGATCAGAGGCGATTCGATGTAGCGTGGAAATAGCCGCGTAGACAGATGAGGAATGATCCAGGATGTACACGCAGCAGCTGGTGCCGATGATGCGGCACGCTCCTCCGCGGTCAGCAAGGATGACATCAAGGACCATGCGGTTTTGTAAAATGACGAGGCATATCGCTTGGAGCTCCGCAGTGTTGTTGGCAAAATACCAGCGGTGATGTTGACGGTCGCTTCCATGACTCTGGTGAGGTGGCGAATGGCTCTGCTGTTTTCCATCGGTCCCCAGAAGGGGAGGAAGCCCTTCATGGCATCCAGGAATTGTTGAGAGGTAGTGTCTGCTTGGTCGACCACATCGTTGGTGCGGCGGGCGCGATGATGAAGAGGAGGAGCAATATAGACAGGAGGAAGGAGGAAGGCTATATAACATGTTCCTCCCCAGTTTTTGTGAAGCCAGGTGTATGCCTTTGTCCCACACACAAAATAGGTGTTTGGGGAGGCAACAAGGGGCAGTGAAGATGTCGCGTTCAGAGTTGCTGTTGTGGCACAAGAGCTGTCCCCAACGTACTCAGTACCTAAGCCTGTGATACATATAAGTCCAGGAATGCAAACAACAGATAGGGGCAATGTTCGCTTGGCGGGGTCTTCTTTCTGAAGCTAGAAAAGCGAAAACGGCCAGTGGTGTTGAAGATCAACATTTCCTCTTTTTCATCTTCCGATATTTTCATGGAACTGTTGGTTGGACAGAAAGGGTTGACGGCGTTGCCTGTCTTATTTTGCCAGAATTCGTCCCGGAATTGCTGGAGAACGGTATCGGCGATGTTGTTAGTCTGCTGAGCGTCCGTGATGAGCATCATCCAGGCAATGCAAGAGTCATGTACAGAATAGGAGTAAGGAAGAAAGGATATGGTGTTCTCCATAGAGTGAGGCAGAAGACCACAGACCCAACAGTTCGTTTTGTTCAAGACCATATTATGTTGATGCAACATTTGAATAAAAGTGTTGTTCCAAAAGTCTTGTCTTCTGTTTTGGAGATAAGGGGGCAAGGATACATGCGAGTGCTCAGGAGGTGTGGCATCAGTCGGCAATATGGTACCCCTGGCTGGTGTCCTTTCCTCTATGATCCAGAAGAGGATGGTGAGGATAATAGTAAGAAAAAGAACCATCGTCAAAGCTATTGACCTTTTATTATGCAGCTTGTTACATAATGCTCTCTTCTTGTTGGAAAGTTGCATTGTTTCGTCGTTGGTCATAATCAGTCTTCTTTTGGGCTCTTACAGCTGTTGGAAAGGAAAGTTGGGCCCTACGCGTCGCCGGTAGCTGGTGGTTGCTTCACTGGCTAGGCTTCTCAGTATCCCACTACAAGGAATACCGATCCACCCTTACAGACTGTACTACCGCCTTGCGACTTTTGGCTCAACCAACCTGTCCGGTCGCTGGAGCTCCAGAGGCCGTGCGAGGACGGAGGTTGTATCTTTCTTTGGTTGGTACGGTGTTATCTTCAAATAATTCAAGTTCTGGTTCTTGGAGGCCATACACAGGGGGGTCGCACGTTAATACTTCCTTGTAGGTGGACAAGGCGGGATCAGTTTGAGTGATACTGGGGATCTTCCGGCAATGTACTGCATGTATCCATGATTTCTTGCCTTCCACTCGTAGGGCCGTTCTGGTTGTCAGGAGGACTAGCAGGGGACCCTTCCACCGGGGTTCCAACGTTTTCTTGCGGGCAGAATTCTTTATCATCACATAATCCCCTGGTAAGATTGTGTGTCCTGGCCCAGTGGATCGGTCAGGCAATGCTTCACGGACCTGCTGATGAATAGAGGACAAAGTTCGTGTAAGTACAGACAAATAGTCACTCAGCAATTCACAAGGAGAATCAGACAATGTGGTAGCAGGGGGCGCGCCCCAGATGTTCATTGGGCGTCCAAAAACCACCTCATATGGGGTCAACGAGGTGCGAGAATGCGGGACAGATCTTATTGATAGAAGTGCCAGTGGCAACGCATCTGGCCATCTGAGCCCAGTAGTTTCCACTATTTTGGCTAGTTTAGATTTGATTGTGGCATTGTATATTTCCACCAGGCCTGCCGATTGGGGGTGGAAAACGGCATGAAATTTCTGTTGAACCCCCAATCCCGCTAATACGTGCTTGATTACTTCTCCAATGAAGTGACTCCCGCTGTCACTCCAGAGGACTCGGCAAAGGCCGTAGCGGGGAAAAAATTCCTTCAACAATATCTTGGCAGTAGTTAGGGCAGTGTTGTCTCTGACCGGGTAGGCCTCCACCCATTTGCTGAACGCGCAAACAACCACCATAACATATTTAAGGTTGTTGCATCGTTCCATTTGGATATAATCCATCTGCAGAACCTCGAAAGGTGATGTAGGGATGGCGTATCCTGCCCGTGGTACCCGAGTTCCTTTTCCTACATTGTAGCGGAGACAAACCAAACATTGTTGGACCAGCCTGGTGGCAGTAGACCGGAGTTGGTCGTTATCCCACACTTCCTGTAATATTTTAGTCATGGTGGCAGTATTGGTGTGGGCCGGTAAATGAGTCATGTTCAACAATGGGAGGAGATAGGCATTTGGCAACTTCCATAGCTTTGTATCCTTGGACCGCCAACAATTTTCTTCGTCGAACATGCCCTCTTTTTTCCATTGTTGAAGTTCTCCGAGAGTGGCAGTAGACTGGATGTCCCGGATCTGTTGTCTAACGTCATGCCACTTCTCTGCTTGGGATTTTACTACGTACATAGGGGTATGTGTTCTTTCCTGTGCAGTAGCTCGGGCTGTCTCATCAGCAAAGGCATTTCCTAGCCCTATTTCATCTGTGACTTTCTTGTGTGCGTTGCATTTAACAATAGCTAGTGTTCGGGGCAGTGTCAATGCTTGGAGCAATGCAGTGACTAAGTCACCATGCTGGATGGGTGTACCATGTGACGTTAAGAACCCCCTCTCCTTCCAGAGGATACCGAAACTGTGGGCTACTCCAAATGCGTACTGGCTGTCGGCATAGATAGTGATAGCGAGATCCCGGCTAAGGATACAAGGGCGGGTGAGAGCTATAAGCTCCGCGGCCTGGGCCGATTTCTGGGGTATGCGTGCAGTCTCAACAATGGTATTGGTAGTAGTGACGGCATAGGCAGCAGATGTGGTACCATCTAATAGTTTAATACAAGACCCGTCCACCCACAATTGTCCATCCTGTTCCGTGAGAGGGATGTCTTTCAAATCCACCCGCCCCTTAGTCTGTTCTTCTGTTCGAAAGAGGCAGTCATGTGGAATGTCTGTGGCGTCTGAATCTGGTGTGGGCAGGAGTGTGGCGGGGTTTAAGGTCGTACATCGCTTTAGCGTGATATGGGGTGCTAACAAAGTAAGTTCGTATCCTGTCAGTCGTGCACTAGTGAGGTGTTGTGTCTTTGTCTGATTCAGTAATATGTCGACTGCGTGGGGAACTAGTACCGTCAGTTTGGATCCCAAAACAATTCCCTCACTTTGTCGTATAGAGACAGCCGCAGCCGCGACCGCTCTAAGACAAGAGGGCAGACCTCGGGCCACAGGGTCTAGAGTGGCCGAAAAGTAGGCGCATGGGCGTTGTTTGGTGCCGTGAATTTGGGTCAAGACCGAGAGAGCGCACCCTGAGCGTTCATGGGTGTAGAGGCAGAAGGGTTTACAGTAATCAGGTGTGCCCAGTACTGGTGCAGAGCAAAGAGCGTGGCGTAAGTCTTGAAAGGCTTGGTCATGTTCCTGTGTCCAAGGGAGAGGTGTGGGTGTGTCTTTTGTAAGTAAAGCAAAAAGTGGCTTAACTATAAGGGAAAAATTTGGAATCCATTGACGACAAAAGGAAGTAAGACCAATTAGTGCACGAACATGTCTTTGGGTAGTAGGAGAAGAAAGGCGTAGTATTGTTTGGATGAGGTCAGGTGTGAGGGTATGTCCCTCCTTAGACAGCAGATGGCCGAGGTAGGTCACCTGCTGTCTACAATACTGTAGCTTGTTCTTGGACACCTTATGGCCCTGTGACGCTAAAAAGTGTAGAGTAGTAAGAGAGGCAGTGCGAGCCAGGGCGGGAGTGTCTGCAGCCAAAAGTATGTCATTGACGTACTGGATGAGGGTAGCGCCAGGTTGTAATTTTATCTGATCCAGCTATTGTTTAAGGGCTTGGCTGTATATACTTGGACTCTCAGTGTACCCCTGAGGAGCTCTACAGAAACGGTAGGATCTGTTCCTGAGGGTGAAGCCAAAAAGGTATCGGGAATCTCGATGGATGGGTATGGAGAAAAAGGCATTGTTGAGGTCTATGACTGTGAAGGTGGTAGCAGTTGAGGGGATCATTGTTAGTATAGTTGTTATGTCAGAGAACACAGGATATTGCGGGACCACTATTTTGTTGATCGCGCGAAGGTCAATGACAAAACGGTATATTTTCTCAGAGGTGGACGTACGTTTTAAAACTGGAAGGATAGGACTATTGCAGATGTTGGACTGGACTTCCTCAACTACCCCAGCTGCAATCATATCCTGCACTATAGTCATGAGGGCCTTTTCGCCGTCTGCAGAAATTTTATACTGAGGGAGGCGGGGAAGAGGTGCATTTTGTTTTACTGTTATTTGGACAGGGTCCATAACAATCTCTCCCACGTCGGTGTCCGTGACAGCCCACAGGGCGTCGGGTAATTGGGACAAATCCTGCTGCTCGGAATCAGTGAGACAATAAAAACGGGATTCATAACCGAGGGGGCAATTATTGTCAAACAATATGACTCGGACATTTTGGGGAGAACAGCGAATGGTGGCTCTGTAATGTTTTAAGAGATTGATGCCCATCAAATTATCTGGGCAATTTGGGGAGAGCAGGAAAGAGGCCATCACTGTGTTTCCTTGTATGTCCAGGGGCACCTCAGTAGAAAGGGGGTTGGTGGAGGGCATGCCGTCAAATCCTACGGATGTGACCGATAAGCCAGACAGGGGCGCCCTAGGAATCAGTTTGTGTGAGAGGGCACTTCTAGAGGCCCCTGTGTCGACCAAGAATTTGCCCTGAGTTCCAACCACTGAAGCTGTGACATAGGGGCCTGATTGATCGACTGGAAGTTCCACTAGTTCCTTTCCCTGTCCCTGGCTGTCTCATGCAAATTCACTGTCGGGGAAGTGGTCAACTGTAAAATCTTGTGCGAAAGCCTGTCTATTGTTATCGAAGACATTGGGGCATTGTTCGTTGGAGGGTGGGACTCTTCCCCTTCCCCTACTCAGTCCCCTTCCCGACCCATTGTATTTCGCTGTAAAAGAGGACAATCTGCGCGCCAGTGGCCCGTCTCTTTTCAGTACGCGCATTGATCCTGGGACAGTTGGCGTGGGAGTTGGTGGATTCTAGCAGTTGCAGGTTGATATAAAGGCTGTGGCCCTCTATTTATACCCCCTCCTCTAGCACTTATTTGGGACAGCATTACTTTCTCTTTTAAATCTCTTCTCTTTTTATCCTTTTCCTCTTCGATTTTATTCTGCAAATGTTCATAATATTGGGCCATTGTCAATATTTGTGCTGGCGTGGACGCTGGCCATGTACTTTCACTACTCTGCAACTTGGTGGAAATGGATGGCAACAATCCCTTAACAAAAGTCTGGACTAGTAAGTGTCGGCCTGTCTCAGTCGTCGAGTCCTGTCCGCTATAGTCAACGAACACCTGGCTGAGGCGGGAGAAGTAGTCAGATGTAGTTTCATCAGATTTTTGTTTACAAGCAGTGATGACTGTCCAGTCTACTTTCCTGGCCGGAATTGTTGCCTTCAACTTTTTCACTATGTTACCTGGCAGGGCTAAAATAGCTTCTGCAGGCCTTTCACCTGGTTTTCTGTAGGCCTGGGCGGTAAATTCCGTTCCGCTCCCGGAATTTGCGGAATTTGGGTAATTTCGCGTTCCGCAGAGAACGCAAAATTGCCAAAAATTCCGCGATCCACAGTTTTGCGGAAATTTTTGCTTGTTCGCGCTTTCAAAGTGCGTGTTCGCGAGATATTTCCCCCCAAGCACGCAAACAGCGTTCGCGAACAGGAAAAAAGCATCGCGAATGGGCGGAACAAGCAATTCCGCGTGTTCACGGAACTTTTGCGTGCTCGCGGAGATTTTTTACCGTTTCGCGGAACTTTGCGTAACGCGACTACGCAAATTCCGCCCACCCGTCCCTATCCATGGTGGCCAAATCTTCCCACTTATGTCCGAACAAGGCCTCATCGTCAACTTTCCTTATGGGTCCCCAAATATCTGGGGGCAGAATTAATCCAAAGAACTGATCTATGTCAGTCAGTGTCATTGTATAAGTGGTAATAACCGTGTCCAGCCCTTCGTAGAAACCCGTAGGATTCTTCCGGGGGTCAGGCAGGTCCTTTTTAAAAGCCAGGACATCAGCTCGAAGCCACGGAGTATACACCCAATTATATAGTGTCCTGCTCTTCGCATCCGGACTATCTACTCCCTCAGCAGTACCCTGTCCTCGAGCAGGGACGAAGACTGGCGCAGCTTCCCTTATTGGCGCCATGCGGCCTCCCACTGCGCCTTCTACTACTGGTAACTTTTCCTCCTCGTCCTCGCTCCTTCTTCGACCTTCCATCATTTGTAGCGTTAATGCTAATAAATTGTGGCTTTCTTCAACACTTTCTCGCCCCTCCATCAACTTACAGTACAACCCTCTAACATGCTCTTCTGGTGTTACTCTGTGGCGTTTCTCATACTGGGAGAACACTTCGTAAACAAATCGTTGCAGGAAATAACCCTTCTGGGGTGGTGTATAGGCTTCATAAATGGCGCGAATCTGATTAGGGGTGGAGCGGTCCTCTAAGCAGGTGCGAGCTAGGCCTTCAAGGGCAAGTTTTTCCATTTGGGTGACACAGGGTATTCGGGATCGGGCAGAGGGCGTTTGCTCAGTGTCAATTTGGACAAGAGGAGTAGTGAGATCAGGAGGTGGGGGCTGAGCATTCTCAGGGTGTCTATGTTCACTCATCGGTGGGGGGGCATGAGGAATGTGAGGGACATGATATGGTGGCGGCAACGGGAGGAGGAGGAGTTCCTCTTCATGGGGGTCTGCTCGTGCTAGTGGTGCATGACGCACAGGATACTGACCAGATGCGTTCAACCTGTGTTCCCTGTCCGCACATGCGATGTTGGACGCAACTTTTTCCTGTTGTAATTCAATTAACGTCTGTTTATCGCTTTTTCGAGCCTTTTTCTGTAGCCTCGCCTGAATCCTTCTTTCCCTCTCAGCTCCCTCCTTTTTCCATTGGCCTAGGGCGTCAAACATAGCTTGTCGCGACCTCCTCCTATGAAGTTGTGCTTCTACAGCCTCAATCTTCTGGGGTTCGAAAGAGCCGTACATGGACCACTGAGTCTGTATATCCTTAGACGTGTATTTATGCCATAATGAATTATACATTATGGGAGAAATGCCGTATTTTATGTACATGTCCTTACTTGGGATACCTTCCGGGGGAGCCGGCCGACTATCTTCCAGCACCTTCGATCGAGATGTGCAACAACAACACCATCGTGCAAATTTACTAAACACGGGCATGTTTTTCTCTGTTATTTTATCAAAACGTCTCTACAAGTTTCTAAGCCGGACAAAAAGTCCACATTACCCGTTTACCTTCACTTTTTGCAAAGAGTGAACAAGAACCAGACAACAAAAACAAACAACAGAAAGGTGTCGCAAACCAGCGACCCTACCAGAATCCTTTGTCTCGTTCTCCAGGCGGTCTCTTTACTGCAAGGATCGTCCAAGTCTATCGGGGGCCCCAGTCAGGACCGGCGCCACTTGCGGGGGTCTTCTTAGATGCAGTGAAGGTCAGGTGGTGGCTACGAAGACGAGGGTCTCTTTCGCGTAGGTACACCCCACCACCGTCCGTTCAAACTTCCTCGTTGGGACCCCTCGACCGGGCAGCCGCGTCACTGATGGGGCCCCACGTTGGGCACCAATTGTGGATTTGGGGGTCTCCTCAGAAGACCACCCAAAAGTGCACGGTCACCCTTCGTCCACGGGTCCGGAATACAAACGGAGACCGACACTGGAGCACGGAGAGAAAAGATATGTATTCCAGTCTCATGAGAGAGAGAGCATCAGCAACAGACACCCATAGCTGTCTGAGGAGGCAATCTGCCGAAATTCTCAGTTCCGTATCTTTTTATACCTTTCATCCCCACCCTACGCGTGCACATAGAACAAAGAAACCATGATTATACAAACAGTGATTATTTTGATAAAATCAGCAGAAGAAACCATGATTACAGAAACAGTGATTACTCGGATAAAATCAGCAGATGGCCGTCGTTGAGCCCCCGCGGGGTGCAGCGTGCAGGATGGAGACAGTAAAGCGCATGGGAGACTCCCTGTTCAGCTGGTTTAGCATGAGTTCGGACATGTTGTGGCAGGCCGGGGCACGAACGGCCCTGTTCGACTGGTTTAGCATGAGTTCAGACAAGTTGTAGCAGGCCGGGACACGAACGGCCCTGTTCGACTGGTTTAGCATGAGTTCAGACAGGTTGTGGCAGGCCGGGGCACGAACAGGGCATGGGCGTCTGTGCAGAAATGAGGCAAACCAAGACGTGAAGCCACAGAGCGTTCGTGGTACCGGTAGAGATGGAAAATGGAGGGTGAAGCGAAAAATGGCGGAGCGAATGGCAAGATAACAGACATACTTTTCCACAGTAGGATGGTGTTGCTGGCTGCATCCTTACACTTACGAAGACCTAGATGACAAAGGGGCGGTAATATGAACATTTAAAGATCACTAACAAAAGTTAGGCAGAATCATAAAATATGATTAGGGCTCCTGATTTTATGGTATTTTTTAAACATTTCAGTCTGTATTCATCCATATTCGTTTTGCCCATCTTATTGGTATTTATCCATATTTCTTTTTTGACAATAAATGGAGTCATAAAATGGTATATTTCCACATTTATTTAACTGATAAGTATGTGCTCATACTTCGATGCCTGTCGCTTTTTACCAAATGAAGCTGCCAAATAGAGCAAAACACTACACCCACAGGTAAATATCAGCATTATACTACAAATATAGCTTAACATGTGCCTGAATTAGGGAAATCTCCCCTGTTTTTAACTCCCCATGCTGTCTATCTGCTCACCTGTTGTCCTGGAATATTACTAAAGACAGCATGAATAGTCACTCATAAGAAGCACAATGTTAGGTATTTTCCCGCTTTTAAAAAATAAGTACAGACAGGAAACATATTGTTTTCTGTCTGTATTTATCTGTAAAAATCAGTTAAAATGGAAAACTGGGAGCCTTCAACATGATCTATTCTTTCAAGTCTATTGCCTCAGCAGCCAGCGTTTCATCTTGTACAATGTTGCGCAGGTTGAGAAAGACAAATCGCAGGCACAAATTTATTTTGAAGTCTCTGGATATGGTCCGATGTTGATACCACTGAACTTATGGGCTTCTATAGCTAGACAGAACGAGGCCGTTGTGTCCCCTTGTCCTGATGGAGCAGGGGAAACGAAATAATTTTGTACCCCTTGGAAGTTAATGACCTCATAATGATTAATGATACTAACCGTTTGAAAACGCATGAACTAACCAACAAATGCAACCCTTTATTAAACAGTGCACGTGGGCAACATGCTGATTTGTGCAAAATCTAATTTACTTACAAATGTGAAGCTAATTAAAACTAGTATTTTGATTTGCGTAGTAAATAGAGTAAATTGCATGATTTGTATTGCGTAGTAAAATTGTATTGTGGCAAAGAATGCAGATGGTAAGTAAAATGGCTTTAAATGTCGCTTCTGCTAGGTGATATCTAACACGGGTCTTTAGAATTGCGGGTGGTAAACAGAAAGGCTTATTTTCCATATTTTAATTTCTATTGTGTTTGTTTTATATTAGTTTCGTTCGGGCCTGCTAGGCCATGCTTCTAAAATGGCCGCTGGAAAGAACGAGATCGCGTGCGTTGAATAAGATGGCCCCTGCGCAGACGCAGAATGAATGCTCCAGTCACGTGTATGCCGCCTGTGCTCAGAGTGAGAGATGTCAAGGCCAATCTGACCTGCAACGAGGAGCGTGCCAAGTGTTCAGCATATATTCCTGGGAACGGATGGGAAAAAGCAGAGTGACAATGGATGAACTAATGTGTGACCATCAAAGATCGTTACAAAATGGATTAACAAATTGGACTACTTTTGACACTGCGATCATGAGACTTATTGTATGCTTTATTGTCCCCAAACCGGTTCGAACAAGGAGGGCGATGAGGTGACCATCACCACCCCTCCAATGGACCAATTAGCGTGATTCTTGCCCCTAAAGATTGCAACTTTTAAGTGTAGAGAGACAGAAAATAGGGTATAAGAGAGTCTGCTCTTACGTTGTGAAGAAACTTCCTTGCTTTTCATTTTTTCACCTTGGTGCTGCGAGAGACTTTGTCATTTTGGACTCTGAACTTTGACTGGGGAAGGAACGGGACCGTTGCGGGAATTTTCCCGGGAGGATTGCGTCCGAGGAGGTTAGCGGGACAGTCAGTCAGTTTGGGAGTCCTATCCTGTGATCTGCGGTTCATCTTTCTTTCCTAATGAACCATTCTTGTCATCGCCCTAAGGCCGAGGGTAATGAATATTTCTCATCCTTAATTTAACTTTTACTTAAATGCTTGCTGGTTTAATAAAAGTTTTTGCCTAATAACGTGTTTTACTTTTGCTTAAAGAATTTCGATAAAATTATATGTTAACTCTAAATGAGTCTGTGGTTCTTTAAAATTGTGAATTATAAAATGTTAAAGGGTTTTAATTGTGATTGAGCTGGTCTTAATCACCATCAACTAATTCTACTAGTTGGTCCATCGACCGAATAGCGGAGTGCCTTGATGTTTAGAACCGACAGGATCCGAAGTTTATGTATATAATGTATAGGTTATAATTCTGTCGTTTTAATAAGGTATCCCGCTTGCCCAGCAACTCATTTTTCCTAAGGTGTATAATCCAGAGATTGAATGAATGTATGTATGCGGTGTCATGGGCCCCACCGACATAAGTTTTAAGTGATAGAGGTTGCGTAAGTGTTTTCCTCTGGATTGATGACATAAGGAGAAATTTATATTAGCCGTGCTGGATCAGATTTCTTGGTAGCAGAGTTATGGTTTCTATAGATTAGTTTGGTGATTATTGATTATTGATTTATTCATGTCTAACACTTTATGTTGAGTTTGTATTACGTTATGTGTAAGTCGGAATTTTGAAGCTTCCGGGAAGTAGGAAGTGGACACGTGTGGCAAGAGAAGTCACACGGAATTGTGCATTGTCTGATTTCAAATTGGTGATAACACAGGACTGTGTTATGTTAGGGAAATTTCACGTATGAATTGCATTTGAGTGAAATAGCAACAGGTTTTCTTGTGAAACTGTGGCCTTAATTCTCAGGAGCAGTGTAGTCTCCACATGTGTTTTATCCCCAGAGAAACGGGTTTACCTCTTGCTTGAGAGAAGGGTAAGGTAGAGAGAAGTGCTACACTTATCGAACGAAACAGTATTCTTGTAAGTTAGAATAAACTATCTCTTTTGTTTAGAGAAACAGACAATTGTAATGTGTTTAACGTTGTAACTAATCGATTTAGTCAAAAAGAAAAAGTTAAGAAAAGTGCTGATAATTTTTGTAAAGGAGGGGTCAGTAGAAACAGGAGTAGAACTGACGTCAACAAAAACCGCGCTGGTATTGGCCAGTTGTGGAAAAACGAAGAGCTTTCTGATTGGTGTGTTAGTGTGAGACGCGCTGGTATTGGTTAGTGTGAGAGTGACGTAAAAGCTTTCGGATTGGTGCGTTGGTGTGAGACGCGCTGGGATAGGTCCGAATAGCTGAGCAGTAGAAAGAACAGAGTGGTGAAGAATTGAAGAATTGCGTGTATTTGTTTTGGGAAAAAGAACAGTGAAATATGGCTTATTATGAGTATGGTAGAGAGAAACCGTCATGGTTTGCGAAGCTTAAAAACTTTTTCAAGAAAGACAAGAAGGTTGTGACTAGGGAAGGAGAAGTACTTCCTCCGCCGAAAACGCCAGTGTCTCATATGATGTTGAAATATGGCTATCATACTTGCATTTGGTTGGAAAATTGGGCGAAATATCCCCAAGGCGATGGAGTATTGGCATTTCCAGAAAATGGTTCGTTTAGCACAGCAGTACTTCGAAATTTGAGAGAAAAGATGATGAAACTTGAACCGAGACCTAGACCGACACAGTTCGAAGCCTTAGGTGAATGGGAACATGAGATGTATGAAAGGGAAAGACACAGAGGTGCAAAGAGTTATAGTTTAGCTCATGGAAGAGTATGGGGTTTGAATCATGAAGACAGGATGAGACGATGGCGGTATGCTAACATGACGGATGGCATGTTTCCTGTCAGAACAGTTGAAGAATTTGCAGGGAAAAAGTGTACGGAGAAAAAGAAGCATGCAGTAACAGAGAGGTATGGGTATGGAGTTAGCGACACAGAGGATGAGTTGCTGGAGGACATTTTAAATAAAAGACCCCCTCCATATCAACAGGATTCTGCGGTGGTGACACCAAATGCACCCCCAATGAGAACTGTAATAAATCAAAGTCCCGAACAAATGTCTGAAATGAATTGTCCATTTAATAAACTAGAAACACCACAGACTGTGAAACATAATGGTAATACAGCTGAATTAGCCAGAACCACAAGAGAGTTGACTGAAAAGATAAGAGAACTGACAAAGAATATGGAAGCCGTGACTGTGCCAGTAACTATAGGGCCAGTAATCCCAGTATTTGAAAATCAAAAGATAGATGAACACTCCTTAACAATTCCATTAAATTCCAGTATGCAAAGAGTAAGAGAAGGGATGATTCCAGAAAATAGAGAGAAAGAAGATTCTGTTGGTCCTTTTAGGTCAAGTCCACCTGTAAATTTGACAATTAATGAGAGTCAGATAAATAGAATTCCTATGGGAGCCGAGTCAGCAACTGAAACCCCAGAGAGAAGTGCAAGTTGGGCAGAAGTAAATAAAACCCCTGTGGGTCCGACTGCAGAGGAATTAAATGACTGGGTGAGGAGCTTGCAGAAAAAGGATGCTAAACCACAACTGTTGGATGTGGTCAGGTTAAAGATAGATATGGAAGAATGGATTCTAGGGACTATTGGTACAGATCGATTGAAGTCCTATCAAGATGATAAATTAATGTTTATGTGTAAAAGCGTCACTTGGAGAGCTAGGAACTTGCATGAAAAATTGGAAGAAACAGCGAACGAACTAGGAGTAGAATTTGGAAACATTTGAGGATTGCAGAAACCGTACAGGGTGGATTTGAGTGAAAAGGACATAGAAAATATGAACACCTCAGGACGACTATCACAGATAAAAGAACTGATTGTGTTACTGAGAAAATGGGGAGATGTAGACAAATGGAGAAGTAGGTGGATAAGAAGAAAAGAGGGAACGACTGATAAAGCATCATTGGCTTTTCCAGTATAAGAGAAAGAACTAACGGTAATGGAGTGTCCAATGAGAGAAACTCCAGGAGGAAGTTATGTACATGTCCCATGGTCCAGACAAGATATATTGTCATTTACAAATGACTTTCCAAGATTGAGAGAGAAACCTGTAGAATGGTATAGACAGGTAGAAAGGTTTATACAAGTTTCAAAAGTGTTGTGGGAAGATTTGGATGGACTGTTTGAGATTGTTGTTCCAGCAGATTTATGGACAGAGTGTAAAATTACAATTGACTGGCCGAAGGAAGAATATCCTAGAGATGCAAAAACAGGAGCCCCAGTTTCAGAAGTAATGAGAAAATATGAACAGGCATTCACGTTTCTGAAAAATAAAATCCCACCAAAAGAAACGGACTGGGTAAAGATTGATAGAACAACTCAGGAGAGTAAAGAATCTGTACATGCCTACTAGGAGAGATTGCTTTTGGTCTTTAAACAGTATAGTGGATATAAAAATTTGAGTGAAAAAGACATGAGTCATTTTGTGTATAGATTTGTATATGGTCTAAGACCTGAGATAAGTGAAATGATTAAGCAGCATATGTTGTGTTGGCAGAATAGCACAGTAGATGAGGTACTACGGTATGCAAAATATTGCAGTGATGATATTGAGTGTAGACAGCGTAAACTCAAGGAAAAAGCAATGTGGGCACAAGTAAAGGTTGCAGAAAAGCAAGAAGCTCAGATGAATAATCAGTCTAGTGATGCAGGACAGACCAAGTCCAAACCGAATATTGGTAAGGGAAAAGGTCAGATGAGTATAGATGAGGCTAAAAAGAAATGGCCATGTCATAATTGTGGAAAATTAGGGCACTGGAGAAACTAGTGTAAATGTCCTCCAAAAGTTAATGCAGAAAATCAATCATTGAATCCACAGGTGCAGAATGAGGTGAGTTACCAACAGCTGCAACAGCCGCAGGTAGTTACTCAACAGTGTCAGGTGCCGCAACCACCTCTTCCAAAGAGTGTAAATCCTCAAAGATACAGTGCAGAGGCAGGATTCTACGGAGGAGAGCAGGTAACAAAATTGCCGCGCGCAGCTGCAGTTTTGCAGTATTGGTTACGGCAGGATGGAGATGAATCGGATGAAAGTTTATGACGGTGCCTAGGAGAGGAAGAAGAGTGCGTGCTTGGCGCAACTCTAGAGGTAGATCAGTCAGGTCCATTTGTGGATGGAAAAGTGAATGGTGTAAATGTTACATTCCTTGTGGACACTGGAGCTACCCGTTCTACTGTTAGATCAGTGGAAATTCCAAACCTTCCTCTCTCAGGAGAATACATCCAAGTTGTAGGTGTTTCGAACAGGCAGATTAAAACCCCTCTTACAAAACCAATAGAGGTGGAAATTGGACCATTCAAAGAGATGCATCGCTTTGTGGTGTGTGATTGTAGTCCTGTAAATTTATTAGGACGCGATCTGCTTTGCAAAATGAATTGTACCATCTACTGTACTCCAGATGGTATTGCTTTCCAGACACCAGATGAGGATGTTCTGTATACAATGACAATGGCAGAACTAGAACCAGGAGTGAATGATATGTTTCCTGTGTTTGATGCGGAGAAAATCCCTATTGAATTGAAAGGAATAGTCAGGTCTGATGTGTGGGATTTCACAGGCGAAGATATTGGACTGATGAGAGGAGTTGATCCTGTAAAAATTACTGTAAGAGAAGGAACGAATTACCCAAATACCCCGCAGTACAAATTAACGCCAGAAATTATTGAAGGAATAACACCTGTAATTAATAAGATGATTGAACAAGGAATTTTGAGAGAAATAATGAGCAGCCCATATAATTCTCCTATAATGGGATTGAAAAAGCCAAATGGAACATATAGGATAGTATAAGATTTTAGGAAGGTAAACAAAATTGTTATTCCTTGCTGCCCAATTGTGCCAAACCCTGCTGTAATACTGTATCAAATTCCACATGATGCAGAATGGTACACAGTTATTGATTTGTGCCATGCATTCTTTTCTATTCCATTGCACCCTGACAGCCAGCCATTATTTGCGTTCCGGTTCGGAGAGCGCATTTTGGCATGGTGCCGAATTCCTCAAGGGTATACTGAAAGCCCTTCAATTTTTAATCAGATTCTGAAGAAATCCTTAGAAGATTTGAAAATGCCTGAAAAATCTGTGATGGTCCAATATATTGATGACCTATTAGTAGCATCAAAGACCAGAGAAGCATGTGTTACGGACACAATTGCTTTATTGAATCATTTGGCAGAAGGAGGACATAAGGTGTCCCCATCAAAACTGCAATTTTGTCAACAAGAAGTACAGTACCTAGGTCATAAGATTGAGAAAGGGATGCAAAAAGTGACAACAGAAAGGATAAGGATTATCAAAGGAATGAGAGCCCCATTGACACAGAGAGAGGTGAGAATGTTCCTTGGAATGGTTGGTTATTGCCGACAGTGGATAAGTGGATTTTCATTGATTGCGAAACCTTTACAGCGATTGACAAAGCGGGATGTCAAAGATCCGATTGAATTGGATGAGGAGGAAATGAAGGCTTTCGAGGAACTGAAAACAAGTTTATGTGAGGCACCAGCATTGGGAATGCCTGATTATGAAAAAGAATTTGAGCTGTATTGTAGCGAGAGAGACGGATGTGCACTTTCAGTATTGGTGCAAAGGCATGGAAAAATGAAACAACCAATAGCCTATTTTTCAGCTGTTTTAGACCCGGTAGCAAAGGCGTTGCCTGGATGTCTGAAAGCAGTAGCTGCTACTTGTGTGAGTCTGGAACAGAGTGAAGGCATTGTGATGGGACATCCTTTGAGAGTATATGTACCACACTCAGTTGAAATCCTTCTGACCCGAACAAAAACCCAATTCATGACACATAGTCGGCTGACTAGGTATGAAAAAGTGATCTTGGGTGCAGACAATGTAACCATTGTAAGATGCACGAGTGTGAATCCTTCCACTTCACTGCCAGATGAAGTAAATGCAGAAGTCAAAGATGATGTTGATCATAAGTGTTTGGATGTGCTTGAATTTTGCACAAAGCCTCGCCCTGATATCAGGGATGAACCTTTAAAAGAGTCAGATTATGTGATGTTTGTGGACGGGTCATGCCTGAGAACAAGTGAAGGAGTTTTAAGTGCTGCGTATGCTGTGTGTACGGTGGCAACCATAATGGAAGCATCTTGTTTGAGAGGAATACGTTCAGCCCAAGTTGCTGAGCTGATTGCTCTGATTTGAGCGTGCAAACTGGGAAAGAATTTCCGAATCACTGTGATCACAGATAGCCAGTATGGCTTCGGAGTGGTACACGATTTTGGACAGATCTGGTCCCAGAGGGGATTCCTGACTTCTGCAGGGTCTCCTATTAGGAATGGTGAGTTTGTGAAGAAGTTGCTTGAGGCGATACAGCTGCGTAAACAAATTGCAGTGGTAAAATTCGCTGCTCACAAAAACGGAACTGATTACATTGCAGTGGGAAACAAATTCGCTGACGAATTAGCTCAATATTGTGCCAGAAATATGACCTCAATGAATTGGAGAAGGGAAAAAGAGAATGTTTCATGTCCCTTGCTGTTTACTAACACAGTTGAAACCTGGGATGATGTAAAACAATTGCAGGAAGAAGCAGGTGATGAGGAAAAAGATGGTTGGATAAAAGCAGGTTGCAGACAAAGAGAGGAAGATGAAGTCTGGGTTTACAGAGATGAAAGACCAGTTATGCCTGATAGCATGATCTCTAACATGGCACGGATGTACCATGGACAGGCACACATTGGTAGGGATGCCATGATCAGACTTTTCAGACAGACCTGGTACAACCCAAAATTTAGGGCTATAGCTGAAAGCCTTTGTCAAAGATGTCTTATATGCCAACAGATAAATCCTGGAAGGAAGACAGTAGTGAGTCTGAGAACAATAGGACGTGAAGGAGGTCCTTTTACCAGAATGCAGTTAGATTTTATTGAAATGCCCCCAAGCAACAGATTGAGGTATGTCCTGGTGGTCCTCTGTTTGTTTTCTCGTTGGGTGGAGGCCTATCCGACAAGAAGGAATGATGGAGTTACTGTAGCTAAGCTCCTACTGAGAGAATTCATTCCTAGATATGGCTTTCCAGTAACGATAGAAACAGATAGAGGAACACATTTCCAGAATGAAATCATCCAACTGATATGTGAAGCACTAGACATTCAACAAAAGCTGCATTGTGCTTACAGACCAGAGGCTTCTGGAGTGGTAGAGCAAGTAAATGGTACAATAAAGAATAGGTTAGGGAAAATGTGTCAAGCCACAGGACTCAAATGGCCCGACGCCTTACCATTGGTGCTGATGAGCATCAGAAGCATACCTGACAGAAAAACAGGTCTGAGTCCTCATGAAATAATCATGGGACGAGCAATGAGACAAGCACACGTACCTGTCAACAAACTGCTGACTATAACTGATGATCTCGTATTGGACTATTGCAAAGGATTGACTGATGTGGTGCATTCTGTGTTTCATCAGGTTGGACCGGATGCGACCACTCTTGAAAGAAAACCAGCTCATGATTTGAGTCCAGGAGACTGGGTCTGCATAAAAGTCCACAGGAGAAGAAACTGCTTGGTTCCACGCTGGGATAAGCCATGTCAAGTGATCCTGGTGACAACAACTGCTGTAAAGTGTGCAGGTGTGAAAAATTGAATTCATGCCAGTCATACCATCAGAGTTCCAGATCCTGAAGCTCGACCTGTAAGTCGGCATCTGGAAATATCAGATACCAGCTCAGCGTCTGAAGCAGAGACTGAAACAATCAGAGTTCCAGATCTTGAAGCTCGACCTGTAAGTCGACATCTGGAAGAATCAGGTACCAGTTTGACAACTGAAGAAGAAACTGAAACAATCAGGGTTCCAGATCTTGAAGCTCGACCTGTAAGTCGACATCTGGAAATATCAGATACCAGTTCGGCATCTGAAACAGACCAACCTGAACCCAGTGAAAAACAAAAGGAAGAATCCGAAAACAAAAGAACTGATATTGAAACAGGAGAAACCGAACTAATAAACAGTGACAATGAACAGCCAAGTACAAGCTTTGGGGAAATTCCTCCGGAAATTGTAGAGGTAACTCAAGAAAATTTAGATTCAGATAGAGAGATTGGGGAAATTGCGGAAGAAACACGAGGAGGATTAGACTCAGAATTACAAGCAGAAGAAAAACAGGGAAATTTAGATTCAGATAGAGAAATTGGGGAAATTGCGGAAGAAACACGAGGAGGATTAGACTCAGAATTCCAAACAGAAGAAACACCAGAAGATTCAGATTCGGACAAAGAAACTGAGATCATAAAGTTCAAAGTTAGAGGAAGTGAAGTGAGATCTGAGACAGAATCTGAAGAAAGTGAAGAAGAAAGAAGGCAAAGAATAGGTCCAAGAAAGAGAACTTGGAGAGCAGAACGAGAAGAAAAAGAAAGTGAACTGAAAAGGCCAAGAAAAGGAGACAATTGGCCCAACGAAATTAAAAGACTGAGATATAAAATAATAAATTTGAACAAAGACAATGCAGAACAAGTAAATGAAATAAGTCAGAAAGGACAAAGAAAAACAAGTGAAAGACAGTTGCAGAGACCAAAAAGAGTGAAAAGACCTAACTTGAAATACAAGTCACCTGAATGGTTATACATAGCACTGACTGACATTAAAGAAGTGGATAGCAGTCATGAGAACCCAGACAAAGACTGTGAACAAGAGGGTGAGAGTGAACTGTGCAAATCCTGAAAGACAAAGAAAGAAAAACCGGACTAGACACACAAACTGAAAAAGTCAAAGAAAATTTCTGAAAGACAGAAAGGTGCGCTGAAAGCAGTTGATCCCAGTCAACACTAAGTCATTTGAGGTGTGGAAACACATTTCTGTACATATAATTAGGTAATATTTCAACATGGTAGACACTGAGAATAGAAGAGCTAAATGTGAGTTTTTCCGTATATGGTGTAGGATGTGTTTCTATTGTACAGGTTTACTAATGCTTATTTGGTTTATTTTAGCAATTATAATTCCACTTAGATTAGTGATAGAAAACACATCTGCAATCATGAATGACACAAGTAGTGACAAGAAATCTAACATAAAGAACACTGCAACATTAATAGATAGTACTGATTTTCATAAGGATGTCAATAACTGATTTCTCCAAGAATGTCTTCACGAAACTTTTGTACGAATATGTGGAGACAATGGATGTGAGAGATTGTTCTGTCTGTATGCAGTTACCTGCGTCTGTAACAGAAGGTGTGACATATCATCACCTTCCTTTGACGTATGGAATAACTTGTAGTGTTTTAGCTAGCTTATTTTACAAAACAGGTAAATTAGAATATTACTACACTGACACAGATGCTGTTTTTGCTAAAGTTCCCGTAGTCCCTGAACTAAATAAGGTGAAAGTTGCAAAGGTTTTTGGAGAATTTTTCTTAGAAACAAAAGAATTAACATTAGAATATGCATTTAGACATAATCTTACTTGTGGGTTAAGAAAGGAAGAAAAGGTTTTCTTAGACATGGTAGAAGACAGAAGGGTTAAGTTTCAAAGAAAGGCAGCAGGAGAAAAGACAAAAACACCACCTTGGGCGTTTGAAGAGGGAAGTTATGACAAAGGTGAAACAAATGCAGCTATGGTTCTAGATTGGCCCCAACAGGGAAAATTGTGTATTAGTAGAGATAACACTATGTATGATAACTATTTCGTGGGTTCTAGTGAGTGCCAAGATACATACAAAATTCTAGGGGGATGGGGATTTAAAGGAGGAAAAGATCCAGTATTTCCAGGGATCTACTATATTTGCTGAAATAGAGCTTATTATAGGTTGCCGGACCATTGGTACGGAACATGCTATCTAGGCCTGGTCTTTCTAAAGATTTTTCACGTGGAAAGAGGAACGAAAGGAATTCACGAGATAGGTAAACCATTAAACCGTAGGAGAAGGGAAAGCTTCTCAGAGATAATAGGTGACATTTTTGGAGCATTGATACCAGCAGTGGGTATATCTTTGAATGCATACAAGATTCAGAAGTTGTCTACAGTAGTAGATCGTTTATCAACGAATACTGCTGGAGGGTTCTTAATGGTAAATACCGAAATGGTTGCCATGAGAGCTATGGTAATGCAAAATCGACTTGCCCTTGACATTCTTTTGGCAAAAGAGGGTGGAGTCTGTGGAATGCTGAAGGTACAACATTGTTGCACTTACATTCCAGACAAAAGTGAAAATATACAGAAGTAAATAAAGAACATTACTGATTTGCATAAAGAAATTGCCCCACTGGAGGTTGAAGGTGCTTGGGAGAGACTTGGTAAGAGTTTTTCCTCAATGAAGAAATGGTTCACCGAAATAGGTAGTTCTCTTATTGGGAAAATACTAATTCCAGTGACTGTAGTAATAGTGATAATATCAATGTTGAGATTAGCATATGTGTGTGTTAAAAGAAGAAAAAGACAAAATAAAGTAAAAAGAGAAAATGAGAAAAACAAAGAAAGAGAACGGGAGATGGGAGAGAGCGAATTGGAAGAGTTTAAAGAAAACATGTACAAAAGGTCTAAAAGACAAGATGAAAAGAACACAATTGATTAAACTAACAAATGCAAGTGGACAAGAAACATTTATCTGATAAATTTTGTAGGGATAGGTTTTAGTGGTGATGTTAAAAATCACCAAAGGGGGGAATTGATGGAGCAGGGGAAACAAAATAATTTTGTACCCCTTGGAAGTTAATGACCTCATAATGATTAATGATACTAACCGTTTGAAAACGCATGAACTAACCAACAAATGCAACCCTTTATTAAACAGTACACGTGGGCAACATGCTGATTTGTGCAAAATCTAATTTACTTACAAATGTGAAGCTAATTAAAACTAGTATTGTGATTTGCGTAGTAAACAGAGTAAATTGCATGATTTGTATTGCGTAGTAAAATTGTATTGTGGCAAAGAATGCAGATGGTAAGTAAAATGGCTTTAAATGTCGCTTCTGCTAGGTAATATCTAACACGGGTCTTTAGAATGGCGGGTGGTAAACAGAAAGGCTTATTTTCCATATTTTAATTTCTATTGTGTTTGTTTTATATTAGTTTTGTTCGGGCCTGCTAGGCCATGCTTCTAAAATGGCCGCTGGAAAGGACGAGATCGCGTGCGTTGAATAAGATGGCCCCTGCGCAGACGCAGAATGAATGCTCCAGTCATGTGTATGCGGCCTGTGCTCAGAGTGAGAGATGTCAAGGCCAATCTGACCTGCAACGAGGAGCGTGCCAAGTGTTCAGCATATATTCCTGGGAACGGATGGGAAAAAGCCGAGTGACAATGGATGAACTAATGTGTGACCATCAAAGATCGTTACAAAATGGATTAACAAATTGGACTACTTTTGACACTGCGATCATGAGACTTATTGTATGCTTTATTGTCCCCAAACCAGTTCGAACATAGGAGGGCGATGAGGTGACCATCACCACCCCTCCAATGGACCAATTAGTGTGATTCTTGCCCCTAAAGATTGCAACTTTTAAGTGTAGAGAGCCAGAAAATAGGGTATAAGAGAGTCTGCTCTTACATTGTGAAGAAACTTCCTTGCTTTTCATTTTTTCACCTTGATGCTGCGAGAGACTTTGTCATTTTGGACTCTGAACTTTGACTGGGGAAGGAACGAGACCGTTGCGGGAATTTACCCGGGAGGATTGCGTCCGAGGAGGTTAGCGGGACAGTCAGTCAGTTTGGGAGTCCTATCCTGTGATCTGCGGTTCATCTTTCTTTCCTAATGAACCATTCTTGTCATCGCCCTAAGGCCGAGGGTAATGAATATTTCTCATCCTTATTTTAACTTTTACTTAAATGCTTACTGGTTTAATAAATGTTTTTTGCCTAATAACGAGTTTTACTTTTGCTTAAAGAATTTCGATAAAATTATATGTTAACTCTAAATGAGTCTGTGGTTCTTTAAAATTGTGAATTATAAAATGTTAAAGGGTTTTAATTGTGATTGAGCTGGTCTTAATCACCATCAACTAATTCTACTAGTTGGTCCATCGACCGAATAGCGGAGTGCCTTGATGTTTAGAACCGACAGGATCTGAAGTTTATGTATATAATGTATAGGTTATAATTCTGTCGTTTTAATAAGGTATCCCGCTTGTCCAGCAACTCATTTTTCCTTAGGTGTATAATCCAGAGATTGAATGAATGTATGTATGCGGTGTCATGGGCCCCACCGACATAAGTTTTAAGTGATAGAGGTTGCGTAAGTGTTTTCCTCTGGATTGATGACATAAGGAGAAATTTATATTAGCAGCGCTGGATCAGTCCCAAATAAGACGTTATCACCTGAAGTTGAGAGAGAACCGATTATTTGTTTTAGGATATTTTAAAAGTCCTGAGAGAGTGGGACCTGTTCCCAGGACCATAGCATTTTATTCTCATTGCATCGTCAGCCAGATGCAACGGAGTTGCATTTACAAAGGCAGGTGAGTCAAATTTCCGTCATTAATTATCTTTGAGCGTGCCTGCAGCTTCTAATTTGAACCAGTACATAAAGGATAGAACCTGCCACAGATGCGCAACAATCGCACACTGACACTTTTAAGTCACGTGCTTACCACTTTCAGAGATGGCAGATGATGTGTTAATTAAAATAGTGACCAAAGGGGGGACTAATGGGCAGCAAGAAGATGCCTATTAGCGTTTAGGGACCTGTCTGGTTTCTTTACAATCGCATACTCTTTCAAAGATGAGAAGGCGAGTGGGGTGACAGGCAAAGACAAACAGGTGTTAGCCAGTGAGAGGATAGTGAGGTGATGGGATAGGTAGCAAGAAGTAGATGACAAGCGACATGAAAGAGATGGGCATTGATTAAGAGACACAAAGTGTTCAGGGGCCTTCTTCCTTGTGTGTTGATTTCTTCCCTGGCCTCAACTCCCCTCTCTTCCTCCAGTCCCCCCAACAATGAGCCCCAATACCCTTAAACATGCCCACCTTCCCTGCTGGTCTTACTGTACAGCAGTCACCCGCTCCATTGCAGAAGGCGCTGCAGCACCAACCACCGCCCGAAAGACACAACCAGCGAGACACAGAGGGGGAGAAAGATGGCCTCCTGCCAACCGATGGCGCGTAACATCATTGTGCTCCCATGGTAGAAGCTTAAAATAAAGGAGGGACAAGCTAATAAGCCCTTTCATAAAGCATCAGACATTATATGGCCATTTTAAAGTTACATCTGCTGAATGCAGAACAAGAGGTCCAATAGGAATTGTGAAAATATAGCTACGTATTTAAAAAGCAAATTTTTAACAATGCCCTAAAAAACGAATTATGTAAAAAGTTGCAATATAATTCAATAAGCATTTGAAAGGATTAAACTCATACATTTTAAAATATAACTGAAATGTGTTGTTGTATGAATTTACATACGTTTATGGTAAATGCTAGATGTCCGAGTTTAAAATGCCGGCGTGCACAGCTGGGATGGTGATGACGTCAACATGGCGGTGAGGAAGCGCTTGGCATGATGGGCCATGCAGTGCCTGCAACTCGTGCTATTGTTGCGCTTAGTGCATTTAAAAGGTAAAAAGATCTGCATGTCCTGGAATTCAGTGGAATGGTATTTGAATTCCGTGACCCCGTGAAAAGACGAGGAGCCACAGGGAGACGAGGACAACAGGGATGAATACATAAGATTTTTATGACTAAACAAACAGCGATGCAGGGGTAGGTGGGGGCGAGCATGCAACCACATAGGAGGAGGTGGGAGGGACCAATGCTGCATTAAAATGCAAGCAGCTAGGGGCGCTGAAGCTGAACACAGGTAAACAGTAACACAAGAAGGAAAGAAAAAAAATAGTCCCAAAAACCAACAGATAAACAACCAAAGCACAAGTAAACAGTACTTGGTCCCTGCTCCATAGGGGGAATCAGTAAGACAAAAAGGAGGGACAAATAGAAGGAATGGCCACTAGCAAGCAAGGCTTTTTAAAGGACAATGAAACAAACAAATGAAAAACAGTGGGCGTGCTGTAAGCCCACAAAGAAGTATATTAAAGTATACAAGATGTCTCGAACGCTCAACCTAAAAAGTGGCCCATGTTTGCAACTTGGGGCAGTTCTGAACTTGTAAAGACATGCAGTGTAAGTGTTTTGTAAGGTATGGAAACCTTTATGGATTTGAGCTTGCTGTAGGCAATGTTTGGTTTAATGTCAGGGAAATTAACAGTAAAAATCAGCCCACCAGATCACAAAACAGACCTACCAACAGCCAGCAACCGACCCCCACACTGACTTGTCAGACCAGCCCATCAGGCACTGCCCGATTGCCCTATAGGCTAGTCCAACCCTGGATATGGTGACTAAATAATCATAGAGCCTCTATTCTGGATAATGGTCCAGGCGACTATCCATTTCCTGGTCCACCAAATAAAGAATCATACATACAACAGTGACTGACATATTCAGGGAAAGCTTCTTTGCAAGGTGGTCTCAAAGGATGCCCAGTGGGCAGCACCCCTGAGCACCAGCCAGCAGGTCACTCTGAGTAAACCAACTCACAACAACTGGGCCATTTGCCTTTTCATCTGACTGGAGCTCTCACTAGAAAAAAAGATTATTTGGAGCCTATTGCTAAAATACATGAAATATAGTACAATGTACACATGTTTTCTCTCAATACATGTCTATAGAACCTAATTATGTGACAGAAACATGGTACTTTCAGCAAAAGCTTATCTAATGAGTAGATGGCCAGATCTTCTACTGTGAGACGTGTGAGACGTGTTTGCAGAAAATATATAATTCATGAATACAATACTGTGTTCATTATTCTAAAATCCTGCTTCTTACGACAACTCTGAAAATGAGGTTACGCTTTGCACAAATGTGAAAATGCAGCATACATTGCCCCAATTTTACAGTTTTAGGCGATTTTAGTTTTCATTTAAAGGATGCTGAGACGAAAAAGTCAGCATTTTTATCAGAAACATTAAGTTGTTTTATCATGAATCAGTTGGTGAAGACCACCACACACAAGGCAGGCCACATTTTAGATGGCATCTTTTCAAATCACCCTATGCTTAAGGTAGACACAGTGCTTTCGATAATTTGGTCGGATCACAAAGCAGTTCATTTTAGACTAGACCTATTTGCTCCTGAGCCCACAGTAAATTCTGCTGGGATGGTAAAGAAATGTTGCACTTGGAACAAGTTAATCCATGAAGCTTTGGAAGAATGCCTCGAAGCTTTGAGGCCGCTGCTTTCAGTAAATCCAAATGAAGCAGAATCGCTGTATAATATCGTACAATGCAGTTTCCAATTTGGTCACAGAGAAAAATGTGAAAACTTTCAGAAATAGTCCGTCCGCATCATTTTTTCTCATAATTTAGGAGAAATGAAACAGAAATGTCGCAGAGAGGAACAAATCTGGAGATGTCGATACAGGGAAGATGAAAGCGTTAGGTATAGAAGCCTAACTCAGGGGTATAAAAACTCATTATTGAGGCAAAAACTAAATATTATATGGGGAAATTAATAACACTGCAAATTCATCAAATTAGCTTTTCAAAACAGTCCAGACATTAGTGCGCTCTCACCCTCCGACTGGTTCCCCCTAGCCAGTCCTTTTGTGATAAACTTGCGATATACTTTAAAGAGAGAGTGGAAGCAGTGTATAGCGGATTAGATCTTACTCGATCCTCGTATGATCAAAGGGCCCATCCCTCTCTCTGGCTGAGTTAATCATGCATACCAAGTCAGGTGCCCCTCAGATCCTGTTCCATCCAAGCTGATGCATGAAGTGGTCCACAAGATAGCTCCAGTAATTACGACTTTATTTAAAAACATTAAGGAGGGTTGTTTTCCTGTGGAGTGGAAAAAAGCTTCGTTTTTGCCACTTCTGAAAAAAACCTTCTCTTGATCCTATGACAGAAAGAAATTACTGACCTATATGGTGATTACCTTTCCCTGCCAAGGTTATCGAGAAACATCTTAACAAAACCTTGTCAGAAAACATGGAGAACAACAAAGGAACCTGAAGAAAAAACAGAAAGAAACCGAGGTCCCCGTTCGCAAGCCCATTAAAACGCAACTTCTCCAACCCCTATTTATGATGTGTTTTAGGAGTACAGAGAAACGTGACAAACGTTTATTCCTTAAATATTCAAATTGAGAACTGGGACTTTACAAACTTGTTATCAATCTCCAGATTTTTTTTGTATGTGTCTGTTAATTATGTTGCAATTATTTGTGTTTTTAAAATAAGCACTGCTGACACAAGCACATTTAATGTAGTGGTGGTTTAAAACATTATACAGTTGTCACAATTGGTTTAGTGCTCCAAATTCTATGACATGTTGGGTTCAAAAATTGTTTAAAAATGTGATGAAAAATATCAGATTAAATAAATATTGTGAGCATGCTAATTAAGTTTTGTGGCCACTATAATAAATCAAATGAGTTTTAACTGGTGTCAGTGATCCAGCGCGGCCAAAATAAATTTTTTCTTATGACACTAACCCAGAAAAAAACATCTACTCAACTTTAATCACATAAAACCTATGTCGGTGGGGCCCATAACCCCGCATACATACATTCACTCAATTTTCTGGATCAAACGCTAAGGAAAATGAGCTGCTGGACAAACGGGATACCTTTTAAAACGACAGAATTATAACCTATACATTATATACATTAACTTAGGATCCTGTTGGTTCTAAACATCAAGGTACTCCGCTATTCGGTCGATGGACCAACTAGTAGAATCAGTTGATGGCGATTAAGTCCAGCTCAATCACAAATAAAACCTTTAACATTTATTGATCACAATTTTATTTTAAAGAACCACAGACTCATTTAGAGTTAGCATATAATTTTATCTTAATTCTTTGAGCAAATAAGTAAAGTTCATAATTAGGCAAATACATTTAAAATATCAGTAAGCATTTAAGTAAAATTTTTAGAATAGAGACGGATAATACTCATTACCCTTGGCCATAGGGCGATAACAAGAATGGTTCACCAGGAAAGAAAGATGAACCGCAGGTCACAGATGGGACTCCCCCAACTGACTGACTGTCCCGCTAACCTCCTCGGACGCAATCTCCTCCCGGGCAACTCCCGCAACGGTCTTGTTCCTTCCCCAGTCAAAGTCCGAAGTCCAGAATGACAGAGTCTCTCGCAGTATCAGGATAGAAGAAGCAAACATAAACACAACGTAAGAGCAGACTCTCTTATACCCTATTCTCTGACTTGCTACACTTAAAAGTTGCAATCTTTAGGGGCAGAAATCACGCTAATTGGTCCATTGGAGGGGTGGTGATGGTCACCTCATCGCCCTCCTTGTTCGAACCGGTTTGGGGACAAAATATGCATACAGTAATTCTCATGATCAACAATGTCCAAAGGTAATTCAATTTGTTAATGTATTTTGTAACAAACTCCGATGGTCACATATTAATTCATCCTTTGTCGCTCGATTCTCGCATCCGTTCCCATGCATATATGCTGAACTCTTGGCACGATCCTTGTTGCAGGTCAGACTGGCCTTGTCATCTCTCACTCCGGGCACAGGCCGCATACACGTGACTGGAGCATTCACTCTGCTCATGCGCAGGGGCCATTTTATTCAGCGCATGCCATCTCGTCCTTTTCTAGCGGCCATTTTCGAAGCACGACTTAGCAGGCCCGAACGAAACTAATATAAGAACAAACACAACAGAAATTAAACATGGAAAATAAGCCTTTCTGTTTACCACCCGCCATTCTAAAGACCCGTGTTAGGTATTACCTAGCAGAGCCGACATTTAAAGCCATTTTACTTACCATCTGCATTCTTTGCCACGGTGCAATTTTACTACGCAACACAAATCATGCAATTTACTCTATTTACTACGCAAATCACAATACTAATGTTATTTTGCTTCACATTTGTAAATAAATTAGATTTTGCAATGCCAGCAAGTTGCCCACGTATAATGTTTTAATAAAAAGTGCATTTGTTGATTAGTTCATGCGTTTCAAACGGTTAGTATCATTAATCGTTATGGGGTCATTAACTTCCAAGAGGTACAAAAAAATATTTTGTTTCCCCTGCTCCATCAATTCCCCCTTTGGTGATTTTTCACATCACCACTAAAACCTATCCCTACAAAATTTATCAGAAAAATGTTTCTTGTCCACTTGCATTTGTTATTTTAGACAATTGTGTTCTTTTCATCTTGTCTTTTAGACCTTTTGTACATGTTCTCTTTAAACTCTTCAAATTCGATCTCTCCCATCTCCCGTTCTCTTGTTTCTCTTTCCTTATTTTTCTCATTTTCTCTTTTTGCTTTATTTTGTCTTTTCCTCTTTGTAATACACACATATGCTAATCTCAATATTAATATTATCACTATTACTAAGGTCACTGGAATTAGTATTTTCCCAATTAGAGAACTACCTATTTAGGTGAACCATTTCTTTATTGAGGAAAAACCCTTACCAAGCTTCTCCCAAGCACCTTCAACCTCCAGTCGGGCAATTTCTTTATGCAAATCAGTAATGTTCTTTATATACTTCTGTATATTCTGACTTTTGTCTGGAATGTAAGTGCAACAATGTTGTACCTTCAGCATTCCACAGACTCTACCCTCTTTCGCCAAAAGAATGTCAAGGGCAAGTCGATTTTGCATTACCATAGCTCTCATGGCAACCATTTCGGTATTTATCATCAAGAACCCTCCAGCAGTATTCGTTGATAAACGATCTACTACTGTAGACAATTTCCGAATCTTGTATGCATTCAAAGATACACCCACTGCTGGTATCAATGCTCCAAAAATGTCACCTATTATCTCTGAGAAGCTTTCCCTTCTCCTACGGGTTAATGGTTTACCTATCTCGTGAATTCCTTTCGTTCCTCTCTCCACGTGAAAAATCTTTGGAAAGACCAGGCCTAGATAGCATGTTCCATACCAATGGTCCGGCAACCTATAATAGGCTCGGTTTCCGCAAATATAATAGATTCCTGGGAATACTGGATCTTTTCCTCCTTTGAATCCCCATCCCCCTATAATTTTGTATGTATCTCGGCACTCACTAGAACCCACGAAATAGTTATCATACATAGTGTTATCTCTACTAATACACAATTTTCCCTGTTGGGGCCAATCTAAAACCATGGCTGCATTCGTTTCGCTCTTGTCATAACTTCCCTCTTCAAACGGCCAAGGTGGGGTTTTTGTCTTTTCTCCTGTTGCTTTTCTTTGAAACTTAACCCTTCTGTCTTCTACCATGTCTAAAAAAACCTTTTCTTCCTTTCTTAACCTACAAGTAAGGTTATGTCTAAATGCATAATCTAATGTTAATTCTTTCGTTTCTAAGAAAAATTCTCCAAAAATCTTTGCAAGTTTCACCTTATTTTGGTTCAGGGACTACGGGAACTTTAGCAAAAACAGCATCTGTGTCAGTGAAGTAATACTCTAATTTACCTGTTTTGTAAAATAAGCTAGCTAAAACACTACAGGTTATTCCATACGTCAAAGGAAGGTGATGATACGTCACACCTTCTGTTGCAGACGCAGGTAACTGCATACATACATAACAATCTCTAACATCCATTGTCTCTACATATTCATACAAAAGTTTTGTGAAGACATTCTTGGAGAAATCAGTTATTGATTTATCCCTATGAAATTCAGTACTATCTATCAGTGTTGCAGTGTTCTTTATGTTAGATTTCTTGTCACTATTCGTGTTATTCATGATTGCAGATGTATTTTCTCCTACTAATCTAAGTGGAATTATTATTGCTAAAATGAACCAAATAAGCATTAGTAAACCTGTACAATAGAAACACATTTTACACCATCTACGGAAAAACTCACATCTAGATCTTCTATTCTTAGTGTCTACCATGTTGAAATATAATCTAAATATATGTACAGAAAATGTGTTTCCACACCTCAGAAGGACCTTTTTGCCGTTTTACCCTTTCTTTTATTGTTGACTGGAACCAATTGCTTTTGGCGCACTTTTTGGTCTTTCAGAAAATGTTCTTTGACTTTATCAGTTTGTGTCTAGTCCGGTTTTCTTTTCTCCTCTTCAGGATGGGTGCAGTTCACTCTGACCCACTTGTTCACAGTCTTTGTCTGGGTTTTTGTGACTGCTATCCACTTCTTCAATGTCAGGCAGTGCTATGTATACCCATTCAGGGGGAAACGTTGTTTACAACGCGGTGTTTACACCGCACGACCTTTACCACGCAGCCATTACATCGCAAGTCATTACAATGACTTGCGCTGGATGGCGCTCTAGGTTAAGGAATAGTGTGATTTTCTTTCCAACACCTTCCCTACTGTTACGTGGGCTGGAGTTGGAATAGAAAATCATATTAATCCTCAATCCAGCGCCCTCCAACGCAAGTCGTTGTAACGACTTGCGTTGTAAAAACCGCGATGTAAAGTACCGCGATCAAAATGATTGCGTTGTACTGTCATACATTCCCATTCAGGTGACTTGTATTTCAGGTTAGGTCTTTTCACTCTTTTGGGGTCTCTGCAACTGTCTTTTATTTGTTTCTCTTTGTCTTTTCTGACTTGTTATTTCATTTACTTGTTCTGCATTGTCTTTGTTCAAATTTATCAGCTTATATCTCAGTTTTTAATTTCGTTGGGCCAATTGTCTCCTTTTCTTGGCCTTTTCAGTTCGTTTTCCTTTTCTCCTCATTCCGCTCTCCAAGTTCTCTTTCTTGGTCCTATTCTTTGTCTTATTTCTTCTTCACTTTCTTCAGATTCTGTCTCAGATCTCACTTCACTTTCTTTAACTTTGAACTTTATGAACTCTGTCTCTTTGTCTGAATTCGAATCTCCTTGGATTTCTTCTGCTTGTAATTCTGAGTCTAATTCTCCTCGTGTTTCTTCCCAATTTCCTCAATCTCTCTGTCTGAATCTGAATTTTCTTGAGTTATTTCTATAATTTCTGGAGGAATTTTCCCAAAGCTTGTACTTGGCTGTTCACCGTCACTGTCTATTGGTTCAGTTTCTCCTGTTTCATTATCAGTTCTTTGTTTTTCGGATTCTTCTGTTTGTCTTTCACTGGATTCAGGTTGGTCTGCTTCAGATGCTGAACTGGTATCTGATATTTCCAGATGTCGACTTACAGGTCGATCTTCAGGATCTGGAACTCTGATTGTTTCAGTTTCTGCTTCAGATGCCGAACTGGTATCTGATATTTCCAGATGTCGACTTACAGGTCGAGCTTCAGGATCTGGAACTCTGATAGTATGGCTGGCATGAATCCACTTTTTCACACCTGCACACTTTACTGCAGTTGTTGTCACCAGAATCACTTGACGTGGCTTGTCCCAGCGTGGAACCAAGCAATTTCTTCTTCTGTGGACTTTTATGCGGATCCAGTCTCCTGGACTCAGATCATGAGCTGGTTTTCTCTCAAGAGTGGTCGCATCCGGCCCTACCTGATGAAACACAGAATGCCCCACATCAGCCAATCCTTTGCAATAGTCCAGTATGAGATCATCAGTTATAGTCAGCAGTTTGTTGACCGGTACGTATGCTTGTCTCATTGCTCGTCCCATTATTATTTCATGAGGACTCAGACCTGTTTTTCTGTCAGGTATGCTTCTTATGCTCATCAGCACCAGGGGTAAGGCATCTGGCCATTTGAGTCCTGTGGCTTGACACATTTTCCCTAACCTATTCTTTATTGTGCCATTTACTTGCTCTACCACTCCAGAAGCCTCTGGTCTGTAGGCACAATGCAGCTTTTGTTGAATGTCTAGTGCTTCACATATTAGTTGGATAATTTCATTCTGAAAATGCGTTCCTCTATCTGTTTCTATCGTTACTGGAAAGCCATATCTAGGAATGAATTCTCTCAGTAGGAGCTTAGCTACAGTAACTCCATCATTCCTTCTTGTCGGATAGGCCTCCACCCAACGAGAAAACAAACAGACGACCACCAGGACATACCTCAATCTGTTACTTGGGGGCATTTCAATAAAATCCAATTGCATTCTGGTAAAAGGACCTCCTTCACGTCCTATTGTTCCCAAACTCACTACTGTCTTCCTTCCAGGATTTATCTGTTGGCATATAAGGCATCTTTGACAAAGGCTTTCAGCTATAGCCCTAAACTTTGGGTTGTACCAGGTCTGTTTGAAAAGTCTGATCATGGCATCCCTACCTATGTCTGCCTGACAATGGTACATCCGTGCCATGTTAGAGATCATGCTATCAGGCATAACTGGTCTTTCATCCCTGTAAACCCAGACTTCATCTTCCTCTCTCCGTCTGCAACCTGAGTTTATCCAAACGTCTTTTTCCTCATCACTTGCCTCTTCCTGCAATTGTTTCACCTCTTCCCATGTTTCAACTGGGTTAGTAAACAGCAAGGGACATGAAACAATTTCTTTTTCCCTTCTCTGATTCATTGAGGTCATATTTCTGGCACAATATTGAGCTAATTCATCAGCAAAATTGTTACCTACTGCAATGTAATCAGTTCCATTTTTGTGAGCAGTGCATTTTACCACCGCAATCTGTTTAGGCAGCTGTATCGCCTCAAGCAACTTCTTCACAAACTCACCATTCCTAATAGGAGACACTGAGGAAGTCAGGAATCCCCTCTGGGACCAAATCTGTCCGAAGTCATGGACCACTCCGAAGCCATAATGGCTATCCGTGATCACAGTAATTCGGAAATTCCTTCCCAGTTTGCAAGCTCGAATCAGAGCAATCAGCTCAGCAACTTGGGCTGAACGTATTCCTCTCAAACAAGATGCTTCCATTATGGTTGCCACCGTACATACACCATACGCAGCACTTAAAACTCCTTCATTTGTCCTCAGGCATGATCCATCCACAAACATCACATAATCTGACTCTTTCAGAGGTTCATCTCTGATGTCAGGATGGGGCTTTGTGCAAAATTCAAGCACATCCAAACAATTATGATCAATCTCATCTTTGACCTCTGCATTTACTGCATCTGGCAGTAAGGTGGAAGGATTCACACTCGTGCATCTTACAATGGTTACATTGTCTGCACCCAAGATCACTTTTTCATACCTAGTCAGCTGACTATGTGTCATGAATTGTGTTTTTGTTCTGGTCAGAAGGATTTCAACTGAATGTGAGACATATACTCTCAAAGGATATCCCATCACAATGCCTTCACTCTGTTCCAGACTCACACAAGTAGCAGCTACTGCTTTCAGACATCCAGGCAACGCTTTTGCTACCGGATCTAAAACAGCTGAAAAATAAGCTATTGGTCGTCTCATTCTTCCATGCCTCTGCACTAATACTGAAAGTGCACATCCGTCTCTCTCACTACAATACAGCTCAAATTCTTTCTCATAATCAGGCATTCCCAATGCTGGTGCTTCACACAAACTTGTTCTCAGTTGCTCGAAAGCCTTCATTTCTTCCTCATCCAACGCAATCGGATCTTTGACATCACTCTTTGTCAATCGCTGTAAAGGTTTTGCAATCAATGAAAATCCACTTATCCACTGTCGGCAATAACCAACCATTCCAAGGAACATTCTCACCTCTCTTTGTGTCATTGGGGCTCTCATTCCTTTAATAATCCTTATTCTTTCTGTTGTCACTTTTCTTATCCCTTTCTCAATCTTATGACCTAAGTACTGTACTTCCTGTTGACAGAATTGCAGTTTTGATGGGGACACCTTGTGTCCTCCTTCTGCCAAATGATTCAGTAAAGCAATTGTGTCCGTAACACATGCTTCTCTGGTCTTTGATGCCACCAATAGGTCATCGATATATTGGACCTTCACAGATTTTTCAGGCATTTTCAAACTTTCTAAAGATTTCTTCAGAATTTGATTAAAAATAGAAGGACTTTCAGTATACCCTTGAGGAATTCGACACCATGCCAAAATACGTTCTCCCATCCGAAACGCAAATAATGGCTGGCTGTCAGGGTGCAATGGAATAGAGAAAAATGCATGGCACAAATCAATAATTGTGTACCATTCTGCATCATGAGGGATTTGATACAGTATTACAGCAGGGTTTGGCACAATTGGGCAGCAAGGAATAACAATTTTGTACACTTTTCTCAAATCCTGTACTATTCTATATGTTCCATTTGGCTTTTTCAATCCCATTATAGGAGAATTACATGGACTGCTCATTATTTCTCTCAAAATTCCTTGTTCAATCATCTTATTATTCCTTCAATACTTTCTGGTGTCAGTTTGTACTGCGGGGTGTTTGGGTAATTTGTTCCTTCTTTTACAGTAATTTTTATAGGATCAACTTCTCTCATTAGTCCAATATCTTCACTTGTGAAATCCCATACATCAGACCTGACTGTTTCTTTCAATTCAGTAGGGATTTTCTCTGCATCGAACACAGGAAACATATCATACATTCCTGGTTCTAGTTCTGCCATTGTCATTTTATACAGAACATCATCATCTGGTGTCTGGAAAGCAATACCATCTGGAGTACAGTAGATGGTACAATTCATTTTGCAAAGCAGATCGCGTCCTAATAAATTTACAGGACTACAATCACACACCACAAAGCGGTGCATGTCTTTGAATGGACCAATTTCCACCTCTACTGGTTTTGTAAGAGGGGTTTTAATTTGCCTGTTTGAAACACCTACAACTTGGATGTATTCTCCTGAGAGAGGAAGGTTTGGAATTTCCACTGATCTAACAGTAGAACGGGTAGCACCAGTGTCCACAAGGAATGTAACATTTACACCATTCACTTTTCCATCCACAAATGGACCTGACTGATCTACCTCTAGAGTTGCGCCAAGCACCCACTCCTCTTCCTCTCCTAGGCACCGTCATAAGCTTTCATCCGATTCATCTCCATCTTGCCGTAACCAATATTGTGAAACAGCAGCTGCGCGCGGCAATTTTGTTACCTGCTCTCCTCCGTAGAATCCTGCCTCTGTACTGTATCTTTGAGGATTTACACTCTTTGGAAGAGGTGGTTGCGGCACCTGACACTGTTGAGTAACTACCTGCGGCTGTTGCGGCTGTTGGTAACGCACCTCATTCTGCACCTGTGGATTTAATGGTTAATTCTCGGTATTAACTCTCGGAGGTAATTTACACTCGTTTCTCCAGTGCCCTAATTTTCCGCAATTATGACATGGCCATTTCTTTTTGGCTTCTTCTATACTCATCTGACCTTTTCCCTTCCCAATATTCGGTCTGAACTTGGTCTGTCCTGCGCCACTAGACTGATTATTCATCTGAGCTTCTTGCTGTTCTGCAACCTTTACTTGTGCCCACATTGCCTTTTCCTTGAGTTTACGCTGTCTGGACTCAATATCATCACTGCAATATTTTGCATACCGTAATACCTCATCTACTGTGCTAGTCTGCCAACATAACATATGCTGCTTAATCATTTCACTTATCTCAGGTTTCAAACCATACACAAATCGATACACAAAATGACTCATGTCTTTTTCACTCAAATTCTCGCATCCACTATACTGTTTAAAAGCCAAGAGCAACCTTTCATAATAAGCATGTACAGATTCCTTATTCTCCTGAGTTGTTCTATCAATCTTTACCCAGTCCGTTTCTTTTGATGGAATCTTATTTTTCAGGAATGTAATTGCCTGTTCATATTTTCTCATTACTTCTGAACTTGGGGCTCCTGTTTTTGCATCTCTAGGATATTCTTCCTTCGGCCAGTCAATTGTAATTTTACACTCTGTCCATAAATCCGCAGGAACAACAATCTCAAACAATCCATCCAGATCTTCCCACAATACTTTTGAAACCTTTACAAACCTTTCTACCTGTCTATACCATTCTACAGGCTTTTCTCTCAATCTTGGAAAATCATTTGTAAATGACAATATATCTTGTCTGGACCATGGGACGTGTACATAACCTCCTCCTGGAATTTCTCTCATTGGACATTCTATTACCGTTGGTTCTTTTTCTTTTACTGGAAAAGCCAATGATGCTTTATCAGTTGTTCCCTCTTTTCTCCTTATCCACCTACTTCTCCACTTGTCTACATCTCCCCATTTTCTCAGTAAAACAATTAGTTCTTTTATCTGTGTTAGTCGTCCTGAAGTATTCAGATTTTCTATGTCCTTTTCACTAAAATCTACCCTGTACGGTTTCTGGCATCCCCAAATTTTTGCAAAATCTACTCCTAGTTCGTTCGCTGTTTCTTCCAATTTTTCATGCAAGTTCCTAGCTCTCCAAGTGATGCTTTTACACATAAACATTAATTCATCATCTTGATAGGACTTCAATCGATCTGTACCAATAGTCCCTAGAATCAATTCCTCCATATCTATCTTTAATCTGACCACATCCAAAGGTTGTGGTTCGGCATCTTTTTTCTGCAAGCTCCTCACCCAATCATTTATTTCCTATGCAGTCGGACCCACAGGGGTTTTAGTTAATTCTACCCTGTTTACACTTTTCTCCGGGGTTTCAGTTGCTGACTCGGCTCCTATAGGAATCTTAGTTATCGGACTCTCATTAATTGTCAAATTTACAGGTGGACTTGACCTAAATGGACCTACAGAATCTTTTGTCTTTCTTTTTTCTGGAATTATCCCTTCTCTTACTTTTTGCATACTAGAATTTGATGGAATTATTAAGGAATGTTCATCTATCTTTTGATTTTCAAATACTGGGATTACTGGCCCTATAGTTACTGGCACAGTCACAGCTTCCATATTCTTTGTCAGTTCTCTTATCTTTTCAGTCAACTCTCTTGTGGTTCTGGCTAGTTCGGCCGTATTACCATTATCATGTTTCACAGTCTGTGGTGTTTCTAGTCTATTAAATGGACTATTTATTTCAGAAAATTGTTCAGGGCTTTGATTTATTACAGTTTCCATTGGCGGTGCATTTGGTGTCACCACCACAGAATCCTGTTGATATGGAGGGGGTCCTTTACTAAAAATGTCCTCCAGCAACTCATCCTCTGTGTCACTAACTCCATACCCATATTTCTCTGATACTGCATGCTTCTTTTTCTCCGTACACTTTTCCCCTGCAAATTCTTCAACTGTTCTGGCAGGAAACATACCATCCGTCATGTTAGCATACTGCCATCGTCTCATCCTGTCTTCATGACTCAAACCCCATACTCTTCTATGAACAAAACTATAATTCTTTGCACCTCTGTGTCTTTCCCTTTCATACATCTCATCTTCCCATTCACCTAAGGCTTCGAACTGTGTCGGTCTAGGTCTCGGTTCAAGTCTCATAATTTTTTCTCTCAAATTTCGAAGTACAGCTGTGCTAAACGAACCATTTTCCGGAAATGCCAATACTCCATCGTCTTTGGTATATTTCGCCCAATTTTCCAACCAAATGCAAGAATGATAGCCATATTTCACCATCATATAAGATGCTGGTGTTTTCGGCGGAGGAAGTACTTCTCCTTCCCTAGTCACAACCTTTTTATCTTTCTTAAAAAGATGTTTAAGCTTCGCAAACCATGACGGTTTCTCTCTATCACGTTAATTTATTTATTTATTTATGTATTTATAAAGTTTTATATAGCGCAAACAAGATCACGAAGGATATCAGAGCGCTTTACAATATGATGGGAGGAATAACATAAATGCAATATCAACATCCGAGCAAGTGAGCGTATCCCTCTTAGGGTAAGAATTTGTTCATAAGGAATCGTTTAGCTTCCAATTTGAAAGCCTTCGTTGAAGAGATTCTGCGTACTTCCGGTGGAAGAGAGTTCCAAATCTTTGGAGCAGCGCCGGAGAAGGCTCGGTGACAAGTTCTTTTTTTGTTAAGGATGAGTGGTTTCAGGAGGAAGGTAGTGGCACTTCTTGAGGCTCTAAAACCACAGGATAGTTCAAGTTTTTGCGCAAGGTACCTGGGAGTCATTCACGGGCCACCACTTAGCTTTAGAAGTGCATCCCTGTCTCCAGGTGTATGCCCGCCCTCTATCAAACGGAGTTTTTAGAGGGCGAGGACGGCCTATGATGAAGCATGACACCAGGTGGTGTGTGAGGCCAGTCCTTCACTTTTTGTGAGATGCCCCCACTGGACTTGCATCTCTAGAGACCCTGTAGGAACCTGTAGGAATCCCAACTAGGGACAGCCCCATTTGTGTTCATATGTTGTATAGGAGGCTGGCTAGTCCCTAGGCCCTGTGCCTCTAGTTCCCTTCCCTAGTTCAACACTAGGGCTAGTGTGTGTGAGTCATTGTAATAAGTCATATTTCACTGTTGTTTTGCCGAAGCTAATTCACACAATTCACACAATTCTTCACCAATCGGTTCTTTCTACCGCTCGGCTATTCTGACCTATCCCAGCGCGTCTCACACCAACGCACCAATCAGAAAGCTCTACGTCACTCTCACACTAACCTATTCCAGCGCGTCTCACACTAACGCACCAATCAGGAAACTCTTCGTTCTTCCACAACTGGCCAATACCAGCGCGGTTCTTGTTGACGTCAGTTCTACTCCTGCTTCTACTGACCCCTCCTTTACAAAAATTATCGGCACTTTTCTTAACTTTTCTTTTCAACTAAATCGATTAGTTACAACGTAAAACACATTACCATTGTCTGTTTCTCTAAACAAAAGAGATAGTTTATTCCCACTTACAAGAATTCTGTTTCGTTCGATAAGTGTAGCACTTCTCTCTACCTTACCCTTCTCTCAAGCAAGAGGTAAACCCGTTTCTCTGGGGATAAAACACATGTGGAGACTACACTGCTCCTGAGAATTAAGGCCAAAGTTTCACAAGAAAACCTGTTGCTATTTCACTCAAATGCAATTCATACGTGAAATTTCCCTAACATAACACAGTCTTGTGTTATCACCAAATTTGAAATCAGACAATGTACAATTCCATGTGACTTCTCTTGCCACACGTGTCCACTTCCTACTTCCCGGAAGCTTCAAAATTCTGACTACACATAACGTAATACAAACTCAACATAGAGTGTTAGACATGAAAAAAATCAAAAATCAATAATCACCAAACTAATCTATAGAAACCATAACTCTGCTACCAAGAAATCTGATCCAGCGCGGCCAAAATAAATTTTTCCTTATGACACTAACCCAGAAAAAAACACCTACTCAACCTTAATCACATAAAACCTATGTCGGTGGGGCCCATAACACCGCATACATACATTCACTCAATTTTCTGGATCAAACGCTAAGGAAAATGAGCTGCTGGACAAACGGGATACCTTATTAAAACGACAGAATTATAACCTATACATTATATAGATTAACTTAGGATCCTGTTGGTTCTAAACATCAAGGTACTCCGCTATTCGGTCGATGGACCAACTAGTAGAATCAGTTGATGGCGATTAAGTCCAGCTCAATCACAATTAAAACCTTTAACATTTATTAATCACAATTTTATTTTAAAGAACCACAGACTCATTTAGAGTTAGCATATAATTTTATCTTAATTCTTTGAGCAAATAAGTAAAGTTCATAATTAGGCAAATATATTTAAAATATCAGTAAGCATTTAAGTAAAATTTTTAGAATAGAGACGGAAAATACTCATTACCCTTGGCCATAGGGCGATGACAAGAATGGTTCACCAGGAAAGAAAGATGAACCGCATGTCACAGGATGGGACTCTCCCAACTGACTGTCCCACTAACCTCCTCCGACGCAATCTCCTCCCGGGCAACTCCCGCAACGGTCTCGTTCCTTCCCCAGTCAAAGTCCGAAGTCCAGAATGACAGAGTCTCTTGCAGCATCAGGATAGAAGAAGCGAACATAAACACAACGTAAGAGCAGACTCTCTTATACCCTATTCTCTGACTTGCTACACTTAAAAGTTGCAATCTTTAGGGGCAGAAATCACGCTAATTGGTCCATTGGAGGGGTGGTGATGGTCACCTCATCGCCCTCCTTGTTCGAACCGGTTTGGGGACAATAATGCATACAGTAATTCTCATGATCAACAATGTCCAAAGGTAATTCAATTTGTTAATGTATTTTGTAACAAACTCCGATGGTCACATATTAGTTCATCCTTTGTCGCTCGATTCTCGCATCCGTTCCCATGCATATATGCTGAACTCTTGGCACGATCCTTGTTGCAGGTCAGACTGGCCTTGACATCTCTCACTCCGGGCACAGGCCGCATACACGTGACTGGAGCATTCACTCTGCTCATGCGCGGGGGCCATTTTATTCAGCGCACGCCATCTCGTCCCTTTCCAGCGGCCATTTTCGAAGCACGGCCTAGCAGGCCCGAACAAAACTAATATAAGAACAAACACAACAGAAATTAAACATGGAAAATAAGCCTTTCTGTTTACCACCCGCCATTCTAAAGACCCGTGTTAGGTATTACCTAGCAGAAGCGACATTTAAAGCCATTTTACTTACCATCTGCATTCTTTGCCACGGTGCAATTTTACTACGCAACACAAATCATGCAATTTACTCTATTTACTATGCAAATCACAATACTAATGTTATTTTGCTTCACATTTGTAAATAAATTAGATTTTGAGATGTCAGCAAGTTGCCCACGTGTAATGTTTTAATAAAAAGTGCATTTGTTGATTAGTTCATGCGTTTCAAACGGTTAGTATCATTAATCGTTATGGGGTCATTAACTTCCAATGGGTACAAAAAAATATTTTGTTTCCCCTGCTCCATCATCAGTAAAGGTGAACTTTATTGTGTTTGATTTTACAGTGGTCTAACTTTACTGACAAAAAAACAGGCCCAACTCCCTGATAATCAACTTTCTAAAAGTGGCATTTTCAGAATTGTGACTTAAAATCTTTTAAATTACAATTCCTTAGACACCAAGGGGCACATGCATCAAGGTAGGCTTTTGCGATTCCTTAATTGCGATTATTAAGGAATGGCAATTAAGGAATCGCAATAGCCTATGCATGTAGGAATCGCTAAAAAAATAGCGATTCCTAAATATTCCTTAATTGCGACTCGCATTAAGGAATGGCTTTCCATTCATTCCTATGGGCCTACAGGCCCATAGGAATGAATGGGAATTGCATGCGCAATTTGCGAGTACCCGTTTGGTACTCGCAAATAGCGCATGCAATTTCAAGGGTGCAAGGGTGTCAAAAGGACACCCTGTTGCACCCCTAAAATTGTAATGTGCACCCATGTTGCGCACACACATGCCCCAAGGGCATGTGTGTGTGTAACATGTAACTTTGAAAAATGCACTTTAGTGCATTTTTCAACGTTTTTGCAAATTACCGACCTGTTTTATTTTTCGGTAATTTGCGACCCCTAATAGCGAAATCGCTATTTAAAATTGCTTCTAACATTGCATTTAAGGAATCGCAAATTGTGATTCCTTAAATGCAATCGCAATTTCCGATTTTTGCATTTGGGATGATGCATACCAAATGCAAAAATTGCGGTCGCAAAGGGGCAGATTCTGCGAATCTGCCCCTTTGCGAGCGCAAAAAACAATGATGCATGTGCCCCCAAACCTTTACTTGCTCCCAAACAAAGTTATCATTTATTAAATATAATAAGGTAACCCCATCTTCTCCTATGGGATGTTTAGGCCTCACAGTAGTGAAAAACGAATTTGTGAGTTTTTCACTACCAAGACATGTAAAACTTAAAAATACATGTCCAATTTTATAATTACAATGCACCCTACCTTATGGGCTGTTTATGGCCTACCCTAGGGGTGGAAATATATTTATTCAAATGGAGTTTTAAGCTTGGCATAAGGTTCATTTTGCCTAGCCGAATCAGCAGTTTAAACTGCACACAGGCCGCTGCAGTGGCAGGCCTGAGACATGTTTTAAGGTGCTGCTTAAGTAGATGACACAATAAGTGCTGCAAGCCCACTAGTAGAATTGAATTTACCAGCCCTGGATATATGGTTTACAACTTTACTAGGGACTTATAACTAAATTGAATATGCCAATCAGGTGTAAGCCAATTTGACTATGTTTTAGGAAGTGAGCACAAGCACTTTAGCACTGGTTAGCAGTGGTAAAGTACACAGAGTCATTAAGCCAACAAAGACGAATAAAAAAAAAAACGGAAGGGAGAAGGCAACAAGTTTGGGGGAAAACCACCCTCAGGGTGACAGGTCTAGCAATCACTGTCAGGGTGACCCACAAAAATCACTAACTTAACCTGTGTTTAACCCTCTGTTAGCTTGGCACAAAAACAGTCAGACTTAACTTAGAGGCAATGTGTTAAGTATTTATGCAACACTTAAACAATAACAAAGTGAAAACACAACACAAGAAAAATTTCATGTCACTTTAGTATCCAATCAGTAGAACCAGAGATGTGCAATTCCAAAGATTTAGGTAAATATAGCACCCAGAAGCACAAAGAGCCACTTGCGGGTATCTGTTCATGCTAGACCGGGGTAAAATCACACGTTTAGGCCTACCTGGAGGGAGCCCGGACTGTATATGTGGACCAGGTTAGTCCAGCTGAAATAGTTAACTTCTCAAAGTCTGGCATGAATTTCCAGTTCGCAGTAGAGGAGCTACGAGGAGGGAGTAGATTGTTGTGGATGTTCATTGTTGTAGCACAAAGAGTAGGCCGGGTATCACTGATAGTCATCACTGCTGCATGAAGATCCTGTCGGGCATCATGGACAGTCGTTGCTGGTGCTTCACGTTGGTGGTCACTTCAGGCTGTCGTCGCTGTAGTGCGAAATGCAGATCTCACATTGCCAGTCGTCGCTGGTGAGGGCTGTAGCACAAAGAGTCGGGTCCACCGGAACTTCGCATTGGCGGTCGTTGTGGGAGGCAAGATCTCAGCCCAAGTAGGCCCATTACTCCCTGCCCTGGCCCAAGGATGTCCGGGGTGAAAAAAGACTACTGTGAATTCCTTTGTGTGTGTGCTAAGGCAGCTCCTTTAAAACGTAAGTGGAGCTGTGCACAACTCTGCCTTTCTCATCCTGACAGAATGGCCCATCCTGCCAACCACTAGACCCTCTTTGTGTCACTCTCTGGGAGGAATGCACAAAGTTCAACTACACCTAGTCATGTGACCCAGGAAAAAGGCTGTAGGCGCCAAATGGTTTGGACAAGAAAATGTCAGTTTTCTAAAAGTGGAATTTTCAAAATTGTGACTTAAAATGCAACTTTACCATTAAAGAAGATTTTAAATGACAGTTCTCTAGAGACCAAACATGACATTTCTACCTGTTCCCAGACAAAAGTTATCATTTATTAAATCTAATGAGATAGCCCAGTCTTATCCTATGCCCTATGGGTTGTTTAGGGCTGTTAGACCTGTCATGCTTAGAGTGGTTTCCCCTGTCTTTTTGGTCTGCCTCCTGTATTTTTGACTGTATGCTGGACTTCATTTTTGCTGGTATTTAACTCTGGGCACTTCACCGCTGCTGATCAGTGCTAATGTGCAAGAGCTCCCTGTGTCAAAGGTGGTTATGAATGATTATCCATTGTTGGCATATTTGATTTACTGGTAAGTCCCTACTAAAGTGCACTGTGTGTGACCAGGGCCTGTAAATCAAATGCTACTAGTTGGTCTGCTGCACTGATTGTGCCACCCACATTAGTAGCCCTGTAAACATTTCTCAGGCCTACCACTGCAGTGTCTGCAAGTGCAGTTTGAAACTGCCATGTCGACCAGGGAAGTGCACCCACTTGCCAGGCCCTAACCTTCCCTTTTACTACATGTAAAGCACCCCCAAGGTAGGCCCAAGGTAGCCCCATGGGCACGGTGCAGTGTATGCGAAAGGTAGGGCACGCACTGGTGTGTTTACATGTCCTGATAGTGAAATACTACAAGTTTAATTTTTTCCGCCTCAAGCTTGCTGTGCGATTGAAAAACCAGTGCATCGCCGTGGTGTGGCTGAAAAATCGACGCAGTGCCTGTTCGCAGCTGGAAGAAACGCCACAGACTGTGTCTATGATGTCAGAGACTCCTGCTCTGACTCTGACTCAGGCCCTGTTGTGCGGCTGAAGGAATCGAAGCATAACCTGCCCGCGGCTGGAAGAATTGACGCAGCACCTGTTTTACTGCCGCAGCATCGACCCCAGCGTGTCCAAATTTTTCACGTATCTCGCCTGAGCACCAAGTTTCCAGTGGATTGCCCCACTTTAAGGAGCCGCTTTCGGATTTCAATGCATCACTTCTCTTCACAGTAAGGAATCGGCGCAACACTTCTCCTGCGTGCAGAAGAATTGATGCCTCCATTCACCTAGGACTCAAGAATCGACGCATCGCTTGTGGTTTCTGATGCTTCTCTCCTCTTTGGCTGTTTTTCGTCTTGGGTTTTGGTGCATCAAAGGTACTTTGTGCTAAAAACAATGCATTCATAGAGTTCTATGGCGAGAATTGCTTAATCTTTTAAAAAGTGATATTTCTGTATGTTGGATTTTTGTCATTTTGGTCTTTTTTGATTTAGATAAAGATTGGTTATTTTTCTAAACTGGTGTGGTGTCCATTAGGGGTGAGCAAAGAATTCCACTCTGCCGACGTAGTTCAAGGAGTTTTGCCCACTCCGCACGGAGATTGGAGTTCTGCAAAACTCTGCGAAGTGACGCAGAGCGGAGTTTTTTCTCTCGAGCGGCTCACCCACATTAAGTTGGGGAGCTCTCACGAGAAAAAATCGTGTGCTTGACCTCCTCCCAGCGAGATTTCTCAACTCAGGCGGTCGAAGCAGTTTGCAATCGCTCACATTGAGAAATCTGCCGCTCGCGTTGAGGAAGCTGCTGCTCGAGTACAATGTCTACTCGAGCGGCAGAAAGCAGCAACACCCTCTGGCGCGACGCGCAGTGCCGTTCGCGCTGATTTTACACCGCAGGACAAACTCCCGACACTAAAAATCAGTGCAAGCAGTGTGACTTAACGGACTCCGCTGCTTGCGGAACTCCACGGAGTGCGGCAGGTTTTCTGGCACTTTGCGGAGTTCCGGAGAGTAGAACTCTGCAAACTCTTCCCAGGTCTAGTGTCCATTTGTAGAGTTTTCACTGTGTTACTATGTGTGTTTTGTACACATGCTTTACACATTGCCTCTGAGATAGGCCTGACTGCCCTTGCCAAGCAACCAAGGGGCTGAGCAGGGGTTTTCTTGGGTGTGTAACTCTCTTACCCTGACTAGAAGGAAGGGTCCCTACTTGGACAGGGTGCATATCACTGCCAACTAGAGACCTCCCATTTCTAACATTGGTGGTCAGCGGTGAGGATAGCACTTGTGTTTGTACTTAACATACACTGATTAGTGTACACTAATTCATAGTGCAGACCATTACGCGACCACATACTGCTTTTTGACAACTCTTGAGTTTTGGACCTACAAATCATGTCTCAGCTTGGTGAGCCAACAGTTGAAGTTGCAGAGGTTGTGTTTGAGATAGAAAGGCTGAAATCATATACGGTGCCTCAACTTGAACAGAACTGCAAGGATCTTAATTTTCCTGTTAAAAGTTCTGCTAGGAAAGAGGAAATACAAAAGGCGCGGAGGGCCTGGTGGACAGCAAGAGAAACTGGGAAGGCTGAGAATGAGGATGTGGATATAGAGGTGCAGAGCCAGCAAGGGGATTTTGGAGCTCAGGGTCTGCCTGTGATGGGAGCGACCTCCAGGACAGGCAGCAGTATGTCATCTAGAAATCTGTCCCCAGAGGAGCTGGACGACAGGTGGCAGGTCAGAGAGCATGGGTGGGAGCTTGAGAAGCTCAAGTGGGAAATGGAAAACAAAAAGTTGGAATTGGAAAGCAAAAAGTTTGAAATGGAGCCCAAGCAACAAGAAAAAGAGAAGGAGAAGGCCCTTGCTCTGGAGGAAAGGAAATTGCTTTTGGCTCATGAGTTTAGTATGAAGGAGCTGGACATCGAGGCCAAGCAGGCAGAGTCCAGTCCCAATGGTGGCAGCGTACGTCCAGTTCAATTTGAGGGGAGGGTGTACATTCCCAAGGATATAGTAAAGGATTACAGAAGGGAGGATGGCATACAGAGTTGGTTTTTGGGGTATGAGTCAGCTCTCCACATGTACCAGGTCCCTGACTTACACTGGTGGGGGGGTCTTTGGAAGCACTTTGAGGTATGGGGGAGGAGCACTTTGACAGCCCTAGGGCCAGCACAGAGTCTCACCTACTGTGCAGGAAGGACTCCCTGATTACTAGGTATGATCTCACCCCAGAGCAGTACAAGGTAAAGTTTAGGACATACAAGGAGTCTGATTCCCAAACTTGGCTTGAATGTGTGGATTCGTTTTGGAGAGCACTAGATGGTTGGGTGAAGGGCAATCAGGTAACAGACTACCAGGGGCTGTATAATTTAATTGCATGGGAGCACTTGTAAAGTCTTTGTTTTCCAGAGCTGCACCAGCATCTGATTCAGCAAGCTGACTGACCCCAGGAAGCTTGCTTAGGCGGCGGCCGTTGGATGAGTACCAGGGTCCACAAGCGGTATGAGAGAGACTCTTCCAAGGGTGGGCAGGATCCCCAGTAGAGGCGTGTGGGGACAAGGGTAAACAGAGGGAGTTTTCTAAAGGGCCCCAATCTAGTTCCCAGGGTAAGGATTCCTATCCCCCAAGTTATAAGAAACCTTGGATCTCTATAGGGAAGCCTGCTGAGAGGGGTCCTCTACGGGGCTATTCATGTGACCAGGAGGGTCACATGAAAGGTGATCCCAAGTGTCCCAAGCGGGCACTGCCAACCACTGGTAGGCAGTCATGGGAGTTGGCCAGTGTAGCAATTGGGGAGAAATTGGTTCCAGGAGAAGGGTGGGAGCCAGCTGAGATGACCCTTGTCTCACTAGGGGACAGTGAGATGGTCCAGAGGATGCCCGTGCCTGAGAACACTAAGAAGTACAGGCAGTGGGTGACCATCAATGGACAGAGGGTGGAGGCTCTGAGAGACACAGGTGCCAGCATGACTTCTGTCCGGTGTCACCTGTGTCTGAAGAGCAGGTGTTCCCTAATGAGTTTCACCAAGTAGTTGTAGTGGACAACTCAGAGTGCCAGTGTAAGGTGGCCCCAGTTCCCTTTGAATGGTGGGGGTGGTCTCAGGTTCCTTGAGGGTAGCTGTGAGTCCATCCATGCCTGTTGATTGGCTGCTAGGTAACGACCTGGAGGATTCCCCTTGGAGTGAAGTGGAACACAGGTCACACTTGGAGATGGTCGGTCTGCCTGAGTGGGCATGCGTGACCACTCGGTACATGGTGGCCAGTAAGGGTGATCAGAAGGACCTGGAGCCTGAAAGAGTAGCCCAGGTGCCTGCCAGAAAGAGAAGGGGCAGAGGGCGCAACAAACCCGCCCCAGAAGTCCCCACGGTCTGGGAGGAGTCTGACCTTGAGGAGGACACCCTGGAACCTACATTCTGCAAGTATTTCTGCAAGGAGCAGCAGGCAAGGAGTCTGGATCACATTGGATCTACTGGCAGAATGGTCTCCAATAGAGTGAGCCTAAGGTTGCTGAGCCTAGGGCAACCCGTGTGCTGCTGGTACCCCAGCGCTTCAGAGCCTTCCTACTGGGTCTGGCCCATGATGTGTCTTTGGCAGGACATTTGGGGCAGGACAAGACCTTTGAAAATCTTGTCACCCACTTCTTTTGGCCACTAAGGCTTAGGCAGTCTGATGCGCATTGCAGGTCTTGCCAAACTTGCCAGGAAAGAGTTGAGGGAGATGTAAGGCTCTACTTCAACCTTTCCTTGTCATGAGCACCCATTTTGAGTGGGTGGGCATCAATATTGTGAGGCCTCTGGACCCCAAGACAGCCATGGGCAACAGGTACATCCTGGTCTTGGTGGACCACACCACCCGGTACCTGGGGGCTATCCCTCTGAGGACAGTGACGTCACCTGTGGTGGGCCGGGCACTGATGGGGGTTTTTCCCCCCATGGGTTTCCCCAAAGAGGTGGTATCTGACTGGGGTACCAACTTCATGTCACAATTCATGAAGGCCATGTGGGAGGAGTGTGGGGTGAACTACAAATTCACCACTCCTTACCATCCCGAGGTAATGGGTTGGTTGAAAGCAGTCCTGCCAAGTAGCATGCATCAGGCGTTAGTCTAACGCATTACAGTGTGGTGATCCGCATCACCGCACTGAAATGCATTCTCACGCATTATAGCGCCTCCTAAGCTGCCACTTGGAGCGCTGCTATAATGCACATGATGGACTGAGCAGCAGTGTCTGTCATCGCAGTGCGAACTGCTCCAGGCAGGTAGAGGTTAAGGAGGATGGCGAGATCTTCTGCTCGCAGCTCTGCAAGTTAGTATTGCTACAATGTAATTGTAATATTCAAGTTAGACACACTTCCCGGCCGATATACATGGAGCCGAACTTAAAGTGACGTAACTGCAGTCAGTGCCCAATGATGAAGTAGAGTCAATAGGCAACGTGAGTCACGTCTATCCTCCTGCTGCCGCCCGTGCTTCTTTAAGTTAAAATGCGCAGGTCCTGCTTCTCCTGACCTCGCTGCTCTCACTGCAGCTGGGTGGTGGGAATGAGGTGAACAATTTTGGACACTAACGCCGGTTGATTTTCACCGTTGTCAATGAAGGGCAACCAGGCTGAGAGCTGTGGTCAGTACAGAGCAAGCGGCCAGACTCAAAGCTGCTGACACCACCGACCTTATGTGGTAAAGATGGCTCATGGATCCAATCTGGAATGGATCCCACCTGCACCATTTGGCCACAGACCAGGCCAGAGCCACGAGTCAGTGTCACAGAGACAGCGCCAGGGGCTAGCCGCCGTGAGAGTGGGTGCAGCAAGCTGCAGCATGATTGACGGCACCCCGGCGGTAGTAATATCTGATGCGACCGGGACCCAGCCCACCGGCCCGCAGCTGCCCAGTGACGATCATAATGCTGAATAATTAGTAAGTGCCTGAGAGAGCAGGTAATCTATTAACTGGAATGATCAATTACATCTTTTTAAATAATTCTCCGTAGCTGCATTGTATCGATTGCTGTTACAGTACTGAGCTATGTGACAAGGTTAGTGTAGACCTAGGTACTAGTGCTTTCCTATGTTTATTTCCTCCCTTAGCCTGTACCCCAGCCCGTGCCCCCCGTAATTGTTGCTGTCGACTCTCCTAGCAACACAAGAACTCTGCTCTGAGTCTGGGAGAGGCTGAGCAGGTGGTGTTTAGGGCAGGCACTCCTCTCACATTAGCCAAGCAGTGCCCCAGTCACCAGTTCTGCATTGAGAGCTCTTACCAGCGTCATGACTGGGGACAGACTGACTTCGCTACTGTACAGCAGCTGAGAAACCAGTGTATACAGCCGGCTGAGCCAGTGAGTGTGGCTGTCATAGACTCACAGAGACACTTCTAAGGACATCGGCAGTTGCATTTTTTGTTATTTTTCCCCACCTAGGTGCACCAGTGTAGTGTTGTGACTTTACTAGAGACATGGTATTATAAAATTAACGCTACCACAGTGATTTCGCACAAAGGAGGGGCTAAATATCCCTGTTGAAAGAACTCTAATGTACCAAAGATGCATTGCATATTCCCAAAACTACGATCAGTTTACAAGGTCACGAGGTTAGTACGCTTCTGTTTCTGTCATTTGCAGCAGTTTTAAGATTTTCTTAGTTTTTTGTTGCTCAAATGGGTGTCATTTCTAATGTTTATATAAATTTCCCTCGTCTTTACTGCTTGATTTTGCTCGCGAGAAAAGTGTCACTCATAGTGGTTGAAAAGTCACTCATAATCACACTGAAATTATAAAAATGTCACACATAGCAATCGGAAACCTTGGCAGCTATGTGAAAGGTTGAACTGGGGTTCTGTCAGACTCCATGAGGCATAATTGGGACATCCTCTTAACATGCCTTCTCTTTACTTACAGGGAGGTACTACAGAAGGGGGTGGCTTTAGCCCCTTTGAGCTGCTGTACGGGCACCCTGTGAGGGGACCTCTTAGTCTGGTGAAGGAATGCTGGGAGAAAGCTCCAGGAAGCCCCCCCAGGATCTTTCAGTTCCATGCTGGTCTTCAGAAACCAGACCGCAAGCTTCAGGAAACTGGCTCAGGCGAACCTAGAAGTCAGCCAGGAGGAGATGAAATGCTGGTATGACCAGAATACCACTCTGGTTGAGTTTTAGCCTGGCCAGAAAGTGTTGGTCATGGCCCCAGTGGAGCCCTGCACTCTACAGGACCAGTTGGGTGAGCCTTTTGAGGTGAAGGAGCGCAAGAGTGATGTCACCTACCTGGTGGACTTGCAGACTCAAAGGAACCCTTTAAGGATCCTGCATGTGAACCGCCTCAAACCACACTTTGAAAGGTCCGAATTGACCATGCTCTTGGCTACAGATAATGGGATAGAAGAGGAGAGTGAAGCTCTTCCTGACCTCCTGCTTGCCAATGAGCAGGATGGGACCGTGGAGGGCATGAACCTCTCCCCTACACTGACCCTGGAACAGCAGAGTGACTGTCGCCAGTTGCTGGGACAGTTTGCCTCTCTGTTTTCTTTGATCCCAGGAGTCACCCATTGGTGTACCCTCAATGTGGATACTGCAGATAGTCAACCTGTGAAACACAAAATCTACAGGTTGACTGACAAGGTCAAAGCCAGCATCAAGGAAGATGTTTCCAAGGTTCTAGTGTTAGGGGTGATAGAGCCCTCCAGCAGACCTTGGGCCAGCCCAGTGGTCTTGGTCCCAAAGGCTGCTGCACCTGGTGGCACACCTGAACTGCGGTTCTATGTGGACTACTGTGAGCTCAATGTCGTCACCAAGACTGACGCGCACCCCATCCCCAGAGCTGATGAGCTCAGAGATCATCTGGGAGCTGCAAAGTTCCTCAGTACATTTGACTTAACATCTGGGTACTGGCAGATTGCCTTGGCCGATGGGACCAAAGAGAGGTCAGCATTCTCAACACTGGAAGGGCACTTCCAGTTCCTAGTTATGCCTTTCGGGTTGAAGAACGCCCCTGCCACCTTTCAGAGGTTGGTCAACCAGGTTTTGGCTGGGCTGGAGGATTTCAGTGCCGCCTACCTGGATGACATTGCGGTGTTCAGCTCCAGCTGGGAGGATTACTTGCACCACCTCTGTAAAGTGGTGAAGGCCCTGCAGAAGGCAGGCCTCACTTTCAAGGCCAGTAAGTGCCAGATAGGGCAGGGGTCTGTGGTTTACTTGGGACACCAGGTAGGAAGCGGCCAGGTCGCTCCCCTACAACCCAAGATTGACACCATTCTGGCTTGGGAGCCTCCCAAGACCCAGGCAGGGGTGAGAACCTTTTTTAGGTCTCACCAGTTATTACAGGAGATTTGTCAAGGGTTATGGCACCATTGTTGCCCCCTTGACCGAGCTGACTTCCTGGAAGCAGCCCAGAAAAGTGATCTGAGGAGCGGCTTGCCAGACCGCCTTTGATGCCCTGAAGGCAGCCATGTGCACGCGCCCGTGCTTAAGACTCCCAACTTCTCCAAAGAATTTGTTGTGCAGACAGATGCTTCAGAGCATAGTGTGGGCACGGTACTATCACGGCTAAACAAAGAGGGCTTGGATGAACCTGTAGCCTTTCGTAGCAGGAGGTTACTTCCAAAGGGACATAGATGGAGCGTAATTGAAAGGAAAGCTTTTGCTGAGGTCTGGGTGCTGAAGAAGCTAAGGCCCTACTTGTCTGGGACTCACTTCCAGGTTCAGACAGACCACAGGCCCCTCATATGGGTGATGCAGTTGAGGGGTGAGAACCCAAAACTGTAGAGGTGGTCCATCTCCCTACAGGGAATGGGCTTCGTCGTGGAACACCACCCTGGTACAGAACATACCAATGCTGATGGTCTGGCCAGATTCTCCCCCCTTAGTGATAAGAACTCCCAGGAGGTTGGGTAGTTCTCCTTACTTTCAGCTGGAGGGGACACATGCTAGACCTGGCATCCTTGGCGTGGTTTCCCCTTTTTTTGCTTCTGCCTCCTGTATTTTTGACTGTATGCTGGATTTCGTTTTTGCTGGTTTTGGAACTCTGGGCACTTTACCACTGCTGATCAGTGCTAAAGTGCAAGAGATCCCTGTGTCAAAGGTGATTTTAATTGGTTAGCCATGATTGGCATATTTGATTTCCTTGTAAGTCCCGAGTAAAGTGCACTGTGTGTGCCCAGGGCCTGTAAGTCAAATGCTACTAGTGGGCCTGCAGCACTGATTGTGCCACCCACATGAGCAGCCCTGTAAACATGTCTCAGGTCTGCCACTGTAGTGTCTGCAAGTGCAGTTTGATACTACCATATCGACCTGGGAAGTGCACCCACTTGCCAGGCCCTAACCTTCCCTTTTACTACATGTAAGGCAGCCCTAAGGTAGTCCTAAGGTAGCCCCATGAGCAGAGTGCAGTGTATGTGAAAGGTAGGGCATGTGCTGGTATGTTTACATGTCCTGATAGTGAAATACTGCCAATTTTATTTTTCACAATTGCAATGACTATCTCTCCCATATGTTATCATAGGAGCTGCCTCATAACACAGTACAAGTGGAACTTTCAATTGGGAAGAGATAGAGATTTGGAGTTTGGGCTCTCTGAATTCAGAATTTAAAAACACATCTTTCTGTGAAGGAGGTTCTTAAATTGTTTGTTTGAAAATGCCACTTTTAGAAAGTGGGCATTTTCTTCCTTTACCATCCTCTGCCTCTGTCAATGGAATCAATGTCTGATTTAAACTGACAATTGGGCTGTTTGTACATTCACTCTAGACAGTCACACCAAGGGAGCTGAGGTGTACCCTGCATATCCTGATTGCCCATCACCAGGCTGATGGGCCTTCCTGAGCTAGAGTGGTGGGAGGAGTTGTCACTGACACCTGAATAGGGTTATGCCTGCCCTCTCACAACACTGTCTCCACTCCCCTGTAGTGTGCCTGGAGCCAGTACAGGACAAGGCAGGATCCGTGCACTACAAAGACTATACTTTGGAGTATGCCTACTTCAAAGGCAGAAAGGGGTATAAGTATTGGACGTGTAACCCCACATTTTTTTTAACACTTCTGGACTGAGGACTCGGCCAAGAAGAACAGCTGAAGAGATGTCAGGAAAAGTACTGCCCCTTTGCTGTGTTGCTTTGCTGGGTTGGCCTGCTGTTGCTGCCTGTAGGCAGTGAAAGAACTGGACTTTCCTTTCTGGAATCCTGCTTTTGAAAGTTCTCCAAGGGCTTACATGTGCTTGCCTTCTGTTGGAAGTCCCAGGGCCATCAAAGACTCATCTGCAGCTTCCCCTAACTCCTCTGCTGGGTGTTCTGTCCTGCCAAGTGGTTCCAACTCCAGTTGTGGGCCCTTGGAGGTGGTTCTGCTGCTTCAAGAGCTGAAAATCCACACATCGCCCATCTGTGCTGTTTTCCCACCGCAAGCTTGCAGTGCAGTTGAAAAACTAACGCATCGCCGCAGTGCAGCTGAAAAATAGACACAGCACCTGTTTGCGGCTGGAAGAACTGCCACAGCCCGAGTCCAGAGCACCGTGTCTCCGATGTCTGAGACCCCTGCTCTGACTCCGATGCAGGCCCTGCTGTACAGCTGAAGGAATCAACGCATCACCTGCCCACGGCTGGAAGAATTGACGCAGCGCCTGCTTCACCGCCGCAGGTTCGACCCGAGCGCATCCAGATTTTCCAAGCATCTCGCCTGAGTGACAAGTTTCCAGTGCATCGCCCCGTAGTAAGCAGCCACTTTCAGAATTCAACGCATCACTTCCTCTCGCAGTAAGGAATCGACGCAACACTTTTCCTGCGTGCAGCAGAACTGATGCTTCCATTCCCCTGGGACTCAAGAATCGATGCATCGCTTGTGGTTTCTGACGCTTCCCTCCTCTACGGCTGTTTTTCATCTTGAATTTTGATGCATCAAAGGTACTTTGTGCTAAGAACAACGCATCCACAGAGTTCAATGGATAGAATTGCTTAAATCTTTAAAAAGATATATTTCTGCTTATGTTTGGTGGATTTTTATCGTTTTGGTCTTGTTTGATTTAGAAAAAGATTGGTTATTTTTCTAAAGTGGTGGCCTGTCCATTTGTAGAGTTTTCACTGTGTTACTGTGTGTGTTATGTACAATTGCTTTACACATTGCCTCTGAGAAAGGTCTGACTGCTTGTGCCAAGCTACCAAGGAGGTGAGCAGGGGTTATCTTGAGTATGCAACTCCCTTACCCTGACTAGAAGGAAGGGTCCCTACTTGGACAGGGTGCATACCACTGCCAACTAGAGACCCCATTTCTAACAAGGACCTACCTTAGGGGTGACTTATATGTCTAAAAAAGGGAGTTTAGGCCTAGCAAGAAGTTTTGTTTCGCCAGGACGAATTGGCAGTTTAAAGCTGTTTAAAAGGCTACTTAAGTGGGTGCCACAATGAGTGCTACAGGCCCACTAGTAGTATTTAATCTAAGTTCCTGGGCACATGTAGTTCCACTGCGTTAGGGACTGGCAATTACAAGTAGATTAAATGTACCAATTGGGTGGAAGCCAATGTGATCATGTTTAAAGGAGAGAGCACAAGCACCTAGCACTGGTTAGCAGTGGTAAAGTATGCAGAGTCCTATAGCCAGCAAGAACTAAGTAAGCAAAAACATAAGGATGGAAGGCAAAAAGGTGGGGGGAAACCACACAAGGAATGCCAGGCCCGACATGTGCCTCCCCAGCTAACAGCAGAGAGAAATACCTTACCCTCATGGGAGTTCTTGTCGCTAGGGTGGAAGAAACTGGAAAGACCATCAGCATTGGCGTGGTCAGTTCCAGGGCGATGCTCCATGGTAAGTCCATTCTCTGTAGATAGATGGATTACCTCAACAGGTTGGAATTCTCACCCCTCATTTCCATCAGCCATCTGAGTGGTCTGTTGTCTATCTGAACCCGGAAGTGAGCCCCAAACAGGTATGGTCTCAACTTAGTCAGTGCCCAGAGCACTACAAAGGCTTCCCTTTCTATTGCACTCCACATCTGTTCCTTGGGAAGTAACCTCCTGATGATGGAGGCTACCAGTTGATCTATACCCTCTTTGTTTAGCTGTGAGGGCACTGCCCTTATGCCATGCTCTGAGGCACCTGTTTGCATGATGAAGACTTGGGAGAAATCAGGGGCCTTGAGCACAGGTGCAGTGCACATGGCCTTCTCCAGCGTATCAAATGCAGCCTGGCATGCCTCCATCCAGATCATCTGTCTGGGCTGCTTCTTCGAAGTCTGCTCTGTCAAGGGAGCAACAATGGTGCCATACCCCATGACAAATCTCCTGCAGTAGCCGGTGAGGCTCAGGAAGGCCCTCACCTCTGTCTGGGTCTTGGGGGGATCCCTAGCAAGAATGGTCTGGATTTTGGCCTAGAGGAGCTGCACCTTGCCTCTTCCAACTTGGTGACCAAGTAGACCACTGAACCCTGCCCTATCTGGCACTTACTGGCCTTGATAGTCAGGCATGGTCTTTGAAGAGCCTCAAGCACTTCTCTGAGGTTGCACAGGTTGGTCCTCCAAGCTCAAACTGAAGACCCCAATGTCGTCTAGGTCGGCAGCATTTTGGGCCTGATTGACCAATCTCTGGATGGTGGCAGGGGCATTCTTCAACCCGAAGGGCACCACCTGAAACCTGAATTCTCCTTCTGGGGTAGAGAAAGCAGACATCTATTTGGCCCCCTCAGTGATGGTGATGTGCCAGTACCCAGACGTCAGATCAAACATGCTAAGGAACTTAGCAGTTCCTAACCAGTCAATGAGCTCATCAGCTCTGGGGATAGGGTGAGCATCAGTCTTAGTGACTGCATCAAGCCCCCGGTAGTCCACGCAGAACTGAAGTTCAGGGGTGGTACCTGGAGGGATGGCCTTGGGGAGCAGCACCACAGGGCTGGACCAAGGGCTGCTTGAGGGCTCAATTACCCCTAGCTCCAGCATTTTGGAGACTTCCTCCTTTATGCTGGCTCTCACCTTGTCAGATAGCCTGCAGATCTTATTCTTCACAGACATAATGTCCCCAGTGTCAATATCATGGGTACACCATGCAGTGAGCCCTGGGGTTAGTGAGAAGAGAGAAGCGATCAGCCCTAAAACTTGGCAACAGTCCCTCTGTTGATCTAGGGTCAGGGTAGGGGAGAGGTTGACACTGACCCACCTTGGTAGAAAGGACGTCGGGAGAGGTTCCCTCTCTTCCTCCACTCCCTCACCTGTGACCAGTAGCGTAGTAACCTCAGACCTCATGAAGTGGAATTAGAGGCAGTAGACATGAAGGCTCCTTAAAGGGTTCCTGGGGGTTTTGATATCCACCAGAGGTGACCTCTCCCTTTTGTTCTTTCACCTCATGGGACCCAGGCCATTTTTCTTGTAAGGCCCTGGGCTCCACTGGCTCCATCACCCTCACTTTTTGGCCAGGCTAAAACTTGACCAGAATGGCTTCTGGTCATACCACTGCTTCATAACCTCCTGGCTGGCTTCCAGATTCTCCTTTGCCTTCTTCAGTAGCACTACATCTGGGTGTGGGGGGGCTAGCATGTAGCTGACCACATCTGAAGGGCTTTCTGGGGAGCTTGCTCACAACTCTCCTTTACCAGGCTGAGAGGTCATCTGACTGGGAGCCCATGCAAAAGTTCAAAGGGGCTGAATCCAACCCCCTTCAGCGGTACCTCCCTGTATGCAAAAAACTGGCATGGCAAGAGGACATCCCACTTCCGCCTCAAGGGCTCTGACAGGCCCATGATCATGCCTTATGTCTCAACAAGCCCATTGGTTTTGGGATGGTAGGGTGTGGAGAACATGTGTGTTACCCCACACTTATCCAACATCGACTTCATGTATGCCGACATGAAGTTGGCACCATGGTCAGATACTAACTCCTTGGGGAACCCAACATGGGTACATATCCTCATTAGTGCCCTGGCCATAATGGGCGCAGTCACTGCCCTTAGGGGTATAGCCTCTGGGTACCGGGTGGCATGGTCCACTAAGACCAGGATGAACCTGCTTCCAGGGCAGTCTTGGGTTCCAGAGGCCCACAATGCCAATACTCACCCTTTCAAAGGGGGTGCCAATGAATGGAAGGGGAATCAGTGGAGACTTCCCTCTTGACTTTCCAGCAGCCTGGCAGGTGGGATATGACCTGCAGAATGCATCGGAGGCCATCTTCATCCGGGACAAAAAAACAAAAGTGAGTGACATGCCTGCCAAATGCCTTTCACTGCCCTGGATGACCTACATGGGGACCATCATGAGCCAGCTTCAGTAGGAAGGCCCTGTAGCTCTGGGGGACCACCAATATGCATGTTGCACCAGGCTCAGCAACCTTAGGCTTGCTATATAGGACACCGTTCTCCTAGTAAATCAGGTGTCACCAGCTGCCTGCAGCCATAGGCCCTCCAAAGTGGAGGACTCCTTCTGAGCGCTGCAGAACTCCTCCCTGGTGGGACCTCATTCCTTCAACCAATTGGTCAGTTAAGGTAGGTTTTCCAGGGAGGCAATATCCTCCCGTGTAGGTTCCGGGACTTTGCCCTCAGGTTCAGCCTCCTCCTTACAGGAGCGGGTTTCCCATGTCCCTTGCCCCTCCTATTTTTGTCAGGTATCTGGGCCATTTTTCCAGGCTCCAGATCCTCCTGACTACCCTCTTGGGTCGCCATGGACGATGCACACAGGCACACCCTCTCAGGCAACCCCAACATCTCCTGGTGGGACCAGAACTCTAACTCTTTCCAGGTGGTGTGCTTCAAGTTATTACCAAGTAGATAATCCACAGGCATAGATGGACTCACAGCTACCCTTAAGAAACCTAACTCCCCCCAACCCCACTGAAAGGGAGCCAGAGCCAGTGAGTAGTGACTCTCATGGTTGTGTTCTACTACAAACTGGTGGACCACATTAAGGATTACCTGCTCTGAGGACACCAGATGTCTACTGACGGTAGTCATGCTGGCTCCTGAGTCTCTCAGAGCCTCCACCCATTGCCCATAGATGATGACCCACTGCCTGTACTTCTTGGTGTTGCTCGGTATATGGGATCTTGGCACCATCTCTCTGTCACCCAGGGGCACTGGGGTAACTTCTGCACTTCCCTCCATACTAACTGGAGCAATCTCCTCCCCAAGCGCTACTCTGGCCATTGCCGGCATCTGCCCACCAGTGGGTTATTGTACCCACTTAGGACACTTGGTTTCACCTTTGAAGTGCCCAAACTGATGACACTCATAGCACTTAAGGGTGAACGTCCCTGAGGACATGTGGTCAGGGAACTTACTCTTCTGTGCAGGTGGGGATTCAAAATCCCGCCTCATGGAACTATTTTTTGCACCTTTAGCAAACTCCTCTGTTTTCATTTTTATCTCCCCTCCTTCTGGTGTAGACCCTGCCCAACCTTGTGGTGATCCCCCAAATACCTTCTTGTGGACCCTGTTCCTAAGCCAGCGGTCCGTCTCCTTGGCAAGCTCTCTGGGGCCAGTGAGCTTGCTGTCAATCAGGTGCTGGTTCAGCTCTGCAAAAAAAGACTTAAACATGTGATCTCTTGTCACCGAATTGTACAGCCCCTGGTAATCCTTTATTTCACTTCCCTTCACCCAACAATCTAGTGCCTTGTAAAAGGAATCCCCACAATCCAACCAGGATTGATGGGGCAGCTCCTGGCTGCCCCTAAATGTCTGCGTATACTTTTCTGGTGTGAGACCATACTTTCTGACAAGGGTGTCCTTCATGGGGGGGATACCTCATCCTGTCCCCCTTCTCCAGATCCAGCAGGGCATCCCTCCCTTCACTAGGTATGTGCCTACAGAGACTGCCCCCCAATCCTCCTCAGTGACCTTATTCATCTCCAGAGAAAACTCATAGGTGTCAAACAACTTGTTAATGTCATTTCCCACAACTAAGTTCGGCACCAGATCCTTTGGGATGTGGAAACCTCTTGTCTCCAGAGGGCACTGTGGGTATGCTGCCACCATTATTGTTGGGTTCCGCTTGTTTCGCTCTGATAACCATGCTCTCTGAGACTTAGCTCTTGGGCCATTCTCCTTTCCTCCCTGGCTAGTCTCCTCTCCTCCAAGACTCTCTCAACCTCAGCCTTTTCCCCTGTCAAGGCTCACTCAGCCTCAGCCTTCCTCTCTTCGGCTTCCAACTTAAGCTTGGCTATTGGCAGCATAAACTCCCTCTAAGCCTTCCTGTTCACCAGCTCCTCTGGGGACAGGTCTTGTGAAGATACACTACTCTCTGCCTCGACAGGGAGTCCTCATTCAGGAGACAAGTAATTTTCCAACCCTGAAAGCTGCATCTCAGAACTGGAATCCAGGTCCTGCTCTTGCTTCTCTGCACCATCCTATACATTCTGGTCATCTGTTGCTGTCAGGAGCTATTGAGCCTCTGCCCAGGCCCTTAGAGCTCTCTGAAGCTCCAACTTCTTAGTGCCTTCCCTAGTTGGAAGTCCCCCTTACTTACAGAAATGCTTGAGCTCATCCAGTGTAGCTCTCCAGGTTGATGAGTTCAAATTCCATCTTTCAGGTGTAGCCACAGACAGTCATGTAGAATATGAGTGAATTTAGAAAAAGCAAAAAGCCAATCAAGGATAATTGTTTTTTTTAAATTGTATCAAATTATTTATCTAGGATTTAAATGTAGCACAAAATCACTGTATGGCACTGCACAAAAACAAGTCCTAATCTCACCGCTGAACACCAGTGCAGGAAACTGGGTTGCTGGTTGAGGGAGGATGAAACCCTACTCAAGCAGCAATTGCAATCTCTATCATGGTGACAAACAAGAAAACCCCAAATTAACCTGTGCTTAAACCTCGGGTAGCTTGGCACAATAGAAGCCAGGCTTAACTAAGAGGCAATGTGTAACGTATTTATGCAGCACTTCAAACAGTAATAAAGTGAAAACACAAAACAAATCCCACACCAATTTAGAAATATAGGGTAAAATGTAATACATTATTTGACATCAAAACATCAAAAATCCAATCAGTAGAACTAAAGATATACAATTTTAATAGTTTAAGTGAAAATAGTGCGTAGAAGAACAAAGCGCCAAATGTGGTTATCTTGTCGTGCCAGACCGGGACAAAGTCACAAGTTTAGGCCAACCACTTTGGAGCGCGGACTGAATGCAGGGGCCAAATTAGGCACACTGAACTAAGTACCTTAGATCTTGATTTGTTGAGCGTTGTGAGATTCCACATTGAGGATGGGTCATGCAGGGGCAGTTCCAAGGAAGCTGTGGTGCTGCAATACAGATTCCAATGTTGTCATCAAGGATGCCGTTGACGAGGGGTTTGCAATGTTTAGTCCGGCGTCAAGAATGCGTTGCACAACAGCGGTTCCGAAGAAGCTGCAAGGCTGCTATGCAAAGCCCGGAATCGGGGATGCATCTCACTGAGGCGCTTCCAAAGCAGAGCTGTGAGGAGATGCATCTTGCTGTGTTGGTTCTGTCCACACGACCAAAGCTGGGCTGGCAGTGCACCCTCAGGCCCACTTCCAAGTGTCCAGGACTGCGGTGGCACCACTTAGGTGGTAGGACTCACAGCAGACAGAGTCCAGGTGCTGGATTCAAGGTAGTTGGAACCTTTTCTGTCCCTGAGGCTCTGATTAGGAGGCCAGCCAGCTATCCCCTAGAGTCACTTTGGTGGTCTTGGGTACAAGATGCAGGTCCAGTCCTTTAACTCAGGCTGCAGGGCAGCAGGCAGCAGGGTAGCAGAGTGGCAGTCTTCAGTCCACAGCCGTCCTTCTGAGTTTTCCATAGGTCCAGAGGTGTACTGAAGAGTTGGTTCTGAGGGTTCACTGTTTATACCTGGTGCCCACTTTGAAGTAGGAGAAGGTCTTGTACCCCCAGAGATGTTTGGCATTTCCTGCCTCCCTACCCAGACCCCAGCATGTCTGAGGTTGAAAAACACTAGTGTCAAACCCTTTGTGAATGTGCTCAGGCAGAGCCTTTGTGATGTGTAAGTGTGATAAAATACTATCTTTATTGAACTATGTTCTTATGGAAATAGAATGAGGAGCCCGGTAGGTCGTTTGGCATTCTGCCTTCGTCAGTAGCGATAACTACCAGTGATTATGGAGTGTTTAATTAAAATCATAAGAAAAGAATCATTTCCTTACATGCATATGGTTGTTGCTTGTATTTTTATTTTCAATAGAGATGTGAACGATAGACTTGGATAAAAATAACACTATTCCAAGATGGCCGCTGTATATACAATTGTTGGCCCTAGGACCAGCAGGGAAAGTAATAGGGATATAATCCTATATTAAAGCCGAGTATATCCATATTAGGTCTCTATATTACTGAAACCTCGATTCAGAGGATTAATATTACGCATTTAAAATAATCGAGATTAAGTCACGTTTGGTACTCGACGTGACTGTAATAACGAACATATTGTTATACCATTGCTGATCGGATTATTATTATTTTCTTTCTAATCACGATTAAGGTTCTATAAATAAACACATAAAGTGTTGTAAGTTAGTACATTTGAAGAATTATCGAAATTGCTTGAGACGCGGCACATCACGTGACCGGATCAAGGCAAATAAATAGAACACCTCGGGTTCTGTCTCTCAATATGCTAACCCGGAAGTCGTTGATGTCGGAGCAGGGAGGCCGTAGGAACTTGATGAGGTAAAGTGAGCAGGATACCTTGGACGTGTGTAGTATGATAGATCTTATGACTGTTTTTTCTAATAAGTTAGCACGAGTTATGATCATGTGAATAGAGTTTGCGGAGGAGAAAGAAGTTTCTCCATTGTATGTAGGAGCGCGGAATATTGCAGATACGTTAGTCCGCTGTTTAGTCCCGCAGATGAATATTTACTGAGTTGAGCACGGTGTTGAATTTTCGCATTGAATTCTCGCGTGATGATTGTTTGAGGGGCTATTACTATCTGAGGAGTATCAGCAATTTGGAACTATTCAAAATGATACATGCATACAAACTAATATACTTAATGTAGCATCCGGATCGAGGGAGTAAGAAGCAATAGTTCAGACATGTCCTTCTGTTGAAGAACACTTAACTTGAGACGAATTAAGCTCGTTGCGAAAATTTCTTCGTAGTGATTGTGTGTAGTTCGCAGCTTCGCAATCAATACTAATGAGTAAAAATATAAATTCAAAAAAGTGCGTATACTAATATATTGAGCCCGATAGTTGGTGCCGTGTAGATAAACGTAGTTATTTATGAACAAAGAATTGATATGAGGCATTTGTCTCCCCAACATAATATGGTACAGGAGGAATATGGCCATAAGATTATAATATACTATTGTTTGTTGTTGTTTGCAGAGTTTATCCTCCAAACCGTGAAGAAGATAAATAGCAACATTATCAGGTACACTAAGTCACTGATAGAAGAATGTGGCCAATCTTGAGATGACATAAATAGCCTTATCGGGACTCTAACATGTTGGTCTTTGTGAATTACTTTTCTCTTTCAGTTCTTTCTCCGTCTAATTTTAAAAAATTCGGAATAAAGACAATCAGTGGTATCTTTATCTGATACTGTTGTTGATTAACTATCGCTGGTAAGCCTAAGTGATATATACATTATTGTGAAGCATTATCAACACTGCCTAATGATACGGATAAATCTCATAGCTTTTGTATCTGTTTCAATAAAGGCCCAAGAATAATATAATTCTTTCGATTCATCGGTGGCTCCACACAACGCAACTATTAATTATGAATACCATATAAAAAGGTATGCGTTCAGTCGTAAACTTAGGTATTTTGGCTCAATTTTAGATTTAACTTTGCCATGTTTTTGAATAAATACCTCGTGTAAATGATACTGTGTTTGAATTATAGGTATTCTTCCAGTTCAATTATACCACGACGAAGGCTTTTTGCCTAGTTAAGCATCAAGGAATCGCCTAGCTTTAAGTTAGGTATGTGTTTATTATGATTGATTTTTATTTGATTTTTATTTGATTTTTAAATGTTCGGACTATGTGTGGTACCAAAGAACGGTTAGGACATTAGTGTCAAAAATATGTCAATAATATTTAGAGATAAACATGAGAAAGTAAAACCTGGGAGTAAAAATTATGTGTCAACATAGTGTAAATTGTCCATGACTGTGTGTTAGTATAGCATTGTATATTGTTATTGAAATGTCAATAAAAGTATAAATATTAATATACTGTTAAAAAATTGTTTCAGAAAACTCTGTCCTGAAGAAGGTGTTTGCATCAAGATACACCGAAACGCTGCGTCGACTTTTTTTGTGTAGTTTTCGTTAAGACTTTGCACCTTGACATTGATTATTATATTTAACATGATGTTTTTATTCAAATCATGAAATGTTTTTAATAATAATTTTTAACAAATTCGAATAAATTGGATATTTTGAATTTTTACTCATTTGATTGGCGTGTATTTTGTATTGATTGAATGTGTTTATATGCAATGAGTTATGCTATATGAGTTTTTTGATACAACACATGATCCGGACAACCACATTAGGGACTGTTTTTTTGTTTCTTCTAAGTGTGATAGGTGACAGCTCCCCCCATCAAGTCAGAGATGGCCCATCTTGCCAACACCTATACTCCTTTTGTTTCACTGTCTCGGAGCAATACATAAAGACCAACTGCCAGCTACACCTAGTCATGTGACCCAGCATACAGGCACCAAATGGTTGGGACAAGAAAATGCCAACCTTCTAAAAGTAATACGGGGAAATGGACCAAACATTTGGTACTTTATCGACGGTATATTGATGACATTCTCATCATTTGGCAAGGATCATGTTTTGATCTAGAAACTCTCCTGTCGTCATTGAACTGTAAGAACCCGAGGATACAATTCACATTCAGCATTGAGCAACAGTGCACCTCTTACTTGGATGTTAAGATGGAGATTGTGGGCACCCACATTCGGACTTCAGTTTTTAAAAAACCCACGGATCGCAACAATTCTTTGTTATACAGTAGTTCTCATCCCCGTCTCTCAAACAACACCTACCCTTCTCACAATTTACCAGGATCAAACGCATCACCTCAGATGCACAACAATGCACGACCACGCTATGTGAATACAAACAACAATTTTTGGCACGAGGTTACCCCAACGAAGTGGTGGATCTTGCGGGACAACGAGTCCATTCCTTGCAAAGATCGGATCTATTGAAGAAACAAACTAAATCGGAGACATCCAGAGGAGTTTTTGTTTCGACATTTTCCACAAAGTCACCTATGATCAAAAACATCATCCTGAAACGTTTAGAATTACTGCAGTCTGAACCTGACTCCCAAGGAATTTTTGCTAATCCTCCACTTTTCGCATATAAGAGATCGAATATTTTGAAGGAGATACTAACAAAGCCAGCCAAATCAACTGCTGTGGAGCACAAAGGGATGTTGAAATGTCACAACTGTTCTCATTGCAACAACGTGCTGACTGGCAAGAACATTTTTTACCCATGGTCAGGGAAAAGTATTAATTTGAATTTCACAGCAGATTGCAATGACCAGAATGTCATCTATGCTATCAAGTGTCCGTGCGGATTATTCTATGTCGGTAAGACCGAAAGGATACTCCGCACACGGATCACAGAACATAAAAGTCGTATCAAAACAAAAACCATCAGTTCACTACTAGCAACCCACTGGAATGAGTACAAACATACGATAGCCCAGTTGAGGTTGACGATTCTAGAGGTGGTGAAGTTACAGTCAGACAGAGATATGTCGAAGCTATTGACTCAACGTGAAACACACTGGATATGATTTCTAGATACCCTTATTCCAAAAGGTCTCAATGACAAACTAGAACTCTCATGCTTTTTGTAACTCTTGTTTCCATTATACTTCCTTACCATATTGTCACCTCTACAACCCTGAGAGCCATGGTTCTTGTGCACATTTTCTTCATCATGCTAGGCTACATGTACTCTTTACTTCATTTTACTGTTATTTGAGCAGGGGGTTACCCTGTAGGGGGTGCACATTTTCTGCATCACGTTTGGCCTTACGCCTACTTCACATCATTTCTCTGTTTCTCTAGCAGGAGATTGTATTCTCATATTTTTTATATATTTTTTATATACTTAATTTTTTTATTTTTTTATATCATGACTGCATGTTTAGGTGTTGTTAGTGATATGGCTTTGTTCAACTTCATATGTTTCTACTTTTCTCTTTTCCTGCAGCACTCACTTTGTCTGTGCATTTATCGTGTATATGTACTGCAGATTTCATCTGACGCAGAAAGTTGATATATATCCTGCGAATAGAGCACACCGAGCTGGTGTTGTACACATACTTTGGATGCTACATTTAGAACATCAGATTATCGATCTTGCTGTGGAATACTACACTGTGCACATGCACAGTCAATCATTTGTGTGCTATACAGCATCATTCGCCATGTTTTTGTATCTGTTGTATGGATGTATTGTATATCTTACAAAATGCAGCTAGATGTCTCACTTTTTCAGCAGACACCATACTGAGTATTCTGTACTGCAACTTTCTGCATGATGTCAATTGGTTTTACCTTCATGTGTAATATACACTATTGTGACCCTTGGGTTCTTGTTATATATTCTATGTATCAAGTGTTCATCTTTGTACCTTTTGGATTTTTTTTATGTTTGTCATATTCCATTAGCTTTGAGTGATTCGATGTAGATCTGTGTTTACTCTATGCGTCACAGTTGTCTCTTTTCTGTGTTATTTTTGTTCTGTGTGATCACAGTCTAATTGTGGGAAATTGGTATATTCTTCCTCTTGCGGTGTTTCACAATTGACTTTTTTTTAATTAAATTCTTCCTTAGCTCTCTTTTTTACTTTATTGTTCACCATTCACATGTCAAAAAATCAAGGGGAGAATGGACCACTTGTCCTGTATAACCAGGTTCTCGGTAGCGTATTATAGTCCACTTAAAAACCCTCATATACGTACACAGGGGAAGGCGGTATATCTTGGTTCTCCGCCTTAGTGTACTGTTACAGCATCATCATCGGGTTTTATTGCACATATGCTGTCCTCCACCTGGAGGGAGACCAACTGGTTTGTCAGTAGGGTCCAGAGATGAAAAAGAAGGGCGTGCGTGTGCTCTTTGGAATAGTGCAGTTAAAATTCCCTACAACACAGTGCCAAAGAATATTTAATGTGAAAATTTGTGAAGTGGGAAATTAAAAACAGTGTAGTGTGTGAGTAGATCGTGTTAATAATCTGCCGCACTTTTCATGGTCTGGTGGTCAACATGTTTCAGCCTAGTGACTATTCTATAGGCTTTCGTCAGGACCGGGAAAAAAGCGTATTGTGGCTCCTTTATTCGTGGTCAACTTACCACTCAAAATAATTGTGATCAGATCAATCGTATCTGTACCTGTAATAAAAGAAATAGCAGGGAGACAGTGCATACATGTCTCTTGTCATATCATGTTTCAATATATTCTTAACTCATTTTCATGTTATTGAGAAGGGATAGCTTGAACAGTTAAAGCACATTGTGTTTAAAGGGTGCACATTTTGCACTAGGAGAAAAGTGTGACGTTAGTCTGGGGGTTTCATGTGGGAGGAATCGTAAGCACGTTAATAAAACATCCGTAAAGTTCAAAGGATGAACAGTAATAATAATAGTACTCTTGCGTGAATTAATATGCGTGATGTTCAATGTCAATTAGTTGTACTCAGTTATCTTAAAAATTAAGCGTCGATCAAGGCCCTGGTTGGAAGGGCAAAAGGTTAGTTGTCAAATATTAAATATTAAACGCACAAAAATGGAAACGTGATAAACTCTATCTTTAGCATTGAGTTCAGTGCAAGATGGACACATATTACCTCATGGTTGGTGTGCTAGGATTCCACAGGGCGCTTAAGAGCTCAAAGTAACCTGCTTCTAAAGAATAAGGCATAAGGAGGGAAGATTAGATCTTACTAGTCACGCATTAATCCTAGCACGTTCTCCTCGTGGTCGCTTACCGGTTGCTGCAAGCTGTTGGCTTGTTCTGGCTCTGTTCACGCTGCCCTGGGTGACACGTGTCCGTATGGGGCTTTCTTTTTACTTACGTTCGAGGGGAGGGGAAAGGAAACATAGTAGAAAGACCTGAAATTGCTACATTGGTTGGCATGCGTGGTTGGCGTTGGTAGTTAAGGTATAAAGAAAAGACTCAGAGCACTTTAACAACATAGTAGAAAGACCTGAAATTACTACATTGGTTGGCGTGCGTGGTTGGCGTAGGTAGTTAATGGTATAAAAGAAAAGACTCAGAGCACTTTAACAGCGCATATGATGGGCATTGATAATTGATCATGAAAATGTAATACATGATTGCTATTCTTTAATTAATAATTACGAATGGCGTTTTGGCTCTGTTCACGCTGCCCTGGGTGACACGTGTCCGTATGGGGCTTTCTTTCTACTTACGTTCGAGGGGAGGGAAAGGAAACATAGTAGAAAGACCTGAAATTACTACATTGGTTGGCGTGCGTGGTTGGCATTGGTAGTTAAGATATAAAGATATAAAGAAAAGACTCAGAGCACTTTAACAACATAGTAGAAAGACCTGAAATTACTACATTGGTTGGCGTGCGTGGTTGGCGTAGGTAGTTAATGGTATAAAAGAAAAGACTCAGAGCACTTTAACAGCGCATATGATGGGCATTGATAACTTGGAAACTGATCATGAAAATGTAATACATGATTGCTATTCTATAATTAATAATTACGAATAGCATGTCGATAAATACGCATGATTGATAATGGTGTTAAAAATATTAATAGTCAAGTGGACCTCTCATTAGTAACTAGTATAAGGGTTATGTAATTAATCCTATACGTCTGAGTATGACAGTGAGTCCATCATAAGTCACATTATCATAGAAGGTTAATTAACTTAAAAACAGAGCCTCTCTTTACTTTTTTGGTAAGAATAGTCTTAATTGTTCTCATCGCATATTCCTTGTGGTAAGGGAAGTGAGTGGATCTTTTCTTTAGACATGGTACGTTTGACAGATCAGTGAACACTGTCTCTCTTATTTGAGGCTTTCAAACTTAATGATCAAGACAATGTGTGCCAAGGAATATCATCGTTCAATCCCTCCGTATCAGTCATTCAAACGGTGTATCCAACGTTGTTCCTTCTCGAAGAGTACACGTTCGGCATTGTGGTTCTTAACAAGAAGGGTCTCCAGTACTACCCATTTGAGATCATCAGTGCTGTGGTTGTTCTCAATGTAGTGCTTGCTCATTTTTGTTGTTACTCTTTTGCAATGAACATTGCTTTTATGTTCGCTTATTCGTTGTTTTATTTTGCGACATGTCATCCCTATGTATCTCTGATTGCAGGGGCACACGATCATATAGATCACGTGGGTCGTGTTACAGTTGGTGTGGTTTCGTAACGTCCAAGTGAAATTGGGTAGAAGTTGTAAACATTTGGTGGCTTTTGTTAGTTTACAATTTGAGCACGAACCACAGGGGAAGTGGCCTACCACTGGGTTCAATTTCCATGCTGTAGTGATGGTTTCTCTTCTGATGATAGGTGCTGGTCTAGTGTGTACCAGGAGATCTTTAATATTGCTTGTTCTTCTGTTTGCGAACCGGGGTTTAGGCCATTGTAAGTTGTTTGACGTGAGAATCCTCCAGTTCTTGTTAATGATCTTCTTCACAGTATTTGATGAAGTGTTATATGTGGTGACACAAGTAAGAACATCTTCCTGTGTTTGTCTAGGAGTAGTCTCTAATAATGTCTCTCTTGGCTGGTTGCGGGCTCTTTTTGACATTTCCTTATAGTTTTTATCGGATAGTTGCGCATTTCAAGTTTATGGCCCAATTCGATGGCTTGCGTCTTATAATCTTCCAGTTTACTGCAATTTCTTTTCAACCTCAAGAATTGGCTATATGGTAAATTCTCTCTCAAGGGACGAGGGTGAAAGCTGTTGTACGAAAGTAGACTGTTTTTAGCTGTCGGCTTATAGAATGTCTTAGTCTGAAGAGTGTTATTCTCAGTGTAGATCGTGACGTCTAAAAAGTCTAGTTGTTTTCTGTCTGATGAGCAAGTAAACTTCAAACATTCATCCTTGGTATTGATCCATCTCAAGAATTCTTGTAGATTCTCTAGGGTGTCTGCCCAAATCATTATGACGTCATCAATGTAACGTCGCCAGAACTTCATACGAGTGAGGTATGGGTTATTTTGGTTCTGTATGTGTTGTTGTTCAAAGTTGCTTACATACAGACCAGCCACACTTGGGGCAAATGTACTACCCATGGAAGTTCCGTGACATTGTTCGTACAGACTGCCTTCATATTCGAAATAATTTTCGGTAAGAGCCAGTCTGCAGCATTCAAGAACAAAGTGTCTTGGTGTCTTATAGTTCCACTCTTCGGAGAACAGGATGTCTTCCAGAGTCTCCAGAGTCTTCTGTTGTGGAAGGCTTGTGTAAAGACTCTCCACATCCAACCCTACTAAGTACATGGTGTTCTCATCATAGTATTGTCCCTCCAATTGATTGAGGAGGTGTCGTGTGTCTCTCAAATACGTTGGGGTTTTCTGTACTAGTGGTCTCAAGAATTGATCGGCAAATTGGGATAATGGTTCTAAAACCGACCCAATTCCGGAAACGATAGGGCGTCCTGGAGGTGGTGTTCTATTTTTGTGAGTCTTAGGGAGCGAATAAAAGTACGGTGTGTGGGGTGTCTTAGTCCTCAGGAAATCGGCCTCATGTTTGGAGATCCATAGATTGGTCTCCGCTTCTTCTACCATTAATTCCACAGTTCGTTGTAGTCTCTTAGTGGGATCAATTGTGATCTTTTTGTAGAATTTATTGTCTGAAAGAAGCTCAAGACACTGCCTGTCATATCCTTGTTTGCTAAGGAGGACAGTGGCTCCCCCTTTATCCGCTTGTTTAATAACAAAGTTATTGTTTTTGCGTAAATCATCCAAGGCTCTTCGTTCTTGTTTGGTAATATTCATGTAAGGTCTCTTAGCAGTGGGTCTGATGTTTTCTACCTCCTTCATGACTGCTTGCTCAAATGCATGTATCTCCACTGGGACCATGTTACTTGGTGGAGAAAAGGTGGATTTAGGTCTCAAATTAGTATCACTCTTTGGGATGTGGTTTTCTTTATCCATAAAGAAGGCTTTCAATTTGATCTTTCTGCAAAAAGCTGCAATTTCGCATCGTATTTTGAAAATATCCAATGGTGGAGTGGGGACGAAGCCCAGACCTTTATTGAGTACATCCTCTTGATCTTTGGTTAGAACCACGTCGGTCAGATTGACTACCAATGACTCATTGAGCTTGGGCCGGGTTGTTCTTTGGTCATTCTTCGAGTATGTACCTGTCTTTCCTGCTCGTTCCAGGTCACTCCTTTTCTTCTCCCTCTCTGGGTCTGTTGGCCTCTCCCTAAAAAAGGAGGTGGTTGTATATTCATCAATGGTCCCATATTGTGTGGACCCTGAAAATAAGGATTCTTCCATCCTTGAAAGTTCTGCATGTATGGTTGGAAATTAGGTTGAGGTTGGTCATAATATCTTGGTCTTTGCCATCCATTGGCCCGTCGGCGAGGGTTCCGTCTGTATTGACCTCTTCCTCGTCTAGGATTAGTACCATCATCACTACTCCAATCAGAATTGTTACTTGAAGTTTCTCCTACTGAATCCTCGTCTCCTAGTTGGTCTGGTGCAACGTAGTCCTCGCTCGAATAGGGGTGCATTTTCTCCATTGAGAATCGTTTCAGATCTTTGCTCAGCTTTCGAATTTTATTCTGAGTTATATACTCTTTTGTTTCATTCATTTCCCGATTTATCTCATCCAGTCTTTTTTTATATACAGAGATCTGGACCGTCGTTTTCAGTTTGGCTTCACTGATTTGTATTTTTATGGTGAGCGCCTCTACTAATCTGGTTGCTGTTTTTATGATCAATACTAGATAGTCTCTCGTGCACTTCCAGGATATTGCTGACCAATCCTTACGGAAGGCTAAATCTTTAAGAAAGATGCATGGGGTGTTGTGCACCCACAGACCTTTGGGAGCCGTATTTGCGCGTAGATACTCTTTCATTATAATGCCATGAATGGCAGTTCTTACTTGTTCTTTCTTTGTTTCAGTAAGTTCGTCCCAATCGCTCGATTGTGTTAACGTTTGTGCTAAATCCTTGTCTTGTAGTAGAGGTGGTCCAGACAAGGCAGCACTGATTTCTTCCTCCGTGTAACTTAATCCTTTGTATTCCGCCATTTCTCCTATGTATATTCTTTTAATTTTTCAAAACAGAACAAGCTCACCTTTTGTGGTTAATGTTCATGGGGAGTCGACAGGTGTCTGTCAAGAATGAAAAGATTTCCCACAGCTGTACGCTGCTATAATATATATTAATCAAGGTGAGGGAAAAGAAGCTGTGATCCATTCGGCTTCCAGTGGTTAACTCAAAAAATCAAGGGGAGAATGGACCACTTGTCCTGTATAACCAGGTTCTCGGTAGCGTATTATAGTCCACTTAAAAACCCTCATATACGTACACAGGGGAAGGCGGTATATCTTGGTTCTCCGCCTTAGTGTACTGTTACAGCATCATCATCGGGTTTTATTGCACATATGCTGTCCTCCACCTGGAGGGAGACCAACTGGTTTGTCAGTAGGGTCCAGAGATGAAAAAGAAGGGCGTGCGTGTGCTCTTTGGAATAGTGCAGTTAAAATTCCCTACAACACAGTGCCAAAGAATATTTAATGTGAAAATTTGTGAAGTGGGAAATTAAAAACAGTGTAGTGCGTGAGTAGATCGTGTTAATAATCTGCCGCACTTTTCATGGTCTGGTGGTCAACATGTTTCAGCCTAGTGACTATTCTATAGGCTTTCGTCAGGACCGGGAAAAAAGCGTATTGTGGCTCCTTTATTCGTGGTCAACTTACCACTCAAAATAATTGTGATCAGATCAATCGTATCTGTACCTGTAATAAAAGAAATAGCAGGGAGACAGTGCATACATGTCTATTTCTCTTGTCATATCATGTTTCAATATATTCTTAACTCATATTCATGTTATTGAGAAGGGATAGCTGGAACAGTTAAAGCACATTGTGTTTAAAGGGTGCACATTTTGCACTAGGAGAAAAGTGTGACGTTAGTCTGGCGGTTTCATGTGGGAGGAATCGTAAGCAAGTTAATAAAACATCCGTAAAGTTCAAAGGATGAACAGTAATAATAATAGTACTCGTGCGTGAATTAATATGCGTGATGTTCAATGTCAATTAGTTGTACTCGTTATTTTAAAAATTAAGCATCGATCAAGGCCCTGGTTGGAAGGGCAAAAGGTTAGTTGTCAAATATTAAATATTAAACGCACAAAAATGGAAACGTGATAAACTCTATCTTTAGCATTGAGTTCAGTGCAAGATGGACACATATTACCTCATGGTTGGTGTGCTAGGATTCCACAGGGCGCTTAAGAGCTCAAAGTAACCTGCTTCTAAAGAATAAGGCATAAGGAGGGAAGATTAGATCTTACTAGTCACGCATTAATCCTAGCGCGTTCTCCTCGTGGTCGCTTACCGGTTGCTGCAAGCTGTTGGCTTGTTCTGGCTCTGTTCACGCTGCCCTGGGTGACACGTGTCCGTATGGGGCTTTCTTTTTACTTACGTTCGAGGGGAGGGGAAAGGAAACATAGTAGAAAGACCTGAAATTGCTACATTGGTTGGCATGCGTGGTTGGCGTTGGTAGTTAAGGTATAAAGAAAAGACTCAGAGCACTTTAACAACATAGTAGAAAGACCTGAAATTACTACATTGGTTGGCGTGCGTGGTTGGCGTAGGTAGTTAATGGTATAAAGAGAAAGACTCAGAGCACTTTAACAGCGCATATGATGGGCATTGATAATTGATCATGAAAATGTAATACATGATTGCTATTCTTTAATTAATAATTACGAATGGCGTTTTGGCTCTGTTCACGCTGCCCTGGGTGACACGTGTCCGTATGGGGCTTTCTTTCTACTTACGTTCGAGGGGAGGGGAAAGGAAACATAGTAGAAAGACCTGAAATTACTACATTGGTTGGCGTGCGTGGTTGGCATTGGTAGTTAAGATATAAAGATATAAAGAAAAGACTCAGAGCACTTTAACAACATAGTAGAAAGACCTGAAATTACTACATTGGTTGGCGTGCGTGGTTGGCGTAGGTAGTTAATGGTATAAAAGAAAAGACTCAGAGCACTTTAACAGCGCATATGATGGGCATTGATAACTTGGAAACTGATCATGAAAATGTAATACATGATTGCTATTCTATAATTAATAATTACGAATAGCATGTCGATAAATACGCATGATTGATAATGGTGTTAAAAATATTAATAGTCAAGTGGACCTCTCATTAGTAACTAGTATAAGGGTTATGTAATTAATCCTATACGTCTGAGTATGACAGTGAGTCCATCATAAGTCACATTATCATAGAAGGTTAATTAACTTAAAAACAGAGCCTCTCTTTACTTTTTTGGTAAGAATAGTCTTAATTGTTCTCATCGCATATTCCTTGTGGTAAGGGAAGTGAGTGGATCTTTTCTTTAGACATGGTACGTTTGACAGATCAGTGAACACTGTCTCTCTTATTTGAGGCTTTCAAACTTAATGATCAAGACAATGTGTGCCAAGGAATATCATCGTTCAATCCCTCCGTATCAGTCATCAAACGGTGTATCCAAAGTTGTTCCTTCTCGAAGAGTACACGTTCGGCATTGTGGTTCTTAATAAGAAGGGTCTCCAGTACTACCCATTTGAGATCATCAGTGCTGTGGTTGTTCTCAATGTAGTGCTTGCTCATTTTTGTTGTTACTCTTTTGCAATGAACATTGCTTTTATGTTCGCTTATTCGTTGTTTTATTTTGCGACATGTCATCCCTATGTATCTCTGATTGCAGGGGCACACGATCATATAGATCACGTGGGTCGTGTTACAGTTGGTGTGGTTTCGTAACGTCCAAGTGAAATTGGGTAGAAGTTGTAAACATTTGGTGGCTTTTGTTAGTTTACAATTTGAGCACGAACCACAGGGGAAGTGGCCTACCACTGGGTTCAAGTTCCATGCTGTAGTGATGGTTTCTCTTCTGATGATAGGTGCTGGTCTAGTGTGTACCAGGAGATCTTTAATATTGCTTGTTCTTCTGTTTGCGAACCGGGGTTTAGGCCATTGTAAGTTGTTTGACGTGAGAATCCTCCAGTTCTTGTTAATGATCTTCTTCACAGTATTTGATGAAGTGTTATATGTGGTGACACAAGTAAGAACATCTTCCTGTGTTTGTCTAGGAGTAGTCTCTAATAATGTCTCTCTTGGCTGGTTGCGGGCTCTTTTTTGACATTTCCTTATAGTTTTTATCGGATAGTTGCGCATTTCAAGTTTATGGCCCAATTCGATGGCTTGCGTCTTATAATCTTCCAGTTTACTGCAATTTCTATTCAACCTCAAGAATTGGCTATATGGTAAATTCTCTCTCAAGGGACGAGGGTGAAAGCTGTTGTACGAAAGTAGACTGTTTTTAGCTGTCGGCTTATAGAATGTCTTAGTCTGAAGAGTGTTATTCTCAGTGTAGATCGTGACGTCTAAAAAGTCTAGTTGTTTTCTGTCTGATGAGCAAGTAAACTTCAAACATTCATCCTTGGTATTGATCCATCTCAAGAATTCTTGTAGATTCTCTAGGGTGTCTGCCCAAATCATTATGACGTCATCAATGTAACGTCGCCAGAACTTCATACGAGTGAGGTATGGGTTATTTTGGTTCTGTATGTGTTGTTGTTCAAAGTTGCTTACATACAGACCAGCCACACTTGGGGCAAATGTACTACCCATGGAAGTTCCGTGACATTGTTCGTACAGACTGCCTTCATATTCAAAATAATTTTCGGTAAGAGCCAGACTGCAGCATTCAAGAACAAAGTGTCTTGGTGTCTTATAGTTCCACTCTTCGGAGAACAGGATGTCTTCCAGAGTCTCCAGAGTCTTCTGTTGTGGAAGGCTTGTGTAAAGACTCTCCACATCCAACCCTACTAAGTACATGGTGTTCTCATCATAGTATTGTCCCTCCAATTGATTGAGGAGGTGTCGTGTGTCTCTCAAATACGTTGGGGTTTTCTGTACTAGTGGTCTCAAGAATTGATCGGCAAATTGGGATAATGGTTCTAAAACCGACCCAATTCCGGAAACGATAGGGCGTCCTGGAGGTGGTGTTCTATTTTTGTGAGTCTTAGGGAGCGAATAAAAGTACGGTGTGCGGGGTGTCTTAGTCCTCAGGAAATCGGCCTCATGTTTGGAGATCCATAGATTGGTCTCCGCTTCTTCTACCATTAATTCCACAGTTCGTTGTAGTCTCTTAGTGGGATCAATTGTGATCTTTTTGTAGAATTTATTGTCTGAAAGAAGCTCAAGACACTGCCTGTCATATCCTTGTTTGCTAAGGAGGACAGTGGCTCCCCCTTTATCCGCTTGTTTAATAACTAAGTTATTGTTTTTGCGTAAATCATCCAAGGCTCTTCGTTCTTGTTTAGTAATATTCATGTAAGGTCTCTTAGCAGTGGGTCTGATGTTTTCTACCTCCTTCATGACTGCTTGCTCAAATGCATGTATCTCCACTGGGACCATGTTACTTGGTGGAGAAAAGGTGGATTTAGGTCTCAAATTAGTATCACTCTTTGGGATGTGGTTTTCTTTATCCATAAAGAAGGCTTTCAATTTGATCTTTCTGCAAAAAGCTGCAATTTCGCATCGTATTTTGAAAATATCCAATGGTGGAGTGGGGACGAAGCCCAGACCTTTATTGAGTACATCCTCTTGATCTTTGGTTAGAACCACATCGGTCAGATTGACTACCAATGACTCATTGAGCTTGGGCCGGGTTGTTCTTTGGTCATTCTTCGAGTATGTACCTGTCTTTCCTGCTCGTTCCAGGTCACTCCTTTTCTTCTCCCTCTCTGGGTCTGTTGGCCTCTCCCTAAAAAGGAGGTGGTTGTATATTCATCAATGGTCCCATATTGTGTGGACCCTGAAAATAAGGATTCATCCATCCTTGAAAGTTCTGCATGTATGGTTGGAAATTAGGTTGAGGTTGGTCATAATATCTTGGTCTTTGCCATCCATTGGCCCGTCGGCGCTGGTTCCGTCTGTATTGACCTCTTCCTCGTCTAGGATTAGTACCATCATCACTACTCCAATCAGAATTGTTACTTGAAGTTTCTCCTACTGAATCCTCGTCTCCTAGTTGGTCTGGTGCAACGTAGTCCTCGCTCGAATAGGGGTGCATTTTCTCCATTGAGAATCGTTTCAGATCTTTGCTCAGCTTTCGAATTTTATTCTGAGTTATATACTCTTTTGTTTCATTCATTTCCCGATTTATCTCATCCAGTCTTTTTTTATATACAGAGATCTGGACCGTCGTTTTCAGTTTGGCTTCACTGATTTGTATTTTTATGGTGAGCGCCTCTACTAATCTGGTTGCTGTTTTTATGATCAATACTAGATAGTCTCTCATGCACTTCCAGGATATTTGCTGACCAATCCTTACGGAAGGCTAAATCTTTAAGAAAGATGCGTGGGGTGTTGTGCACCCACAGACCTTTGGGAGCCGTATTTGCGCGTAGATACTCTTTCATTATAATGCCATGAATGGCAGTTCTTACTTGTTCTTTCTTTGTTTCAGTAAGTTCGTCCCAATCATGTATTACATTTTCATGATCAGTTTCCAAGTTATCAATGCCCATCATATGCGCTGTTAAAGTGCTCTGAGTCTTTTCTTTTATACCATTAACTACCTACGCCAACCACGCACGCCAACCAATGTAGTAATTTCAGGTCTTTCTACTATGTTGTTAAAGTGCTCTGAGTCTTTTCTTTATATCTTTATATCTTAACTACCAATGCCAACCACGCACGCCAACCAATGTAGTAATTTCAGGTCTTTCTACTATGTTTCCTTTCCCCTCCCCTCGAACGTAAGTAGAAAGAAAGCCCCATACGGACACGTGTCACCCAGGGCAGCGTGAACAGAGCCAAAACGCCATTCGTAATTATTAATTAAAGAATAGCAATCATGTATTACATTTTCATGATCAATTATCAATGCCCATCATATGCGCTGTTAAAGTGCTCTGAGTCTTTTCTTTTATACCATTAACTACCTACGCCAACCACGCACGCCAACCAATGTAGTAATTTCAGGTCTTTCTACTATGTTGTTAAAGTGCTCTGAGTCTTTTCTTTATACCTTAACTACCAACGCCAACCACGCATGCCAACCAATGTAGCAATTTCAGGTCTTTCTACTATGTTTCCTTTCCCTCCCCTCGAACGTAAGTAAAAGAAAGCCCCATACGGACACGTGTCACCCAGGGCAGCGTGAACAGAGCCAGAACAAGCCAACAGCTTGCAGCAACCGGTAAGCGACCACGAGGAGAACGCGCTAGGATTAATGCGTGACTAGTAAGATCTAATCTTCCCTCCTTATGCCTTATTCTTTAGAAGCAGGTTACTTTGAGCTCTTAAGCGCCCTGTGGAATCCTAGCACACCAACCATGAGGTAATATGTGTCCATCTTGCACTGAACTCAATGCTAAAGATAGAGTTTATCACGTTTCCATTTTTGTGCGTTTAATATTTAATATTTGACAACTAACCTTTTGCCCTTCCAACCAGGGCCTTGATCGACGCTTAATTTTTAAGATAACGAGTACAACTAATTGACATTGAACATCACGCATATTAATTCACGCAAGAGTACTATTATTATTACTGTTCATCCTTTGAACTTTACGGATGTTTTATTAACGTGCTTACGATTCCTCCCACATGAAACCCCCAGACTAACGTCACACTTTTCTCCTAGTGCAAAATGTGCACCCTTTAAACACAATGTGCTTTAACTGTTCAAGCTATCCCTTCTCAATAACATGAATATGAGTTAAGAATATATTGAAACATGATATGACAAGAGAAATAGACATGTATGCACTGTCTCCCTGCTATTTCTTTTATTACAGGTACAGATACGATTGATCACAATTATTTTGAGTGGTAAGTTGACAACGAATAAAGGAGCCACAATACGCTTTTTTCCCGGTCCTGACGAAAGCCTATAGAATAGTCACTAGGCTGAAACATGTTGACCACCAGACCATGAAAAGTGCGGCAGATTATTAACACGATCTACTCACGCACTACACTGTTTTTAATTTCCCACTTCACAAATTTTCACATTAAATATTCTTTGGCACTGTGTTGTAGGGAATTTTAACTGCACTATTCCAAAGAGCACACGCACGCCCTTCTTTTTCATCTCTGGACCCTACTGACAAACCAGTTGGTCTCCCTCCAGGTGGAGGACAGCATATGTGCAATAAAACCCGATGATGATGCTGTAACAGTACACTAAGGCGGAGAACCAAGATATACCGCCTTCCCCTGTGTACGTATATGAGGGTTTTTAAGTGGACTATAATACGCTACCGAGAACCTGGTTATACAGGACAAGTGGTCCATTCTCCCCTTGATTTTTTGAGTTAACCACTGGAAGCCGAATGGATCAAAGCTTCTTTTTCCCTCACCTTGATTAATATACACCATTCACATGTGACACAGAAGTATTTTTTCAGTGTCACTCGCAGCTTGATCTATAAAACACACTTTACTTCCGCACGCGTCCATGTTCCTTCAGTGTCTTACAGACTACGCGCTCGACACGAATGGTTCCGGTAGCATGCCTGTTTTGGCACTTAACCACGGTGAGTCGGTTGCATGAATTTCATTTTTGGGGTATCGCGTAACTTTTTTTGAATGTCTGGTGCTGTATAGTTATTTATTTATTTATTTGTTATGGTCTACCACAGGTTCATTCGTTGGAGTGATTCCAAGGACCTCTTTTCTTTAACTGTATCACCGTTTATCAGTTGGCCATGCCTTTTGGAGGTATTTGTTTGTGTTTTTTGCAGTGATTTGATTTGATTTGAACATTTATATAGCGCACAACTGCCCGAAGGCGTCTAGGCGCTCATACCTGCTGGATAGTAAAAAGGTTACCACACAAACTAGGGACTGACAGGTTAATTCATAAAAAGCCAAGTTTTTAGAGCTTTTCTGAAAGCCAAAATCGTAGGGCAATTCTTTATCTCACCGGGGAGCAAGTTCCAGGTTTTAACAGTCCCTAACACAAAGCTTCTTCCCCCCCAGCAGGTTCTCTTGACTCTAGGGGTTTGTAGGAGTTTGCAGTGAGCCGACATCAGATTTCTAGTTGGTATATACCATTTCAGTTGCTTTTTCAAAAAGTCAGGACCCCGACCATGGCGAGCCTAGAAGGCTAAACATTGGGATTTGAATATGATTCTTTCATCCACCGGGAGCCAATGCAGGGTCTTTAAATTGTGCGAGACCGGTTGGAATTTCGGGATATCCAGCAGCAACCTGGCCGCTGCGTTTTGAAGCCGTTGCAGCTTTTGAAGGTGCTGCTTTTGGATCCCTACATACAACGCATTTCCGTAGTCCAATTTGGACAATGCCAGTGCTGTCACCAAGATTTTTACTGACTCCGATGGAATGAAAGGGCGGATTTTTCTAATCATCTTCAGAATGAAATAGATTGAGGAAGTGAGGGAACTAATCTGATTTTTAAAGGTCAATTTATCGTCCAAGATAACGCCTACATTTTTAGCCTTATTTACCGGAGTTGGAGTGTCTCCCAGGCTGGTCGTCCACCATCTAGGTGTCCGGAAAGAAGTGTCTGAGCCAAATAAGAGGACCTCAGTCTTTCCACCGTTCAGTTTCAAAGAATTCAGACTCATCCACTGCTGTACCTGAGTCATACAAAGATTGAAACGATCTGCTGTCTCTTCCATATTGCTGGAAACTGACACCACAAGTTGGGTGTCATCAGCGTACGAAATCACTGAGAAACCACATTGCCTGATGATTTTGGCCAAGGGGGAGATATACAGATTGAACAACGTAGGGCTAAGGGCCGAGCCCTGTGGCACCCCACAAGGGAGCGAAAACTGTTCTGAGGCGAAGGCCCCGGCTTCAACTGATTGGATTCTATCAGAAAGGAAGGAGGTCAACAGTTTAAGGGCCAATCCTCTAATGCCTAGTTCTGAGAGTCTATTGATTAAAATAGCGTGGTTCACCATGTCGAAGGCCGCCGACAGATCTAATAATATCAGAACAGCCCTCCCCCCAGCATCTAAAATAGATCTAAGTTCTTCAGTGGCCATAATCAACGCTGTTTCTGTGCTATGCCCTTCCCGGAACCCGTATTGCGATGGATCCAAAAGGCCCTCGGAGGAGATAAAGGTTGAAAGTTGCATATTTAATGTTTTCTCCAATACTTTTGCCGGGAAGGGTAGTCTTGAGATGGGTCTATAGCTGCTAGGCTCAGCCGGGTCAAGGTCAGGTTTCTTCAGCAGCGGCAAAATTGAAGCTATTTTCCATGCAGCAGGGAACGTGCCTGAGCCAATGATCCCTTTAAACATGACCCATAGTTGCTCACTGACCACTTTAGGGACCATATGCAATATTTTCAGAGGGCAGGGATCTAACGGGGCCCCGGATTTGGAGGTCTTAACCACCTGGATGATCTGCTCTATGGAAGGTATAGAGAAACAAGTCAACAGGCGAGAAGGGGAAAGTAACATGCCCGCTGAGGGCTTCCCAATCAATGCACTGCCATATCCACTAAGATCTTTATACACTGCCTCCACTTTGTCTCTTAAAAATTGAGCCAATAAATTGCAGAACTCATTACTGCTATCCATTCTCGGAGGCTCTGGGAGTTTAGCTAGGCTTTTCACTGTTAGAAACAATTCCTTGGTTGAGTTCTTTGCCTGTTGTATTTTTGATGTAAAGTATTTGCTTTTCTCTTCCAGAAGTAGTATCTTATAATCAGTCAATGATTGCTTATATTGTATTTTATCAGTTGTATCATACTTCAGTCTCCACCTTCTTTCCCTCCTTCTACAGATCTGTTTCTGATTTCTTAGTTTCTCAGAGAACCAGGGTTCCGATGGCTTATTCCGCCTATTAGAAAAAGTCTTAATGGGGGCCAAAGGATCCACCGCATTTTTAATCCAGGTAGAAAATCTGTAAGCTGCCATATTAGGGTCTGTAGACAGGTCTGGCTGGGTTCTGGCTAGGGAAGCTCGTAAGGAAGGGGCATCAATGATGCTCCAATCCCGCCCTTTAACTACGACATCCGTATTACAAGGTTTTGAAGAGTGTTCGTTTATACTCACAGAGAACATTATGGCCTTGTGATCTGACCATGGGACAGATACTACTTCTGACACCTTTAAATTGGGGTTAGACGTAAATATACCATCTAATGTGTGTCCTGCCTTGTGCGTAGCTTGTTCGCAACCTGTCTAAGAGCAAAGCTGGCCATAGCGTCCCCCAGGAGAGCTGTGTCACGGTCATCCTGTTTTTCTAGGTGATAATTAAAATCTCCTAGCACGGAGAAGTCAGCTGCCACACAGCTAGATTCAATGAATGGACTGATGGTATCTAAAAAGGTGGCTTTCACCCCCCGGTGGCCTATATACCAACAGGCCCTTGAATGTATACGTTGGACTTAGTGTGATCCGAAAGGCCAGGAGTTCGCAATCTGTTGTGCTTCCTCCTGCTGAGCCTGAGACCTCTAAGTGATCTCTATATATTATTGCTAGGCCCCCGCCCCTCTTGTCAGCCCGGTCGGCTTTAAGAAAAGCATTGTGGCATGTTGGTCACTCGGGGCATTTTTGGATTAATACACTATTGTAGCACAGCACATGTTCTAGTACTGTGTCCATGTCTATTACTTCACTTATACTCTTGTCGCTTTTCGCACATTCATGATGCACGCGCACCATCTCGTCACTCGGGTTTCTGATCGATTCACTTCAGTTGCACACAGTTCTTTTCTCGCAGGTTTGGGTGAGTTTGGCATCCCACTGTCTGTTTGACCTCTTTACATTTTGGTGGACACTGTGACGCTCGTCACTACTTTCATGTGTTTAGCCTTATGGGTGTCCTGCTCACTTAGCGTCTGGTTTTTGAAGACACAACTATACTTATCAATTTTGTGAAATTGATTTTAGTTTTTTTCATTTGTAGATTTTCCTGATGAAGGGCAATTGTGATGCCCGAAATGCATTGGGATGGGCTGCATTGCTAGATGTTTATATGTTGAAATTGGATTCATTTTCATGAAGAACATTTTCTTTTTAAGACTCACTTCCTTCGAATTTTAAATCAACTGAGCAAGACACAGCATTAAAGCGTTTCTTTTGCCAACGGACACTTTGTTCACATATTGATCATAGCAAACACAAGGAGATGATGGACGGAGCGCTGAAACTTTTCAGACACTCACCCCCAGTCACAGATCTGGGTTGAATTCATCATCATTCTTTAGCTCACTTTGCCACCCCAGTTCAGACACAGCTATATGCAAATCAGTCTTGACCCTGTGCCTCATGGGAACAGTCCAGACCGAACTGCCAAGCCATGTCTTCCCTGGACCGGAAACAAGCATCCTGGGACCGGTTTCGGGCTAACAGCCCTCATCAGCCAGGCTAGCTTGAATCCAGTGGCAAAGTGAGCAAGGGACCCACGTCTGGGCATACCCTACTGGGGTGAATGTATGACATTGTTCTGCATTCTGTCCATCAATTGTTCTTTTTACACATATTGATCATAAACAGACCTTGACTTGTTACTATTGTTGAAATTATCCACTTTGTATTGTTTAAATAGATTCCACTATTGCAGTGGACTATAGTAGTGCACTCCGTGTCTAGGACGTACGTCCTGGTTATCATTTTCAACTTTCTAAAAGTGGCATTTCCAGAATTGTGACTTAAAATCCGACTTCAACATTAAAGAGGTTTTTAAATTACAAACCTCTCGAGACCAAACATGACATTTTTACCTGTTCCCAGACACAGTTATCATTTATTAAATGTAAGGATTTAGCCCAGTGTTATCCTATGAGAGAGATAGGCCTCACAGTAATGAAAAATGAATTTAGGAGTTTTTCACTACCAGGACATGTAAAACTTATAAGTATATGTCCCACTTTTTAAATACAGTGCACCCTGCCCTGTTTAGGGCAGTTATTTAGTGGGTCCAAATGATCTCATATTGGAATTATTTACTAAATTTAATTTTTCCTGATTCTGATATTTTGGGCGGTGCCTTAATGCGGGAACGTATTGCCTCATGAAATTGAGGTTCAACACTGTTTATGATCCACTGTTTGAGATAAAGTGTTTTGCTCCCACAATCATGAACACTCAATTGCAGAATTTGTGTCAGTGGAGTAATTCAGGAGCAGCTGGAAATTCAGTGGCGGCTGCCTCGAAACGGGGGTGGTGTGGCGGGGAATGGGAATGGATAAAAAAAAAAAATAATAATTACCTTCGCTGCCTCTCCTCCATCCTCTTCATCTGCTGCAAAGCACCGGAAGCACCCAGGCTAGCGTACTCTCCCAGCCAATCATGACGCTGCATGAGCAGCATCGTGATTGGTGGGCGCTCAGGCAGTGCCTGGGAATGTTCTCCACGGGGTCGGCCAAACCGTCATGTGCACTCAGAGGAGTGCAAACCACTCATCACTCTGTTCCGGTCACAGAGCCCAGCCCTGCCCCGACCTGCCTCTGAGTCCTGCATAGACAAATAAAATGATAATAACATCCTGTTATTGTTATATGGACCCTAGGGACATTGTCAACTTTGCTAAGTTAGCAGGAGCTTTGCTGCCATGATGCTGCTTTTGCGCACGTTACTACATGACTTTATTTTTGCAAGCCTCTGTTTATGCCTTTCACATGAGAACTATCTGCTTTTCGCGTTCTTTGCTGAAGTTCCTGGAGTTTAGTCTGAACACGATGTGCAAGGTCGATAAACAATGCCCCTTGTTATTCTGTTCTGGTCAGTCCCTAGTGATCCAGCGCGATATTAGCAAACAGCATTCATACACCATATACTCACTTGGGCCCATACATTCACACTACACTAATACTTACGCTGGGTGTCAGATATACTCTTTTATCAAAATTCCCTGCTACCAATTACCTTCTGATCATAATACGAATGCACTGTTTCACTGGCTTCTTGGGTAGTTCGATCTATTTTTACCCAGTCTGTTTCTTTCGGTGGTATTTTCCCTTTCAGGTATGTTATCACCTGCTGGTACTTTTTCATCACATCATTTGACGGGGCACCTGTTTTTGGATCTCTGGGATATTCATCATTCGGCCAATCGATTGTGATCTTACAATCTGTCCATAAATCTGCAGGTACCACTATGTCAAACAGACCATCCAAGTCCTTCAACAATACTTTTGATACTTTCACAAACCTTTCAACCTGTTTGTACCATTCAATTGGCTTTTCTCTCAGCTTTGGAAAATCATTCGTAAATGATAAAATATCCTGTCTACTCCATGGGACATGTACATAACCTCCTCCTGCAACTTCTCGCATCGGGTACATTTTGTCAACTTTTTCTGTTTCTTTCATTACATATTCAGAAGCTGTTCGACTTGAGCGAGCTTCTTCCTTTTTCTTTGCCCACCTAGTTCTCCACTTATCTAGGTCTCCCCATTTTTGCAAAACTAACATTAATTCTCGTATTTGCAGTCTTCTTCCAGAAGCATTCATATTTTCTAAATCTTTGTCTGAAAATTCTGCTCTATAGGGTTTCTGTAGTACTTTTGATTTCCCTATTTCAATTCCCATTTGTAGGGCTAGATTGGACAATTTTTCATGAAATAACCTTACATTTCTAGTGATACTCCTGCATAAGAACAGCAATTCTTCTTCATCATAAGTGTTTAAGCGTTCTACTCCTATATTTCCTGCTATCATTTCTTCTAACTCGGCTTTTAATTTTTGAATGTCTAGTAATTTTGGAGGAGTGCACAATTTATCTGATCCTTGTACCCACCTTTCTAAATCTTCCGGTGTTACTATGGTAGCACTCTTTGCCCCTGATGAAGTTATTAAACTTACATCTTTTGAACGCTCAAGTGTTTCTTTTCTTGGAGTACCCTTTACTGGACCTCTGATAGGTAAATCCATGAGAGATATTGTGGAATCACAATCACTAAAGTGATCTTCAATTATAACTGGAGCTTCAAGTTTTTGAAAATTTTCGGGAGTATTCATAGGAGAAGATACGGGTATCAGAGGAGGACAATTTCCTTGTATACCATATAATGGCACTACTGGACCAATTGTTACAGGAATAGTCAATGAATCAGGATGTGTTTTTATCTGAGATATTTTCCGTACTAATTCTGCTCTGGTCTTTTCTAATGCTTCCTTTTCTTTTTCATGAAGTATTCTATTCGGGGTGAATTCATGTAGTACCTGAGGTACCATTGGTGTTTGTGGTGGGGCACTAGGAGGAATTCCACTTGACCCTTCCTGATACGGTGGAGGATTCCTCAATATTTCTTCCATAAACTCATCTTCTGAGTCTTCATGTCTCATTAAATGTTTTGTCTTTTCTGTACACTTGCCTCCTGATTTCTCTCCTTCTGTGAGTAGTGGATATAATCCCTCAACAAGCATTGTCCTTCTCCATTGCTTCATCTGACCTTCCCTATTTTCCCGTAAGTATCTGGGAAAAAATCCTGGATATCTCCCATTACTTCGTGATCTATCCCTCTCAAATGCTTCAGTCTCCCATTCCTCTAAAGCTTCATATTGAGTCAATCTGGGTCTAGGTTCTAAATCATTCATCCTTTGTCTCAAATTTTGAAGAATTCGCCCATTGAATGTGCCATTCTCGGGAAATTCTAGTATTCTGTCATTTTTAGTATATTCTCTCCAATTCTCTATCCATACACAAGTATGATAACCTCTTTCCATCATCATATATGATGCGGGCGTTTTGGCTGGGGGAATAATAATTCCCTCTCTAGTTTTGATTGGTTTATCCTTTTTGAAATAATTTTTAATCTTTTGTAAAACTGACATCTTCTTCTTTTCTCTGTACATCTTAGGCAAATACCGATGTATAAAATTATATTCTGCAAACCCTAGAAATCTCCTATCTGGATGATTCCCTGTTAAAGTCGGATCGCGTTTTAACATGCAATCCTTATCTACTTAGAATTTTGCTTCTAAACTCTCAACCAATCAAATCTTTGCTAACTTTTTAATTCTAAGCCAATCCTTGCGCGGCCTTTTTGGTGACGTTTCTCTGTCAACCCCTCCTTTATAATCTGCTCTTTTCTGTTCTCACGCTTATGCAACCAATCCCAGCGCGGCACCTGTGATGTCAGTACTACTCCTGACTACTGACCCCTCCTTTACAAGGGTTTTCCCACGCCCGCGGATCCAACCAATCCCACCGCGGCGTTTTGTGACGTCAGCTCCCTCTCCGGCAACTAACCCTCCCTTTACAAAAATTTTACGCAAAACTTATTTTCTCTATATTCTTTATTAGAATTTCAGTGACAACATAAAACATTTGCTATCGTGCCAGTTTCTCTAATTCAGAAAGATAGGTTCTCTTACATACTTAGTAAAACTTTTCCATTTACTAAAAACATACACTACGAGTAAAACCCTTCCTTTTACTCTTCACGCAAGCTTCTGAAATACCTGTTACTTCTTCAATATTACCCTTTCTAGGTGATATAACATCAAATTTTCACTAGCGTACCCCTTTGGCTATACTTACACGCATAGAATCCCTAACTAGTGCTGATAGTTCTGCTTAACTATTCAGTACTATTTCTGCCTGACAGATAACCTCACTGCAGTATGGCTTCTACTTGCCACCCACTATTCTTTTTCCCCGGGGTATTCTGGACAACATAAAACAATACTCAAAAAAATAACGAGTATTAGTTCATAAAAATGCAAATAAAATTCTCATTACCCAATTAACAAAGAGTAACACAAACCGTCCTCTGCTTACCAGAAAACTGATCCAGCGCGATATTAGCAAACAGCATTCATACACCATATACTTATTTGGGCCCATACATTCACACTACACTAATACTTACGCTGGGTGTCAGATATACTCTTTTATCAAAATTCCCTGCTACCAATTACCTTCTGATTGAAGAGTAATAACTTACCAATGGATCCTTTGCTAATTTGGGAAGTTTAAAATGAGTGACATTCACTATAATACATAACCCTGAAATAACCACAGAGTCAAGAAGTTTTAAAATGTTTATCTAAAGTTTTTGCAGAGTAAATACAGAAAAAGACACGGTATTTGATCAGAATACTCGTGGAAAACCATAGAATGATTATTTCTAATCAATGACGGTGTTTAAGGAAAAGAGGAGATAGGAACAGCAGCGCAACTAAAGGTTGCATATATTTACCTAAATGCGAGAACCAAACCCTTAGCCAAGGAGTTTGAAAGAATAGGACCCTGGAAGGATGAAGAGCAAGGACCTTCTTCGGGAACAGGACTGGACTGGTGACCTCTCTACAACGACGCCTGCGCCGTTCCCTTCTCTGGCACTCGACTTCTCATCGATTCTTCCCTCTAATGGACTCCACCGCCCCTCCTCAGGACCTCTTCTGGATAGGGATTCAGTCAGCAATCGATCAGCTGGGCAGCCTGGAGCTCTTATTTATGTTCTCTCTTCTCTGGAATCTAGCTCTGACTAATTTACTAATGCTATATTCTATTATACCCTTCTACTCCCATGTATCTCCCCTAAATGTTACTAAAATATGGGACCACTACTTCTGATTGGACAGGGACCGGAGGTGGATTCTCGCACTATGACAAATTTGGCTTAATTTGTGAAGCCTATTGTATTTACGTTCCCGCCCCTTCAAATTAATACATTCACTTTATTTCCCACCCGTCTCACGACAGATTTTATACATTTTATCCATTTTGCAACAAATTTAATACATGTGGTACATCCGCTTCGGTCAATAGGTTATGGCCTTGTAGAGCGTCCAAGTTGACTTCATTTTGGCAGTCATTCAGGACACATGCGCAGAACACTCTGTCTCTCGAGTTTCAAGTCACCAACCCAGGCCCAAGATTACGAATTACTAAAAGTGCAAGAAGAAATTATTAATATCACAAATAAAACGTTTCACTGTATACCCACTTATCTTATTTCTAATCCCATTTAATTATAAAATCCTATCCCGCATTAATTGCGTTTAGAAATGACAATTTAGTAATGACACGAGAGCAAGCTTAAGCATGTGAGAACATTGAGCAGCCATTTTATTGCACACTGCGCAGAAGCAGAAATTCCCACCAAGCAAAGAAAGACGTCACACCATGTGATCAGGTTGTGACATGCGCAGTTAAATTCCCGCGCTTAAGCGGCCATTTTAGACTAGGAACAAGCGTTATTTGTTAGAAAAACAACATAGGCAAGCTTCCTAACTATTCATGTAGTGTGTGCAAATATTAATACAGACAATACAAGTTTTAATATTAATACAATGAGGAAGATTGCATACGAGCAAGTTTCATTTTGCGAAACCTTGCTCCATCAATCCCCTCTCTGATGGCGTTTCTGAGCCATCAAAAAGTACCCTCAATCAGATGCCAACTTCTAGCAAATCACTTCGTTCTCATTTTCATTTTTAGCTTTTCTATTTTTACAATCTCCCTTCATCTTTTTGTATAATTCACTTTTCCATTCTTCCAGTTCAATTTCGTCTCTCTTTCTCTTCTTTCCTTTTTCAGTCACTTTACAAATTCCACTCTTTCTACAACATTTACACCAAAATATTATTGTCAGAACTATTATTGCTATCCCTGCTAAGGGAACTAATATTTGACCTATAAGTCCTTTACCTATATTAGAAAACCAGGTTCCGATTGACGATATACTATTTGTCAATCTTTCCCATACATTATCAACTTCCAGTGGTTTAAGTTCCTGCTCAAGTTTAGTTATATTCTGAATATGTCCCAATTTCTGCACTCTTATCAGGAATATACGTACAACAGTGTTTAGTTTTCAATACTTTACAGACTCCGCCCTCTTTTGCCAATATTATGTCAAGAGCAAGTCGATTTTGCATTACCATTGATCTAATCGCAACCATTTCCGTATTAATCATTAGAAACCCTCCAGCAGTATTCGTTGATAAACGATCAACTACTGTAGACAATTTACATATCTTCCTTGAGTTCAGAATTACTCCCACTGAAGGTATCAATGCACCAAATATATCACCTATTATTTCTGAAAAACTAGCTCTTTTATTACGTGTTAATTCGCCATTGTTTTCATTGCTTCCAGTGTTTCTTTTTACGTAGTATATCTTTGGAAAGACTATTCCAAAGTAACAACTTCCATACCATCGTGCAGGAAGCCTAAAATAAGCCTTATTCCACGCAGACATAATAGATTCCTGGAAAAACTGAATCTGTTCCTCCTTTGAGTCCCCAACCTCCCAATATTAAAAAATTGTGTTCACAATCACTGGTACCGATGAAAACATTGTTATAGTCAGTCTTTAACCTATGAAGACAAATTTTTCCCTTCTTTTCAAAATCCAGAGCCATAGCAGCTTGAGCCTTGCCAGGAGTGTAACTTCCCTCTTTCTCTGCCCAAGGTGGTAAATGAGCCTTATGCTCTGTAGCTTTCTTTTGAAAATCCTGTCTTCTATCTTCTACTAAATTTAAAAATATTTTCTCTTCTTCTAATAAAGAACATGTTAGATTGTGTCTACGTGCATGCGTTAAGTCTATTGATTTCATTGTTAAGAAAAATTCTCCCATAAACTGTGCATTTAAGGCACTAAGCAGTGGGTTCATACTCTTGCGAATAGGAACTTCAGAAAATACAACATCAATATTGGAATAGTAATATTGTAGTCTACCTGTACTATAAAATAAACTTGTTAATACGCTACATGAAATACCATATGTCAGTGGTAAATGATGATATGTTAATCCTTCTGCTACTGATTCAGGTAACTTCATACAAACATAACAATTACTAACTTCCATGGTGTCTACATACTGAAACAATAACTTCGTGAAAACATTTAAACTAGTGTCATTATCAGCTATCACATGATGAATTCCTTCATCTTCTTCTGCCATTAGTTCTACCCTATTTCCTTTCATGTTTGCTTTCCTCCCTATAGTTTCATTATTATTCTTTTTATCTATTATCATCAGGTAAGGAATAGCTACAATCAGGACTAACCATGCTATAAGCACCAATACTAGACTACATATGCAAATTGCACAGCATCTTCTACAGCATTTTCTCTTTGGTCTCCCAGTATCCCTATCATCAGGCATTTTTCGACAAGGAAGATTGCTCTTCTTATCTCTGTTCCTTTTCTTCAATTGATTCTTTTGTTTAGTCAGGGTGGTCTTGTTTCTTCTTCGTAAGTTAGTTCTGCACTTGTTCCTTCACCACCACTGTCACTTGATTCTGAACTTTCAAAGTCTTCAAGAACAATATACGTCCAATCAGGACCCCTGAATTTGTTGTTCACAAGTCTTAATCTTTTACTTTTTCTTTTCCTAGACTTTTTCTCTTGGCCTGTTTGACTTGTTATTTCAGGTACTTGATCTGGATCTTCACTTCTTGTTTTTATGTGGCACTTTACTCTTTTGATGAAACTTGGCCACTGTTCTCCTTTTCTTGGCTTTTCTGTTTGTACTGTTTCTTTATTTTCGTCTTTAAGTGTCTTTTTAATTTCACTGGTTTGTACTGTTCTGTTCTTTGTTTTGTCTAACTTATCTAATTGTTCTTTCTCTGGTCTTATGGGTTTCTCATTTGCAGCTCCACTGTGAGTTTCCAACAATTCACTTTGTTCTGTGTTTACTTCTTTATGTTCACTTTTCTCAGTCTCTATTTCTTCTGTTTTTCCCTCTTGTCCTAACTGTTTCTGATCAGGGCTTATTGCACTGTGTACTTCTGCAGCCTGACCTGCTTCTTCTAAACCTGTCTTTCCCTGTTCAAATTCTATTAATTCTTCACTGCTTTCAGTCCAATTTTCTTTCCTTATCTGATTTTGTTCAGGGTCGTTTACTAGCTTGTCTTCTTGAGCCTGAACCCCTTCTTCTTCACCTATCTGATCTTCTACAATTGCTTTTAATTTTCTTTGGCTTCTTGTTCGGTGGAAAACCTCAGGAACTTCGACCACTGGTATCCAATCCTGACTTGTGCTCGGTTGTTCTCCGTCAGCTTCTCTTGAACCTCGAGCCTGAGATTCTTCAGCTTGGCAACCTTCAGCTTCTTCAGAGATTGGTGTCGTCTGAGTGTTTTCTTCTTCTGGGTCTGGTACTCTCTTGGTGTGACTTACGTGAATCCAATTCGGAAATCCGGCACACTTCACTGCTGTGTTTGTGGTCAATATGATTTGACAAGGTCTGCTCCACCTGGGTGATAGACACGTTTCTCTGGTGTGATTCTTCACCACCACCCAGTCACCAGGATTCAGATCATGTTCTAGTTCAGGCTGTCTGGAAACTGCGTCTTCTCCAACCTGGTGAGAGACAGAACGCACTAGGTCAGCCAATCCTTTACAGTAGTCCAACACCATATCATCAGAAATATTCACCAGTCTATTTGTGGGAACGTGTGTTTGTCTCATCGCTCTTCCCATCATAATTTCATGGGGGCTCAAACCTGTAGTGCGATCAGGGATACTTCTGAGTCCCATCAGAGCGAGTGGCAATGCATCAGGCCACTCCAATGATGTTGATGCACACATTTTTCCCAATCTTGACTTTATGGTGCCATTCAATTGTTCCACCACTCCAGAAGCCTCTGGACGATATGCACAATGCAGTTTCTGTTTGATTTGAAATGCTTCACAAATTATCAGGATCACTTCGTTGTTAAAATGTTTTCCTCTATCTGATTCCAAAGATACTGGGAAACCAAACCTAGGTATGAGCTCTCTTAATAATAGCTTGGCAACTGTAATGCTGTCATTTCTCCTAGTTGGGTATGCCTCCACCCACTTTGAAAACAGACACACTATGACTAATACGTATTTCAGCCCTCTGCATGGTGGTAACTGTATGAAGTCAAACTGTAGTCTTATGAATGGACCTTCTGCTTTTCCGATCTTCCCAAACCCAATTATCGTTTTCCTGCCTGTGTTGTGCATTTGGCAAATTAGACATCTCTGGCAAAGACTCTCTGTAACAGCTCTGAATTTGGGATTGTACCAATTTTGTCTGAATAGTCTAATCATTGCATCTCTCCCTATGTGTGTGTCTCCATGATACATTCTAGCCATTTGTGAGAGTAAACAATCTGGCATGACTGGTCTGCCATCTGTACTGACCCATACTTCATCCTCTCTTCTTTGAGAACAACCCGTTTTGATCCACATTTTCCTTTCAACCTCATCCACTTCATCTTGTAATCTTTTCACTTCGTTCCAAGTTTCAGGTGGCATAAATAGCATAAGTTGGCAGCTGATTCCCATTCTTTCCACCCTCTTATTCACTGATGCTCTGGTTTTGGCACAATATTGAGCCACCAGATCTGCATATCTGTTGCCAACTACCACCCAGTCATTTCCTGACTGATGTGCGGCACATTTCACCACAGCCAATTCTTTTGGTGATTGTATTGCTTCTAGCAATTCTTTTACAAATTGTCCATTTTTAATGGGGGATCCTGAAGAAGTCATGAAATCCCTCTGCATCCACAGTTGGCCAAAATCGTGCACAACCCCATAACCATATTGACTATCAGTGAATATGGTTATTTTCTGATTCCTCCCAATTTTGCACGCTTTTATCAGTGCAATCAATTCAGCTACTTGTGCAGATTTTACCCCTGGTAAATAGGATGCTTCGACTATTCCAGTTAATTCACATACTGCATAAGCAGCTGTTAGCTTGCCATCTTCATGTCTCTGGCAAGAGCCATCAACAAACAGTTCTTTATCTGGGTTTTAAGAGGCTGTTCCTCTATATCTGGGCGAGGTTTTGTGCATAGTTCTGTAATCTGTATACAATCATGTTCATCTTCTTCGTCATCTTTATTTGTCTCATGATATGGATCTGGTAATAAGCTTGCTGGATTTATTATCGTACACCTCACCATGGTTACATTTTCTGCACCCATTATTATCCTTTCATACTTAGTCAGCCGACTAGGAGTGAGATGCTGAGTTCGTGTTCTGGTCAACAGAATCACTACTGCATGTGGAACATATACTTTTACAGGATGTCCCATCACAATTGATTCACTTTGTTCGATGCTCAAACATGTTGCTGCTACTGCTTTCAAACATCCTGGCAACGCAGATGCTACAGGGTCTAGTGTAGCGGAAAAGTATGCTATAGGACGTCTGTCCAGACCATGTCTTTGAGTTAAAACTGAAAGTGCACAATTTTCTCTTTCATGGCAGAATAATGCGAATTCTCTTTTATAATCCGGCATGCCTAAGGCAGGTGCTGAACAAAGGAGTTTCTCAATTTTACAAAGGCTTCTACACTTTCATCTTCCCACTCAACAGGATCTTTTGCTTTCCTTTTGGTCATGTTAATCAAGGGCTTAGCCAACATGGAAAATCCTGGTATCCATTGTCGACAGTAACCTACTATTCCTAAGAACATTCTTACTTGTCTTTGCGTTACTGGCATTTGCATTCTTTTTATTAATGCTACTCTTTCAGAGGTTACTCTTCTTTTTCCCCTCTCAATTTGATGTCCCAGATATTTAACCGCTGTCCTGCAAAACTGTAACTTTTCAGGTGAGACTTTATGCCCTTCTTCAGCCAAAAGATTTAATAAGGCTATGGAATCAACAACACAGTCTTCTCTGGTAGTCGACGCCACCAATAAGTCGTCGATATATTGAACTAAAACTGAGCTTCCTGGCATCACTAGCTTTTCAAGGCACTTTTTCAGTATCTGGTTGAAGATGGAAGGACTTTCTGTGTACCCCTGAGGAACACGATTCCATACATAGACCTTGTTTTCAAATTTAAATGAGAAAAGATACTGACTGTCTGGGTGTAACGGAATTGAAAAGAAGGCTTGACACAGATCTATGACTGTAAACCATCCAGCATTCCAAGGAATCTGGTACAGAATTACTGCAGGGTTTGGCACTATAGGACAACATGGCTCTACAATTTTGTTGATTTTCCTCAGATCTTGAACGATCCTATATTTACCACTAGGTTTCTTTAGTCCCATGATTGGTGAATTACATGGACTACTCATTACTTCTCTCAGTATATTTTGTTTGACCATCCGATTGATTTCTTCAATGAAACCTGCTTTTACTTCTGCACTCATTTTGTAGTGTTTTGTATTTGGGAAAATTGCACCTTCTTTTACAGTTACTTGAACTGGGTCTATTTTAGCCATGAATCCTACTTCTTTTCCCGTGAGATCCCATACTATGGGATTTACTGTATCTTTTAATTCTTCTGGCAATTCATCTTTTGTTATTAATGAAAACATTTCATCTACTTCTGTTCCTTGTTTTGCGACCATAATTTTATATACATGATCTTCATCTGGTGTTTGTACTGCCACACCATCCGGTGTGCAGAAAATAGTGTAATTCATTTTGCACAACAAGTCCCTACCTAGCAAGTTTACTGGACTAGAATCGCATACTACAAATTGATGCATTTCTTTGAAATTTCCAATTTTAACCTCCATTGGTTCAGTAAGTGGTGTTCTAATTCTTTGGTTAGCAACCCCTACAACTTGAATATCTTCACCAGAGAGAGGAAGGTTTGGGACGTCTACTGTTCTCACAGTAGACCTGGTAGCACCAGTATCCAAAAGAAAAGTAATATCATTACCTCTCACTTTTCCTTCAACATATGGACCTGATTGATCTACCTGCAGGGATGCGCCAAGTACGCATTCCTTCTCCCCCTCTCTTAGGCACCGTCATGCGTCGAACCCGCAAAAATCATCCTGCAAAAGAAATTGTGAGGTCATATAATCATTCTTACCACTTCCCCCCGAGTAACTGATGTCTGTACCGTGCTTTGCTCTGCTTACATTACTCTGAACAGGTGGAGGTGGCAACTGACTCTGAGGATTTACCCCTTGCTGTGAGTCGTTCTGCGTCTGTGAATTTAAATTTTGATTTGGGCCATTATTATTTCGAATCTTTTTACACTCATCCTTCCAATGCCTCAATTTTCCGCATCCATGACAAGGAAATTTCTTTTTGGCTTCTTCTCTACTCATTCGTCCTTTCATTCTCCCACCATTTCCCGAATCACCATTCGTTCCAGAGTCTTTTCCCTGTGTTTCATTAGGATTGTCTAAATTAATTCCCTGTTTCTCAGCCATTTTCACCTGTGCCCACATTACTTTCTCCTGCAATTTCTTGTGTCTATCCTCAATGTCATCCCCACAGTACTTTGCATATTTCAAAATTTCGTCAATTGGTTTTCCCTGCCAACAAAGCATATGTTGCTTAATCATCTGGCAAATCTCGGGCTTCAAACCATACACAAATCGGTATACAAACTGACTCATATTTTTGTCTCCAATGTCCTCAAATCCACTGTACTGTTTGAACACCTGTAAGAGGCGCTCATAATACGAATGCACTGTTTCACTGGCTTCTTGGGTAGTTCGATCTATTTTTACCCAGTCTGTTTCTTTCGGTGGTATTTTCCCTTTCAGGTATGTTATCACCTGCTGGTACTTTTTCATCACATCATTTGACGGGGCACCTGTTTTTGGATCTCTGGGATATTCATCATTCGGCCAATCGATTGTGATCTTACAATCTGTCCATAAATCTGCAGGTACCACTATGTCAAACAGACCATCCAAGTCCTTCAACAATACTTTTGATACTTTCACAAACCTTTCAACCTGTTTGTACCATTCAATTGGCTTTTCTCTCAGCTTTGGAAAATCATTCGTAAATGATAAAATATCCTGTCTACTCCATGGGACATGTACATAACCTCCTCCTGCAACTTCTCGCATCGGGTACATTTTGTCAACTTTTTCTGTTTCTTTCATTACATATTCAGAAGCTGTTCGACTTGAGCGAGCTTCTTCCTTTTTCTTTGCCCACCTAGTTCTCCACTTATCTAGGTCTCCCCATTTTTGCAAAACTAACATTAATTCTCGTATTTGCAGTCTTCTTCCAGAAGCATTCATATTTTCTAAATCTTTGTCTGAAAATTCTGCTCTATAGGGTTTCTGTAGTACTTTTGATTTCCCTATTTCAATTCCCATTTGTAGGGCTAGATTGGACAATTTTTCATGAAATAACCTTACATTTCTAGTGATACTCCTGCATAAGAACAGCAATTCTTCTTCATCATAAGTGTTTAAGCGTTCTACTCCTATATTTCCTGCTATCATTTCTTCTAACTCGGCTTTTAATTTTTGAATGTCTAGTAATTTTGGAGGAGTGCACAATTTATCTGATCCTTGTACCCACCTTTCTAAATCTTCCGGTGTTACTATGGTAGCACTCTTTGCCCCTGATGAAGTTATTAAACTTACATCTTTTGAACGCTCAAGTGTTTCTTTTCTTGGAGTACCCTTTACTGGACCTCTGATAGGTAAATCCATGAGAGATATTGTGGAATCACAATCACTAAAGTGATCTTCAATTATAACTGGAGCTTCAAGTTTTTGAAAATTTTCGGGAGTATTCATAGGAGAAGATACGGGTATCAGAGGAGGACAATTTCCTTGTATACCATATAATGGCACTACTGGACCAATTGTTACAGGAATAGTCAATGAATCAGGATGTGTTTTTATCTGAGATATTTTCCGTACTAATTCTGCTCTGGTCTTTTCTAATGCTTCCTTTTCTTTTTCATGAAGTATTCTATTCGGGGTGAATTCATGTAGTACCTGAGGTACCATTGGTGTTTGTGGTGGGGCACTAGGAGGAATTCCACTTGACCCTTCCTGATACGGTGGAGGATTCCTCAATATTTCTTCCATAAACTCATCTTCTGAGTCTTCATGTCTCATTAAATGTTTTGTCTTTTCTGTACACTTGCCTCCTGATTTCTCTCCTTCTGTGAGTAGTGGATATAATCCCTCAACAAGCATTGTCCTTCTCCATTGCTTCATCTGACCTTCCCTATTTTCCCGTAAGTATCTGGGAAAAAATCCTGGATATCTCCCATTACTTCGTGATCTATCCCTCTCAAATGCTTCAGTCTCCCATTCCTCTAAAGCTTCATATTGAGTCAATCTGGGTCTAGGTTCTAAATCATTCATCCTTTGTCTCAAATTTTGAAGAATTCGCCCATTGAATGTGCCATTCTCGGGAAATTCTAGTATCCCGTCATTTTTAGTATATTCTCTCCAATTCTCTATCCATACACAAGTATGATAACCTCTTTCCATCATCATATATGATGCGGGCGTTTTGGCTGGGGGAATAATAATTCCCTCTCTAGTTTTGATTGGTTTATCCTTTTTGAAATAATTTTTAATCTTTTGTAAAACTGACATCTTCTTCTTTTCTCTGTACATCTTAGGCAAATACCGATGTATAAAATTATATTCTGCAAACCCTAGAAATCTCGTATCTGGACGATTCCCTGTTAAAGTCGGATCGCGTTTTAACATGCAATCCTTATCTACTTAGAATTTTGCTTCTAAACTCGCAACCAATCAAATCTTTGCTAACTTTTTAATTCTAAGCCAATCCTTGCGCGGCCTTTTTGGTGACGTTTCTCTGTCAACCCCTCCTTTATAATCTGCTCTTTTCTGTTCTCACGCTTATGCAACCAATCCCAGCGCGGCACCTGTGATGTCAGTACTACTCCTGACTACTGACCCCTCCTTTACAAGGGTTTTCCCACGCCCGCGGATCCAACCAATCCCACCGCGGCGTTTTGTGACGTCAGCTCCCTCTCCGGCAACTAACCCTCCCTTTACAAAAATTTTACGCAAAACTTATTTTCTCTATATTCTTTATTAGAATTTCAGTGACAACATAAAACATTTGCTATCGTGCCAGTTTCTCTAATTCAGAAAGATAGGTTCTCTTACATACTTAGTAAAACTTTTCCATTTACTAAAAACATACACTACGAGTAAAACCCTTCCTTTTACTCTTCACGCAAGCTTCTGAAATACCTGTTACTTCTTCAATATTACCCTTTCTAGGTGATATAACATCAAATTTTCACTAGCGTACCCCTTTGGCTATACTTACACGCATAGAATCCCTAACAAGTGCTGATAGTTCTGCTTAACTATTCAGTACTATTTCTGCCTGACAGATAACCTCACTGCAGTATGGCTTCTACTTGCCACCCACTATTCTTTTTCCCCGGGGTATTCTGGACAACATAAAACAATACTCAAAAAATAACGAGTATTAGTTCATAAAAATGCAAATAAAATTCTCATTACCCAATTAACAAAGAGTAACACAAACCGTCCTCTGCTTACCAGAAAACTGATCCAGCGCGATATTAGCAAACAGCATTCATACACCATATACTTATTTGGGCCCATACATTCACACTACACTAATACTTACGCTGGGTGTCAGATATACTCTTTTATCAAAATTCCCTGCTACCAATTACCTTCTGATTGAAGAGTAATAACTTACCAATGGATCCTTTGCTAATTTGGGAAGTTTAAAATGAGTGACATTCACTATAATACATAACCCTGAAATAACCACAGAGTCAAGAAGTTTTAAAATGTTTATCTAAAGTTTTTGCAGAGTAAATACAGAAAAAGACACGGTATTTGATCAGAATACTCGTGGAAAACCATAGAATGATTATTTCTAATCAATGACGGTGTTTAAGGAAAAGAGGAGATAGGAACAGCAGCGCAACTAAAGGTTGCATATATTTACCTAAATGCGAGAACCAAACCCTTAGCCAAGGAGTTTGAAAGAATAGGACCCTGGAAGGATGAAGAGCAAGGACCTTCTTCGGGAACAGGACCGGACTGGTGACCTCTCTACAACGACGCCTGCGCCGTTCCCTTCTCTGGCACTCGACTTCTCATCGATTCTTCCCTCTAATGGACTCCACCGCCCCCTCCTCAGGACCTCTTCTGGATAGGGATTCAGTCAGCAATCGATCAGCTGGGCAGCCTGGAGCTCTTATTTATGTTCTCTCTTCTCTGGAATCTAGCTCTGACTAATTTACTAATGCTATATTCTATTATACCCTTCTACTCCCATGTATCTCCCCTAAATGTTACTAAAATATGGGACCACTACTTCTGATTGGACAGGGACCGGAGGTGGATTCTCGCACTATGACAAATTTGGCTTAATTTGTGAAGCCTATTGTATTTACGTTCCCGCCCCTTCAAATTAATACATTCACTTTATTTCCCACCCGTCTCACGACAGATTTTATACATTTTATCCATTTTGCAACAAATTTAATACATGTGGTACATCCGCTTCGGTCAATAGGTTATGGCCTTGTAGAGCGTCCAAGTTGACTTCATTTTGGCAGTCATTCAGGACACATGCGCAGAACACTCTGTCTCTCGAGTTTCAAGTCACCAACCCAGGCCCAAGATTACGAATTACTAAAAGTGCAAGAAGAAATTATTAATATCACAAATAAAACGTTTCACTGTATACCCACTTATCTTATTTCTAATCCCATTTAATTATAAAATCCTATCCCGCATTAATTGCGTTTAGAAATGACAATTTAGTAATGACACGAGAGCAAGCTTAAGCATGTGAGAACATTGAGCAGCCATTTTATTGCACACTGCGCAGAAGCAGAAATTCCCACCAAGCAAAGAAAGACGTCACACCATGTGATCAGGTTGTGACATGCGCAGTTAAATTCCCGCGCTTAAGCGGCCATTTTAGACTAGGAACAAGCGTTATTTGTTAGAAAAACAACATAGGCAAGCTTCCTAACTATTCATGTAGTGTGTGCAAATATTAATACAGACAATACAAGTTTTAATATTAATACAATGAGGAAGATTGCATACGAGCAAGTTTCATTTTGCGAAACCTTGCTCCATCAATCCCCTCTCTGATGGCGTTTCTGAGCCATCAAAAAGTACCCTCAATCAGATGCCAACTTCTAGCAAATCACTTCGTTCTCATTTTCATTTTTAGCTTTTCTATTTTTACAATCTCCCTTCATCTTTTTGTATAATTCACTTTTCCATTCTTCCAGTTCAATTTCGTCTCTCTTTCTCTTCTTTCCTTTTTCAGTCACTTTACAAATTCCACTCTTTCTACAACATTTACACCAAAATATTATTGTCAGAACTATTATTGCTATCCCTGCTAAGGGAACTAATATTTGACCTATAAGTCCTTTACCTATATTAGAAAACCAGGTTCCGATTGACGATATACTATTTGTCAATCTTTCCCATACATTATCAACTTCCAGTGGTTTAAGTTCCTGCTCAAGTTTAGTTATATTCTGAATATGTCCCAATTTCTGCACTCTTATCAGGAATATACGTACAACAGTGTTTAGTTTTCAATACTTTACAGACTCCGCCCTCTTTTGCCAATATTATGTCAAGAGCAAGTCGATTTTGCATTACCATTGATCTAATCGCAACCATTTCCGTATTAATCATTAGAAACCCTCCAGCAGTATTCGTTGATAAACGATCAACTACTGTAGACAATTTACATATCTTCCTTGAGTTCAGAATTACTCCCACTGAAGGTATCAATGCACCAAATATATCACCTATTATTTCTGAAAAACTAGCTCTTTTATTACGTGTTAATTCGCCATTGTTTTCATTGCTTCCAGTGTTTCTTTTTACGTAGTATATCTTTGGAAAGACTATTCCAAAGTAACAACTTCCATACCATCGTGCAGGAAGCCTAAAATAAGCCTTATTCCCGCAGACATAATAGATTCCTGGAAAAACTGAATCTGTTCCTCCTTTGAGTCCCCAACCTCCCAATATTAAAAAATTGTGTTCACAATCACTGGTACCGATGAAAACATTGTTATAGTCAGTCTTTAACCTATGAAGACAAATTTTTCCCTTCTTTTCAAAATCCAGAGCCATAGCAGCTTGAGCCTTGCCAGGAGTGTAACTTCCCTCTTTCTCTGCCCAAGGTGGTAAATGAGCCTTATGCTCTGTAGCTTTCTTTTGAAAATCCTGTCTTCTATCTTCTACTAAATTTAAAAATATTTTCTCTTCTTCTAATAAAGAACATGTTAGATTGTGTCTACGTGCATGCGTTAAGTCTATTGATTTCATTGTTAAGAAAAATTCTCCCATAAACTGTGCATTTAAGGCACTAAGCACTGGGTTCATACTCTTGCGAATAGGAACTTCAGAAAATACAACATCAATATTGGAATAGTAATATTGTAGTCTACCTGTACTATAAAATAAACTTGTTAATACGCTACATGAAATACCATATGTCAGTGGTAAATGATGATATGTTAATCCTTCTGCTACTGATTCAGGTAACTTCATACAAACATAACAATTACTAACTTCCATGGTGTCTACATACTGAAACAATAACTTCGTGAAAACATTTAAACTAGTGTCATTATCAGCTATCACATGATGAATTCCTTCATCTTCTTCTGCCATTAGTTCTACCCTATTTCCTTTCATGTTTGCTTTCCTCCCTATAGTTTCATTATTATTCTTTTTATCTATTATCATCAGGTAAGGAATAGCTACAATCAGGACTAACCATGCTATAAGCACCAATACTAGACTACATATGCAAATTGCACAGCATCTTCTACAGCATTTTCTCTTTGGTCTCCCAGTATCCCTATCATCAGGCATTTTTCGACAAGGAAGATTGCTCTTCTTATCTCTGTTCCTTTTCTTCAATTGATTCTTTTGTTTAGTCAGGGTGGTCTTGTTTCTTCTTCGTAAGTTAGTTCTGCACTTGTTCCTTCACCACCACTGTCACTTGATTCTGAACTTTCAAAGTCTTCAAGAACAATATACGTCCAATCAGGACCCCTGAATTTGTTGTTCACAAGTCTTAATCTTTTACTTTTTCTTTTCCTAGACTTTTTCTCTTGGCCTGTTTGACTTGTTATTTCAGGTACTTGATCTGGATCTTCACTTCTTGTTTTTATGTGGCACTTTACTCTTTTGATGAAACTTGGCCACTGTTCTCCTTTTCTTGGCTTTTCTGTTTGTACTGTTTCTTTATTTTCGTCTTTAAGTGTCTTTTTAATTTCACTGGTTTGTACTGTTCTGTTCTTTGTTTTGTCTAACTTATCTAATTGTTCTTTCTCTGGTCTTATGGGTTTCTCATTTGCAGCTCCACTGTGAGTTTCCAACAATTCACTTTGTTCTGTGTTTACTTCTTTATGTTCACTTTTCTCAGTCTCTATTTCTTCTGTTTTTCCCTCTTGTCCTAACTGTTTCTGATCAGGGCTTATTGCACTGTGTACTTCTGCAGCCTGACCTGCTTCTTCTAAACCTGTCTTTCCCTGTTCAAATTCTATTAATTCTTCACTGCTTTCAGTCCAATTTTCTTTCCTTATCTGATTTTGTTCAGGGTCGTTTACTAGCTTGTCTTCTTGAGCCTGAACCCCTTCTTCTTCACCTATCTGATCTTCTACAATTGCTTTTAATTTTCTTTGGCTTCTTGTTCGGTGGAAAACCTCAGGAACTTCGACCACTGGTATCCAATCCTGACTTGTGCTCGGTTGTTCTCCGTCAGCTTCTCTTGAACCTCGAGCCTGAGATTCTTCAGCTTGGCAACCTTCAGCTTCTTCAGAGATTGGTGTCGTCTGAGTGTTTTCTTCTTCTGGGTCTGGTACTCTCTTGGTGTGACTTACGTGAATCCAATTCGGAAATCCGGCACACTTCACTGCTGTGTTTGTGGTCAATATGATTTGACAAGGTCTGCTCCACCTGGGTGATAGACACGTTTCTCTGGTGTGATTCTTCACCACCACCCAGTCACCAGGATTCAGATCATGTTCTAGTTCAGGCTGTCTGGAAACTGCGTCTTCTCCAACCTGGTGAGAGACAGAACGCACTAGGTCAGCCAATCCTTTACAGTAGTCCAACACCATATCATCAGAAATATTCACCAGTCTATTTGTGGGAACGTGTGTTTGTCTCATCGCTCTTCCCATCATAATTTCATGGGGGCTCAAACCTGTAGTGCGATCAGGGATACTTCTGAGTCCCATCAGAACGAGTGGCAATGCATCAGGCCACTCCAATGATGTTGATGCACACATTTTTCCCAATCTTGACTTTATGGTGCCATTCAATTGTTCCACCACTCCAGAAGCCTCTGGACGATATGCACAATGCAGTTTCTGTTTGATTTGAAATGCTTCACAAATTATCAGGATCACTTCGTTGTTAAAATGTTTTCCTCTATCTGATTCCAAAGATACTGGGAAACCAAACCTAGGTATGAGCTCTCTTAATAATAGCTTGGCAACTGTAATGCTGTCATTTCTCCTAGTTGGGTATGCCTCCACCCACTTTGAAAACAGACACACTATGACTAATACGTATTTCAGCCCTCTGCATGGTGGTAACTGTATGAAGTCAAACTGTAGTCTTATGAATGGACCTTCTGCTTTTCCGATCTTCCCAAACCCAATTATCGTTTTCCTGCCTGTGTTGTGCATTTGGCAAATTAGACATCTCTGGCAAAGACTCTCTGTAACAGCTCTGAATTTGGGATTGTACCAATTTTGTCTGAATAGTCTAATCATTGCATCTCTCCCTATGTGTGTGTCTCCATGATACATTCTAGCCATTTGTGAGAGTAAACAATCTGGCATGACTGGTCTGCCATCTGTACTGACCCATACTTCATCCTCTCTTCTTTGAGAACAACCCGTTTTGATCCACATTTTCCTTTCAACCTCATCCACTTCATCTTGTAATCTTTTCACTTCGTTCCAAGTTTCAGGTGGCATAAATAGCATAAGTTGGCAGCTGATTCCCATTCTTTCCACCCTCTTATTCACTGATGTTCTGGTTTTGGCACAATATTGAGCCACCAGATCTGCATATCTGTTGCCAACTACCACCCAGTCATTTCCTGACTGATGTGCGGCACATTTCACCACAGCCAATTCTTTTGGTGATTGTATTGCTTCTAGCAATTCTTTTACAAATTGTCCATTTTTAATGGGGGATCCTGAAGAAGTCATGAAATCCCTCTGCATCCACAGTTGGCCAAAATCGTGCACAACCCCATAACCATATTGACTATCAGTGAATATGGTTATTTTCTGATTCCTCCCAATTTTGCACGCTTTTATCAGTGCAATCAATTCAGCTACTTGTGCAGATTTTACCCCTGGTAAATAGGATGCTTCGACTATTCCAGTTAATTCACATACTGCATAAGCAGCTGTTAACTTGCCATCTTCATGTCTCTGGCAAGAGCCATCAACAAACAGTTCTTTATCTGGGTTTTTAAGAGGCTGTTCCTCTATATCTGGGCGAGGTTTTGTGCATAGTTCTGTAATCTGTATACAATCATGTTCATCTTCTTCGTCATCTTTATTTGTCTCATGATATGGATCTGGTAATAAGCTTGCTGGATTTATTATCGTACACCTCACCATGGTTACATTTTCTGCACCCATTATTATCCTTTCATACTTAGTCAGCCGACTAGGAGTGAGATGCTGAGTTCGTGTTCTGGTCAACAGAATCACTACTGCATGTGGAACATATACTTTTACAGGATGTCCCATCACAATTGATTCACTTTGTTCGATGCTCAAACATGTTGCTGCTACTGCTTTCAAACATCCTGGCAACGCAGATGCTACAGGGTCTAGTGTAGCGGAAAAGTATGCTATAGGACGTCTGTCCAGACCATGTCTTTGAGTTAAAACTGAAAGTGCACAATTTTCTCTTTCATGGCAGAATAATGCGAATTCTCTTTTATAATCCGGCATGCCTAAGGCAGGTGCTGAACAAAGGGAGTTTCTCAATTTTACAAAGGCTTCTACACTTTCATCTTCCCACTCAACAGGATCTTTTGCTTTCCTTTTGGTCATGTTAATCAAGGGCTTAGCCAACATGGAAAATCCTGGTATCCATTGTCGACAGTAACCTACTATTCCTAAGAACATTCTTACTTGTCTTTGCGTTACTGGCATTTGCATTCTTTTTATTAATGCTACTCTTTCAGAGGTTACTCTTCTTTTTCCCCTCTCAATTTGATGTCCCAGATATTTAACCGCTGTCCTGCAAAACTGTAACTTTTCAGGTGAGACTTTATGCCCTTCTTCAGCCAAAAGATTTAATAAGGCTATGGAATCAACAACACAGTCTTCTCTGGTAGTCGACGCCACCAATAAGTCGTCGATATATTGAACTAAAACTGAGCTTCCTGGCATCACTAGCTTTTCAAGGCACTTTTTCAGTATCTGGTTGAAGATGGAAGGACTTTCTGTGTACCCCTGAGGAACACGATTCCATACATAGACCTTGTTTTCAAATTTAAATGAGAAAAGATACTGACTGTCTGGGTGTAACGGAATTGAAAAGAAGGCTTGACACAGATCTATGACTGTAAACCATCCAGCATTCCAAGGAATCTGGTACAGAATTACTGCAGGGTTTGGCACTATAGGACAACATGGCTCTACAATTTTGTTGATTTTCCTCAGATCTTGAACGATCCTATATTTACCACTAGGTTTCTTTAGTCCCATGATTGGTGAATTACATGGACTACTCATTACTTCTCTCAGTATATTTTGTTTGACCATCCGATTGATTTCTTCAATGAAACCTGCTTTTACTTCTGCACTCATTTTGTAGTGTTTTGTATTTGGGAAAATTGCACCTTCTTTTACAGTTACTTGAACTGGGTCTATTTTAGCCATGAATCCTACTTCTTTTCCCGTGAGATCCCATACTATGGGATTTACTGTATCTTTTAATTCTTCTGGCAATTCATCTTTTGTTATTAATGAAAACATTTCATCTACTTCTGTTCCTTGTTTTGCGACCATAATTTTATATACATGATCTTCATCTGGTGTTTGTACTGCCACACCATCCGGTGTGCAGAAAATAGTGCAATTCATTTTGCACAACAAGTCCCTACCTAGCAAGTTTACTGGACTAGAATCGCATACTACAAATTGATGCATTTCTTTGAAATTTCCAATTTTAACCTCCATTGGTTCAGTAAGTGGTGTTCTAATTCTTTGGTTAGCAACCCCTACAACTTGAATATCTTCACCAGAGAGAGGAAGGTTTGGGACGTCTACTGTTCTCACAGTAGACCTGGTAGCACCAGTATCCAAAAGAAAAGTAATATCATTACCTCTCACTTTTCCTTCAACATATGGACCTGATTGATCTACCTGCAGGGATGCGCCAAGTACGCATTCCTTCTCCCCTCTCTTAGGCACCGTCATGCGTCGAACCCGCAAAAATCATCCTGCAAAAGAAATTGTGAGGTCATATAATCATTCTTACCACTTCCCCCGAGTAACTGATGTCTGTACCGTGCTTTGCTCTGCTTACATTACTCTGAACAGGTGGAGGTGGCAACTGACTCTGAGGATTTACCCCTTGCTGTGAGTCGTTCTGCGTCTGTGAATTTAAATTTTGATTTGGGCCATTATTATTTCGAATCTTTTTACACTCATCCTTCCAATGCCCCAATTTTCCGCATCCATGACAAGGAAATTTCTTTTTGGCTTCTTCTCTACTCATTCGTCCTTTCATTCTCCCACCATTTCCCGAATCACCATTCGTTCCAGAGTCTTTTCCCTGTGTTTCATTAGGATTGTCTAAATTAATTCCCTGTTTCTCAGCCATTTTCACCTGTGCCCACATTACTTTCTCCTGCAATTTCTTGTGTCTATCCTCAATGTCATCCCCACAGTACTTTGCATATTTCAAAATTTCGTCAATTGGTTTTCCCTGCCAACAAAGCATATGTTGCTTAATCATCTGGCAAATCTCGGGCTTCAAACCATACACAAATCGGTATACAAACTGACTCATATTTTTGTCTCCAATGTCCTCAAATCCACTGTACTGTTTGAACACCTGTAAGAGGCGCTCATAATACGAATGCACTGTTTCACTGGCTTCTTGGGTAGTTCGATCTATTTTTACCCAGTCTGTTTCTTTCGGTGGTATTTTCCCTTTCAGGTATGTTATCACCTGCTGGTACTTTTTCATCACATCATTTGACGGGGCACCTGTTTTTGGATCTCTGGGATATTCATCATTCGGCCAATCGATTGTGATCTTACAATCTGTCCATAAATCTGCAGGTACCACTATGTCAAACAGACCATCCAAGTCCTTCAACAATACTTTTGATACTTTCACAAACCTTTCAACCTGTTTGTACCATTCAATTGGCTTTTCTCTCAGCTTTGGAAAATCATTCGTAAATGATAAAATATCCTGTCTACTCCATGGGACATGTACATAACCTCCTCCTGCAACTTCTCGCATCGGGTACATTTTGTCAACTTTTTCTGTTTCTTTCATTACATATTCAGAAGCTGTTCGACTTGAGCGAGCTTCTTCCTTTTTCTTTGCCCACCTAGTTCTCCACTTATCTAGGTCTCCCCATTTTTGCAAAACTAACATTAATTCTCGTATTTGCAGTCTTCTTCCAGAAGCATTCATATTTTCTAAATCTTTGTCTGAAAATTCTGCTCTATAGGGTTTCTGTAGTACTTTTGATTTCCCTATTTCAATTCCCATTTGTAGGGCTAGATTGGACAATTTTTCATGAAATAACCTTACATTTCTAGTGATACTCCTGCATAAGAACAGCAATTCTTCTTCATCATAAGTGTTTAAGCGTTCTACTCCTATATTTCCTGCTATCATTTCTTCTAACTCGGCTTTTAATTTTTGAATGTCTAGTAATTTTGGAGGAGTGCACAATTTATCTGATCCTTGTACCCACCTTTCTAAATCTTCCGGTGTTACTATGGTAGCACTCTTTGCCCCTGATGAAGTTATTAAACTTACATCTTTTGAACGCTCAGGTGTTTCTTTTCTTGGAGTACCCTTTACTGGACCTCTGATAGGTAAATCCATGAGAGATATTGTGGAATCACAATCACTAAAGTGATCTTCAATTATAACTGGAGCTTCAAGTTTTTGAAAATTTTCGGGAGTATTCATAGGAGAAGATACGGGTATCAGAGGAGGACAATTTCCTTGTATACCATATAATGGCACTACTGGACCAATTGTTACAGGAATAGTCAATGAATCAGGATGTGTTTTTATCTGAGATATTTTCCGTACTAATTCTGCTCTGGTCTTTTCTAATGCTTCCTTTTCTTTTTCATGAAGTATTCTATTCGGGGTGAATTCATGTAGTACCTGAGGTACCATTGGTGTTTGTGGTGGGGCACTAGGAGGAATTCCACTTGACCCTTCCTGATACGGTGGAGGATTCCTCAATATTTCTTCCATAAACTCATCTTCTGAGTCTTCATGTCTCATTAAATGTTTTGTCTTTTCTGTACACTTGCCTCCTGATTTCTCTCCTTCTGTGAGTAGTGGATATAATCCCTCAACAAGCATTGTCCTTCTCCATTGCTTCATCTGACCTTCCCTATTTTCCCGTAAGTATCTGGGAAAAAATCCTGGATATCTCCCATTACTTCGTGATCTATCCCTCTCAAATGCTTCAGTCTCCCATTCCTCTAAAGCTTCATATTGAGTCAATCTGGGTCTAGGTTCTAAATCATTCATCCTTTGTCTCAAATTTTGAAGAATTCGCCCATTGAATGTGCCATTCTCGGGAAATTCTAGTATCCCGTCATTTTTAGTATATTCTCTCCAATTCTCTATCCATACACAAGTATGATAACCTCTTTCCATCATCATATATGATGCGGGCGTTTTGGCTGGGGGAATAATAATTCCCTCTCTAGTTTTGATTGGTTTATCCTTTTTGAAATAATTTTTAATCTTTTGTAAAACTGACATCTTCTTCTTTTCTCTGTACATCTTAGGCAAATACCGATGTATAAAATTATATTCTGCAAACCCTAGAAATCTCGTATCTGGACGATTCCCTGTTAAAGTCGGATCGCGTTTTAACATGCAATCCTTATCTACTTAGAATTTTGCTTCTAAACTCTCAACCAATCAAATCTTTGCTAACTTTTTAATTCTAAGCCAATCCTTGCGCGGCCTTTTTGGTGACGTTTCTCTGTCAACCCCTCCTTTATAATCTGCTTTTTTCTGTTCTCACGCTTATGCAACCAATCCCAGCGCGGCACCTGTGATGTCAGTACTACTCCTGACTACTGACCCCTCCTTTACAAGGGTTTTCCCACGCCCGCGGATCCAACCAATCCCAGCGCGGCGTTTTGTGACGTCAGCTCCCTCTCCTGCAACTAACCCTCCCTTTACAAAAATTTTACGCAAAACTTATTTTCTCTATATTCTTTATTAGAATTTCAGTGACAACATAAAACATTCGCTATCGTGCCAGTTTCTCTAATTCAGAAAGATAGGTTCTCTTACATACTTAGTAAAACTTTTCCATTTACTAAAAACATACACTACGAGTAAAACCCTTCCTTTTACTCTTCACCCAAGCTTCTGAAATACCTGTTACTTCTTCAATATTACCCTTTCTAGGTGATATAACATCAAATTTTCACTAGCGTACCCCTTTGGCTATACTTACACGCATAGAATCCCTAACAAGTGCTGATAGTTCTGCTTAACTATTCAGTACTATTTCTGCCTGACAGATAACCTCACTGCAGTATGGCTTCTACTTGCCACCCACTATTCTTTTTCCCCGGGGTATTCTGGACAACATAAAACAATACTCAAAAAAATAACGAGTATTAGTTCATAAAAATGCAAATAAAATTCTCATTACCCAATTAACAAAGAGTAACACAAACCGTCCTCTGCTTACCAGAAAACTGATCCAGCGCGATATTAGCAAACAGCATTCATACACCATATACTTATTTGGGCCCATACATTCACACTACACTAATACTTACGCTGGGTGTCAGATATACTCTTTTATCAAAATTCCCTGCTACCAATTACCTTCTGATTGAAGAGTAATAACTTACCAATGGATCCTTTGCTAATTTGGGAAGTTTAAAATGAGTGACATTCACTATAATACATAACCCTGAAATAACCACAGAGTCAAGAAGTTTTAAAATGTTTATCTAAAGTTTTTGCAGAGTAAATACAGAAAAAGACACGGTATTTGATCAGAATACTCGTGGAAAACCATAGAATGATTATTTCTAATCAATGACGGTGTTTAAGGAAAAGAGGAGATAGGAACAGCAGCGCAACTAAAGGTTGCATATATTTACCTAAATGCGAAAACCAAACCCTTAGCCAAGGAGTTTGAAAGAATAGGACCCTGGAAGGATGAAGAGCAAGAACCTTCTTCGGGAACAGGACCGGACTGGTGACCTCTCTACAACGACGCCTGCGCCGTTCCCTTCTCTGGCACTCGACTTCTCATCGATTCTTCCCTCTAATGGACTCCGCCGCCCCCTCCTCAGGACCTCTTCTGGATAGGGATTCAGTCAGCAATCGATCAGCTGGGCAGCCTGGAGCTCTTATTTATGTTCTCTCTTCTCTGGAATCTAGCTCTGACTAATTTACTAATGCTATATTCTATTATACCCTTCTACTCCCATGTATCTCCCCTAAATGTTACTAAAATATGGGACCACTACTTCTGATTGGACAGGGACCGGAGGTGGATTCTCGCACTATGACAAATTTGGCTTAATTTGTGAAGCCTATTGTATTTACGTTCCCGCCCCTTCAAATTAATACATTCACTTTATTTCCCACCCGTCTCACGACAGATTTTATACATTTTATCCATTTTGCAACAAATTTAATACATGTGGTACATCCGCTTCGGTCAATAGGTTATGGCCTTGTAGAGCGTCCAAGTTGACTTCATTTTGGCAGTCATTCAGGACACATGCGCAGAACACTCTGTCTCTCGAGTTTCAAGTCACCAACCCAGGCCCAAGATTACGAATTACTAAAAGTGCAAGAAGAAATTATTAATATCACAAATAAAACGTTTCACTGTATACCCACTTATCTTATTTCTAATCCCATTTAATTATAAAATCCTATCCCGCATTAATTGCGTTTAGAAATGACAATTTAGTAATGACACGAGAGCAAGCTTAAGCATGTGAGAACATTGAGCAGCCATTTTATTGCACACTGCGCAGAAGCAGAAATTCCCACCAAGCAAAGAAAGACGTCACACCATGTGATCAGGTTGTGACATGCGCAGTTAAATTCCCGCGCTTAAGCGGCCATTTTAGTCTAGGAACAAGCGTTATTTGTTAGAAAAACAACATAGGCAAGCTTCCTAACTATTCATGTAGTGTGTGCAAATATTAATACAGACAATACAAGTTTTAATATTAATACAATGAGGAAGATTGCATACGAGCAAGTTTCATTTTGCGAAACCTTGCTCCATCACTAGCACCTAGACACAACATGCTAAACACAGCTGCAAGGCTGGAGACTCGTGCTTTGATATTACAGGGATGCATGTTGTTTTAACACACACTTGGAGAGAGCCTTTCCATGGAGAAGAGCTATGCTGTTCCTATGATGTAGAGTTATATATCAATGGGGCAACCCAATAAGCCACTGGACCTGGGTAATATGTGGTTCAGAAAAGAGGTGTCCCAGTGGAGACCAAATAGAACCATGGAATCTAAAAATGAATTAATCAATAGTAATGATATAAGGTCAAGGACCACCATACACTATTCCAATGTATGTGATTTTATTTCATCACAAGTCTTGAAATAAATCAATTATCATGCTCAAAAGACAAAAACAAATCTGTAATCAGTAAATTTTCAAAAACATAGGTGCACAGAAGAGTGAAGTGATAAGTGCATAGGGAAGGTAGTGAGAGAGGACAGTAGTGTACATGTATATACATCAGAAAAGTAATTCACAAACTATCCCGGCAGTTACCTGCCAAATGCATTAAATGTCAAATCATAACATCATACAGATATATATTCTCTGTCATATGTGTCTGATGAAACAAAGGGAAGTGTTGACGTTTCGACCCCTAGACGGAACAGCCAATTGTGTGCATTGAGGGCGGGGTCTTCATCAGGACGAAGGTGAGGGAGGGGAAAAAAAGGCACCTACGGAGAGGGACATTCCATTATTAAGGTGGTGCGGAAAACAGGTATTAAAATCAAGGATACATGTCAATTAAAGTTACCAATAAAAAAAAAAAAAATTCAACTGAGTGTGAATCAACGCTTTGAGTTGTGTTTTTTTTTTTTTTGTTTTTTTTTCCATACTGTGTGCTGTGTGATAGCAGACAGGAAGCTATCTGAGAGGTAGTTTTCTAACTCAATGATCACTACACGGGAAGTATTAGATCCATCCTTATACCATTAATGCTGGCATATTTTCAACCATTCAGTACATTAAATTTTAAACTGTGCGCTGTGTCTGTGTAAACTTTCACATCTGATTTTGTGTTGATACGAATTCTATACTGTGCGCTGATCCTAATCAGACAGGGATGACACTGTAATTCAACACATTAAGCGTTAACTAAATCTTTCTTTGAATTTCGCTGCGTCTGTGTAGACTTTCACATCTGATTTTGTGTTGATACGAATTCTATACTGTGCGCTGATCCTAATCAGATAGGGATGACACTGTAATTCAACAGATTAAGTGGTAACTAAATCCATCTTTTTTTCTTTGAATTTCGTGCAAATCAGAGTTGTGCGCTGAATTTAATCAGACAGGAATGACACTGCAATTCTGCACATTAAGTGTTAACTTAATCCGCCTTTACCTTGGATTTTGTGCCATTCAGGGGCGTGCGCTGGTTTTATTTAGACAGGTATGACAATGCATCTCTGCACAATAAGCGCTAACCCAATCATTCAGGCAAGTTAAACATGTTTTTCAACAAATGAGGATTTCTTCCTTTTCTCTCCTCCACGGAACATGCCAATCACTTTGTCTGAGCCTAACGTCAAAACGTGCACGTCCGTCTAGGCTATTTAAACATGTAGCTCATGAGAACACAGGGTTAGCTGTTACCGGTCTTGCCAGCAGCAAGGAGATACGTTTTGTGTGACTGTATATCTGACTTTGACCTCATGTTTTGTAGTGGTGAGCCTCAACAAGGCCTACCAGTGCTTAGGGGTTCTCCCTTCCTTGCACAGAGTCCTCAGACCAATAGGAAGAAGTTGGCACAGAAACTGGAATAGAAAAGACAGAGTTTATTAAACCTCATGAGGTGGAGCTACATTCACACAGCACCCTTCGGTAATGCATGAAGTAGCACACTGAATGGAAGGACCTTGGTCCTTTTATACCCACACAGGGGCTCAAATGAAGGCGGTACAAACACAAAATGCTGGTTTTTGGTACATATAAGGTCATACAAGAAATGCACAGTCGACAAGTGGGTGGAGCAAACAGTTTCTACTTCTAGTAGACACATCCTGACATTTATAAACTCGGAACAGCTGCATGGACAGCTGCGAGCTCAACTGAGCATGTGCAAAGCAAAAGAAACTAAATATAACTCGTCTCTAGGCAGATTTCAAGAGCAGTTAACAGGAAGGTAGGACAGAGTACATGGCGAGCACATGGCAGCACATGGCAACCAAAATGGCTGCCAGAAATACAAAATGGATTCCACAAAGCGGACAATTTAGCCTCTGAATACAGGATGTCTTCGGCTAATGCTTAACTTAAGTGCTGCCAAATTACAACAGACGACCCTTTCAGCATTAGCTGAAGACATTCGTTTATCTGGGGTAATCTAAATATTCATCCCGTACATCTATTAACATTATTTCGGCCACCTCTTTATTCAACATTTGTTGGGCCTTTGTTTCAGCAACGTTCCTTTTGGCAGGTATACAAGCAGAGATGCAAATGGAGCAAAGCATTGGACCACATTGGATACATACACAGCATGTAAAAAGTATCATAATTATTACACACAGGATAGTCAGTAGCTTCCAGCCCCAAGCAGAAACAAGAGTCCAAAACCATCCAGTAAAAGTCCAAGTACCAGTCTCTGGATGAATTTCTGCAGCAATCTTATGCAGTTTTGATATTGCGTCATATACTGAAGGTGAGTGATCCGGTATGAATACGCAACAGCTGCTACCGATGATGCGACATGCACCACCTCGATCAGCCAAAATCACGTCTAACACCATCCTATTCTGGAGTGCTACAATCCTTGCAATCTGTAGTTCCTCTGTAATGTTCCCAAGTGCCATAGCTGTCTGATTGGTAACAGCTTCCACAACACGAGTTAGTCGCCTGATCTTTCTACTGTTCAAAGCAGCACCCACAAAGAAAAATAAGCCCAAGTTGAAATCAACATATTGTTGTAGGGTAGTGTCAGTTTGGTCAACTTCATCCATACTTATTGTCCTCTTATTTCTGTTTTTGGAAATATCATTGTACAGTTTAAAATCACGGTGATATAATGCAGGTGCCAGAAACACAGGGGGCAACAGAAAAGATACATAGCAGATTCCTGACCACCCAACAGGTAATTGATAATATCCGTTATTTCCACACACAAAATACGTATTATGCGAGGTTGTGAAAGTGCTGTTATTGGCACCTTCAATGGTCAGGATTACAGTACACTCGCTCCTCCCCACTGGAATTCTTCCAACACTACAGATACACAAATCTGCTTTAGTTTTTGTCACAGAAATCACAAAAGGTCCAATGTTCTTTATTATTCTCACATTTGTGAAGGCATATGGTGTTGAAATATTGTCTGGTTGATACTCTTCCCATTCCCATTTAGTCCCTTTGGCTTGTGGATAACCTTCTTTATTTTGATAACACACTTTATTAAGTTGAAAAATAATCCCACCTACTGAAGGCTTTCTAGATGCAAACAAAAGCGCATACCAAGCTTGACAAGAACCATTGTGAGAAAATGGAAGAGGAATAAAAGGTGTTCCTCCTTTCTTTTGATGTGCAGGTATCATCCCACACACCCAACAGTTGGTAGTATTTGTAGCATTGTGAGTATGGTGCAACATCTGGATAAAGGTATTGTTTAGATAGGATTGTCGATGCTTCTGCTCATGGTAGGGAAGAGTGAAGTAGTAGTGTTCCACTGGTACTGGCGTAGTGGCAACAAAAAGCTGTCGAACAGGAGCCACCTTCTTGATGTACCACGTAATTGCTGCCATAGCCACCATAGCAACAACAAACCCTACAGCACAAATGATTCTTTTGTTATTCATTTCAGCAACAGTAATGATTGATCTTTCTAAAAACTTGTTGAAAACAATCGTTGGAGCTCTTCTCCCTGGGCAGCCGTTGATTTCTTCACCTTGGGCCAAGGCGGGTGTCACTACACTAATGCAGGGCTGATCCCCCTCAAAAATGGGACGATCAAAGGGGTACATTACTAACAAAAAAAAAAGAGTCCTTGGGAAATTGTAGCCACTGTACAACCAGCCAGAGGGGAGTCTTCTCCCTGTGTCCGTTTGAGCCTCACAGGCAGGCTCTTGTTGTTCCCACGGTGGAGCTGCACAACTCGCAACTCAAGAATCACGGCCCAGTTTGAGAAGAAAAAGTCTTTCAACTATCCTGTCCAGTGTCTCAGGCAGTGCATCAGTTTTCTTCACTTTAATCTAACAGGCACCAAGGGCACAGCACCTGTACCCTAAACTCAAGTCCTTCCTTAACTCCTGTATTGCTCCGCTGGCGCACTGCTCTTTTGTTGGGGCCACAGAGTGTAGCCAGTATGCTCAGGCATCCCTTGATCAACAAACAGAGGCGCAGACTTGCATTCACTTTGGGACCAGGACTCAAGGCCTGAAGCAACCCTTGTTTCAAAGGGGGTCACCTCAAGCAAAAGCCTCCTTGCCGTCCTTATCGGTCTGTGACTCTCTCAGCTGGGCATCAAAAACTGGATCCACAGAAAGATTTCTTCATCCTGATTTGTGACCCCGTCTTTCGCCCAAGACAGTGGCAGGGGTACACACTTCACGTCCCAGTGCTTCCGGCCTTCACTGAGGTCCTAGTTGCCAGCAACGCCTGTGCTGGTTCCCTTTATCTTGACTCCAAGCTGGACTGGTGCTGACTCCCAGGCTGGATCTGATGTCCGGGCCCCTCTGGCAATGGTTGTAGGGCAGCAAATATCTATTGGTGGGCAGAACAAAAGGTCTTTAAACAAGGCACAAAAATAATCTATCAACAGAGAGGATAGTCTCAGAATACTTCCTTAGTCTTGGGATGCCCCATTCATTAGCAAGGCACCCAAGAACCACTTCATCTATCTGAGAATAAAAAAAACACCCTAGACCTATTGGCAAGTATAAAAGAAACTTTTGGTGAACTGATAAGAGTAATATGTCACCCAATCCCAAGCAACCAAGGAAGTCTGTGTTCATTTACTAAATTCTGAGGAAAAAAGAAAAACAATACAGACATACTCCAAATCCTTACATTTGTGCATTCCTATATTATTCATCTGAAGAACCTCAAGAAAAAGGAACTTTTCCTACACTTCTACTTATGAACCTTGCATTACTTGTACAGGACTGCAGACACTTCTAAAATACTTTCTCTTACATAAAGACACCTACATTTTATGCTTAGGACCATGCTTTCATGTTATAGGCGCAGCGGAAAAATCTAAAACTGCTAATTTAACAGGGATTCTTATTTCATAAATAACTTTAAAAAAACCTCAAGATAGTGGGTACATAAATTTCTCCAGCAGAACATGTTGTGACAAACAAACTCCTATAAAACAATATTTTCCTTCAAAATGTTTGCTAAGGATCACATGGGCGTCTTTCCTGCATTCTACTTTTCATGATCCGGACTATGCAACATAATTTTCAAAAGGAAAAAACCCTATCTCCAGTTCTAATAAGGGATGTCAGCTCAATTACACAGACTAGCTAATAAAAGACTAGCAATGCCCTTGCAAAACTGTATAGAACATGAGAATAACATAAACAATAATGGTATTGCCACCTGAGATTTTTGAACAGAAACCCCCACTATACAGTTCCCTTTAAAGATCAAATAAGGGAACATCAATCTGTTCTACTCATTCTTTCATACAGGATGGGCAGTAACATAGTATATTTTTCATCATTTTATTAATTCTAACAATTTTAAAACAGTATTACTGAATAGCCAATTAAATGTCTCATGGCCATTTCCTAGACAGCTTAGACAGACTCATAAGAGAGTGAGAAAAAGAAGAGAGAAAACATAAATTTGCCTACCCTTAATTTGCCCAGGAGCTAACCTCCTTCCCCCATTTTGACAGTAGGAAAACCTGAAAACAGGTTTACCTTCTGGCAACACTATCTACCCCTATTTGTGGCAACTGGGCACAAACAAACTTGGAGGAGATATCTTAGAAAGTGGCTATTTTCTGATTCAGCCTAACACAAGCACATTGAGTTAACTTTAGAAAGCGTTAATAACCAAGTACCAATTCCTTCAGCAATGGTGCAAGATTAACATGAGGGCGCATGAATGCAAACTAAAATCCATTGCCTCCTTATCTCAGCCCTTGCACAGTAATCTTTAAACTAAAACCATTATTTTTATATACATGGCAGAGCTATGCTCTACTCAGGGCCCACATACGTCACTGCTTTTCCTTCTTTTCATATGACTGCGCAAAACTTGCGTTTGCCAAAAATAGGAAGCAAAGCTTTTCTTCCTCTCTCTGCGCTGTCATCTCTTCTTTCAAAAACTGTTCGGAGGTCGAAATGTCCAAGCAAACCTTCCCCTTAGCCCTGCTAGGTAGCTAAATGCAGAACTCCGACCTTTAACCCTTTCACCAGCTGTCCATTTTTGTGCAAGGCTTTCCATGCGGTCTTTGCAATTCAAAGCAACTCTGGAGAATCACAGCTGAAAGGCAGTCCTGTCTGTCTAATAATTTTAAAGGTAGGATCTAACTTCTGCTGTGTTTTTTTTTTTCAATACTTGTCTCTATCTGTGTGCAGTGTATGGTGTGCATTCTAGCAGGTTAGAGGTCAGCTATTTGTGTTATACTTAAATGTGTGCATTTACTAAAGCCTAAGAGCAGTGTGAAAGCTGCTCTGCTTGGCAAAACTACTTTTAAATAGTGAATTTTTCCCAATTTCGACTTTGGTGGTAGGGGCACTTAAAAATGAATAACCTACAATATTTTGGCATATTAGGGATCCCCAGGGTGTCCTCAAGATATCCCAGAGATGGGGGATCAGAAATGTATAAGGTACACCCTTAACAAAAACGTTTTTATATGCCTGGATAAAGTGAAATTTCACATTGCACTCCCCACATCATGGTAAAGTGCAACATAAATCCAACTTTGATGCTAGGAGCTATATATTATTCACAGTATGATTATCAGACATTACAAAAGATCAAAAACAATTTTAGGGCAATTATTTTTAATAAACATTTTTTTTCTTCATATAATCAAAATTCTCCTTTTTTTTTTTTTTTGTAATAATGATCACAAACCCTTTTGATGGTTCCACATATGAAAAGCAAGCCTCATTCCTTTCCTATCACCTTTAAATGTATTTATTTATAATACGAAGCACAAAAGCCTTACTGAAACATGAAAAGTCAGCGTCACTTTTAAAGGACAGTAATCATTTAACATCAGAACCACGGATGTGCTTGTTAAAAAGGCATTAAGAAAGGAAATCCCTTTTAATCTTTTCTCTGTTATCCAAAATAATGAAACTGTCTTTTCTGACTTATAAAATCAGCAGTTTTTAATGCACGTTTTCAAACCATGTTTGCACTAACTTAAAATCTAGTTGACTCGGCAGTTTCCTTATGGCTTGGGACCAAGAATAGCCATGTGTTGTTGACACAGCGGTGTTCTGACCAGCAGGCGTCAACATCTCACGCCTTTCAAGCCAGCACAAATCTATCGTTCTGTAATGTGGTGTTTATTTCAGCAACAACCAATTCACTCAGATGATGTGAATGCTTTTCAATATTAATATATAAGGATAATACTGTAACATTTTTCATTTTAGTCCTAATTGTGTGAAAGCACACAAATTCGTTTTTTCCTACCTTTCTATGAGGCCTATTTTATTCCTATTGAATGTAAATTCTGATTTATCTGTACCAGTGTGGCAATTTGCACATATCTATAGTTTCTTACTTTATCAATTTTAATGGTAGTGTGCAGCTATTTAGCATATATTACATTATTCATTCCCTGAATTTAAAAAAATGTAGTTTTTTAAATGACATTTGCATAACAGAATGACAACAAAAACCAAATTTAGCTCATTCCAGACATTTTCAGAAGGGGGTCATACACTCATAACACACAACACAGCGCGCTTAAGGCTAGCCATTCTTACACAAAAACATAGTCTACTTTACTGAAACAAGTACTTTCAAGCATGTCAGTCCAGAACCACATACAACAAAAAAACAATTAACCCACAAATCAACACTTAGGGCAAAAACAAAAGACAGCCTACAGACTGTACGCAAAACCAAACTATTTGTAAATACTAATTGTAAGTCATATTTACAAGAAGAGCTCTCAAAAGTAGTCCAAAAGTCTGCACCAAAACAGCCCAAAAGACTGCTCCATGTTATCAGGATCCGTTTTATGTACATATTTAGTTCCATGGGGTACTTAGTCACCAAGAAAGAAATATCTTTTTACTATACCTAAACCTATTTAGGTATCCCCTCTGAGGAGTCAGCTGAGTACTTACAAAATCCATATTGGTACCTCCAAAACAGCAACACTTTCTACAAAGTGTGCTAGAAGCAGGCATGCCAAAAATATTATAGCATATATAATATTATACTCCAAGTGACACTTAACACAATGTGTGCCGTTCAAGTTTTCAAAGTTAGAGAAAATCTCCTCATTACCTGCCTATATGTATTGCAATACATATATAATTACAAAACAGATTCCAAAATTGGCCAATCATACAAACAAAGCCACAGTAAGTGTTACTAAACTACCTTACCAATCAAAGGCATCAAACCAACAGCAAGTGCCGCAAAACGGCTCTTACCAATCAAATGGTGTCCAGGTTCCAACTGCCAAGTTCTCAAATCGACCAAATGGTCACTGCACGGCGAATCAACAGAAGAGATCTCAGTCGAGGACCGGCGCCGCTGGGATGGTCAGATCAGAAAGAAAAGAAAAACGCCATGGGTGCCAAGACTCGGGTCTCCTCAGGCAGCGATCGCGTCCAAAAGCGAGATTCCAATCCTTCGTCTCGACCAGTCCTTCGGGCATCCGAGTCGCCGATGAGCCCCACGTTGGAAGCGCCAATTTGTAGTGGTGAGCCTCAACAAGGCCTACCAGTGCTTAGGGGTTCTCCCTTCCTTGCACAGAGTCCTCAGACCAATAGGAAGAAGTTGGCACAGAAACTGGAATAGAAAAGACAGAGTTTATTAAACCTCATGAGGTGGAGCTACATTCACACAGCACCCTTCGGTAATGCATGAAGTAGCACACTGAATGGAAGGACCTTGGTCCTTTATACCCACACAGGGGCTCAAATGAAGGCGGTACAAACACAAAATGCTGGTTTTAGGTACATATAAGGTCATACAAGAAATGCACAGTCGACAAGTGGGTGGAGCTAACAGTTTCTACTTCTAGTAGACACATCCTGACATTTATAAACTCGGAACAGCTGCATGGACAGCTGCGAGCTCAACTGAGGATGTGCAAAGCAAAAGAAACTAAATATAACTCGTCTCTACGCAGATTTCAAGAGCAGTTAACATGAAGGTAGGACAGAGCACATGGCGAGCACATGGCAACACATGGCAACCAAAATGGCTGCCAGAAATACAAAATGGATTCCACAAAGCGGACAATTTAGCCTCTGAATACAGGATGTCTTCGGCTAATGCTTAACTTAAGTGCTGCCAAATTACAACAGTTTGTTTTATGTCACTTAGTTACGGAGGTTTTTTGTCATTAAGGAGGGATTGATTGCTGTGTCTATAGCCTGTCACCCACAGAGTTGTTCGTCTGGTTTCTTAAGCAATTTTTTGTTTCTCTTCACGAAGCCACAGTCGAATTTTAACAATCTCCTCTCGTTGTGCAAGCACATTAGTGCATCTGCTGTATTTTTCCTCGCACGCCCCTCTGTTAAATTAGGTGGTATGCCTGGTATACGAGGCATAAATTGGCCCGTTGCTAGTTTTAAATTGTGTTTAATATTGTGTTTAAACTTCCCGAACGAGTGATTCCTTTTTAAACAGCACGTAGGCCACATCGTTCCCTGTGTAGCCTAGTATTACTCAATGTCGGAATTGAGTTTCACATGCCCTTTTGTAACCGCATTTGCGCTATTGTGGCCATTGTGAAGCCAAGTATTATATGTCGGACTGGATCTCTATAGACCTTTTGTAACGGCATTTATGCTCCCGTTCCCCTATGCGCGTTCGCAGTTTTCGGCTGATATTTTGGCCTGAATATTCATGAATTTGTCTCACGTTTTTCAAAATCGGATTCATAAGTTGGTACCCTGGTTTGGCATTTATTATTTATGCTGCATACTGGCATCTAAGTTATTGGTCTCGCACCTTAGACACCCTGACTAATGCATGTGACCGTGTTTTCTAGCCTATTTGAGTATATGTGACTTTGACTGCTAATAACATTTATTATTATTATTTCTGCAGCCACAGGTTACTGATCAACCTTGGCCTTAACTCTTAGTGCCATATGAACATTAACGGATGAGTTTGAGTAAGTCCCTTTTATGTTTCATACGTTCTTAAGCGTTATTCCTCAGTGTTTTTAGGAACAGGAGTCCTAGTATTCTGTCTCTTTTCTGTTTCCACCGGAGCCTGCCCAGTCCAACTCCTTTAATTCCACAGCCTGAAGTGTTTTTATTGGTAACTTTAACTGACATGTATCCTTGATTTTAATACCTGTTTTCGCACCACCCTAATAACGGAATGTCCCTCTCCGTAGGTGCCTTTTTTTCCCCTCCCTCACCTTCGTCCTGATGAAGACCCCGCCCTCAATGCACACAATTGGCTGTTCCGTCTAGGGGTCGAAACGTCGACACTTCCCTTTGTTTCATCAGACACATATGACAGAGAATATATATCTGTATGATGTTATGATTTGACATTTAATGCATTTGGCAGGTAACTGCCGGGATAGTTTGTGAATTACTTTTCTGATGTATATACATGTACACTACTGTCCTCTCTCACTACCTTCCCTATGCACTTATCACTTCACTCTTCTGTGCACCTATGTTTTTGAAAATTTACTGATTACAGATTTGTTTTAGGTCTTTTGAGCATGATAATTGATTTATTTCAAGACTTGTGATGAAATAAAATCACATACATTGGAATCGTGTATGGTGGTCCTTGACCTTATATCATTACTATTGATTAATTCTTTTTTAGATTCCATGGTTCTATTTGGTCTCCACTGGGACACCTCGTTCCTATGATGTAAACCTTACATCCAGGCTTTAAGGTATGGGGTCTGCTGTCAAAGCCCAGAGATCTTCCTTTATATAAATAAACTTCTTCCAATCAAGGGGAGGGTGGTTAGGCCTTATAGTCCTATTTCTACTGTCTTTAAAAAATGACTTCCCCTTTTGTGCTATATGGAATTGTAACAATGCTAATTGTTTTGAGTTTATGCATTTTGCTGCTGATAGTGGCTCGTGTACTGTATTGTAGAGCACGATAGTTAAAATAAACATTTTGAACTATTACAGTGACTCTGCCTAATCTTGTTGTGGACAAGTACGAGTGAGTGAACGAAAGGGTATGTCTTGCTACCGCGATTCCTGAGAGAGTCGGGAGTGTTGTGTTCTGTGTTGTTTAATCATTTGTAGCTCTGGGATATTTGGAGGAGATCGAATGAGACACTATAGCTAGTCGGTTTGGGGATTTTGGGTACCAAGGTGGTAGGTTGGTACACCCCTATACACCGAGGTCCTGGTTTCCTGCGCATAGTTCTGTGTAGGTGCAGAATCCCCGCAACAATATTATCATTATATTTTTTGCACTGCTGAAATAGCAGTGGGGTGATGCTCCTCCGCCTTAGCAGAGGAGCCGCCACTGTGGAAATCACATGTGATGGAGTGGTAGGCTTAAGACTAATAGTTAGGCTCATAAAATATCCAGAGCTCCTTGCACAGACACACAGCATCTATGCCACATTGATGATTTCAACCATGCAGTTGTTCATTGTGACCCTTTCTAACATGCAACTGAGCTACAACTTCCTAAGAAATTCAGATTGTCCTCACATTAGTTAGAACTTTACTTAGTTCCAGAGCTATCCTGCTTTGCCGTACTATTAATCTTACCACAGAAAACCGTCAGAACACGGATTTGACAATCAGTCTTTTATGTTAATCATGTGTCACTTTTATCTGAGTTTCTAAATCAATATCACCTTACAAAATCAAGACTAAACCATTCAACTCTGGTACCCTCTGAAAATGAAGGCCGAAAGGGGAGGTTTTTTTTTACATATCAGTAACCTTGCAGCACTATTTAGTTTCAAAGGCAACAGCAATAGCTGTCACAAGCCTTTCAACGTCACCTATAAATCCCTTAGGCATTGATGGTCGTCACCTGACATAAACTTTGCATGCAAGTGGAATGATTAAAACTAGATTTTTTACCATTTTCTCAACAAGCCTGACAAATGTTTTAATGTACTCGCATGATTTGCAAATTTCACATAGTGCAACATCTACACATTTCGTTGGTGGAAAATTATTTTCCCACAATTTAACACACTGGAGACATTTTTTCCTTGAAACAGTACCCTCTCTAATCTCAGTGATTTTTTTTTACTTTTCAATTTTCACAGTAGCTACCATAAAGTGAATACTACAAAATTTCAGATAGTTTTCACAAATGTTTGAGAAACGAAATGTTGCAGTTTTACAGAAGTGTAGTTCTCACCTGCTGAGTTAACTGACCAGACCAGACCAGTGCAAAGGTCATATTTCGAGTAAGTAGAACCAGTTTCAGAAATGATTAATCTCACGTTTTCTGAATGATTTCTTAGCCAAGTAGTAAGTGCTGGACAGGCCACAGGAGACCCCGGGAAAATCCCCAGTGGGTTGAGGGACCGGAGATGTGTTTAGTGCTGAAAGGGCTGAGAAATGTTTAGTCCTACCAAACACCAAATAGAATTGATAAATTGACTTATGGTTTCCATACAGTCGTGTACAGGATTCGAATCGCAAGGAAATAATGGTCTTTGATACTGTCTGTTAGACCCTGAACTACTGGGGTGACCAACTGTCTGTAAATTTCACGGACCGTCTGTGATTTGGACCTCGCGTCTGATGTCCGTGATGATCCCTCTTACGGATGCCTTTTGTCCGTAATTTTGGGCATTGAAGGGAGCAGTGCTGTTCCCCTGCGGGAAGCCTCAGCTCCCTGATATGGGCCGACTCGCACTCATCCTCGGAGCACCAGAGCAGCCCCACGCCGCCCTTTGTCATTCTCTATGTCAGCTGATTGTCACATACAGAATGACAATGGGGCAGTCTGGGCCGTTACAGCATGTGCTGGCCTCCTCCTGCCACGGTCTAGGGCAGGGCATTCTTTCAGATGGAAGAAATGTACAAAAACGCCCATGCTGCTACCTGAGAATCCAGTTTACGAAAAGAAGGCGGTGAAACAAGATAAAAAGAAAGGGTTATAGTTCTTTCACAGTTTCATCATTTTAGAAATGACGCATTTTCAATATTATATTCAACGAAGTCATGGTTGCTGCTTTTTTATTTAATGAAACTAACAACCATTGACAAAGCCAATAGTTCTGGTTTGTTGTAGGTGTAACTTTACTTGTTGTATTATCTATCTGGATGCAATGACAGAAGCAGCAAAATACCAGTTGGGCGGCACACTATGCAGAGCACAGATTTTTAGCTTAGGTGTTTTAAGCCACGACCTCAATTACATCGAACATCTTTTTTGGAGAGACCCCCAGTTTTTTCATCCCACTTAAAGCTTTGGAAACAACACCATGTCACAGTCACCTCACGTCTTGGCACTGTGCATCATGCATGACTCATGACTTCCACTTTTTCAGATTGCCTATGTGCAGGGGCATAGTGAACCCTCCCCCCACCCAAACCCTTGCTTTAGGAACTACAGCGAGGGTGGAGTTCTTGATGGGTCTCTACTGTCTGCAACTCTGCAGGCAAAGGCTCAGCTCATAATTAATGTGAAAAGGTGGGTGAGTGAGTAAGGGATGGGTGAATGGCTGGATGGATTAGTGAAAGGGTGAATGGATGAATGAAGGGTCAATGGATGGATAATGAGAGAGGATGGATGAGTGAGTGGAAGGATGGATGGATGAGAGAAAAGGTAAATAGATGAATGTGTGGGTAGAAGGGTAGATGAATGGTTAAAAGGGTGGATGGATGAGTGAAAAGGTGGATGATGGGCGAGTGAATGGGTGGATGGATCAGTGAAATGATGGATGGATTGATGAATTGATGAGTGAAAGGGTGAATGGATGGACGGATGAGTGAAAGGGTGGATGATGGGCAAGTGAATGGGTGGATGGATGAGTGAAATGATGGATGGATTGATGAATTGATAAGTGAAAGGATGAATGGACGGATGAGTGAAAGGGTAGATGTAAGGATGGATGAGTTAATGAAAGGGAGGGTAGATGGACAAAAGGATGGATAGATGAGTGAAGGAGTGAAAGGGTGGATGGATGAGAGAAAGGATGAATGGATGAGAAAAAGGATGGATGGATGAGTGAAAGGATAGATGAGTGATAGGGTCAATGGATGGATTAATGAGTGTATGAGTAGATGGGTGGGTGGATGGATGGCTACATCAAAGGGGGATGGAGAGAGAAAGGGAGGATGGATGGATGACTGAAAGGGTGAATGGGTGGATGGATGAGTGACTGGGTGGATGGATGAGTAAGTGAAAGGATGACTGGATGGGTGAAAGGGTACATTCTGGATGGATGAGTGATGGATGGATGGGTGGAAGAGTGGCTGGTGAGTGTACAGATAGATAGGGTGAAAGGGTGGATGGATGGATAATGGATGGATGAGTGAAAGGGTGGTTGGAGGGATAGGTGAGTGAAATAATGAATGGAAGGATACATGATGGATAGGGTTGCAAATGGTTGAATATTTTTGGATATGTATGGGCACACAGATGGAAGAACAGAATGAATAGTGAAAGACTGAATGATGGATGAAAGAATGATTACACCTTGTAGCCCCGATTATCTTAAGTACATTTCCTATAGATTGACTTTCACATTTATGTGAGTCATTGTCTCTATATAATGTGTGTGATGTAACGCACTCCGACACCCTGCCCTACATACTTGGGATGAGTAACACTATAAAAGAAATTAAATACACATGAGAGAGGGTCTATGTGAAGATGAGGGGCACCATTGGAGGGTGGTAGCAAGACCGGACTGGCCAGAACGGGCATCGGGCATTTCCCTGGGAGGCTGGAAAGGTGGGGTGGGGGGGGCGGTTTTGTTACTGGGGCTGGCACTGCAAAGTTCCTTGTATATCCAGCAGCTTTCAGGCAACAATAAATGCAGCCTCACATATTCAGGTGTGGTACACCAGTGTCTGGTGACAAATGTACCTGCTGGAGCGAGATGGGAGTTTTGAATCATCTAATGTAGTACAGAGGGTTAATGTGCCTGCTGCAAAGAATGTGTACAATGCATATCAAAGAATAGTATTTTATGTGCAGATCTCAGTGGGTTACTACTTTTGTCACTGAGATTCTTTTATTACTGTGCAGTTCATAAGTTAGAAACGTAATCTAGCACAGTGAGCTATGAACTGCCATCAAAGAGCTGCATGCAAGCTGCATGGTACAGGTTACAAAGTTATGTTTTCTTCCCAGTTTTTCATTAGCCTGATGTTGCTAAAATAGGTTTGTTAGGGTAGGAATAAATTCTTATCACTAAAGTCAGCCCTAACCACAGTGTTATGTTCTGAATCCTGAGTTTGTGTTTCTTTAGACCAAGCACTCTTAAAAAGCGCTTACCAGTATAGGTGCCGTGCATCCCTCACCTTGTAGCGCCCTTTGCCTTATGTAACATGTTCTATACACTGATTTACACACGTATGATTCATTGTCTCTGTATGTGTGTTTGATGTAAAGTGCTCCGACATCTTATACTGGTGCAAGAAGGGCTATAAAACAAATGAAATACATGTGAGAGAGGGGCTTGGGAGAGGTGAGAGGCACTGTTGGTGATACTGAAGCAATCATTGAAGAGACCCATCAAAGATTGTCGTATCCTGGTGCACAGTAAAGTCATTATTTACTATGATTTAGAAGCTAATACAATTGATATATAATGACAAATGTGTGAAGTGCGAAAACAAAGGCTGCAAGCTGTCAGTTTGTTTGAAACACACAACAACTTTTAAATATCTGTAAATAAACTGTGCAAATGTTTCAAAACATATCGGCAGTTAGGAAACCAGAAATGGACCACTTGTTTGTAATTCAGAAGTGTGCTGGAAAAAGAGTTTTAATAGGATCAAAACAATCACGACACTTTACTTGGTGATGTTGAAATGATACATATTTGCTGAAACCACATTTCCACACGTTAGTATTTGTGCGCTATATAGATTTACCAATAAAACTGCATGTTGGCATTTTGCTTCCATGTCAATAGAAAATGTTCTGTTTGTAAAAGACAGTGCCTCCTTCTGCCCTACAATAATGCCTCAACAGCGCATACAGTTTCTAGTCTGTAGCACACTTCAGTGAATCAATGATAATCTGCAGTTTAAAGCTCACAGAAATGAAACACCGCCCAATCAGTATACTATTTCCAATATACAGGTAAAATAAGGAGGGCTGATATATGGCTAGCCAGGGCATGATATAGTAATGTCAACTCCTATCTAACACTCAGCAGTGTGCAGCCAATTATGACTCATGCAGGCTGGTTAATAACTCCCTTCTCCTGCTTAATGTTCTTACCCTTATACAAGACCTCTCCGCTATGGGTCTTATCCATCACTCAGTACTATACCAGCCCCTATGCAAGTCATCACCAGCTGAACAGAAAAGGAATGCTTGAAGCGATCTGACACCTAAAGCGGGTCACTCGGAGGACTGCACTCTAGTCCAGCACTGCAGGTCCCAATTAGCTGCATCCTATGCGTGCCGCTGTACATCTCACAACGTCTATCCGAGCAGGTCTTCCCGACCCTTCCTCTCACCAAACATGCCTACTCAGCACCATGAATTGTAAACTAAAATAACAGACTGGACAACCAAGGGCAGTAACCATATAAATAGATTATTATCTTATGAAATACCACAAAAAGACCTGCACAGTTGCTCAAAGCTGTGCGCATACTGAAAAACTGTGAAGTGCACGATTGCCTCAACCTAATATAAACTTATTTTGGCTTGTACTTCAGTGGTTGTCTATTTACTTACTTATATACTATTGCGCGACCTTCTCTGATGTGTCTGTAAAACGTACCTTTTGTCCTGAAGTTTTCTCCTGAAATTTGACCTCCTGTCCTGAATTTTGACCCATTGTCCTGAATTTTTACTCTCACCGTCCTGAATTTGCACCCATGCCAGTTGGTCACCCTATGAACTACTGGAATATTTGATGATACTTTTCAGAACTGACTGTAAATACTTTTATTTTCAGCCAGAGTGTTACCTGTCAGTACAGCCCTGCACGTGGAGATCTATAACATGAACTGGTGGGTAATAATGCATTAAAGCCCCTCCCTCTCCGTGATATCATTCCCTCGTCGTCTCCTTGGTTCTGTGTCCTCCCAGTTCCTTCTCCTCTCCCCCGCGCCCTTTTCCTTCTGAGTCACAGGAAGAGCTGCAGTCCTCTCCCAGTGACTGTTATTAAAGAGAAGGGTCCGCACAATGTTAGTACTGTGACAGGATAAATAATTTGCTATAAAAACAGACGTAGTAATATTACTTTTTATAATTACATAAGATAAAGTGCTGCGTTGGCTGGGAATCGAACGCGGGTCAACTGCTTGGATGACAGCTATGCTCACCAACACTTGCCGGAGATACTAGGTGCTATATGTATTACTAAAACATACATGCGACCTTCCAGTATGTGTCAGAGTGGTGCAATTGCGGATTTACCAATCACGCACAGATTTCTCTCTGCAATGACGCTTCTAAGACCCTCAGTCTGGCCGCGTTTAACAGCTCCTCCTCAGGCCGAGCAGCGCTGACTGGAGCCCTCATCTTTACTCGCAGAAACCAGCTGCATCATTACTCAAACCCCGCAGGTGCCCGTATGCTGACTACAGCTTCAATCCTGTCCTAGGACAGTGAACCCAGCTCCCTCGAGGGACGGGTTAATGCAGAGCACCGCGTGCAATGTAAAGAAAGACTCTTAAGGGGGAAGAGCATTGAATAAGTGTTTGTGGTCAGTCAGTTATTAGTCTCTTGATTGTGGTCAGTCAGTTATTAGTCTCTTGAGTGTTTGTGGTCAGTCAGTTATTAGTCTCTTGAATGTTTGGGTCAGTCAGTTACTAGTCTAGGTCAGTCAGTTATTAGTCTCTTGAGTGTTTGTGGTCAGTCAGTTACTAGTCTCTTGGGTGTTTGTGGCCAGTGACATGGATTAACTCATCACCCCAGTAATATATGTGAAAAGCTGCAAAGAAGGAAAAAGCCTGAGTGACCATCTAAGAAATGTGCAGAAACCAAAAATAAAAACCTGTAAAATCTCATAAAGTAGCGGGCATTGCGTTTATTTACAAAGATCTATAGGATTAGTTTGCGCCCTACATGAAATATATAAGGTCTCTCTCTGCCCCAAACAAGTGCATCGCACAATGTGTGCTTTATTTTCAAGCTATGTTTGCTCCGTTGCATCTCACATCAATGATCTGTGACACTCACAGAAGGTTTGGTATTAGAGGTTACGTAGCATGAGCATGGAACACGCAGCAGAGTGGCGCAGCGGAAGCGTGCTGGGCCCATAACCCATGGATCGAAACCATCCTCTGCTAACATTTTCTGACTTTCAACAGCATTTTTCAAATTTACATTTCAAGATTAGTTGTGTATTAACTCTGTTCTTTATTGTCTTTCCCTTTCCCGCCTTTAATTCAATACTCGCCTAGTTACGTATATTTCGTCTCACTTAATTGGTCTTACTTCCTTGATCGTTTTGCTACAAACGCACATAACAAAATACATTTGATCTCTGGACATTACCATTTTACTATACCATGTACAAACAAAATAATAATTCAGCTGAAAATTTCATTTCATTTTCCATTCTACAACTGGAAAGAATGAATCATTGTGATCGGCCACATACTAATACCACAGCGCCCTCTACTGTTCTTCAACTGAAGTATCTAACAAAGAGTTAAGGTGTAATAAGAAGCAGTGCTAGTGTTGGGGCTAGAGTACAACAGGGGTCGGACTGGATTGTAGGCTGGGCCACTGGAATTATGAGGCAGGGGAGCACCAAATTATGCAACTAGTAAAATCTAATTATATGACATAAGGCGGTACATTTTCTTATAGCATTATTTCAAAAGTTTGTCATTTTTACATATGGTAATACTGCGTGGACAAAGATGTCAACTCATTAGTTTCAGTTTCACAACTAAATATAGAAATAATCAAATGAAAGGTGACCAGTTAACCTTCGCGAAGGGCTTCCACTACGCACGAACACATGTTGCTGCATTTTTAGTAACTTTTGATCTGTTTGAGCTCGAAACAATTTTTTGGGGTTAAAATCTACAGAATATGCAGCAGATGAAGGATTACGTGGCAAATGAGGTAATTCCTCAAGTATGCAAAAACAGTTGCGGCCCCCAGAATCACATAATTCCAGTGGCCCTGTCTATAGGACACAGAGGCAGTTCCTGAAGTGCTCGCCTCACAGGTCAGTGTGTGGCAAGTTTTTTTGGGGTGTTTGTGGGCTATTTTTATGGTCTAATGTCCGAAATTGGGTCTCTAGTTGGCAGAGGTATGCACCCTGTCCAAGTAGGGGCCACAATCCTAGTCAGGGTAAGCTAGATACACACTAAAAGATAACCTGTTCTCAGCTTGGCACAGAGAAGGCAGGTTTATCTAAAGAGGCAATGTATAAAAGCATTTGGACAACCACTAACACACACACACACAGTAACACAATGAAAGACCACAAAAATACTCCACACAGGTTAAGAAAAATAGAGAGTAATTTTGTGAGTAAATCAAGACCAAAACAACAAAAATTCAATAAGTAGAACGGAGTTATGAATTTTCTAAGAATAAACCAAAAATAGTGCTTCGAAGTCAATATCTCTTAGGGGTAACTTGAGGTCACCCTAGAACGGGATACATCCGAAATTCAGGCTGACCATGATGGAGGGCGGGCCAGCTACAGGACTCAGACAGGTCCTGCAGACAAAGTACCTTAGGCCTCATTTACGAGATTTTGCCATAGGGCGGCACCGCAAGCCTTTTTGCGGCGGCGCTCTATGGCAAAAGAAAATGGCAGGAATGCACCGTATCTTTCAGATACGGTGTATTTGTGTCCTTTCCCCCTGCGCTTGTGCACAACAAACAGCCATGCGCCAACGCAGGCACCCTTGCACCATTGTGCAAGGGGGCCTGCATTGCAGAGATGATTATTTTTGTGCAGGAAGGGACACCGTCCTGCACAAAAACAATACAAGAGACGTTTTCCTCTTTCTGTGTGTGCTGCAGAATACAGCACACATAGAAAAAGGAAAAACAAGGAGAAATAAAGGTGTTTCTCCTCATTGCGCCTCCCTTACGCCTCCCCTGGGGAGTTGTAGGCTTTTGACACATTCTCAGGTTTACAAAATCTTGTAAATCTGGGAATGTGTTAAATGCCATGGGTGTCCTGTGGGAACACCCACTGTAACACCCATGGCACGCCTCTCTATCGCGGGGTGAGGCAACATTGCCTGGTAAATGAGGCCCCTTGGATGGAGCAAGTGTTGACATCGAAGACTCGATGTGAGGAGGCGTTGCATCCTCTTCGATCTTGTGGCTGGAGGTGAAGCGTCAGCGCTGATCCACGCAGTCGATCAACGCTTCGGTGTTGAACTCCTTAAAGATGCAGGCACTACGTCATTGTCCAGTCACGCTGTCCGTCATCCGCAAGCCGCGCAGTCCGTCGAGGAGATTTTGTCTATCAGCACCTGTGTCGAAGGACAATGTGTTGGTTCCAATTGGCGCAAAGTCAGCACTGTGTCAATTTTGAAGCAAAAACAGCTGCAGAACCCACTTCTGAGGCCCAGGACCGGATTGATACCTCAAGCATGGGAGGACTCACACATGGCAGAGTCCAGTAGCATGGTTGTGGGAAGTCTTCAATGGCGCTGAGACTTCAGAACAGGAGGTAAGTCAGCAAGCCCTGGGAGCCACTCTGGGTTCAAGTGGGATGGGTCCAGTCCTTGTCCTCAGCAGGGCAGAAATCGACAGGCAGCAGGGCAGCACAGCAAAGCAGAGAAGAAGTTTCTTCAGAACAGTCAGTCAAGCAGAGTGGCAATCCTGGGAGCACAGCATTCTTTACTCCTGGCAGAGTTCTTTACAGGTCCAGTAGTGTACTATCTTTGTAGGGTTACAGCCCCAGTACTTATACTCAATTGTGCCTTTGAGAGTTTCCGGATTGGTAGTGGAGCATTGACTTACCGGTCAATTTATATCCTTATCCTCGATAGGACATTAACTGCTGGTGTTCTTTTTATCGCGCCGGAGACTGATGAGGCTTAACTAAGTAGGCTCTTAGGTGAGCATTACACCAAACTATGCTCGACTACTGCTTTCCAATGGTTTTAATGATTTTAATTGTTTTTATTACTAAGTGCGTGGTCCATCACTGTATGCTGCACCTAGACACTATAATCGTGTAAGTCATCACTATGGAATGCACACCCCTTTGAACACTTTGTGTGCAATTTTCACAAGGCAAATAAGATATACAATGCGACATGCATGGGGTTTACAGCTTATATAATGTCTGTTACTTCATTTCAATCTAGGTTCACGTGACAACGGTGGGACATTGCCCACTATACCACGATTTGGGAGGTAGGTTTCCCTCTCACTGTGTGTAGATAGCATTTTTTCAATCTGGTCCTGAAGAATTGCCAATGATCCCCCTGACAATATAGGCAAGAAACATGTCGACCTATTGAGAGTAGGACGTAGATATCTAGGCACATAGCCCCTAGGTTTACGCAATCCATACATTTTAATCGGGCAGTTTACCTACCTGAATAAAGATTGTTCTAGGATTAACTGACCTGTTTTAACTCACTTTCACCACATCTACACAACTAGGCCCCTCACCCCCACTGCACCAAACGGCAGGAACAAAAGATCTCCGAGAAAGAGCCCCATTTATGGGAGCCCGTCGGGCATTGCAGCGCCGGCCCGACGAGGAGCAGGCCCAAATGATGAAGCATGACACCTAGCTTGCTGGGTGTGTGAGGGCTTTAGTTCCAAAGAGGGGCTTCCCCCTCTCACCAGGAATCACAGGACATTCACTTGTGCTCCTGCACTTAGAACCTAGCACCCCTCTGACCTTGTATATCTTCATGCCCTTAGGAACTGCATACCCTTCTTCAATACATAATCCTGGGAGCACAGCATTCTTTACTCCTGGCAGAGTTCTTTACAGGTCCAGTAGTGTACTATCTTAGTAGAGTTAGAGCCCCAGTACTTATACTCAATTGTGCCTTTGAAGTGGGGGTGGCTTCAAAGCAAACCCTTGAAGTGTACAGGTCCCCCTTTATCCCAGCTTTGTCCGCCAGGCTATCTGTGGGAGGTAATCACCACTTTGTGAGAGAGCCAGGCTATCTGTGGGAGGTAATCAGCCCTTTGTGAGAGACACAGGACACTGCCTATTCAGTTGTAAGTGTCAACCCCCCCTTCATTTTCCTGCCCAGGAAGAGTTATTAGAATGTAGATGCATGTAGATAAGTTCTCTGTCACGCCCACCCTTCCTGTGTTTGTGTCTACGTAGAGGGAGTGCACAAAGTGTAGCTGTAACCCAACCCAGACATGTATTGGAGACAAGCTGCAGGCACACAAAGCTAAGTTAAGAGCAGAGAAATGTCCACATTCTAACTTGGAGCGGACGTCCAGAATATACGCTAAGACGCGATAGCCCAGATTTACTCGTGGCAGTCTCAACATAGTTTAGTCTCCGCGTATTGAGAAAAAACAGAATTTTTTACCTGGAGTCCATCACAACCAGGAATGATTTGACCAAATCAAACACAATAGTGTGGCACGTAGAGGCCCTAGTAGAGGCCCTAGTAGAGATCGGCTGATCTCACAAAGAGATAGTTTGTGGTCCTGAGGAGAACCCCAAGATTAAATAAGGGGCTCGAAACGCGTCGACCTTTTACTTTCAAACAGTGTTGATGAAATGTAAACCCGTGACTGTTTTTACTAAACTATCACATTGGTTGACAATTGAATTATCGATCGTATCAAAACAGTTCGGAGTTTCCTCTAAAGTATATACACTGTTTGTTTCTAACCCTGAAAATTAGGTTGAAATCTTGTAAATAGTAATTTACCTGCCAGGGTTCATGTGTGTTGTTTGTCTTAAATGTTTTATGTAATGTTGATTCGTAGTTTTACCTAGTAGGTGATGTCATTTAACGTATGTAATTATTGTTTTTTGTATATGTAATTGTAATGTATTCTTTAGGAGTTGTGATGGTTGTAACATTACAAAGAATTTTTTTATGAAGAAAAAAAGTACTAAAAAGCAAAAACTTTTTCTTAAAAAACAATAAAGAGATAAGGATTGATAATCCTCAGGCTACATTGAATGGTTCTTGTATCCTAGTGAATTTAACATAGTAAAGCAATATCAGTATTGGCACTTCACATGTTGTTTGTAAAAAAACACATTCTAAAAGTGGCATTTCTAAAATAGTAATGCTAAATCAATCTTTACCACTAAAGAGGATTTCTCATTACTATTCCAAAGATATGAAACATGATGTAGCTACTCCGTTCTAATCAGGAATTACAGCTTAAAAGTGTTTTAAGGCATTCCCAATGCTAGCCTTTGAGAGGAGTCGGCCTCGCAGTAGTGAAAAGGCAATTTAGCTTTTTGTCACTACCAGTACATGTAAAACTTACCCGTACATGTCCTACCTTTTAGTTACACAGCACCCTGCCCTTTGGGCTACCTAGGGCCTACCTTAGGAGTGACTTATTCATAATAAAAGGGGAGTTTAAGGCTTGGCAAGTGGTTTTAAATGCCTAGTCGAAGTGGCAGTAAACTGCACACACACCCCTTGCAATGGCAGGCCTGAGACAGGTTTGAAAGGCTAATGTGTGGATGGCAAAACCAGTGTAGCAGGCCCACTAGTAGCATTTAGGCCCTGGGTATATGGTACCTCTTTACAAGGCACTTATCAGTAAACTAATATGCCAATCATGTATACACCAGTGTCAGCATGTTTAGGGAAGACGCACATGCACTTTAGCACTGGTTGGCAGTGGTAAAGTGCTCAGAGTACTAAGACCAACAAAAAAATACAGCAAAAATGAAGATAAGCAGGCAAAAAGTTTGGGGGATGACCACCCTATGGATGATAGGTCTAGCAGTCTGGTTGGTCAGTTTTGCTGTTGGTTTCCATGATTTTAACACAAAGATTGTCTGCAACGACCACAAATCCATGCAGTCTTCTATACCCTGTAAAACAATTATACTGCGTGTCCTTACAAGTTCAAAACTGCACCAATTTGAAAAGGTGCCAGTTTTCTACCTATCTGATTCAATAATGGGGGGCACTTTTATTTTGGTGTCTGGGACTATTTTCTGTCCTGTGTGACCCTGATGTTTCCTGATAATATTACACAGGATGGGGCATTATTACATAGTTCACGAGGGGCCAGAGCTCACTACACTACCTCATCTACAGACCCCCAGGACCACGCACACAATTCAGCGAAGACATCGCCGAACTCATCAGCCCGCACGCCCTCCCCTCGGCTGACTACATCCTCCTTGGGGACCTCAACTTCCACCTAGAGAACAACAACGATCGCAACACCACCACCCTGCTGGACAACCTCGCCAACCTCGGACTCAAGCAACTGGTGACCACCCCCACACACCTCGCCGGCCACACGCTTGACTCCGTCTTCTCCTCCAGCAAGGACATCTCCTTCAGCACACCACCGGACTCCACTGGACAGACCACAGCTGCGTCCACTTCAGCTTCAGCAGGATCACCACGCACCACCACCCGCAACAGTTTCCGCGCAGAAGCTGGAACAAGATCACCACCGACCAACTCACCACATCCCTGAGCCAGAACCCTCCCGCCAGCTCAACGAACCCCAACCAAGCCGCCAGCAACCTCACAAGATGGATCACCAACTGCGCAGACGACCTCGCCCCATTGAAGACCCCCCAGTCAGACCCGGCAACAAGAAAGCATCCTGGTTCACCGCACGAACTCAAGATATCCAAGAAGAACTGCCGGGCCCTCGAGAAAGCATGGCGCAGAGACCCGACTGCAGACAACATGACCACCCTCAAGCACGCCACCCGAAAACACCACCAGCTGATCCACACCACCAAGAAAACCGCATTCAAGGAACGACTGGACAACAACGCCCACAACAGCAAGGAACTCTTCATCATCGTCAAAGAACTCTCGAACCCCAGCGCCGGAAACAACGACATCACTCCCTCGCAAGACCTCTGCAACTCGCTCGCCTCGTTCTTCCACAGCAAGATCGCAGACATACACTACAGTTTCAGCACCAGCCGACGTACCCTACGACCGCTCCAACGCCCCCACCTCCACCCTCCGAGCCTGGACCCCTATCAACACCGAAGACACTATCCGCACGATGAACTCCATCCACTCCGGATCACCAACCGACCCCTGCCCTCACCACGTCTTCAACAAGGCCGACGCCGTCATCGCACCCCACCTCCGGGACATCATCAACACCTCCTTCGTCACCGCCACCTTCCCAGAGAGCTGTAAGCACGCCGAACTCAGCGCCCTACTGAAGAAACCGTCAGCAGACCCCACCGACCTCAAAACTACCGCCCCATCTCGCTCCTTCCTTTTCCTGCCAAAGTCATCGAGAAGACCGTCAACAGACAACTGGCCGCCTTCCTCGAGACGAATGGATCCTCGACCACTCGCAGTCCGGCTTCCGGGCCAACCACAGCACCGAGACCGCCCTCATCGCAGCTACCGACGACATCCGAGCCCTGCTCGACAACGGGAAACAGCGGCCCTCATCCTCCTGGACCTCTCCGCAGCGTTCGACACAGTCTGCCACCGCACTCCTAGTGCAACGCCCTGAACAACGGCGGAATCCAAGAGAAGGCACTGGAGTGGATCATCTCCTTCCTCGCCGGAAGAACCCAGAGAGTCCGCCTCCCCCGTTCAGTTCCGAGGCCACCGAAGTCATCTGCGGCGTACCACAAGGATCATCACTCAGCCCCACCCTCTTCAACGTCTACATGAGCCCCTCGCAGCCATCGCACGCCAACACAACCTCAACATCATCTCCTACGCCGACGACACCCAGCTGATCCTCTCCCTCACCAACGACCCCACAACCGCCAGAACCAACCTACATGAAGGGATGAAGGACGTAGCCGAGTGGATGAGGAACAGCCGCCTGAAACTGAACTCAGATAAAACGGAAGTCCTCATCCTAGGATCATCACCCTCCGCCTGGGACGACTCCTGGTGGCCCCCTGCCCTGGGCAACGCACCCAAACCAACGGACCACGCACGCAACCTGGGCTTCATCCTGGACTCCTCCCTCTCAATGACCCGACAAATCAACGCCGTCTCCTCGTCTTGCTTCAACATCCTACGCATGCTGCGCAAGATCTTCCGGTGGATCCCCACCGAAACCAGGAAGACGGTCACCCAGGCCCTCGTCACCAGCCGACTGGACTACGGCAACTCCTCTACGCCGGAACCACAGCCAAACTTCAAAAAGACTCCAACGCATCCAGAACGCCTCAGCTCGACTCATCCTGGACATCCCCCGACACAGCCACATCGCCGGACACCTGAGAGACCTGCACTGGCTCCCCGTCAGCAAGAGAATCACGTTCCGACTCCTCACCCACGCACACAAAGCTCTCCACAACCAAGGCCCCAGATACCTCAACGACCGTCTGACCTTCTACACTCCCACCCGCCAGCTACGATCGACCAACCACGCCCTCGCCGCCGTCCCCCGCATCCGAAGAGCCACAACGGGAGGAAGATCCTTCTCCTACCTGGCTGCCAAGACGTGGAACTCCCTACCCATCCACCTCCGCCTTACCCAAGACCACCTCTCCTTCAGGAAGCAACTCAAGACCTGGCTGTTCGAACAGTAGCGGACCCCCCTCCCCCAAGCGCCTTGAGACCCTCCGGGTGAGTAGCGCGCTATACAAATGCTTGATTGATTGATTGATTGATTTACTTTGATTGCTCAGTACATCTCAAACTCTTGAAAATAAAAAAAGCATAAAAACAATATAGCTGACAGTGGCTTCTAGGTAGCCTAGCAATGTATATGTAGCAGGTTTGTTCCTCTTTTATCCATATCAAATTGATCTGCAAAAAAATGAGTGATTGTTAAATTAAATTAGAGTTTTAACAACCAGATTTCAATTTTAAGTGTAAAAACATATGCTTGTGACCTCGACGTGATTTGAACACGCAACCTTCTGATCTGGAGTCAGACGCGCTACCGTTGCGCCACGAAGTCAGCTGTTCAAACTGATCAGGATGTTTCTAAATATGTGAGCAGTGAGGGCAGGGAGGAAATGCGTTTGGTGACGCTTCTTTGCTTTTGAAAAATTAAGCAAGAAGGTACTCTATTGACGTTACCCAGGTAAATGTTGCTTAAGTCAAAAATTGTATCATTAAATAATTCGGATAGTCCTGTACGGCACTTTCCGGTTAGATAGCTAATTCAACTCCTGTTTTTAAGGCACTTCTGCCTTTTCGTGACACACATAGTATGAGAGACTGTGAACAAACACTATTCTTCTCTCAGCGCGCAAGAGCAGACATTTGTCACGCAAGTCAGCCGAGATCCCATCAGCTCAGCTGACAGAGTTGCACTCCTAGAGGGCACCGAGGCAGAGCTCCGCCCCCCGGACTGGCAGTGCCTGTAGCTTTGTTTTGGTGCCGCCCTGTTTCCCTGTCACTTGATTAGCGGGAGTGTCACACATGAGCCCAAGTGCAGGGACGATTCTGGAGTAAATTGTGTCAATAGTCATCACTCAGCTGCCCTGAACCAATGGCAGGCAATGCCGCCCCCTCCCTCCCCCCATCAAAATATAAAACTTTGGCAGACATCTGCCTTTCCCCGGTTTCACTGGTCCACACTGCACACAGCCTTAATGGCCCCGCTTGGTGGACAGACATCATGTACCTGCATTCTGATTCAGTGAGTGAACATCATATTCGATTTTCCGTATCATGCTGCCACAGATTAGATCAGACTTACAGACAGGGCCTTTCTCGTGCCCTCACGGTGCTATGTTGCTACTTTGCTGAATTAGAAGCCAGTGCTCACTGCAGTACTTTTTCACTTTGAATAATGGTTGATGCACTGGCATTGTGAATTTTCAAATGTTGCCTCTCATTTCTTCCCAAGTTTGACAATTTTATTTTTAACTCTGTTTTTAAGGAGCGCCGCGATACCTCCATGAAGCCGCTGCTCGCTCTAGGCACGAGTCCTCCTATGCTTTTCAGTTCCATACAACTCGTTTCTATTGTATGTAGAGCGTGGCTCCAGAAACATCACAAAGGTACTACCTGTTAATAGTGCAGCAGGTGCAGTGGCACCGGGTCGTTGGGGTTGAAACGCCCATGACATCCCCAATTACTGTTGTGATTTACTACTTAAATAGAGGCATGGGGCGCATTTCCTCTGCTTGCACGAGGGCACCAGGTACCCTCACTGCACCAGTGGCCAAGATCTCCATGGCGAGGGATTGTGCTAATGTGTAAGTCAGGGGAGGACGAGCTACAAGGAACTTGGTTTTGATAGATGATATCAAAATTTATAAAAATAATTTAGATGGTTACGATTAGTGCCGACAAAATGCGAAACGTGAATCTTTCAAAGGGAAAAAAAATCACTGGCGGATTGAATTTGCCACTGCAGACATTTTTATTCCACTCAACGGATTTTGAGGAATTTTGGAAAATGTAACATTTTTTACACATGGTGGGGAGTTTGCGCCCTCCCCACCCCCACTGCAAACCACCACAAAACACCATGAACTATCAAGTGCAAAGCACAAATCAGCAATATTTTGTCAAAATGGAAATAAGCAGATTGTCAAATTTTTCTCAAAAGTAAACAAAAACCATCCCCAGCTGCTAGTGATAAGCAGTACTAAAGAAGGCAGGATGATGCAAACATAACAAAGATGCCCTGTTCGATGTCTAGGTCTTATAAATAACCATGCAGCCAAGACAGCCTGAAAGCACTTCGAAGGAGAACAGATGAGGCAACGTGAGTCGAGAAACGAAAACCAGCTTGAAAGACAGGGAAAAGGTTGCAGAATCTGATAAATTAAAGGCCAATTTCAACTTGATCTGTAAAAGTCTTGGTGGACACCCCAGGGGCCCCTGGAGAGGATGGAGTGGGATCTCTCTTCTCTAATGCAGGCCGCCTGTGCTTGTAATAAATATTCTGTGAGTGATCCTGGAGGAGGCCATGTTCTTTGTGCAGAATAGGGTCCCCAGCCCTGGTGACGTCTACAGAGGCCTGGTGGGTCTCAAGTTCCAGGGCAGTGTTTGTTTCTATTCACCAGTCTTCAGACATCTGACCCCTGGGTTCTGCACTTCTACATAGGGGTCAAGTGCCGCCAAGTCACATGCGGCACCACCACCCAGTCCTGGTTTTTAGCCAGCGGCACTTTGAACGTTAAGACTTCTTGGCACATGGTTTTAATGGAACAATGAAAGTACAAGGCCCAGAATGAAACATGGGGTTCTCTAGAAAGCCTCAGGTGGCTGAAGGTGAGGCAGGGGGTGGGGTCACCGGGCCACCCGGCAATAATCTTTCTGTCCCTCAAATTCAACTTTCTGTCCCCCCACAGCAAAGATTCCATGTGCGTTTTCCTCACATTGTACTTTTATCCCTCACATTTCATGTTGATGTCCCTCACATTCTCTGCTTCTTTCCTGTACTTCTGCATATATAAATGGATGTGCACATCTGCTGGAATTCATGAAGTGCAAACTTATCCGGAGATCAATGGAGAGCTGTATATCATAATGTGGCGGGAATTGGGAATGTGAGGGGAATATATTCTACCAAAAAAGGTTATTCTTGTTACATCTCAGAGCCCTCAAGTGTCCCAGGTCCATCAGGAGTAGCTCTTCCACTCTACTGTTTTTCTCTGTGTTCTGGGACTTGGGTTCCTGTTTGCCACATCATAAATCCAGGCCACGAGTCCCAGAATTCAAAGTACAAGCCTGGACTGGAGGAGAGACTCAAGCTTGGACCTGGAAACTTCTAAAAGTTCATTAGGGCTGAAAGAGAGGGGGGTCCCTTGTCCCTGACATGTCATGGCTGCACTAGTCACACACTGTGTCTCTGGGCTTCTCTGCTTATATTGGCTCAGACCAGGTCACGTGACACTGCTCCTGCACTAGGGCACCTGTCAACACTGGTTCCTTAAATAAAAACAATTAGCAGGATGTTTCTTTGAGAGTGAAGTTTATTCATCTGAATAACACACACTGAGCTAACACTCAGTTAATGTCTCGCGCTTGAACTCTAAGCAGAAACGGATAGACCCTTTCCCAGCAATGGAAATTTACCCAACAGTTTGGGTGTCAAGCAATGAAGACAGTTGTTCATTCATTAAATATATAACATCTCCCTCCTCGTACAGCTGACAATACTAGCAGAACAGCGTATTCTTCTCACTGCAGATGCAATCTTGAGAAACATTGAAAATGAGAACTTTGTATCTCACTCCCTTCCTTCCTTCTTATGTCATCAGTAGCTGAGCTCTGCAAAATCCCATCTTAAGTGTTATCTCCTGAAGGCCATGTATATGTTAATGCTGCAACAACGCACTCACATGGTTAATACAAGATGGAGTCGGTTTAGTTTCATAATGTTGCTCTACCTGCTCACAATTTCCTCCTCTTGGCACCGCGCGCCAACCTTGCCACTCAATATTATTTAAAACCTGACTTCGTTGGAATTCGTATTCTCTTTTTATTTCTTCTTACAATATGAGTCTGATTCTTGCTCACGTGATACGCACATAATTAGCATATAATAACTGAAACTGGGTTATAAAATATTATTTGTGCCTGTGCACTAGTTGTGGTGTTTGGGGTGGGGCTCTGTGGCTGTAAGAGAGGATCTGATAGGCTTGCCTGACTCCTAACACCACTACTTCCGGTGCACATGATGAGGTGTGAGGAGTGAGGGACACCAGCCAGTTTTCCTCTCCTCCAAAAAGGTTCTATTATCATTTTCAGGAAAACACAGGTACATTAGAGGAAGTAGTCCACATCCATCCTCCACATCTCGTTTCTGCTATTGCAGGAAAACTGAAATCTTAGCAGCAGACACTGATTGATTATGGACCAACTAGGATGACTATGCATCCCAATGATTGGCTCTTCCTCTGGCAGGAACGTTAATCACAAGAACTATCATGACACTTTTATTGCTGCCTGAAAACTGGACACACAAGGAATTCTGCGTCAGGTGCTTTTAAAACCTACGTTATTGGTAAACCCCACCCCCTGAGGTCAGTGCCCCCCCTCCAGGTCACCGCCCAGTGGAGCCGTGCCGGTCGCCCACCATAAAGCCGGTCCTGAACCAGTTACAGAGGAACAAATTGCACTAGTGCCAGGTCTGTGTTGCTGCCCGATTTGAGAATGGAGTCCAGACTCCTGCTGTTGAGATACAAGGACAAGGAAATGGACTCTCATGTGAGCTGAGAATATGTCATATTTCAGTGCTTCAAGGAACCTATATAAGTCACCAGCAAGAAACAGCATGTATATTTTAATGTTTAAAAGACTTTATTTAAAGCAAAACACAAATACAAATTAATCTAAAAATAATGAGTCACCAATGAACATCCTGTATTAAAAACCTAGGGAAAAACCATTAAAGTCTTTAGAATTTTATGAGGGAGGGAAAGAGGGAAGGGGAAAACATAAAAGGATAAAAGAAAACATCTTATACTATATCATGAATCTTATGGCAAAGAATAATGCCATTCTCATCTATAATTTAGCCTCTAAAAGTAAACAGTACCTGTATAAACATAACAATAAAATTCCACTTAAATGTAAAAGGGGGACAGAGGGATAGAATATTCATGGCGGATAAAAGGTTTCAGATAATATAGGTATAGAACTAGATACACCAATTTCAACTTGGCTAAGAAACGTAGTAAAAGGTAACCATAACAATTGCACATTATGAGAAGGTAAACATTGCATAGTACACAAAGGGGCCGATTACGATGTCGTTAGGAAACTGTCCTGAACTAATCGGTTCCGGACTCGTTTCCTACTGAATCGTGTCCTGCTAGTCCGGATGAATTTTGGAAGAAGGGGCCCCTACATACAGAATATACTTGGTAGAGGTAGGGAAAATAACACTATAGGGGTAAAAAACCTATGCAAGTGTACACAATAGAAAGTGTATATGGGCAACACAACAATTACATTATACAAGTCAATGTGCAATGCTTACAAATCTTAGACATGACAATGTTGTTTTTTTATATAGAACATCTTTTGTCATTTTTATTTCATTTATCAAAGGTTATATCAAAGTTAATAATTTATCTTATTAAAACTATCAATACATTATTAGACATTGTGCAGCATTATTGTGTTCATGAAAAATGTTTAATTTTGCATTTATAAATATTCTTTTAACCTTGTACAGTACATGTGTACATTACACAGTATGAACAAATGGCGAGATCCAAAACAATCACAGTAAATGAGAAGGCTGGCGGTAGGTTAAACACACTACACGCGTTTCGGCCAGGGTGCCTTCATCAGGGGACCGTCACAACATTCACTGCATGGAACACATGATAGAAAAGAAAAAGAATATATGCACATTATCTTGTTGTTTGCCCGTAATTCTTTATCAAAAATAATGACGTCTTTAAACAGATCGTCCTAATTATATAGGTTAAGTACGGTGGGATTGAAAAGGGTGTTTTAAAATAGTATACCATACAAGAGTATGTATGGTGTGAAATAAAGATTAGCGTACTTATTCAGAATAGTCCCCGTATACACTTTCTATTGTGTACACTTGCCTAGGTTTTTTTCTCCTATACTGCTAGTCCGGATGACAAATTAAGATGCTTCACAACATCGTTCAGTCGGACTCACATTGATTCCAATGGGAGCCTGTGTTCTGACCGAGAACACAGGCTCACAGTGGAAAAAGGGGTGGTTGGGGAAAACCTTGCACCCTGTGGTGGGCACCCCATGGTGCCTGCCACATTGTGCATGGTTGGGAAGAGGGGTCCCTTGGGCACCTCCACGGGCCACATTCGGTCGCCTCAGGGTGAATGGGGGCCCGCAACGGGCCCCCAAAGACCGATTCCAAAAGCCGTTTTGTCTTGGGCAAACCGAGTCGGAACGGCTGTCCAAATCGGTCATCGTCATTGCTTGTCCAGAAACCGTGCCCATTGAGCTGCAGTATTCGACTCCGAAAGACTTGGACTGACCCAATTCCTTTCGGAACCGATTCGGACTGCTCGTACAGTTTCCGAACATCGTAATCGGTTGTTGGGAAAACTGTCTGATTCGGTAGGAAACAAGGGTTCCGAATCGGATTCTGCAATACCGAATGCCATGCGGAGCCCTTCCTAATGACATCGTAATCGACCCCATAGTATCCAACTTATTATGTGAACCCACTGAATCCCACCATACTTTATGTGATAACAAGGCTGACGTTGTCCAATTAAAACTGATGTGCTGAAAAGCAATCGCTAATAAAATATCTAATAATTTATCTTTCGGGAAAGATGGAATGAGAGAATTAGTCAAAGTTCCTAAAAAATAGATGAAGAATAATAAAAGAATGATTCAGATTGAAAATCTTTTTGACTTGACAGCAAACCATGTGCCAGAAAGAAAGTGTATTAGGACAATTAAATATATAAAATCTGCTTCAGGAAAATTGCAAGACCAACATTTAGCAAGAGTATCCAAGGAGAACTTAGAGCATTGCAAAGGAGTAAAATAAAGTTTGGTACATTGACAAAATATCGACACTAAAAATATCCCCATACAAAAAAATTGTGACCAAGATATCAATGTCAAAAATATCTATATCCTATACTCATAATGGTAAGTACAAAAATATTGAGAAAAAAATATCGATGTCATAAATACAGTTGTACAAAATATCGTTTTTATATATATAAAATAAATTAATAAATATTAAATATATTAAGGAATAAAATTCATTTAAAAAAAATTGACAATCGTTCTTTTATGTTAATCATGTGTCACTTTTATCTGAGTTTCTAAATCAATATCACCTTACAAAATCAAGATTTTTTTCACATATCAGTAACCTTGCAGCACTATTTTGTTTCAAAGGCAACAGCACTATCTATGTTCCCACAATTTTACACACTGGAGAAAAATTTTCCTTGAACCAGTACCCTCTCTAATCTCAGTGATTTTTTTAGCTTTTCAATTTTCTCAGTAGCTACCGTCAAGTGAATACTACACAAATTCAGATCGTTTTCACACATTTTTGAGAAACAACATTTTGCAGTTTCACACAACTGTAGTTCTCACCTGCTGAGTTAACTGACCAGACCAGTGCAAAGGTCATATTTCGAGTAAGTTGGACCAGTTTCAGAAATGATTAATCTCACGTTTTCTGAATGATTTCTTAGTCAAGTAGTAAGTGCTGGACAGACCACAGGAGACATGGGGACAATCCCCAGTGGGTTGAGGCACTGGAGATGTGTTTAGCGCTGAAAGGGCTGAGAAATGTTTAGTCCTACCAAACACCAAATAGAATTGACAAATTGACTTACAGTTTCCATACAGTCGTGTACAGGATTCGAATTGCAAGGAAATAATGGTCCTCGATACTGTCTGTTAGACCCTGAACTACTAGGGTGACAAACGGTCCGTAAATTTCACGGACCGTCCGTGATTTGGACCTCGCGTCCGTTGTCCATGATGATCCCTCTTACGGGCGCCTTTTGTCCGTAATTTTGGGCATTGACGGGAGCAGTGCTGTTCCCCTGCGAGAAGCCTCAGCTCCCTGATGGGGCCGCCTCGCACTCATCCTCGGAGCACCAGAGCAGCCCCACCCCGCCCATTGTCATTCTCTATGTCGGCTGATTGTCACATACAGAATGACAATGGAGCAGTCTGGGCTGTTACAGCATGTGCTGGCCTCCTCCTGCCTCAGTCTAGGGCAGGGCATTCTGTCAGATGGAAGAAATGTACAAAAAATGCCCATGCTGCTACCTGAGAATCCAGTTTACGAAAAGAAGGTGGTGAAACAAGTTAAAAAGAAAGTGTTATAGTTCTTTCACAGTTTCATCATTTTAGAACTGACGCATTTTCAATATTATATTCAACGAAGTCATGGTTGCTGCTTTTTTATTTAATGAAACTAACAACCATTGACAAAGCCAATAGTTCTGGTTTGTTGTAGGTGTAACTTTACTTGTTGTATTATATATTTGGATGCAATGACAGAAGCAGCAAAATACCAGTTGGGAGGCACACTATCCTAAGTACAGATTTTTAGCCTAGGTGTTTTAAGCCACGCCCTTAATTACATCGAACACCCCCTTTGGAGAGACCCCCAGTTTTTTCATCCCACTTAAAGCCCTGAAAACAACACCATGACACAGTGACCTCACGTGCGGCACTGTGCATCATGCATGACTCATGACTTCCACTTTTTCAGATTGCCTATGTGCAGGGGCTTAGTGAACCCTCCCCACACCCCACACCTTGCTTTAGGAATTACAGCGAGGGTGGAGTTCTTGATGGGTTTCTCCTGTCTGCAACTCTGCAGACAAAGGCTCAGCTCATAATTAATGTGAAAAGGTGGGTGAGTGAGTAAGGGGTGGGTGGATGGCTGGATGGATGGATTAGTGAAAAGGTGAATGGATGAATGAAAGGATGAATGGATGGATAATGAGAGAAAGGATGGATGGATGAGTGAGTGGAAGGATGGATGGATGAGAGAAAAGGTAAATAGATGGATGTATGGGTGGAAGGATAGATGGATGGTTAAAAGGGTGGATGGATGAGTGAAAGAATAGATGGATGAGTGAAAAGGTGGATGATGGGTAATTGAATGGGTGGATGGATGGATGAGTGAAATGATGGATGGATTGTTGAATCGATAAGTGAAAGGGTGAATGGATGGACGGATGAGTGAAAGGGTGGATGATGGGCAAGTGAATGGGTGGATGTATGAGTGAAATGATGAATGGATTGATGAATTGATAAGTGAAAGGATGAATGGACGGATGAGTGAAAGGGTGGATGTAAGGATGGATGAGTGGTTGAAATGTGGGGTAGATGGACAAAAGGATGGATAGATGAGTGAAGGAGTGAAAGGGTGGATGGATGAGAGAAAGGATGGATGGATGAGAGAAAGGATGGATGGATGAGTGAAAGGATGGATGAGTGATAGGGTTAATGGATGAACTCATGAGTGGATGAGTAGATGGGTGGGTGGATGGAATGATGGAAGGCTAAGTGATAGGGGGATGGAGAGAGAAAGTGAGGATGGATGACTGAAAGGGTGAATGGGTGGAAGGATGAGTGACTGGGTGGATGGATGAGTAAATGAAAGGATGACTGGATGGGTGAAAGGGTAAATGGCTGGATGGATGAGTTAATGGATGAATGGGTAGAAGAGTGGATGGATGAGTGTACGGATGGATAGCGTGAAAGGGTGGATGGATGGATAATGGATGGGTGAGTGAAAGGGTGGATGGAGGGATGGATGAGTGGAATGATGGATGGATGGAAGGATAGATGATGGATAGGTTTGCAAATGGTTGAATATTTTTGGATATGGATGGGCACACAGATGGAAAGACAGAATGAATGGTGAAAGACTGAATGATGGATGAAAGAATGATTACACCTTGTAACCCCCATTATCTTAAGTACATTTCCTATAGATTGACTTTCACATTTATATGAGTCATTGTCTCTATATAATACGTGTGTGATGTAACGCACTCCGACAGCCTGTCCTACTTACTTGGGATGAGTAGCACTATAAAAGAAATTAAATACACATGAGAGAGGGTCTATGTGAAGATGAGGGGCACCATTGGAGGGTGGTAGCAAGGCCGGATTGGCCGGACCAGGCATCAGGCGTTTCCCTGGGGGAATGGAAAGGTGGGTGGGGGGAGGCAGTTTTGTTACTGGGGGTTGGCACTGCAAAGTTCCTTGTATATCCAGCAGTTTTCAGCAAACAATAAAAACGGCCTCACTTATATTCAGGTGTGGTTCACCAGTGTCTGGTGACTAATGTACCTGCTGGAGTGAGATGGGAGTTTTGAATCATCTAATGTAGCACAGAAGGTTAATATGCCTGCTGCAAAGAATGTGTACCATGCATATCAAAGAACAGTATTTTATCTGCAGAGCTCAGTGGGTTACTGCTTTTATCACTGAGATTCTTTTGTTACTGTGCAGTTCATAAGTTACAAACGTAATCTAGCACAGTGAGCTATGAACTGCCATCAAAGAGCTACATGCAAGCTTCATGGTACAGGTTACAAAGTTATGTTTTCTTCCCAGTTTTTCATTATCCTGATGTTGCTAAAAAACGTTTTTTAGGGTAGGAATAAATTCTTATCATTAAAGTCAGCTCTAACCACAGTGTTATGTTCTGAATCCTGAGTTTGTGCTTCTTTAGATCAAGCACTCTTAAAAAGTGCATACCAGTATGGATGACATGTGCATCCTACACCTTGTAGTGCCCTTTGCCTCATGTAACATGTTCTATTGACTGATTTACACACGTATGATTCATTGTCTCTGTATGTGTGTGTGATGTAAAGTGCTCCGACATCTTATACTGGTGCGAGAGAGGGGCTTGGGAGAGGGGAGAGGCACTGTTGGTGATCCTGAAGCAATCATTGAAGAGCCGCATCAAAGATTGTTGTATCCTGGTGCACAGTGAAGTCATTATTTACTATGCTTTAGAAGCTAATACAATTGATATATAATGACAAATGTGTTGTAGAATGCACCATGTTTTCCCAAATTTTCTTGGGGGTGCGAAAACAAAGGCTGCAAGCTGTCAGTTTGTTTGTAACACACAACAACTTTTAAATATCTGTAAATAAACTGTGCAAATGTTTCAAAACATATCAGCAGTTAGGAAACCACAAATGGACCACTTGTTTGTAATTCAGAAGTGTGCTGGAAAAAGAGTTTTAATAGGATCAAAACAATCAAGACACTTTACTTGGTGATGTTCAAATGATACATATTTGCTGAAACCACATTTCCACACGTTAGTATTTGTGCGCTATATAGATTTACCAGTAAAACTGCATGATGGCATTTTGCTTCCATTTCAATAGAAAATGTTCTGTTTGTAAAAGACAGTGCCTCCTTCTGCCCTACAATAATGCCTCAACAGTGTATACAGTTTCTAGTCTGTAGCACACTTCTGTGCATCATTGAGAATCTGCAGATTATGGCTCACAGAAATGAACCAGCCCAATCAGTATACTATTTCCAATATACAGGTAAAATAAGGAGGGCTGATATATGGCTAGCCAGGGCATTACATAGTAATGTCAACTCCTATCTAACCGCTCTGACCCACAATAATACCATAACGCTTAGGCTCAGCAGTGTGCAGCCAATTAGAGCTCATGGAGTCTGGTTAATAACTCCCTTCTCCTGCTTAATGCTCTTACCCTTATACAAGACCTCTCCGCTATGGGTCTTATCCATCACTCAGTACTATACCAGCCCCTATACCAGTCATCACCAGCTGAACAGAAAAGGAATGCTTGAAGCGATCTGACACCTAAAGCTGGTCACTCGGAGGACTGCACTCTAGTCCAGCACTGCAGGTCCCAATTAGCTGCATCCTATGCGTGCCGCTGTACATCTCACAACGTCTATCCGAGCAGATCTTCCCGAACATTTCTCTCATTAAACATGCCTGCTCAGGTCCATGAATTGTAAACTAAAATATCAGACTGGACAACCAAGTGCAGTATTTATATCAATAGATTATTATCATATGAAATACCACAAAAAGACCTGCACAGTTGCTCCATGCTGCGCGCATACTGAAAAACCGTGAATTTCACAATTGCCTCAACCTAATATAATTATTATTATTTCTTTATTTTTTTTTTCCCCTCATATCACCAAATATGCATCTGCAATTCTTTTAGAGCCGCCCTTCAAACCTGTGCACCCCGCGGCTACTGCATTCGCTTCGGTCTGTAACCCAGTCCAGACCTCCAGCATTATTGGTGGCTTGGTGTAATCATTGGACCAAGAGGGGCTATACGAGTCCCAAACCTCTACACCACGATATAAAGGCCTGCCAGATGTTCAAACAGTTCTCTTTCCTCCTCCCTGGTCCAAACGGGCCATTGTAGATGCAGCTTTAACCCAATCATCAAGCTTGGGGGGCAAGGGGTCTCTCCATTTCATACAAATTTCCCTCTGTGCTATTAAAACAAGATAGAGCAGTAAACCTCTATGTGAATGCCTCCTCTTCTTACTTATCGTGCCGTCATCCCCAAAAAAGACAAGTGCCACATTTAAGGTGATTTTCTCTCCAAAAATACCACAGAGGGCCTCCTCGATTCCCCTCCAAAAGGCACTCAGTCTGGGACACTCGTAAAAGATGTGGAGATCGTTGGCTTTAGTAAGGTCGCATCTTGAACATTTAGGGGTAGAGAATAGAGCAAACTTTGCTATCCTAGCAGGGGTATAGTATAACCGATTGATAACAAAAAAATGATTCTTCTTGAGATTGGCCGGCTTAACGTACTTATATAAAAGCTTCAAAGAAGGTTCAAATAGTTCTTCAATGTCACACTCCAGATGAACCTCGTTCCATACTGAGTGTTGTGGGAGATACTCCTTCTCGTCTGCCTCCAAGGACTTCTTATACCATTTTGAAATTTCCTTGCTCTTAAGGTTTGCATCTTGAAGGAATTGCTCCAGCTCCCAGTCACCATGTATTTCCCTCTTCTCAGCTGCAAACCAAGATACTAATTGCATGTATTTAAATCTAGAAAAGCCACGTCCAATCCTAGTTCTTAAAACCTCCCATGGGTGAACCTCCTCTGATGTTAGCAGATCTGACCATATAGTAACGCCCGCGCTTCTAATTGGTATTGTAAGACTATCCTTAAAACATAACGGGGTCCCTGGGGATTCCCAGATTGGGGCAAACTCGGAGTAATATCCTATCCCCCATCTGCTTCTGACCTTATACCACAGGCTAAGGGCAGCCTTCAGTACTTTTAATCGCACTTTTTCGAAGTACCTTGGTGCCCCAAATTTGTACAAAAAGCCGTCGCCACCATCCTGCCTTGCCATTTCAGCCAAAAGTCTGCCCCAAGATGACTCATCTGGCTTCGTGAGCAACATCCGTGTATTTTTAAATTGGAAGGCTACACAGTACCACTTGATATCCGGGAGAGCCAACCCACCTTTAATGAGCCTACGCCTGAGCTTTTTCCAAGCCAGTCTGGCGCCTTTATAGGCCCAGATAAAACTCCCGATCTTACTCTGAATTTTACTGATGTCCAGTTTTGGAAAATTAAGAGGGATGGCATTAAAGAGGTAGGTTAGTTTGGAGAGAATAACCATTTTAACTAGGTTAACCCTTCCATAGATTGTTAAAGGGAGGTTTTTCCACGTGGCTAATAAGCGGTCGACTTCTTTTATGGTCCTATTTAAATTAATCTGTGGGATTTTCTCGATGTCCTTGACGATTATAATACCCAAGTATTTGAAGTCTTGACTTGTTCTACCTCTCAGTTGTCGATGTTCCAGCACATCACCTCAGTTTTAGAGATGTTGGCTAGATACCCCGACAAAGATCCGAATTCCTCTAACAGGGTTTCAACCCTTGGTATTGCCACCGCAGGGTTATCAGTATATAGCAGCAAGTCATCCGCGTATAAGGCGACCTTACTGCTATCTTGGTAAGATTTAAAAGGTGTAATCAGATCATCTGCTCTTATTGCTTGTGCCAAGGGTTCTATATAGATGTTAAATAGCAGGGGTGAAAGGGGACAACCCTGTCATGTTCCTCTCAAAATATTAAAGCTAGATGTTAAGATCCCGTTCAATAGTATTTTAGCAGAAGCCCCCTGATAACATTTTTCCAGAGTCTGAATGAAGATAGACCCAAAGCTCATCGACCTTAACACTTCCCAAAGATATACCCAGCAAACTCTATCGAACGCCTTGGCCGCATCTAGTGCCACTACGGCCAAGGGTTCAGATCGGGCAGTAGCCAGGTCTATATTACCTATGAGTTGCTGTGTTTGTTCTTGAATATACCTTTTAGGGATAAATCCTTTCTGGTCAGCATTAATCAGCTGTGGAACAATTTTAACCAGCCTCCCTGCAAGAATGCTCATGAAGATCTTATAATCAGCATTCAGCAGGGAGATCGGTCTGTAGGAGTCGGCCCTTAAGGGATCCTTAGTAGGTTTCAGAATGAGCACTATAGTTGCCTCTTTCCATGACCTAGGTACCTGGCCTGCTGACTGATAGACCGAGTTGAATAGGATGCCCATATTCAGGACCAACTCATCCAACAGAAGTTTATATACCTCACTGGGGAGCGCATCTGTACCTGCTGCTTTATTAGTTTTACATCTCCCGATTTGCACTCGGATCTCATCCTCAGTTATTGGGGCGTCTAGACTTTCGCGGCTTTCAGCTGTTAGAGTCGATAGGGATTTCTCCCTCAACCAAGTTTTGAGGATCTCAGTATTTGGTATAATCTCCTCCTTATAGAGCTCAGAGAATAAAGAGAGCAGCCGAGCTTGCATGTCCTCCAATCTACTGGATGTCTCCCCATTTTCATTTATAATTAATTCATTTATGTGGTTCTTTGCCCGGTCCGCTCTGGCTTTCCAAGCCAGGAGTGCTCCTGCCTTCTCTCCATATTCAAAATTCTGCATAGATTTTGTCAGCCACTGTGCTTTACATTTCTGATCGAGCCTTATCCTATATTCCTGGCGGGCATTTTCAAGTTTCCTCTGAACTTGTTGTATTCTTTCAGGTGCCCCCTGATTGAGCCGAAGCATTTCTGCCTCAAATTGGGAGATTTTATCCTCCAGCATTCGTAGCTCTTGTGATTCCTCCCTATTCTTAGTACAAATACGGCTAAGTAAAAAGCCCCTCAAGTATGCCTTAAAGGCATCCCACACGTAGTCCATAGACGTTGATCCAATATTTACAGTAAAATAGTCTTGGGATACGAGTTTGAGCTCTCTAGCTATCTCTGGGTCAGCCAACATAGATCTTTTAAGTGTCCATCTAGGTCTTAAGTTATACCGGCTCCCTGCTAAGGAAAAAACAACAGAGGCGTGATTTGATATATGACTAGGCTGAATGACTATTGATGTCATGACATCTACAATAGACCTATCAGTCAGAACGTAGTCAATTCTTGAAAAGTGTCCGTATTTCTTACTGTGAAAGGTAAAGCCCTGTATGTTACCCATCTTTACCCTCCACAGATCAGAAAGCTCCAGATCGTGTATCATATTATTTAGAGCCTGACGGACCTGAGGCGCCCCTACATAATGGCTCTGATTTGATCTATCCTTTAGGGGGTCAAGAAGCACATTTAAATCACCCCGCCGGACCGAAGCCAAAAAGAGGGAACGGGAGGCAAAGGTACTTACACGACAAGGAGGGAGAGGGAGGGAGGCAAAAGTTATTCAAAATCCATTGCGGGGGACCCCCTAGAGAGACCAGGGATCGCGCCCGAGGAGACAGTCGGCCGCCATGTTCCCCCACGTCAATTAATTATTTTGACTTGTACTTAGGTAGTTGTCTATTTACTTATATACTATTATGTGACCTCCTCTGATGCGTCTGTAAAACTTACCTTTTGTCCTGAAGTTTTGTCCTGAATGTTGACCTCCTGTCCTGAATTTTTGTGCTGAATTTTGACACTTTGTCCTAAATTTTTACTCTCACCGTCCTGAATTTGCACCCATGCCAGTTGGTCACCCTATGAACTACTGGAATATTTGATGATACTTTTCAGAACTGACTGTAAATACTTTTATTTTCAGCCAGAGTGTTACCTGTCAGTACAGCCCTGCACGTGGAGATCTATAACATGAACTGGTGGGTAATAATGCATTAAAGCCCCTCCCTCTCCGTGATATCATTCCCTCCTCGTCTCCTTGGTTCTGTGTCCTCCCAGTTCCTTCTCTTCTCCCCGCGCCCTTTTCCATCTGAGTCACAGGAAGAGCTGCATTCCTCTCCCAGTGACTGTTATTAAAGAGAAGGGTCCGCACAATGTTAGTACTGTGACAGGATAAATAATTTGCTATAAAAAAGACGCAGTAATTTTATTTTTAGTTAAGAAAAAGTGCTGCGTTGGCCAGGAATCAAACCAGGGTCAACTGCTTGGAAGGCAGCTATGCTCACCAGTATACCACCAACACTTGCTTTGGTACCTCTGTGCTATATTTATTATTAAAAAGTACAGGCGTCCTTCCGGTGTGTGTCAGAGTGGAGCAATTGTGGACCTAAGGGTAACCAATCACGCACAGATTTTTTTCTGCAATGAGACTTCTAAGCCCCTCAGACTGTCCGCTTCTAAGAGCCCCTCTTCAGGCCGAGCCCCTCTGACTGGAGCCGTCATCATTACTGGGAGAAACCAGCTGCATCATTCACCCAAACCCCGCAGGTGCCGGTATGCTGACTACAGCTTCAATCCTGTCCTAGGACAGTGAACCCAGCTCCCTCGAGGAACGGGTTAATGCAGAGCACCGCGTGCAATGTAAAGAGAGAGAGAGACAGACTCAAGGGGAGGAGGTGTTACTGCACCCGAAGGCTCCTGCTCCGAAAGGTCTCACTGCACCACTCTTAAGGGGGAAGAGCATTGAATGAGTGTTTGTGGTCAGTCAGTTACTAGTCTCTGTCAGTCAGTTATTAGTCTCTTGCAGGGCTTTAAGTGGGAAAAACCCCCTGGGGGTGCTCTAAAAGGGGCGTGGCAAATCTCTTCAAGGGGTGTGGCCTATCCGAGTAGGGGCGTGGTCTAAATCAAGATAACTAGCATTGTGTGCTTAAGAAAATCATGAAGTCGCATCCAGCAAAGGATAATAAAATAGGCAAAAAGGTATATTTATTAAGTATAAGCCATAAAAATACCAAACACTTTAAAAAACATGTAAAAATTATTTACATTACTTAGAAATCTATTGCAGGATTCCCCAAAACCCTTGAAGATATTCACTGTGTCTATTTTGCTGGGGTTTCTCGGCAGAGTCAGAGGTGTGGCAGAAAGAGCAAAATATCCCAATTTTTAGTATTTGTTTCCCATTTCACTAACCAGTTACAGCTTATTACGTTATTTAATTTAACCAATGGATACACATGTTTATTTAAGGTTTAATATGAGTTATTGACATTAAAATACATTCACAAAGTGGGATACGTTTCCAATCACAGAATGTCCCAAATATCCTTAAAAGTGGAATCGCAAGCCATTTGTCTCCCAGCCATGGAGTTTCTGTCATCAGCACTTCTCCTCCCTTTTTCCACACGAGCAGTTCAAACATGAATGGCAAAATATCCTAGTTTGCAAATGTTTTCCACATAATTATGGCTCTGCCATATTTGCCACATAATACATCATCTGCTGCATAATCTGACGATTTTAACTAATAAATTGTTTATAGCTCAAACGGATCAAAAGTTACAAAAAAATGTGACTTGTGCTGCTGTGAAGTGGAGGGCCCTTTGCAAAGGTTGACTGCTCACCTTTCTCACTGCTGCACTTGTATGTTCCACTGGTACTAATAAGGAAAAATCTTTGCGGATACTGTTAGCATATGTAAAAATGTCAAAATAATAAAGTATCAGAAAATTTACAGCACCACTAATAGCAGTATAGGGTGTCAGAGCACTTTACATCACGTATGATTGCTTATCTCAGTGTAATATATGTGTGTAAATCACTGTATAGGAAATGTTACATAAGACAAAGGACTATAAGGTGTAGGAGTCACATGACAACCATACTAGTAGGCAGCATAGTTTAATAGTGATTGGTCTGGAGAAACACAAACTCAGAATTTAAAACGTAATACCATGGTTGGGGGTTCTCTTTAATAATCAGAATTGATTTCTACCCAAATGAACCCTTTTTTGCAGCATTAGGATAATCAAAGACTGTGGAAAAACATAATGCTCTAATTTATACCTTGCAGTTTGCATGCAGCTCTTACATGACAGTTAATAGCTCACTGTTCTATGTTAGGATTTTAACTTATTAACTGCAAGTAACAATAGGGTCTCTCTGACAAATGCAGTAACCCACTGACCTATTTACATTATGTGCACTTTGTGATCTGCATGGTACATGTTCTTAGCAGTGGGCACATTAACCCTCTGCGCTTCCTTTCCATGAGTCAAAACGTCCACTAGACAAAACACCATCTCTCTCTACTAAGAACATTAATCCCTGGAGTTATCATGACATTTTTATTGTTGCCGAAAATTGTTGGAGGCCAGGAAGGAGACAGCAAGTGCTTTTAAAACCATATTATACTTGCAAACACGACGTCCCCACCTGAAGTCAGTGCCACCCGCAGTCCGTGCAGGTAACAGCGGTGGGGCCGGGTAAGGGGAGGTTTCGAGGGATGATGCTGAAGGAAAATTAATTATTTAATTTTCCCTTGGCATCGTCCCTTGAAATCCCCCCTTGCCCGGCCCCTCTGCCCCACTGCTGTTAGCTGCACGGATGAATGTTTTAGTTCTCTCCACCCCGAGGCTGCACTTAGAAATTGAAAAAAGTCAGAAAAAGAGGACGTTTCCAGCAAAAGTGTTTTTCTTTTTTGGATCCATTTCACAGGGGAGCAAATAAACGAAAGCAGGAAAGAGAAGGTAATACCTGTTTCTAAAAGTCTCGGTTTTCATCATCCCACGCTGGCACCACGACGACGTTGCTCCTGCGCTGGAAAAAGAGAAGGTCCCACGCTGGCACCACTACGACATTGCTCCTGCGCTAAAAAAAGAGAAGGGAAATCCTGAGAGAAAATGGCTCACTTAAAGGGTTTCCCTTCCTCCAACAACGCTCACCTGGCATGACGTCATGCCGTCGTGCCGTGGACGTCATGCCGTGTCCTCCACTACTCAGTGAGGAAACTGAGCTCTCACTGCAGTCCAGAAAAAAAAATTAAAAAAAGAAAGGACTACCTTTGCCAGCTGCGAAAATAGAGGCCGATAGAGACCAGTTTCGAGGGCCCCCAAAAAAAACTGCCGGTGCTCAGACCCGGACAGACCCGGCCCACTTAAAGCCCTGGTCTCTTGAATGTTTGTGGTCAGTCAGTTATTAGTCTCTGTCAGTCAGTTATTAGTCTCTTGAATGTTTGTTGTCAGTCAGTTACTAGTCTCTGTGAGTCAGTTATTAGTCTCTTGATTGTTTGTGGCCAGTGACGTGGATTAACTCATCACCCCAGTATTATATGTGAAAAGCTGCAAAGAAGGAAAAAGCCTGAGTGACCATCTAAGAAATCTGCAGAAACAAAAAAGAAAAACCTGTAAAATCTCATAAAGTAGCGAGCGTTGAGTTTATTTACCAAGATCTATAGGATTAGTTTGCGCCCTACATGAAATATATAAGGTCTCTCTCTGGCCCATACAAGTGCATCGCACAATGTGTGCTTTACTTTCAAGCTATTTCTGCTCCGTTGCATCTCACATCTGTGATCTGTGACACTCACAGAAGGTTTGGTATTAGAGTTTATGTAGCATGTGCATGGAGCACGCAGCAGAGTGGCGCAGCGGAAGCGTGCTGGGCCCATAACCCAGAGGTCGATGGATCGAAACCATCCTCTGCTAACATTTTCTGACTTTCAACAGCATTTTTCAACTTTACATTTCAAGATTAGTTGTGTATTAACTCTGTTCTTTATTGTCTTTCCCTTTCTCGCCTTTAATACAATACTCGCCTAGTTACGTATATTTCGTCTCACTTAATTGGTGTTATTTCCTTAATCGTTTTGTTACAAACGCACATAACACAATACATTTGAACTCTGGACATTACCATTTTTACTATACCATGTACAAACAAAATAATAATTCAGCTGAAAATGTCATTTCATTTTCCATTCTACAACTGGAAAGAATGAATCATTGTGATCGGCCACATACTAATACCACAGCGCCCTCTACTGTTCTTCAACTGAAGTATCTACCAAAGAGTTAAGGTGTAATAAGAAGCAGTGCTAGTGTTGGGGCCGGAGTACAACAGGGGTTGGACTGGATTATAGGCTGGGCCACTGGCATTATGAGGCAGGGGAGCACCAAATTATGCAACAAGAAAAATCTAATTATATGACATAAGGCGGTACATTTTCTTATAGCATTATTTCAAAAGTTTGTCATTTTTACATATGGTAATACTGCGAGGACAAAAATGTCAACTCATTAGTTTCAGTTTAACAACTAAATATAGAAATAATCAAATGAAAGGTGACCAGTTAACCTTCGCGAAGGGCTTCCACTACGCACGAACACATGTTGCTGCATTTTTAGTAACTTTTGATCTGTTTGAGCTTGAAACAATTTTTGGGGGTTAAAATCTACAGAATATGCAGCAGATGAAGGATTACGTGGCAAATTAGGTAATTCCTCAAGTATGCAAAAACAGTTGCGGCCCCCAGAATCGCATAATTCCAATGGCCCTCTCTATAGGACACAGAGGCAGTGCCTGAAGTGCTCGCCTCACAGGTCAGTGTGTGGCCAGTTTTTTTGGGGTGTTTGTGGGCTATTTTTATGGTCTAATGTCCGAAATTGGGTCTCTAGTTGGCAGAGGTATGCACCCTGTCCAAGTAGGGGCCACAATCCTAGTCAGGGTAAGCTAGATACACACTAAAAGATAACCTGATCTCAACTTGGCACAGAGCAGGCAGGTTTATCTAAAGAGGCAATGTATAAAAGCATTTGGGCAACACAAACACACACACGCACAGTAACACAATGAAAGACCACAAAAATACTCCACACAGGTTAAGAAAAATAGAGAGTAATTTTGTGAGTAAATCAAGACCAAAACAACAAAAATTCAATAAGTAGAACGGAGTTATGAATTTTCTAAGAATAAACCAACAATAGTGCTTCGAAGTCAATATCTCTTAGGGGTAACTTGAGGTCACCCTAGAACGGGATACATCCAAAATTCAGGCTGACCATGATGGAGGGCGGGCCAGCTACAGGACTCAGACAGGTCCTGCAGACAAAGTAACTTAGGCCTCATTTACGAGATTTTGCCATAGGGCGGCGCCGCAAGCCTTTTTGCGGCGGCGCTCTATGGCAAAAGAAAATGGCAGGAATGCACTGTATCTTTCAGATACGGTGTATTCCTGTCCTTTCCCCCTGCGCTTGTGCACAACAGACAGCCATGCGCCAACGCAGGCACCCTTGCACCATGGTGCAAGGGTGCCTGCATTGAAGAGATGATTATTTTTATTTTTGTGCAGGAAGGGACACCATCCTGCACAAAAACAATACAAGAGACGTTTTCCTCTTTCTGTGTGTGCTGCAGAATACAGCACACATCGAAAAAGGAAAAACAAGGAGAAATAAAGGTGTTTCTCCTCATTGCACCTCCCTTACGCCTTCCTTGGGGAGTTGTAGGCTTTTGACACATTCTCAGGTTTACAAAATCTTGTCAATCTGGGAATGTGTTAAATGCCATGGGTGTCCTGTGGGAACACCCACTGTAACACCCATGGCACGCCTCCCTATCGCGGGGTGAGGCAACATTGCCTGGTAAATGAGGCCCCTTGGATGGAGCAAGTGTTGACATCGAAGACTCGATGTGAGGAGGCGTTGCATCCTCGTCGATCTTGTGGCTGGAGGTGAAGCGTCAGCGCTGATCCACGCAGTTGATCAACACTTCGGTGTTGTACTCCTTAAAGAAGCAGGCACTGCATCATTGTCCAGTCATGCTGTTTGTCATCCGCAAGCCGCGCAGTTCGTCGAGGAGATTTTGTGTATCAGCACCTGTGTCGAAGGACAATGTGTTGGTTCCAATTGGCGCAAAGTCGGCACTGTGTCAATTTTGAAGCAAAAACAGCTGCAGAACCCACTTCTGAGGCCCAGGACTGGATTGATACCTCAAGCATGGGAGGACTCACACATGGCAGAGTCCAGCAGCATGGTTGTGGGAAGTCTTCAATGGCGCTGAGACTTCAGAACAGGAGGCAAGTCAGCAAGCCCTGGGAGCCACTCTGGGTTCAAGTGGGATGGGTCCAGTCCTTGTCCTCAGCAGGGCAGAGATCGACAGGCAGCAGGGCAGCACAGCAAAGCAGAGAAGTTTCTTCAGAAGAGTCAGTCAAGCAGAGTGGCAATCCTGGGAGCACAGCATTGTTTACTCATGGCAGAGTTCTTTACAGGTCCAGTAGTGTACTATCTTTGTAGGGTTACAGCCCCAGTACTTATACTCAATTGTGCCTTTGAAGTGGGGGTGGCTTCAAAGCAAACCCTTCAAGTGTACAGGACCCCCTTTATCCCAGCTTTGTCCGCCAGGCTATCTGTGGGAGGTAATCACCACTTTGTGGGAGAGCCAGGCTATCTGTGGGAGGTAATCATCCCTTTGTGAGAGACACAGGACACTGCCTATTCAGGTGTAAGTGTCAACTCACCCTCCATTTTCCTGCCCAGGAAGAGTTATCAGAATGTAGATGCATGTAGATAAGTTCTCTGTCACACCTACCCTTCCTGTGTTTGTGGCTACGTAGAGGGAGTGCACAAAGTGTAGCTGTAACCCAACCCAGACATGTATTGGAGACAAGCTGCAGGCACACAAAGCTAAGTTAAGAGCAGAGAAATGTCCACATTCTAAAAGTGGCATTTCTAAAATAGTAATGCTAAATCAATCTTTACCACTAAAGAGGATTTCTCATTACTATTCCAAAGATATGAAACATGATGTAGCTACTCCTTTCTAATCAGGAATTACAGCTTAAAAGTGTTTTAAGGCATTCCCAATGCTAGCCTTTGAGAGGAGTCGGCCTCACAGTAGTGAAAAGGCAATTTAGCTTTTTGTCACTACCAGTACATGTAAAACTTACCAGTACATGTCCTACCTTTTAGTTACACGACACCCTGCCCTTTGGGCTACCTAGGGCCTACCTTAGGAGTGACTTATTCATAATAAAAGGGGAGTTTAAGGCTTGGTAAGTGGTTTTAAATGCCTAGTCGAAGTGACAGTAAACTGCACACACACCCCTTGCAATGGCCGGCCTGAGACAGGTTTGAAAGGCTAATGTGTGGGTGGCAAAACCAGTGTAGCAGGCCCACTAGTAGCATTTAGATCACAAGCCCTGGGTATATTGTACCTCTTTACAAGGCACTTATCAGTAAACTAATATGCCAATCATGTATACACCAGTGTCAGCATTTTTTGGGAAGACGCACATGCACTTTAGTACTGGTTGGCAGTGGTAAAGTGCTCAGAGTACTAAGACGAACAAAAAGATACAGCAAAAATGAAGGTAAGCAGGCAAAACGTTTGGGGGAAGACCACCCTATGGATGATAGGTCTAGCAGTCTGGTTGGTCAGTTTTGCTGTTGGTTTCCATGATTTTAAGACAAAGATTGCCTGCAACGACCACAAATCCATGCAGTCTTCTATACCCTGTAAAACAATTATACTGCGTATCCTTACAAGTTCAAAACTGCACCAACTTGCAAAGGTGCCAGTTTTCTACCCATCTGATTCGATAATGGGGGCCTCTTTTATTTTAGTGTCTGGGACTATTTTCTGTCCTGTGTGACCCTGATGTTTCCTGTTAATATTACACAGGATGGGGCATTATTACTTAGTTCACGAGGGGCCAAAGCTCACTACTTTGGTTGCTCAGTACATCTCAAACTCTTGAAAATAAAAAAGCATAAAAACAATATAGCTGACAGTGGCTTCTAGGTAGCCTAGCAATGTATAAGTAGCAGGTTTGTTGCTCTTTTATCCATAAAAAATGGATCCGCATTTATTTTTTTTAAAATGAGTGATTGTTAAATTAAATTAGAGTTTTAACTACCAGATTTCAATTTTAAGTGTAAAAGCATATATCTGTGACCTCGACGTGATTTGAACACGCAACCTTCTGATCTGGAGTCAGACGCGCTACCGTTGCGCCACGAAGTCAGCTGTTCGAACAGATCAGGATGTTTCTAAATATGTGAGCTTGAGGGCAGGGATGAAATGCGTTTGGTGACGATTTTTTGCTTTTGAAAAATTAAGCAAGAAGGTACTCTATTAACGTTACCCAGGTAAATGTTGCTTAAGTCAAAAATTGTATCATTAAATAATTCGGATAGTCCTGTACGGCACTTTCCGGTTAGATAGCTAATAATTCAACTCTTGTTTTTAAGGCACTTCTGCCTTTTCGTGACACACATAAACTTGCTTTCCTGTTGACGTTGCTGTTATATCACACTGCCATGTGTGACAGTGTGAAAAAAAACTGTGAAAAAAAACAATTCTTGTGGAAAAACCACAATTTTTCTCTCAGCGCGCAAGAGCAGACATTTGTCACGCAAGTCAGCCGAGATCCCATCAGCTCAGCTGGCAGAGTTGCACTCCTAGAGGGCACCGAGGCAGAGCTCCGCCTCTCGGACTGGCAGTGCCTGTAGCTTTGTTTTGGTGTCGCCCTGTTTCCCTGTCACTTGATTAGCGGGAGTGTCACGCATCAGCCCAAGTGCAGGGACGATTCTGGAGTAAATTGTGTCAATGGTCATCACTCAGCCGCCCTGAACCAATGGCAGGGTCTGCCGCCCCTCCCTCCACCCCCCCCCCCCGCCACCCCCCATCAAAATATAAAACTGTGGCACACATCTGCCTTTCCCCGGTTTCACTGGTCCACACACAGCCTTAATGGCCCCGCTTGGTGGACAGACATCATGTGCCTGCATTCTGATTCAGGGAGTGAACAATATATTCGATTTTCCGTATCATGCTGCCACATATTAGATCAGACTTACAGACAGGGCCTTTCTCGTGCCCTCACGGTGCTATGTTGCTACTTTGCTGAATTAGAAGTCAGTGCTCACTGCAGTACTTTTTCCCTTTGAATAATGGTTGATGCCTACTGGCATTGTGAATTTTCAAATTTTGCCTCTCATTTCTTCCCAAGTTTGACAATTTATTTTTAACTCTGTTTTTAAGGAGCGCCGCGATACCTCCATGAAGCCGTTGCTCGCTCTAGGCACGAGTCCTCCTATGCTTTTCAGTTCCATACAACTCGTTTCTATTGTATGTAGAGCATGGCTCCAGGAACATCACAAAGGTACTACCTGTTAATAGTGCAGCAGGTGCAGTGGCACCGGGTCGTTGGGGTTGAAACGCCCATGACACCCCCAATTACTGTTGTGATTTACTACTTAAATAGAGGCATGGGGGGCATTTCCTCTGCTTGCACGAGGGCACCAGGTACCCTCACTGCACCAGTGGCCAAGATCTCCATGGCGAGGGATTGTGCTAATGTGTAAATCAGGGGAGGACGAGCTACAAGGAACTTGGTTTCGATAGATGATATAAAAATTTATAAAAAATAATTTAGATGGTTACGATTAGTGGCGACAAAATGCGAAACCTGAATCTTTCAAAGGGAAAAAAAATCACTGGCGGATTGAATTTGCCACTGCAGACATTTTTATTCCACTCAACGGATTTTGAGGAATTTTGGAAAATGTAACATTTTTTACACATGGTGGGGAGTTTGCGCCCTCCCCACCCCCACTGCAAACCACCACAAAACACCATGAACTATCAAGTGCAAAGCATAAATCAGCAATATTTTGTCAAAATGGAAATAAGCAGATTGTCAAATTTTTCTCAAAAGTAAATAAAAACCATCCCCAGCTGCTAGTGATGAGCAGTACTAAAGAAGGCAGGATGATGCAAACATAACAAAGATTCCCTGTTCGATGTCTAGGTCTTATAAATAACCATGCAGCCAAGACAGTCTGAAAGCACTTGAAGGAGAACAGATGAGGCAATGAGTCGAGAAACGAAAATCAGCTTGAAAGACAGGGAAGAGGTTGCAGAATCTGATCAATTAAAGGCCAATTTCAACTTGGTCTGTAAAAGTCTTGGTGGACATGCCAAGGGGTCATGGAGAGGATGGGGTGGGATCTCTCTTCTCTAGTGCAGGCCGCCTGTGCTTGTAATAAATATTCTGTGAGTGAACCTGGAGGTGGCCATGTTCTTTGTGCAGAATGTGGTCCCCAGCCCTAGGGATGTCTACAGAGGCCTGGGGCGTCTCAAGCTCCAGGGCAGTGTTTGTTTCTATTCACCAGTCTTCAGACATCTGTCCCCTGGGTTCTGCACTTGTACCAGTGGTCAAGTGGTGCCAAGGCACGCAGCACCACCACCCAGTCCTGGTTTTTAGCCTGCGGCACTTTGAAGGTTAAGACTTCTTGGCACATGGTTTTAATGGAACAATGAAAGTACAAGGCCCAGAATGAGACATGGGGTTCTCTAGAAAGCCTCAGGTGGCTGAAGGTGAGGCAGGGGGTGGGGTCACCGGGCCACCGGGCAATAATCTTTCTGTCCCTCAAATTCAACTTTCTGTCCCCCCACAGCAAAGATTCCATGTGCGTTTTCCTCACATTGTACTTTTATCCCTCACATTTCATGTTGATGTCCCTCACATTCTCAGCTTCTTTCCTGTACTTATGCATATATAAATGGATGTGCACATCTGCTGGAATTCATGAAGTGCAAACTTATCCGGAGATCAATGGAGAGCTGTATATCATAATGTGGCGGGAATTGGGAATGTGAGGGGGAATATATTCTACCAAAAAAGGTTATTCTTGTTACATCTCAGAGCCCTCAAGTGTCCCAGGTCCATCAGGAGTAGCTCTTCCACTCTACTGTTTTTCTCTGTGTTCTGGGACTTGGGTTCCTGTTTGCCACATCATAAATCCAGGCCACGAGTCCCAGAATTCAAAGTACAAGCCTGGACTGGATGAGAGGCTCAAGCTTGGACCCTGGAAACTTGAGAAGTCTAAAAGTTCATTAGGGCTGAAAGAGAGGGGGGTCCCTTGTCCCTGACATGTCATGGCTGCACTAGTCACACACTGTGTCTCTGGGCTTCTCTGCTTATATTGGCTCAGACCAGGTCACGTGACACTGCTCCTGCACTAGGGCACCCGTCAACACTGGTTCCTTAAATAAAAACAATTAGCAAGATCTTTCTTTGAGAGTGAAGTTTATTCATCTGAATATAACACACTGAGCTAACACTCAGTTAATGTCTCGCGCTTGAACTCTAAGCACAGACGGATAGACCCTTTCCCAGCAATGGAAATTTACCCAACAGTTTGGGTGTCAAGCAATGAAGACAGTTGTTCATTCATTAAATATATAACATCTCCCTCCTCGTACAGCTGACAATACTAGCAGAACGGCGTATTCTTCTCACTGCAGATGCAATCTTGAGAAACATTGACAATGAGAACTTTGTATCTCACTCCCTTCCTTCCTGTGCCATCAGTAGCTGAGCTCTGCAAAATCCCATCTTAAGTGTTATCTCCTGAAGGCCATGTATATGTTAATGCTGCAACAACGCACTCACATGGTTAATACAAGATGGAGTCGGTTTAGTTTCATAATGTTGCTCTACCTGCTCACAATTTCCTCCTCTTGGCACCGTGCGCCAACCTTGCCACTCAATATTATTTAAAACCTGACTTCGTTGGAATTCGTATTCTCTTTTTATTTCTTCTTACAATATGAGTCTGATTCTTGCTCACGTGATACGCACAAAATTAGCATATAATAACTGAAACTGGGTTATAAAATATTATTTGTGCCTGTGCACTAGTTGTGGTGTTTGGGGTGGGGCTCTGTGGCTGTAGGAGAGGATCTGATAGGCTTGCCTGACTCCTAACACCACTACTTCCGGTGCACATGATGAGGTGTGAGGAGTGAGGGACACCTGCCAGTTTTCCTCTCCTCCAAAAAGGTTCTATTATCATTTTTCAGGAAAACACATGTATATTAGAGGAAGTAGTCCACATCCATCCTCCACATCTCGTTTCTGCTATTGCAGGAAAACTGAAATCCTAGCAGCAGACACTGATTGATTATGGACCAACTAGGATGACTATGCATCCCAATGATTGGCTCTTCCTCTGGCAGGAACGTTAATCACAAGAACTATCATGACACTTTTATTGCTGCCTGAAAACTGGACACACAAGGAATTCTGCGTCAGGTGCTTTTAAATCCTACGATATTGCTAAACCCCACCCCCTGAGGTCAGTGCCCCCCCTCCAGGTCAGCGCCCAGTGGAGCCGTGCCGGTCGCCCACCATAAAGCCGGTCCTGAACCAGTTACAGAGGAACAAATTGCACTAGTGCCAGGTCTCTGTTGCTGCCTGAGTTGAGAATGGAGTCCAGACTCCTGCTGTTGAGATACAAGGAGAAGGAAATGGACTCTCATGTGAGCTGAGAATATTTCATATTTCAGTGCTTCCAGGAGCCTATATAAGTCACCAGCAAGAAACAGCATGTATATTTTAATGTTTAAAAGATTTTATTTAAAGCAAAACACAAATACAAATTAATCTAAAAATAATGAGTCACCAATGAACATCCTGTATTAAAAACCTGGGGGAAAACCATTAAAGTCTTTAGAATTTTCTGAGGGAGGGAGGGAAAGAGGGAAGGGGAAAACATAAAAGGATAAAAGAAAACATCTTATACTATATCATGAATCTTATGGCAAAGAATAATGCCATTCTCATCTATAATTTAGCCTCTAAAAGTAAACAGTACCTGTATAAACATAACAATAAAATTCCACTTAAATGTAAAAGGGGGACAGAGGGATAGAATATTCATGGCGGATAAAAGGTTTCAGATAATATAGGTATAGAACTAGATACACCAATTTCAACTTGGCTAAGAAACGTAGTAAAAGGTAACCATAACAATTGCACATTATGAGAAGGTAAACATTGCATAGTACACAAAGGGGCCGATTACGATGTCGTTAGGAAACTGTCCTGAACTAATCGGTTCCGGACTCGTTTCCTACTGAATCATGTCCTGCTAGTCCGGATGAATTTTGGAAGAAGGGGCCCCTACATGCAGAATATACTTGGTAGACGTAGGGAAAATAACACTATAGGGGAAAAAAACCTAGGCAAGTGTACACAATAGAAAGTGTATACGGGCAACACAACAATTACATTATACAAGTCAATGTGCAATGCTTACAAATCTTAGACATGACAATGTTGTTTTTTGATATAGAACATCTTTTTTAATTTTTATTTCATTTATCAAAGGTTATATCAAAGTTAATAATTTATCTTATTAAAACCATCAATACATTATTAGACATTGTGCAGCATTATTGTGTTCATGAAAAATGTTTAATTTTGCATTTATAAATATTCTTTTAACCTTGTACAGTACATGTGTACATTACACAGTATGAACAAATGGCGAGATCCAAAACAATCACAGTAAATGAGAAGGCTGGCGGTAGGTTAAACACACTACACGCGTTTCGGCCAGGGTGCCTTCATCAGGGGACCGTCACAACATTCACTGCATGGAACACATGATAGAAAAGAAAAAGAATATATGCACATTATCTTGTTGTTTGCCCGTAATTCTTTATCAAAAATAATGACGTCTTTAAACAGATCGTCCTAATTATATAGGTTAAGTACGGTGGGATTGAAAAAGGTGCTTTAAAATAGTATACCATACAAGAGAATGTATGGTGTGAAATAAAGATTAGCGTACTTATTCAGAATAGTCCCCGTATACACTTTCTATTGTGTACACTTGCCTAGGTTTTTTTCTCCTATACTGCTAGTCCGGATGACAAATTAAGATGCTTCACAACATCGTTCAGTCGGACTCACATTGATTCCAATGGGAGCCTGTGTTCTGACCGAGAACACAGGCTCACAGTGGAAAAAGGGGTGGTTGGGGAAAACCTTGCACCCTGTGGTGGGCACCCCATGGTGCCTGCCACATTGTGCATGGTTGGGAAGAGGGGTCCCTTGGGCACCTCCACGGGCCACATTCGGTCGTCTCAGGGTGAATGGGGGCCCGCAACGGGCCCCCAAAGACCGATTCCAAAAGCCGTTTTGTCTTGGGCAAACCGAGTCGGAACGGCTGTCCAAATCGGTCATCGTCATTGCTTGTCCAGAAACCGTGCCCATTGAGCTGCAGTATTCGACTCCGAAAGACTTGGACTGACCCAATTCCTTTCGGAACCGATTCGGACTGCTCGTACAGTTTCCGAACATCGTAATCGGTTGTTGGGAAAACTGTCTGATTCGGTAGGAAACAAGGGTTCCGAATCGGATTCTGCAATACCGAATGCCATGAGGAGCCCTTCCTAATGACATCGTAATCGACCCCATAGTATCCAACTTATTATGTGAACCCACTGAATCCCACCATACTTTATGTGATAACAAGGCTGACGTTGTCCAATTAAAACTGATGTGCTGAAAAGCAATCGCTAATAAAATATCTAATAATTTATCTTTCGGGAAAGATGGAATGAGAGAATTAGTCAAAGTTCCTAAAAAATAGATGAAGAATAATAAAAGAATGATTCAGATTGAAAATCTTTTTGACTTGACAGCAAACCATGTGCCAGAAAGAAAGTGTATTAGGACAATTAAATATATAAAATCTGCTTCAGGAAAATTGCAAGACCAACATTTAGCAAGAGTATCCAAGGAGAACTTAGAGCATTGCAAAGGAGTAAAATAAAGTTTGGTACATTGACAAAATATCGACACTAAAAATATCCCCATACAAAAAAATTGTGACCAAGATATCAATGTCAAAAATATCTCTATCCTATACTCATAATGGTAAGTACAAAAATATTGAGAAAAAAATATCGATGTCATAAATACAGTTGTACAAAATATCGTTTTTATATATATAAAATAAATTAATAAATATTAAATATATTAAGGAATAAAATTCATTTAAAAAAAATTGACAATCGTTCTTTTATGTTAATTATGTGTCACTTTTATCTGAGTTTCTAAATCAATATCACCTTACAAAATCAAGATTTTTTTCACATATCAGTAACCTTGCAGCACTATTTTGTTTCAAAGGCAACAGCACTATCTATGTTCCCACAATTTTACACACTGGAGAAAAATTTTCCTTGAACCAGTACCCTCTCTAATCTCAGTGATTTTTTTAGCTTTTCAATTTTCTCAGTAGCTACCGTCAAGTGAATACTACACAAATTCAGATCGTTTTCACACATTTTTGAGAAACAACATTTAGCAGTTTCACACAACTGTAGTTCTCACCTGCTGAGTTAACTGACCAGACCAGTGCAAAGGTCATATTTCGAGTAAGTTGGACCAGTTTCAGAAATGATTAATCTCACGTTTTCTGAATGATTTCTTAGTCAAGTAGTAAGTGCTGGACAGACCACAGGAGACATGGGGACAATCCCCAGTGGGTTGAGGCACTGGAGATGTGTTTAGCGCTGAAAGGGCTGAAAAATATTTAGTCCTACCAAACACCAAATAGAATTGACAAATTGACTTACAGTTTCCATACAGTCGTGTACAGGATTCGAATTGCAAGGAAATAATGGTCCTCGATACTGTCTGTTAGACCCTGAACTACTAGGGTGACCAACTGTCCGTAAATTTCACGGACCGTCCGTGATTTGGACCTCGCGTCCGTTGTCCGTGATGATCCCTCTTATGGATGCCTTTTGTCTGTAATTTTGGGCATTGACGGGAGCAGTGCTGTTCCCCTGCGAGAAGCCTCAGCTCCCTGATGGGGCCGCCTCGCACTCATCCTCGGAGCACCAGAGCAGCCCCACCCCGCCCATTGTCATTCTCTATGTCGGCTGATTGTCACATACAGAATGACAATGGGGCAGTCTGGGCTGTTACAGCATGTGCTGGCCTCCTCCTGCCTCAGTCTAGGGCAGGGCATTCTGTCAGATGGAAGAAATGTACAAAAAATGCCCATGCTGCTACCTGAGAATCCAGTTTATGAAAAGAAGGTGGTGAAACAAGATAAAAAGAAAGTGTTATAGTTCTTTCACAGTTTCATCATTTTAGAACTGACGCATTTTCAATATTATATTCAACAAAGTCATGGTTGCTGCTTTTTTATTTAATGAAACTAACAACCATTGACAAAGCCAATAGTTCAGGTTTGTTGTAGGTGTAACTTTACTTGTTGTATTATATATCTGGATGCAATGACAGAAGCAGCAAAATACCAGTTGGGCGGCACACTATGCTAAGTACAGATTTTTAGCCTAGGTGTTTTAAGCCACGCCCTTAATTACATCGAACACCCCCTTTGGAGAGACCCCCAGTTTTTTCATCCCACTTAAAGCCCTGAAAACAACACCATGTCACAGTGACCTCACGTGCGGCACTGTGCATCATGCATGACTCATGACTTCCACTTTTTCAGATTGCCTATGTGCAGGGGCTTAGTGAACCCTCCCCCCACCCCACACCTTGCTTTAGGAACTACAGCGAGGGTGGAGTTCTTGATGGGTCTCTTCTGTCTGCAACTCTGCAGACAAAGGCTCAGCTCATAATTAATGTGAAAAGGTGGGTGAGTGAGTAAGGGGTGGGTGGATGGCTGGATGGATGGATTAGTGAAAAGGTGAATGGATGAATGAAAGGATGAATGGATGGATAATGAGAGAAAGGATGGATGGATGAGTGAGTGGAAGGATGGATGGATGAGAGAAAAGGTAAATAGATGGATGTATGGGTGGAAGGATAGATGGATGGTTAAAAGGGTGGATGGATGAGTGAAAGAATAGATGGATGAGTGAAAAGGTGGATGATGGGTAATTGAATGGGTGGATGGATGAGTGAAATGATGGATGGATTGTTGAATCGATAAGTGAAAGGGTGAATGGATGGACGGATGAGTGAAAGGGTGGATGATGGGCAAGTGAATGGGTGGATGTATGAGTGAAATGATGAATGGATTGATGAATTGATAAGTGAAAGGATGAATGGACGGATGAGTGAAAGGGTGGATGTAAGGATGGATGAGTGGTTGAAATGTGGGGTAGATGGACAAAAGGATGGATAGATGAGTGAAGGAGTGAAAGGGTGGATTGATGAGAGAAAGGATGGATGGATGAGAGAAAGGATGGATGGATGAGTGAAAGGATGGATGAGTGATAGGGTTAATGGATGAACTCATGAGTGGATGAGTAGATGGGTGGGTGGATGGAATGATGGAAGGCTAAGTGATAGGGGGATGGAGAGAGAAAGTGAGGATGGATGACTGAAAGGGTGAATGGGTGGAAGGATGAGTGACTGGGTGGATGGATGAGTAAATGAAAGGATGGGTGAAAGGGTAAATGGCTGGATGGATGAGTTAATGGATGAATGGGTAGAAGAGTGGATGGATGAGTGTACGGATGGATAGCGTGAAAGGGTGGATGGATGGATAATGGATGGGTGAGTGAAAGGGTGGATGGAGGGATGGATGAGTGGAATGATGGATGGATGGAAGGATAGATGATGGATAGGTTTGCAAATGGTTGAATATTTTTGGATATGGATGGGCACACAGATGGAAGGACAGAATGAATGGTGAAAGACTGAATGATGGATGAAAGAATGATTACACCTTGTAACCCCCATTATCTTAAGTACATTTCCTATAGATTGACTTTCACATTTATATGAGTCATTGTCTCTATATAATACGTGTGTGATGTAACGCACTCCGACAGCCTGTCCTACTTACTTGGGATGAGTAGCACTATAAAAGAAATTACATACACATGAGAGAGGGTCTATGTGAAGATGAGGTGCACCATTGGAGGGTGGTAGCAAGGCCCGACTGGCCGGACCGGGCATCACGCGTTTCCCTGGGAGGCTGGAAAGGTGGGGTGGGGGGCGGTTTTGTTACTGGGGGCTGGCACTGCAAAGTTCCTTGTATATCCAGCAGTTTTCAGGCAACAATAAATGCAGCCTCACATATTCAGGTGTGGTTCACCAGTGTCTGGTGACTAATGTACCTGCTGGAGTGAGATGGGAGTTTTGAATCATCTAATGTAGCACAGAGGGTTAATATGCCTGCTGCAAAGAATGTGTACCATGCATATCAAAGAACAGTATTTTATCTGCAGAGCTCAGTGGGTTACTGCTTTTATCACTGAGATTCTTTTGTTACTGTGCAGTTCATAAGTTACAAACGTAATCTAGCACAGTGAGCTATGAACTGCCATCAAAGAGCTGCATGCAAGCTGCATGGTACAGGTTACAAAGTTATGTTTTCTTCCCAGTTTTTCATTATCCTGATGTTGCTAAAAAAGGTTTGTTAGGGTAGGAATAAATTCTTATCATTAAAGTCAGCCCTAACCACAGTGTTATGTTCTGAATCCTGAGTTTGTGCTTCTTCAGACCAAGCACTCTTAAAAAGTGCATACCAGTATGGATGACATGTGCATCCTACACCTTGTAGCGCCCTTTGCCTTATGTAACATGTTCTATACACTGATTTACACACGTATGATTCATTGTCTCTGTATGTGTGTGTGATGTAAAGTGCTCCGACATCTTATACTGGTGCGAGAAGGGCTATAAAACAAATGAAATACATGTGAGAGAGGGGTTTGGGAGAGGTGAGAGGCACTGTTGGTGATCCTGAAGCAATCATTGAAGAGCCCCATCAAAGATTGTTGTATCCTGGTGCACAGTGAAGTCATTATTTACTATGCTTTAGAAGCTAATACAATTGATATATAATGACAAATGTGTTGTAGAATGCACCATGTTTTCCCAAATTTTCTTGGGGGCGAAAACAAAGGCTGCAAGCTGTCAGTTTGTTTGTAACACACAACAACTTTTAAATATCTGTAAATAAACTGTGCAAATGTTTCAAAACATATCAGCAGTTAGGAAACCACAAATGGACCACTTGTTTGTAATTCAGAAGTGTGCTGGAAAAAGAGTTTTAATAGGATCAAAACAATCAAGACACTTTACTTGGTGATGTTCAAATGATACATATTTGCTGAAAGCACATTTCCACACGTTAGTATTTGTGCGCTATATAGATTTACCAGTAAAACTGCATGATGGCATTTTGCTTCCATTTCAATAGAAAATGTTCTGTTTGTAAAAGACAGTGCCTCCTTCTGCCCTACAATAATGCCTCAACAGCGTATACAGTTTCTAGTCTGTAGCACACTTCTGTGCATCATTGAGAATCTGCACATTATGGCTCACAGAAATGAACCAGCCCAATCAGTATACTATTTCCAATATACAGGTAAAATAAGGAGGGCTGATATATGGCTAGCCAGGGCATTACATAGTAATGTCAACTCCTACCTAACCGCTCTGACCCACAACAATACCATAACGCTTAGGCTCAGCAGTGTGCAGCCAATTAGAGCTCAAGCAGGCTGGTTAATAACTCCCTTCTCCTGCTTAATGCTCTTACCCTTATACAAGACCTCTCCGCTATGGGTCTTATCCATCACTCAGTACTATACCAGCCCCTATACCAGTCATCACCAGCTGAACAGAAAAGGAATGCTTGAAGCGATCTGACACCTAAAGCTTACCTTTTGTCCTGAAGTTTTGTCCTGAATTTTGACACTTTGTCCTAAATTTTTACTCTCACCGTCCTGAATTTGCACCCATGCCAGTTGGTCACCCTATGAACTACTGGAATATTTTATGATACTTTTCAGAACTGACTGTAAATACTTTTATTTTCAGTCAAAGTGTTAGCTGTCAGGACAGCCCTGCACGTGGAGATCTATAACATGAACTGGTGGGTAATAATGCATTAAAGCCCCTCCCTCTCCGTGATATCATTCCCTCCTCGTCTCCTTGGTTCTGTGTCCTCCCAGTTCCTTCTCTTCTCCCCGCGCCCTTTTCCATCTGAGTCACAGGAAGAGCTGCATTCCTCTCCCAGTGACTGTTATTAAAGAGAAGGGTCCGCACAATGTTAGTACTGTGACAGGATAAATAATTTGCTATAAAAAAGACGCAGTAATTTTATTTTTAGTTAAGAAAAGTGCTGCGGTGGCCGGGAATCGAACCCGGGTCAACTGCTTGGAAGGCAGCTATGCTCACCACTATACCACCAACGCTTGCTGTGGCACATCTGTGCTATAATTAGTATTCAAACGCAGAGGCGTCCTTCCAGTGTGTGTCAGAGCGGCACAATTGTGGACCTAAAGGTAGCCAATCACGCACAGATTTTTTTCTGCAATGAGGCTTCTAAGCCCCTCAGACTGTCCGCTTCTAACTGCCCCTCTGACTGGAGCCCTCATCTTTCCTCCGGAGAAACCAGCTGCATCATTCACCCAAACCCCGCAGATCTCCCTATGCTGACTACAGCTTCAATCCTGTCCTAGGACAGTGAACGCCAGCACCCTCGAGGGAGGAGTTATTGTAGAGCACCGCGTGCAATGTAAAGGGAGAGACAGACACAAGGGGGAGGAGGTGTTACTGCAGCCAAAGGCTCCCGCTCCGAAAGGTCTCACTGCACCACTCTTAAGGGGGAAGAGCATTGAATAAGTGTTTGTGGTCAGTCAGTTACTAGTCAGTGTCAGTCAGTTATTAGTCTCTTGATTGTTTGTGGTCAGTCAGTTATTAGTCTCTTGAATGTTTGTTGTCAGTCAGTTACTAGTCTCTGTCAGTCAGTCAGTTATTAGTCTCTTGAGTGTTTGCGGCCAGTGACGTGGATTAACTCATCACCCCAGTAATATATGTGAAAAGCTGCAAAGAAGGAAAAAGCCTGACTGACCATCTAAGAATTCTGCAGAAACTAAAAACCTGTAAAATCTCATAAAGTAGCGAGCGTTGCGTTTATTTACAAAGATCTATAGGATTAGTTTGCGCCCTATATGAAATATATAAGGTCTCTCTCTGCCCCATTTAAGTGCATCGCAGAATGTGTGCTTTACTTTCAAGCTATTTCTGCTCCGTTGCATCTCATCAGTGATCTGTGACACTCACAGAAGGTTAGGTATTAGATGTTACATAGCATGACTATGGAACACTCAGCAGAGAAGCGTGCTGGGCCCATAACCCAGAGGTCGATGGATTGAAACCATCCTCTGCTAACATTTTCTGACTTTCAACAGCATTTTTCAACTTTACATTTCAAAATTAGTTGTGTATTAACTCTGTTCTTTATTGCCTTTCCCTTTCCCGCCTTTAATACAATACTCACCTAGTTATCGTATATTTCGTCTCACTTAATTCGTCTTCCTTGATCGTTTTGTTACAAACGCACATAAAAAAACACATTTGAACTCTGGAAATTACCATTTTACTATACCATGTACAAACAAAATAATAATTCAGCTGAAAACGTCATATTTCATTTTCCATTCTACAACTGGAAAGAATGAATCATGTGATCGGCCACATACTAGTACCACAGCGCCCTCTACTGTTGTAATAAGAAGCAGTGCTAGTGTTGGGGCTAGAGTACAACAGGGGTTACTGGATTGTAGGCTGGGCCACTGGAATTATGAGGCAGGGGAGCATCAAATTATGCAGCAAGAAAAATCAAATTATATGACATAAGGCGGTACATTTTCTTATAGCATTATTTCAAAAGTTTGTCATTTTTACATATGGTAATCAATGTTCCCTCTAATTTTTTTCCTCTGTGTGCGGCAGTGTAGGGTCTCTGTGCGCTGCAGCCATGGCTATGTGTGCCAGGAACCAGACTGCGCTTGTGCGCAGCGCCAAATATCACTCCAAACTTTTGCTTAAAATAACTGAAAAGACGGTGCATTTCCACACATACAACCCACGTTAAGGGGCTTAAGGCAGATTTGCACCAACGTGGCGCATTTTCCATAAGCATAGATATCAAAGAATGTGGCCCTATCATGTTTATGCTGAAAAAGCTTTTACATTTTTTTTCCAGACTATCCATGATCAAATTTTACAAGAATATCGCAAAATTAAAAAGGTGAGTAGTAAAGATTTACAAAGGCATGTGGGCTTTTGTTTAAGTATTCATGTTAATCACAGCTCGTGAAGGGGCTGTGATTAACATGAATACTTAAACAAAAGGCCACAATTGCTCTCGCAGCCGCGCTTTACAGCGATGCCAAGTGTCACACATCTCGCGTTACACTAACACATTTTAAGTCACATTACCGCATGTAAAAAGATTGTCACGCAAATCAGCTTACTAAAAAGCTGAGTGTATTACCTGTTTTAATGCTTTGTAGAGTCGAATATTTTGTGAGGTTGTAGGCGGCGCACAGCAGTCAATGCGAGTGCTGTTATGCTTTGCTGGGACCGGGCTGGCTATTGGACTGTCTTTTGTTTGTGATGCGTAGCGCAGGCTGACCTGGCTACCTCCTCCAGCACCAAAAGGTCAGTAGTAGTGCACACGTGCGTGCAGCCATGTGGCCTGCAAACACAACGAAGTTTACTATTGCCAGGCAGTCCGTCAGTGTCAGTGCAGCTAAAGGAAGGAGTTCAGCAGGTGCGTCGTGTGGACAGACAGGGACTGAAAGGCTCCAGTCGGCGCAGGCAGGATGTTTTCAATTTCAAATTCCTGTTGCAGCCAGCCTGGGCCACCTAGAATTGCTGCTGCCGGAATTAAATTAAAGGAAAAGGAGTGTCCTCCTCGGCACGTGCTGCCTTCCCATGCTTGTGTGTGGGGGTGGTGTTCGCTGGGGGCTGTGTCCAGTCACGGTGAGAGAAGGTACGTATTCCATGTTTGATTTCTGATCACTTTTTTAGATTAAGTGCCAAAATTTAGCGTTATAATGCAGTGCGCAACATCACTTGTAAATTCTGCCTAAATAAAGAGACATTTGAGATTAAAATTGTCGATCCTGCATTGTTTTATTACAGCTTGTGCTAAAATGGGATTCTGGTTTAAACAAAGCAGTCGATGACGGAGATTCTCCTAAAGGATCAGAACATGTATTCCCAGTTAGCACCATCGCTTCCCGCTACAGGGCCTAAAGGAGCTGTAATTACCTACTTATAGTTATTAGAAAGTGAGATCTGGTCGACTGAGATCCGAGGTTGTTCCGGTATGCAGATATAAAAAAGTTGAACACTAGAAGAAATACAGCATGCATGGGGCAAAATAAGCTGTGAGGTAGTGTACCATTCTCCCTAATTAATCTGGTCCAAACAGGTAGAGTAATGCTGAACTGTGAATGCACTAGACATTGAAACAGATGTAGAAAATCCTGACCCTGCTCTGAAATAAAAAAACAGTCCTGCCAAGTATCACGCATCAGACGTGACACTAACGCATTTCAGTGTGGTGCTCCGCATCACCGCACTGAAATGCATTGTCACGCATAATGCATAGTGGCAGTCTCAGGTGTGCATGATGGCTGCAAACGTGAGTGTGGCAGCTGGCTGCAGGCACTGCCTGTGGTCTGCCTGCGCCGGCGCGCTGCTTCCGTGTTCTTGAGGCAGTGCTCCCATCTAAGCTATGGCCTGCCAGTCCCAGGCTCTCTGCTACAATGTATCACCCGCGGCCGCGGTGCCGCGCGGCTCTGAGTCAGCCTGCCTGACATCAAGTCCGTTGCCCAATGAATAGCTAGGGCTCCGCAGGGGTATGTCACATCCTGCTGGCTCCGAGAGCGGGGAGTTTATTGTTCAGAAAGGCGCCAAGGCGGCCGTAAATAATTATGGGGCAGGCAGCGCTGTTGCTCGCACATGATGGCCCGGCCACACTGTGCCCTAGGCCATTATAATCAAGGCCGCCGCAGCATTCACTTAAAATTTCCGACCCGGCCGCAGAGAGAATTGTGCAGTGATGGGTACGGAGCCGTGACTGACCGTCACTGTCAGGTCCAGGTCTCTGTGAGGACAGCAGCAGCCTGGACCGAAGTATAAGGCAGATTGCCGTGGGGGTAGCTCACTCGTGGCATGAGCACCCAGCAGCCTTGTTGCAGTGCAAGTCACCGTCCGGCGACGTGCCAATCACGCTTCCGGCTGAAATTGCCGAGCCGACCAACGGAACAAGCCTGGCGTCCGAGTCAAGTAGACAGTAGAGTGAACAACAAGTAAGTAGACCATCCTCCCCATGTGAGAGTACACAGTGCGTCAGAGATGTGTTAAATTTGGCAGCGCTGCCTGCAGTTGGAGTGGGAGGCTGCAGTGCTCACAAGACCTGACTATCGTTTGTGAGTGTTGTAACTCACTGTCATGGATGATGTTGTTTCGGCCTCTCTCACTGGCAATGGAAGGTACACTGCACTCCGTGACCGTCACCCCGCCGCGAATTGCTGAGGAAGGGAGTGACTTTGCAGCGGCCTGGACTGGACCAATTGCTGTGGCTTGCGGCCTCACAACTGAGTAAGGCCGAGTGTGTTAATTAAATTTGCTTTTTAGTGGCAGCACGCGATCAGCTGCTGCAGTGCCAGTCGTATTAATAGCTGAAGTTCTTCTACCCTGTGCTATTTTTTCTACTCTTTTGGACTGAGGTAAAACACTGGTCAGTCCTGAAATAGCTCACGGAAAATACATCTTGGTATCTGGTGAGATAGTCACTCTTAGAAAACATGTTTCCCCTGTAGCCCCTTTGAAACAATTTCAAGCATACAGTACCCCAGAAGCGGCTCTAGAAAGATGAGCGTTTCAGAAATAATAATCCCTAAGCGAGGGTGGGTGTTTGTTTTTTACACAGCATCTAATACGGGCAGGCACCTGTTTCCAAGCAATCCTATTTTGTAGGTAACGGAGCTGAGTACATGAAGATCGGGTGATTTGACAAGGATCACACAATATTGATAAGTGGAGAGACAGACCGCGACTCACGGAGGTTTCCAGATTCTGTGTAGGACAATTTATTCTTGGGGCAAGATCTTAGAGCTTTTTATTGCTCAAATACGTGTAATTTCATATATTTACATGTTTCCCTAGTCTTTGATACTTGATTTTGTGCACGAGAAAGTGTCACTCATAGTCCTTGAAATGTCACTCATAATTGCACTGAAATTATGAAAATGTCACACCTAGCTATCTGAAACCTTGGCAGCTATGAAAAAACATGCTGTTCCTTCAAAGCTAGGTTTAAAAATTCACAATCTACCATTCAAATGGGTGCAATTTCTAATGTTTCCTTGTCTTCATTGCTCGATTTTGCTCCTTAGAATGTGTCACTCATAGTCATTGAATGTCACTCATAATTTCACTGAAATTATGAAAATGTCACATAGGCAACCTGAAACCTTGGCAGCTATGGTTCTACTAACAAAAGAGTAGAGCAAGTTTAAAAACACAGCGTGTTTTTAAACTTGCTCTACCCTTTTGTTAGTAAGCGCGGTGCTGGGAAGATGGTGGGCTTTTGTTTAAGTATTCATGTTAATCACAGCTCGTGAAGGAGCTGTGATTAACATGAATACTTAAACAAAAGCCCACAATCTGCCCCGCACCGCAAAATACAGCAAGTGCCTCAAGCCCCAAGCCAGCCTTACCTGCACTCCTGACTCACGCTGGCAAAACCGCAGGAAGTGCCTGTTTTTGCGCCGCTCGCTTTTAAAGCGGCGGCGCGAACTCTCTCGCTGGATGTCCTGCGTGTTTGCGCGCTCCACTCACGGGAGTGCGCGCTCACGGGAAGAGAGGTGCGCGCGCGCGCACCTTATTGGGAACAGTGATGGTAATACTGCGTGGACAAAGATGTCAACTCATTAGTTTCAGTTTAATGACTAAATATAGAAATAATCAAATTAAAGGTGACCAGTTAACCTTCGCGAAGGGCTTCCACTATGCACAAACACACGTTGCTGCATTTTTAGTAACTTTTGATCTGTTTGAGCTTGAAACAATTTTTTGGGGTTTAAATCTACAGAATATGCAGCAGATGAAGGATTACGTGGCAAATGAGGTAATTCCTCAAGTATGCAAAAACAGTTGCGGCCCCCAGAATCGCATAATTCCAGTGGCCATCTCTATAGGACACAGAGGCAGTGCCTGAAGGGCTCGCCTCACAGGTCAGTGTGTGGCCAGTTTTCTTTTGGGTGTTTGTGGGCCAGTTTTATGGTCTAATGTCAGAAATTGGGTCTCGAGTTGGCAGAGGTATGCACCCTGTCCAAGTAGGGGCCACAATCCTAGTCAGGGTAAGCTAGATACACAGTAAAAGATAACCTGTTCTCAGCTTGGCACAGAGCAGGCAGGCTTATTTAAAGAGGCAATGTATAAAAGCATTTGGGCAACACAAACACACACACACTCAGTAACACAATGAAAGACCACAAAAATACTCCACCCACGTTAAGAAAAATAGAGAGTAATTTTGTGAGTAAATCAAGACCAAAAAACAAAAATTCAATAAGTAGAACGGAGTTATGAATTTTCTAAGAATAAATCAAAAATAGTGCTTAGAAGTCAATATCTCTTAGGGGTAACTTGAGGTCACGCTAGAATGGGGTACATCCAAAATTCAGGCTGACCGTGATGGAGGGCGGGCCAGCTACATGACTCAGACAGGTCCTGCAGACAAAGTACCTTAGGCCTCATTTACGAGATTTTGCAATAGGGCGGTGCCGCAAGCCTTTTTGCGGCGGCGCCCTATGGCAAAAGAAAAGGGCAGGAATGCACTGTATCTATCAGATACAGTGCATTCCTGTCCTTTTCCCATGTGCTTATGCACAACGGGCAGCCATGCACCAACGCAGGCACCCTTGCATCATGGTGCAAGGGTGCCTGCATTGCAGAGATGATTATTTATATGCAGGAAGGGACACCGTCCTACACAAAAACAATACAAGAGGCGTTTTCCTCTTTCTGTGTGTGCTGCAGAATACAGCACACATCGAAAAAGGAAAAACAAGGAGAAATGAAGGTGTTTCTCCTCATTGCGCCTCCCTTACGCCTCCCCTGGGGAGTTGTAGGCGTTTGACACATTCTCTATCAGATACAGTGCATTCCTGTCCTTTTCCCCTGTGCTTATGCACAACGGGCAGCCATGCGCCAACGCAGGCACCCTTGCATCATGGTGCAAGGGTGCCTGCATTGCAGAGATGATTATTTATGTGCAGGAAGGGACACCGTCCTGCACAAAAACAATACAAGAGGCGTTTTCCTCTTTCTGTGTGTGCTGCAGAATACAGCACACATCGAAAAAGGAAAAACAAGGAGAAATGAAGGTGTTTCTCCTCATTGTGCCTCCCTTACGCCTCCCCTGGGGAGTTGTAGGCGTTTGACACATTCTCAGGTTTACAAAATCTTGTAAATCTGGGAATGTGTTAAATGCCATGGGTGTCCTGTGGGAACACCCACTGTAACACCCATGGCACGCCTCTCTATCCCGGGGTGAGGAAACATTGCCTGGTAAACGAGGCCCCTTGGATGGAGCAAGTGTTGACATCGAAGACTCGATGTGAGGAGGCGTTGCATCCTCATCGATCTTGTGGCTGGAGGTGATGCGTCAGCGCTGATCCACGCAGTCAATTAAAGCTTCGTTGTTGAACTCCTTAAAGATGCAGGCACTGCGTCATTGTCCAGTCACGCTGTCCATCATCCGCAAGCCGCACAGTCCGTCGAGGAGATTTTTTCTATCAGCACCTGCGTCGAAGGGCAATGTGTTGGTTCCAATTGGCGCAAAGTCAGCACTGTGTCAATTTTGAAGCAAAAACAGCTGCAGAACCCACTTCTGAGGCCCAGGACTGGATTGATACCTCAAGCATGGGAGGACTCACAGATGGCAGAGTCCAGCAACATGGTTGTGGGAAGTCTTCGATGGCACTGAGACTTCCGAACAGGAAGCAAGTCAGCAAGCCCTGGGAGCACTCTGGGTTCAAGTGGGATGGGTCCAGTCCTTGTCCTCAGCAGGGCAGAGATCGACAGGCAGCAGGGCAGCTCAGCAAAGCATAGAAGCAGTTTCTTCAGAAGAGTCAGTCAAGCAGAGTGGCAATCCTGGGAGCACAAATCAACAAGAGGGGGGGACAGTAGAGCTTTTTTTACTAGGTCCAGCATACGTGCCCAGGGCAATGTATTGAAGAAGGGTATGCAGTTCCTAAGGGCATGAAGATATACAACGTCAGAGGGGTGCTAGGTTCTAAGTGCAGGAGCACAAGTGAATGTCCTGTGATTCCTGGCGAGAGGGGGAAGCCCCTCTTCGGAACTAAAGCCCTCACACACCCAGCAAGCTAGGTATCGTGCTTCATCATTTGGGCCTGCTCCTCGTCGGGCCGGCGCTGCAATGCCCGACGGGCTCCCATAAATGGGGCTCTTTCTCGGAGATCTTTTGTTCCTGCCATTTGGTGCAGTGGGGGTGAGGGGCCTAGTTGTGTAGATGTGGTGAAAGTGAGTTAAAACAGGTCAGTTAATCCTTGAACAATCTTTATTCAGGTAGGTAAACTGCCCGATTAAAATGTATGGAGTGGCGTAAACCTAGGGGCTATGTGCCTAGATATCTACGTCCTACTCTCAATAGGTCGACATGTTTCTTGCCTATATTGTCAGGGGGATCATTGGCAATTCTTCAGGACCAGATTGAAAAAATGCTATCTACACACAGTGAGAGGGGAAACCTACCTCCCAAATCGTGGTATAGTGGGCAATGTCCCACCGTTGTCACGGAACCTAGATTGAAATGAAGTAACAGACATTATATAAGCTGTAAACCCCATGCATGTCGCATTGTATATCTTATTTGCCTTGTGAAAATTGCACATGAAGTGTTCAAAGGGGTGTGCATTCCATAGTGATGACTCACACGATTATAGTGTCTAGGTGCAGCATACAGTGATGGACCACGCACTTAGTAATAAAAACAATTAAAATCATTAAAACCATTGGAAAGCAGTAGTCGAGCATAGTTTGGTGTAATGCTCACCTAAGGGCCTACTTAGTTAAGCCTCATCAGTCTCCGGCGCGATAAAAAGAACACCAGCAGTTAGTGTCCTATCGAGGATAAGGATATAAATTGACCGGTAAGTCAATGCTCCACTACCAATCCGGAAACTCTCAAAAGGACAGTGACGTATAACATTAGAGAGGGAGGAACTATGATATCAACGGTGTATCATACATGTTCCCCCACACACATGTCTTACACTGAGCCTGACTCCCGTATAGTCAGGACACCACCAGGTGCCGAGGGTCAACACAATGTGGCAGTGCGGTCAGCACATTGGTGTGTGTTTAAACCCTGGCAAGCCTGCACAGTAATCATGCCCTGGGAGCTCGGAGTGATGTTCCGACCTGTAGCGGGCACGGTAATCATAGTTGATCATCACGCAATTCGGGACTCCCTCTAAGGATGTCATGCAACACTAAGCGTTGCGAGCTCCGTTTAAGGGTGTTGTTTTTACTTACCGGCACTCCTATGCGTGCATGCAGTCTCACCTACCTCGCCGCCGGAACCGGGTGGTGTGTGACCGCCATGCTCATCCGTGAGTTATACACTCCGGTAACCGTGCGGCCGGGTGGGCGGGGCCACGCGACGCCTGCTCGTTGTGGCAGTGATTAAAAGAAGCACTTCACAAATGTGGGTAGCGGCCATCTTAGCCTAGTCTAAGTCGCTTAGGCAATGTTGAAAGCAGGCTGTGAATGAGTGGCAGCCATCTTAGACTGTGATGATTCAATAGTTACGTTTTGTTGGGCCATATGGAATAGGAATACAGCATTATCCACCCATTTGTTGACGTCACATTCACTCGCTCGCATGGCGGTGCAAGGATTAGAAGTACAAATAAATGATCATTGTTGGTATATATAAGACACATGCCCTGTCTCCTGTAATGGTTGTAATTCAGTGGCTATGTATTATTGAGCCGTCTGAACTTAGGAATAAATCATTTTACACCCATTTGAAGGCGTCACATTCACTCAAACAACTGGCAGTATTGTTGGTATATTTAAGTCACATGTTATATCTCCTGTATTAGAGGGATAATGTATCGCATTTCATGTATTGGTTAGAGTGGCCCAGGGAATATCATCATTCAGTCCCTTACTGTCAGTCGATAATCTATGTACCCATCTCTGTTCAATCCTGAACAGGGCCCTTTGTGTAATCTGTGGGTGTGCCTCTAAAATTAGCCATTTAATGGACTCGGGGAGTGATTGCAGTCTCTGAAGTGTGTATACATCTTGGTGGTGACCCTCTGGCGGCGGATGTTGCTCCTATGCTCTGTGATACGAGTTTTGGCCATGCGTAGTGTCATGCCTATGTATTGGAGGCCGCAATTGCAGGTGATCATGTAAATACAGTGGGTGGTATTGCAATTAGTATGCTTGGTTAATTTCCACCTGAAGGTTTCTGAGAGGGACACCTCCTTAACAGTGGAGGTGAACCGACATACAGTACATGTGCCGCAAGGGTGGTGGCCAATGACTGGAGGCAGATCCCAAAGTTGTCTTTGGTCTGTGCCCTTATGACCGAATACTTACAGGCGAGCATTGCCCCGAACGGCCTGATTGTGAACAACTTTCCCAGGTTATTCCTGGAGGATGGTGAGACATGCAGACATAGGTGCAGCAGCGGGAGATCCCTTCAATAACAGGCATGTGACCTAAGGGGTCCTCCTTTCTCACTCTACCTATGGGGCAAGTAGGTCCTAGGGAATAGGGCTGGAATAATACAGCCGCAAAACTGTGGAGGGTGACCCTGATCACCCCACGTAGTGGATACCTCACCTACACTGAATGGTAAGGTAGGAGCCCATTGGTGTATGATAGGTCCTGATGAATGCCACGGACCCGTTTGGGCCACTAGGCAGAAACATGTTGACCATTAGTTATACGGTGGGGGGACCACGATATCCCCAACACACCGATCATTTCTTTTAAACCCCATACAGATGTCAGTCATATTAAAAAGAGGTTTGACATCCGTAATGGCTTTTTAACTTCACTTTTTTGTTAAGGGCCCCCACTTAGTTTTAGAAGTGCATCCCTGTCTTCAGGTGTATGCCCGCCCTCTATCAAACCAAGTTTTTAGAGGGCGAGGACTGGTCAATGATGAAGCATGACACCAGGTGGTGTGTGAGACCAGTCTTTCACTTTTTGTGAGATGTCTACACTCATATGGTAGACATTATAGCAATTAGGTCAATAACTAGGAGAGGCTTTTTGTGGTAATCTATTCCTGGAGGATGCCACCTTCGAAAAGGAATGGTCCCTAGTGGCTTGGAAATGCACTAGGGACTGGCTCGTGTTGATTATCACCACAGCAAAAAGGATTGCAGACGCCTTGTTGGTGAGAATACAGATTGCCGAAGGGGCACTTAAAACAACAATTCAGATAACGGCATATAAATCCAAATTGGCCGAGATTAACGCTGAGATAGCCGTAAGCAAGGACTACCTGATGAAGCAAAAAATTGCTAAGCTTCAAAAAGATATAACCAAGTTCAGCAAGGAAAAGGTATACCCCTATCTGAAGGCAGATTATACCTCAGCTAAAACCAGCTACTCGAGCGATGAGAGTACTGACAACAGAAGGGGTTCCTCCAACAGTGACTCCAGCTCAGGGAGTGGGGGTAGTAACTACTCAAGGAGGTTCAGTAGACCAAATCAATACTACAATGTCCCGGCTTTTCCAGCCCCCCCGCCCCCATACTGGCAATACCCGATGTATCATCAGGGACAACCTCAATTCTTCAATAACAGCAACCCCACTTTTTTAGACAGAGGCTGGGGCAGAGGAAGAGGAAGAGGGCGGAAAAGAGGAGGGCAAAAGCAAGTGCAATGGCAGGAACAAACTCCACACAACATAGAAACGAGGAGCAAGACAAGAGGCCAGAGGAATTGATAGTGAATCTGTCACACAGATTGCTCACTGAGACAGAAGCAATGGTGTTAAAAAAAAGGCCTAGGCTTTGTTCCCACCCCTAAGACTGACAGATTCAGAGATCAGTGTGAAATACAGAACCTCTTCAGAAAGGTTCGCCTAAAAGCCTTTTTTCAAGACAGACCCACTAAAGGCCAAGAAGACACAGGGTTACGCAACCCCTCTACGTTCACACCTGGCAACAGTATGATTCCTGTGGAGGTGTTGGCTTTTGAAAAAACCGTACTAAATGAATTAGCTTCCCCTTCCAACAATACTCATTTTCACAATCTTTCTACAGCAGAACTGGCGGCTGCCAGATCTCTAGCTGATGACATGACGATTACCATAAAACAGGCCGACAAGGGCGGTGCAACTGTCATTCAGTCAACTATTGACTATGATGCAGAGTGTCTCAGACAACTACAAAATGCAAGGTACTATACCGCAATAACGGACAATCCCACTAACAGATTGACAACTAAAATTACCATCATGATCCATGAGGCAGAAACCAACGAATGGATCAACAAAAAGGAGGCGGACTTCTTGACTGCCAAAGAACCTAAAATACCATACTTCTATACATTCCCTAAAGTACACAAAGGCATTACACCGACCCCAGGACGTCCTATTGTCTCAGGCATTGGCTCACTACTTGAGCCTCTGTGATCACTTTCTTCAACCCCTTGTGAAACAGACACCATCTTACGTACGAGACACTACTGACATCCTCCGCATCATAGAGGAGGTACCCAATAGCAATGATATAGACTACCTCATGACTCTTGATGTGGAGGCTCTGTATACAAATATTCCCCAACAGGCAACATTAGCGGTTATAGAAACTGCACTAGGCAAGAGCGAATGGACGTCTGTGACCCCGATCGCTTTCATAATGGAGTGTGCAACCCTAGCATTGACAGAAAACTTTTTTGAGTTTAAAGACCAATTGTATCACCAATCACAAGGTACTTCAATGGGGAGTACCTTCGCCCCTAGTGTGGCCTGTCTGTACATGGCTGCGTTTGAGGAAGATGTCAACTGGAACTAAAACAATCCATATGCAAACAACCTGCTACTATGGAAACGTTTTATTGATGACATCCTCATCCTTTGGAAAGGGGACCGATCAGCTTGTGAGGACTTTGTGCTGTGGGTAAACAACCAAAATGAATACCTGAGATTCACCCACACTGTCTCAGCCACTGACATCCCTTTTCTCGATCTAAAGATTAGATTGAATGAAGGCTTACTGAACACCACCCTGTATAGAAAACCTACAGACCGGAATAGCCTTCTGCTATATAGAAGTTACCACCCCAAAACACTCAGGGACAACTTACCCGTGGGTCAGTTCCTCCGTATTAGACGTAACTGTAGCTCAATTGCAGATTACAAATCAGAAGCTCACACTTTAGCCTGCAACCTGAGAGAGCGGGGTTACCCAGAACGTCAGATTAACACCGCCATGAAAAGAGCAAGGAACAACCCACGAGAGGCTCTTTTAGAGGTGAACACCAAATCCTCTGTTGACACTCTCACCTACGTGACATCATTCACCCCTGAATCTAACAGGATAAAACGCGTTGTTAAAAAACATTGGAGCATACTGAACAAGGGCGACCTACAGATCCCCGCACCAAGGTTTGCATTCAGACGCACAAGAAATCTCAAAGACATCTTGATCAACACCCGACCGAAACAAACCTATCGCACAGACCAAAGACAACTTTGGGATCTGCCTCCAGTCATTGGCCACCACCCTTGCGGCACATGTACTGTATGTCGGTTCACCTCCACTGTTAAGGAGGTGTCCCTCTCAGAAACCTTCAGGGGGAAATTAACCAAGCATACTAATTGCAATACCACCCACTGTATTTACATGATCACCTGCCCTTGCGGCCTCCAATACATAGGCATGACACTGCGCATGGCCAAAACTCGTATCACAGAGCATAGGAGCAATATCCGCCGCCAGAGGGTCACCACCAAGATGTATACACACTTCAGAGACTGCAATCACTCCCCCGAGTCCATTAAATGGCTAATCTTAGAGGCACACCCACAGATTACACAAAGGGCCCTGTTCAGGATTGAACAGAGATGGGTACATAGATTATCGACTGACAGTAAGGGACTGAATGATGATATTCCCTGGGCCACTCTAACCAATACATGAAATGCGATACATTATCCCTCTAATACAGGAGATATAACATGTGACTTAAATATACCAACAATACTGCCAGTTGATTGAGTGAATGTGACGCCTACAAATGGGTGTAAAATGATTTATTCCTAAGTTCAGACGGCTCAATAATACATAGCCACTGAATTACAACCATTACAGGAGACAGGGCATGTGTCTTATATATACCAACAATGATCATTTATTTGTACTTTTAATCCTTGCACCGCCATGCGAGTGAATGTGACGTCAACAAATGGGTGGATAATGCTGTATTCCTATTCCATATGGCCCAACAATACGTAGCTATTGAATCACCACAGTCTAAGATGGCTGCCACTCATTCACAGCCTGCTTTCAACATTGCCTAAGCGACTTAGACTAGGCTAAGATGGCCGCTACCCACATTTGTGAAGTGCTTCTTTTAATCACTGCCACAACGAGCAGGCGTCGTGTGGCCCCGCCCACCCCGGCCGCACGGTTACCGGAATGTATAACTACGGATGAGCATGGCGGTCACAGACACCACCAGGTTCCGGTGGCGAGGGTAGGTGAGACTGCATGCACGCATAGGAGTGCCGGTAAGTAAAAATGACACCCTTAAACGGAGCTCGCAGCGCTTAGTGTTGCATGACATCCTTAGAGGGAGTCCCGAATTGCGTGATGATCAACTATGATTACCGTGCCCGCTACATGTCGGAACATCACTCCCAGCTCCCAGGGCATGATTACTGTGCAGGCTTGCCAGGGTTTAAACACACACCAATGTGCTGACCGCACTGCCACATTGTGTTGACCCTCGGCACCTGGTGGTGTCCTGACTATATGGGAGTCAGGCTCAGTGTAAGACATGTGTGTGGGGGAACATGTATGATACACCGTTGATATCATAGTTCCTCCCTCTCTAATGTTATACATCACTGTCCTTTTGAGAGTTTCCGGATTGGTAGTGGAGCATTGACTTACCGGTCAATTTATATCCTTATCCTCGATAGGACACTAACTGCTGGTGCTCTTTTTATCGCGCCGGAGACTGATGAGGCTTAACTAAGTAGGCCCTTAGGTGAGCATTACACCAAACTATGCTCGACTACTGCTTTCCAATGGTTTTAATGATTTTAATTGTTTTTATTACTAAGTGCGTGGTCCATCACTGTATGCTGCACCTAGACACTATAATCATGTGAGTCATCACTATGGAATGCACACCCCTTTGAACACTTTGTGTGCAATTTTCACAAGGCAAATAAGATATACAATGCGGCATGCATGGGGTTTACAGCTTATATAATGTCTGTTACTTCATTTCAATCTAGGTTCCGTGACAACAGTGGGACATTGCCCACTATACCACGATTTGGGAGGTAGGTTTCCCCTCTCACTGTGTGTAGATAGCATTTTTTCAATCTGGTCCTGAAGAATTGCCAATGATCCCCCTGACAATATAGGCAAGAAACATGTCGACCTATTGAGAGTAGGATGTAGATATCTAGGCACATAGCCCCTAGGTTTATGCCACTCCATACATTTTAATCGGGCAGTTTACCTACCTGAATAAAGATTGTTCAAGGATTAACTGACCTGTTTTAACTCACTTTCACCACATCTACACAACTAGGCCCCTCACCCCCACTGCACCAATCGGCAGGAACAAAAGATCTCCGAGAAAGAGCCCCATTTATGGGAGCCCGTCGGGCATTGCAGCGCCGGCCCGATGAGGAGCAGGCCCAAATGATGAAGCATGACACCTAGCTTGCTGGGTGTGTGAGGGCTTTAGTTCCGAAGAGGGGCTTCCCCCTCTCGCCAGGAATCACAGGACATTCACTTGTGCTCCTGCACTTAGAACCTAGCACCCCTCTGACCTTGTATATCTTCATGCCCTTAGGAACTGCATACCCTTCTTCAATACATAATCCTGGGAGCACAGCATTCTTTACTCCTGGCAGAGTTCTTTACAGGTCCAGTAGTGTACTATCTTGGTAGGGTTAGAGCCCCAGTACTTATACTCAATTGTGCCTTTGAAGTGGGGGTGGCTTCAAAGCAAACCCTTGAAGTGTCCAGGTCCCCCTTTATCCCAGCTTTGTCCGCCAGGCTATCTGTGGGAGGTAATCACCACTTTGTGAGAGAGCCAGGCTATCTGTGGGAGGTAATCAGCCCTTTGTGAGAGACACAGGACACTGCCTATTCAGGTGTAAGTGTCAACTCCCCTTCATTTTCCTGCCCAGGAAGAGTTATCAGAATGTAGATGCATGTAGATAAGTTCTCTGTCACGGCCACCCTTCCTGTGTTTGTGGCTACGTAGAGGGAGTGCACAAAGTGTAGCTGTAACCCAACCCAGACATGTATTGGAGACAAGCTGCAGGCACACAAAGCTAAGTTAAGAGCAGAGAAATGTCCACATTTTAAAAGTGGCATTTCTATAATAGTAATGCTAAATCAATCATTGCCACTAAAGAGGATTTCTCATTACTATTCCAAAGATATGAAACATGATGTAGCTACTCCTTTCTAATCAGGAATTACAGCTTAAAGGTGTTTTAAGTACATGTGCCTACAAGGGATTTATTAAGCCACATATTTCACATTAATTTCTGCATTCAATGTTGACAAGCTCTATTCAGTGGCTTACAATTTAATTTCTTCAGATGCAATTTCAATTATTTTCATATGAGCAAATCTTCAAAGAATTTTTTTAACACGGGTATATGTATTCAAAAAATAGAGTTATATTGGCAAAAAATTGTAAAGGGTACAAAAGATAAGAAATATTCCATAAAAAGCACAATGAACCAGAAATTACAATATTTCGATGTTACAAATATCTCATTGTTGCAGTTGTGAACACCTTTTCAATACATTTATAAGAAAATGTGACCGACTAAACAGACAACATGTCCTTGAATCCAATGAAACAGGAAAATAGGTGTGGTTGTCAACGTTTCAGTCTAATGTAGTATAAATCCGCTAGACCATCTTCAGGACATTTGGTATACAGATAACTGACCCTTAAGTGAATAAAATTTAAACTTTGTTCTGTAGTCCACAATCCAAGAACGTGGTAGCTCAATGGCCTCCCACTTGTACCAGCAGTAAATGCGGGTAGTTAGAGAGCAGCAACCTTAAATATGGTCATTAGTCAGCCCTCCTTGTCCAAAATACGAATCTATCTGTATTCCGATGAGGCTCAATCGAAAAGACGTCCCGCTGACTCCTCAGTCACTTCCGAAGTGGGAAGGGTATGCCCAGACGTGGGTCCTGTGCTCACTACACCACTGGATTCAAGCTAGCCTGGCGAATGAAGGGTGATGCCCTGAAACCGGTCCCGTGATGCTTGTTTCCGGTCCAGGGAGGACCTGGCTTGGCAGTTCAGGCTTAACTGTTCCCACAAGGAACAGGGTCAAGACTGATTTGCATATGGCTGGGCAGAGACGTTTTAAGGCATGGGCAAAGTGGGCTCTGGCCCAGGGCCCCAGTTCTTCAGCCCCCCCCCCCTGATGCCGCCAGCTTTGTTCTGCAGAGATGCTTGCCCTGATAATCTTGAATAATTCTAAAAAAGGTTGTTTTAAATACCGTTTTCCTTTTATTTATTTTTAATGTGGGTGATGTTTGAGAGTCTATTATGGAGATTTTGCAGAGAAATGTTGTGTTAATGTTTCATGCAACATCCTTAAAAAAAGTTTCTTATAGATAAAACCAGGAACTCAACTATGAGAAATAGGAGTGTGTCACAGAGATTATTTGCAGTAATCTTAGCCAGCTGCTGCTGTGCTAGAATATTAAAAGCACACGCCACTTATAAGTTAAATGTAACACATGTAGAATTTGAAGGAGTGTGTCTGTGCACTGTTAGTGACCAGGCCAAAGAGGGCATGAAAGAGCTCAAATTGGATCATGAATTCAAAGCTGTTTCAGCCAGGGGCCCCCAAAATACATTTGGCCCAGGGCCCGCAAGATCCTTAAAATGTCCCTGTGGCTGGGTCCAAACTGGGGTGGTGTTGTGAGCAAAAGAATGATGGATTTAACCCAGATCCTTGTGACTGGGGGTGAATGCTTGCATTGTCCAGCATTCCGTCCATCAATTGTTTCTTTTGCATATGTCGCCCTAAGTGGGAAGGGTATGCCCAGACTTGGGTCCCGTGCTCACTACACCACTGGATTCAAGCTAGCCTGGCTGATGAAGGGTGATGCCCTGAAACCGGTCCCAGGATGCTTGTTTCCGGTCCAGGGAGGACCTGGCTTGGCAGTTCAGGCTTAACTGTTCCCACAAGGAACAGGGTCAAGACTGATTTGCATATGGCTGGGTCCAAACTGGGGTGGAGTGGTGAGCAAAAGAATGATGGATTTAACCCAGATCCTTGTGACTGGCGGTGAATGCTTGCATTGTCCAGCATTCCGTCCATCAATTGGTTCTTTTGCATATGTCGCCCTAGGTTGGAAGGGTATGCCCAGACGTGGGTCCCGTGCTCACTACACTACTGGATTCAAGCTAGCCTGGCTGATGAAAGGTGATGCTCTGAAACCAGTCCCAGGATGCTTGTTTCCGGTCCAGGGAGGGCCCGGCTTGGCAGTTCGGGCTTAACTGTTCCCACAAGGAACAGGGTCAAGTCTGATTTGCATATGGCTGGCTCCAAACTGGGGTGGTGTGGTGAGCAAAAGAATGATGGATTTAACCCAGATTCTTGTGACTGGGGGTAAATGCTTGCATTGTCCAGCATTCCGTCCGTCAATTGTTTCTTTTGCTTTGGCACTGGTTGGCAGTGGTAAAGTGCTCAGAGTACTAAGACTAACAAAATGATGAGGTAAGCAGGCAAAAAGTTTGGGGGAAGACCACCCTATGGATGATCGGTCTAGCAGTCTGGTTGGTCAGTTTTGCTGTTGGTTTCCATGATTTTAAGACAAAGATTGCCTGCAACGACCACAAATCCATGCAGTCTTCTAAACCCTGTAAAACAATTGTACTGCGTGTCCTTACAAGTTCAAAACTGCACCAACTTGCAAAGGTGCCAGTTTTCTACCTATCTGATTCGATAATGGGGGCCTCTTTTATTTTAGTGTCTGGGACTATTTTCTGTCCTGTGTAACCCTGATGTTTCCTGTTAGTATTACACAGGATGGGGCATTATTACTTAGTTCATGAGGGGCCAGAGCTCACTACTTTGGTTGCTCAGTACATCTCAAACTCTTGAAAATAAAAAAAGCATAAAAACAATATAGCTGACAGTGGCTTCTAGGTAGCCTAGCAATGTATATGTAGCAGGATTGTTCCTCTTTCATCCATAAAAAATGGATCCGCATTTATTTTTAAATAAAGGAGTGTTTGTTAAATTAAATTAGCCACCAGATTTCAATTTTAAGAGTAAAAGCATTTGTCTGTGACCTCGACGTGATTTGAACACGCAACCTTCTGATCTGGAGTCAGACGCGCTACCGTTGCGCCACGAAGTCAGCTGATGTGATATCGGCAGGATGTTTCTAGATATGTGAGCAGTGAGGGCAGGGATGAAATGCGTTTGGTGACGCTTTTTGGTTTTGAAAAATGAAGTAAGAAGGTTCTCTATTGACGTTACCCAGGTAAATGTTCCTAAAGTCAAAAATTGTATCATTAAATAATTCGGAGAGCCCTGTAGGGCACTTTCCGGTTAGATAGCTAATTCAACTCCTGTTTTTAAGGCACTTCTGCCTTTTCGTGACACACATAGTGTGAGAGACTGTGAACAAACACTATTCTTCTCTCAGCGTGCAAGAGCAGACATTTGTCACGCAAGACAGCCGAGATCCCATCAGCTCAGCTGACAGAGTTGCACTCCTAGAGGGCACCGAGGCAGAGCTCCGCCCCCCGGACTGGCAGTGCCTGTAGCTTTGTTTTGGTGTCGCCCTGTTTCCCTGTCACTTGATTAGCGGGAGTGTCACGCATCAGCCCAAGTGCAGGGACGATTCTGGAGTAAATTGTGTCAATGGTCATCACTCAGCCGCCCTGAAACAGTGGCAGGCAATGCCGCCGCCCCCCCACCTCCCCCTTTGCCCCCCCATCAAAATATTAAACTTTGGCAGACATCTGCCTTTCCCCGGCTTCACTGGTCCACACACAGCCTTAATGGCCCAGCTTGGTGGACAGACATCATGTGCCTGCATTCTGATTCAGTGAGTGAACATCATATTCGATTTTCCGTATCATGCTGCCACATATTAGATCAGACTTACAGACAGGGCCTGTCTCGTGCCCTCACGGTGCTATGTTGCTACTTTGCTGAATTAGAAGCCAGTGCTCACTGCAGTACTTTTTCACTTTGAATAATGGTTGATGCCTACAGGCATTGTGAATTTTCAAATTTTGCCTCTCATTTCTTCCCAAGTTTGACAATTTATTTTTAACTCTGGGGCATATTCTCAAGGACTTATCGCCGAGTTAGCGGCACTTTATCGCAGCCAAAGTCGTGATAAATTCACTGCACCATTCACAAGCTGGTGCCAACAGCCGACATCACCAGTATTCCTGCGATAGCAGCCTCAAAATACATCGCCACGGATGACACCGGCAACTAACGCTAATGAGATGCAGAGTAGGCGTTCCTGTGCAAAAAGCCGCGGAAACACCACCTCGCAACATTCACAACGACCAGCCAGATCGGCGATAAGACCACAAAACATGCGATAAGGCGCGTTAGCAGCAGGGATTTAACACCTACTCCTACCTGGTGTTAAGTCGGACGACAACCTGCACCATAAAAGTGAGCCCAGCCCACAGCCACACCAGAAGAACAACAGATGCCATGGAGCTACTGATCATGCAGCTCGGAGCCCCAAGAGGGCCACAACACCCACCGCCAGGACCCCCACCCCCCCCTAGCCCCCCCCCCCGGACTACCACAGAGGCAGCGCAGAACAAAGACACCGGAAATTCCGAATTCGCACCAGCCTGGGAGACTTAACGCCAGAGGAAGTCATTGCCCACTACAGGCTCAAAAGGACGACCATCCTACGCATCCTGACCATCATTGCCCACAGGCTGACAGTACCAACACAGCGGAGAACCAACATCCCTCCGCAGACAAAGCTGCTGGCTGTGCTGCACCTGCTGGCCTCTGGGACCTTCCAACCAACAACTGCCAGAGTCGGAGGAGTCTCACAGCCAGCCCTGTCAAAGTTCCTCACACCTGTCCTGGATGCCATCATCAGCTTGGTACCCCAGCAACTTTACTTCCCACACACTGCGCAGGAACAGCTGGAGACCAAGCACGGCTTCTACGCCATAGCTGGCTTCCCGCACGTCTTGGGGGCAATCGACTGCACACATGTACTCCTCGTGCCCCCTGCCGCCACTGCACACAATTACCGCAACAGGAAACACTTGCATTCCATCAATGTGCAGGCAATAGTGGACCACCGAGGACTCTTCACCAATGTCGTCGCCAACTACCCAGGCAGTGTGCATGATTCCTTCATCTTCCGACAGTCCATCATCAACCAGCGCTTCCAGGATGCCACCTATGGGAATGCACTGCTCGTCGGCAAGTACCAACGGAACACACCACACACCTCAACACCACATACAGACAACTCACAACTCTGGGAATGCACACGTCACAAAATCACATACAACATGACAACCAACATCCCCACATTCCAAACACAACAACACTACTTACTGTGGCAACCTGGGCTAGCCATCTACACAAGCCAACAACGGCATGGCACCTCAGCCACACAATTGCAGAATGTGGGGAGAGGTGGGAACCCGGCATGTGCGACGGAGGCAAGTGACCCATGAATAAGAATGCACACAATGCCAAGTGTGGAGTGGATGTGCTGGACAGACCGCAGTATGCAGACCACAGACACTTCCATGTCGACATACACTGCTGGTGTCTGGAGTGTACTGGACAGTGGACGCAACCATGTAACCACAGCCAGCGGGGAACAATGCGGAAATGTAGCTTGTTACGTCCCCCCCTGTAAGCGCGCGCGGAGTGGGCTGGCCCGGCGTACGCCAGGCCAGCGTAGGGGTGTGAATAAAAAGCCTGTTACTCTGGGCGTGGTTCTCTTCCGGAATGGCCAACATGTCTGCCAGGGCTGCACCTCTCACCCCGCCACGAGGCCGATGCCGTGAGCGGCGGTGCCTGCGATCCTGTGCGCCTGCTGCACCCCAGGCCGCTGGTCCCAAAACGCGTCATGCCTGCCCCAGCGCAGCCAGGCCGCACTGCTCACCTGCCAACACCGGCGTGTGTCAAAGAGGGCCCACCACGTGCCGGTGCAAGCTCCAAGCCCGAGGCCCGTGACCATGGCAGCCTCCTCAGACCATCACGGCCTCTGCGACACAGGCCCCCATTACTCCTTTCTCATTTACGTACTCCACCGCTGCCTCCGGCCGACACTACGGTCAAGTAGGTTACACATTTGGAACTGAGCCTTGATTTATTTATGGCCGAGTTTATACCATTGTACAGGCCTCATCGCAGACTGCATCCCCTTTCGGCTCTGGTGCCACTAACTCTGTGCCCCGAAATTCATGGACACCCTCTGGTTGAACTTTGGTGGCGTCTCAGTCAATAGCCTGGGGGTTGTCTTCATCATCATGTGGCTGGTAATGACTTGGTGTTAAACATGAGTCTGTAGCATTCATCTCCTCCATATTGCATGTGTCTGCTTGGTACTGCCCTCTGTATCATGCCCTGGAAGAACACCTTCCACTGTCCCCCGAAACCCTCTGAGACATTCACCTTGGACATCGACGAGAACCCGCTCAGCTCTCGTGGCCCTACCTCAGTGCACCGGTAGTCACCGTCCCATGGCGGTGTGCCTGTGCCGGCCGTAGTGCATCTGTGGCCACTAACTTAGTGCAGCTCAAGTCGTGGACCATTGCTGTTTGAACTGTGAACTTCTGATTGTCTGATCACTGTTGTAGTTGTTGCCAGCGCCAACAACTCCCTGAGGGCTGGCTTACACTCACCCCACACCCATCCAGCACAGGCATCACTGGACATGTGACCCTGGCAATAAAGGGTCAGGGCGCACGTGCCTGTCGCCAGTTCCACAGACTATCTAAGTGTGTCCGTGTGGTCATTGTGTGTGCATGAGGGCCCCGGGCCCTACCACATTGCATTGTGCTGTGTACTGCTGACGCAACCATGTCACCTCAGGCAGTGGGGTAGACCTGGGACATGTAGCTGTGTCGTACCCCCCTGTAGGCGTTGCCGGAGTGGGCTGGCGTATGGCAGTCCAGCGTAGGGGTGTGGATGATCACCCCGGGGCTCTGGGCGTGGTTAAGTGTTGGGCTTGCCAATTTAGTACCAAATGCGTGTGTCTTTGTTGTGGTGTCGGCGCCACCCGTCCCGCAATAGACAAAGTTGCAATGTAACATGCCCCCGAGTGCGGGCTCGGACGAAGGGATTAATGAATGAGCGCAAGCCCGCTGGGGTTCCGGGATCATACATGCCAACTGTTGTGTGTGTCTCGCTATTGCCGCATGTGCCAAAGGTCTTGCCTCGACCGCGTCGCGACTTTGGCCAGCCATGAACTCCACATCTGTGTCCGCCCTATCCTTACCATAGGCCTACACACACGTGGCCGCCCACCTTCAACGCACAACATCACAGTGTCGTTGTCAGGCTTGTGGACATGCACAGACAGGCATGACAATGGTGTGCCGTAGGAGTGCAGGTGATGTAAGCGCGCAGCGCACACGAGGAAATAGGCTCGGGGGGAGGGAGGAGCAGCAGTGAGGCTACGTGATACACATTGATTTTTTTTTTTTTTTTAAATATCTTTATTGAATTTTTTGTTCATATAACATTAAACAATACATTTATCTCGTTTGCAATAGGGAAACCACTGTCATTTATAAACTTACAAAGATACTTATTCAACTCTTTAGGAGGCAGTGTAACAAAAACAAGTATATCATATACGTTATTAAAGCAAGACGAAAATTTACATCATGTGCCTGCATTTGTACGTGATACACATTGATGGTGCTCATTTGCTACTAGCAGTACATGTCAGACCGGAATCACTATGACGCACATATCACATGCCAATGAACTAGTGAGCCTGCCAACACATCATGCAGAACCAACTATTGACTCATGCCTCTCTGCACTGTCACAGGTGATCAGGGATTCGCACTCTGCCCTTGGATGATGACACCCCTCCGAGCCCCGAACACACAGGCCCAGAGGCAGTACAATGCGGCCCACAAACGCACCAGGGGCATCGTGGAACGCACATTTGGCGTGTTGAAGTCACGTTTCAGGTGCCTGGACATCACAGGTGGGAGGCTCCTGTACAGCCCAGTCATCGTGTGCAAGATGATCGTTGCATGTTGTGTGTTGCACAACATATGTGTATGCACCAATGCCCCATGGTTACGAGTGCCAGATGCACCGGACGATGATGAGGAAGATGAGGCAGGTGGACCACACCCCACTGCAGCTGCAGCAGGAATAGCCCGTAGGAACAACATCATTGACAATTTCTTCACATGAGGACGTCACATTGTGTCAGTGCTTGGCAATCATGAGACAGTGCAAAATGACCACAGGCACAGCATGTGCAAATAAATTCAATGCAACACACATTCCCTGAGTTTCTGTATGTGTGCTGCTGTGTGGCACGGGGATCAGGGACATGTTCCAGAGTCATTGTGGGTGTGCAGTGTGCTGTACTTAATTGTGCATGTGTGCCATTGTGCCCATCTCCCACCGTCCCCCCAGTTCCTGGTCGGTAGTCACCCTGTTGATGTTGTGTCAGGTCATGTTGAGCAGTGTCCCGATCCCCAACTCCTGGCACCGTATCCCGACTGATGACTGTGGCCACCATTTTCTCACTGTCATCCAGCTCCTGGTGTGCCGCTGGTCCCCCACCTCCAATCTGCGTTGCTGCTTTCAAGTTGGCATTGTGTTTCTTCTTGGTTTTGCCCTTCACATCATTCCTGCGCCTTTTGACCTCTTCCATTGTCCTCCTCGACACTCCGACTGCATTCACGTTGTTCACGATGTACTGCCATGTTTCCGTTTGTGTTGCCGATGACACAGTGGAGGTGACGTACAGTTGTTGGTTGTGTTCTGTCTCCTCCATGACGATGATCTGGTTTTCCTGCGGACTGAACCCCGTCTCCCTCTTCCTCTTCTCCTTGCCCTTCCCCGGCCCCGGGGTTCCTGGCTGGTCGTCTGTGGGGCTTGTGGGGTTTGCGTTGTCCTGTGCACTCGGTCCGGGTGCGTCCATGGTGGTACGCAGTTGCATTTGTTTGTCTTTTTTTTTCTCTGCTTTTATAGTGCATTCTCACGCATGGCGCGTGGGAATCGCAGGCCTGTCGCTGGTTATCGCTGCTTTTTGATTCGCGATTTGGGACGTCGCTACTTTTTTCACGTTGGGGTTTTGCATTTTTTCGGCGTCGCGTTGATTTTAACTTGAGCATTTGTCGCGTTATCGTGAGGCTATCGCATGGTGCCGCCGGGTTGTGAATGCTGCGTTAACACAGTGTTATTTTCCCGCGATGGACTGCAATGTGAGAAGTTGCGTTAAGCGATTTTGGCGATAGTTAACACGCGTTCTTGAGAATATCCCCCTCTGTTTTTAAGGAGCGCCGCGATACCTCCGTGAAGCCGCTGTTCGCTCTAGGCACAAGTCCTCCTATGCTTTTCAGTTCCATACAACTCTTTTCCATTGTATGTAGGGCGTGGCTCCAGGAACATCACAAAGGTCCTTGTTAATAGTGCAGCAGGTGCAGTGCCACCGGTGTCGTTGGGGTTGAAAAGCCCATGACACCCCCAATTACTGTTGTGATTTTCTACTTAGCTAGAGGCATGGGTGCATTTCCTTTGCTTGCATTAGGGGCACCTGGTACCCTCACTGCACCAGTGGCCAAGATCTCCATCGCGAGGGATTGTGCTAATGTGTAAGTCAGGGGAGGAAGAGCTACAAGGAACTTGGTTTTGATAGATGATATCAGAATTTATAAAAATAATTTAGATGGTTACGATTAGTGGCGACAAAATGCGAAACGTGAATCTTTCCAATGGGAAAAAAATCACTGGCAGATTGAATTTGCCACTGCAGACATTTTTATTCCACTCAACGGATTTTGAGGAATTTTGGAGACTGTAACAATTTTCACACATGTTGGGGAGTTTGCGCCCTCCCCACTCCAACTGCAAACCACCACGAAACACCATCAACTGCAAAGCACTAATCAGCAACATTTTGCCAACATGGAATTAAGCAGATTGTCACATTTTTCTCAAAAGTAAACAAACACCATCCCCAGCTGCTAGTGATAAGCAGTACTAAAGAAGGCAGGATGATGCAAACATAACAAAGATACCCTGTTCGATGTCTAGGTCTTATAAATAACCATGCAGCCAAGACAGCCTGAAAGCACTTGAAGGAGAACAGATGAGGCAATGAGTCGAGAAACGAAAACCAGCTTGAAAGACAGGGAAGAGGTTGCAGAATCTGATCAATTAAAGGCCAATTTCAACTTGGTCTGTAAAAGCCTTGGTGGCCATGCCAAGGGGTCATGGAGAGGATGGGGTGGGATCTCTCTTCTCTAATGCAGGCCGACTGGGCTTGTAATAAATATTCTGTGAGTGAACCTGGAGGTGGCCATGTTCTTTGTGCAGAATAGGGTCCCCAGCCCTGGGGATGTCTACAGAGGCCTGGGGCGTCTCAAGCTCCAGGGCAGTGTTTGTTTCTATTCACCAGTCTTCAGACATCTCTCCACTGGGCTCCTCACTGCTACATAGTGGTCAAGTGCCGCCAAGGCACGCAGCACCACCACCCAGTCCTGGTTTTTAGCCAGCGGCACTTTGAAGGTTAAGACTTCTTGGCACATGGTTTTAATGGAACAATGAAAGTACAAGGCCCAGAATGAAACATGGGGTTCTCTAGAAAGCCTCAGGTGGCTGACGGTGAGGCAGGGGGTGGGGTCACCGGGCCACCGGGCAATAATCTTTCTGTCCCTCAAATTCAACTTTCTGTCCCCCCACAGCAAAGATTCCATGTGCGTTTTCCTCACATTGTACTTTTATCCCTCACATTTCATGTTGATGTCCCTCACATTCTCTGCTTCTTTCCTGTACTTATGCATATATAAATGGATGTGCACATCTGCTGGAATTCATGAAGTGCAAACTTATCCGGAGATCAATGGAGAGCTGTATATCATAATGTGGCGGGAATTGGGAATGTGAGGGGGAATATATTCTACCAAAAAAGGTTATTCTTGTTACACTTCAGAGCCCTCAAGTGTCCCAGGTCCATCAGGAGTAGCTCTTCCAGTCTACTGTTTTTCTCTGTGTTCTGGGACTTGGGTTCCTGTTTGCCACATCATAAATCCAGGCCACGAGTCCCAGAATTCAAAGTACAAGCCTGGACTGGATGAGAGGCTCAAGCTTGGACCCTGGAAACTTGAGAAGTCTAAAAGTTCATTAGGGCTGAAAGAGAGGGGGGTCCCTTGTCCCTGACATGTCATGGCTCCACTAGTCACACACTGTGTCTCTGGGCTTCTCTGCTTATATTGGCTCAGACCAGGTCACATGACAGTGCTTTTACACTAGGGCACCTGTCAACGCTGATTTGTTAAATAAAATTAATTAGCAGGATCTTTCGTTGAGAGTGAAGTTTATTCAGCTGAATAACACACATCGAGATAATGCTGAAGCAGGGCCTGGTACAAGAACTCTAAGCACAGACAGATATACCCTTTCCCAGCAATGGAAATTTACCCAACAGTTTGGGTCTCAAGCAATGAAGGCAGTTGTTCATTCGTTAAACATATAACACCGCCCTCCTCGTACAGCTGACAATACTAGCAGAAGAGTGTGCTCTTCTCACTGTAGATGCAATCTTGAGAAACATTGAAAATTAGAAATATGTATCTCACTCCCTTCCTTCCTTCTTATGTCATCAGTAGCTGAGCTCTGCAAAATCCCATTTTAAGTGAAATCTACTGAAGGCCATGTATATGTTAATACTGCAACAACGCACTCAGGGGGATATTCTCAAGAACGTGTGTTAACTATCGCCAAATTCGCTTAACACAACTTCTCACATCGCAGTCAATCGCGGGAGAACCAACCCGGCGGCACCATGCGATAGTCTCACGATAACGCGACAAATGCCCGCGTTAAAATTAACGCGACGCCGAAAAAATGCGAAACACGAACGCGAAAAATGTGGCGTCCCCAATGGCGATACAAAAATCAGCGATAACCAGCGACAGGCCTGCGATTCCCACGCGTCATGCGTGAGAATGCACTATAAAAGCAGAGAAAAAAAAATGTAACTGCGTAGCACCCGGACCGAGTGCAGAGGACAACGCGAACCCCACAAGCCCCACAGACGACCAGCCAGGAACCCCGGGGCCGGGGAAGGGCAAGGAGAAGAGGAAGACGGGGTTCAGTCCGCAGTAAAACCGGATCATCGTCACGGAGGTGACAGAACACTACCAACAACTGTTCGTCACCTCCACTGTGTCATCGGCAACACAAACGGAAATATGGCAGTCCATCGTGAACAACGTGAATGCAGTCGGAGTGTTGAGGAGGTCAATGGAGGAGGTCAAGAGGCGCTGGCATGATGTGAAAAGCCAAACCAAGCAGAAACTCGCTGCCAACCGGAAGGCAGCAACGGCGACTGGAGGTGGGAGTCCTGCGCCACAGGAGGAGCTGGATGAGCTGGAGGAAATGGTGGCCACAGTCATCAGTGCGGAGACGGTGCAAGGAGTTGGGGGTCCGGACACTGCTCGATATGACCTGACCCAACAGCAACAGGGTGAGTAACGACCAGGGACAGGGGGGACGGGGGGAGATGGGCACAATGGCACACATGCACAATTATGTGTAGCACACTGCACACCCACAATGACTGTGGAACATGTACCTGATGGCCTTGGCACACTGCAGCACACATAGAAACACCAAGTAGGCCCCCGTCCACCATGTGCACAAATGGCCCCGCCCATCCCCAATCTCACAACCTACCCATGCACATGTGCTGAACCCAGCAAAGCAGCGGCTCTGTGAGCCACACTGACAATGCAAGTGACACTGCATGACCAATAGCATGGCTGCAGTCAAAATACATGACATGGTGAACGCCACGACACTGAGGTGGCTGAGTGTGGACCACATCCGTAAAGGAGCAGGTCACACTCTGACACATCCACGTGCACATACAACCCCTGACGTCAACAACACATCTGCAGACAAACAATGCACAAGAGTCCAAAATCCGTCCAAGAGCACAAATGACCCAAGTCGCCAACATCTCAGCACCGTAAAAGCACACAAGTCAAAGGCACACCGCCTCAAAGGGATAAGGGGCCGCTAAATCAGAGCTGCAGGGGCGACTCTCACACAAGGCAGCACACACAGATAGCAATCACAGCACATCAACATTGACGACAATGTGGTACAAAGTGCCACACTTAGACCACAGAACAGAGGACACAACTGGTGCCGCATGTGCGTAGAAACTGGCCAGTCACATCAGGCATAGCAGGAAACTGTCAGACGATAATATACGAGTTCAACCTCACATCCGTCATGTAGTCGAAATGTCCACTGTCTCCCCTCAAATACCCAGCTCCTCCAAAACAGTCACAATGTACATTGTCAAGCAGTCTGTATGTAAACATGTACAATGCGTGCACATACATGGAACACAATGTTAACCTGCATCTCCCCTTTACATTGCAGAGGGACAATCAACACCTCCTGCAGAGCAGACCAGACATCTCTTCAGTGATGATGAAGAGGACCCCCTGGCCATCTGCTCCGACACCCTCCAACGGCTCATGGACAGCCTCCGCACCCCACCTCCAGGAGCAGGGCAGCCCAGCTGCATTGAGGTGATCCCACCCCCTGCACAGACCACACAGCAGGAAGCACCCACCACCACGGCTGGCTCCCAGCACCTCACCGAACAACATATGGCATTCCAACGCCGTGTGTCAGACTGCCAGAGGGGGCTGGCTGAACAGGTGCGGGTGGGTTTTGACCTCATGGCAGCCAAACTAGATGCCATACGTGGGTGTCTTAGTCCCATCAGGGACCACTTACAGTCCCTAACGGACACCCTCAGTCCGCTCCATGCCCTACAACAATCCTTGGCTGACCTCGCTGGAGCCATTACTCGTATACAAGAACTGTCTAGTCAGACAGGCTCCAGCGACGACAGCACAGAGATGGCACAGATGCGGAGGACAATGGAGAACATGGAGCGGATGCAGGCAGGAAGGATGGCTGCCACGGCTGAACACCAGCGAGATGTAGCTGGGATCTTCCATGCCCTGCAGATCCTCATCTTGCCATTGCTGCCACAGAGCCTGTCCCAGATGACTGCTGCAGGAACTTTGACACACACATCTCCGCCCCCTGATGTGTCAGTGGCACACAGTGATGCAGCCATACCACCTCCGCCCCTGATGTGTCAGTGGCACACAGTGATGCAGCCATACCACCTCCGCCCCCTGATGTGTCAGTGGCACACAGTGATGCAGCCATAACACCACCACACACACCTGGCACACCTGACACAGAAGACATATCAGAGGACGAAGATGTGGATGGTAATGACTTTGTGTCAAAAAGGAGGTTGTAGCATTCATCACCCACCATATGGCCTGTTTCTGCTTGGTACAGCCTTCTGCATCATGCCCTGGTACAACACCTTCCACTGTCCCCGAAACACTCTGCAACATTCACCTGGACCCCGACATGGACTGCCATATCTGCTCTGGTTACCAATGACACAGCAAACAGGCTGCGGTCTCAACCCTTCCTCTACCGATTAACTTGTCATTCCCTAAAGGACTCCATTTGGCCCTCCACTGGGCAACCATGTAATGTGGGGTGTGCATGGGCATGTACTGCTCCAGCTCTGACACTCCACAGAATGTGAATAAAACATTCCTAATCACACAGATGTGTCATGTCTATGTTCAATCAAGTATAACAGTATGGATGACTGTAGGGACATTGATTGCACAAAAAGGTACACACTGGGAAATGACATCAATGCGCATGTTTGACCGTGACACACATGGCCAATTTGATGACTGTGAAGGTGTGAACTAGCTGTGGCCTCATTGATCATGAACAACAATCTCGCAACCCCCCAACGTAGCCCCACATCCATGTATTAAATAGGGCTGTGTGTAAAAATGTCAAAGTCGGTAGGAGGCCTAAAGTAGTGTCCCACATCACATGTGACAACAGAACATCTCATCGCATACCTACACACACTCAACTGTGTGGACACAGCCTGGTTTGATGGAACACATTCATCCACATGGCAAGAAGTTGGACACCATACTCACATTGCTGAAGACACGTAAGCGCACAGGTCTACCAGCAACTCTCCCAACCACAATGTCTGGCTCACAGAGGTGGAGCTGGCAATGGGGACTCACCCCTAAGTGAAATGCGTCAGTCAGTCCCTTCCTGTGTACGGACAATGCTCATTGAGGCACACGATTTGGCATGCTAATCAACACTCATCACAGTTGAACACTAGTGAAGTTGCGTACACTTTATTAGCATGTGCGTGTCAGTACGGGCAAGACAAGGGCCACAACATGCAGACCAATGCATCATACACTAACAGGCAGCAAAGGAACATGTAGAGGTGCAAGACATGGGGAGGCACAAATTAACACCAATCATTACGGATGCCAACGGTCTCAGCCACCTTGCCTTGCTGGACGAGTCATGTGGTGTTTGGCGAATGCTCATTACACCGTGTCAGGGGACACCACTCACAGCCCATGGGATCTGCATAGTCCTGTACCACCGGACTGCGCTGACTGTCTGCTCTGCTGACAGTGAGCAGGTGAAGGAGTCCAACAAGGTCACATGTAGTACTACATTGCCAAGTGTGTACTCTCCCTCCAGCGGTGTGTCAGGTTGAGGAACATTGCCAGGCGCCGCTGTCCACTCACCTTGCACAGGTGTGTGTCAACCCGCAGTGTTGCATGCACATGCATTCTGATTCCAGGCGAATGTAGCCATGTCCACTGTTATGCTGGGATATGTGTCCATTTCTCCAAGATGCAAAAGGGTGTTGGGACCTGTGCTATGGGTTACAATCCTTTGTGGCTGCAGGAACGTAGTTACTCATCCATGAAAGCGAGCTCAGCTTCATGGGCAATCAGTTCCAAGAGTACGTCGTTGCCGACTTCAACGAACACGGGTGCGAGCCAATCCATTAGCTGGTCTGGACAGATGTGCTCCGTCCATGCCGTTTCACCAATCCGCAACACAGCCCAATAGGGGAGCGCTTCAATGTGGTCACTGCACATGAGGAATTGTGCAATCTCACATGCCCAACTGCCAGCACATACGCCAAATACCAAGGCATCCCATGAACGGGTATCACGGTTACACTCCTGGTCGTGGTCCAACAGGGGGCGCACACACATGTCATAATCCAGTTCAGCTACCATTGTGTTGGATAGGCAGACATTCATGGGCCACTCGAATATGCATGATCAACAGTGGAACCAGGGCTGGACGCAGGTGACGTACGCAAGACGGAAGCTCAGACGGTAACTGATGCGCAACACTGTCAGTGGCAGTGCCCCCAACAAATGCAGCATTCGGTCACGGTACAGTTCCACGTGACAGGGGTTGTGCATGTGCCCGGGATGTTCTGACATTGTGTTGTTCGCTCTCGTAGAACCGGCACTCTTCTGGCCTGCGGCTTTTATGTGGATGATATGCCACAGCTCGGAGCAATGAGTTGTATGAGTGTGCAAAGTTTGGACGTATGGGTTGTCTTGTACGTAAGTGTCAAGGCCATTCCATGCAGGAGTACCTCGAGCAAGGACTTCTGTGTGTGGGGTGTGGATACGTTGATCTTTCATTAGCGCTGTGTGTAGTGTGGGAGTCATCATCATCTGCCATGGTATCTCTCTCAGGGGGTGCCTGCCGCATGCAATTCCAAGGTCGGAGGTGCAGATGTCCTTCCACCTTCTGTATTGAGACAAAGGGGCTTTCATCCCTAATGTTAGTCTGACTACTGCTTGTATCCTGGGAATGTGATGTGGCTTTCGCGCTGAAATTGAGGCTAGGCCTTGGGCTTATGGTGCACCAAAAGCGATGTACACACACAACAGTTGGCATGTATGAGCCAGGGCCCCGAGCGGCCTTGCGCTCCTTGTACAATCCCTTCGTGCGCGGACGCCCTCTGGCTGCATGCAACATTGCAACATTGTCGATTGCGGGCCGTGTGGCGCAGACACAGCAACAGAGACACACGCATCAGTTGGTTTCCTGTTCAGCCCAGATATGAACCACGCCCAGAGGCCAGGGATAATTGTTTACACCCCTACGCTGGCCTGGCGTACGCCGAGCCAGCCCACTCGGCTTACGTATAAAAGGGGGGACGACGACGCTACGTGTCCCAGTTCTTCCCCACTGCCTGAGGTGACATGGCTGCGTCCGCCTGGCATATGACGAGACTCAATCATATAGGGTCCATGACTTGCGTTGCACGGAGTCGGTGGCACCGGTTACACTGCGGCCGGCATGGGCCTACCGCCACGGGACGGTGACTTTCTGTGCACTGAGGTAGGGGCACCTAAAGTGCTGAGCGGGTGTGCAGCCTGCGATGATGACACGTGCACTGGTATGGTCTCTGCCATTGCAAAATCAAGACCCAGAATCAAGTGTGCGACCTGGTGGACCGCAGTGTAGGCCTGAGCCAACGGGCAGCGCGGGCCTACCGACACGTGGCATTGCCTCACGGTTCACAGAGTTAGTGGCACCTATAGAGCTGAGCGGGTGTGCAGCTGCGATGGTGCCGTGTGCACTGATATGATCTCTGCCATTGCAAAATCAAGACCCAGAATCAAGTTTGCGACCTGGTGGACCACGGTGCGGGGCTGCATGATGTGGAGGCTGCCAAGGTTGCGGGCCCCGGGCTTGGAGCTTGCACCGGCACGTGGTGGGCCCTCTTGGAGACACGCCGGTGGCGGAAGGTGATCAGTGTGGCCTGGGTGCGCAGGGGCGGGCAATCCCCGCTGGGCGGCGGGAGGGGCTGGGGTGCAGCAGCCTGTGTGCGCAGGGGCGGCCAGGCGATGTTGCCGCGTGCAATGATATGTACTCTGCCATCATTAGCTGTGGACTCTGTTTCAGATGAGGGACCTGGTGGACTGCAGTGTATACCGGCACGTGGTTGGAGACACACCAGTGGCAGCAGGTGAGCTGTGAGGCCTGGGTGCGCAGTGTCGGCGCTGTCTCTCCCTGTCCCTCTCTTCCTTTCACTGTCTCTCTCTCTCCCTCTCTTTCTCTATCTTTCTCTCTCTTTCTCTCTCTCTCCCTCCCTCTCTTTCTTTGACTGTCTCTCTCTCTCGCTCTCTTTCTCTATCTTTCTCTATCTTTCTCTCTCTTTCTCTCTCTCTCTCTCTCCCACTCTCCCTCTCTTTCTTTCACTGTCTCTCTCTCCCTCTGTTGCTCCCTCTCTCCCCCTTTCTCTCTCTTTCTCTCTCTCCCTCTCTTTCACTCTCTCTCTCTCTCTCTCTCTCCATTTCTTTCTCTCTCTCTTTCTCTCTCTCTCTGTCCTTTGTTGAGCGCATGACACACCTTCTTATCTTCGATTTTGTCTTGCAGGCTGTGACTTACAGATTGTCCAGAGAAGACCCGCCATGACTCTTCCAATTATTAGTGTTGACTTAAATTTGAATAAAATAATTATTTTTGAAATTCTACGATGTATGAATGTTTTTCCTTTTTCTGACCACACATGAATGTTAATTGTTGTACTTGTGCGACATCAGGCGAATTGTTGTGTTCATGAATTTGTAAGGTAGATGTGAATATCCTACGTTATTGTAAACCCCACCCCCTGAGGTCAGTGCCCCCCTTCCAGGTCAGCGCCCAGTGTAGCCGTGCTGGTCGCCCGTCATAAAGCCGGTCCTGAACCAGTTACAGAGGAACAAATTGCACTAGTGCCAGGTCTCGGTTGCTGCCCGATTTGAGAATGGAGTCCAGACTCCTGGTGTTGAGATACAAGGATAAGGAAATGGACTCTCATGTTAGGTGAGAATATTTCATATTTCAAATACAAATAATCTAAAAATAATGAGTCACCAATGAACACGCTGTATTAAAAACCTAGGGAAAAACCATTCAAGTCTTTATAATTTTATGAGGGAGGGAGGGAAAGAGGGAAGGGGAAAACATAAAAGGATAAAAGAAAACATCTTATACTATTTCATGAATCTTATGGCAAAGAATAATGCCATTCTCATCTATAATTTATCCTCTAAAAATAAAAAGTAACTGTATAAATAGAACAACAAAATTCCACTTAAATGTAAAAGGAGGACAGAGGGATAGAATATTCATGGCGGATAAAAGGTTTCAGATAATATAAGTATAGAACTAGATACACCAATTTCAACTTGGTTAAGAAACGTAGTAAGAGGTAACCATAACAATTGCACATTATGAGAAGGTAAACATTGCATAGAATACATAGTATCCATTATGATGTGAACCCGCTGAATCCCCCCATACTTTATATGATAACAAGGCTGCCTTTTTCCAATTAAAAAGGATGTGCTAAAAAGCAATCACTAATAAAAATATCTAATAATTTATCTTTCGGGAAAGATGGAATGAGAGAATTGGTCAATGTTCCTAAAAAAAGATGAAGAATAATAAAATAATGATTCAGATTGAAAATCTTTTTGACTAGAGACCAAACCATGTACCAGAAAGAAAGTGTATTAGGGCAATTAAATAGTATATGTATAAAATCTGCTTCAGGGAAATTGCAAGATCAACATTTTGGGCCCGATTCCGATGCCGCTCGGAAACCGTTCCGACCGACACGGACCGGGAATGTATTCCGACCGACACGTACGCGCACTGTACGAGCGGCGGAGTACGATGCAATGCGTGTCAAATAAAACTGCACGGAGCACAATACGGACGACGGACTCGTACGGAAATAAAGCCGTTTGAGTGAATCGGCCGGAAAAGAGCCCGACGCGACCGACTCATACACAAATGCTGCTACATAGCCTAGCATGAGCCCGACGCGATCGACTTGTACTCGAACGCTGCTACATAGCCTAGCATGAGCCCGACGCGATCGACTCATACGCGAACGCGAATGTGACAGACTCGGACTACCCCGCAAATGCTGATAAAAGCATCCGTTGCGGTCAACTGAACGTCTCCGTCATGCTCAACAAAACACAACAGAAACAGACAGAAAAAGACCAAACAAGCATTGTCAAAGGCAAAAAAAATCAAATATGTAAGACACACCCAAAACTCAACCTACATAAAGGGCCAAAATCATTACCATGATCCTTTGCAAATTCAACAGACCTGCCAGCAGATAACACCACTACACTGCACTGAGACACACACTCACAACCCACCCACCACACAACCTGTACACCACTAGCACCTGTCAAATACCACACTCACAAACACCCAGCTTTACTCATACTCACTCACCCTCACTTTCACACTCACCCACACATCCATCTCCACCACCATCCATCACCATGCCCCCAAAGAAGAATCCAAAGTTCACAGATAGTGAGTTGGAAGTCATGGTAGATGAAATTCTCAGAGTAGAGCCACAGTTATTTGGCACATTGGTCCAACAGACCCCCCTGTCCCAGAAAACCAAGATGTGGGAGAGGATTGTCAACAAGGTGAATGCACAAGCACCTTGCCTGCGCACAATGAACGACATCAGGAACAGGTACTATGATGTGCGAAAGATGGTGAAGAAGCTGATTGACAGAGACCATGCCCTGAGCCAGCGGACTGGCGGTGGCCCTCCTGGAAAACCTACGCACTTCACTTCCTGGGAGGAGAAGGTGCGGGCCATCCTTCCACCGGAGGGCATCCATGGATTATCAGGAATGCCAGAGCCTGGTGAGTACATAACCAACTAGCCAATACTGTGAGCCAATACACACCCACAGACATCACTGTCAAGGGGACAGTGAAAACAATCACTGTTAGCAAAGCCATATCAACATAAAGCAAATTATCCTGTGATGTGTATGCCAGTTAGTCAAACAAAATACCTGCAATCTTAGAGTAATATGTAACTATGTCATAACATGTACAAACGTACTAACAAACACAGCAAGGCTTTGGCCTCAAAACACCAACCACCACTGTCAGCCATCTTGCCAGCACTGTTACACTACCTCACAGGGAAGCTGAGTCACAGGAAGGAAGGTAGGGTTTGCTGGGAAGGTGGGTGTAGTCAAAAGCATGATGGGAGTCGTAGTCACAGCTAACAATTCTCCTCCCACATGGCCCATCAAGCCCACCTTGAACTATGCTCATCTCACAGGGAGTGGAAAAGTACTGCCAATATGGCTGACACTGGGCTCTGCTGTGGGGAGTACAAGGCCCTGTTGGGAGTTGTGCACAAGCAAACACCAGGCCACCACTGTCAGACATCTTGAAGGTAAACTTTTAATCACTGTCATGGAAGCATGGTTCATGGTGGCCTATTTGGTCGGGGGAGGAGGAGGGCTAGCACTGACTACATCTACCAGCAGGCCCTGTCACACATACACCCCTCCCACCAACACCAAACACCACACCTGGGACTATGCACAACCTGAGAGTCAAGGTAAATCTACTTCCAAGATGCCTGACATTGGGCCCTGGTGTGAGTTGCACCAGTCCATGATGGGATATGTGATCAAATGTAAATTGTAACCAACAACATAGCTACAATGTAATTGGGAAGCTCACCATGTAAAAGATATTTACAACTCATCACTAACTCACAGCAAGGCAATGTGATCCAAACACCAGTCACATACAGCAGCCATCTTGTTTGAACACATTCACTCACAGGAAAGCTGAGTCACAGGAAGGGAGGTTGGGATTGCTGGGAAGGTGGGTGTAGCAAAAGCATGATGGGAATTGTAGTCACAGCTAACAATCCTCCTCCCACCTGGCCCATCACGCCCACCTTGAACTATGCTCAGCTCACAGGGAGTGGAAAAGTACTGACAAGATGGCTGACACTGGGCTCTGCTGTGGGGAGCACAAGGCCCTGTTGGGAGTAGTGCTCAAACAAACACCAGGCCCCACTGTCTGACATCTTGAACATAAAGTTTGACTCACTGTCATGGAAGCATGGTTCATGTGGCCTATCTGGGCTGTGGGGGAGGAGGAGGTTCCTCAATGACTTCAACTACTATCAAGGCCTGCCCACACACACCTTCTCATCCAGAACAAATAGCACTCTTGGGACTAGTCAGTCCATGCCGGTGAAAGGAAATGTACCAGAAAGATGGCTGACACATGGGCCTGATGTATGAATTGGCCACAAGTCACACCTAGGCTTAGGCCCTCTCACACACGTTCACACTCTCAGCCATCTTAACTGTACATTTCCACTCACTGTCTGGGGATGCATTGTCCCAGGGGTGCCCCCTTGGCTGGCTGTGAAGGTGTGTTGAGTACAGGACAAGTAGTGAGATGCAGACATAGCACACATCAATACACACACACAAATCACCATATACATCATTGACAAGGGATACCTGACAGTGAATGGAATGGCCACAGAAAGATTGCTGACACTGTTGCATGGTGTCATTTACACAAAGCGCTGTTGTGAGCTGCATTCAACGCCTACATAATGCAGCGTTGTCAGCATCCTTGGCACTACAGTCCCCTCATTGCCATTGACACATTCAACACAAGGAGTAATCTGGACTGGGTGGGAGGAGGGGTACAACTTACATCAGCATAACCCAAGCACACAAACCTCTGGACCTCACAGTTATCACCATGGAAAAGCAAGAAAGCATCCTTGGTTAACTTATCTGTCCATGGAAGACAAGGACAATATAAATGATGTTATCACACACAAAGCTCAGCAGCAACAACATTTGCTACAGTAACACAATCACATGTGTGCAATCAGAAGACAACTAGGAACACATATGACCAAATAGTATATCTCAAATGCACACATACATATAGGACTGTGACTATGTTGTTAGACACACCAATGTGACTCAAAAATACATGCACAAATGCCAGCACACATGCACAAATCTTGCAACTCATCGTAAGAGGAAGTGCATGTATGTCATTTTAAAAACACAAATGTGTTAAAGAACAACACACCTGTGTCAGGCACAGGGTGCCACTTGAGTTTCAATGGCTATGTACAGTCAAAGAATCAATACATGAGCTGCTCATGCACAAAGGTCTACCTGCTCAGCAAAACACATCTAGTTAAGATTACAATGTTCTTAACCAATATAGGCCTCTGTGTGTGACAATTGAGGACAATGCAATGTACATACACTCATCATGATGTACTATAGCAAATGTAATGTTTGAGATCCCTTGAGCTGTGTAAAACCACAACATACATTGTGTTTTTCTTCTACCCACAGGGCCTGCTGGAGACACTGCAGGAACAGAACAAGAATCCCAGTCCCAGACTCTGGTTGACCCTGAGCTCTCCAGTGTGGATGTCTCTCAGTCCTCTTCGGACGACGATGAATGACCTGGCCCCTCCGGTGTGGATCAGCATGCAGCACCAGCAGCTGTAACTTCAGCACCCCCTGCGACCACTCCCGCAACATCTGGCAACCCCCAGATGACCTCTACCAACACGGACAGACCAAGTCAAGAAAACACTGACGGCACAGCAACACAGGGCACTCTGGAGTTGGCGGACAACAACACCAGTATCAACAATGAAGGAGGCTCAGTGTTGTCTGTGTCTGTAACGGCAGGTCCTGCTCATGTGGGTAGCGGTGGTATGAGGGTGCGCAGGGTGAGGTCACGTCCTGAAGATGGTGCTGCTGATCAAGCTGATCAAGCTGACCCACAGTTAGGACGCATTATAAATGCATACCGAGAATGCACCGGAGACTTTGGCCAGGTAGTTGGGATCCTCAGCAGGCTGCCCATTCTGCCAAAATGGACTCCCACATGTCCAGGATGGACTCCCACATGTCCAGGATGGAGACCCACATGTACAGGATGGAGTCCAAAATGGATAAAATGGATGACCTCACTGCGGTGCACAGGGACATACTCACATGCCTCCGCCAGATTGCTGACAACATGACCACACCTCCCTGTGTGCCCACTACATCTGTTGCCACTACATCTGCAACTGCCACAGGGAGGGATGAGGACTCTGGCGGAGAGTCCCCTGCACCGCAGCAGCCTGCACCTGAGGGTCCCCCTCAAAAGAAGAAGAGGGGTCGTCCGAAGAAGGACAAGTGAGAGACAGATGGCCATGCATACCCCCCAGGGAGTGAACACCTGCTCCTGATATCCTCCATTGTGTGTGAAGCGTTCACCTTGTTGACTGTCACTGAACTCTCCCACATGTGATGGAGGGTCTAAGTTGGACCAATGACTCAAATGACTGTGGACTTGGCTCTGAAAATTTCATCTACTACCACTAACAACTCCTCTGTGAACTCTGGATTTCTATCACTTTGTACAGCACTATCAATTACCTGTACTATTTAACACATGCATCGTTATTAAATCATATTCACACAATACTTGCCTCTGTTGTGTATTAAACACTGTTTGTGACATAGAGATGATGACCTGAAAAAGAAATACTTTGCAGGAAAACAAGTACAGCAATTGAAACACAGTCTTGTGGGTAATTGTGATGTGACACATATGAGAGATACACACAACAAGGTCAACACAACACAAATATCACATGGCATACATACTCATTGCCTCCACTATTGTAAACTTAAAAAATACTTCAATGCACAAACACCAAACATTTTCAGATAAAGTGGAAACCAGGCCACAAGTACAGTATGCAAATGAATGTTGGATGTGTGTATACAGACGAGGCACACCTCAATGTGGAGCACAGGTTTATTACACAGTCACAACATGTTTCCTCCACAACAGATGCAAGCTAACCACACAGTGACAATAAGCACAAATTAACCAAGAGGGACCAAAATGTTAGTCATTGGGTGTGTGGCACCGCTTCCTGTTTCCAACAAAAGTTGCAATCTGTAACAGCATTGTGTGTTTTGGAGGTCACATGCCACCAGACAACAGCCAAAGGACCCTGTGAAGGAGAGACATAGAACAGTCTTTACATACCTAAATTTCTGCATACATCTCCAATGGACATTCAAGGATCATGTCAAGTAGCATGCACCCACACGTATGCATAGATATTGCACTACAGACACATATCATGCAAAGAAAATGCTTAGTCAAGTCATCACTGTATACTCACAATCATGAGAAAAAGTTGTTGATGAGCTGTCTCCGAACATCCTCCTCCCCCTCATCATCACTGGCAACATGACCCAGGGCTGGATCCTCCCCTGCTGGAGGCTGCTGATCATCGTCATCTTGGATGAGAGGTAGCTCATGCCTCACTGCCAGGTTGTGTAGCATGCAACACACAATGATGATTTTGCACACCTTTGCTGGTGCATATTGGAGGGCCCCTCCTGTACGGTCCAGGCAGCAAAATCTGCTTTTCAGTAGTCCAAATGTCCTCTCTATCACTCGCCTGGTCCGCCCATGTGCCTCATTAAAATGAAACTCAGCAGGGGTGAGAGGGTCCCTGAGTGGTGTCAGCAACCATGGCATGTTAGGGTATCTGGAGTCACCTAAATTGAAACAAAAAAACATCTCATGTGTCTGAAAAGAGGGTACAACCTGACATACAAACAACACACAACATAAACAGACATTACACACCAACAAGCCAGGCACGCTGATGTGGCAGCTGTGACATCATCTGTGGGATCCTACAATTCCTCATGATGTACGCGTCGTGTGCTGATCCTGGGAAACGTGCACAGACATGTGAGATTGTCATGTCAGGCAGACATACCACCAGGGCATTAATGGAGTGAAAATGGTTCCGATTCCTGTATGTCTGTTCATGTGCCTGTGGTGGGACCAAAGCCACATGTGTACCATCAATGGAGCCAATGACATGTTGCATTCTTCCCAAAGCATAAAAGTCACTCTTGATGTCTGCAAATTGACGTGGTGTTGGAAATTTGATGTACCGGTTCAGAAATTGCAACATTCCCTCCATAAAATCACGAAGCACACAGCTAAACACTGTCTGTGACATCCCACCAGCAGCAGCCACAGTGTACTGGAAGTTTTCTGTGGCAAAGAAATGTAGGGCTGCCATCACCTTCACCTTGGGGGTCAGCGCAGATGGATATGTGCGTCCAGGTAGCAAATGTGGGGTCAACTGCTCTGCCAACTCCTCAATGAGTGGTCTGGTGAAGCGGTAACGTCGGATGCTGTCACGTTCAACCATGGTCTCTAGGTCGGGGAAGGGTCTGTGGACAACTGGTCTCCTGCGGTACATAGGTGACAAATAAACATTATCATTTCCCTTTCAAATGTGGAAATAAACATACTAAATATCATATGCAACATCAAGGCAAGACTCAATGAAGTCCTGTGTGTACTGTTGAGCATTGACCCAAATGCCAGCTATGTGGCCCTCACAGGACATTTCATATCCTGATGGTGTTACAAGTGCAATTCAGTGCTGTGACCAATCAATGGTGTCTGTCACAGTCCATCTTAACAAACATCACATACTAAACACACACCTCAGTAACTAACAAATATAGATGTGTGGAACAACTGACACGTGTTGGAAGGCACACACACAGGAATCATGTAATGCCACATGGACACTGTCATGATGTAACGTCTGACATACATGTACCATCACACACATGAAACACCCATGATGTGTATCACACTTTTGTTGGCATGAGAAACAGGTATGTCTGTGACATAAAGACACAACAGCAACTCACATGCCAAATACAGATTGATGTTTAAAGTGATTTTCATCAACAACACCAACAATGGAGTGTGTGCTTTGCACAATACTCAAATACTGTGGATTCACCCAAAAATACTGCATCCAAAGCACTTTGTAACACACAGTCCATTACAGGTGTTATTCTGGGTGTATGTAACTTGTGATTACAAAATGTGCCCCTGGAACTGTGTCGAGGCCTAGGACGGTGATCTGTAAAGTTGTCACTCACAGTTGTGGTGTGCATCACAAACAATGGATTTGTTCCCCATGAAGATTGGCTCATCATGGGAGTGTGAGCTAGGAAGAGCTGTGTCCAATATGACATGGGAAGCTATGTACCCACACATGTCATGAAGCAGGAAATGAGGTGTCCTATACTGTCTGACAAGCTTTTTGATTGGTTTAGGGCACCTGAGCCTCAGCCAAAAGACTGTGGATAGCAGCCCTTGGCTGTTGACTGTAATGGGGACAGACGCGAGTGAGTATTCAAAAGACGCGTCGTACACTTCAAGACCAAGCTGGTCGCACACATTGGCTATTGGTCGTCATGGGGAGAGATGCAGGTGAGTATTCAAAAGACGCGTCGTACACTTCAAAACCAAGCCGGACGCACACATTGACTGTTGACTGAAATGGGGACAGACGCGGGTGAGTATTCAAAAGACGCATCGTACACTTCCGAACCAAGCCGGACGCACACATTGGATATTGGTCGTCATGGGGACAGACCCGGGTGAGTATTCAAAAGACGCATCGTATACTTCCAAACCAAGCTGGACGCACACATTGGATATTGGTCGTCATGGGTACAGACGCGGGTGAGTATTCAAAAGACGCGTCGTACATTTCCGAACCAAGCTGGACGCACACATTGGATATTGGTCGCCATGGGGACAGACGCGGGTGAGTATTCACAAGACGCGTCGTACACTTCCGAACCAAACCGGTCGCACACATTGGCTATTGGTCGTCATGGGGACAGACGCGGGTGATTATTCAAAAGACACGTCGTATACTTCCGAACCAAGCCGGTCGCACACATTCGCTATTGGTCATCATGGGGACAGACGCGGTTTTGCTTCATGTACGAATCGTGTGAAAACAAAATCTGTTGGATCACAACAACAATGTATCAAACTCAATAGTGTTATGATGCAGAATATTTGAACGATGCGGTAGGCGTGTCCGATGCGTGCAATGTTATGGATTGGCCAATTTTGGATAATGCGAACGTCTCGGACCTATCTCTTTGGACCCATGGAACAGAATCCGCCTCTGCTGCACAGATATATGGCTGTCTGTACCCAAGAGACTTCACTTGCCTGCACTACATGCTACTTGCCTACATCTCAAGCTACCACTGCTGCTGTCTCTGCATCCTCTGGGGTCTGAAATGGCACGTACTGTGGAGAGGGCACCAGCTTTCACAGAGGAGGAGAACCAGGCCCTGCTGGACAGTCTCCTTCCACAGTACAGCAAGCTGTATGGGAAACCAGGGGAGCAGGTGAGTGTTGATTGCACTGACTTTTCAATAGACCATGTTTCCTAACAGGCACTACTAGCATTGTTATCCCCAAGGGCAAGCATGCACACATAGTTATTGTAAGTCTCACAGTGTGTAGATTCATGTTCTGGACAGGTACAGTGATGTAAAAGGCTATTTTGTCCTATTCATTTTCATGCACTGTTCTCATGTTGTGAAGGCAGACTTGCACACAGGACAACTGCCCCTGCTGATACTTGAACTACCTTAATACATTATCTGTCCTTCTAACAATGACCTATATGCGCAAGAGTGTGATGAACAAACATGTAGCATGTGTAGTAATGGTGTGTCACTATGTCATCCTTACAGGTTGACGCCCATCAGAAGCAGGAAATTTGGCTGACCATCATCCGGGCTGTGAGATCTGTGGGGGGTCTTCAAACGCCGCATCTGCCACTGCCAGAAGAGGTGGCAGGACCTCCGTGGCTGGACCCGGAGGATTGCAAGAGTCCAGCTGAAGCTGTCACCTCCTCGCAAAAGGGGTGGACGATGGACCATGACCCCCCACATGCTCCGGATACTGACGGTGGTCTTCCCTGACCTGGATGGGCAGTTGAAGGCCAGACAGCAGCAAGGAGGGGGTGAGTTTGTACCATTTTGCTGTACTATGTCTGACATGCATGTTGCACTCCCTCAGCCTGGTAACACTCTCACAGGTCATCTGTCTGCTGAGACAACACTTATGTGTCATAAATGTAATGATGGGCCATTCTCATCTGATGCCCATGTGTGTCCCTTTCCGTCTGTGACATGTGTCACTTGGCTCCTGTGTATTTGCTGTAGTCCCAGGTTACTGTGAACAGCCCCATTTACAACATGTGCATTGAGTTGACCATCATGAGTGAGGTGATTGTCTGACATGTGTCAGCACATTGACAGAAATATGACCTGTACTCTGTGTGTTACATACATAAATGTACGATTTGCTGATCTGTGTCAACACAGGTTTGTGAGATTAATACTACACACACGTGCAGCAGGTAAGACCAATGTTGTTGCCTCAGACAAATGAAATGGATAAGCTTTCCAAATGCATAGTAACCGGCCTAGTGGTCCGACTAATCCCATGTTTCACATGGACCAAGGACAGGTATGCCAAATCAGGCCATCTGAGACACTGTCACATCCTATTTTTGTGTGTCAGGCAACACTGTCACTATTGCAAATTTAAAATCATGTGTCTGACTCTGTGGCAGCGTGTACAGTCCAAACTATTTTGATTACACATGTGGCAAATAGATAGAATATGGACAGACATCTCATGTACGTAAATTGGCTCAGGTACACAGGAATAAACGTGTGTGTTATCCCTTGACTGAGCAAAATGGTGGATTACACATATATGTGTATGCTGCATTACTTTGTTCTTGGAAGTTTGCAAAATGTTCAGGTATACAGATTTGTAACTACCTATACTCCAATGTCTCAGTAAAACAACGTGAGCTGGTCAAAGTGTTAAAATTGTGTGTAGCACTTAGGGGACATGTATACTTGACCACTACAGATGTTGCTTGAACTGTGAAAACATGAGTGTGACACGGTGCTGACTGTAAAGTCAGGATTCACTGCCCCTGTAACGAGAGTCAGTACAGACTGTTTAGCCAGACAGGCATGTGGCATAGTGTGCCAAATGAAAAAGCTTGAAGATGAATTATTGGTACTTGTCAGTTGTCCTGCATGCAGACCATTTTAGCGTTGAGGTTCAAGACATAAGCACATCATGGTGACTGTGGATGTAAGTATGTTCATCATGTCAAATTAGGAATTTGTTCATCACATTTGCATGGCCACTTCCAGACTCCCTTGCAAGAGATGAGACATGTTTGTGATGAGCCCTGACACTCAAGAGCATTACACATCAGACAACAGGCAAAACAGTGACTTGTTTTGACATGTATTTAGTTTATTTCTAAATACATCTAACAGATGGTTCCATTGCCATCATGTGTTTGGGAACCATGATTCACTGGCAGACTGACAAATGACATGTTCACATATGTGCGATGAAAAAGAATAGTGGCATTTACATTATGCAAGGACATGCTCTGTGATGTGTTGTGAAAATAAATCATGTGTCAAGTATATGCAGAGGACTGATGTGAATCTGTTTCTCCTCATTGTTCACAACATCATCTACAGCGACTGGAGGAGACACTTCCACAGACCAGGAGGAAGCAGCTAGCCAGACGGGGTCCACTGTTGAGGAGGAGGAGGGACCCAGTGGCACAGAGGGTGAGGGGAGCCACACTGAGGGCCACTCAGAAACATCAACATCAGCTGATGAACAATCCAGCTCCAGTGAGGACTCCCTTGTGGTGGTGGGTGTTACCAGAGCAGAGGCCACTACAACAGAGTCTGTCCCCGCCACCACCACCCCCTCCACCCTCCCAGCTGCTCCCAGTCCAAAGGTCCGTGGACACTCCCGTGTGAGGGAGCATGTCTCCTTTGGTCCAGGCACCGCACCCCCTGCATCTGTCACCCCTGCTGCCCTGAGTGTGGAGTCTGTGGACTTGCTGAAACAGTTACATGTGGGGCAGATATCCATGCTGAGTGTCCTCCATGCACACACAAGTCTATTGACACAATTGGTGTCATACATGGAGGGCATGTCATCAGACATGTCTGCCCTACAGTGGACAGATCAGTTCATGGCCTCCTCACCGATGGCAGCAGTGTCCCTCCTACAACAGTCCCTCACCCCTCCTACCTCTGCCCCATCCACAGTCCACACTAACCTATCTGACCAAAGCACACTCACATAGGCACATGCACACACCCTAACAGACAGAAGCAGCACACAGCAACATAAGACAAAGTCCAAACACACATGCACGCACACTCAGGGGACTGACATCGCACACACAGGGGATAGGGCAAAAAAACACACACACCCATCCGCAACCACTACGCATTCCTCAGCTACCTCTCCCTCCAAAAGCCCTACCATTGACTCTCCTGCAACAGCACCTTCCCAGAAGGTCTTCCTCTGTGACCTTGGCCTCTTCCCCACAGATACATCAGACCAGATTCGCAAGGGCAAGAGGAAATCACCACGCACAGAGAGGAGATCCCCACCGCATGCACACCCTCCCCTAAGAGTAGGAACACTGAGGCCCCCACACGTACATCCTCCAGTGTAGTGGTGAGCCTCAACAAGGCCTACCAGTGCTTAGGGGTTCTCCCTTCCTTGCACAGAGTCCTCAGACCAATAGGAAGAAGTTGGCACAGAAACTGGAATAGAAAAGACAGAGTTTATTAAACATATATAATTACAAAACAGATTCCAACATTGGCCAATCATACAAACAAAGCCACAGTAAGTGTTACTAAACTACCTTACCAATCAAAGGCATCAAACCAACAGCAAGTGCCGCAAAACGGCTCTTACCAATCAAATGGTGTCCAGGTTCCAACTGCCAAGTTCTCAAATCGACCAAATGGTCACTGCACGGCGAATCAACAGAAGAGATCTCAGTCGAGGACCGGCGCCGCCGGGATGGTCAGATCAGAAAGAAAGGAAAAACGCCATGGGTGCCAAGACTCGGGTCTCCTCAGGCAGCGATTGCGTCCAAAAGCGAGATTCCAATCCTTCGTCTCGACCAGTCCTTCGGGCATCCGAGTCGCCGATGAGCCCCACGTTGGAAGCGCCAATTTGTAGTGGTGAGCCTCAACAAGGCCTACCAGTGCTTAGGGGTTCTCCCTTCCTTGCACAGAGTCCTCAGACCAATAGGAAGAAGTTGGCACAGAAACTGGAATAGAAAAGACAGAGTTTATTAAACCTCATGAGGTGGAGCTACATTCACACAGCACCCTTCGGTAATGCATGAAGTAGCACACTGAATGGAAGGGCCTTGGTCTTTTTATACCCACACAGGGGCTCAAATGAAGGCGGTACAAACACAAATGCTGGTTTTAGGTACATATAAGGTCATACAAGAAATGCACAGTCGACAAGTGGGTGGAGCTAACAGTTTCTACTTCTAGTAGACACATCCTGACATTTATAAACTCGGAACAGCTGCATGGACAGCTGCGAGCTCAACTGAGCATGTGCAAAGCAAAAGAAACTAAATATAACTCATCTCTAGGCAGATTTCAAGAGCAATTAACAGGAAGGTAGGACAGAGCACATGGCGAGCACATGGCAGCACATGGCAACCAAAAATGGCTGCCAGAAATACAAAATGGATTCCACAAAGCGGACAATTTAGCCTCTGAATACAGGATGTCTTCGGCTAATGCTTAACTTAAGTGCTGCCAAATTACAACAGACGACCCTTTCAGCATTAGCTGAAGACATTTGTTTATCTGGGGTAATCTAAATATTCATCCCGTACATCTATTAACATTATTTTTGCCACCTCTTTATTCAACATTTGTTGGGCCTTTGTTTCAGCAACGTTCCCTTTGGCAGGTATACAAGCAGAGATGCAAATGGAGCAAAGCATTGGACCACATTGGATACATACACAGCATGTAAAAAGTATCATAATCATTACACACAGGATAGTCAGTAGCTTCCAGCCCCAAGCAGAAACAAGAGTCCAAAACCATCCAGTAAAAGTCCAAGTACCAGTCTCTGGATGAATTTCTGCAGCAATTTTATGCAGTTCTGATATTGCGCCATATACTGAAGGTGAGTGATCCGGTATGAATACGCAACAGCTGCTACCGATGATGCGACATGCACCACCTCGATCAGCCAAAATCACGTCTAACACCATCCTATTCTGGAGTGCTACAATCCTTGCAATCTGTAGTTCCTCTATAATGTTCCCAAGTGCCATAGCTGTCTGATTGGTAACAGCTTCCACAACACGAGTTAAGCGCCTGATCTTTCTGCTGTTTAATGCAGCACCCACAAAGAAAAATAAGCCCAAGTTGAAATCAACATATTGTTGTAGGGTAGTGTCGGTTTGGTCAACTTCATCCATACTTATTGTCCTCTTATTTCTGTTTTTGGAAATATCATTGTACAGTTTAAAATCACGGTGCTACAATGCAGGTGCCAGAAACACAGGGGGCAACAGAAAAGATACATAGCAGATTCCTGACCACCCAACAGGTAATTGATAATATCCGTTATTTCCACACACAAAATACGTATTATGCGAGGCTGTGAAAGTGCTGTTATTGGCACCTTCAATGGTCAGGATTACAGTACACTCGCTCCTCCCCACTGGAATTCTTCCAACACTACAAATACACAAATCTGCTTTAGCTTTTGTCACAGAAATCACAAAAGGTCCAATGTTTTTTAATATTCTCACATTTGTGAAGGCATGTGGTGTTGAAATATTGTCCGGTTGATACTCTTCCCATTCCCATTTAGTCCCTTTGGCTTGTGGATAACCTTCTTTATTTTGATAACACACTTTATTAAGTTGAAAAATAATCCCACCTACTGAAGGCTTTCCAGATGTAAACAAAAGCGCATACCAAGCTTGACAAGAACCATTGTGAGAAAATGGAAGAGGAATAAAAGGTGTTCCTCCTTTCTTTTGATGTGCAGGTATCATCCCACACACCCAACAGTTGGTAGTATTTGTAGCATTGTGAGTATGGTGCAACATCTGAATAAAGGTATTGTTTAGATAGGATTGTCGATGCTTCTGCTCACGGTAGGGAAGAGTAAAGTAGTAGTGTTCCACTGGTACTGGCGTAGTGGCAACAAAAAGCTGTCGAACAGGAGCCACCTTCTCGATGTACCACGTAATTGCTGCCATAGCCACCATAGCAACAACAAACCCTACAGCACAAATGATTCTTTTGTTATTCATTTCAGCAACAGTAATGATTGATCTTTCTAAAAACTTGTTGAAAACAATCGTTGGAGCTCTTCTCCCTGGGCAGCCGTTGATTTCTTCACCTTGGGCCAAGGCGGGTGTCACTACACTAATGCAGGGCTGATCCCCCTAAAAAATGGGACGATCAAAGGGTTACATTACTAACAAAAAAAAGAGTCCTTGGGAAATTGTAGCTGCTGTACAACCCAGCCAGAGGGGAGTCTTCTCCCTGTGTCCGTTTGAGCCTCACAGGCAGGCTCTTGTTGTTCCCACGGTGGAGCTGCACAACTCGCAACTCAAGAATCACGGCCCAGTTTGAGAAGAAAAAGTCTTTCAACGATCCTGTCCAGTGTCTCAGGCAGTGCATCAGTTTTCTTCACTTTAATCTAACAGGCACCAAGGGCACAGCACCTGTACCCTAAACTCAAGTCCTTCCTTAACTCCTGTATTGCTCCGCTGGCGCACTGCTCTTTTGTTGGGGCCACAGAGTGTAGCCAGTATGCTCAGGCATCCCTTGATCAACAAACAGAGGCGCAGACTTGCATTCACTTTGGGACCAGGACTCAAGGCCTCAAGCAACCCTTGTTTCAAAGGGGGTCACCTCAAGCAAAAGCCTCATTGCCGTCCTTATCGGTCTGTGACTCTCTCAGCTGGGCATCAAAAACTGGATCCACAGAAAGATTTCTTCATCCTGATTTGTGACCCCGTCTTTCGCCCAAGACAGTGGCAGGGGTACACACTTCACGTCCCAGTGCTTCCGGCCTTCACTGAGGTCCTAGTTGCCAGCAACGCCTGTGCTGGTTCCCTTCACCTTGGCTCCAAGCTGGACTGGTGCTGACTCCCAGGCTGGATCTGATGTCCGGGCCCCTCTGGCAATGGTTGTAGGGCAGCAAATATCTATTGGTGGGCAGAACAAAAGGTCTTAAGACAAGGGACAAAAATAATCTATCAACAGAGAGGATAGTCTCAGAATACTTCCTTAGTCTTGGGGCGCCCCATTCATTAGCAAGGCACCCAAGAACCACTTCATCTATCTGAGAGTAAAAAAACACCCTAGACCTATTGGCAAGTATAAAAGGAACTTTTTGGTGAACTGACAAGAGTAATACGTCACCCAATCCCAAGCAACCAAGGAAGTCTGTGTTCATTTACTAAATTCTGAGGAAAAAAGAAAAACAATACAGACATACTCCAAATCCTTACATTTGTGCATTCCTATATTATTCATCTGAAGAACCTCAAGAAAAAGGAACTTTTCCTACACTTCTACTTATGTCATAAGGTTTCTGCACATACAGAGCTATGCACAGGATAATAGGACCTCGGAATATAGTGGTGAGCCAACCATAAACCTTAGCACCCAAAACCCCAACCCAACTAGCCTTAGCGTCCCATTAGTACTAATGCACCAATGATTAGACAACCCAGAACACGGTATCTCTCTCTCAGGACTCGCAGAGGCAAGAACACTCTTTCGTTACATTCGTACCTGTCCACAACATGCGTATGAAGAGACACTGTATAGGTTAAAATGTTTATTTCAACTTACGTGCTCTAAGATACAGTACACGTGTCAGTACTAGTAGCATAATACATAAGAACAATATAATCAGCATAGTTACTACTCCATAGAATACGAACGGGGAAAGCATCTCATAAAGCAGTGGATATATGTCTAACTAACATTACCACCCTCCCCGTGTTGGAAGCCAGTTTATTATAATAATAGAAGACCTTTGGGCTTTGACTAGCGAACCCCCATACCTCAGTCTCTTGATGCAAAACTACATCAGCAAACAATCACAGCTCTTCTCTCTGGAAAGGTCGTCTCCAAGTGCTATCTTAGAGCAAGCGATCACATTATTAAAAGCACACTATTTTCTCAATGGCAGCTGTACATGGTGTTATGTCTAGGTGCGAGGGACGGGTCAAATCAGTAGGAACCAGGGAGTTGTTATTCGACCTTGTAACTGTTGTTCAGACTGAGCCCAAAGGGAACAGGAGAAAAGGTGAGAAACAGAACATGCAGACTGTGGTAGAATAACTTGGCAATAACAGAGGGCGACAGAACAACATCCAGTAATAACGTGCGCAAGAGTCATCATGGCAGCCAGGCCTGCGGTGACGTAGCCAGACCTGCCAGGAGGCCATGAGCCACAAGACACCCTCCCCTGGACAGTCCATCGGCCACGACGAAAAGGAAGACAGAGTTCCAAACACTTGAGCAGAATAGAGGCGGTCTACTAACAACTAACGGCAAGTCAATTAATCCAAAAATGTGAAAGAGCAGAAAAATGCTATACCGTCCAGAAGGACATCATTGGAATCGTCAAAAAACGTAGACGCCATCCAGTCCAATAGGTCAAAGCTGCAGGAATGTTCTTCAGAGTATGGAGCATCCAAAAGCAATGCGGGACAGCTTGCGTGATATTCAATATAACTTTGTTGTAGGAGATTCTGAGCAGCCGCCCAGATATCCCATTGTGCCAAAATCCCCAGTGCAGCCGCACGCATCATAAAGCCAGCAGCGGAACAGTCCCGTTCATGGGCCTCCAAGGGACCCACCAACCGAACAAAATCCGGGACCGACAATGACGAATTGGAGAGGCAATAATCCAGGTCCATGTAAACGGACAGCGGATGCAAGACATCACAGGTTGCACGCAAGTGAAATACGCAAAGCGAAAGGAAAGGGTGTAGGACACACTGATAGTTGCCAAGGGCAGAACATCGAAGCCAACCAGAAGTCGCTCACGGAGCAGCTGGAGGCGTTCGGGATCGAGAAGGGCCCAGTGGTGTGCAGCCATTGCGCAGAAAACAGACCAACAGCAAGACACCAGCCGCCAAAGCGAGGATTAATGGGAAACCACCAAAGACGCTAGAAAAAATAGAATGTATGAATGCCGGTATCACACCGAAAATAGTTTGAAAGGTGGACACGAGGCCAGACCCCACAACCTTAAAAAAGTGCACCAGACCCTCAGTGTTTGATGCGTTAAAAATACGATGAATTAACTCCCCAAAATGTTGGGGGAGGTCAGTGTTCAAAAGGGCCTGTATTTCACTGTGGGTGCTCGCCACCTGGAGAATGAATGTCTCCCGGGCGGATGTGAGCATAACTTCCTCATTCAATAATAGGGCCTTTATTCTGCTCAACTTATTGAAATCTGCCTCCATGGTAGGAATGGAAGGCCAAATAGAGCTATCAACGATGTCGTGAGGGGGAGGAAAAAGCACATTCTTGCAGCAGACAACTCTGTGTGAGACTGTAACAATATACGGAATGCCAGCCTGTAGGCCACAACAGTCTTCGTTATTTAAAAGCAAATAGCTACCGTTGGTAAGCAAAGTAAAAGTAGGAGAAATAGCAGGAGCAGGAATACCCTTTAGCACACATGCAAGATTCGGAACTGAAACGCTACAAGCCCCGTGCAATTTAATATGTTTACAAATAAGCGAATGACCCACAGTTGAATCACAAGACTCCCCCGTGAGAAATACCTCCTTGCCATCTCTAAGGCATTTATACATGAAAGGCAAGGACCAAAGTTCATGCAGGAAAGCACTACCCAAAGGCTGGAAACGGCCTACAGGATAATGTTTCATGCACGACCCGAATTCAAATAGGGAAAAAGGTAAAGCTATAACCCCATGAACTAGCCACACCGCAGAAACTAGTTCCGCTACAGAGAATGGTAAAGGATCCACTTTTTCAATATGTAACAAAGTGTAAGATGCATCTTTCATGGACATGAACTGCTGTTTGTCAGTCAAATTAAAAGGCAGAAAGAGGGCAGTGGTGTTTAACAAATTCCAAGGAACTTTACCCAACTTAAGGGTTTGCAAAGTCCATGCAAACTGCATCACTGAACGCAACTGATTCTGACCATGATACAACATAGAGACATCATCTTGTACAATATCAACAACAGAGGATACAATATTGTTCAATGTGTAAATGCGGGAAGACAGGGTATTTATACTATTGTCAACAACAGCAAGCACCTTTTCCAAATTTGCTTGGTCTATTTCCCTAAGACGGGAAGCAGCTTCCATTTGTGACAGCTTCCAGAGCTCATTATATGCTTCATGAATGAATCTCTTCGGTCGGGGACCACGAGGTCCCAAGATAAAGTCAGATAAGTCAATAGTGCCTGATAGGAGGGATAAATGGTTCTTAACAGAGTCTAAGGACGAATGTTGTAACCATTGTTTACATAATTTACCAACCGAATACGTGGTCACAGTACGAGTTTCAGTAAATCTTGGATCAGGCTTGTCCTGTATGTAACCAGGAACTGTGCCATGAAAACGAAGTTGGCATGCATTAGATGATATGGGCCATGCCAACCAGGGTGACTGTATTAGTGCAGAAACGTTAAAGGAATTGTTCTGAAACTGAGCCTGTAACGCCATAAGGGACATATTAAAATGCAAACTATCATTTGGAAGACTCGACAAGGATGGGATGGTTGGCGCATTTAGTTGTTTAACGGTAGCCAACCCCCAACACGTGGTCTGATAAATGGAAGCATTTAGAAATAGAATTTGGGCTGGGATAAGGCAAGCACGGTGCAGGGCCTCAGTGCCCTGCACCTGCCATAGCTTCGAACCCCAGATGGATTTTAAATCCACTGTGTCTTTCCAATACTCATAACCACCCACCGCCAAGGCGCCCAAAAAGGAACCAGAATATAGTAATTTAGTGTGGGTCAACATTATTTTTTGAGTCGATGGAGATTTTAATTTAAAATAATAGGACCCAGGGTTCGATCGATTAAAATCAGTAAAATAGTTGAATTTATTTCGAAGAGTCTGGGAACTACCTGGTATGGGGTTTGGGCAGTGTTCCCATTGGGTGTAAGTAACAGGGCTGCGTAGTGCACTTGGTTTGTGGAGAAAATGATTGCCCCAATGCTGGTAGCAATACAAATCGGCATAATTCGCAGAATTCATATACAAGTCTTCAGCATTAAAAGAGGCATAATATTTTAAATCAGCAAACAATGCTTCAACTGCATGCACATCCCAATCATCAGAATGAATATTACTTTTTACTACATCACCCATCGAGACTCGAAGGACATTTGGTACATTAATAATTTCTGTCGGGCCATGTATTTGAAAGTTTACCGCATCCCATACGATGCCATCAGCAACTGGAAACGCTGAAATGTTCACAAATGTGTGGTCACGCTTCATGATGTGTGAAGAGGAATGTGGAGCCAAAGTTCCAGCAACACTGTTCACAGCAGAGCGTTCAGGTAAATAGTGACCATTGATGAGTAGAAAAAACACTGTGACAAAGCCAATGGACATGAACAAAAAAACCAAGAAAAGTACCATCCAAATGTATGTCCAAGGTGGAATCAAAAAATTGTCTCTAAACCAGGATACAAAAAGACTAAACTGGGACGGGACTTGTGATGAGTTGGAATCTGAATCAAAAGAATAACGTGTCGGGCTCAGTGGTGTTGTTGGTTGGTGTGCCACTGACTCTGTGGCGGGATAAGTATATTCGTCCTCGGCTGTGCAGGGTGATGCAGGGGGTTCAAATATATTTTCAGGCAAATCAACCATCTCCATGGTAACATCAGTGATTGTTCTTGCAGGCGTGCCTCGAACACTTGTCCGATAAATGGCAGGACAAGAAACCGCTGGTGTGACACTATTTAGGATCGGCCAGATGTTGTAGCTTGACATTTTCCACTGAGATGTATCTGTTTTCCTTGCGACCGGGAAGCGGTGGTAGGATGACTGTACGTGTTCCCTTCAAGCCCAGTACTGGAACCGGTGCACGAAAAGAGGGGCCGAATTCTTTTTTGTTCTCCACCTTCTCTCGTACCAGGTCGCCAATCTTCGGAAGCCAGCCGGCAACCGGAATCTGCACAGCAGGGTCTGTGGCTGAAGGTAAATGTGCAATCGCTAGTTTGTCTCGGGCTTCTTGTAAGTCCTGTAACATAGTAGAATGATTATCTACATCGAACTTGGCGGATTGCGCCGCCATGTCTAGACCATCAAGGTCAGGCACAAACATTCGTATGCCAAAGAGCATTTCGTAAGGGGTCCGCCCACCCAGAGGCCTTCTAGGGAGATTATTAAGTGCACGCTGAACAGTATACAAGTGGGCCAGCCAGTTCCTGCCAGTACCTATAACTCTAGCTGTCAAGGATTGCTTTAAGTCACGGTTCATTCGTTCAACGATAGAGTTGCCCTCAGGCCTATACGGAGACGAAAATTTCACCCGCACCCCTAAGGAGCCCATTGCGTCCTTGTAAGCCTTAGAGGCAAACGCCGGACCTTGGTCAGAATGGAAGGTGCCGCATGCAAAAATTCCCACAAAGACACGCAAATCCCTAATGACATTTCGTGCGTCAGCACTCCGTTGTGGCCAGACCCAGATGAACCGTGTGCACGAGTCCACTGCCACTAAGATATATTTATAGGCAGTGTCTGAAGAAAATGGACCGCAGTGATCCAAGTAAACACACCCAAAGGGTCTGTTCGAAATTGCAAGCGAGGTCTGCGGTGGTCTTGTGACTGTTGAAGGCTTGATCTGTTGACAAACGTCACAGGAAAGCACATAAGTACGTGTATCTTTGTATAAACCACGCCACCAGTAACGCTGCTGCAAAATGGAAATTGTCGCAGACACACCAGCATGCGCCGAAGCCATGCCTTCGTGTGCCGCTGCCATCAAGGAAAGTCTGCGGTCCGCGTTGGGGATCAGCCGAACCCCAACGTTAGGTATTGTTACATAAGGAGCCTGATCGGGACCTATCTGGTAAGAATATTTAGAAGGGAAACCTCTAGGGTAATTAATTCCTTCTTTTGTTGCAGCAATAGCTGCCAAGATATCAGTGTCTATTTTAGACATGGATCTAGTAACTGCTGCTACTGAACACGTGAGTACTGCTGATCTGGCAGCTTCATCTGCCAGACTGTTACCAACAGCGTGTGCGCCCACTCGCTGATGGCCTAGGGTGTGAACCACCTGTGTGAGTGGCAGACGTCTTTGTAATTCTGCCACCCTAACCCAAAGCATTTTATGCTTGATTGTGTTGCCTTTAGCGTCTCTATAGTCATTTTGCGACCAAAAGAACAGATTGTCATTGTATGATTGAACACAGTAGTAAGAATCGCACACGATTAAAGTGGTCACATCAGGATTTACGAACTCAAGCGCAAGCACCAAGGCACGCAACTCGGCCAATTGTGCGGTACTGTCCCCGAGTGCCTGTGTATGCACTACAGTGGATTTGAACTTTCCGTTCACAAACGTACCTGCAACAATAGCACATGCGGCTGAATAAGCATGCTTGGACCCCGTGGCCGGTTGTGCCGAACCATCGGTGTAGATCACACAGTCGTAATCCTCAAGCGGCAATAAGGACAAAGGAGGAGGATGAATGAATTCATACTGTAAAAACTCCTGAGTCTGAAGAGAAGAGTCGAAAATGAAAGTGACATCCGGAGACGTCAAAGATGTTGCCCATTGAATCCAACGGGGGTGCAAAGCTTTAGAGTTCGTAACACTTGCTTTCGTCACTGCCTCTAGGGCAGGATAGGGTGTTACCACCAGAATGCGTTTTCCCTGTGCCAGTGCGCGCTCCTTCAGGATCGCCATTTGCACTGCTGTTAGCACTTTCTCCACAGATGAGAACCGCATTTCTGCAGAGGTGTATAGATGTGACTTGTATGCGATGGGTACTGTATCACCTTCATTAAAGGTTAAGTACGTGAAACCCACTGCCCCTGGAATGATTCTAATCACCAAGTTTGTGTGGTTATCACGCGTCAAAAGGTATTTAGACTCAAGAAGGTCTGTCTGCAAAGACTGCAGAATGGAGGTATGCTCCGGAAGCCAGCAAGACTTCGAAAAAGTAGGTTGTATCAAAGCATACAATGGCTTGATACGCTGGGCGTATTCGGGAATATATGTACGTCCGAAGTTCAGAAAACCCAGTAAAGACTGAAGCTTCTTCAGATTAGTAGGAGGGCACAGAAGTGCACATTTCTCCAGAAAATGGGGGGCTAAACCCTTACCTTCATTGTTGAGCTCATAGCCCAAGAACAAAACGGTAAATTCAGCAATATGGGATTTGGCAAAGTTAATTTTGTATCCCTGAACCGCAAATTCAAGAATAATGCGGTCCACCCGGGTCAGATGCGGAAACAATTCATCGTCTGTCAGATAAATGTCATCCACATACGAACAGGCGTCTGGATCAATGGCGTCTAACAAAGAGACAACACGAGCGGCGAATACGCCTGGACTATTCTTGTAGCCCATAGGAAGACGCCTGAATTTGAACATTTTACCACCGGAAGTAAAGGCACACCATTGGCCACTCTCCGGGGCTAAGTTGTGCGTGTAGAATCCATTTGAAAGGTCAAGGGTCGTTTTGTATTTTTTACGAACAAGACTGTCTACAAGCGCAGAACTATGGGTATTTTGCACCGCAAAGGACCGACAATGAGAGTTCAAATGCCGGTAATCCAATACTAAACGGTACGATCCATCGGGTTTAGAAACCGCGAAAAGGGGATTGTTCATAGGTGATACACAGGGTTCAATTATTCCCTGATATTCCAACTGTGTCAGAATTTCGGAAACGGGGCCTTTGGCTTCACGTTTTATGGGATATTGGGGTTGTGGCTGCGGCAACGATCGCAAAGGTATTTCATGGGGGGAGATTCTTCATCCCAACCCACGTGATTGCGGAATAACGCTGGAGCCAGGGACACAGCCCACTCTGCTGCAAGAGCCTCTGCTTTGTCCTTTGGGACATGTCGAGAAAAGCTCGGAAGGATTACCTCCTCCCCTTTACGCGCAGTAATTACGAATGGGGGTGGCCAATCCGCCTCTGCCAATAAAATATCATATGAAGAGGTCAGATTTTCCCAAAAAATACCTTTAATTACTCGCTGTATATCACCTTCAATTTGGAGGACGATATTAAATAGTCTGTCAGGGGGTGCCACTCGGGTGTCTGCTGTTTCAACAGTAATGAATGTTTCAGTTGCTGTCGCCTCCATATGAGGACGTAGCGCCTCCCGCACTATGGTTACTTCCGCGGCGCTGTCTAGGAGGGTTACTGCCCACGTCCAATTCAGGAGTCTCGTTCTCACCGTCTGTGGCATATTTCGCTGTTACAGCGGCAACTTTCTTCTTCTGAAATTGTGGTCGAAAACGTTGAGCGTCTTCTTCTTTTCCTCTGACTTGTTGTCGAGGCTGGTCACGTCCCTGTGGGGCCTCACGGGCCCTTCCTCTATCCTGGCGGTCTCCTCCACCGGCCTGTGACGACGTCTGTGCCTGTGAAGAACGAGGAGAACGCGTATCAGGGATCTGAAACCTATCCGGTGACTTAATTCTCGCTCTATCGCGTAAATCATAAGTACGTTCAGAAGAAATTGAAACCGGGGATGCGCCTCGCGATCCCGGCTTTGTCTGTTGCTTACCCTGTTTTTTCAGCCTCCAGCTCTTTTTAGTGAAGACTGGTTTCTCATCCTTCTCAGATTGAGATTTGGTTTGTTGCTGTTGTGGTTGCGATTGTGTTTGCAGTTTTGCAAAGGCTTGTTACCCAGGCTGTTTCTACCAATAGTTTTATAAGCCTGGGTAATAATTTTCGGTAATTCTCGAGGCTTGTCCAATTCTGGGACCAAAGCCAAAGCGTTAGCAACTTGAAAGTTCACTGCATCGCCCTTGACATTCGCAAGGATCAGTTCAGCTACTACTTCAAACACTCCCACTAGTCTCATCCCTAATTCCACAGCCGCTTCAGGGCCGTGTTCATCCTGTACTTTTTTAATTACAGAGGTGAGAACCGTCATGGAAGGAGTACCAAAACATTTAGAATATACTGCTGCGAATACCCTACCCCAGTTGTCACATGCTGTCAACTCGGGAATCAAGTCTTTTGGCAAACTAATCGTCAAAATACGATGTTTATCCACTGGAGTTGTATGTGGAAAAACTGCCTCCAACTGATCAAACTTTTCTGCAAGCCAATAAGGAAAATCATCCTTATTTTGTGGCCGTTTGCCCATCACAGAATTCACCATGACGGGACTTATGGTCACTCCGCCTGCAGCAGCTGGTTGGCCAGGCACTCCAGGAGCGGCTCCATGGATGCTGCCTGTAACATATCGCACTAACGCTCGATGCACCTGCACCAAGGCCGCATACATAGTGCGCAGTTCCGCGACTGGTATTGTCATATAAAGCGGATGTGGGGTGTACCCGGCCAAAACAGGCCAAGTGGCCCCTGCTATAGATAAGGGGCCTAAACGAACCGTGGTAGTCGGTTGTGGGAGGGCGCCATTAAACCAAACACGGTGTTGCCAAGCCGTGAGTGGTACTTCAAGATTAGTATAAGGTCTATAGACAGCAGGAACAACGGTGGGTTCATATGCATGGAACAGATTATCGTTCGCATCCACCGCTGGAAAAGTGATCCAAGAGTAGAACACTTCAAAGTGGAAAGCCGGGTCGGCTTGCACCACAAAGACTAGGTCTACTCCCGCGTCTGGCACTCCATACACTCGTAAGTGATCCCGGAGTGCTGTGCGGCTATGCGCCGCTATGTCTATACCCGCCATCTCTAACGGGTTTATTCAACAATCTTACACGAGGCAGCACAAAAAGGGTTTTTTCTAAGAAACCTTTTTAATAACATCAAGCTTGAAAGAACCTACAAAATCTGCAATATAGGAGGTATCGCCGTCACACACGCTTCCGGAAGCGTACGTGAGGGTTGTGTGGACAAGCACAAGTACTACTCAAGCGTCTCGCAAGTAAGCTGCCCCACGTTGGGCGCCATGTCATAAGGTTTCTGCACATACAGAGCTATGCACAGGATAATAGGACCTCGGAATATAGTGGTGAGCCAACCATAAACCTTAGCACCAAAAACCCCAACCCAACTAGCCTTAGCGTCCCATTAGTACTAATGCACCAATGATTAGACAACCCAGAACACGGTATCTCTCTCTCAGGACTCGCAGAGGCAAGAACACTCTTTCGTTACATTCGTACCTGTCCACAACATGCGTATGAAGAGACACTGTATAGGTTAAAATGTTTATTTCAACTTACGTGCTCTAAGATACAGTACACGTGTCAGTACTAGTAGCATAATACATAAGAACAATATAATCAGCATAGTTACTACTCCATAGAATACGAACGGGGAAAGCATCTCATAAAGCAGTGGATATATGTCTAACTAACATTACCACCCTCCCCGTGTTGGAAGCCAGTTTATTATAATAATAGAAGACCTTTGGGCTTTGACTAGCGAAACCCCATACCTCAGTCTCTTGATGCAAAACTACATCAGCAAACAATCACAGCTCTTCTCTCTGGAAAGGTCGTCTCCAAGTGCTATCTTAGAGCAAGCGATCACATTATTAAAAGCACACTATTTTCTCAATGGCAGCTGTACATGGTGTTATGTCTAGGTGCGAGGGACGGGCCAAATCAGTAGGAACCAGGGAGTTGTTATTCGACCTTGTAACTGTTGTTCAGACTGAGCCCAAAAGGGAACAGGAGAAAAGGTGAGAAACAGAACATGCAGACTGTGGTAGAATAACTTGGCAATAACAGAGGGCGACAGAACAACATCCAGTAATAACGTGCGCAAGAGTCATCATGGCAGCCAGGCCTGCGGTGACGTAGCCAGACCTGCCAGGAGGCCATGAGCCACAAGACACTTATGAACCTTGCATTACTTGTACAGGACTGCAGACACTTCTAAAATACTTTCTCTTACGTAAAGACACCTACATTTTATGCTTAGGACCATGCTTTCATGTTATAGGCGCAGCAGGAAAATCTAAAACTGCTAATTTAACAGGGATTCTTATTTCATAAATAACTTTTTAAAAAACTCAAGATAGTGGGTACATAAATTTCTCCAGCAGAACATGTTGTGACAAACAAACTCCTATAAAACAATATTTTCCTTCAAAATGTTTGCTAAGGATCACATGGGCGTCTTTCCTGCATTCTATTTTCACGATCCGAACTATACAACATCATTTTCAAAAGGAAAAAACCCTATCTCCAGCTCTAATAAGGGCTGTCAGCTCAATTACACAGACTAGCTAATAAAAGACTAGCAATGCCCTTGCAAAACTGTATAGAACATGAGAATAACATAAACAATAATGGTATTGCCACCTGAGATTTTTGAACAGAAACCCCCACTATACAGTTCCCTTTAAAGATCAAATAAGGGAACATCAATCTGTTCTACTCATTCTTTCATACAGGATGGGCAGTAACATAGTATATTTTTCATCATTTTATTAATTCTAACAATTTTAAAACAGTATTACTGAATAGCCAATTAAATGTCTCATGGCCATTTCCTAGACAGCTTAGACAGACTCAAGAGAGAGTGAGAAAAAGAAGAGAGAAAACATAAATTTGCCTACCCTTAATTTGCCCAGGAGCTAACCTCCTTCCCCCATTTTGACAGTAGGAAAACCTGAAAACAGGTTTACCTTCTGTCAACACTATTTACCCCTATTTGTGGCAACTGGGCACAAACAAACTTGTAGGAGATATCTTAGAAAGTGGCTATTTTCTGATTCAGCCTAACACAAGCACATTGAGTTAACTTTAGAAAGCGTTAATAACCAATTACCAATTCCTTCAGCAATGGTGCTAGATTAACATGAGGGCGCATGAATGCAAACTAAAATCCATTGCCTCCTTATCTCAGCCCTTGCACAGTAATCTTTAAACTAAAACCATTATTTGTATATACATGGCAGAGCTATGCTCTACTCAGGGCCCACATACGTCACTGCTTTTCCTTCTTTTCATATGACTGCGCAAAACTTGCGTTTGCCAAAAATAGGAAGCAAAGCTTTTCTTCCTCTCTCTGCGCTGTCATCTCTTCTTTCAAAAACTGTTCGGAGGTCGAAATGTCCAAGCAAACCTTCTCCTTAGCCCTGCTAGGTAGCTAAATGCAGAACTCCGACCTTTAACCCTTTCACCAGCTGTCCATTTTTGTGCAAGGCTTTCCATGCGGTCTTTGCAATTCAAAGCAACTCTGGAGAATCACAGCTGAAAGGCAGTCCTGTCCGCCTAATAATTTTAAAGGTAGGATCTAACTTCTGCTGTGTTTTTTTTTTTTTCAATACTTGTCTCTATCTGTGTGCAGTGTATGGTGTGCATTCTAGCAGGTTAGAGGTCAGCTATTTGTGTTATACTTAAATGTGTGCATTTACTAAAGCCTAAGAGCAGTGTGAAAGCTGCTCTGCTTGGCAAAACTACTTTTAAATAGTGAATTTTTCCCAATTTCGATTTTGGTGGTAGGGGCACTTAAAAATGAATAACCTACAATATTGCGGCATATTAGGGATCCCCAGGGTGTCCTCTAGATATCCCAGAGATGGGGGATCAGAAATGTATAAGGTACACCCTTAAAAAAAACGTTTTTATATGCCTGGATAAAGTGAAATTTCACATTGCACTCCCCACATCATGGTAAAGTGCTACTTAAATCCAACTTTGATGCTAGGAGCTATATATTATTCACAGTATGATTATCAGACATTACAAAGATCAAAAACAATTTTAGGGCAATTATTTTTAATAAACATTTTTTTTCTCTTCATATAATCAAAATTCTCCTTTTTTTTAAATAATGATCACAAACCCTTTTGATGGTTCCACATATGAAAAGCAAGCCTCATTCCTTTCCTATCACCTTTAAATGTATTTATTTATAATACGAAGCACAAAAGCCTTACTGAAACATGAAAAGTCAGCGTCACTTTTAAAGGACAGTAATCATTTAACATCAGAACCACGGATGTGCTTGTTAAAAAGGCATTAAGAAAGGAAATCCCTTTTAATCTTTTCTCTGTTATCCAAAATAATGAAACTGTCTTTTCTGACTTATAAAATCAGCAGTTTTTAATGCACGTTTTCAAACCATGTTTGCACTAACTTAAAATCTAGTTGACTCGGCAGTTTCCTTATAGCTTGGGACCAAGAATAGCCATGTATTGTTGACACAGCTGTGTTCTGACCAGCAGGCGTCAACATCTCACGCCTTTCAAGCCAGCACAAATCCATCGTTCTGTAATGTGGTGTTTATTTCAGCAACAACCAATTCACTCAGATGATGTGAATGCTGTTCAATATTAATATATAAGGATAATACTGTAACATTTTTCATTTTAGTCCTAATTGTGTGAAAGCACACAAATTCTTTTTCCTACCTTTCTATGAGGCCTATTTTATTCCTATTGAATGTAAATTCTGATTTATCTGTACCAGTGTGGCAATTTGCACATATCTATAGTTTCTTACTTTGTCAATTTTAATGGTAGCGTGCAGCTATTTAGCATATGTTACATTATTCATTCCCTGAATTTTAAAATGTAGTACTTTAAATGACATTTGCATAACAGAATGACAACAAAAACCAAATTTAGCTCATTTCAGACATTTTCAGAAAGGGGTCATACACTCATAACACACAGCACAGCGCGCTTAAGGCTAGCCATTCTTACACAAAAAACATAGTCTACTTTACTGAAACAAGTACTTTCAAGCATGTCAGTCCAGAACCACATACAACAAAAAAACAATCAACCCACAAATCAACACTTAGGGCAAAAACAAGAGACAGCCTACAGACTGTACGCAAAACCAAACTATTTGTAAATACTAATTGTAAGTCATATTTACAAGAAGAACTCTCAAAAGTAGTCCAAAAGACTGCACCAAAACAGCCCAAAAGACTGCTAAGAAGCCAAAATACACCAAATTTGCCAGTTTTGGCTGGTAGAACACTCAAAAAGCGCTCTGCATATCACCACTTATGAATGTTACTAAGTGCACAGATCAGGATCCGTTTTATGTACATATTTAGTTCCATGGGGTACTTAGTCACCAAGAAAGAAATATCTTTTTACTATACCTAAACCTATTTAGGTATCCCCTCTGAGGGGAGTCAGCTGAGTACTTACTAAATCCATATTGGTACCTCCAAAACAGCAACACTTTCTACGAAGTGTGCTAGAAGCAGGCATGCCAAAAATATTATAGCATATATAATATTATACTCCAAGTGACACTTAACACAATGTGTGCCGTTCAAGTTTTCAAAGTCAGAGAAAAATCTCCTCATTACCTGCCTATATGTATTGCAATACATATATAATTACAAAACAGATTCCAACATTGGCCAATCATACAAACAAAGCCACAGTAAGTGTTACTAAACTACCTTACCAATCAAAGGCATCAAACCAACAGCAAGTGCCGCAAAACGGCTCTTACCAATCAAATGGTGTCCAGGTTCCAACTGCCAAGTTCTCAAATCGACCAAATGGTCACTGCACGGCGAATCAACAGAAGAGATCTCAGTCGAGGATGGTCAGATCAGAAAGAAAGGAAAAACGCCATGGGTGCCAAGACTCGGGTCTCCTCAGGCAGCGATTGCGTCCAAAAGCGAGATTCCAATCCTTCGTCTCGACCAGTCCTTCGGGCATCCGAGTCGCCGATGAGCCCCACGTTGGAAGCGCCAATTTGTAGTGGTGAGCCTCAACAAGGCCTACCAGTGCTTAGGGGTTCTCCCTTCCTTGCACAGAGTCCTCAGACCAATAGGAAGAAGTTGGCACAGAAACTGGAATAGAAAAGACAGAGTTTATTAAACCTCATGAGGTGGAGCTACATTCACACAGCACCCTTCGGTAATGCATGAAGTAGCACACTGAATGGAAGGGCCTTGGTCCTTTTATACCCACACAGGGGCTCAAATGAAGGCGGTACAAACACAAATGCTGGTTTTAGGTACATATAAGGTCATACAAGAAATGCACAGTCGACAAGTGGGTGGAGCTAACAGTTTCTACTTCTAGTAGACACATCCTGACATTTATAAACTCGGAACAGCTGCATGGACAGCTGCGAGCTCAACTGAGCATGTGCAAAGCAAAAGAAACTAAATATAACTCGTCTCTAGGCAGATTTCAAGAGCAGTTAACAGGAAGGTAGGACAGAGCACATGGCGAGCACATGGCAGCACATGGCAACCAAAAATGGCTGCCAGAAATACAAAATGGATTCCACAAAGCGGACAATTTAGCCTCTGAATACAGGATGTCTTCGGCTAATGCTTAACTTAAGTGCTGCCAAATTACAACACCAGGACAAAGAAAAACAAAACACCACCACCATCCCACACTTCCCCCACCAAAGCTACATCCACCAAAGCCAAGACCACCCCTCCCAAAGTTCACACATCACCAGCCATCCCAGGTACACCCATACACCATTACACCATCCCCAAGATGATAAGGCCCTCCCCCCTACCACAGACACTTCCACTTCCACTCCCACAACACCACACCCTCAGTCAGTTCCAGACACTGCAGTGGAGCCCCCGCCCCCTCAGTCCAACAGGTCTACTGCAGTGGAGCCACAACCCCCTCAGTCCAACATGTCCACTGCAGTGGAGTCACAACCCCCTCAGTCCAACATTTCCACTGCAGTGGAGCCAAAACCCCCTCAGTTCAACATTTCCACTGCAGTGGAGCCACAACCCCCTCAGCCCAACATGTCCACTGCAATTGATATGGACACTCCAGTAGCCACCATCCCTCCCATGACCCATCCTGGTACACCCAAATTCTGTCCCTGCGGTGCCTGGCCTGCCCCAATAGATGCCCCTCCTCGGGGACTTTTCCCCTAGTTATGTCAGTGCAGGCAAGCAATGGATGATAACTCATCATGTTTACTCCCTGAAGGACTGATTTACATGGACTGGCCATTGGCCTTATTTTTCTTAATGATTTTTGTTTTCATATTTAAATGCTGAATAAAGCAAATTTTTGTTATGTTGGTGATTATCATTTCGTGTACATAATGTTGCTGATTAGTGTACTGAACTTGCTGTTTGTTGGACTTGGCCCTTTTGGCAGGTTCACCCCTAAACTTTTTGCCTGTCTCCTAGCCTTTTCCCTGTGTAGTGTTGGTGGTTTTAGGCCTCTAGGCACTTTAGCACTGCTGTCCAGTGTAAAGTGCGTGCGTTCTCGGTGTACTTGTGGTAAGATTGGCCTACCCTCCCATAGGAATGCATGGGGGATAAGTGTGTCCATGGTAATTCCGGGTATGAGAGGAGCAGTGTGGTCAAGTCTGGTATGTATGAATTTGTGAGAATAAATGCTGCGCAATGGTGTGCGCAGATTTATTGTGACTAGTGGAGAAGTGCCACTTTTAGAAGTTGGCATTTCTGTGTGCTGTGTGTCTGCCTGCCTGATGTGGAGTGCATGTCTGGCTTGTGATTGACAGGGGCTGGGTGGTGTGCTTGGCTCCAGGAGCCAAGATGAGTCTGCCCAGTGGTGAATAGGGAGATCTGCATGTAGATGGGAGGGAGGAGTTGCACCTGGGACCTGAATAGGGCTGTGCCTTCCCTCCACAATGCTGGCTCCGCCCCCTGTGGTGCGTCTGAGCACCTAGCCCCCACCTGACAAAGAGGAGAGGAGCTGAGCACAACAAAGTGCTCCATAGCTCCCCCAAACCAGTTGCATCTGGTTTTCCCCCAGCCCTGTGCTGTGTGACAAAGGGGGATATGTGTATAAAAGAAGGGGCTGTGACCCCATGAAAATGTTCTCAGTTGTTCCTGACTTGAGGGGGGCCTGCTGCTGGGCGCCAGGAGGAACCGCCACTAGGGACTGCCTCCCTGCTGGAGGGCCCTGTGAGCTGGCCTGCCTGGGCCCAGCCTTTTGCCCCCCCCCTTCATTCCAAAAGACTTTCTCTGAACTTTGTGCTAAAGCGCCTGGGAAGCGCTAAATCTTCATTTTCTGGGAGCGCTTTATTGTGGTGCCTTTCTGTAGAGGAGCAGCGCTTCTATTTGTTGGCTGCAGCACGGAGCTGCGACCATTTTAAGGGAGTCCCTGGCGTGGGGATCCTCCTGCCGTTGTGCCCTTCTCGAGCGAGAGCCCACCCCGCTGAGTACTGCTTGAAAACCGAGCGGGAGCCCACCCCGCATCGGTACCTCCATAGCGGGTGCCTACCCCGCATTTACGCATCGTTGAGCGGGTGCCCACCCCGCTTTTTATGGTTAAAGAAGAGGGAGCCTACCCCTCATCTGCCCCGCACACCGCCGCAGCCCGGGGAGACGGAGCACCGCAGTGGTGCCAAGACCGGAAGTCAGGCCGCGTGTTGCCTGACGTGGGGCGGGACTTCCGCTGTCCCGAGGGAAGCCCCGCGCCCACGGAATCCCCGGAGAAGAAGCCGGCAGCCGACGGGAGCCCACCCCGCGCTCCGGTGCACAAAGGAGAAGTGAGCCGGAAGAAGAGTCCATGCGGGAGCCCACCCCGCACTGGACGGTGCCCGAAAGAGCGGAAGAGTGCCGCAGTGGCTGACGGGGCTCCCGTGCCGCGAGGGAGAGCCCCGTGCCTGCACCGGAGGAGGCGTCCCCAGAATTGAGGAGAGTCCCGCGTGGCAAGCCTGGAGACCAGAGGAGCGTCCCCAGACAGCCCGGTGAGTGGGGCTCGTTTCCGAAGGGGTTGGGGGGGTGTGTTGGGGCACATTGCCGGTGCCCGCCCCCCTCCTGCCAGTACGTACTTCTTTGGGGGCACAGCTGCTGAGCGGACTCGCAGGAGGGCGAGCCGCTCCACCGTTGGGGCATGATTTTTGTTCAAGGAGCCTCAGAGGGGGGCCCCCGCCTACCTGTGCCCGTTCTTCCTGTTCTTGTGGGGCATATTTGTTTTAGAGCCTGTGTGCTCCAACGTGAGGGCATCGAGGTGCCCATGCCCCATTTCTCCCAGCTGCCCCACTCGCAGAGGGCAGCTGCACCAAGAGGGCAAGTGTTATTGTTCAAGAGCCCCAGAGCAGGGCTCAGGCCATTTTCCCCGCTGCCCCGCCGGATAGAGGGCAGCGGCCACGGTTGGCGCAGATTGATTTAGGAGTCCCTGAGAGGGACAGAGTTGGCACAGGGAGTGCCAGTGCCCACATTTTTGCCTTCACAGCTGCCCAGCAAGTAGTGGGCAGCTGCCACGTTTAGGCCTGAACTTTTGCGCACTCTACTTTTGCTGCATGTGCAGCCAGCCCTGACACTGTTGGACATAGGGCATTGGAGCCCTGTGAGAGGCCAGTTGGCCTGGGGGTCCGTTTTATGTGTTAGGGCGCAAGGCCCTAATGTGATCCCTAATGTGTAACACATTGATGCTGAGGATGTTATGCATACCCCGTCTATGCTAATAAGGTTTGGGGCCTAAGGTGATTTATTGGCCCATGTCATTTATGTGATGCCTAAGGTCATTATTATAACAGTAGTTATTGGGTGTTTCATTACTTGTGTTTTACTTACCTGTTCTGATGGTTATGACCAGGGCCCGATTGGCCTGGTCTTGTATATAATCCCCTGTAAATACTGCCTAGTGCCAGTTGGCACAGTGTACATTGTGTGATTATGATCTAATGTGGTTATTATAATACAAAGGCAATTTTTATATATAACCTTGTGTGGAGTTCCTTTTGTGGTGGGCCTAGTATGTTGCTGCTGTGAGAGTGTGTTGCGCAAACGCTTTACACATTGCCTCCGGGATCAGCCTGACTGCTCGTGCCAAGCTACCAAGGGGGTGAGCAGGGGTTATCTTGGGTGTGTAACTCCCTTGCCCTGACTAGAGTGGTGGTCTCTGCCTGGCTTTGGCGCAAGCCTTAGCCAACCAGAGATCCCATTTCTAACACTGTTGAAATATTGTTTAAGGACAAAACATGATATAGTGATGTGATGGACTGCCTGAGATCCATGTGATATGTGTCCTATTACAGTATGTTGCAGAGTCGGCGTTGACTGCAATTGCTGGTTGTCAGGATCCACTTTGTTTAGGACAAGGAGTGTGACATTCTTTTCAGAAACTCCCATCTTTGGATGACACTTTAGCACATATGTCAGGCAGAAATTTGTACTCATTTTTAATGTTTCTAATGGTACGCACCTCTCCAATGGACATGCAGATTAGCGCATTGATGATGAACAAGTCATCTGTCTCATCAGTGCCACTTGGTAAACATGGATTATGACTACGTACCAATGACTTGGGAGACACACCTGTACACAGGCTGATGGTACCAAAGTATTCTGTGTGTTGTAATAGTTTGATCAATGTCCGAGTCTCATTCTGACATGGCAGATCCATGCCAAGACCAAGCTTGACACAGCGGACCTTCCACAGTAGTGAAATCACATCATGGCAGTGTGTTGATCTGTGACATTTCCTGAGCCCATGGTGTGTGTTCTGTGAGCATGACTCTCTGTCTTCAAAGCCAGTTTTCTAGCGAGAATGTAGTCCCTGCAGATGTTCCTGTCTGCGAAGCTTGCAAAATTGTCCAGTGATTTGTCAGCTTGTTTGACTGTGAGTGTCCGGGATGTGTGCGCATGGGACAAACTGAGTCATTATGGTGTCATCCCTGGTTGGGTTGCTATGAGTGCCTGCACTGTGGGCAAACTCACAATAGACATATTTAGGATTTCAAGAGTCACATCTGTGCTACCAACATCAGCATGTTTTGTAGCTTTCATCTGTTTTTTGGAGTTTTGCACTTGTATGTGTGTATGACCGCTCATACTCAGCAGATTCTTCCCTTCCCTGTCGCATGATGGCAACGTGTCTTATTTGTAGGTCTCCTTGAGTGTTTCATTGTTCTGTGACAATGTTAAATTTACCAATGTGTCAGATACTTTTCACGTTATGCACATGTACTCTGGCCTAAACGGTGTGACACATTTCACCAGGTGTCATGCCTAGCTCTGTGTCTTGTGTTTGTAAAACACAGATCCAACCACCACCCCTGGGATTGTCATGGGTGCATGTGCAATGTCACCAGTCAATGTAGGCTTAGCTGATGTACATTACTGGTGATCAAGGTGTGTGGTGTCTAGACTGGGCAAATGTGATTTGCCTCTTGGCAAGGCCCCTACCTACATTGTGACCTTACATTACAGGCCTTGCCCTGTGAGTGATGTTTGGGTATGTGTGATGAAAGTTGTTCTGGCAAGACATGTGACACAGTGCACAGGAGTGAGTGTGTTCCAAAGTATGGGCCACATCATAATTTTGCATCACTGAGGGTCATCAGACAGGATACTGTCACCACAGGGTAGTGGCCTTGAGGGTAGCAGGGATGTAGATTCAGTCTCTTGATGTATTGTTTGTTGTTCCACAAAGCTTGTTCCACAGGTGACTGTTGTGAACCTGCTCATCAAACAATGCCAGATTGCCAACATTCAGTTACACAATTATGGGGATGCTCTGAATTATACTCTGAACGCATATGTCTCAGTGGAGGTAAGACCACCATCGTGTGTGTTGGCGTAGACTAGAGACACTTACACACACACACATGTTGTGTTTGTTCTGCAGTGTGTGGTTGGCTGGTTGTCTTAGTGCATCTTGTCCCATGTATTTCTACTGGGTTTGAGGCCATTGAGTCGATGTTAGTTTCATTTTGTCTATCTACTGTCCCTGGGACTCCTACATCTTCAGTCTGCCCATTAATCATGTTTATAATTTGCCATTGCTGCCACAGTGTGGAACATGATCTTGTATGAACTGTTGTTTCAGAAGGATTTCCGTTGTATGTGTGTCTGTTTGTGAACAGATGTGTGTTTATGCATTTTGATGGTCACTTCTTACATTGTTCAATTGAACATTGGTGGCAGTGTTAGCCCACAAGGGCAATGTTTGGCTCCACATTGAAGTGGCAATTTTTCAAGGCACGACGATGTTTGCCTCAACAGATATGTGTTTGTTTGGCACACAACCACTACTTTGTCACTTAATTTTTGGGGGTTTTAGGCCTCAGAAAGTCATACTTGATTGTTTGCACATGCTGGGAGTCAGAACCCCACACTCACCTTTTTGTCAGTACACTGATGGGGGTGTTATACCACATCTACCCTATGTGCTTATCAACGTTGGGGGTTTGAACCCCACACTCACCTTTTTGTCAGTACACTGATGTGGGGTTATACCCCATCTACCCTATATGCTTGGCAATGCTGGGGGTTTGATCCCACTGACAGCTTATGGTCACTATACTGATTGGGGGGGTTATGCCCCATGTCCCATGTGTGCCTGACGATGCTGGGTGTTTGAACCCCACAATCAGCCTTTTTTCACTACAGTGATGGGTGTTACTGTATTTTGTTGCTTCATGTGTCAATATTTCTGGAACTTTGCACACAATACACAATCTTGGCATGGGAGTAGGGGGAAAGTGTTCGCCCTTCAATCCATAGGGGGTGGACAATGCTGGGGAGATGGACATCCACCCCTATGGGGTGGACAATGCTGGGTGGATGGACATCCACCCCCTATGGGGTGGACAATGCTGGGGGGATGCTGGGTGGATGGACAGACACCCCCTATGGGGTGGACAATGCTGGGGGGATGCTGGGTGGATGGACATCCACCCCCTATGGGGTGGACAATGCTGGTGGGATGGACATCCACCCCCTATGGGGTGGACAATGCTGGGGGATGCTGGGTGGATGGACATCCACCCCCTATGGGGTGGACAATGCGGGGGGATGGACATCCACCCCTAGTCTACGGAACTAAAAAATGCAAAATTTAATTAAAATAAAATTAATAACTACTAAAAATTAACAAATAATTATTACTTAATTAAAAATAAATTACTTCCCACAATTAACACTATAAAATCTCAATTAAATAAATATTAATAAATAAAAAAAATATCAATAATTTATTATAATTAATTACTTCCCACCCTATTCCCCTATAAACCCACAACCCGCTACAGAACTAAAAAACGCAGGGGCATATTCACAAGGACCTACCGCCGATTTATCGCCACCTTAACCCATCAAAAGTGGAGATCGATTTAACACCCCATTCACAAGCGGGTGCAAACTGCAGACATCGCCAGTATTCCCGCGATAACTGCCCCAAAATTTATCTCCACGGTGGACACCACCAACTAACCCTAATGAGATGCAGAGTAGGCATTCCCGTGCAAAAACACACGAAAAAACCACAACACCACTTTCACAACGAACTGCAAGATCTGCGATGCGAGTCAAAACCACGCGATAAGCCGCGGTAGCAGCAGGGATTTAACACCTGCCTTCTGCTGGTGTTAAGCAGGACGACTACCTGCAGCATGAAAGGGAGCCCAGCCAAGAGCCACATCGGAAGACCCACAGATGCCTTGGAGACAATGATCATGCAGCTCTGAGACCCATGAGGGACACAACACTCAACCCCACCACCCCCAGGACCCGTCCCGCCCCTCCCCCCCCCGGGAACACCACAGAGGCAGCGTACACAAAGACAGCGGACCCACCTGAAACGCACCTGCCACCCAGACCCAACGCCAGAGAAGGTCATTGCCCACTACAGGCCCAAAAGGACAACCATTCTCCGCATCCTGACCCACATCCCCCACCTGCTGACGGTACCAACCCAGCGGACTACCAACATCCCTCCGCAGACAAAGCTGCCGGCTGCGCAGCACATGTCGGCCTCTGGTACCATCCAACCCACAACTGCCAGAGTCGGAGGAGTCACACAGCCAGCCCCATACAAGGTCATCACACCTGTCCTGGATGCCAACAACAGCCTGGTACCCCAGCACCTCCACTTCACCCACACAGCGCAGGAGCTGCTGGAGACCAAGCAAGGCCCCTACACCATAGCTGGATTCCCTCACGTGTCAGGGCCAATCAATTGCACACATGTACCCCTCGTGCCCCCTGCCGACACTGCACACAACTACCACAACAGAAAGCACACGCATATCATGAATGTGCAGGCAACAGTGGACCGCCCGGGACTCCTCAACAATGTCGTGGCCAACTCCCCAGGCAGAGTGCATGATTCTCACATCTCCCACAGTCCATCATCACCCAGCGCTCCCAGGATGGCACCCATGGAAATGCAGTGCCCATTGGTAAGTAAAAAATGAACACACAACACACCCCCAGCCCACAGTCATGCAACTCACGACACTGGCAATGGCCACGCAGCACAACTACATTCAACATGACACACAACATGCCAACCGACCAGACACGACAACACGACTCCATTGGGAAGCTGGCCTTGCCATGCCCACAACCCAGCCACGGCATGGCACCACAGACACACAATAACAGGATGCGAGGAGAGGCATGGAGCAGTCATGTGCGAGAGCGGCAAGTGACCAAGGAATGTGAACCCACCCAATGCCAGGTGTGGCGTGGAGGTGCCGGACAGACCACAGAGTGCAAACCACGGAAATGGCCATGTGGAGATCAACTGCTGGTGCATGGAGTGCAGTGGCCAGTGGACGCTACCATGTCCCCACAGGCTGTGGGGCAGAACGCAGAAATGTCGCACGTTACGCCCCCCCCTGCATGCGCGGGCGGAGTGGGTTGGACCTGCGTACGCCAGGCCAGCATAGGGGTGTGAACAAAAAGCCCGTCACACTGGGCGTGGTTCTCATTCCGAATGGACAATGCGTCTGCCAGTGCGGTGCCTCTCGGCCCGCCACGAGTCCTGCGCCGAGCACGGCGGGGCCTGCGTCCCTGTGCGCCAGCTGCACACCGGGCCGCTGGTCCCCCGACCCGTCATGCCGGCACCAGTGCACCAACGAGGCTCCGCTCACCTGCCTACACCGGCGTGTGTCGATGAGGGCCCACCACATGCTGGTGGAAGCTCCAAGCACCAGTCCCGCGACCTCTGCAGCCTCCGCAGACCATCGCTGGCCCCCCCAATGCTGGCCAACATTACTCCTTTCTCATTTACATACTCCACCGGCATCCTCTTGGGCCCAGTAGGTCGAACATGTGGAACTGTCTTGAATGGCAGTGACCCCAAGTCTGTGGCAGCGGCCACAGCACCAGACTCCCTTCGATCAGTGAGGCATAATTCCATATTGCAAGCCTGCGACACGTGGTGCCACTAACCCTGTTCAACGCAAGCCGGTGACACGTGGTGCCACTAACCCTGTTCAATGCAAGCCTGCGACACGTGGTGCCACTAACCCTGTTCAACGCCAGCCTGCGACAAGTGGATGAGGGCTCAGGCCTACCCTGCGGACCAGTAGGTCCCACATCCAGCACTTATTAGCGAATCATGAATGGCAGAGTCCACACCAGTGAACACATGGAGAGGAGTAAGAGGAAGATGCGGCTCAGTCCGGACAAAAGCCGGATCAGAGTAACGGAGGTGATCGAACACTATCAACAACTCACCTGGTGCCACTAACCCTGTGCGCCGTGAGTGACCGTCAGCCTCCGGCGGAACATTGTTGGTGTCTGAGCCTGTGGCCTGGGGGTTGTCATCAGCAACGGGCAGGTACGGACTTGGTGTCTGGCATGAGTCTGTGGCATTCATATCCGCCATGTTGCCGGACACAGCTGGCATGTGCCCTCTGCATCATGCCCTGGGGGTAGACCTCCCATTCTCCCCCGAGACACTCCGCGGAAGGCACCTATGATACATACGAGACCCTGCTCTGCCCTCATGACCCTACCCCAGTCTCCCGCAGGTCAGCGTCCCGTGGCGGTAGGCCCGTGTCGGCCGCTGTGCATCCGGGGCCACTAACCCTGTGCGACTCAAGTCATGCTCCCTTGTTGTTCTGACATTGAGTGCCTGATGACTGTTGGAGTTGTTGCCAGCACCAGCTACTCCCTGAGGGCTGGCTTACACTCACCCCACACACAGCCAGCACAGGCGTCACTGGATTAGTGGGCCTGCCATCACATCATGCCGAACCAAGTATTGACTCTTTTCTCTCTGCACTGTCACAGGTGATCAAGTATATGCACTCTGCCCTTGGATGATGACACCCCTCCGAGACCCAAACACACCCGCCCAGAGGCAGTGCAATGCAGCCCACATACGCACCAGGGGCATCGTTGAACGCACATTTGGCGTGTTGAAGTCACGTTTCAGGTGCCTGGACGGCACAGGTGTAAAGCTCCTGTACAGCCCGGACATCGTGTGCAAGATGATCGTTGCATGTTGTGTGTTGCACAACATCTGTGTACGCACCAATGCCCAATGGATCCCAGTTCCAGAAGTACCGGACGATGATGGGGACGATGGGGCAGGTGGCCCACATCCCACTGCAGCTGCGGCAGGAATGGCCCGTAGGAACACCATCATTAACAATTTCTTCTCATGAGAACGTCACATTGTGGCTGTCCCTGGCAATCATGGGACAGTACAAAATGTCCACAAGCACAGCATGTGTGAATAATACATATTTGCAGGTTATAGGTTGTACTTGTACATTGTCATGTCACAGTTTCCTGCTGTGCCAGATGTGATTTGCCATGTTGTGCACATTTGCAGCACCAATTGTGTCCTGTGTTCTGTTGTGGAGGTGTTGCTGTTTGTACCAGGATGTTGTCAATGTCGAGGTGCACTTATACTTATGTGCGTATGCTGCACGGTGGGTGATTCGCTCCTGCGGCTCTGATTTGTCTGCCACTGATCCCTTTTATGCGGTGTGCCTGTCAGTTCTGTGCTTCCACGGTGCTGAGATGTTGCAGACTTGGGTAACTTGTGCTCTTTGTCGAGTTGTGACTCTTGGGCATGGTTTGTCCGCAGATGTGTCGTTGACGTCAGGGGTTGTTTGTGCAGGTAGTTGTGTCCGAGTGTGACCTGCTCATTTTCGGGTGTTGTCCGCACTCAGCCACCTCAGTGTCGTGCCGTGTACATTGCCATGATGTTAGGACTGCAGCCAAGCTACTCGTCATGTGGTGTCTCTTGCATTGTCAGTGTGGTTAACGTATATGCATGTTTGCTGTGTTTCGCACGTGGGCATGTGTTGGTTGTGTGAATGTTGATGTGTTGGGTGGGTGCCCCTTTGTGCACATGGTGTTCGTGGGATTACTTGGTGTTTGTGTGTGTGCTGAAGTGTTCCAGTGGGATCAGGGACATGATCCAGAGTCATTGTGGGTGTGCAGTGTACCCTGCTTGATTGTGCATGTGTGCCATTGTGCCCATCTCCCCCCGTCCCCCCACTCCCAGGTCGCTACGCACCATGTTGATGTAGTGTTGGGTCATGTTTGGCAGTGTCCAGATCCCCAACCCATGTCACCGTCTCCCAACTGGTGACTGTGGCCACCATCTTCTCCATGTCATTCTCCTGGTGTTCTGCTGGCCCCCCTCCTCCGGGGTGCGTTGCTGCCTTCGTGTTGGCAGCGAGTTTCTGCTTGGTTTTGCCATTCACATCAGTCCAGAGCCTCTTGTGCTCTTCCATTGTCCTCCTCTGCCATGCGACGGCATTCACATGGTCACAGGTGGTGTGCCATCTTTGCCTCTTTGTTGCCAATGAGACGCTGGAGGTGACGTACAGTTGGTGGTGGTGTTCTGGCTCATCCGTGGCGATAATCGGGTTTTCCTGGCGACTGTACGCCGTCTTCCTCTTCCTCTTCTCATTGCCCTTCCACGAGCCCTGTATTCCTGGGTGTTCCTCCGTGGGGATTGTGGGGTTCATGTTGTCCTCTGCAGTTGGTCAGGGTGCATCCGTGGTACTCCGCAGTTGATTTCGTTTTTTAGTGGCATTCCGTATGCTGTTCTTGTGCTTTTTCCCGCATTACTCGTGGGTATTGCTGGCCTCTCGCTGGTTGTCACTGTTTTCTTATCGCGTTTGGGCACATCGAGTCTTTTTAGGCGTTGGGGTTTGTGTTTTTATCTCCGTCGCGGTGGTTGTATCGCGGACATTGGCCGCGTTTTCAGCGGACTATCGCATGGTACCGCCGTGTTGTGAATTCCACGTTAACACGGGGTTATTTTCCTGCGTTAGGCTGTGATGTGTAAAGTTGCGTTAACATTTTTTGGAGATGTTTAGCACACGTTCTTGTGAATATACCCCCCAAAATTTAAAACAAAATTGATGACTACTAAAAATTTAACACATATATTAAAAAACATAAACAATACTCATACAAAAAAATACATCACATACATTTAAAATATATACTAAAATACATAACACTAATTAAAAAATCGATATTTTAAGCAACTATATTTTTGCAAACGATATTAATGACTATGGGGTGATTACGATGGCGGACGGACGTTTGTCCATCCGCCATCAATGCCGGGACTGGGACCGCCCGCCTGTAAGGTGGCAGTCCCGCAGGTCCGATTGCGATGTGACTGCCACCCTGGCGGTCGCATCATGCATGGTTAACATTGTGGTGGGTGCTGCTGACTGCAGCACCCGCCGCAATGCTAAAAATGCATGATGTGCATTTTCCTGCACTACGTGGCAGGCTCCACGTTGTGCCTGCCACCTGGTGCAGGGAAAAAGTAGGGGGGTACCATAGGTACCCCCAGTACACACCCACCTCCTCCAACACAAGGGATGCCCGCAAAGGGCCCCCAAATGCAAACCCTGCCAGCCATTCCATCGCGGTGAGGCTGGCGTGAATACAGCATCGTAATTTGGCGGAGGGTGCCTGCTAGGCACCACCACCATTTTAGAGATGTTTGGTGGGTCCACCAGGCAATCGTAATGATTGGCTGTGGTGGACCCGTGGCAGACGGATTTTGCGTCCACCAGCACACCGCCCACCATCGTAATATGGCGGGCGAAGAAGTGCTTCTAGATGGCGGTGAATCCGCCACCGGCAGGCTGCCGGTGGCGGTTTCACCGCCATCATAATCACTCCCTATATTTTTTTATATTGATATTTCTTACATTAAAGTCGATATTATTAACCACAATATTCTTGCTGTCGATATTTCTGTGTCATTATATTTAAAACTCGATATTAGTGTAAGTCGACATTTCCAACTTGATATTTTGACTGAATACCATAGAGTTGGTGATAAATTAAAAATAGGGAGTGTGTAACACTTGCAGATATCGAGATTGTATATATACGCTCCCACAACTTATTCCAAAAAGGGATATTCCAAGAAAATGTTCAACACAAATGGGGCCGCTCCCAGAAAAAGTGACCAAAAGTGCTCAAGAGTTAAATTGTGAGTGTAGACATCTCACAAAAAGTGAAGGACTAGCCTCACACACCACCTGGTGTCATGCTTCATCATCGGCAGTCCTCGCCCTCTAAAAACTCAGTTTGATAGAGGGCGGGCATTCACCTGATGACAGGGATGCACTTCTAAACTAAGTGGGGGCCCGTGGAAAGTGAGTGAATTTTAAAACCCATTACAGTTGCCAAATTAAATTTTTAATAGGGTAGGCGACTGTATGGTATTAAAAAAGTGAACGGTGAGGTGGGGAAATGTATTATCCCCTCACCGTAGTGAATAGGGTCAACATGTTTCTGCCCAGTGTCCCGAGGGGGTACGCGGCATTCATCAGGACCTTTATCGAGCGGGCTCCGTTCTTACCAACTTCGTGGTGAGAAGGTACCACCCCGGGGAGGACAGAAGGTCACGGTTAGGTGCTACCACGGAAGGCGCACCTTGATGCAAGTCTGACTACAGGGGCCTTCCCTCCTTTCCTCCTCCCATGAAGCACATAGGTTGAGTTTCCAGGGCCTACTGAAAGCCCTTGAAGTGGAGAGTGACAAAGGTCACCCCACCTAGTGGTACCTTCTCACCACAAAGTTGGTAAGAACGGAGTTTTTAGAGGGCGAACATTTTGTGTGGGAGGCTGGCCTGCTCCTAGCGCCCTGTGCCTCTAGTTCCCTCCTCCAGTCAATCCCTGGGGTTAGTGTGTTTACATATTCCAAGAAAACCCTGGATCCCTTCCCATAAAAGCTCAGACTTGGATTTGGTTCTGGAGGGATCTGGAACGGAAAGACATTTATAAATAGTCGATGCTTTAGGTCCTGTTTTCAGAAACTCAGTAACTTCCGAAGCAGAAGACACTAAACTTGAGGAATTCTGTAAATTAAAATAAATATCAAGAACCACATTGATTAATGATAAAAAAACAATTATAAAAAGACTTAGGACAATGATACATAAAACAAAATTGAGGAAAAGAGATAGAATACGTAAAAAGAAGTTGAGATACCCACATCAGACCCATGTCCTTCTAAGTACGCCAAAAGAAAGTCCTATTATTAATCTTAATTAAGGAATTGTACCATATCGGCATTTTCAAGATGTAGTCAGAATGAGTGGGAGGAATGTAGATTTGAACAGCGAGACTGTGTTCTGTAAAAGAGGAGAATGATGAAATGATTTGGTAGAAGAGAGAGATAACACTTCTTTAAAAGTAAAAGGAAGAAGAGATGCTTTTTCAATATCTACCATAGTGGATAGAGGGATGAGGCCAAATCATGAGTCCAAAGAGCTGCTTGACATAAAGCAAAAGCTCTATGATAGTAATAAAAATGTGGATAATTTACACCCCTTGCTAATTTCAACTTTTGAAAAGTAACTAAAGCTACTCTAGGCTTTTAATTTTTCCACAGATCTTTAAGAAGTATTGAATTAATGTTCTAAAAAATTTATTTTGTAATATGAACCGACAACATAGAAAGAAGATATAACAATAAAGGGTAAATCATCATTTAAATAGAATCTAAATTCATCCACCAAGATAAAAAATAAAGGATTCCAAGAGGAGAGAATATTATCGACTTCGATATTAAGCTCTTTAAAATTAATTTTTACAGTATCGGGAATAGAATTTGTAAACCAAACACCCAAATATTTGATTTTAACAGAGGTTAACCATTGATAACCAGTAACAGAATAATAATGACTCAAAGTATATTTATTAATTTATCCTTATTAATTTTATATCCAGAAACATTTAAAAACAAGGACATTTCATGTAAGAGAAGAGGTAAAGAACTATCGGGAGAAGAAATAAATAGAAGAATGTCATCTGCATAAGCAGCATATTTTAGGTGATGATCACCATAAGGAAAACCAGAAATAGAAGAATTATGATGAATCCAAGAGAGAAAGGACTCTAGAGCTAAACAAATAATAAAGGAGAAAGTGGCCAACCTTGTCTTACTCCCCTATAAAGAGGAAAATATGAAGATACCCCACCATTCATCAGTATGGACGCCCGAGGGGCATGATATAAAAGAGTAATATGAGCTATAAACTTCGGGCCGAATCCATGCCATCTTAACGAATGAAACAAAAATGTGCGATTTATTCTATCCAATGCCTTCTCCGCATCTATTGTTATTGCTGCAAGGGAAGATTTAAATGAGGGAGCTTTACTTAGAACATTAAGAAATAATCTACCATTATCTGATATGTCCCCCTTTGTCAAACCCTGATTGTTCTTTCGCTATACGATGAGGAAGAAAAGATTCCAAACGAAGAGCTAAGAGCTTAGGAGAAATGTTATAATTAACATTCAACGAAGAGATAGGTCTACAATTCTTACATTGTTGAGGATCTTTACCATCCTTGTGAATAAGGCAAACTATGGCTTCCTGAAAGGTACCATGAGTGGAAGAGGATACAATAAATGATTAAACAAATAATACAAATAAGGAAGGAGAATATTAGAAATGTGAAGAAAAAGCTCCACTGTGAAACCATCAGGTCCTGGTGTTTTCCCCAACTTCAGCAATCTTAAGGCTGTAGCAATTTCTTCAGAAGTAAGGTTATTTTCTAAAGATGCAAAGTCCAGATTTAGGGGAATAGAATGAGGGGTGTGATCTAAATAATCTACAATTGTGGAGGGATGAGAAGCTGATTCAGGAGCATACAGGGATTTATAAAATTTAACAAATTCTTCAAAAATGGCCTAATGGTTAGTCATGGACTGCCCCAGTGATGTTGAAATCGAGTCAATAATGTGTCTCTCCTTTCTTCCCTTAAGATAATTTGCCAATAATCTACCAGCTTTATTTCTTCCACCATAATAACGGGTATTTTTACTAAGAAGTATAGAGTCAGCTTCATCAGTGGAAATAGTATTAAATTGTAATTTGGCTTGAAGCAAAGCTTTAAGATCAGAAGACAATTTAGAGGAAACATATTTATTTTCCAAAGATTTAATTCACGAAAGCAACACAGTATGTTCTCTTAAACGACTTTTCTTTTTCTTGGATACATAATTTAAAATGAAATCTCGTGCCGAGGCTTTGAACGTATCCCAGAGTAAGGAAGGAGAGCCATCTGCATTGTCGTTAAACAAAAAAAATTCAGGTTTGTAGGGTGTCGTAAGATCTTGTGCTGAGGATGCATTGTGCAGCGGTGGTTCCAAGGAAGCTGTGGTGCTCTGATACAGAGTCCTATGTCATCATCAAGGATGCCATAGACGAGGGGTTTGCGATGTGAAGTTTGGCATCGAGGATTGAAGGAAGTGACCCGATACAGAAGGATGGGTTTCAATCCTGAGACCGGGCACATGCTATCTCAGCATCAAGGTCACTCCTGCCTGCACCCACCGCTCTAAGGGTGGGAGCAGCCCTATCTAGTGGGAAAGGTATGTACAGACAAAGACAGTGTATTCATTAGTACAGCGAAGCTCAAACTTGGAGAAATGAAAACTATTGCAGCTGTTTTCAGCAGGGGCAGAGCATGAGAGAGACGGAAGTTAATTTCGATCATGACTCAAAATAAAGGCTGGAAATAAATTGGTGCCGCGAATACTAACTTAAGACATACAATGCACGGATAACTCAGCTAGAATATTTTTATTCCAACAGACCCTCCTTTTAGCATTTGCTAAGCATTTGATTACTACCTAGAAACAGATAACATATTGCAGAAAACGATAGCTACCACTACAGACTGATATGTGAGTGATCAATATTCAAAGATACCTTCATCAATCAACATAATGTCGTTAATATCGTTCATCATTATAATTGTGGCATTAGTGTCATGGACAGAGGTCTTTGGCCTAGGCGTTAAAGTATTTACACAATAAGCACAACAAGACGGGAGGCAATGTATGCAAAGGCAAGAGGCAAGGATAATGCCAGCAACTGAAACCAGAAAGATAAGAATCTTCCAACCCCAGGACGTGAATATACCCCAGACCATCCAGAGAGAGTCCATGTACCATTTTCTTGGTGTATGGCAGATGAAAGTCTATGCAACTTCTGTATAGCAGCATATACATTGGGGGCGTGGTCAGGAATGTACACACAGCAGCTACTGCCAATAACACAACAGGCCCCTCCCCGATCAGCAAGGATGACGTCTAACACCATCCTGTTTTGTAAGGTGACGAGCCTCGTAGCCTGAAGCTCGACAGTAATATTGGTCATTTTCGCTGCTGTTGTATTAATATCCCCTTCCACCACTCTTGTGAGCCTACAAAGCTGGAGGCTATTGGCTATGGGGCATAGAAAAAGGTACAATACCCTTCATGGCATCTTCAAACTGCTGTAAGGTGGTATCTGTCTGATCTATATCTTTCGTGTCAATAACCCTTCTGTCTCGAAACAAGAATGTACTTCTACGCTGCAACTGATGGTCTTTATGATAATTAGACAGAGCTATATACACAGGAGGAAGGAGAAAAGAGAGATAACACCTGCCCGACCATCCCTCCGGAAGCCAGATATAAGCTTGGGATCCACAGACAAAATAGACATTAGGGGGTAGTATTAGGGGTGGACTATCAGTCATCCTTAATTCATATGTGAAATTACACCTGCTCTCACCTACTTTTATCCTCCCGGCCCCCTGGACACAGAAACTAGTTGTTGTGTTGACCACTGACACTGGTATTGGCTTGTCCTCAGTAACATTACGAGCCTGGAAAGACTGGAAGTACTCAGACGTGTTGAACCCTTGGAATTCGGCTATTTCCATTCGAGACCATGTCCCATTACTTACACTTTTGTATGCATTCATGCAGGTCCTTAAAAACAATTTACCAAATGCCTCTTGGCGTGTTGGACCACCGGGGGGGGCCCTATGATGGAAATGTACATTCTGTACCACAGTGCGAGAATCAGCAGGTGTCCTATCCAGAGTATCGAACTGGTGATGGGACGCACCATACTGAGCAATGCAAACCAACCCTCGCAACTGCTGATGTATGACAATGGCATGGACAACAAGTTATCACTTTTATGAGTCACTGAGGGAAGTAATCCACAGACCCAACATTTAGTTGTATTCGTTACCTCATGAGCCTGATGCAACATTTGTATAAATACATTCTCCTTATAAGACTTTCGATGCTCTCCTTTGTGAGGAGCCAAAGTGACAAAAATGTGTTCAGGACTGGAGGAATCGGTATTGTACCAACCAAGGAATGCACAGGATACTTCTCATCCAGGAACCAGGATATCCCTAATACAATTATTAGTGTGATCGCAACTATTGACACAAAAACTATTTTACTTTTCGTGGACCAACCTCGCACTGGGCGCGGTGGTGCAAACAGCTGTTCCTCCTCTGTAAGAGGCCGACCAAATGGATACATTATGAAATGAGGGAAAGGGGATGCAATAAAACTGATGGCACGGGGCAAGTGTTCCCAGTGTCTGTCTGAGCCTCACTGGTAGACTCCTATTGTTCATCAATGTTGGCGCTCTTGAGCACCGGCGGTGGAGCTGCTCAGTCCTAGCTTGCGATGAATCCCACGTCATCCAGGATAGTGTACCCCTTTCTAGGGAGCACATTCGATTTATCCTGTCCAATGTCAGAACAATGCACCAATCTCACCTCACCCTAAACTAACACCGCTGGTACTATTGACAGAGTACACCCTGACTTGCACAGTCCATCCCTAGCTAATCTGACTTCTCCATTGGTGCACTGTTCCTCCGTCTGGAGCGCAAATTGTACCTAGTGACTCCGAGCACAGAGGGGTTGGGAAAAAGGGGCTCGGGCTTGGTGGAAAGGGGCTCCTTAATTATTCTGATCTCCGGGGGGACTGCCGCATTTAGCACCTCATCATCCTCTTGTTCAGTTTGGGTCCAAGTGAGCTTGGCATCGGAAGAGGGAATAAATCGTGGAACTCTCTCCCACTCCGAGTCACCGATACCATCCCTCACCCACTAGTCATAGGGTAAGGGCAGGGTACCCTGCCGCAGTGAGAACAATGGATCCAGTTCTTTCGGCCAGCGACCTTCACGGCAGTGTGCGTAGAAAGGAGCACCTGCTCCGGCCCCCTCCACCTAGGCTCCAGGCTCCTCTTCCGCTGGAAATTCTTGGTGAGCACCCAGTCACCGGGCCAAATATCGTGTCCAGGCCCCTCAGGTAGTGCAGGGAGTGTGTCCATTATCTGTTGGTGAATAGAATGCAAACTTTCAGTTAACTGATAGAGGTAATCGGTCAATAAAGGATACTCAATCTCAGAAAATCTACAAGGCCGCAGTACGCCCCAGACATTTGCGGGGCGTCAGAACACGACCTCGTAGGGTGACAATCCTGTTCTAGAATGTGCTGTTGCTCTTGTTGACAAAAGGGCTAATGGTAAAGCATCTGGCCACTGCAACCCTGTGGTCTCCTGTATCTTTGTCAACTTCAGTTTGAGAGTACCATTGCACTTTTCAACCAAACCTGCTGACTGCGGGTGGTTTGCAGCATGACACTTCTGTTTTATGTGCAAACAATCACATATCAGCTGTATAACCTTGGCATTAAAGTGGCTTCCGTTATCACTCCAGATCAAACGGGGCACCTTTGCCGTTGCAAGGGCTGTATTTTCTTTAGTGGGGTAAGCCTCAACCTATTTACTGAATGCACAGACAACCACCAACACGTACTTCAAGTTATTGACCCTTTCTAATTCTATATAATCAAGCTGGAGGACCTCAAATGGGAATGCAGGCGGTGGAAAATTACCGGGTGGTGTAGGGTTACCCTTTCCAGGGTTGTGCATCATGCACACCATGCAGTGCTTCACTAAATGGGCAGCAGTCTTGGATATCTTATCATTCTGCCATACAGGATCTAACAACTTGCAAATACCCTTAGCACTAATATGAGCTGGGCCATGAGCCATCGTGACTACAGGAAGAACATATGCATCTGGCAACATCCATATCCCCTTCCCTGACTTGTCAATCCAACATCCCTCATCATTCAGATTTGATGTACTTTCTTGCCACACTGCTAATTCCTCTACCGTGTCCTTGCTCTGGATCTCCTTCACACTGTCCAGTGTATCCTCAAACATGGAGAACTCGGGCACCCACCTAGCTGGACCTGCTACAAACATTCTTTTCATTTTAGTGTGAGCTGTCTCCTTAGCTATCTGATCTGCAAAAGCATTCCCCTCACCCACCTTGTCAGTAACCTTCTTGTGAGCCCTGCACTTCACAATCGCCAATTTCTAAGGGAGTGTCAAGGCGGACAGAAGCCTATATATGAGAGGACCATGCTGAATGCGTGTCTCATGTAAAGTAAGGAACCCTCTCTCTGCCCGGAGCCGCCCAAAATTATGGGCGACCCCGAAGGCGTACTGGCTGTCAGTATAAATATTAACAATCAGTCCTTCGCTCAATTCACAAGCTCGAATAAGGGCGACTAGCTCTGCAGCTTGGGCCGACTGATAAGGAACTCGTGATGTCTCGACTACCATGTGCAGTGTGGTGATTGCATATGCTGCAGTGGTGGTGCCATCTGGCAATTTGAAACTAGAGCCATCGACATATAGTTCCCCTTGGGGGACAGATAAGGGATCATCAGTCAGGTCGACCCGTCCCTTCGTCTCCTCCTCCGTCCGAAAAATGCAATCATGTATGTCAATCTCCTCATTTTCAGAACGGAGGGGTAGTTAGGTGGCTGGATTCAGAGTGGCACAGCGTTTGATCGTAATATGCTTTTGGAAGAGCGTTAGTTCGTAACCGGTCAGACGTGCAATGGTGAGGTGCTGCGTCCTTGTCTTATTCTAAAGTGTATCCACAGCATGGGGTACCATGACTGTGAGGTCGGTATCAAGTACGAGTCCTGCCGATTGTCGTATTGAGACAGCCACGACCGCTCTTAGACAGCTCGGAAGGGCTCGCGCAACGGGGTCAAGCACAGCAGAGAAATAAGCACATGGCCGTTGCTTATCTCCAAATTTCTGGGTTAGAACAGAAAGCACACAACCAGCCGTCTCATGTACGTACAGCAGGAATGGCTTGGTATAGTTAGGAGTACCAAGCACCGGGGCCGAGCAAAGCACTACCTTTAATTGTTCAAAAGACTGCTGGCATTCAGGCATCCAAGGCAGGGGTTCATGCACATCTTTAGTGGTTAGTGCAAGCAGAGGTTTTGTTAGTAGGGAATAGCTTGGGATCCATTGGCGACAATAAGGAGTAATGCCAATAAAAGCACGCACATCTTTCTGTGTTCGCGGAACAGGCATTTTCACAATGGTACTGAGGCGCTCAGGGGTCAATCTCCTACCCTCCTTCGACAGTAGGTGACCTAAATAGGTGACCTCCTGTCAACAATACTGGGATACTTTATGACCATGGTCCGCTAGATGGAGCAAAAATTTAACTGTACTATCTCTACAACCTTGTTCTGTGTCTGAGGCGATAAGCAGGTAGTCAACATATTGGAGTAATACGTTACCTGAGGGGAGCGACAAGGAATCCAGCTGACTTTTCAATGCTTGACTATAGATACTCGGACTCTCTGTATAGCCTTGAGGAGCGCAGCAGAATCTAAAACTTCTACCAGCTAGGGTGAACCAGAACAAATACCTGCTGTCAGGATGAATGGGGACGCTGAAGAAGGCATTTTGCAAGTCAATGAAAGAAGAATTTAGCAGAAGAAGGAATCATCTTCAAGAGAGTCGTAATGTCAGGGACCACTGGAAACGGGAATCACTACTTTGTTAACTTCACGCAACTCAATCACAAAGCGATAAACGTCTTCATGATACTCAGAGGGACCCGAAGGCATCCTTTTAAGGATGGGAAGAATAGGGCTATTACAGACATTAGCAGTCGTCTCCTCAACCACTCCGTTCTCAATCAAATCCTGCACAATCTTTATCAAAGCTCATTCACCTGCCTGCGGTATCTTATACTGAGGAATACGGGGTAAAATAGCACCTTCCTTGACACGAATGGAAACAGGCGATATCTGCAACAAACCCACATCTGTGTCGCCCGTTGCCCACAGAGTGGGTGGCACATCTTAAAACTCAGCAGGGATAGGCGCATCTTTAGACAGACACTGCGTAGCGCACACAACATTCGGACCCATTGTCATATAAACACCCTCCGGGGAGCAATATATTGTGGCATGCAATGTCTTCAATAGATCAAGACCCATCAAGTTCTCATCACAATTAGACATCAACAGAAACAGCGAATCCACAGTAAAAGGACCAATAGTCAATGCAAGAGGTTTGGAAATGGGGCTCACAACCGGTACACCAGAAAATCCTACCGAAACATTATTATGGCCAGACAGAGCCGTTCCAGGGACCAAGGAACGAGAAATAGAACTGTTTGTCACACCTGTATCCACCAAAAACTCCTTAGTCGAACCATGCACGTCCGCACTAACGTACGGACCTGTTTGGTCTACAGGTATCAAAACTGGTCCCTCACCCTGTCCCCGGCTGTCCTAGCTGTAAGACATCCCAGTCACCTCATCTGTATCATAGTCATCATTGTAGTACTGTTTGCCCCGAGGGTCATCAAAGTAGTTCTGATCAGTATGACCCTGCGATGTCTCAGTTGTCTGAGCCCTGTCCTGGGCACCATCTCCATGACCCTGTCCACAAGAACCTCGTCCTCTTGGGACCGCCACCATTTGCAAAAGCACCGGACACTCACTGCGCCAGTGTCCCTCCTCCTTACAATATGCACACTGATTCGGCCCTACCGGCGTAGTATTCCTGCTAGTACGAGGAAGCTGCAGGGCTGGAACACCACGTCCTCTACCATTCCCTCGAGAAGCCTGCTGCAGCAACACCTTCGTCTTCAAATTCTTATGCTTTTTCTCCGTCTTGTCCTTATCCTCATTTTCCCTGAGCTCGTAATACTGCACCATGTTCAAGATAACAGAAGGAGAAGAGGTGGACCATGTGCTCTCGGAAGCCTGCAAACCCAGTCGCAATCTCGGGGAGTAAATTTGAAACAAATCTACTAACAAACAAATGCGTACCACCTTCAACCGACAAGTCCTGTTCACTATAATCCAGAAACACACTTTCAAACCGAGTGAAAAAATCAGACACGCTCTCATCTTTCTTCTGACGACAGGCTGATAGCTTACCCAGTCAATCTTTCGGGGTGGGATAAGGGAATGGATATAAGTGATAATACGGCCCGGCAGAGCAAGTATCTCTGCCTTAGGCTTCTCACCAGGCTTCCTTTCCTAGTCCCATACCTTAATTTGATCCCAGGTACCACCCAATTCGGCAACGTGATCCTGGGTATGTGCCTGCCTCCAAATATCAACGGGCACCAACAAACCAAAGAACATTTCAATATCCCCAAGCGTCATCACCGTTGATGAAGCGGCTTCAGTCAATTCCTTATAATATGCAGTAGGATTTTTCCTACGGTCAGGTAGCTGACTTTTAAGGGACAAGACTTCACTCCTTTTCCATGGAGTATAAACCCACTGTTCCTGGAAACGGGCCGCTACCCATGGGCTAGTAACAACATAATGCTGATCCCGTAGCTCTGGTATTTCAGGATGATATATGGGATGCACTTCTTTCATCGGGTACTGGGACACCGGTGTGGGGCTCTTCTCCAATAGCATTCCCCGATAAGCAACCAATGTTGCGACATTACCAAAGACATGAGCAGGCTCCATATCAGTAACATACACATGATCCCTAATATTGTATATAATCTGCGGTGCTGCACTCTTGAAATGCTGCTCCCAAAGACCGATCAGAGTAGCCGACATGTGCTTAAGAGCATGTTGCTGTACGAAAGGCTCATAATCTTTCATCACACTCCACACATCTTCCACACTGTAAATGGTGTTATGAGCCCACTGTGCTGCCTGATTAGCCACCACCTGTTTCTCTGCATCTCCCACATCAAATCGGACCAATGTCTGGCCCATGCGCTCTTTGAATTTTGTCCACTCTCTATCCTCAGGGCTGCGCATCGGTGTCTCACTACTCAGTAATGTCGGGGAATGGTGGAACACAGTGGAGGTAACAACAGAGGGAGCAGACACTTACGTCATTGTCGGTTGTGTCATGGTTGTAAGGGCTGGAGAGAGAGACGCCGAAGCAATAGGCGTTGCAGGAGTACTAACAGTCACAGTTGCCACAGACGGCGAAAACAAAGAAAGAACAGGAGGTGCTGTGGCCAAGGCAGTCTGATCAACAGTAACAGAAGCAGAAACAGCAGGGACAGAAGAAACGGGTAGCTGGGCCTGTTGGGGAAGGACTGGATATATCCTCTGCGGGGCATACGGAGGTGGGTGTCGGGCATCTAGCAGTTCCTCTACAAAAGCGTCATTTTCTTCTCGGGCGACATATGATTTATCAGTATTCAGTCAAAACCTCCTATCTGTACGTTCAATTCCTATCTCCTGCATCTCTCTATCATGCGCTGCAGCTTTCTGAGTCAATGTTTGCGTTCTCCCCTTCCGGGGCCTCTTTCTCTGCTATCATTTGCCTCTGCTTAGCCTCTTTTTGCCATGTTCTGAGGGAATCAAACATCGACTGCCTACTCCTTTTCGCGAACAACTTTTCCTGCAAAAACACATTTTTTGTTCATCAAATGTGCCCGTTAAAGGCCACTGCAACTCGGCATTGTCCCTCGTATATTTGTGCCATAGTGTACTAAACATAATAGGGCCAATACCATGTTTTACATACATTTCAAAATTCAGAGTGCCTTCCGGAGGCGCAGGCTGACTTTCTTCCAGTCAAGCATCAGCCGAACAACAACCACAACAGGAAACCCAAAATGTGCTACTCCCGGGCATTGTCAAAAATATACCAAATTCGTTAGGTTGCCCGGCAAAGTGTTCACGGACACTTTGTGCCAAAAGCGGTCCTCAAACTGCACCAAATCCAAAGGCGGTCCTCAAACCGCACCAAATCCAAACCAAAATGGTACCATATTCACAAAAAACCAAAACAAACTCACCTGGTGCACACAGGGCAAACAAATTTATTCTCCACTGCCGACTCTTCGGACCAAACAGTCAGATACAAGGGTTTTACCGTTCAGGACTCCAGCCGGAATGACCACTGGGCGAATCGCCGACCGGTCAGACAGACGGGGCAGCTGCGAGTTCAAGACTCTCTCGTGCAGGGAACCCTGGTCCGCCCGTCTGACCCGACGATGGCCCCAAACTCCTCACCCATCCGCGGGCGAGGATGGGTAACCCGATGGGGTCCATGTTCGGGTGCCAACTGAAGGAAGTGAGCCGATTATGGCCACCCGGGTCACTCGCGACCACCTCTCAGCCTTCCATACAAATGAAGAGTTGGTCAGACAGTAGAGAATACAAACCAAGTAAGCTTTATTCAGGATACACTCGAGTGGAGTCCGGTCTGACCAGCCTCCTTGGATTGCTGCAGAGGGACTGACTTCAGCAAGCATGGTGATACAGTAAGTACGATTCGGAACCAGTAAAGACCCGCCCTGACTGGAAATTTCCAGTTGGTAGCTAGTCAACAGAGAAGATACAGAAGGATGGGTTTCAATCCTGAGACCGGGCACATGCTATCTCAGCGTCAAGGTCACTCCTGCCTGCACCCACCGCTCTACGGATGGGAGCAGGCCTATCTAGTGGGAAAGGTATGTACAGACAAAGACAGTGTATTCATTAGTTCAGCGAAGCTCAACCTTGGAGAAATGAAAACTATTGCAGCTGTTTTTAGCAGGGGCAGAGCATGAGAGAGACAGAAGTTAATTTCGATCATGACTCAAAATGGCATCTGGATATAAAATGGTGCCGCTAAAGCTAACTTAAGACATACAATGCACGGATAACTCAGCTAGAAAATTTTTATTTCAACAGGCTGCATCGCACAACGGCGGTTCTGAAGAAGCTGCGAGGCTGCTATGCAAGGCCCGGAATCAGGGATGCATCTCACTGGGCTGGTTTCAAAGCGGAGCTGTGAGGAGATGCATCTTGTTGCATCGGTTCTGTCCACAGGACCAGAGCTGGGCTGTCAGAGCTCCCTCAGGCCCACTTCCAAGTGTCCAGGACTGGGAAGGCACCATTTAGGTGGTAGGACTCACAGCAGACAGAGTCCAGGTGCTGGGTTCAAGGTAATTGGAGCCAGAGGCTGTGATTAGGAGGCCAGCCAGCTATCCCCTAAAGTTGCTTTGGTTGTCCGGGGCTCAAGATGCAGGTCCAGTCCTTTCACATATGCAGCATGGCAGCAGGCACCAGGGTAGCAGAGAGGCAGTCCTTATTGCAGAGCAGCACAGTTGTCCTTCTGAGTATTCCACAGGTCCAGAGGTGTACTAAAGGGTTGGTTCTGAGGGTTCACTATTTATATCTTGAGCTCACTTTAAAGTAGGAGAAGGTTCTGGAGGTTTCTACCCCCAGAGGTGTCTAGAATTTCCTGCCTCCCTGCCCAGACCCCAGTTTGTCTGGGGTTGCAAAACACTAGTGTCACACCCTTTGTTAGTGTGCTCAGGCAGAGCCTTTGTGATGTGTATGTGTGGTAGGTGACAGCTCCCCCCATCAAGTCAGAGATGGCCCATCCTGCCAGCACCTATTCCCCCTGTGTCGCACTGTCTGATAGCAATACACAAAGACCAACTGCCAGCTACACAGCAAGTTAGCATAAGGGATGGATCAAAAATAACAGGGAATTTCCCTTCTAGTTCTTGTACTAACTGTAATATGATATTTAAGAAAAACAAGCTATAATTAAATAGTGTCTCATTGGATAAATACCATGGTGAAGTGTAGAATGAAAAATGTAATTTGCCTCATTATCTGTCCCTGAAAGGAAGGGTATGCAGGAGAGACCTCCAGAGAGATTAGGATTAGATTAAATGAGCACAGATCTGCAATCAGGATAGGGGGAAAGAATGCCCCTGAGGTTGAGCACTGGATAGAAAATAAACATGAAGAAGATTAATTGAATTGGTTCATTTTGGAGAAAATTGTAGCGACAGCACAAGGTGTCCATCTGGATAACAAAGAGAACAGTATTTTATGTCCAAATTCAGTTTGTATAACCATGGACTTAATAACAGAGAAGAATGGGAAAGGCTGATAGGTTGACGGATGAGGGGGGGAGTCATATGTATGACTACTCTCACTATTCAAGTCTTATGAGGGCTGTGATTGCTTTGATCGGCTGATGACCCACCCAATCTTAGTCGGAGTTTGAGATGTAGTTACTGTGGCTTAAAATCTATATAGAGAACCACGTACATATAATCATGATATACAATACATATGGATGACCCCTGTAGCCAGAGTCTGGGTTACAGTAATTGTGCTCCAAACTTTTCATGTGAGGAGTGCAGTTTAGAGAATATTGCTTTAAGGACATCCCCCATAAACAACTGCAGTTCTCATGTTATAAAATGAGATATTAAGTAAGAGTTGTAAGTAATTGTATGTGCATTGACCTACTCTCAAGATGGCCAATAGTCAGGGCCTGTAGGTCTGACATTATAATGCAGGAAATAGACGGGCCAGTTGCCCATTTGAAACTCAATTAGTTTTTATAACTAGTTTTAGCTAAAGTGATTATGTCCCAAACAAGGTTTTTAATCAAGAGTTGTTACTATATAAGGAATAAATGCAGGTATGTGTATAAATCTCCACACACGCCTATGGTACAGGTTTAATAGTCTGATGAAATCAATTGAAACAAAGCAAGAGAGAAATTTGGCCTGTTTCTAAAATGGCCGACACTGTGGGACGTACGAGTAGCGCGCATGTGTGCTGTCCTGACCACCATCTGTTAGTATATATTGAGGTCGGGATTTAATATGGCGACCTTTTACGTACATTGGAGGACGGTGTGACAGCTGTCCAGGTAAATATCGGGGGGCTTTGGTCGGTTTACAAAAAGGGAGGATTTGGTTTAGATGTTACCGATGGGGTTATTGTAGATATCGGCAGTAATGCCGATATCAATTTCTGGTAGTAATCAGGCCAAAGTAACAATTTAAATGAATGTATAACCACCCCAAGCTGGCCCTGTACACATATACATAAATATAAGATTGACTCTAAATAAGCACTGGCTGGTGTTTCCTAATGTGTTAATTTTATAGCCGTGAAAGGGAATTATATTGAATAGTTGAGGATACACTGGCATATGGAAATAATATTTTAGAAAATAAATTAATGTAAGGCTCCGGTAAATGTCAATTAACAGGATGAGTGTAGTGTTGTCCTTTGTCGAGTATAAATAGAAACTAAAGCACAATGGCTCCTCCGTAATGTGCCCTTAAACTTTTAAACCTGCTTATCATCCCTAGCACATTCCGGGTCGTAAAATGACCAGGAAGCCAATAATAATCAGTAAAATATGGCCTATGAGGCAATTGTGTTCACCCTAAAGGTTCCTCACAACTTTGAAGGAGGGGAGCCACACTGAATCAGACAGAAAGGTAAGCGATGGAGAATAATATGTTACAGGACAGCAATGAGCACGATGTAACCACTCATATATCAACGCTGTATACTGACAGGGAGGATGCAGCAGACAACATAATTCAATAAGGAAATGGACTTGTGATCAGAGTATTCTGGCCTTTGAGATAACATAAGTGAAAATCACATAATGGGTCAATAATCATAAAAGGACTTATGACGAGTAGTAATTGAGCTACCTTTCATTTTATATATATTTTAGCACGGATAAATATATTGGAAGAGGCGGCACGTACACAACTTATGATGCTCTAGAAGAGTGAATGGATGTATGATAAAGGTATATATTATCCTATTATGAATTAGATCCTTTAGTGCCCTCAAATGATAGGAAGACCAGAGAAAATATATGTCGAAATAATACAGATCTGATTGGATTAGCAGTGAGCGATCACTATATATAGCCTATAGAATTGGAATGTGATACCCCAATGATGATTCTGTTACATCATCAAAAATGTATTTTGGATTATTTAATGGGTGTTTGATGTATATTTCCAGTGATCCCATGAAGTATAATGGACGTGGGAAAATTTGGTAGCCAATAGTCTGCACTGTATTAACTATTGCTATGTATGTATTGATAGGTTTTAAAGAATTTATATTGTGAACTGATTAGGTTCTGTTATGTTTTTTTTCTCCCTTAGTTATAATTTTTTTATTGTATGAAGGTTTTTACATGTGAAATTGTCCTGATGAAGGCGGGGTATTGATTCCAAGAACCGCTGAAATGCTGCGTCAACAGAATTTTTAGGAAAAGGGACTTGTTATGAATTGTTTGATATTAATTGCATTTTGTTTTTAATATTATTTACGTGTTTTTTAAATGTGGGATGTACAAACTGTGACTACAAACAACAGATGACTTGTTTATTACATTTTTCAAATCTGGTACAATGTTTAGATAATATTTGGTATATATTAAGAAGTATAATCACATCCTTCCCGGGATTTTAATCTTTTTTGAATATTTATCAATTTGTATATTGTAAATCTTTTGAACAATTCAAATAAACAAATATTTCTCAATAAACTACGGAGACAGTCATAATTGGTAATACAGTTAAATCTTGTAAATTATTCAGTGCAGCCCTATTGGACTGCTAGTTGATACACAGAGGTTGTATGAATTTTTAAGCATAGCACAAAAGGGAAATTGTTTGTTCATTTGCTAAGTTAACCTGTCCCTTTTGGCTTAGAAGGGTGACTCTTTTGTAGTGAGAGTTAAAATCCTACCTTACCATTAAAGGGGGTTTTAAATTACAATCCTCTAAAGACCAAACATGACATTTCTACCTGTTCCCAGACAATGTTATCATTTATTAAATGTAATGATTTAACCAAGGGTTATCCTATGAGAGAGATATGCCTCACAGCAATGAACAACGAATTTAGGAGTTTTTCACTACCAGGACATGCAAAACTTAAATGAAATGAAATGAATGAAATTTACAAGTACAAATTTCATGCCTCACAGCAATGAACAACGAATTTAGGAGTTTTTCACTACCAGGACATGCAAAACTTAAAAGTACATGTCCAACTTTTTAAACACAATGCACCCTGCCCTGTTTAGAACAGTTATTCAGTGGGTCCAACTGATCTCATATTGGAATTACTTAATAAATTGTATTTTTCCTGATTCTGATATTTCGGGCAGGGCCTTCACGTGGGGACACATTGCCTCATGAAATTGAGGTTCAAAACTGTTTGAGATCAATTTAGGGGTATTTTGATTTTTGGGGTACAATGTTTTGCTCTCACAATCATGAACACTCAATTGCAGAATTTGTGTCAGTAGAGTAATTTAGGAGCAGCAAGTGTGATGGAGTAGTACGCTTAAGACTAATAGTTATGTTCATAACATATCCAGAGCTCCTTGCACAGACACACAGCATCTATGCCACATTGATGATTGCAACCATGCAGTTGTTCATTGTGACCCTTTCTAACATGCAACTGAGCTACAACTTCCTAAGAAATTCAGATTGTCCTCACATTAGTTAGAACTTTACTTAATTCTAGAGCTATCCTGCTTTTCCGTACTATTAAACTTACTAAAGAAAACCGTCAGAACACGGATTTGACAATCGGTCTTTTATGTTAATCATGTGTCACTTTTATCAGAGTTTCTAAATCAATATCACCTTACAAAATCAAGATTAAACCATTCAACTCTGGTACCCTCTGAAAATGAAGGCCGAAAGGGGAGGTTTTTTTTTTTACATATCAGTAACCTTGCAGCACTATTTAGTTTCAAAGGCAACAGCAATATCTGTCACAAGGCTTTCAACGTCACCTATAAATCCCTTAGGCATTGATGATCACCTAACATAGCTTTGCATGCAAGTGGAATGATTAAAACTAGGGGGCAGATTTACAAGCCCCCTGCGCCACCAGTACGTCACTTTTTGTGACGTACTGGTGGCGCATTTCACTTCTCCATATTTACAAAGAGAGGAAAAGCCACCCTGCGTGACTTTTCCTCTCCTTGTTAATAGGGCCCCTTCAAACACAGCACTTTGCGTGGAAGGGGCGTTCCATGGGTGTTGCTGTGGGTGTTCCCACGCAACACCCATGGAACGAGACACATTTCCAGATTTACGAGGAATCGTAAATCTGGAAATGTGTGTCAATGCTACGCCTCCGCAGGGGAGGCGTAGCAAGGCGCAACGAGGAGAAATGTTTTCATTTCTCCTCGTTTTCCTCTTTCAAAGCGTGTTGCATTGTACAGCATGCATTGAAAGAGGAAAATGCCTGTAGTGATTGTTTTTGTGCAGGAAGGTGCCCCTTCCTGCACAAAAACAATCTCCCCATGACGCAGTCATCCTTGCACCATGGTGCAAGGGTGCCTGCGCCGGCGCATGGCTGCAGTTTGTGCGCCAGCGCAGGGGAGAGCACAGGAATGCAACATATTATTGTAAATATGTCGCATTCCTGTGCTTTGGAAGTGCCGCAGCGTGGCGCAGCCAAAGGGCTTACGTTGCCGCGCTGCAGCACTTCCTTGTAGATCTGCCCCTAGATTTTTTTTTTACTATTTTCTCACCAAGCCTGAGAGAAATGTTTCAATGCACTAGCAACATTTGCAAATTTCACATAATGCAACATCTACACATTTCGTTGGTGGAAAATTATTTTCCCACAATTTAACACACTGGAGACAATTTTTTCTTGAACCAGTACCCTCTCTAATCTCAGTGATTTTTTTAACTTTTCAATTTTCACAGTATCTACCATAAAGTGAATACTACAACATTTCAGATAGTTTTCACAAATTTTTGAGAAACGAAATTTTGCAGTTTCACACAACTGTAGTTCTCATCAGCTGAGTTAACTGACTAGACCAGTGCAAAGGTCATATTTCGAGTAAGTTGGACCAATTTCGGAAAGGATTAATCTCACGTTTTCTGAATGATTTCTTAGCCAAGCAGTAAGTGCTGGACAGACCACGGGAGCCATCGGGACAATCCCCAGTGGGTTGAGGGACCCGAGATGTGTTAACGCTGAAAGGGCTGAGAAATGTTTAGTCCGACCAAACACCAAATAGAACTGAGAAATTGGAGTACAGTTTCCATACAGTCGTGTACAGGATTTGAAGCTGCAAGGAAATAATGGTCTTTGATACTGTGTTAGACCCTGAACTACTGGGATATTTGATGATACTTTTCAGAACTGATTGCAAATACTTTTATTTTCAGCCAGTATTAGCTGTTAGTACCGCCCTGCACGTGGAGGTCTATAACATGATCTCGCGGGTAATAATGCATTTATCTCGCCCCACCCTCTCCGTGATATCATTCCCTCATCGTCTCCTTGGTTCAGTATCCTCTCAATTTCTTCTCCTCTCCCCGACACCCTTTTCCATCTGAGTCACAGTAAGAGCTGCATGTCTCTCCCAGTGGCTGTTATTAAAGAAAACGGTCCTGCACAATGTTAATACTGTGAGGGGTTAAATAATTTGCTATAAAAAAGAAGTAGTAATATTCCATCATTATTATAGAAGAAAAGGAGCTGCGTTGGCCGGGAATCGAACCCGGGTCAACTGCTTGGAAGGCAGCTATGCTCACCACTATACCACCAACGCTCGCTTGGTCGGTGCGGCTTAGCATTTATTGTTAAAAGATGTTCGAAACTTGTCAAGTTGTGTCAGAGTGGCGCAATTGTGGACCTAAAGAAGACCATTCACGTCCAGAATTTTCTCTCCAAATGATCTTCCAACAGCCACAATCTGTCCGCTTCTAACAGCCCCTCCTCAGGCTGAGCCCCGCTGACTGGAGCCCTCATCTTTACTGGGAGAAACCAGCTGGATCCTTCACCCAAACCCCGCAGGTGCCCGTATGCTCACTACAGCTTCAATCCTGTCCTAGGACAGTGAACGCCAGCTCCCTCGAGGGACGGGTTAATGCAGAGCACCGCGTGCAATGTAAAGAGAGACAGACACAAGGGGGGGGAGGTGTTACTGCAGCCAAAGGCTCCCGCTCCGAAAGGTCTCACTGCACCACTGTTAAGGGGGAAGAGCATTGAATAAGTGTTTGTGGTCAGTCAGTTATTAGTCTCTTCATTGTGGTCAGTCAGTTATTAGTCTCTTGAATGTTTGTGGTCAGTCAGTTACTAGTCTAGGTCAGTCAGTTATTAGTCTCTTGAGTGTTTGTGGTCAGTCAGTTATTAGTCTCTTGAGTGTTTGCGGCCAGTGACGTGGATTAACTCATCACCCCAGTAATATATGTGAAAAGCTGCAAAGAAGGAAAAAGCCTGTGTGACCATCTAAGAAATGTGCAGAAACAAAAAAGAAAAGCCTGTAAAATCTCATAAAGTAGCGGGCATTGCGTTTATTTACAAAGGTTTATATTCGGTATGAGACTTGAGGTGGGAAGCTGATGGAACACGCAGCAGAGTGGCGCAGCGGAAGCGTGCTGGGCCCATAACCCAGAGGTCGATGGATCGAAACCATCCTCTGCTAGCCTTTTCTGACTTTCAACAGCATTTTTCAACTTTACATTTCAAGATTAGTTGTGTATTAACTCTGTTCTTTATTATCTTTCCCTTTCTCGCCTTTAATACAATACTCGCCTAGTTACGTATATTTCGTCTCACTTAATTGGTCTTACTTCCTTGATCGTTTTGTTACAAACGCACATAACAAAATACATTTGAACTCTGGACATTACCATTTTACTATACCATGTACAAACAAAATAATATTCAGCTGAAAACGTCATATTTCATTTTCCCTTCTACAACTGGAAAGAATGATTAATCGTGATCGGCCATATAACAATACCACCGCGCCCTCTACTGTTCTTCAAGTGAAGTATCCAACAAAGAGTTAAGGTTTAATAAGAAGCAGTGTGAGGGCCACAGTACAACGGGGGATATTTCCCAGAGTGGGACTGGATTATAGGCAGAGCCACTGGAATTATGCAGCAGGGGAGCACTAAATTATGCAGCAAGAAAAAGGTAATTATGCCGCATAAAGCGGCATATTATTCTATAGTATTATTTCAAAAGTTTGTCATTCTTAAACATGGTAATACTGCTTGTACAAAGATTCCATCTCATTAGTTTCACTTTAACAACGAAATATAGAAATAGGCAAATGAAAGGTGACCAGTTAACCTTTGCGAAGGGCTTCTACTGCGCACAAACACATGTTGCTGCACTTTTTAGTGACTTTGGATCTATTTGAGTTTGAAACTTTTTTTTGGTTAAAATCTGCAGAATATGCAGCAGATGATGGATTACGTGGCAAATGCGACAATTCCACAAGTATGCCAAAATAAGTACGGCCCCCAGGATTGCATAATTCCAGTGGCCCTCTCTATAGAACACTCAGGCAGTGCCTGGCGGGCTGGCCTCACAGGTCAGTGTGTGGGCAGTGTTTTTAGGTGTTGTGGGCCAGTTTTATGGTTTAATGTCAGAAATGGGATCTCTAGTTGTCCGAGGTATGCAGCCTGTCCAAGTCGGGGCCACAATCCTAGTCAGGGTAAGCTAGATACACACTAAAAGATAACCTGTGCTCACCCTCTGGTAGCTTGGCACAGAGACAGCTTTTCTAAAGAGGCAATGTATAAAGTATTTGGGAAACAACACACAGACACACACACACACACACAGAGTAACACAATGAAAACACCACAAAAATACTCCACGCAGGTTTAAAAAAATAGAGAATAATTTTGTGAGTAAATCAAGACCAAACCAACAAAAAATCCAATAGGCAGAACGGAGTTATGAATTTTTAAGAAAATAAACCAAAAGTAATGCTTAGAAGTCAATATCGCTTAGGGGTAACTAGAGGTCTCGCTAGAACGGGGTAAGTCCAAAGTTCAGTCTGACAGTGATGGAGGGTGGACTGGCTACTGGACTCAGACAGGTCCCGCAGACAAAGTACCTTGGGCCTCATTTACAAGAATTTGCCATAGGGCAGCGCCGCAAGCCTTTTTGCTGCGCTGCCCTACGGTAAAAGAAAAGGGTGGGAATGCACTGTATCTATCAGATACGGCGCATTCCTGTCCTTTTCCCCTGCGCTGGCGTACAATGGGCAGCCATTCGCCAACGCAGGCACCCTTGCTACCTTGCAGGATACCTTCCTGCGCTAAAAACAATTAGAAGAGGCTTTTTGCTCTTTCTGTGTGTGCTGCAGAATACAGCACACATAGAAAATGGAAAAACAAGGGGAAATAAAGGTATTTCTCCTCATTGCGCCTCCCTTACACCTCCCCTGGGGAGTTAATGAAAACATAAATAAACTCACAGTGCTCCACGTTAATGTTTTCACAATTTTAAACCATTTAAAGTTTATAAATCACGTTGCTTTCGTGTATACTCAGGAAGTACTGACGAACAAGGACAAACATGGACTAAAAATGGATTAAAAATGGATTATGTGAATGAAAAATGTTTCAAGTGAACAAAGTCTTATGGCTTTCGCCTACATAGCTGTGCGGCTAGTTACTGGAGCGCAACGGCATAACAGACAGTTTTCAATTCTTCCATGTGCTTTGGGGACAGAGCACAAAGACGACCCAGCCTGCTTACACTTTTTGCCTTTGAGCACCATTAAACAATGGTTGATGCAGGAAAATATGGTGTGCATTCTATCATTTGCCTCAAGTATTGTACACTCCTGTCGCTCCGATTGTCTGCACCCAATTAAACATGAAAATGAACAGATGAAACGTTATTTTGAGACTCCCTGAGATGCACTGAGTCCATCAGTGGGAGTTATCGGCATATTATCAAATATTGGACAATTTGGTCATATTGAGTATTGATTTCTGATCGATGTTTTAAAAAAAATGTTTATTTCAAAACTGTATCTTGCTCATTTTATATTTTTGCACATTAGGTTTATACTGCTGTGTACATTACATTTAGATAGCACCACTTGGTTCACTACAGAAATTTGTATCGGTTTTATTTTTATTTTCATTTTTACTTTTATAACATTTTCAGAGAATTTTGGTTCAGATAATTACAATATACGTAGGCACTATAGGGATTGGAGTGTTTACTCAGTTTATAATTTTCTTTTATGTTTATTTGTGGTCAGTTTTCACGGGTACAGAGGGTTAAAACTGCATGTTCTGTTTAAGTGGATGGGCTTCACCTGGGGCGTTGACTATCGTTCGATAAATAACCAGTTGGTTTGTAGCACGATTTAGTTGGTGTTAGACAACCAAGATTACGAGGTCACACTGCCGGTTTTGGTGCTGAGAGGTTTAAAATTGGGAAAACATAAACGTGGAGCACTGTGAGTTTATTTATGTTTTCATTAAAATTAAGTTGGGGATTGTTCACATTTTATACACATGGATGGGGTCAAGCAGGGGTGCACTGTAGGCATGATGTTGGAGTACGTATATATCTGCATTGTATTTTGTGAATACAACATCTGATTTGGATCTTTGGGCATACGTTGTTTAGGTGGTGGACTTAAGGGTATGTTGGGTTTGTGAATATTGATTTTGTGCACAGCATATTTATGGTTTTAAGGGATTATGTTTGCACAGAATTCTGGGTGATTGAGTAAGTTCGCCTATGGATTGTTTTATATTACAGCTACCCCTGACAAAGGTCTGTCCCGCCCGAAATGCATTGGGTGAATTCTAGTGTCATCTGGAATGTGTCGTGAATTTGAAACATGCTGTTGAAAAAGGACCGCATGGGCATTTCTTGAGCCTTTAAGGTTTATAAATCACGTTGCTTTCGTGTATGCTCAGGAAGTACTGACGAACAAGGACAAACATGGACTAAAATGGATTAAAAATGGATTTTGTGAATGAAAAATGTTTCAAGTGAATAAAGTCGTATGGCTTTCACCTACATATCTGTGTGGCTAGTTACTGGAGCGCAACGGCATAACAGACAGTTTTGCAATTCTTCCATGTGCTTTCGGGACAGAGCACAAAGACGAGCCAGCACGCTTATACTTTTTGCCTTTGAACAACATTAAACAATGGTTGATCCAGGAAAATACGGTGTGCATTCTATCATTTGCTTCATGTTCTAAAAGTGGCATTTCTAAAAATAATGATAAATCAATCCTTACCACTAAAGATGATTTCTCATTACTATTCCAAAGATATGAAACATGATATAGCTACTCCTTTCTAAAATCAGAAATTACAGCTTAAAAGTGTTTTAAGGATTTCCCAATGCTAGCCTTTGAGAGGAGTAGGCCTCACTATAGTGAAAAACGAATTTAGCTGTTTGTCACTACCAGGACATGTAAAACTTAACAATACGTGTCCAACCTTTTAGTTACACCTCACCCTGCCCTTAGGGCTATCTAGGGCCTACCTTAGGGGTGACGTATGTGTAATAAAAGGGAAGTTTAAGGCTTGGCAAGTGGTTTTAAATGCCAAGTCGAAGTGTCAGTAAAATGCACACACACACAGGCCTTGAAATGGCAGGCCTGAGACAGGTTTGAAAGGCTAATGTGTGGGTGGAACAACCAGTGCTGCAGGCCCACTAGTAGCATTTAGATTACAGACCCTGGGTATATTGTGTACCTCTTTACAAGGCACTTATCAGTAAACTAAATATGCCAATCAGGTGTACATCAATATTACCATGTTAAGGGGAGACGCACATGCACTTTAGTACTTGTTACCAGTGGCAAAGTGCTCAGAGTCCTAAAACTAACAAAAAGATACAGCAAAACGAGGAGGTGAGCAGGCAAAAAGTTTGGGGGAAGACCACCCTAAGGAAAACAGGTCTCACACTCTGGTTGGTCGGTTTTGCTGTTGGTTTCCATGATTTTAAAACAAAGATTGCCTGCAACGACCACAAATCCATTCAGTTTTCTATACCCTGTAAAATAATTATACTGCGTGTACTTAGAAGTTCAAAACTGCACCAATTTGCAAAGGTGCCAGTTTTGTAGCAATCTGATTCGATAATGGGAGTCACTTTTATTTTGGTGTCATTTTATTTATTTTTTATTTGGTGTCACTTTGATTTTGGTGCCCTGTCTGACTCTGATGTTTCCTGTTAATATTACTTGAAGAATGTGGGGCGAAGTAACACCCCACTCCAGACGCACAGCCATCATTTGTGCATAACAAAGATGCACCAATTGTTCCAGTCTTGTCCAAAATATTTTTATTCCATTTAATCCACAGCTTATCTTGCATAAATCTCATTTCGTCCACTCACACGAAGGACTCTTATGTTTACATCAGCCTTAATGTAAACATAAGAGTCCTTCGTGTGACTGGACGAAATGAGATTTATGCAAGATAAGCTGTGGATTAAATGGAATAAAAATATTTTGGACAAGACTGGAACAATTGGTGCATCTTTGTTATGCACAAATGATGGCTTTGCGTCTGGAGTGGGGTGTTACTTCGCCCCACATTCTTCAAGTGATTATTCATAACACGTGTGCTGGGCAGTCCACGATTCCAGGCCTGCACGCCGACAAAAAGCAAAATATGAACTTTTGAAAAACATGGAAACAACTGGTGTGCACTCTGTCACTTCTTCCTGTTAATATTACACAGGATGGGGCATTATTACTTAGTTCATGAGGGACCAGAGCTCACTACTTTGGTTGCTCAGTACATCTCAAACTCTTGAAAATAAAAAAAGCATAAAAACAATATAGCTGACAGTGGCTTCTAGGTAGCCTAGCAATGTATATGTAGCAGGTTTGTTGCTCTTTTATCCATATCAAATTGATCCGCATTTCTTATTAAAAAAAAATGAGTGATTGTTAAATTAAATTAGAGTTTTAACAACCAGACTTTAATTTTAAGTGTAAAAACATATATCTGTGACCTCGACGTGATTTGAACACGCAACCTTCTGATCTGGAGTCAGACGCGCTACCGTTGCGCCACGAAGTCAGCTGCTATGGTTTGATCAGGATGTTTCTAAATATGCGAGCAGTGAGGGCAGGGATGAAATGCGTTTGGTGACGATTTTTTGCTTTTGAAAAATTAGGCAAGAAGGTACTCTATTAACGTTACCCAGGTAAATGTTCCTAAAGTCAAAAATTGTATCATTCAATAATTCGGATAGTCCTGTACGGCACTTTCCGGTTAGATAGCTAATTCAACTCCTGTTTTTAAGGCACTTCTGCCTTTTCGTGACACACATAGTGTGACAGACTGTGAAAAAACACAATTCTCTCAGCGCGCAAGAGCAGACATTTGTCACGCGAGTCAGCCGAGATCCCATCAGCTCAGCTGACAGAGTTGCACTCCTAGAGGGCACCGAGGTAGAGCTCCGCCCCCCGGACTGGCAGTGCCTGTGCTTTGTTTTGGTGCCGCCCTGTTTCCCTGTCACTTTATTAGCGGGAGTGTCACGCATCAGCCCAAGTGCAGGGACGATTCTGGAGTAAATTGTGTCAATGGCCATCACTCAGCCGCCCTGAAACAGTGGCAGGCAATCAGGGCCCGACTGGGAACCGAAACCGGCCCTGGCAAACTGCTCGGCTCCCCCCCCCTGGGGGTAGGGGGGGTGCAGCCGAGCAGTTTGCGACGGCCGTTTTCGGCCGATTTTGTTACAGGGGGCCGATATTGCCGACCCCCGGTAACAAAAACGGCCCCAGGGGCCCAAAACCGGCCCCCACCCTAGCGGCCCACCGGGGAAACGCCCGGTGCCCGCTAGGGCCAGTCCGGCCCTGCAGGCAATGCCGCCGCCCCCCCCCACTGCCCCCCCATCAAAATATAAAACTTTGGCAGACATCTGCCTTTCCCCGGCTTCACTGGTCCAGACACAGCCTTAATGGCCCAGCTTGGTGGACAGACATCATGTGCCTGCATTCTGATTCAGGGAGTGAACATTATATTCGATTTTCCGTATCATGCTGCCACATATTAGACCAGACTTACAGACAGGGTCTTTCTCGTGCCCTCACGGTGCTATGTTGCTACTTTGCTGAATTTGAAGTCAGTGCTCACTGCAGTACTTTTTCCCTTTGAATAATGGTTGATGCCTACTGGCATTGTGAATTTTCAAATTTTGCCTCTCATTTCTTCCCAAGTTTGAAAATTTATTATTAACTCTGTTTTTAAGGAGCGCCGCGATACCTCCATGAAGCCGCTGCTCGCTCTAGGCACGAGTCCTCCTATGCTTTTCAGTTCCATACAACTCGTTTCTATTGTATGTAGAGCATGGCTCCAGAAACATCACAAAGGTACCTGTTAATAGTGCAGCAGGTGCAGTGGCACCGGTGTCTTGGGGTTGAAACGCCCATGACACCCCCAATTACTGTTGTGATTTACTACTTAAATAGAGGCATGGGGGGCATTTCCTCTGCTTGCACGAGGGCACCTGGTACCCTCACTGCACCAGTGGCCAAGATCTCCATCGCGAGGGATTGTGCTAATGTGTAAGTCAGGGGAGGAAGAGCTACAAGGAACTTGGTTTCGATAGATGATATCAAAATTTATAAAAATAATGTAGATTATTACGATTAGCGGCGACAAAATGCGAAACGTGAATCTTTCCAATGGGAAAAAAAATCACTGGCAGATTGAATTTGCCACTGCAGACATTTTTATTCCACTCAACGGATTTTGAGGAATTTTGGAGACTGTAATAATTTTCACACATGTTGGGGAGTTTGCGCCCTCCCCACTCCAACTGCAAACCACCACGAAACACCTTCAACTGCAAAGCACTAATCAGCAACATTTTGCCAACATGGAATTAAGCAGATTGTCACATTTTTCTAAAAAGTAAACAAAAACCATCCCCCGCTGCTAATGATAACAAGCATTGGCATAGCCAATAGGTCTCGCTTTTGGGACCTTATAAGTATTTATTTATGCAGCACAATATCCTTGGTGCAACACCATCAACCGTTGCATGGCTAAACACTTATAAGGTCCCCAAGGCGAGACCTATTGGCTATGCCCAAAAACAATCACCAACACACAGAAGGAAGCTAAAGGCATCCCGTGGAGGTGTGCTCGAGAATCAGAAAGCAATACACAAGCATGTTTAATGCGCGTGCAGTTATTTGGACGCTGGCTGGGCTAATAGAAATGGCAGTGATGGCTTTATAGGCCCATTTGTCCGCCCGAGTGTGGGGGAGGGGAGGAGAGTCCTGCAGTGGCTTCTGGTAGTCTCTATGACCCGCGCAGCATCAATTCGAATTTGCAGGGCCGGGGGGTCAGGCAGCTGACCTAGGCTACCCCCTGTAGGAGAGTAGGATCTGCCTCTTATGTTGCCCCCACTTTTTTTCTGATGTTTACACTTGTTTCTGGCTATAGTCAGGCTGGGACCCTGCTAATCAGGGCCCCAGCCTCTCTGTTCTCTCTACACGATTTGGAGTGCACTCTAGGTGCACTAGTGATTGGATACTGTGGTACCTTATGAGTCCCTAGTATATGCTACCTTAGGTACCAAGGGCATAGGTGCTTCACAGGCCTACCAGGGGCTGCAGCATGTATTATGCCACCCCTGGAAAGCAGACTAAATCTGACACCACAGGCCTGCTACTGCAGCCTGAGTGAGGAAGTGCTAGCACCCCTCACTGAGATATAGGTTCCCTATATCTCTCCTACACACACATATAAACCTATCAGTCACCCCTAAGGCAGGCCCTATCAATCCTGAGGGCAGGGTGCTTGGCTTCTATGTGAGGGGGTGCCTCTGCCTGAGCAGGGCCCCTCTGCAGCTCTCAGAGTCCATTCTCTGGTGCTGTTTGTGGATGCGGTTAAACCATATACTTGTAAGTGCATTATATCCTCGCGGTAAAATGCTAACTTTGGAGTGGCTGCATTGAAACATGTCGTGTTTGGTGTCAAACACCTTGGAATACTACCCCCCCCCGCCAGTCCTGGCGGCGGGGGTAGCATTCCACCCATCTAGAGGGATAGACATGTACCTACTGTGGAAACGCGGTAGAATCCTGCAGAGCCCTGGCATCACAAAATGGATGCCACCAGTCACAGACACTGGGCTGCCCTCCTGCTGATGACCAACACTCGCAGTGGAGGAAGCCCAACAATAGATATCCTGTCCCAAGGGGGTGTGACCACCTCGCAGACAGGGTTTAGTGTATTGGGGCTGGGTGGGTGCACTCTTAGAGTGCTTTGAAGTCCTGCACTGGGGGAGCAGAAGGCTCCTCTGTGCATATTCCAGTTCAAACCGGCTCAGGGGCTACCTGTCCCTGCTCTGGCGCGAAACTGGACAAAGGGAAGTGGGTGTAGCCACCCACTCCCCTGACCCTCCCATAGGTAGGGTCATAGAGCTAGTCCCTCCCCTCCTTTTAGTATAAGAGGGGGAACCTGTGCATTGCACCCTAGATTTCCCTGGACGACGCTCTACAAGAAGAATCCCGGACCTTCGACGTTCCACTACCTTTGGAAGACTGAAGAATCTCCCTTGGAGTCAAGGAGTGACTCCCCTGCTTGGCAGGCACCAAAAACAACAAACGACGGTCGCAAACTATGCCTCTCCCGCCGGAGTCCGAAGTCCCTGCAGCCCAAGAAGTGGATTTCCTGACTTCGCAAAGGCCATCGTGAGTCCCCAGCGAAGCTGAGGCCAGTGGACCCCAAGAGTAATGAGGAACCGCGACCCCTGAGTACCGTGCACTATTGTCAAGTGCAACCCCTTCACAACGTTCCACGAACTTGTGCTTTGGTCCCCGTGTGGTCCCAGCCTCCAGCAGGAATCCCTCCAAAGATCAGCAGCCTACCACCTCCCGAGTGACCGTGGGCCCCTGTGAGCGAATCCTCCCGAAGCGTCTTCACGATCCCTTGCCAGCCGGTTTGCGGGTCCCCAGAAGACTTTCTAAAGAAACCAAAGGGCTCCCCTGGTTGCTCCGGGCCTGCCCTGACTTACCTTCACTGGGTGAGTTCCACAGACCTTGCTGGTCTGCGCCATTGTCTCTTCACACTTTCCCTGAGACTTGCTGTTACCAAGGCTTGTTGGCTCCGATCGAGTTGCCGATACCGCAGTAAGCTGAAGACATCGTGGGACACACCAAATCCAGCTCCTGGTCAACGCCTCCTGGACCTCGTGGCTGAAGAGTCAAGGCAACTGCGAACTACCTGAATCTTGCGACGACGGTGGGCATCCATCTTCCTTGCCCCGAGTCACTGCCAAGTGACTTTGAACACTGTCCCCTCTGCTTTCAGGTCTTCCATCTTCCGAATCCAGGCTTGGATTCCTCCGGACACTTCTCCTGTCGCCGCAAGCAGCAAGTCTTCACTGGCTCCCATTGAAAACGACGCCGCGACCCGACACCAAAGAACACCTATGCACCCGGCTCCCCTGGGTGAGGTAACTTCAGCACTATGGTGCTCCTGTGGGTGTGGGCCCTAGAACTACTTACCCTGTAAGTGACTTGCTTGTAGCTTCCCTCGAAGTGTCCTAAAACTCTAACTTTCCCAGTGCGACTATCGCACTGACTCGTACATGGTTCGCGTCTGTGTTAGACACACCGCGTCCAACTCCCTTGCAAATCCTATCTGTAAACCGTATCCTTCGACTCGTACTGAGTCCGATCGGTGTGTTCGCCTCGAACACGCAAGGGACCTTGAACATTGATATCTCAATCGCGTCTGAGTGCATAGACTCGTACAGGATTCGCATCGGTGCCATGTCACCGCGTCCGTCCCCTGTGGGTCTCCTACAACTACCTGGGGTGGTTCTTGGGGGTCCCTCGATTCTAGATGCCCTAGACCTAGGTCTAGCAAACTAAGATTGTAATATTCAATTGTGCTAAACTTATCCTAATAATATTTGACTTGTACATATGTTCCTGTCCTCTAATCTCATAAAGAGATTAGTAGAGAGTGTTTGTTAATAAATACATATATATTTGATATATATACCTGTGTGGTGTCTTTTCATTTGGTGATTCAAGAGATTGTGTGGTAAAACAAGCTGCTTTACATTCCTTCAAGACTTAGCCTGAAGGCTGCTCTCCACAGCTACCACTAGGATAGCTTTCTATAAAGGTTGTCTTAAACCTATCTACCATAAGAGTCGAATTGTTCAGGTGCAAGGTGTCCACTTTAATTAGTGAACAGCATATACCAGGCCAACTTCTCACATTGGTGGGCAGCGTGTGGGATTCCAGCTTGCTATTGTTTTACCAGAAAATCTCTATTGGAATTACTAACTGAAAACCACTATAGGTACTTAAGGTACATATAAAGTCAAGCTTAGTATCGATAAGTTCTACTGAACTTAGAGCTGTGTGCCAAGGGATAGCACACCCTTTCTACAGCTCAAGCTAGTATCAGTAGGCCACAAACTAGTGTAGGTAGTACAACACTGCACAACACTAGAATGTCCTTAAAGGGTGGAACCAGTGGATCCACTCAGCCTCAGTATAAGGACATGGCTTTCTCTGACCTGAGAGCCATGTGTGTTGAAAGACACCTGAGGCTAGGACAGAGTCCCTCAACCCTGCACCTGATAGATCTGCTGACAGCAGATGATCTTAGATTGGCTCTAGGAGCTAATGGGTCTGAATCAGTGGGTGGGTCAATTACAGTATCTGGGTCAGACGATGAAAATCCGAATGACCAGGACTCTGTGATTGAAGGGCCAGGCCTCAAGGGGCCTGAAAAGGACAGAGGAATTCTCCCTAAGAGAACTGACAGAGTGGATGAGAGGCATATGTCCCCTTCCAGGGAATCTGAGCACTCTTATCACTCTGGCGGAGAATTTGTCCACCAGAGGAACTCATACTTTCCCATAAGAGAGACCTCCTCTGAAAGAATGTGCAAACTGCTGCAGTATGAGGAAGCACGAGTTGCCCTCAGAACCAAGCAGTTGGCACTGGATAGAGAAGCCCTGGAGATCCAGAGAGCTTCTAGACGAGATGGGTTAGAACCCCTTGGTGGCAGCAACAGTGTCCCTAGAGGCAGAGAATCTATTCCAGACCATAGGAACCTGAGCAAGGTTGTTCCTCCCTACCAGAGTGGGGATGATATCCACAAGTGGATAACTGCTATGGAGAGGGCCTGTAGAGTACAACAGGTCCCCCAAAAGCAGTGGGCAGCAATCTTGTGGCTCTCCTTTTCAGATAAAGGTAGAGACTAGCTCCTCACTGTTAGAGAAGAGGATGCTGATGATTATGAAGTCCTGAAGAGTGCACTGATAGATGGGTTTGGCTTAACCACTGAGCAGTACAGGTTGAAGTTCAGAGACACCCAGAAGGCACAGACTCAGGACTGGACTGACTTTGTTGATTGTGCAACCAAGGCTCTGGAGGGTTGGCTGGTTGGCAGTAGGGTTACTGATTTCAAGGGATTGTATAATCTCATGATGAGAGAACAGATCCTTAATAATTGCCAGAACCAGTTGTTGCATCAGTACCTGGTGGACTCGGATCTGACCTCTCCCCAAGAATTGGGAAAGAAGGCAGACAAGTGGGTCAGAACCAGGGTGAGGCAGAAACCCCAGAACCAAGGGGGTGACACCAAGAAGCAAGATCCTAAGGGCTCTGAAAAAGGTGGGGATAAGTCAAAAGACCAGAAGTCTTCACAAGGGCCCCAAAAATCTGCATCTGGTGGGGAGTCACAACCCAACAAAGGAAAAGGCCAAAAGAAGCCCTGGTGCAAATTCTGTAAACAGAAAGGGCACTGGACTTCTGACTGTAACAAGTCCAAAGACCAGACCACCACCACTCCTGCCCCTAAGGCAACTGTTCCCCCTAGTTCGGCTACTGGTGGAGGTGGTACTCAGAATAAGGGTGTAGTAGGGTTGACCCTGGGTTCTGAAGTGGACTCTGACCTAGTCAGAGTGCCCACTCAAGCAATGCTGATTTGTGAGGGAGACCTTAATATGTCCTTCCTAGTGAGTCCCAGTAATCTGGGCAAATACAAACAGCAGCCTGTAATAAATGGCAAACAGGCTTTGGCATTTAGGGACACAGGTGCTAGTGTCACCATGGTGGCAGAGGATCTTGTGGACCCTGGACAGATCATGCTGGGCAAAATGTACCAGGTGACCAATGCAAGCAACGTCAAGACCAACCATAGTCTGGCAGTTGTGAATTTCTCCTGGGGAGGGGTAACTGGCCTCAAGAAGGTTGTAGTCAGTGCAGACCTCCCTGTCGAATGTCTATTGGGCAATGATCTAGAGACTTCATCCTGGTCTGAAGTAGAGTTATGGACTCATGCTGAGATGTTGGGCATCCCTGCAGAGGTATTTGCTGTGACTAGGTCACAAGCAAGAATGCATGACACTGAACCAGCTCTGGATCCTGGAACAATGGACCAGATGCTTCCCAAGAGGAGGAGCAGTAGGGTAAAGGCAGTGCCTTCCCTCTCTCTCAGATCACAGATTCACCCCCAGAGGGAGGTGAAGCAGATCCTGAAGAAGGAACTGCCCCAGAGGGACTTGAGCCTGATCAGGTTGAGTTCTTGGGGGCAGGGGACCCTTCTAGGGAAGATCTGAGGAAGGAGCAACAGTGCTGCCCCTCTCTTGAACCCCTCAGACAGCAGGCTGCTGCTGATGCTGCTGGGAGTGCTAGTGGGTCCCATAAAGTTTATTGGGATGAGGGACTCCTATATTCTGAGAGTAGAGACCCAGCCCCTGGAGCCACCAGGAGGATGGTAATACCTCAGAAGTTTAGGGGGTTCCTCTTGACCCTAGCACACGACATCCCTTTAGCAGGACACTTGGGCCAAAACAAGACCTGGGACAGGCTTGTTCCACATTTTCATTGGCCACATATGTCAGAGGACACAAAGGAGTTTTGTCGCTCCTGTGTCACATGCCAAGCCAGTGGTAAGGCAGGTGGCACAACAAAGGCCCCCTGATACCACTACCTGTGGTGGGGGTACCCTTTGAAAGGGTATGGATTGACATTGTTGGTCCCCTTGACCCTCAAACTGCATCTGGGCACAGGTTTATCCTGGTGGTAGTGGATCATGCCACCAGGTACCCAGAAGCAATTCCTCTGAGGACCACCACAGCCCCTGTGGTGGCAAGAGCCCTCATTGGAGTCTTCTCCAGAGTGGGTTTCCCAAAGGAGGTCATTTCTGACAGAGGTACCAACTTCATGTCAGGATATCTAAAAGCAATGTGGAAGGAGTGTGGTGTAACTTACAAGTTCACCACCCCCTATCACCCACAATGCAATGGTTTAGTTGAACGCTTCAACAAAACCTTGAAAGGAATGATTAAAGGACTCCCAGAGAAGCTTAGGCGGAAATGGGACCTTCTTCTTCCTTGCCTGTTGTTTGCATACAGAGAGGTTCCACAGAAGGGGGTTGGTTACAGCCCATTTGAGCTTCTGTTTGGGCATCCTGTGAGAGGTCCACTGTGTTTGGTAAAAGAGGGCTGGGAGTTACCTCTCAAGCCCCCCAAACAAGATGTGATGGACTATGTACTTGGACTCCGCTCCCGGATGGCAGAGTACATGAAAAAGGCAACCAAAAACCTGGAGGCCAGCCAAGAATTACAAAAAGCTTGGCATGACCAAAAGGCTGTACTGACTGTATACCAGCCAGGACAGAAAGTGTGGGTGTTGGAGCCTGTGGCCCCAGCAGCCCTCCAGGACAAGTGGAGTGGCCCCCATACAATAGTTGAACAGAAGGGAGAAGTCACCTACCTTGTGAATCTTGGAACTCCCAGGAGCCCCCTGAGGGTGCTCCATGTCAACAGATTAAAGCCATATGTTGACATGGGCTTGCTCATGGCAACTGATGAGGACCAGGAGGAGGAGAGCGACCCTCTCCCTGACCTGCTCTCTCAGAACCCTGATGATGGGTCAGTAGATGGAGTTGCTTTGGCAAGCAGCCTCACCGACCATCAGCAAACTGAGTGCAGACAAGTTCTGCAACAGTTTAGACATATGTTTAGCCTGACCCCTAGTCAGACTTCCTGGTGCACCCACGAGGTGGACACTGGAGACAGTCTGCCTGTCAAGAATAAAATCTACAGGCAACCTGACCATGTCAGGGACTGTATCAGGACTGAAGTCCAGAAAATGTTGGAGCTAGGTGTAATTGAGCCTTCAGATAGCCCTTGGGCTAGTCCAGTAGTCCTGGTACCCAAACCTCATACCCAGGGTGGTAAGAAAGAAATGAGGTTTTGTGTACACAACAGAGGCCTCAATGCAGTCACTAGGACTGATGCCTATCCCATACCAAGGGCAGATGAGCTGATTGATACTTTGGCCTCAGCCAAGTATCTAAGCACGTTTGACCTAACAGCTGGCTACTGGCAGATCAGATTAGCTGATGATGCAAAAGCCAAAACAGCATTTTCGACCCCTGGTGGGCACTATCACTTTGTGGTGATGCCCTTTGGATTGAAAAATGCACCTGCCACTTTCCAGAGGTTGGTGAATAAAGTTCTGACAGGGATGGAAACTTATTGCTCAGCTTATCTAGATGATATTGCTGTCTTTAGTTCCTCCTGGCAGGATCACCTGGTCCACCTCAGGAATGTTTTGGAGGCCCTGCAGAAAGCAGGCCTCACTATCAAGGCCACTAAGTGCCAGATAGGGCAGAGTCAGGTTGTATACCTGGGCCACCTTGTGGGTGGAGGCCAGGTTCAGCCTTTACAGAGCAAAATCCAAACCATAATGGAATGGGTTGCTCCCACCACCCAGACACAGGTGAGAGCCTTCTTAGGCCTGACTGGGTACTATAGGAGGTTTGTCAAGGGATATGGATCTATAGTGACCCCCTTGAATGATCTGACCTCAAAGAAAATGCCAAAAAGGTTCAGTGGACAGCTAGCTGTCAAAAGGCATTTGAAGACCTAAAGCAGGCCATGTGCACTGCCCCCATCTTACAGAGTCCAGACTACACCAAAAAGTTCATTGTCCAAACAGATGCTTCTGAGCTGGGTGTGGGAGCTGTACTGTCTCAACTGAATGATGAAGGTCAAGACCAGCCAGTAGCTTTTATTAGCAGAAGGCTGACCCCTAGAGAGAAACGTTGGTCAGCTATAGAGAGGGAGGCCTTTGCTGTGGTATGGGCCCTGAAGAAGCTGAGGCCATACTTGTTTGGTACTCACTTCATAGTTCAGACCGACCACAAGCCCCTCCTATGGCTTAAACAAATGAAAGGAGAAAACCCAAAACTTTTGAGGTGGTCCATTTCCCTACAGGGGATGGACTATACAGTGGAACATAGACCTGGGACCCAACATGCCAATGCAGATGGACTCTCAAGGTATTTCCACTTTGAACACGAAGACTCAACTGGTCAAGGTTAGTTTAGTGTCCCTGCGTTTGGGGGGGGGGGTTGTGTAGGAGAGTAGGATCTGCCTCTTATGTTGCCCCCACTTTTTTTCTGATGTTTACACTGGTTTCTGGCTATAGTCAGGCTGGGACCCTGCTAATCAGGGCCCCAGCCTCTCTGTTCTCTCTAAACGATTTGGAGTGCACTCTAGGTGCACTAGTGATTGGATACTGTGGTACCTTATGAGTCCCTAGTATATGGTACCTTAGGTACCAAGGGCATAGGTGCTTCACAGGCCTACCAGGGGCTGCAGCATGTATTATGCCACCCCTGGGAAGCAGACTAAATCTGACACCACAGGCCTGCTACTGCAGCCTGAGTGAGGAAGTGCTAGCATCCCTCACTGAGATATAGGTTCCCTATATCTCTCCTACACACACATATAAACCTATCAGTCACCCCTAAGGCAGGCCCTATCAATCCTGAGGGCAGGGTGCTTGGCTTCTATGTGAGGGGGTGCCTCTGCCTGAGCAGGGCCCCTCTGCAGCTCTCAGAGTCCATTCTCTGGTGCTGTTTGTGGATGCGGTTAAACCATATACTTGTAAGTGCATTATATCCTCGCGGTAAAATGCTAACTTTGGAATGGCTGCATCGAAACATGTCGTGTTTGGTGTCAAACACCTTGGAATACTACCCCCGCCGCCAGTCCTGGCGGCGGGGTAGCATTCCACCCTTCTAGAGGGATAGACATGTACCTACTGTGGAAACGCGGTAGAATCCTGCAGAGCCCTGGCATCACAAAATGGATGCCACCAGTCACAGACACTGGGCTGCCCTCCTGCTGATGACCAACACTCGCAGTGGAGGAAGCCCAACAATAGATATCCTGTCCCAAGGGGTGTGACCACCTCCCAGACAGGGTTTAGTGTATTGGGGCTGGGTGGGTGCACTCTTAGAGTGCTTTGAAGTCCTGCACTGGGGGAGCAGAAGGCTCCTCTGTGCATATGCCAGTTCAAACCGGCTCAGGGGCTACCTGTCCCTGCTCTGGCATGAAACTGGACAAAGGGAAGTGGGTGTAGCCACCCACTCCCCTGACCCTCCCATAGGTAGGGTCATAGAGCTAGTCCCTCCCCTCCTTTTAGTATAAGAGGGGGAACCTGTGCATTGCACCCTAGATTTCCCTGGACGATGCTCTACAAGAAGAATCCCGGACCTTCGACGTTCCACTACCTTTGGAAGACTGAAGAATCTCCCTTGGAGTCAAGGAGTGACTCCCCTGTTTGGCAGGCACCAAAAACTACAAACGACGGTCGCAAACTACGCCGCTCCCGCCGGAGTCCGAAGTCCCTGCAGCCCAAGAAGTGGATTTCCTGACTTCTCAAAGGCCATCGTGAGTCCCCAGTGAAGCTGAGGCCAGTGGACCCCAAGAGTAATGAGGAACTGTGACCCCTGGGTACCGTGCACTATTGTCGAGTGCAACCCCTTCACAACGTTCCACGAACTTGTGCTTTGGACCACGTGTGGTCCCAGCCTCCAGCAGGAATCCCTCCTAAGATCAGTGGCCTACCACGTCCCGAGTGACCGTGGGCCCCTGTGAGCGAATCCTCCCGAGGCGTCTTCACGATCCCTTGCCAGCCAGCTTGCGGGTCCCCAGAAGACTTTCTAAAGAAACCAAAGGGCTCCCCTGGTTGCTCTGGGCCTGCCCTGACTTACCCTTGCTGGGTGAGTTCCACAGACCTTGCTGGTCTGCGCCATTGTCTCTTCACACTTTCCCCAAGACTTGCTGTTACCAAGGCTTGTTGGCTCCGATTGAGTTTTCGACACCGCAGTAAGCTGCAGACATCGTGGGACACACCGAATCCAGCTCCTGGTCATCGTCGACGCCTCCTGGACCTCGTGGCTGAAGAGTCAAGGCAACTGCGAACGACCTGAATCTTGCAACGACGGTGGGCATCCATCTTCCTTGCCCCGAGTCACTGCCAAGTGACTTTGAACACTGTCCCCTCTGCTTTCAGGTCTTCCATCTTCCGAATCCAGGCTTGGATTCCTCCGGACACTTCTCCTGTTGCCGCAAGCAGCAAGTCTTCACTGGCTCCCATTGAAAACGACGCCGCGACCCGACACCAAAGAACACCTATGCACCCGGCTCCCATGGGTGAGGTAACTTCAGCACTATGGTGCTCATGTGGGTGTGGGCCCTAGAACTACTTACCCTGTAAGTGACTTGCTTGTAGCTTCCCTCGAAGTGTCCTAAAACTCTAACTTTCCCAGTGCGACTATCGCACTGACTCGTACATGGTTCGCGTCTGTGTTAGACACACCGCGTCCAACTCCTTGCAAATCCTATCTGTAAACCGTATCCTTCGACTCGTACTGAGTCCGATCGGTGTGTTCGCCTCGAACACGCAAGGGACCTTGAACATTGATATCTCAATCGGGTCTGAGTGCATAGACTCGTACAGGATTCGCATCGGTGCCAGGTCACCGCGTCCGTCCCCTGTGGGTCTCCTACAACTACCTGGGGTGGTTCTTGGGGGTCCCTCGATTCTAGATGCCCTAGACCTAGGTCTAGCAAACTAAGATTGTAATATTCAATTGTGCTAAACTTATCCTAATAATATTTGACTTGTACATATGTTCCTGTCCTCTAATCTCATAAAGAGATTAGTAGAGAGTGTTTATTAATAAATACATATATATTTGATATATATACCTGTGTGGTGTCTTTTCATTTGGTGATTCAAGAGATTGTGTGGTAAAACAAGCTGCTTTACATTCCTTCAAGACTTAGCCTGAAGGCTGCTCTCCACAGCTACCACTAGGATAGCTTTCTATAAAGGTTGTCTTAAACCTATCTACCATAAGAGTCGAATTGTTCTGGTGCAAGGTGTCCACTTTAATTAGTGAACAGCATATACCAGGCCAACTTCTCACACCCCCTCTGATCCAGTACGCCGGATAATTTATCGCCGTTATCACTTCTAGGTCACACGGAGTTAAATGCTGCATGGGGGAGCAGGGACTGGGCACCGCTTCTTAACATTGGTCAACAAACTGTGGAGGAAGCAACCACACTGGAGGATAGAAAGGGACAAAACATTCCGCCGTACAATAGGGACGGTAACACTGTGGGGCATGAAGGGATATCAAGGGTTACAAGGCTTTAAGCAATTTTTTTTTTTTTAAATCTGCATTTTCGGAATGGGAGCTGGCCAATTATTTTATCCAAGGGGAGCTCGGCATGAAAAGGTACAGACCCCTGGCTGACCAGGGTAGAAGAGGAAGCAAAGGAGTGGGAGGCGGCTCTACGGGCTTGAAGGGTGTCGGTTGTTTAATGGGCAGGGTTGTCCCTGTAGCAGGAAGTCTGCTCTCATACAGAGTTCAACCCCATGCTGGGAGAAACAGGAGCACACAAGTCCTTACTCCTGAAGTCGAAACTGCATATAAATCAATAACAAGTTCAAACGCATTTCGGGTCCGAGTACCCTGGCTTACTGCTGGGCCCCACAAAGACTACGAAAAATATGTTTCCAATAATATAATCTAACATTACGCGCACACTGCCACCCCAGAGGCCTCTGTGTCGAGATGGGGATAGTCTGTGTCGACCGTTTACTAAAGAAATTAATGTCCTCTAAGGTACCTCGTTTTGCTCTTGTCATAACTTGAATACGGTGGGGGCTTTTCAAACGGCAAATAATGGAAGGAAAATCATGGAAGGCCATTAAATGCAGAATGCACTTTAAAGAAATGATCTTCATTCCGATATTAAGTTACAACGTTACAGTGTGCAGCAGCAACAATGTTTTGCAGCCATTAATAAGGGGGATGCATGCTGCGGACACACTATGTGAATTGCTGTTGAAAAATTCACATCCCGGTAGGGGTAAATCTGCTATTCATCCTTCTCGGCTCGACAAACGCAGTGCCATTTAAATGGATAATAGTAATACCACATATGTCCAGTGCTCTGGAAGGCAGTGCGATATTAAGCTACTATAAGCTTAATGCAGTATAAGCAGAAACCTGCGCGGTTGGGCACAGAAAAGCGGCAATGGAATGCGCGAGCCCTTCAGGAAATTACACGCGCCTTCTAATTAAAGCAGCAAGTGGCAAGGAAACCTGACACAAGACAGATGGCCCTGCGCGCCCTGCTGGCTCCCAGTGCCGCGGGATTACAAAGTGGGAGGGTTGAGGGGAGTGCGACCGAGAATCAACGAAGCGTTTCCCTTGCGGGAGCGAGCCAGGGGCACCATGTGTTTGCAAGTTAATTACAAACATATGGTGTCAAAGCTCGCTCCCGCAAGGGAATCGCCAAACGTGCACACGTTGCCATTGAAAGCAATGCAACGCGTGCACGTTTTTAGGGCGAAAAGAGAATCGATTCCAAAAGGTCTTTTTCCTAAGCAACGCATGCGCGCTGCGTAGGCGAGACCTAAAAAGTATTAAAGAAAGCACAATGATGCAAACATAACAAAGATACCCTGTTCGATGTCTAGGTCTTATAAATAACCATGCAGCCAAAACAGCCTGAAAGCACTTCGAAGGAGAACAGATGAGGCAACGTGAGTCGAGAAAGGAAAACCAGCTTGAAAGACAGGGAAGAGGTTGCAGAATCTGATAAATTAAAGGCCAATTTCAACTTGATCTGTAAAAGTCTTGGTGGACATGCCAAGGGGCCATGGAGAGGATGGGGTGGGATCTCTCTTCTCTAGTGCAGGCCGCCTGGGCTTGTAATAAATATCTGTTGGCGAGTGACCCTTGAGGTGGCCATGTTCTATATGCAGAATACGGTCACCAGCCCTGGGGATGTCTACAGAGGCCTGGTGGGTCTCAAGTTCCAGGCCAGTGTTTGTTTATATTCACCAGTCTTTAGACATCTCTCCACTGGGTTCCTCACTGCTACATAGGGGTCAAGTGCCGCAAAGTCACATGCGGCACCACCACCCAGTCCTGGTTTTTAGCCAGCGGCACTTTGAACGTTAAGACTTCTTGGCAAAAATTACTATTCCCACTCCAGTGAGTGCAACAGTAGGGAAAGATTTGGATAGCGGAGGGGTAAAAATTACTATTCCCACTCCAGTGAGTGCAACAGTAGGGAAAGTGTTGGATAGCGGAGGGATCAAATTTACCATTCCCGCTCCAGTCAGTGCACCAATAGGGAAAGTGTCGGATAGCGGAGGGGTCAAAATTACTATTCCCACTCCAATGAGTGCAACAGTAGGGAAAGTGTTGGATAGCGGAGGGGTACAAATTACTATTTCCACTCCAGTGAGTGAAACAGTAGGGAAAGTGTTGGATTGCGGAGGGATAAAATTAACTATTCCCACTCCAGTGAGTGCAACAGTAGGAAAGTATTGGATAGTGGAGGGATAAAATGTACTATTCCCACTCCAGTCAGTGCATCATTAGGGAAAGTGTTGGAATGCGGAGGCGTAAAATTTACTATTCTCACTCCAGTCAGTTCAAAATTAAAAACAAACAAAATATTATCAACAGAATAAAAATATTATTTTTAAAAGTAAGTAAAAAATATAAATGTGTAAAAATTCAAATACAAATATATTTAATATTAAAAATAAAAAAAATAAAAACATATTATAATGTTAAATACATATCACAAATGCCTACAAATATTATATTAATAAAATAAAAAAATAATTTTGAAACAAATATTTTTCTTTAGAAATTATTTATTAACAAAAACATTAATTATTACATAAATGTAGTCTATTTCCTTCCTAGCCTATAACACCACACAACTCACAAACCACATCGAAAATAAATAAAATGTATTTGCATAACATAATTAATTATCAATTAAACAAACATTATTAATTAAAAACAAATTAAAACACATAAAATGTTATTAACTTCCCACCTTTACACCTAAAATCCCACAACCCATGCCTAAAATTAAACTGCAAAAAAATATAATTATACAATTGAAACATTTTTTTCAATTAAATAACTGATAGTATTTCACTACTAATTATAAATTAAGTAAAATGTATTTACTCCCCACCCTTCACCCCTATAAACCCAAATCCCAAACACAAAAAATATTAAACAATTACCCCAATTAATTATCAATTAATTAATTCATATTCATTATCAACTAATTATTAATTAATGAAAAATAAACTACTTCCCACCCTATACCCCTAAAAACTCCACAACCCACAACTAAAATTAATTACCCAATTTCCATATTTAATTGTCAATTAATTAATTAATAATAATTAACAACTAACTATTAATTAATTAAAAATATATGACTTCCCATCCTTTACCCCTATAAACCCCACAACCTGCACCTAACAGTAATTACATGTTCACCATAATTAATTGTCAATTAGTTAATTAATAATAATTAACAACTAATTATTAATTATTAAGAATAAATTGCTTCCCACCCTTTACCCCTATAAACCCCACAACCCGCACCTAAAATCTACCCAAAAAAATTAAAAACACAATTAACTTTATAAAATCTCAATTAAATAAATATGAATACATAATAAATATTTATTAATTTATTATAATTAAATGACTTCCCACCCTATTCCCCTATAAATTCACAACCCTCTGCAGAACTAAAAAATGCAAAATTTAATTAAAATAAAATTAATAACTATTAAAAATTTAACACATATATTAAAAAACATAAACAATACTTATACAAAAAAAATACGTCACATACATTTAAAATATATACTAAAATACATAACACTAATTAAAAAATCTATATGTTAAACAACTATATTTTTGCAAACAATATTAATGACTGTGGGGGTGATTACGATGGCGGACGGACTTATGTCCATCTGCCATCGATGCAGGGACTGGGACCGCCCGCCTGTAAGGTGGCAGTCCCGCACGTCCGATTATGATGTGACCGCCACCCTGGCGGTCGCATCGTGCATGGTTAAGATTGTGGTGGGTGCTGCTGGCTGCAGCACCCGCCGCAATGCTAAAAATGCATGTTGTGCATTTCCCTGCACTACGTGGCAGGCACCACGCGTTGCCTGCCACCTGGTGCAGGGAAATGTAGGGGGGTACCCCCAGTGCACACCCACCTCCTCCAACACAAGTGGGGCCCGCAAAGGGCCCCCAAATGCAATCCCCGCCAGCCTTTCCATGGCGGTGAAACCGCCATGGAAAGGCTGGCGTGGATACAGCATCACAATTTGGCGGATGGTGCCTGCTAGGCACTGCCATCATTTTAGAGATGCTTGGTGGGTCCGCCAGACAATCGTAATGATTGCCTTTGGCGGACCCGTGGCGGACAGACTTTGCGTCCGCCAGCACACCGCCCGCCATCGTAATATGGCGAGCGAAGAAGTGCTTCTAGATGGCAGTGAATCCGCCACCGGCAGGCTGCCAGTGGCGGTTTCACCGCCATCGTAATCACCCCCTATATTTTTTAAATCGATATTTCTTACATTAAAGTCGATATTCTTAACCACAATATTCTTGCGGTCGATATTTCTGTGTCATGATATTTAAAACTTGATATTAGTATAAGTCAACATTTCCAACTTGATATTTTGACTGAATTCCATAGAGTTGGTGATAAATAAAAAATAGGGACTGTGTAACACTTGCAGATATAGAGATTGTATATATACGCTCCCACAACTTATTCCAAAAAGGGATATTCCAAGAAACCCCTGGATCACTTTCCCATAAAAGCTCAGACTTGGATTTGGTTCTGGAGGGATCTGGAAGGGAAAGACATTTCTAAATAGTCGATGTTTTAGGACCTGTTTTCAGAAACTCAGTAACTTCCGAAGCAGAAGACACTAAACTTGAGGAATTCTGTAAATTAAAATAAACATCAAGAACCACATTGATTAATGATAAAAAAACGATTATAAAAAAACTTAGTACAATGATACATAAGACAAAATTGAGGAAAAGAGATAGGAGAATACGTAAAAAAAAGTTCAAATACCCACATCAGACCCATGTCCTTCTAAGTACGCCAAAAGAAAGGCCTATTATTAATCTTAATTAAGGAATTGTACCATATCGGCATTTTCAAAAACAAAGAGATAGTCAGAGTGAGTGGGAGGAATGTAGATTTGATCAGCGAGACTGTGTTCTGTAAAAGAGGAGAATGATGAAACGATTTGGTAGAAGAGAGAGATAACACTTCTTTAAAAGTAAAAGGAAGAAGAGATGCTTTTTCAATATCTACCATAGTGGAGAGAGGGATGAGGCCAAATCATGAGTCCAAAGAGCTGCTTGACGTAAAGCAAAAGCTCTATGATAGTAATAAAAATGTGGATAATTTACACCCCCTTGCTAATTTCAACTTTTGTAAAGTAACTAAAGCTACTCTAGGCTTTTAATTTTTCCACAGATCTTTAAGAAAAATTGAATTAATGTTCTAAAAAATGTATTTTGTAATATGAACCGACAACATAGAAAGAAGATATAACAATAAAGGGGAAATGATCATTTAAATAGAATCTAAATGGATCCACCAAGATAAAAATAAAGGATTCCAAGAGGAGAGAATATTATCGACTTCGTTATTAAGCTGACAACAGGATGTGGGAGCACACCGCTGACCTCTCAGGCAAGGTTCGCCCCTAGCATTCTGGTAAATGCAGTTTCTTGTAGCTCGCTCCGATATTTTCGAGTGTTTCGCCAAGGTTGGCGCAGATAGTGCTGATCTCTAGACACGTGTTTCTGGTTTATTAACCGTCATCAGTAGAGAATACAGTCTTGTATTTTGGGGTTTGCTGAGTAAGCTGCCAAACATTATATCAGGTCCGGTACCTCTCACTGGCGCGCAGGTGCTTCATGCACGAGCTCGTCAGCTCAATGACTCATGGGAGTACTTTAAATAGACAACAGGATGTGGGAGCACACCGCTGACCTCTCAGGCAAGGTTCGCCCCTAGCATTCTGGTAAATGCAGTTTCTTGTAGCTCGCTCCGATATTTTCGAGTGTTTCGCCAAGGTTGGCGCAGATAGTGCTGATCTCTAGACACGTGCTTCTGGTTTATTAACCGTCATCAGTAGAGAATACAGTCTTGTATTTTGGGGTTTGCTGAGTAAGCTGCCAAACATTATATCAGGTCCGGTACCTCTCACTGGCGCGCAGGTGCTTCATCTACGAGCCCGTCAGCTCAATGACTCACGGGAGTACTTTAAATAGACAACAGGATGTGGGAGCACACCGCTGACCTCTCAGGCAAGGTTCGCCCCTAGCATTCTGGTAAATGCAGTTTCTTGTAGCTCGCTCCGATATTTTCGAGTGTTTCGCCAAGGTTGGCGCAGATAGTGCTGATCTCTAGACACGTGTTTCTGGTTTATTAACCGTCATCAGTAGAGAATACAGTCTTGTATTTTGGGGTTTGCTGAGTAAGCTGCCAAACATTATATCAGGTCCGGTACCTCTCACTGGCGCGCAGGTGCTTCATCTACGAGCCCGTCAGCTCAATGACTCACGGGAGTACTTTAAATAGACAACAGGATGTGGGAGCACACCGCTGACCTCTCAGGCAAGGTTCGCCCCTAGCATTCTGGTAAATGCAGTTTCTTGTAGCTCGCTCCGATATTTTCGAGTGTTTCGCCAAGGTTGGCGCAGATAGTGCTGATCTCTAGACACTTGTTTCTGGTTTATTAACCGTCATCAGTAGAGAATACAGTCTTGTATTTTGGGGTTTGCTGAGTAAGCTGCCAAACATTATATCAGGTCCGGTACCTCTCACTGGCGCGCAGGTGCTTCATCCACGAGCTTGTCAGCTCAATGACTCACGGGAGTACTTTAAATAGACAACAGGATGTGGGAGCACACCGCTGACCTCTCAGGCAAGGTTCGCCCCTAGCATTCTGGTAAATGCAGTTTCTTGTAGCTCGCTCCGATATTTTCGAGTGTTTCGCCAAGGTTGGCGCAGATAGTGCTGATCTCTAGACACGTGTTTCTGGCTTATTAACCGTCATCAGTAGAGAATACAGTCTTGTATTTTGGGGTTTGCTGAGTAAGCTGCCAAACATTATATCAGGTCCGGTACCTCTCACTGGCGCGCAGGTGCTTCATCCACGAGCTCGTCAGCTCAATGACTCACGGGAGTACTTTAAATAGACAACAGGATGTGGGAGCACACCGCTGACCTCTCAGGCAAGGTTCGCCCCTAGCATTCTGGTAAATGCAGTTTCTTGTAGCTCGCTCCGATATTTTCGAGTGTTTCGCCAAGGTTGGCGCAGATAGTGCTGATCTCTAGACACGTGTTTCGGGTTTATTAACCGTCATCAGTAGAGAATACAGTCTTGTATTTTGGGGTTTGCTGAGTAAGCTGCCAAACATTATATCAGGTCCGGTACCTCTCACTGGCGCGCAGGTGCTTCATCCACGAGCTCGTCAGCTCAATGACTCACGGGAGTACTTTAAATAGACAACAGGATGTGGGAGCACACCGCTGACCTCTCAGGCAAGGTTCGCCCCTAGCATTCTGGTAAATGCAGTTTCTTGTAGCTCGCTCCGATATTTTCGAGTGTTTCGCCAAGGTTGGCGCAGATAGTGCTGATCTCTAGACACGTGTTTCGGGTTTATTAACCGTCATCAGTAGAGAATACAGTCTTGTATTTTGGGGTTTGCTGAGTAAGCTGCCAAACATTATATCAGGTCCGGTACCTCTCACTGGCGCGCAGGTGCTTCATCCACGAGCTCGTCAGCTCAATGACTCACGGGAGTACTTTAAATAGACAACAGGATGTGGGAGCACACCGGTGACCTCTCAGGCAAGGTTCGCCCCTAGCATTCTGGTAAATGCAGTTTCTTGTAGCTCGCTCCGATATTTTCGAGTGTTTCGCCAAGGTTGGCGCAGATAGTGCTGATCTCTAGACACGTGCTTCTGGTTTATTAACCGTCATCAGTAGAGAATACAGTCTTGTATTTTGGGGTTTGCTGAGTAGGCTGCCAAACATTATATCAGGTCCGGTACCTCTCACTGGCGCGCAGGTGCTTCATCCACAATTTTTACAGTATCTGGAATAGAATTTGTAAACCAAACACCCAAATATTTGATTTTAACAGAGGTTAACCATTGATAACCAGTAACAGAATAATAAGGACTCAAAGTATATTTATTAAGCGGAAGAATTTCAGTTTTATCCTTATTAATTTTATAACCAGAAACAATAAAAAACAAGGACATTTCATGTAAGAGAGGAGGTAAAGAACTATCGGGAGAAGAAATAAATAGAAGAATGTCATCTGCATAAGCAGCATATTATAGGTGACGATCACCATTAGGAAAACCAGAAATAGAAGAATTATGATGAATCCAAGAGAGAAAGGGCTCTAGAGCTAAAACAAATAATAAAGGAGAAAGTGGCCAACCTTGTCTTACTCCCCTATAAAGAGGAAAATATGAAGATACCCCCATTCACCATTATGGACGCCCAAAGGGCATGAAATAAAAGAGAAATATGAGCTATAAACTTCGGGCCGAATCCATGCCATCTTAACGAATGAAACAAAAATGTGCGATTTATTCTATCCAATGCCTTCTCTGCATCTATTGTTATTGCTGCAAGGGAAGATTTAAATGAGGGCGCTTTACTTGGAACATTAAGAAATAATCTACCATTATCTGATATGTCTCCCTTTGACAAACCCTGATTGTTCTTTCCACATAAGATCAGGAAGAAAAGATTCCAAACGAAGAGCTAAGGAAAAATTTTATAATCAACATTCAACAAAAAGATAGGTCTATAATTCTTACATTGTTGAGGATCTTTATCATCCTTGTGAATAAGACAAACTATAGCTTCCTGAAAGGTACCAGAAGTGCAAGAGGATACAATAAATGATTAAACAAATGATACAAATAAGGAAGGAGAATATTAGGAATGTGAAGAAAAAACTCCACTGTGAAACCATCAGGTCTTGGTGTTTTCCCCAACTTCAGCAATCTTAAGGCTGTAGCAATTTCTTCAGAAGTAAGGTTATTTTCTAAAGATGCGAAGTCCAGATTTAGGGGAATAGAATGAGGGGTGTGATCTAAATAATCTGCAATTGTGGAGGGATGAGAAGCTGATTCAGGAGCATACAGGGATTTATAAAATTTAACAAATTCTTCTAAAATAGCCTGTTGATTAGTCATGGACTGCTCCAGTGATGTTGAAATCGAGTCAATAATGTGTCTCTCCTTTCTTCCCTTAAGATAATTTGCCAATAATCTACCAGCTTTATTTCTTCCACCATAATAACGGGTATTTTTACTAAGAAGTATAGAGTCAGCTTCATCAGTGGAAATAGTATTAAATTGTAATTTGGCTTGAAGCAAAGCTTTAAGGTCAGAAGACAATTTAGAGCAAACATATTTATTTTCCAAAGATTTAATTCACGAAAGCAACACAGTATGTTCTAGTAAACGACTTTTCTTTTTCTTGGATACATAATTTAAAATGAAATCTCGTGCCGAGGCTTTGAACGTATCCCAGAGTAAGGAAGGAGAGACATCTGCATTGTCGTTAAACAAACAAATTCAGGTTTGTGGGGTGTCGTAAGATCCTGCATTGAGGATGCGTTGTGCAGCAGTAGTTCCAAGGAAGCTGTGGTGCTCTGATACAGAGTCCTATGCTGTCATCAAGGATGCCATCAACGATGGGTTTTTGATGTGAAGTTTGGCATTGAGGATTGAAGGAAGTGACCCGATTAGGGCCACCCGGGTCACTCGCGACCACCTCTCAGCCTTCCATATAAATGAAGAGTCGGTCAGACAGTAGAGAATACAAACCAAGTAAGCTTTATTCAGGATACACTCAAGTGGAGTCCGGTCTGAACAGCCTCCTTGGATTGCTGCAGAGGGATTGACTTCAGCAAGCATGGTGATACAGTAAGTACGATTCAGAACCAGTAAAGGCCCGCCCTGACTGGAAATTTCCAGTTGGTAGCTAGTGAACAGAGAAGATACAGAAGGATGGGTTTCAATCCTGAGACCGGGCACATGCTATCTCAGCGTCAAGGTCACTCCTGCCTGCACCCACCACTCTAAGGGTGGGAGCAGGCCTATCTAGTGGGAAAGGTATGTACAGACAAAGACAGTGTATTCATTAGTACAGAGAAGCTCAACCCAGGAGAAATGAAAACTATTGCAGCTGTTTTCAGCAGGGGCAGAGCATGAGAGAGACAGAAGTTAATTTCGATCATGACTCAAAATGGCAGCTGGAAATAAAATGGTGCTGCGAATGCTAACTTAAGACATACAATGCTCGGATAACTCAGCTAGAATATTTGTATTCCAACAGACCCTCCTTTTAGCATTCGCTAAAGGATTTGATTACTACCTAGAAACAGATAACATATTGCAGAAAACGATAGCTACCACTACAGACTGATATGTGAGTGATCAATATTCAAAGATACGTTCATCAATCAACATAATGTCGTTAATATCGTTCATCATCATAATCGTGGCATTAGTGTCATGGACTGATATATTTGGCCTAGGCGTTAAAGTATTTACACAATAAGCACAACAAGCCGGGAGGCAATGTATGCAAAGGCAACAGGCAAGGATAATGCCAGCAACTGAAACCAGAAAGATAAGAATCTTCCAACCCCAGGACGTGAACATACCCCAGACCATCCAGAGAGAGTCCATGTACCATTTTCTTGGTGTATGTCAGATGAAAGTCTGCAACTTCGGTATAGCAGCATATACATTGGGGGCGTGCTCAGGAATGTACACACAGAAGCTACTGCCAATAATGCAACAGGCCCCTCCCCGATTGACAAGGATGACGTCTAACACCATCCTGTTTTGTAAGGTGACGAGCTTCGTAGCCTGAAGCTCGGCAGTAATATTGGTCAGTATCGCTGCTGTTGGATTAATAACCCCTTCCACCACTCTCGTGAGCCTACGAAGCTGGAGGCTATTGGCTATGGGGCCCAGAAAAAGGTACAATACCCTTCATGGCATCCTCAAACTACTGTAAGGTGGTATCTGTCTGATCTATATCTTTCGTGTCAATAACCCTTCTGTCTCGAAACAATAATGTACTTCTACGCTGCAACTGATGGTCTTTATGATAATTGGACCGAGCTATATACACAGGAGGAAGGAGGAAAGAGAGATAACACCTGCCCAACCATCCCTCAGGGAGCCAGACATAAGCTTGGGATCCACAGACAAAATAGACATTAGGGGGTAGTATTAGGGGTGGACTACCAGTCATCCTTAATTCATACGTGGAATTACACCTGCTCTCACCTACTTTTATCCTCCCGGCCCCCTGGACACAGAAACTAGCTGTTGTGTTGACCACTGACACTGGTATTGGCTTGTCCTCAGTAACATTACGAGCCTGGAAAGACTGGAAGTACTCAGACTTGTTGAACCCTTGGAATTCGGCTATTTCCTTTCGAGACCATGTCCCGTTATTTACACTTTTGTATGCATTCATACATGTCCTTAAAAACAATTTACCAAATGCCTCTTGGCCCGTCGGATCACCAGGGGGGGGCCCTATGATGGAAATGTACATTCTGTACCACAGTGCGAGAATCAGCAGGTGTCCTATCCAGAGTATCGAATTGGGGATGGGGACGCACCATACTGAGCAATGTAAACCAACCCTCACAACTACTGATGTATGAGAATGGCATGGACAACAAGTTATCACTTTTATGAGTCACTAAGTGAAGTAATCCACAGACCCAAAATTTAGTTGTATTCGTTACCTCATGAGCCTGATGCAACATTTGTATATATACATTCTCCTTATAAGACTTTCGATGCTCTCCTTTGTGAGGGGCCAAAGTGACAAAAATGTGTTCAGGAGTAATCGGTGTTGTGCCAACCAAGTAATGCACAGGATACTTCTCATCCAGGAACCAGGATATCCCTAATACAATTATTAGTGTGATCGCAGCTATTGACACAAAAACTATTTTACTTTTGCAAACGGCTGTTCCTCCTCTGTAAGAGGCCGACCAAATAGATACATTATGAAATGAGGGAAAGGGGATGCAATAAAACTGATGGCAAGGGGCAAGTGTTCCCAGTGTCTGTCTGAGCCTCACTCTAGACTCCTACTGTTCATCAACGTTGGCGCTCTTGAGCACCGTCGGTGGAGCTGCTCAGTCCTAGCTCGCGATGAATCCCACGTCATCCAGGATAGTGTACCCCCTTCTATGGGAGCACGTTCGATTTATCCTGTCCAATGTCAGAACAATGCACCAATCTCACCTCACCCTAAACTAACACCGCTGGTACTATTGACAAAGTACACCCTGACTTGGACAGTCCATCCCTAGCTAATCTGACTTCTCCTTTGGTGCACTGTTTCTCCGTCGGGGGCGCAAATTGTACCTAGTGACTTTGGGCACAGAGGGGTTGGGAAAAAGGGGCTCGGGCTTGGTGGAAAGGAGCTCCTTAATTATTCTGATCTCCGGGGGGACTGCCGCATTTAGCACCTCATCATCCTCTTGTTCAGTTTGGGTCCAAGTGAGCTTGGCATCGGAAGAGGGAACAAATCGTGGAACTCTCTCCCACTCCGAGTCGCCGATACCATCCCATACCCACTGGTCATAGGGTAAGGGCAGGGGTACCCTGCGGCAGTGAGAGGAATGAATCCAGTTCTTTTGGCCAGCGGCCTTCACGGCAGTGCGTGTAGAAAGGACCACCTGCTCCGGCCCCTTCCACCTAGGCTCCAGGCTCCTCTTTTGCTGGAAATTCTTGGTGAGCACCCAGTTACCGGGCCGAATATCGTGTCCAGGCCCCTCAGGTACTGCAGGGAGTGTGTCCCTTATCTGTTGGTGAATAGAATGCAAACTTTCAGTTAACTGATAGAGGTGATTGGTCAATAAAGGATACTTATCTCAGAAAATCTACAAGGCCGCGGTACGCCCCAGACATTTGCGGGGCGTCAGAACACGACCTCGTAGGTTGACAATCCTGTTCTAGAATGTGCTGTTGCTCTTGTTGACAAAAGGGCTAATGGTAAAGCATCTGGCCACTGCACCCATGTGGTCTCCTGTATCTTTGCCAACTTCAGTTTGAGAGTACCATTGCACTTCTCAACCAAACCTGCTGACTGCGGGTGGTTTGCAGCATGACACTTCTGTTTTATGTGCCTTTGCCATCGCAAGGGCTGTATTTTCTTTAGTGGAGTATGCCTTTACCCATTTACTGAATGCACAGACAACCACCAACACGTACTTCAAGTTATTGACCTTTTCTAATTCTACATATTCAAGCTGGAGGACCTCAAATAGGAATGCAGGTGGTGCAAAATTACCGGGTGGTGTAGGGGTACCCTTTCCAGGGTTGTGCATCATGCCCACCATGCAGTGCTTCACTAAATGGGCAGCAGTCTTGGATATCTTATCATTCTGCCATACAGGATCTAACAACTTGCAAATACCCTTAGCACTAATATGAGCTGGGCCATGAGCCATCGTGACTACAGGAAGAACATATGCATCTGGCAACGTCCATCTCTGCTTCCCTGACTTGTCAATGCAACATCCCTCATCATTCAGGTTTGCTGTACTTTCTTGCCACACTGCTAATTCCTCTACCGTGGCCTCGCTCTGGATCTCCTTCACACTGTCCAGTGTATCCTCAAACATGGAGAACTCGGGCACCCACCTAGCTGGACCTGCTACAAACATACTTTTCATTTTAGTGCGAGCTGTCTCCTTAGCTGTCTGATCTACAAAAGCGTTCCCCTCACTCACCTTGTCAGTAACCTTCTTGTGAGCCCTGCACTTCACAATCGCCAATTTCGAAGGGAGTGTCAAGGTGGACAGAAGCCTATATATGAGAGGACCATGCTGAATGCGTGTTCCATGTGAAGTAAGGAACCCTCTCTCTGCCCGGAGCTGCCCAAAATTATGGGCGACCCCGAAGGCATACTGGCTGTCAGTATAAATATTAACAATCAGTCCCTCGCTCAATTCACAAGCTCGAATAAGGGCGTCTAGCTCTGCAGCTTGGGCCGACTGATAAGGAACTCGTGATGTCTCGACTACCGTGTGCAGTGTGGTGATTGCATATGCTGCAGTGGTGGTGCCATCTGGCAATTTGAAACAAGAGCCATCGACATATAATTCCCCTTGGGGGTCAGATAAGGGAACATCAGTCAGGTCGACCCATCCCTTCGTCTCCTCCTCCGTCCGAAAAATGTAATCATGTATGTCAATCTCCTCATTTTCAGAAGGAGGGGTAGTTACGTGGCTGGATTCAGAGTGGCACAGCGTTTGATCGTAATATGCTTTTGGAAGAGCGTCAGCTCGTGAGCGGTCAGACGTGCACTGGTGAGGTGCTGCGTCCTTGTCTTATTCAAAAGTGTAACCACAGCATGGGGTACCATGACTGTGAGGTCAGTATAAAGTACGAGTCCTGCCGATTGTCATATTGAGATAACCACAGCCGCAACCGCTCTTAGACAGCTCGGAAGGGCTCGCGCAACGGGGTCAAGCACAGCAGAGAAATAAGCACACGACTGTTGCTTATCTCCAAATTTCTGGGTTAGAACAGAAAGCACACAACCAGCCGTCTCGTGTACGTACAGCAGGAGCAGCTTGGTATAGTTAGGAGTACCAAGCACCGGGGCTGAGCAAAGCACAACCTTTAATTGGTCAAACGACTGCTGGCATTCAGGCGTCCAAGGCAGGGGTTCATGCACATCTTTAGTGGTTAGTGCAAGCAGAGGTTTTGTTAGTAGGGAATAGTTTGGGAACCATTGGCGACAATAAGAAGTAATGCCAATGAAAGCACGCACATCTTTCTGGGATCGCGGTACAGGCATTTTCACAATGGTACTGATGCGCTCAGGGGTCAATCTCCTACCCTCCTTCAACTGTAGGTGATCTAAATAGGTGACCTCCTTTCGACAATACTGGGATTTGGAAAGGGATACTTTATGACCATGGTCAGCTAGGTGGAGAAACAATTTAACCGTACTATCTCTACAACCTTGTTCTGTGTCTGAGGCAATAAGCAGGTCGTCAACATATTGGAGTGATACATTACCTGAGGGGAGCGACAAGGAATCCAGCTGACTTTTCAATGCTTGACTATAGATACTCGGACTCTCTGTATAGCCTTGAGGAGCACGGCAGAATCTAAAACTTCTACCAGCTAGGGTGAACCTGAACAGATACCTGCTGTCAGGATGAATGGGGACGCTGAAGAATGCATTTTTCAAGTCAATGACAGAGAAGAATTTAGCAAAAGAAGGAATCATCGTCAAGAGAGTCGTAATGTCAGGGACCACTGGAAACTGGGGAATCACTATTTTGTTAACTTCACGCAAATCAATCACAAAGCGATAAACGTCTTCATGATACTCAGACGGACCCGAAGGCATCCTTTTAAGAATGGGAAGAATAGGGCTATTACAGACATTAGCAGTCGTCTCCTCAACCACTCCGTTCTCAATCAAATCCTGCACAATCTTTATCAAAACTCGCTCACCTGCCTGCGGTATCTTATACTGAGGAATATGGGGTAAAATAGCACCTTCCTTGACACGAATGGAAACAGGCGATATCTGCAACAAACCCACGTCTGTGTCGCCCGTTGCCCACAGCGTGGGTGGCACTTCTTTAAACTCAGCAGGGAGAAGCGCATCTTTAGACAGACACTGCGTAGCGCACACAACATTCGGACCCATTGTCATATAGACACCCTCTGGGGAGCAACATATCGTGGCATGCAATTTCTTCGATAGATCCAGACCCATCAAATTCTCTCCACAATTAGATGTCAACAGAAACAGCGAATCCACAGTAAAAGGACCAATAGTCAATGCAAGAGGTTTGGAAATGGGGCTCACAACCGGTACACCAGAAAAACCTACCGAAACATGATTATGGCCAGACAGAGCCGCCCCAGGGACCAAGGAACGAGAAATAGAACTGTTTGTCGCACCTGTATCCACCAAAAACTCCTTAGTCGAACCATGTACGTCCGCACTAATGTACGGACCTCTTTGGTCTACAGGTATCAAAACTGGTCCCTCACCCTGTCCACGGCTGTCCTAGCTGCAAGACATCCCAGTCACCTCATCCGTATCATAATCATCATGGTAGTACTGTTTGCCCCGAGGGTCGTCAAAGTAGTTCTGATCAGTATGACACTGCGATGTCTCAGCTGTCTGAGCCCTGTCCTGGCCACCATCTCCACGACCCTGTCCACGAGAACCTCGTCCTCTTGGGATCGCCACCTTTTGCAAAAGCACCGGACACTCGCTGCGCCAGTGTCCCTCCTCCTTACAATATGCACACTGATTCGGCCCTACCGGTGTAGTATTCCTGCTAGTACGAGGAAGCTGCCGGGCCGGACCACCAAGTCCTCTACCATTTCCTCGAGAAGCCTGCTGCAGCAACACCTTCGTCTTCAAATCCTTATGCTTTTTCTCCGTCTTGTCCTTATCCTCATTTTCCCTGTGCTCGTAATACTGCGCCATGTTCAAAATAACAGAAGGAGAAGAGGTGGACCATGTGCTCTCGGAAGCCTGCAAACGAGTCGCAATCTCAGGGAGTAAATTTGAAACAAATCTACTAACAAACAAATGCATACCACCTACAACCGACAAGTCCTGTCCACTATAATCCAGAAACACACTTTCAAACCAAGTGAAAAAATCAGACACGCTCTCATCTTTCTTCTGACGACAGGCCGATAGCTTATCCCAGTCAATCTTTTGGGGTGGGATAAGGGAATCCATATAAGTGATAATACGGCCCGGCAGAGCAAGTATCTCTGCCTCAGGCTTCTCACCAGGCTTTCTTTCCTGGTCCCATACCTTAATTTGATCCCAGGTACCACCCAATTTGGCAACGTGATCCTGGGTATGTACCTGCCTCCAAATATCAACGGGCACCAACAAACCAAAGAACATTTCAATATCCCCAAGCGTCATCACCGTTGATGAAGCGGCTTCAGTCAATTCTTTATAATATGCAGTAGGATTTTTCCTAGGGTCAGGTAGCTGACTTTTAAGGGACAAGACTTCACTCCTTTTCCATGGAGTATTAACCCACTGTTCCTGGAAACGGGCCACTACCCATGGTCTAGTAACAACATAATGCTGATCCCGTAGCTCTGGTATTTCAGAATGATATATGGGATGCACTTCTCTCATCGGGTACTGGGACACCGGGGTGGGGCTCTTCTCCAATAGCCTTCCCCGATAAGCAACCAATGTTGCGACATTACCAAAGACATGAGCAGGCTCCATATCAGTAACATACACATGATCCCTAATATCGTATATAATCTGCGGTGCTGCACTCTTGAAATGCTGCTCCCAAAGATCGATCAGAGTAGCCGACATGTGCTTAAGGGCATGTTGCTGTACGAAAGGCTCATAATCTTTCATCACACTCCACACATCTTCCACACTGTAAATGGTGTTACGAGCCCACTGTGCTGCCTGATTAGCCACCACCTGTTTCTCTGCATCACCCACATCAGATCGGACCAATGTCTGCCCCATGCGCTCTTTGAATTTCCTCCACTCTCTATCCTCAGGGCTGCGCATCGGTGTCTCACTACTCAGTAATGTCGGGGAATGGGGGAACACAGTGGAGGTAATAACAGAGGTAGCAGACACTAACGTCATTGTCGGTTGTGTCATGGTTATAAGGGCTGGAAAGAGAGACGCCGAAGCAATAGGCGTTGCAGGAGTACTAACAGTCACAGTTGCCACAGACGGCGAAGACAAAGAAAGAACAGGAGGTGCCGTGGCCAAGGCAGTCTGATCAACAGTAACAGAAGCAGAAACAGCAGGGACAGAAGAACTGGGTAGCTGGGCCTGTTGGGGAAGGGCTGGATATATCCTCTGCGGGGCATACGGAGGTGGGGATCGGGCATCTAGTAGTTCCTCTACAAAAGCGTCATTTTCTTCTCGGGCGACATATGATTTATCAGTATTCAGTCAAAACCTGCTATCTGCACGTTCAATTCCTATCTCCTGCATCTCTCTATCATGCGCTGCAGCTTTCTGAGTCAATGTTTGCGTTCTCCCCTTCTGGGCCTCTTTCTCTGCTTTCATTCACTTCTGCTTACCCTCTTTTTGCCATGTTCTGAGGGAATCAAACATCGACTGCCTACTCATTTTCGCGAACAACTTTTCCTGTAAAAACACATTTTTTGTTCATCAAAAGTGCCTGTCAAAGGCCACTGCAACTCAGCATTGTCCCTCGTATATTTGTGCCATAGTGTACTAAACATAATAGGGCCAATACCATGTTTTACATACATTTCAAAATTCGTAGTGCCTTCCGGAGGCGCAGGCTGACTTTTTTCCAGTCGAGCATTAGCCGAACAACAACGACAACAGGAAACCCAAAATTTGCTACTCCCGGGCATTGTCAAAAATATACCAAATTCGTTAGGTTACTCGGCAAAGTGTTCACGGACACTTTGTGCTAAAAGCGGTCCTCAAAAACTGCACCAAATCCAAAGGCGGTCCTCAAACCGCACCAAATCCAAACCAAAATGGTACCATATTCACAAAAAACAAAACAAACTCACCTGGTGCACACAGGTCAAACAAATTTATTCTGCACTGCCGACTCTTCAGACCAAATGGTCAGATCCAAGGGTTTCGCCGTTCAGGACCCCAGCCGGAATGACCACTGGGCAAAGCACCGACCGGTCAGACAGACGGGGCAGCTGCGAGTTCAAGACTCTCTCGTGCAGGGATCCCCGGTCCACCCGTCTGACCCGACGATGGCCCTGGCCTCCTCACCCGTCCGTGGCCGAGGATGGGTAACCCGATGGGGTCCATGTTCGGCCGCCAACTGAAGGAAGTGACCCGATTAGGGCCACCCAGGTCACTTCCGACCACCTCTCAGCCTTCCATACAAATGAAGAGTTGGTCAGACAGTAGAGAATACAAACCAAGTAAGCTTTATTCAGGATACACTCGAGTGGAGTCCGGTCTGACCAGCCTCCTTGGATTGCTTTAGAGGGACTGACTTCAGCAAGCATGGTGATACAGTAAATACGATTTGGAACCAGTAAAGACCTGCCCTGACTGGAAATTTCCAGTTGGTAGCTAGTGAACAGAGAAGATACAGAAGGATGCGTTTCAATCCTGAGACCGGGCAAATGCTATCTCAGTGTCAAGGTCACTCCTGCCTGCACCCACCGCTCTAAGGGTGGGAGCAGGCCTATCAAGTGGGAAAGGTATGTACAGACTAAGACATTGTATTCATTAGTACAGCAAAGCTCAGCCTTGGAGAAATGAAAACTATTGCAGCTGTTTTCAGCAGGGGCAGAGCATGAGAGAGACAGAAGTAAATTTTGATCATGACACAAAATGGCGTCTGAAAATAAAATGGTGTTGCGAATGCTAATTTAAGACATACAATGCACAGCTAACTCAGCTAGAACATTTTTATTTCAACAGGATGCATCGCACAACGGCGGTTCTGAAGCTGCGAGGCTGCTATGCAAGTCCCGGAATCAGGGATGCATCTCACTGGGCTCGTTTCAAAACGGAGCTGTGAGGAGATGCATCTCGCTGCATCAGTTCTGTCTACAGGACCAGAGCTGGTCTGGCAGAGCTCCCTCAGGCCCACTTCCAAGTTTCCAGGACTGGGAAAGCACCATTTAGGCGGTAGGACTCACAGCAGACAGAGTCCAGGTGCTGGGTTCAAGGTGATTGGAGCCTGAGGCTGTGATTAGGAGGCCAGCCAGCTATCCCCTAAAGTCGCTTTGGTGGTCCGGGGCACAAGATGCAGGTCAAGTCCTTTCACATAGGCAGCATGGCAGCAGGCACCAGGGTGGCAGAGTGGCAGTCCTTCTTGCAGAGCACAACAGTCGTCCTTCTGAGTATTCCACAGGTCCAGAGGTGTACTGAAGGGTTGGTTCTGAGGGTTCACTATTTATACCTGGAGCCCACATTAAAGTAGGAGAAGGATGTGGAGGTTTCTACCCCCAGAGTTGTCTAGAATTTCCTGCCTCCCTGCCCGGACCCCAGTTTGTCTGGGGTTGCAAAACACTAGTGTCACACCCTTTGTGAGTGTGCTCAGGCAGAGCCTTTGTGATGTGTATGTGTGGTAGGTGACAGCTCCTCCCATCAAGTCAGAGCTGGCCCATCCTGCCAGCACCTATTCCCCCTGTGTCGCACTGTCGATAGCAATACACAAAGACCAACTGCCAGCTACACAGCAAGTTAGCATAAGGGATGGATCAAAAATAATCAGGGAATTTCCCTTCTAGTTCTTGTACTAACTGTAATATGATATTTAAGAAAAACAAGCTATAATTAAATAGAGTGACTCATTGGATAAATACCATGGTGAACTGTAGAATGAAAAAATGTAATTTACCTCATTATCTGTCCCTGAAAGGAAGGGTATGCAGGAGAGACCTCCAGATAGATTAGGATTAGAATAAATGAGCACAGATCTGCAATCAGGATAGGGGGAAAGAATGCCCCTGAGGTTGAGCACTGGATAGAAAATAAACATGAAGAAGATGAATTGAATTGGTTCATTTTGGAGAAAATTGCAGCGAAAGCACCAGGTGTCCATCTGGATAAGAAAAGAAAACAAAGAGAACAGTATTTTATGTCCAAATTCAGTTTGTATAACCATGGACTTAATAACAGAGAAGAATGGGAAAGGCTGATAGGTTGACGGATGAGAGGGGACTCATATGTATGACTACCCTCACTATTCAAATCTTATGAGGGCTGTGATTCCGTTGATCGGCTGATGACTAACCCAATCTTAGTCGGAGTTTGAGATGCAGTTACTGTGGTTTAAAATCTATATAGATAACCACGTACATATAATCATGATATACAATACATATGGATGACCCCTGTAGCTCACCTACGCTGATATCACCAAAAGAGCCAGCTGGTTCACCTCGGAACTCCTAGCTTCCAAGCGTACCTGCCGGAAACTAGAGAAGAAATGGCACAGTGATAAGACACCGGACAGCCACGCAGCCCACAAAGACGCCATCCGTAACCACCACCACCTCATCAAGTCCGCCAAGAGAATCTCCTTCAAAGACCGCCTCGACAACAACGCACACAACAGCAAGGAGCTTTTCAACATCGTGAAGGAACTCTCCAACCCCAGCTCCAACACCAACGACATCCCACCGTCGCAACCCCTGTACGATTCCCTCGCCACCTTCTTCCACCGCAAGATCGCCGACATCCACGACAGCTTCAACACCCAGACAGCCCCAACTAAGATCGATGCACCAGACCCGCCGCACACCATCGACCACGACCCCCTGCCAGCCTGGGCCAGCGTGAAAATCGAGGACACCATCAAGACCATGAGCACAATACACTCCGGCTCCCCGTCAGACCCTTTCCCGCACCACATCTTCAACAAAGCCAGCAGCTCCATCGCACCCCACCTGTGCAACATCATCAATCTCTCCTTCGAGACCGCGACCTTCCCAGAGAGCTGGAAACACGCAGAGATCAACGCCCGACTCAAAAAACCCAAGGCGGACCCGAGAGACCTCAAGAACTTCCGGCCCATCTCCCTGCTTCCGTTCCCAGCCAAGGTCATCGAGAAGATCGTCAACAAACAGCTAACCCGATACCTCGAAGAAAACAGCATCCTGGACCCATCCCAATCGGGGTTCCGCAGCAACCACAGCACTGAGACTGCCCTCATCGCCGCCACCGACGACATCAGGATCCTGCTGGACAACGGTGAGACCGCAGCCCTCATCCTGCTGGACCTCTCCGCCGCCTTCGACACTGTCTGCCACCGCACTCTACACGCACGCCTCCACGACGCAGGGATCCGAGACAAGGCCCTAGAATGGGCCACCTCCTTCCTCGCCGGCAGAACCCAGAGAGTCCGCCTCCCACCACTCCGATCCGAAGCCTCCGAGATCATCTGCGGCGTACCCCAGGGATCGTCCCTCAGCCCAACACTGTTCAACATCTACATGGCCCCGCTCGCACGCATCGCCAGACAGCACGACCTCAACATAATCTCCTACGCCGACGACACTCAACTGATGCTCTCCCTCACCAAGGACCCCTCGCCGCCAAATCCAACCTCCATGAAGGGATGAAGGCCGTCGCCGATTGGATGAAGATCAGCCGACTAAAACTGAACACGGAGAAGACAGAGGTCCTCATCCTCGGCTCCAACCCCTCAGCCTGGGACGACTCCTGGTGGCCAACGACGCTGGGAGCAGCCCCGACACCCACCGACCACGCACGCAACCTGGGAGTCATCCTCGACTCAACGCTCTCCATGGCCAAGCAAGTCAACGCAGTCTCATCCTCCTGCTTCAACACCCTCCGCATGCTTCGCAAGATCTACAGGTGGATCCCGACAGACACGAGAAGAACAGTCACCCAGGCCCTCGTCAGCAGCAGACTTGACTATGGGAACGCCCTCTACGCGGGAGCCCCGGCCAAGCTCATCAAGCGACTGCAACGCATACAAAACGCCTCCGCACGCCTGATCCTCGATGTACCACGCCACAGCCACATCACCCCCACCTGAGGAACCTGCACTGGCTCCCCGTCGACAGGAGAATCTCCTTCAAACTCCTCATCCACGCACACAAGGCACTCCACAAGACTGGCCCAGCCTACCTCAACAGACGACTCCTCTTCTACGTCCCCAACCGCCAACTCCGCTCCGCCGACCTCTCCCTCGCCACCGTACCTCGCATTCGAAGAACCACCACCGGCGGCAGATCCTTCTCCCACCTCGCCGCCAAGACCTGGAACACCCTTCCACTAAGCCTACGACAGACCCAAGACCTGCTGACCTTCAGGAGGCTACTCAAGACCTGGTTGTTCGACCAGTAGCAGCACCCCCCCCCTTTTTTTTCCCCCAGCGCCTTGAGACCCTCGCGGGTAAGTAGTGCGCTTTACAAATTCTGTGATTGATTGATTGTAGCCAGAGTCTGGGTTACAGTAATTGTGCTCCAAACTTTTCATGTGAGGAGTGCAGTTTAGAGAATATTGCTTTAAGGACATCCCCCATAAACAACTGCAGTTCTCATGTTATAAAATGAGATATTAAGTAAGAGTTGTAAGTAATTGTATATGCTTTGACCTACTCTCAAGATGGCCAATAGTCAGGGACTGTAGGTCTGACATTATAATGCAGGAAATAGACGTGCCAGTTGCCCATTTGAAACTCAATTAGTTTTTATGTCTAGTTTTAGCTAAAGTGATTATGTCCCAAACAAGGTTTTTAATCAAGAGTTGTTACTATATAAGGAATAAATGCAGGTATGTGTATAAATTTCCACACACGCCTATGGTACAAGTTTAATAGTCTGATGAAATCAATTGAAACAAAGCAAGAGAGAAATTTGGCCTGTTTCTAAAATGGCCGACACTGTGGGACGTACGAGTAGAGCGCATGTGTGCTGTCCTGACGTACCATTGGTTAGTATATATTGAGGTCGGTATTGAATATGGCGACCTTTTACGTACATTGGAGGACGGTGTGACAGCTGCCCAGGTAAATATCGGGGGGCTTTGGTCGGTTTGCAAAAAGGGAGGATTTGGTTTAGATGTTACCGATGGGGTTATTGTAGATATCAGAAGTAATCCTGATATCAATTTCTGGTAGTAATCAGGCCAAAGTAACAATGTATGTATAACCACCCCAAGCTGGCCCTGTACACATATACATAAATATAAGATTGACTCTAAATAAGCACTGGCTGGCGTTTCCTAATGTGTTAATTTTATAGCCATGAAACGGAATTATATTGAATAGTTGAGGATACACTGGCATATGGAAATAATATTTTAGAAAATAAATTAATGTAAGGCTCCGGTAAATGTCAATTAACAGGATGAGTGTAGTGTTGTCCTTTGTCGAGTATAAATAGAAACTAAAGCACAATGGCTCCTCTGTAATGTGCCCTTAAACTTTTAAACCTGCTTATCATCCCTAGCTCATTCCGGGTCGTAAAATTACCAGGAAACCAATAATAATCAGTAAAATATGGCCTATGAGGCAATTGTGTTCACCCTAAAGGTTCCTCACAACTTTGAAGGAGGGGAGCCACACTGAATCAGACAGAAAGGTAAGCAATGGAGAATAATATGTTACAGGACAGCAATGAGCACGATGTAATCACTCATATATCAACGCTGTATACTGACAGGGAGGATGCAGCAGACAACATAATTCAATAAGAACAAGCATTTGCAATGCAATAGGTCTTGCATTTGCAAGAGTTAGAGCTATTGGCAGTGTAAATGACAATGTCTTTTACCTATCTGCTTTCCTTTACAGTACAGTGGCCGTTGGGACCTTATACATTTTTTGCGATGCAGTATATTATCCTGAGTTCTGTGCCGCCAGGGATTGAATAGCTATACAATTTCTATACACTGGGTCATGCAGTCTGATTCAGTAATATACGCAGTTAGCAGAATGAAGTCAAGTGACTGATTTTATTTAGCTAGATCACTGATACTCAAAATACGGCCCAGGTGCCGCTGGCGCACTCTTGACGTTTACATGCGGCCCACCTGGTGAACAGCAGCTCGAACTGCTGTTTAGCTGCTGAACACTAATAGTCAGGAAAAAAAGTTAAATAAACGGGCAAGCATTTATTAACCTGCAACTAAATGCTTGCCCATTTATTTAACATTTTCCTAGACCTCCTTGCACAATCCCAGGCCCACCCAGACCCTGTCTGCACACCCTGCTGGCATCAGTGTGGCCCTTGGTCATACCACAGACTGTACTTTGTGGCCCCTGGTCAAATGTTTGCGGGTACCCATGAGCTAGATCATCAAATTTGATGAAGAATTTGCTTAAAAAACATTAAAATGTAAATGGACCTTTCACCAGTTGTGTACCAATTGCGGGAAAAGCGCTATTCCAGATGAGGTAAGAGCACTAGAACACAGTTAAGCAATTGGTTAAAAGTGACCCCACATTGACGCACACATTTAGCTCAGTTGTAGAGTGTGTAGTTAAAAGAACCAAAAGGACTTGGCATAGATTTGGAGTTTCAGTCTCGGCAGTGCAGATATTTGTTTTAAACTGTTAAAAGCAAACATGGTAAGTACCAAATGTGCTACATGATCATTAACGAGGAAAAAACCGCTATGACTGTCTAGGATTTGTGCCAGTCATGTTTGAATTAACACTTTGAATGAAGTAGGCCTCGTGTTACTTGGATGCCAGAGCTGGGTTATATTACTCTGTTTCCGAGGAAGTTAGATGAGTTTCAACCAAGTCACCATTTTACTTCATAATAACTTGTTACCAAAAATTGTGACTGAAAAACACCCAACACATTCTTCATCGATCCCAACCTCTGTGACAGCTACTCACCTCCTTGGCACAGTCCTTGTGAGAGCAGCAGCAGCAGCAATGAGAGTTCACAATTACAAACACAAGGCACACATCTTTACTCCTATAATTCAGTTGAAAGAAAGCAAGAAGAAGGAAGGAAGCGAGGAGCTAATCCAACAGGAGAACTTGGACTGGAAGTTCCCAAGCTGAGGGCGGGCTAGCCGACAGCAGGGCGCAGGTATAAACTCACATGAAAGTGAGACAGGAGCCTAGCTTCAGATGTGCACACAACTTGTGCCTGGTCCTGAAAGAGGTCTGAAGAGCTTGGATTGCGTTCAATCTCTGACAAAGCTATATTAAAATATGAAAGGGAACCCTTATGTCCCCCCCCCTCCTCACTCTTCTCTCCACCACTAGGTGGATGATATGCAAACCGGCCACAAGCCACCATGCAGCCACTGTCCCACCCACTGTCTGCATGAATACACGGCTCAAACCTAAACAAACAGAGCAAAGATGATCACACCCTGCAGCCAAGAAGTGACTCAGCCATACACAAAAATGTATGGAAATATACTATCACTAGATGAATTACGTTCACCAAGGGTACTTTGTCGGTCATCACTTTTGTGCACAAAACTTTACTCAAACCGCTTTACCGCTGGATTTTTCTCGCTACTGCGCGTGGCAATAGGATTCAGGAACAAACCACTGATCAAAATGCGAATGACAGGCCAACGGATGTAGAGGGAAGGCAGAAGGCTGTTTTAGGGATGTGTTTATGGTTTTTTTTTTTAAACATGAGGCAGGGAAAACAGCTTACATTGTTTCTATGTCAAAAATAAAAATAAAACGTTCATGCTAATCTAGCCAGTGTTTCTTTACATTCACTATGTCTGGCGTTTAAAATGAAATACATAAACAGGGAAATCCCAGTCATATAAACGTTTTATAATAGAAAAGTGCAAGATGCGTTTATAGCTGAGGAAATCTTAATGAGAGCTTCCTGCTCTTTTCTCTGGTTTGGAGCTAGGCAGGCTGGCGGGGCCCTGTTGGATTCACAAACAAAATCTGTGTGTATGTTCTCCGCTGTGGAGAGGAGAGCGAAGGTAGCGCTGAACTCCCCACGGCTCTTCAAACAAACACGGCTAGAACCATGGGACCGCGGCCTATGTGTTCCTCCATGCTGCTTGCAGATGGGAAAGACTTTGGCAATCTACTAAAATGGTAAAGACTGCTCTGCTTTAAGAGGCCATGGACATGTTGCTGTTGTGCACAGAAACAGGTGACACCCCCAGACATGGAACAGGTGGTTAGCAGGGGGTGCATGGTGACATGTAAATGAGCACTGCTTCCCGCCTCCAGCGAGCAGCACACATATGCACAACTTATAGTAGCCATGAGCACGAACACACGCACCAAGCACTGCAGTGTGCTAAAATAAAGTAAGATAGCACGCCTGCAGCACGGTGCTTAAGCATGCAGACGGTGTAAGAACGTCAAGTTTGGGTCCTACGTTACTGGTTCTCAGGTAAAGTGCTCCAATACCTCCGGGTCGAGTTTGCGCTATATAAATCTGCAAAAACAAAATATATGTAGCAGAGCCCCTACCACCACAATGTTCAACACAAGCACACTTCCCAGGGTACTATTTGCACCCACTCCCTCGAGGCTCGCCTTTCTCTCAAGCCAGAACATCTCATAGTCTCAAGGTTGGGGCTCCGGATTTATTTATTTCTTCTCCATATAGTTGATGACTCTCTCGAGGTCGGTGGCCCCGCTATCATGCTAGCGCGTGGGCTGCATTTACAGTGCCGGAAGCTTTTCATACACATTAGGGTATAAACTACACCCTTTTTCCAGAATTGCCTGTAAACGGCAAGTTGAACAAGACTGACCCACCTCTTTTTTTCACTCCTGAAATATAGAATTCAAGTAAAGGGCTAACGTGTGTGTAAATGTTTTGTTGACTTTTTTCCCACGCTAGACAAACCGCACGTGTGGAAGGAGGAGTTTGATGAACGGCCATTTTGAATGAGGTGGAACCGTGAGTTTCCGTCAGAGTTGTAATGGAAAAACAAAGGCAAAGTTTCAACATTCAGATAAATGACAGATTTGAGGGTGTGGCGAAGATGTGGATCGGCAGTGCACAGTGGTCCTCGTATAGCGCCTGGAGCAGTGAAGTTGTGAACAGTGGTCCACGTACAGCGCCGAGTGCGGTGAAAGTATAATGATATAGTAAGTTATCTGTGTACAGCGTAAGCGCAACGCGCGCTGTACAGTGAATGCATTGTGATTGGTGTGATCAGTTATCCAGGCCGACTTTGAACCTGGGTCTAGCTGGAGGTTCAAGCATCCCGTGACTTTAGTTCTACGGGTCCAAACATGAATGTGTCTATCTGTAATGCAGCTGGTGCTCCTGTGAAGTGCTCTGATACCTTCAAGCCAAGTATGCGTTATTTATAACTGTAGGGACGGCACGGAAGGGGCGAGATGGAGGACGGAAGACTTGCCTTGCAATTCCCGATGCCCAGTGGATTTATCGCCCGCCTGTACAGCCTACAACTTAGAAAACAAGTACCATGTGAGGGGGAATAGAAACCGAGCCAGAGGAGCAGGGAGAGATGCTGAACCTGGTCACAGTAACAGCAGTAAAATACAAAGACCATGCTTGCAAAAAACAGAAGCAGGCTTGAAACCGGTATCCGTTGGCAGCTCCTGCCTCAGCTCCTCCCCCTTCACAGAAAGCTCTCTCTTAGCCCCACCTCGTCTCAGAGAGCAGCTTTGAGACTGCGAGAGCGTGCGCCAGCTTTTTAAAAACAAGGAATTGATTCTACCTCAAAGCATGACACAGCCAAAACGTCTGCACACCGAACTGTTTCTGAGCAATCTGTGGATGCATGTCGCTCCTACAAGGTTGCAGCTGCAAGGAACCCTCTGAATGGGATAGGACGGAGCACATGGAGGAGTCGGAGAGGCTGCCATGACTCATAGCTTTTCACAAACAGGACTTCAACAAGCCCAATCTCCCTTAAAAGGAAGCCCAAAATTAATCAAATATCCTACCAAAAAAAGCCCAACTGACGTACACATTGAAAAGTGCAAAAAGGCTGAATAAATACAATGAACAGAGCGGGAGGAACAGAGAGGAAGGCATGACAGAATTGTGGCATAAAGAGGAGATGGGAGGGAGGAATGATGGGGCAGATTTACAAGCCCCTTGCGGCACTTTTGCATCATTTTTCCCAAGTTAAAAATGACGCGAAAGTGGCGCAAGGGGCTTGTAAATCTGCCCCGATATATTTACATGTAAGCAGCTTTGCCTCCAAAGCTGAACACAGGCACACAATAACAGACCAGGAAACCAAGAACAAAAATAGTCCCCCCAAGAACACATAAAGAGCCATAGCGGAATGAGACAGTACTTAGTCCCTGCTGCATGGGAGGAACAGAAGGGAAAAAGGAGGAACAAAGAGGCAGGGCTGACCACTAGCAAGCAAGGGTTTTTAAAGGGCACTGAAATAAACAAATCAAAAGCAGGGGGATGGCTTTAAGCCAACATGAGTAATTACAACAGGTCTCGAATGCTCGACCTAAAAAGGACTAGTGATCAAAGTATTCTGGCCTTTGAGATAGTATAAGTGAAAATCACATAATGGGTCAATAATCATAAAAGGACTTATGACGAGTAGTAATTGAGATACCTTTCATTTTATATATATTTTATAGCACAGATAAATATATTGAAAGAGGCCGCACGTTCACAACTTATGATGCTCTAGAAGCGTGAATGAATGTATGATAAAGGTATATATTATCCTATTATGAATTGATTTTTATAGCAGATCCTTTAGTGCCCTCAAATGATAGGAAGACCAGAGAAAATATATGTCGAAATAATACAGATCTGGTTGGATTAGCAGTGAGGGATTACTATATATTGACTATAGAATTGGAATGTGATACCCCAATGAGGATTCTGTTACATCATCAAAAATGTCTTTGGGATTATTTAAACAACGTGGGTGGCCCGAATTAAATGGGTGTTTGATGTATATTTCCAGTGATCCCATGAAGTATAATGTGCGTTGGAAAATTTGGTAGCCAATAGTCTGCACTGTATTAACTATTGCTATGTATGTATTGATAGGTTTTAAAGAATTTATATTGTGAACTGATTAGGTTCTGTTATTTTTTTTTTCTTCCTTAGTTATAATTGTTTTATTGTATGAAGGTTTTTACATGTGAAATTGTCCTGATGAAGGCGGGGGATTGATTCCAAGATCCGCTGAAATGCTGTGTCAACAGAATTTTTAGGAAAAGGGACTTGTTATGAATTGTTTGATATTAATTGCATTTTGTTTTCAATATTATTTACGTGTTTTTTAAATGTGGGATGTATAAACTGTGACTACAAACAACAGATTACTTGTTTATTACATTTTTCAAATCTGGTACAATGTTTAGATAATATTTGGTATATATTAAGAAGTATAATCACATCCTTCCCGGGTTTTTAATCTTTTTTGAATATTTATCGATTTGTATATTGTAAATCTTTTAAACAATTCAAATAAACAAATATTTCTCAATAAACTACGGAGACAGTCATAATTGGTAATACAGAGTTAAATCGTGTCAGCCCTATTGGACTACTAGTTGATACACAGAGGTTGTATGGATTTTTAAGCATAGCACGAAGGGGAAATTGTTTGTTCATTGGTTAACTTTACCTGTCCCTTTTGGCTTAGAAGGGTGACTCTTTTGTAGTGAGAGTTAAAATCCGACCTTACCATTAAAGGGGGTTTTAAATTACAATCTTCTAAAGACCAAACATGACATTTCTGCCTGTTCCCAGACAATGTTATCATTTATTAAATGTAATAATTTAACCAAGGGTTATCCTATGAGAGAGATATGTCTCACAGCAATGAACAACGAATTTAGGAGTTTTTCACTACCAGGACATGCAAAACTTAAAAGTACATGTCCAACTTTTTAAACACAATGCACCCTGCCCTGTTTAGAACAGTTATTCAGTGGGTCCAACTGATCTCATATTGGAATTACTTAATAAATTGTATCTTTCCTGATTCTGATATTTCGGGCAGGGCCTTAACGTGGGGACACATTGCCTCATGAAATTGAGGTTCAACACTGTTTGAGATAAATTTAGGGGTATTTTGATTTTTGGGGTACACTGTTTTGCTCTCACAATCATGAAAACTCAATTGCAGAATTTGTGTCAGTAGAGTAATTTAGGAGCTGCTGGAAATCAAGTGTGATGGAGTAGTACGCTTAAGACTAATATTTATGCTCATAAAATATCCAGAGCTCCTTGCACACACACACACAGCATCTATGCCACATTGATGATTGCAACCATGCAGTTGTTCATTGTGACTAAGCCTGGGCGTAGTTCGCGAAGTAGCGCTACGCGAAGCTACGCAAAGTGCAGTTCGCACTACGCGAGCTACGCGTAGCACTACGCGAACTGCGTAGTGCACTGTTCGCAATGATTGCACAGTGCCGGATGCTTGGCCGCACTGTGCAATCATTGAAACGGCATCTTGCACAGTGCGAGCTGTCTTTTACTGCCGCTCGAGTAGATTTTTACTCGAGCGGCAGCTTTCTCAACGCGGACTGGTAGTTTCTCATCGCGAGCGGTCGCGAGCATACGCCACCACTCGCAATGAGAAACCTGACCTCCCCGCGTTGAGAATCTCGCCGGGAGGTTTATTTTCACGCTCGCGATCGGCAACTTGATGTTGCTGATCGCGAACGAGGAAAAGTCTCGCCGGGATGTCATTTTGCTTGCTCGCGGTCGCCAACTTGACGTTGAGGACCGCGAGCAAGCAAAAATGACCGCTGCAATACGCTACGCTACGCGTGTTTGCACTGTGCTACGTGCAATTCGCGTTGTGCGAAGTAGCGCAAACTTCGCAAACTACGCGAGCGTAGCGTAGTGCTTTGCCCAGGGTTAATTGTGACCCTTTCTAACATGCAACTGAGCTACAACTTCCTAAGAAATTCAGATTGTCCTCACATTAGTTAGAACTTTACTTATTTCTAGAGCTATCCTGCTTTGCCGTACTATTAATCTTACTAAAGAAAACCGTCAGGACACGGATTTGACATTCGGTCTTTTATGTTAATCATGTGTCACTTTTATCTGAGTTTCTAAATCAATATCACCTTACAAAATCAAGATTAAACCATTCAACTCTGGTACCCTCTGAAAATGAAGGCTGAAAGGGGAGGCTTTTATTTTACATATCAGTAACCTTGCAGCTATTTAGTTTCAAAGGCAACAGCAATATCTGTCACAAGGCTTTCAACGTCACCTATACATCCCTTAGGCATTGATGGTCACCTAACATAAGCTTTGCATGCAAGTGGAATGATTAAAACTAGATTTTGTTTACCATTTTCTCACCAAGCCTGAGAGAAATGTTTTAATGCACTAACAGTATTTGCAAATTTCACATAACACATTTCGTTGATGGAAAATTATTTTCCCACAATTTTACACATTGGAGACATTTTTTCCTTGAACCAGTACCCTCTCTTACCTCAGTGATTTTTTTACTATTCAATTTTCACAGTATCTACCATAAAGTGAATACTACACAATTTCCGATAGTTTTCACACATTTTTGAGAAACGAAATTTAGCAGGTTCACACAACTATAGTTCTCATCAGCTGAGTTAACTGACTAGACCAGTGCAAAGGTCATATTTCGAGTAAATTGGACCAATTTCGGAAAGGATTAATCTCACGTTTTCTGAATGATTTCTTAGCCAAGCAGTAAGTGCTGGACAGACCACAACAGCCATCGGGACAATCCCCAGTGGGTTGAGGGACCCGAGATGTGTTAACGCTGAAAGGGCTGAGAAATGTTTAGTCCGACCAAACACCAAATAGAACTGAGAAATTGGAGTACAGTTTCCATACAGTCGTGTACAGGATTTGAAGCTGCAAGGGAATAATGGTCTTTGATACTGTGTTAGACCCTGAACTACTGGGATATTTGATGATACTTTTCAGAACTGATTGCAAATACTTTTATTTTCAGCCAGTATTAGCTGTTAGTACCGCCCTGCACGTGGAGGTCTATAACATGATCTCGCGGGTAATAATGCATTTATCTCGCCCCTCCCTCTCCGTGATATCATTCCCTCGTCGTCTCCTTGGTTCTGTATCCTCTCAATTTCTTCTCCTGCATGTCTCTCCCAGTGGCTGTTAGTAAAGAAAACGGTCCTGCACAATGTTAATACTGTGAGGGGTTAAATAATTTGCTATAAAAAAGAAGTAGTAATATTCCATCATTATTATAGAAGAAAAGGAGCTGCGTTGGCCGGGAATCGAACCCGGGTCAACTGCTTGGAAGGCAGCTATGCTCACCACTATACCACCAACGCTCGCTTGGTCGGTGCGGCTTAGCATTTATTGTGAAAAGATGTTAGAAACTTGTCAAGTTTTGTCAGAGTGGCGCAATTGTGGACTTAAAGAAAACCATTCACGTCCAGAATTTTCTCTCCAAATGATCTTCCAACAGCCGCAGTCTGTCCGCTTCTAACAGCCCCTCCTCAGGCTGAGCCCCGCTGACTGGAGCCCTCATCTTTACTGGGAGAAACGAGCTGGATCCTTCACCCAAACCCCGCAGATCTCCGTATGCTCACTACAGCTTCAATCCTGTCCTAGGACAGTGAACGCCAGCTCCCTCGAGGGACGGGTTAATGCAGAGCACCGCGTGCAATGTAAAGAGAGACAGACACAAGGGGGGGGAGGTGTTACTGCAGCCAAAGGCTCCCGCTCCGAAAGGTCTCACTGCACCACTGTTAAGGGGGAAGAGCATTGAATAAGTGTTTGTGGTCAGTCAGTTATTAGTCTCTTGAATGTTTGTGGTCAGTCAGTTATTAGTCTCTTGAATGTGTGTGGTCAGTCAGTTACTAGTCTCTTGAATGTGTGTGGTCAGTCAGTTACTAGTCTTGGTCAGTCAGTTATTAGTCTCTTGAATGTTTGTGGTCAGTCAGTTACTAGTCTAAGTCAGTCAGTTATTAGTCTCTTGAGTGTTTGTGGTCAGTCAGTTACTAGTCTCTTGAGTGTTTGCGGCCAGTGACGTGGATTAACTCATCACCCCAGTAATATATGTGAAAAGCTGCAAAGAAGGAAAAAGCCTGAGTGACCATTTAAGAAATGTGCAGAAACCAAAAATAAAAGCCTGTAAAATCTCATAAAGTAGCGGGCATTGCGTTTATTTACAAAGATCTATAGGATTAGTTTGCGCCCTACATGAAATATATAAGGTCTCTCTCTGCCCCAAACAAGTGCATCGCACAATGTGTGCTTTACTTTCAAGCTGTTTGCTCCGTTGCATCTCACATCAGTGATCTGTGACACTCACAGAAGGTTTGGTATTAGAGGTTACGTAGCATGAGCATGGAACACGCAGCAGAGTGGCGCAGCGGAAGCGTGCTGGGCCCATAACCCAGAGGTCGATGGATCGAAACCATCCTCTGCTAACATTTTATGACTTTCAACAGCATTTTTCAACTTTACATTTCAAGATTAGTTGTGTATTAACTCTGTTCTTTATTGTCTTTCCCTTTCCCGCCTTTAATACAATACTCGCCTAGTTATCGTATATTTCGTCTCACTTAATTGGTGTTATTTCCTTAATCGTTTTGTTACAAACGCACATAACAAAATACATTTGAACTCTGGAAATTACCATTTTACTAATCCATGTACAAACAAAATAATATTCAGCTGAAAACGTCATATTTCATTTTCCATTCTACAACTGGAAAGAATGAATCATCGTGATCGGCCACATACTAATACCACAGCGCCCTCTACTGTTCTTCAACTGAAGTATCTAACAAAGAGTTAAGGTGTAATAAGAAGCAGTGCTAGTGTTGGGGCTAGAGTACAACAGGGGTTGGACTGGATTATAGGTTGGGCCACTGGAATTATGAGGCAGGGGAGCACCAAATTATGCAGCAAGAAAAATCAAATTATATGACATAAGGCGGTACATTTTCTTATAGCATTATTTAAAAAGTTTGTCATTTTTACATATGGTAATACTGCGTGGACAAAGATGTCAACTCATTAGTTTCAGTTTAACTACAAAATATAGAAATAATCAAATGAAAGGTGACCAGTTAACCTTCGCGAAGGGCTTCCACTATGCACGAACACATGTTGCTGCATTTTTAGTAACTTTTGATCTGTTTGAGCTTGAAACAATTATTTGGGGTTTAAATCTACAGAATATGCAGCAGATGATGGATTACGTGGTAAATGAGGTAATTCCTCAAGTATGCAAAAACAGTTGTGGCCCCCAGAATCGCATAATTCCAGTGGCCACCTCTATAGGACAGAGGCAGTGCCTGAAGGGCTCGCCTCACAGGTCAGTGTGGGGACAGTTTTCTTTTGGGTGTTTGCATATGGCTGGGCAGAGACGTTTTAAGGCATGGGCAAAGTGGGCTCTGGCCCAGGGCCCCAGTTCTTCAGCCCCCCCCCCTGATGCCGCCAGCTTTGTTCTGCAGAGATGCTAGCCCTGATAATCTTGAATAATTCTTAAACAGGTTGTTTTAAATACCATTTTCCTTTTATTTATTTTTAATGTGGGTGATGTGTGAGAGTCTATTATGGAGATTTTGCATAAAAATGTTGTGTTAATGTTTCATGCAACATCCTTAAAAAAAGTTTCTTATAGATAAAACCAGGAACTCAACTATGAGAAATAGGAGTGTGTCACAGAGATTATTTGCAGTAATCTTAGCGAGCTGCTGCTGTGCTAGAATATTAAAAAACACGCCACTTATAAGTTAGATGTAACGCATGTAGAATTTGAAGGAGTGTGTCTGTGCACTGTTAGTGACCTGGCCAAAGAGGGCATGAAAGAGCTCAAATTGGATCATGAATTCAAAGCTGTTTCGGACAGGGGCCCCCAAAATACATTTGGCCCAGGGCCCGCAAAATCCTTAAAATGTCCCTGTGGCTGGGTCCAAACTGGGGTGGTGTGGTGAGCAAAAGAATGATGGATTTAACCCAGATCCTTGTGACTGGGGGTGAATGCTTGCATTGTCCAGCATTCCGTCCATCAATTGTTTCTTTTGCATATGTCGCCCTAAGTGGGAAGGGTAGGCCCAGACGTGGGTCCCGTGCTCACTACACCACTGGATTCAAGCTAACCTGGCTGATGAAGGGTGATGCCCTGAAACCGGTCCCAGGATGCTTGTTTCCAGTCCAGGGAGAACATGGCTTGGCAGTTCAGTCTTAACTGTTCTCACAAGTAACAGGGTCAAGACTGATTTGCATATGGCTGGGTCCAAACTGGGGTGGTGTGGTGAGCAAAAGAATGATGGATTTAACCCAGATCCTTGTGACTGGGGGTGAATGCTTGCATTGTCCAGCATTCCGTCCATCTATTGTTTCTTTTGCATATGTCACCCTAAGTGGGAAGGGTATGCCCTGACGTGGGTCCCGTGCTCACTACACCACTGGATTCAAGCTAGCCTGGCTGATGAAGGGTGATGCCCTGAAACCGGTCCCAGGATGCTTGTTTCCGGTCCAGGGAGGACCTGGCTTGGCAGTTCGGGCTTAACTGTTCCCACAAGGAACAGGGTCAGGACTGATTTGCATATGGCTGGGTCCAAACTGGGGTGGTGTGGTGATCAAAAGAATGATGGATTTAACCCAGATCCTTGTGACTGGCGGTGAATGCTTGCATTGTCCAGCATTCCGTCCATCAATTGGTTCTTTTGCATATGTCGCCCTAAGTGAGAAGGGTATGCCCAGACGTGGGTCCCGTGCTCACTTCACCAGTGGATTCAAGCTAGCCTGGCTGATGAAGGGTGATGCCCTGAAACCAGTCCCAGGATGCTTGTTTCCGGTCCAGGGAGGACCTGGCTTGGCAGTTCGGGCTTAACTGTTCCCACAAGGAACAGGGTCAAGACTGATTTGCATATGGCTGGGTCCAAACTGGGGTGGTGTGGTGAGCAAAATAATGATGGATTTAACCCAGATTTTTGTGATTGGGGGTAAATGCTTGCATTGTCCAGCATTCCGTCCGTCAATTGTTTCTTTTGCTTTGGCACTGGTTGGCAGTGGTAAAGTGCTCAGAGTACTAAGACTAACAAAAAGATACGCAAAAAGAGGAGGTAAGCAGGTAAAAAGTTTGGGGGAAGACCACCCTATGGATGATAGGTCTAGCAGTCTGGTTGGTCAGTTTTGCTGTTGGTTTCCATGATTTTAAGACAAAGATTGCCTGCAACGACCACAAATCCATGCAGTCTTCTAAACCCTGTAAAACAATTATACTGCGTGTCCTTACAAGTTCAAAACTACACCAACTTGCAAAGGTGCCAGTTTTCTACATATCTGATTCGATAATGGGGGCCTCTTTTATTTTGGTCTCTGGGACTATTTTCTGTCCTGTGTGACCCTGATGTTTCCTGTTAATATTACACAGGATGGGGCATTATTACATAGTTCACGAGGGTCCAAAGCTCACTACTTTGGTTGCTCAGTACATCTCAAACTCTTGAAAATAAAAAAGCATAAAAACAATATAGCTGACAGTGGCTTCTAGGTAGCCTAGCAATGTATAAGTAGCAGGTTTGTTCCTCTTTCATCCATAAAAAATGGATCCGCATTTATTTTTAAATAAAGGAGTGTTTGTTAAATTAAATTAGTTTTAACCACCAGATTTCAATTTTAAGAGTAAAAGCATTTGTCTGTGACCTCGACGTGATTTGAACACGCAACCTTCTGATCTGGAGTCAGACGCGCTACCGTTGCGCCACGAAGTCAGCTGATGTGATATCGGCAGGATGTTTCTAGATATGTGAGCAGTGTGGGCAGGGATGAAATGCGTTTGGTGACGCTTTTTGGTTTTGAAAAATGAAGTAAGAAGGTACTCTATTGACGTTACCCAGGTAAATGTTCCTAAAGTCAAAAATTGTATCATTAAATAATTCGGAGAGCCCTGTAGGGCACTTTCCGGTTAGATAGCTAATTCAACTCCTGTTTTTAAGGCACTTCTGCCTTTTCGTGACACACATAGTGTGAGAGACTGTGAAAAAACACTATTCTTCTCTCAGCGTGCAAGAGCAGACATTTGTCACGCAAGACAGCCGAGATCCCATCAGCCCAGCTGTCAGATTTGCACTCCTAGAGGGCACCGAGGCAGAGCTCCGCCCCTCGGACCGCCATTGCCTGTAGCTTTGTTTTGGTGTCGCCCTGTTTCCCTGTCACTTGATTAGCGGGAGTGTCACGCATGAGCCCAAGTGCAGCAGGGACGATTCTGGAGTAAATTGTGTCAATGGTCATCACTCAGCCGCCCTGAAACAGTGGCAGGCAATGCCGCCGCCCCCCCCCCCACTGCCCCCCCATCAAAATATAAAACTTTGGCAGACATCTGCCTTTCCCCGGTCCACACACAGCCTTAATGGCCCCGCTTGGTGGACAGACATCATGTGCCTGCAATCTGATTCAGTGAGTGAAATGAAATTTGAAATGAAATTTGTACTTGTAAAGCGCACCTATACCCCCAAAGGGGTGTCCAGGCGCTGTACACATACCGCTGTGGAACCCTTCCTGGCTTTTCCCTGTGAAATGTCCACTCCTGGGCACCCCCAGGGTGAAGCCAGGCATCCCAGCGCTGTTGGGGCCGTTGTGGAGATTAAGCAAGCTATTGCCCAGAGTTGCAGAGTGGGACCCATGATTAGAATAGACACCGAGGCGAGAATTATCAGTTCCGAGGAAATTGAGCCCAAGACCCACCGAGGCGGGAATTGAACCCTGGTCCCGGGCCAGATCTCTGCATCAGGGTCTGCCGCTCTAACTCGTGCCCTCACGGTGCTATGTTGCTACTTTGCTGAATTAGAAGTCAGTGCTCACTGCATTACTTTTTCACTTTGAATAATGGTTGATGCCTACTGGCATTGTGAATTTTCAAATTTTGCCTCTCATTTCTTCCCAAGTTTGACAATTTATTTTTAACTCTGGGGCATATTCTCAAGGACTTATCGCCGAGTTAGCGGCACTTTATCGCAGCCAAAGTCGTGATAAATTGACTGCACCATTCACAAGCTGGTGCCAACAGCCGACATCACCAGTATTCCTGCGATAGCAGCCGCAAAATACATCGCCACGGATGACACCGGCAACTAACGCTAATGAGATGCAGAGTAGGCGTTCCTGTGCAAAAAGCCGCGGAAACACCACTTCGCAACATTCACAACGACTAGCCAGATCGGCGATAAGATCCCAAAACATGCGATAAGGCGCGTTAGCAGCAGGGATTTAACACCTACTCCTACCTGGTGTTAAGTCGGACGACAACCTGCACCATAAAAGTGAGCCCAGCCCACAGCCACATCAGAAGAACAACAGATGCCATGGAGCTACTGATCATGCAGCTCGGAGCCCCAAGAGGGCCACAACACCCACCGCCAGGACCACCACCTCCCCCAGTCCCCCCCCCCGGACTACCACAGAGGCAGCGCAGAACAAAGACACCGGAACTTCCGAATTCGCACCAGCCTGGGAGACTTAACGCCAGAGGAAGTCATTGCCCACTACAGGCTCAAAAGGACGACCATCCTACGCATCCTGACCATCATTGCCCACAGGCTGATGGTACCAACACAGCGGAGAACCAACATCCCTCCGCAGACAAAGCTGCTGGCTGTGCTGCACCTGCTGGCCTCTGGGACCTTCCAACCAACAACTGCCAGAGTCGGAGGAGTCTCACAGCCAGCCCTGTCAAAGTTCCTCACACCTGTCCTGGATGCCATCATCAGCTTGGTACCCCAGCAACTTTACTTCCCACACACTGCGCAGGAACAGCTGGAGACCAAGCAAGGCTTCTACGCCATAGCTGGCTTCCCGCACGTCTTGGGGGCAATCGACTGCACACATGTACTCCTCGTGCCCCCTGCCGCCACTGCACACAATTACCGCAACAGGAAACACTCGCATTCCATCAATGTGCAGGCAATAGTGGACCACCGAGGACTCTTCACCAATGTCGTCGCCAACTACCCAGGCAGTGTGCATGATTCCTTCATCTTCCGACAGTCCATCATCAACCAGCGCTTCCAGGATGCCACATATGGGAATGCACTGCTCGTCGGTAAGTACCAACGGAACACACCACACACCTCAACACCACATACAGACAACTCACAACTCTGGGAATGCACACGTCACAAAATCACATACAACATGACAACCAACATCCCCACATTCCAAACACAACAACACTACTTACTGTGGCAACCTGGGCTAGCCATCTACACAAGCCAACAACGGCATGGCACCTCAGCCACACAATTGCAGAATGTGGGGAGAGGTGGGAACCCGGCATGTGCGACGGAGGCAAGTGACCCATGAATAAGAATGCACACAATGCCAAGTGTGGAGTGGATGTGCTGGACAGACCGCAGTATGCAGACCACAGACACTTCCATGTCGACATACACTGCTGGTGTCTGGAGTGTACTGGACAGTGGACGCAACCATGTAACCACAGCCAGCGGGGAACAATGCGGAAATGTAGCTTGTTACGTCCCCCCTGTAAGCGCGCGCGGAGTGGGCTGGCCCGGCGTACGCCAGGCCAGCGTAGGGGTGTGAATAAAAAGCCTGTTACTCTGGGCGTGGTTCTCTTCCGGAATGGCCAACATGTCTGCCAGGGCTGCACCTCTCACCCCACCACGAGGCCGACGCCGTGAGCGGCGGTGCCTGCGATCCTGTGCGCCTGCTGCACCCCAGGCCGCTGGTCCCAAAACGCGTCATGCCTGCCCCAGCGCAGCCAGGCCGCACTGCTCACCTGCCAACACCGGCGTGTGTCAAAGAGGGCCCACCACGTGCCGGTGCAAGCTCCAAGCCCGAGGCCCGTGACCATGGCAGCCTCCTCAGACCATCACGGCCTCTGCGACACAGGCCCCCATTACTCCTTTCTCATTTACGTACTCCACCGCTGCCTCCGGCCCACACTACGGTCAAGTAGGTTACACATTTGGAACTGAGCCTTGATTTATTTATGGCCGAGTTTATACCATTGTACAGGCCTCATCGCAGACTGCATCCCCTTTCAGCTCTGGTGCCACTAACTCTGTGCCCCGAAATTCATGGACACGCTCTGGTTCAACTTTGGTGGCGTCTCAGTCAATAGCCTGGGGGTTGTCTTCATCATCATGTGGCTGGTAATGACTTGGTGTTTAACATGAGTCTGTAGCATTCATCTCCTCCATATTGCATGTGTCTGCTTGGTACTGCCCTCTGTATCATGCCCTGGAAGAACACCTTCCACTGTCCCCCGAAACCCTCTGAGACATTCACCTTGGACATCGACGAGAACCCGCTCAGCTCTCGTGGCCCTACCTCAGTGCACCGGTAGTCACCGTCCCGTGGTGGTGTGACTGTGCCGGCCGTAGTGCATCCGTGGCCACTAACTTAGTGCAGCTCAAGTCGTGGACCATTGCTGTTTGAACTGTGAACTTCTGATTGTCTGATCACTGTTGTAGTTGTTGCCAGCGCCAACAACTCCCTGAGGGCTGGCTTACACTCACCCCACACCCATCCAGCACAGGCGTCACTGGACATGTGACCCTGGCAATAAAGGGTCAGGGCGCACGTGCCCGTCGCCAGTTCCACAGACTATCTAAGTGTGTCCGTGTGGTCATTGTGTGTGCATGAGGGTCCCGGGCCCTACCACATTGCATTGTGCTGTGTACTGCTGACGCAACCATGTCACCTCAGGCAGTGGGGTAGACCTGGGACATGTAGCTGTGTCGTACCCCCCTGTAGGCGTTGCCGTAGTGGGCTGGCATACGGCAGTCCAGCGTAGGGGTGTGGATGATCACCCCGGGGCTCTGGGCATGGTTAAGTGTTGGGCTTGCCAATTTAGTACCAAATGCGTGTGTCTTTGTTGTGGTGTCGGCGCCACCCGTCCCGCAATAGACAAAGTTGCAATGTAACATGCCCCGAGTGCGGGCTCGGACGAAGGGATTAATGAATGAGCGCAAGCCCGCTGGGGTTCCGGGATCATACATGCCAACTGTTGTGTGTGTCTCGCTATTGCCGCATGTGCCAAAGGTCTTGCCTCGACCGCGTCGCGACTTTGGCCAGCCATGAACTCCACATCTGTGTCCGCCCTATCCTTACCATAGGCCTACACACACGTGGCCGCCCACCTTCAACGCACAACATCACAGTGTCGTTGTCAGGCTTGTGGACATGCACAGACAGGCAGGACAATGGTGTGCCGTAGGAGTGCAGGTGATGCAAGCGCGCAGCGCACACAAGGAAATAGGCTCGGGGGGAGGGAGGAGCAGCAGTGAGGCTACGTGATACACATTGATTTTATTATTTTTTTTAAATATCTTTATTGAATTTTTTGTTCATATAAACATGAAACAATACATTTATCTCGTTTGCAATAGGGAAACCACTGTCATTTATAAACTTACAAAGATACTTATTCAACTCTTTAGGAGGCAGTGTAACAAAAACAAGTATATCATATACGTTATTAAAGCAAGACGAAAATTTACATCATGTGCCTGCATTTGTACGTGATACACATTGATGGTGCTCATTTGCTACTAGCAGTACATGTCAGACCGGAATCACTATGACGCACATATCACATGCCAATGAACTAGTGAGCCTGCCAACACATCATGCAGAACCAACTATTGACTCATGTCTCTCTGCACTGTCACAGGTGATCAGGGATACGCACTCAGCCCTTGGATGATGACACCCCTCCGAGCCCCGAACACACAGGCCCAGAGGCAGTACAATGTGGCCCACAAACGCACCAGGGGCATCGTGGAACGCACATTTGGCGTGTTGAAGTCACGTTTCAGGTGCCTGGACATCACAGGTGGGAGGCTCCTTTACAGCCCAGTCATCGTGTGCAAGATGATCGTTGCATGTTGTGTGTTGCACAACATATGTGTACGCACCAATGCCCCATGGTTACGAGTGCCAGATGCACCGGACGATGATGAGGAAGATGAGGCAGGTGGACCACACCCCACTGCAGCTGCAGCAGGAATAGCCCGTAGGAACAACATCATTGACAATTTCTTCACATGAGGACGTCACATTGTGTCAGTGCTTGGCAATCATGAGACAGTGCAAAATGACCACAGGCACAGCATGTGCAAATAAATTCAATGCAACACACATTCCCTGAGTTTCTGTATGTGTGCTGCTGTGTGGCACGGGGATCAGGGACATGTTCCAGAGTCATTGTGGGTGTGCAGTGTGCTGTACTTAATTGTGCATGTGTGCCATTGTGCCCATCTCCCCCCGTCCCCCCAGTCCCTGGTCGGTAGTCACCCTGTTGATGTTGTGTCAGGTCATGTTGAGCAGTGTCCCGATCCCCAACTCCTGGCACCGTATCCCGACTGATGACTGTGGCCACCATTTTCTCACTGTCATCCAGCTCCTGGTGTGCCGCTGGTCCCCCACCTCCAATCTGCGTTGCTGCTTTCAAGTTGGCATTGTGTTTCTTCTTGGTTTTGCCCTTCACATCATTCCTGCGCCTCTTGACCTCTTCCATTGTCCTCCTCGACACTCCGACTGCATTCACGTTGTTCACGATGTACTGCCATGTTTCCGTTTGTGTTGCCGATGACACAGTGGAGGTGACGTACAGTTGTTGGTTGTGTTCTGTCTCCTCCATGACGATGATCTGGTTTTCCTGCGGACTGAACCCCGTCTCCCTCTTCCTCTTCTCCTAGCCCTTCCCCGGCCCCGGGGTTCCTGGCTGGTTGTCTGTGGGGCTTGTGGGGTTTGCGTTGTCCTGTGCACTCGGTCCGGGTGCGTCCATGGTGGTACGCAGTTGCATTTGTTTGTCTTTTTTTTTCTCTGCTTTTATAGTGCATTCTCACGCATGGCGCGTGGGAATCGCAGGCCTGTCGCTGGTTATCGCTGCTTTTTGATTCGCGATTTGGGACGTCGCTACTTTTTTCACGTTGGGGTTTTGCATTTTTTCGGCGTCGCGTTGATTTTAACTTGAGCATTTGTCGCGTTATCGTGAGGCTATCGCATGGTGCCGCCGGGTTGTGAATGCTGCGTTAACACAGTGTTATTTTCCCGCGATGGACTGCAATGTGAGAAGTTGCGTTAAGCGATTTTGGCGATAGTTAACACGCGTTCTTGAGAATATCCCCCTCTGTTTTTAAGGAGCGCCGCGATACCTCCGTGAAGCCGCTGTTCGCTCTAGGCACAAGCCTCCTATGCTTTTCAGTTCCATACAACTCTTTTCCATTGTATGTAGGGCGTGGCTCCAGGAACATCACAAAGGTCCTTGTTAATAGTGCAGCAGGTGCAGTGCCACCGGTGTCGTTGGGGTTGAAAAGCCCATGACACCCCCAATTACTGTTGTGATTTTCTACTTAGCTAGAGGCATGGGTGCATTTCCTTTGCTTGCATTAGGGGCACCTGGTACCCTCACTGCACCAGTGGCCAAGATCTCCATCGCGAGGGATTGTGCTAATGTGTAAGTCAGGGGAGGAAGAGCTACAAGGAACTTGGTTTTGATAGATGATATCAGAATTTATAAAAATAATTTAGATGGTTACGATTAGTGGCGACAAAATGCGAAACGTTAATCTTTCCAATGGGAAAAAAATCACTGGCAGATTGAATTTGCCACTGCAGACATTTTTATTCCACTCAACGGATTTTGAGGAATTTTGGAGACTGTAACAATTTTCACACATGTTGGGGAGTTTGCGCCCTCCCCACTCCAACTGCAAACCACCACGAAACACCATCAACTGCAAAGCACTAATCAGCAACATTTTGCCAACATGGAATTAAGCAGATTGTCACATTTTTCTCAAAAGTAAACAAAAACCATCCCCAGCTGCTAGTGATAAGAAGTATTAAAGAAGGCAGGATGATGCAAACATAACAAAGATTCCCTGTTCGATGTCTAGGTCTTATAAATAACCATGCAGCCAAGACAGCCTGAAAGCACTTGAAGGAGAACAGATGAGGCAACGTGAGTCAAGAAACGAAAACCAGCTTGAAAGACAGGGAAGAGGTTGCAGAATCTGATAAATTAAAGGCCAATTTCAACTTGATCTGTAAAAGCCTTGGTGGACATGCCAAGGGGTCATGGAGAGGATGGGGTGGGATCTCTCTTTTCTAATGTAGGCCGCCTGGGCTTGTAATAAATATTCTGTGAGTGAACCTGGAGGTGGCCATGTTCTTTGTGCAGAATAGGGTCCCCAGCCCTGGGGATGTCTACAGAGGCCTGGGGCGTCTCAAGCTCCAGGGCAGTGTTTGTTTCTATTCACCAGTCTTCAGGCATCTCTCCACTGGGCTCCTCACTGCTACATAGGGGTCAAGTGCCGCCAATGCACGCGGCACCACCACCCAGTCCTGGTTTTTATCCGGCGGCACTTTGAATCTTAAGACTTCTTGGCTCATGGTTTTAATGGAACAATGAAAGTACAAGGCCCAGAATGAAAACCAAGGTACTTTAAAAAGCCTGAAGTGGTTAAAGGTGTGGCAGAAGGGGGGGCCTTTCTGTCGCTCAAATGCAACATTCCCTCCATCTATAGCAGAGATTCTATATGAATTCCCCTCACATGGTACCCTTGGCCCTCATATTTCATGTCGCCGTCCTCTCATTCTAGGCTTCTTTCCTGTATGTATGTGTAAATGTATATCTATATGTGCTGGAATTCATGAAGTACAAACACATCCAGGAATCAACGGAGAGCTTTATATGGCAGGGGGTGGGGAGGGGACGTTTATTCTACCATACAGGTTGATTCTCGTTACACTTCACAGCTCTCAAGGTCTCCCAGGTCCATGCATGAGTAGCTCACCCAGTCCAATGCTTTTCTTTGCATCTGGGGTTTGTATTCTGTTTACCTCATTATAAATCCAGGCCACGAGTCCCAGAATTCACGGTACAAGCCTGGGCTGGGTGAGCGACTCACCCTTGGACCTGGGAGGCTTCAGAGCTCTATGCGTTCAGCAGGGCAGATGTACATCTGATGGGAAGTACCAGCGCATCTCTGCAGGACAGCAATGCCCCCGGGTGTGAGGGTTGGAGAGAAGACTGGTCTTGCACTTTACTACCAACCCCGGCTCTATCCAAGCCCCGCAGTCTTGTTGTCTGTTTGCCGCCCTCTCCCAGCTGCACCCAGGGCCTCTCCTCTGGGTGTGGCAGGCGCCGCTTGACCCTTTGGTAAATAAGAGGAGGCTTTGACGCACATTTTGGGGCAAACTTTCCGATCCCTGCCTCCCTGTCACGTCATTCTATAGGAGTGATATCCTCAGGTCTATCTCCAGCCAGGCCTGGCCTCGGATGGGTAAGAATGCCAGATGCTCCGGAAAGAGGGGTCAATGCTCTAAAAGTAGCCGCGTGGAAGAAAGCAGCGGAGAGAGGTCGTGAGCAGCCGCCACGGTCCTTCCTTCCTGCTGGGGCAGTTAAAACCATGAAGCCTGTAAATGGAAATGAGGCGGACACTGGCAGCCCTGCCACGTACCACGCATCAGGCGTTAGACTGACGCATTCTAGTGCTGGTGTCCGTATCAACGCACTAAAATGCTTAGTTATTCATGCAGAGCTCTGACACCTTTGTTTGTCACAATGCACTCCACTTAATCTGCGCATTGCTGCACTGCCTCTTGTATAGCAATTTAGTCTGCCTGCAGGTCTGGGAACTTATTGATATTTATACCACACACAATACATATGTCAATCACACAAGACGCAAACAAACCACCCATACATGAACAGGAGTAAGTTTTTCGACATGCTTTCTGACCGACGCGCCCTTCATTAGTGGCACTTCTTGTTGCTGTAAGAAGTTTCACTTTCTATTTGCAGACAAACAAGAGAGCGACGCATAAGTTCTGGACCGAGTGCTCGACCGCAGGAGGGGATCCGTTGTGGCGGAAGAATGGACTACTTGGTAGATAAAATTGGGAGGTTATGGAGGTCGTTTACATGGCAAAACGGACTGGACTCGGACTATAGTTTGCCCATATTAAATGTAAGTGCCTCAGCAAGACGTGGCTCCGCAGCGCAGGTGGAGGTGGGTGAGACTGGCACTTATGGCAATCATTCACCCGCTCTGTGGCGATCATCCCCCCCACCCCCTGGCACCCGTCTGTGCGGTCGGATTCCAGTGCTGGGCTGCACTGGATTAGTCATATGTCATCATTGCACGGTTTGCAAAGGGAAGGCGTGGAGCTGCCAATAATGTTGGTTTTGTTTTTCTAGCAGCAGTAGCAACCACAGGGAATTCTCAACATTTGTTGCACACCATTTTCAAAGCAGTTTCACGTGCCCAGTTGAGCAGAGGGCAAGGAAGACATTTGTTTTGAATAGCATGATCAGAGCCCTGTGACTATTGAGATCAGTGCAGAGTGGGCAGCATGATCAGAGCCCTGTGGCTATTAAAATCAGTGCAGAGTGGGCAGCATGATCAGAGCCCTGTGGCTATTGAAATCAGTGCAGACTGGGCTTCATGATCAGAGCCCTGTGGCTATTGAAATCAGTGCAGACTGGGCTTCATGATCAGAGCCCTGTGGCAATTGAAATCAGTGCAGACTGGGCTTCATGATCAGAGCCCTGTGGCAATTGAAATCAGTGCAGACTGGGCTTCATGATCAGAGCCCTGTGGCTATTGAAATCAGTGCAGAGTGGGCAGCATGATCAGAGCCCTGTGGCTATTGAAATCAGTGCAGAGTGGGCAGCATGATCAGAGCCCTGTGGCTATTGAAATCAGTGCAGAGTGGGCAGCATGATAAGAGCCCTGTGGCTATTGAAACCAGTGCAGACTGGGCTTCATGATCAGAGCCCTGTGGCTATTGAAACCAGTGCAGACTGGGCTTCATGATCAAAGTCCTGTGGCTATTGAAATCAGTGCAGAGTGGGCAGCATGATCAGAGCCCTGTGGCTATTGAAATCAGTGCAGAGTGGGCAGCATGATCAGAGCCCTGTGGCTATTGAAATCAGTGCAGAGTGGGCTTCATGATCAGAGCCCTGTGGCTATTGAAATCAGTGCAGAGTGGGCAGCATGATCAGAGCCCTGTGAAAATTGAAATCAGTGCAGAGTGGGCAGCATGATCAGAGCCCTGTGGCTATTGAAATCAGTGCAGACTGGGCTTCATGATCAGAGCCCTGTGGCTATTGAAATCAGTGCAGAGTGGGCTTCATGATCAGAGCCCTGTGGCTATTGAAATCAGTGCAGAGTGGGCAGCATGATCAGAGCCCTGTGGCTATTGAAATCAGTGCAGAGTGGGCAGCATGATCAGAGCCCTGTGGCTATTGAAATCAGTGCAGAGTGGGCAGCATTATCAGAGCCCTGTGGCTGTTGAAATCAGTGCAGAGTGGGCAGCATTATCAGAGCCCTGTGGCTGTTGAAATCAGTGCAGAGTGGGCAGCATGATCAGAGCCCTGTGGCTATTGAAATCAGTGCAGAGTGGACAGCACGATCAGAGCCCTGTGGCTATTGAAATCAGTGCAGAGTGGACAGCACGATCAGAGCCCTGTGGCTATTGAAATCAGTGCAGAGTGGGCAGCACGATCAGAGCCCTGTGGCTATTGAAATCAGTGCAGAGTGGGCAGCACGATCAGAGCCCTGTGGCTATTGAAATCAGTGCAGAGTGGGCTTCATGATCAGAGCCCTGTGGCTATTGAAATCAGTGCAGACTGGGCAGCATGATCAGAGACCTGTGGCTATTGAAATCAGTGCAGAGTGGGCAGCATGATCAGAGCCCTGTGGCTATTGAAATCAGTGCAGAGTGGGCAGCATGATCAGAGCCCTATGGCTATTGAAATCAGTGCAGAGTGGGCAGCACGATCAGAGCCCTGTGGCTATTGAAATCAGTGCAGAGTGGGCAGCACGATCAGAGCCCTGTGGCTATTGAAATCAGTGCAGACTGGGCTTCATGATCAGAGCCCAGTGGCTATTGATATCAGTGCAGAGTGGGCAGCATGATCAGAGCCCTGTGGCTATTGAAATCAGTGCAGACTGGGCTTCATGATCAGAGCCCTGTGGCTATTGAAATCAGTGCAGACAGGGCAGCATGATCAGAGCCCTGTGGCAATTGAAATCAGTGCAGAGTGGGCAGCAGGATCAGAGCCCTGTGGCTATTGAAATCAGTGCAGAGTGGGCAGCACGATCAGAGCCCAGTGGCTATTGAAATCAGTGCAGAGTGGGCAGCACGATCAGAGCCCTGTGGCTATTGAAATCAGTGCAGAGTGGGCAGCATGATCAGAGCCCTGTGGCTATTGAAATCAGTGCAGAGTGGGCAGCACGATCAGAGCCCTGTGGCTATTGAAATCAGTGCAGATTGGGCAGCACGATTAGAGCCCTGTGGCTATTGAAATCAGTGCAGAGTGGGCAGCACGATCAGAGCCCTGTGGCTATTGAAATCAGTGCAGAGTGGGAAGCATGATCAGAGCCCTGTGGCTATTGAAATCAGTGCAGAGTGGGCTTCATGATCAGAGCCCTGTGGCTATTGAAATCAGTGCAGAGTGGGCAGCATGATCAGAGCCCTGTGGCTATTGAAATCAGTGCAGAGTGGGCAGCACGATCAGAGCCCTGTGGCTATTGAAATTAGTGCAGAGTGGGATTCATAGTCAGAGCTCTGAGGCTATTGAAATCAGTGCAGAGTGGGCAGCATGATCAGAACCCTGTGGCTATTGAAATCAGTGCAGAGTGGGCAGCATGATCAGAGCCCTGTGGCTATTGAAATCAGTGCAGAGTGGGCAGCATGATCAGAGCCCTGTGGCTATTGAAATCAGTGCAGAGTGGGCTTCATGATCAGAGCCCTGTGGCTATTGAAATCAGTGCAGAGTGGGCAGCATGATCAGAGCCCTGTGGCTATTGAAATCAGTGCAGAGTGGGCTTCATGATCAGAGCCCTGTGGCTATTGAAATCAGTGCAGAGTGGGCTTCATGATCAGAGCCCTGTGGCTATTGAAATCAGTGCAGAGTGGGCAGCATGATCAGAGCCCTGTGGCTATTGAAATCAGTGCAGAGTGGGCTTCATGATCAGAGCCCTGTGGCTATTAAAATCAGTGCAGAGTGGGCTTCATGATCAGAGCCCTGTGGCTATTGAAATCAGTGCAGAGTGGGCAGCATGCGCAGTCTTGTTAGGAGTGCGGTCACAGTTCTCTGCCTCTCCCAGACTCAAAACAAAAAGTTGTTGTCCTTGTTGAAAGTCAATGCTGTGGGTTTCAACCCTGATTGTTCAAGATATTGGTTCTTCATCAGGCCAGGCATCCAAACCAGTCTCTGTGAAAATCAAGTACTTATGCTTCACAGAGGGGCTTTTAAAAAACATATGGTGGGAGGCACACATCTCTGTGCAACTCATTAAGTGCAGGCTGTTCAAGAAAAAATTGAAGCGTTTTTTATTGTTTTATTTGGTAAGATTTTGGGACCACATCTTAGTCTCAATGAAACATGTGCCAAGTGCTTTACCTAGTCAGGAAGTGTTTAGTCCTGTTGCACACTTTAGTTCAGTGACTTCTTAGAGTTTCTTGTTGCTCAAATGGGTGTAATTTCTGATATTTATATGTTTCCCTTGTCTTCATTGCTTGATTGTGCTCGCTAGTCGTTGAAATGTCACTCATAATTACACTGACATTATACAAATGTCACACATAGCAATCTGAAACCTTGCCAGCTATGCACTGAGCCTTGGCAAGCTTGTGGTGCCAGCTGGTTCTGAAGTGAGACTGTGGGCTTTTAAACAAGAGTATTGTGAGAGATTTGCTGCGATCTGAGGGTGAGTTAAGGGCAGCAGAAAGCGCTTGGTGAAATGAAGTGCTAGCTTGGCGCTTGTAAGGCACGGATGGTCCACTGTTCTTCCAAGCTGATAGCCTCCCATGGCCCGGTGCTCTAGACTCAGCTAGAATTCTGGCTCCGAGGGCACGCACGAGCAAGTCTCTATGGCGCAATCGGTTAGCGCGTTCGGCTGTTAACCGAAAGGTTGGTGGTTCGAGCCCACCCAGGGACGGGCTCTTTTCTCAAATTGATCATTCACCGCACTCTGCTCTCTTCCCCTCTCTTTCACGTCCGCTCCATGCACCTGTTGTTGTCACCTCAGCTCTCAAATACCAAAAATAAACACATCAACACCTCTAGCGCGGCCGAGCCTGGCCACAAGAAAAATCTTTTAATTGCAGTTTTAAAGGACTTATAAACAAAAGTCTTAAGAGTGTTTCTTTTAAGAGGGATCGAGTGCACTTTTACACTAATCGGTTGTTGGGTTGTCTCTTGCCCACTTATAGAACTGGCTAAATCTGCAATAGACTGTAGGGCATGACATCATTCAAATGAGGTTCCATTTAATTCATCTATGGGTGTTTAGAGGTGACTGTCTTTTCCTAGTGAATGCAATACATTCTGTAGGCTTGGCACCAAAGAAGATGATTTGTTCATTTGTATTTTATATATATCTATAGTGCACTATTGAACAAGATTGTCGTTGCAGAGAATATTTTTGGCAAAAGGGGTACACACCTGAAAGATTGAATAAAGTTACAAGGAAACTCTGAGAATGCACAGATTCTGTGTAGAACCATTACCTTTCTGTGAGAAGTCATGACTGGCCTACGTGCTGAATGTGTGGTGGATTTAAGTCTAGAATGTGAAATCTAAATTAATCTATCATGCATTTCGTCACCTCGTTTTATTTTTTTTTGTGATTTTTCTGATTGTAATGGTTTTGCTCATCTTCTTAAAGTACGTTAAAATTCACATTCATCTAAAAAACAACTAGGCTCGGCTACTGTTAGTCCTGCATGAGGACTTGGAGTCAGGGGAAGGCACCACACAAGACTGAACTCCTACCCTGCTTCTCAGCCTGATACAAGGTACACTGCTGTACCACGATGGAAACCATGGCTCTGAGCATCTCAGCCTCTCCCATGCAAGAAAGCACTCTCATTCTGTAGCTCAGTCCACGAGTAATGAGGGAAGCCCTCCGGAACGCCCAGGATGCACCATCACTCTTCAGCGGATTGTCCACGGCTCCTGCTGGACTTGTCACAGGAGACATGGGGTCAATCCCCAGTGGGCAGAGGGCCTAGAGATGCAATCTAAGTCACTCCCCTCTCTCTCTTACATCATTCCTTCGTCGTCTCCTTGGTTCTGGGTACTCCCAATTCCTGCTCCTCTCCCCACGCGCTTTCCATCTGAGTCACAGTAAGAGCTGCATGTCTCTCCCAGTGGTTGTTTTTAAGAGAAGGATCCCGCACAATGTTAGTACTGTGGGGGGAGGAATAATTTGCTATTAAAAATATACATGGCAATATTACATTTTATCTTTAGTTAAGAAAATGTGCTGCGTTGGCCGGGAATCGATCCCGTGTCAGCTGCTTGGAAGGCAGCTATGCTCACTACTATACCACCAACGCTTATTAGCAATAGACTTTCCTGCATTCTTTATAAGAAAGGACATAACACGTGCTACACTCTGGTAGGGTAATATTCCTTAAGTTAAAGGTAACCCTTTCCACACAGACCGTTTCAATCTGATGACCCTTCTAAGTCCCTCAGTCTTTCCGCTTCTAACAGCTCCTCATCGAGGCTGAGCCACGCTGACTGGAGCCATCGTCTTTACTGCGGAGAAACCAGCGGCACCATTCACCCAGAACCCGCAGGTGCCCGGATGCTGACTACAGCTTCAATCCTGTGCTAGCAGTAGCCTTAGTGTCATGAGCCCTAATGGGCCTCCGGGCCCCGGTGCCACTGCACATGCTGCACCGATGCAAGCTACGCCAACGTGCCCTGGAACTGTGGATTCGAGCTGTCTCGAGGGACGGGTACATGCCACCTGCAGCACAGAGATGGGGGGGGGGGTGTCTCGAAGGGATTATCCTTCTCCAGACATTCAGCTTTAAGTGAAGTGATGGAGGACACCCCGCCCATTACTTCAAGAATGTCCACAATGAACTAGAAAAGAGAGCAGCACAGAAGGGGTGTTTGTAGAAGAGCCAGCGAGAGGTCAAACTTCAGTTTAAAGAAGTGCAATGGGACACCAGACTCACCACTGTGGTGTGTAAGGGCATCACAAGGGCACAAGGGGACACCAAACTCACTACTGTTGTCTGTGAGGGCATCACAAGGGCACAGGGGAGAAGGGACACCAAACTCACCACTGTGGTGTGTAAGGGCATCACAAGGGCACAGGGAGAAGGGACACCAAACTCACCACTGGGTGTAAGGGCATCACAAGGGCACAGGGGAGAAGGGACACCAAACTCACCACTGTGGTGTGTAAGGGCATCTCAAGGGCCCAGGGAGAAGGGACACCAAACTCACCACTGGGTGTAAGGGCATCACAAGGGCACAGGGGAGAAGGGACACCAAACTCACCACTGTGTGTAAGGGCATCACAAGGGCACAAGGGGACACCAAACTCACCACTGGGTGTAAGGGCATCACAAGGGCACACCAAACTCACCACTGTTGTCTGTGAGGGCATCACAAGGGCACTTGGGAGAAGGGACACCAAACTCACCACTGTGGTGTGTAAGGGCATCACCAGGGCACAGGGAGAAGGGACACCAAACTCACCACTGGGTGTAAGGGCAACACAAGGGCACAGGGGACAAGGGACACAACTCACCACTGTGTGTATGGGCATCACGAGAGCATAGGGGAGAAGGGACACCAAACTCACCACTGTGGAGTGTAAGGGCATGACAAGGGCACAGGGGAGAAGGGACACCAAACTCACCACTGTGGTGTGTAACGGCATCACAAGGGCACAAGGGGACACCAAACTCACCGCTGTTGTCTGTGAGGGCATCACAAGGGCACAGGGGAGAAGGGACACCAAACTCACCACTGTGGTGTGTAACGGCATCACAAGGGCACAAGGGGACACCAAACTCACCACTGTTGTCTGTGAGGGCATCACAAGGGCACATGGGAGAAGGGACACCAAACTCACCACTGTGGTGTGTAAGGGCATCACAAGGGCACAGGGGAGAAGGGACACCAAACTCACCATTGTGGTGTGTAAGGGCATCACAAGGGCACAGGGAGAAGGGACACCAAACTCACCACTGGGTGTAAGGGCATCACAAGGGCACAGGGGAGAAGGGACACCAAACTCACCACTGTGTGTAAAGGCATCACAAGGGCACAAGGAGAAGGGACACCAAACTCACCACTGGGTGTAAGGGCAACACAAGGGCACAGGGGACAAGGGACACAACTCACCACTGTGTGTAAGGGCATCACGAGGGCACAGGGGAGAAGGGACACCAAACTCACCACTGTGGAGTGTAAGGGCATCACAAGGGCACAGGGGAGAAGAGACACCAAACTCACCACTGTGGAGTGTAACAGCATCACAAGGGCACAGGGTAGAAGGGACACCAAACTCACTACTGTGGTGTGTAAGGGCATCACGAGGGCACAGGGAGAAGGGACACCAAACTCACCACTGTGGTGTGTAAGGCCTTCACAAGGGCACAGGGAAGGAGGGACACCAAACTCACCACTGTGGTGTGTAAGGGCATCACAAGGGCACAGGGAAGGAGGGACACCAAACTCACCACTGGGTGTAAGGGCATCACAAGGGCACAGGGGAGAAGGGACACCAAACTCACCACTGTGTGTAAAGGCATCACAAGGGCACAAGGAGAAGGGACACCAAACTCACCACTGGGTGTAAGGGCAACACAAGGGCACAGGGGACAAGGGACACAACTCACCACTGTGTGTAAGGGCATCACGAGGGCACAGGGGAGAAGGGACACCAAACTCACCACTGTGGTGTGTAAGGGCATCACAAGGGCACAGGGAAGGAGGGACACCAAACTCACCACTGTGGTGTGTAAGGGCATCACAAGGGCACAGGGAGAAGGGGACACCGAACTCGCCACTGCATTTAAGGTATCACACGGGCCTATCGGAGACAGAATGTAGCAAAAATCCTTCTGAGGTGACGTGGGTCCCCATATCGACGTCACGCGCTGGACGGAACCAGATGGGCAGGCACTGGGGAGGTTATGGGCGGCTGAGCCCCACCTTCCCTTCTATGGGGTGACCTTTAATACACCTCTTCTTGTTAGGGGTTTTTGAGGCGGCGAAACAAATCACTGGGGTTCAGTTGCCACAGACCCTACAATGTTCCCTACTTGTGTGGATGCTGAATACACATGGGGTGGGGGGATAAAAAAAATGGTGGAGGATGATAAATACACACTAATTAATGGCCAAACCCACTACCTAAATGGTGACCTGTCCTGGTGCCACACTGTAAGGCAGGTACCACCAAGTGTGGTATGGTCTAAGGATGGAAAACCTCACTCATTCAGTCAAGGGGTGGATAAGGTATTTCCACCAGCGTGGGCCCTGCTCCTGACATTATTTTGCAAAAGTCCACAGAGGACTCGCATTCCCAGGGGCACTACAAGTGCTACTACTGTACCCTACTACATGAAGGAGAGATGGAATTCAAGGAAGGGGCTGCTGAGCTTCGGTCAATTCAGTTTGGCCACCACAAAGGGGTCGATTTCTGAGAAGAACCATTTAAGTGGCTTGTCTCTAGTGAGGAGAAAGGGGATGGTGGTGGTGGTGGTGGAGGGGGGGGAGGGAGGGGTGGTGAATATTTCTCTTCATGTCTGCTAATTTGTAAATGTTACTGTTAAGTAAAGTCACTAAGATGATCAACCACAGAAGAAAAAAACGATCGCTTGTGCCATGGGGCGTACATGCGCTCTATAAATGTTTTTTAACATATCATAACCCTGCATGAATAAAACTAAGCAACATAATCAAATGACATTTGCCTAACCCTGCAAGCCCCCATGCCATGATTCACTATAGAATCCAACCAAACATTCCACCCTCACCCATCAACAGTACACTACTCACTAACACAACCTCACCTGAAGCAAGTCCTGACCAGCACACCCATGCAAGTGCACTGATATGTGTAGTGATTGACAACACCTGGTGAAGGTCACTACCCCCTAAAAATGGCCAAAACACATGCAGAGCTAAATAGGCACACTCAGCAGCGAACATCTGCATTTAGATCTCCTATAATCTCCTCTTCCTCCCCATGAATCATTAATCTACTCTTACTCACAGTGAAGTACACTTCCTAAGAAAAACAGGTTCTACATAGTTAATTTCTAAAATTGTCTTAATTACATCACTCAGGTTATGGTCGTCCACAAAGGCATCATACCAAAGAAAAGCGTCTCAGACTGAACACCTTTAAATACACTGCATCAAGGAATGCAAGACCTTCCTTCCAGTCATACTGACTGATAAACCACCATATTGTAACCCTGCATTCTGAGGTGGACTCATTGACTCAGTAGCACATATTCTAAATTGCTGGCTCGTCATATTACTAGATTTCAATATTTGGTGTTACCAGTCAAATCCCTAAACACCAAGACATAATCTCGCAATTAGAACAAGCAGGGAACTGATCAACAACCTCGGCAGCTCTCCGTGCCACTGGAGTCAAGCTAGCCTCGCTGATGAAGGGCGCAACCCCGAAACCGGTCCCAGGATGCTTGTTTCCAGTCCAGGGAGGACCTGGCCTGGCAGTTCGGGCTGGACTTTTCCCATGAGGCACAGGGCCAAGACTGATTTGCATGTATCTGGGTTTAAACTGGGATGGCATGGGGAGCAAAAAAACGATGGATTTAGGCCCAGATCTCTGTACTGGGGGTGAGTGTTTGACATTGTTCTGCATTCTGTCCATCAATTGTTCTTTTTGCGACAACCTCAGCAGGGCAAACATTGTATGTGTTCCTCGTTCCAACAAACTGAAAGCACAACTCTACTCTTTATCAAGTAGCACCAAGAGGCCAAGATGTTGGCAAATGTGTGTTATCACACTGTAACACCACACATACACAGCACACACATAACACAAAGTAACAAAACGTGACATAACAGTATATCATAACAGATATGTTGGTTCACTCTAATATTTAAGTTGTTTTAGTTCATAAATCTGTTAAAAGTGTATTTGAATATACAATATATAATTGTTCGCTTCTAAATCAGTACCCCTGAGCCTTGATCCCTAAGCTTTTTTGTGTCTTAAATATTCAGATGGGACAAGTTAAAACCATCTGCTCTGCACATGGTAAGAGCCTGGAAGGAGCGGAACAGAGTGTGGCAGAGAAGAGATTAATGCAGAGGAACACATGCAATTTAAAGAGAGAGGGGGACACTCAGGGGGAAATGTTATTGCACACAGGGGGTCCTCCTCCAAATGGTCTCACTCCGCCAATCTTAATGGTGAAGAGCATTGTATGATTGTGTTCAGTCAGTTATTAGACACTTAAGTGTTTGTGGCCAGTCACATGCACTAACCCAACACACCAGTAAAATATGTGAAAAGCTGCAGAGAAGTAAAAATCTGAGGGGCGGGCTAAGAAATCTGCAGAAAGGAAAAAAACGAAAAATGTAAAATAAACACATTTCATGAAGTTCAATGATCTATAATGTTTAGTCTGCAACTTACTGGAAGTGTATAAGGTATCTGCCCTTACATAAGTGCATCGCACAGTGTGTGCTTTACCGCCGAAATATTTGTGCTCAGTCACATCTCTGATCAATAGTCACAGGACTGTCGGAATTCACGGAATAAAAAGATTAAAGCGGTCGCTTGTCTTTTAGGAACATAGTTGAGCGGCGCAGGGCAACACCCATTGGCCTCGGGTTAAAGGATCCGTCTTCTGCAAACCATTTTGACTTCCAGCAGCATATTTTCATTTTTACATTTCATGATTAGTTTTGAATTAACTTCAGCTGAGTGAAAACGTCATAATTCACGTCATAATTTGTTTTCCATTCCACAACTGGAAAGAATGATTCATGGTGAGCGGCCTTATAGTAATGCCACAGCGCCCTCTACAGACCTTCAACTGAAGGGTCCGACACAGAGTTAAGGTATAGCAAGCCGTGTCGGGTGGAGTAAGACTGCGGTATTTCCTGTTAATAATTACAGAATTGTGACATTACTACACAGTTCACGAAACGGCCAGCACTTACTATTTTTGTTATTCAATGCATGTAAAACACTTGATTTTTTTTTCAAAAAGGAAGGTTTGTGCAGAAACGTGTAAAGGCATTATAACTGATGCATGACGGCTCCTAAATACGCATAGCAATTTAAGAGGAGCAGGTTTGTTCCACTTAAATCCATGTGAGCTTGATCCGCATGTAGGTTTACATAAAACGAGCGTTTTTAAATGCAATTACTTATTTGATTTAGAAAGTAGTGTCTACTCCATTTTTTTAAATTTAAAGTGAAAAAGCATATCTGCGTGACCCCGACGTGATTTGAACACGCAACCTTCTGATCTGGAGTCAGACGCGCTACCGTTGCGCCACGAGGTCAGCTGATTTATGTGTTCGGGATGTTTGACTGTGAGTACTGAACCCGGGACGGTGATAAACTGTTGCTGAGATGATTTCTTGCTTTCAGAATGTTCTGTGGGATTTAAGAGATTAAGATGCTTGAAGGAAGTACTCTACTGGCGGGACACTCAGGCAAGTGTTCCTAAAGTAAACATTTACAATCCTTTCAATAACACAAATTATCCAACAGCACTCATTTGGTTTGAAAGTTAAATCGAACGACGATTTTATATGTACTCCTATATTTTCGTGACACCCATATACTTGCTTGGCTGCTGGCGCTGCTAGTTCATAGTCCTGTCAAGTGCGACATAGGCTGTAAAAAAAACAGTACTCATATCACAATATCAGACATTTGTCGCGCTCGTCAGCCGAGATCCTATAAACTCAGCGGACAGACTTTTTGTTAAAACGTCACGCTCCTCGAGGGCACAGAGGCTCCTCCGTCTCTCGGACGGCCATTGGTAGTAGCTGTGTTTTGGTGGTCCCCTGCCACTTGATTAGTTGGAGTGTCACGCGTGGCTCCAAGCGGAGAGACGATTTTGGAGTGAACTTTGTCAGTGGAGAGCTTCTGTGCCACTGAGACCTCTGAAATAGCGGCAGGCAATGCCGCCCACCCCGAAATCCTCCCCCCGGTGGAGTCACTAGTACTCGTGCTTTGCAAATGCCCTGTACTTTTCAACTCCGTACAACTCTTTCTATTGTATGTAGGGCGCGGCTCCAGGAGCATCAGAAAGGTATCGTTCAACAGTGCAGCAGGTGCAGTGGCACCGGGGTCGTTGGGGTTGAAAGGCGCACTACACCCCAACTACTGTTGTCATTTACTACTTAGTTAGAGGCATGGGTGCATTTCCTCTGCTTGCACGAGGGCACCAGGTACCCTCACTGCACCAGTGGCCAAGGTCTCCAATGCGGAGGATTGTACTAATGTGTAAGTCAAGGGAGGAAGAGGTGCAAGTGACCTGGATTTTGGTGGCAAAACGCGAAACTTGAATCTATTTATAGAAAAAAAAATCCCTGGCAGATTGAATTTGCCACTTTACAGGATTTTATTCCACTTATTGGATTTAGTGGAATTTTGGAGACATTATTGACATATTTTGCACTCCCCGACCCCACTGTGAACCAGCACAATACACCATGAACCACCAACTGCAAACTACAAATCAGAAAAATGACATCAACATGGAAAAAAAGAGATTGTCACATTAAAAAACAAACAAAAAAAACATCCCCGCCTGCTAATGATAAAAATAACTAAAGAAGGCACTAAATAACCATTCAGCGAGCACTACCTGAGAACACTTCGAAGGAGAACAGATGAGGTAATCCGAGTAGAGAAATGAAAACCAGCACCAGACGTTTAAAGACAGGGAAGGGGTTGCACAAGGTGATGGGTTAAGGCCAATATCAACGTGATCTGTGAAAGTGTGGGTGGACACCCCAGGGGCCATGGAGAGGATGGGGTGGGATGTCTCTTCTCTAGTGCAGACCGCCTGGGCTTGTAATAAATATCTGTTGGCGGGTGAACCTGGAGGTGGCCATGTTCTATATGCAGAACAGCGTCATTGCTTCTGGTGATGTCTACAGAGTCCTGGTGGGTCTCAAGTTCCAGGGCAGTGTTTGCTTCTATTCACCAGTCTTCAGACATCTCTCCACTGGGCTCCTCACTGCTACATAGGGGTCAAGTGCCACAAAGTCACATGCGGCACCACCACCCAGTCCTGGTTTTTAGCCAGCGGCACTTTGAAGGTTAAGACTTCTTGGCTCATGGTTTTAATGGAACAATGAAAGTACAAGGCCCAGAATGAAACATGGGGTTCTCTAGAAAGCCTCAGGTGGCTGAAGGTGAGGACACTGAACATCCCTCTATCCCTCAAATTTAATAGATTATCCACGCATAGCAAATTTTCCATGTATAAATGCATGTCTATATGTGCTGGAATTTATAAAGTACAAACCTATCCAGGAAACAAGGAGAGCTTTATGTGGTAATGGGGTGGGAAATCGTCGACACGAGCCGAAGCTTATCCTACCAGTCAAGAATATTCTTGTTAAACTTTAGAAGTCTCACATTTCCCAGGTCCAGGCATGAGTAGCTCACCCAGGCTAATGCTTTTCTTTGTGTTCCTGTTTGCCACATTATAAATCCAGGCCACAAGTCCCAGAATTCAAAGTACAAGCCTGGGCTGGGTGAGCGACTCACCCCTGGACCTGGGAAGCTTGAGAGCTCTAGACGTTCATTAGGGCTGAGAGAGAGGGGGGTCCCTTGTCCCTGACATGTCATGGCTCCACTACTCACACGCTGTCTCTCTGGGCTTATATTGGCTCAGACCAGGTCACATGACACTGCTCCTGCACTAGGGCAGATGTGAACGCTGGTTTCTTAAATACAATTATTTAGCAGGATGGTTCTTTGAGAGCGAAGTTTATTCATCTGAATAACACACCACGAGCTAATGCTGAAGCAGGGTCTGGTGAAGGAACCCTAAGCACAGACAGATACACCCTCTCCCAGCAAACAAGAATCACCCAGCAGCTTGATTCTCAAGCATTGAAGACAGCTGTGCATTCACTAGGCATGTAGAAACCCCCTCCTGGTGCTGATGATATCAGCAAAGCAGCCTGCTCTTCCCACTGCAGGTGCATCCTTGAGAAACATTGCAAAGGAGAACATCGTATCCCACTCCCTTCCTTCCGATGCCTTCAGTTTCTCAACTCTGCAAAATACTCTTTGAAGTGTTATTTGCTGAAGCCCTGCATATATTAATGCTGCTGCAATGCCCTCTGGTGGTTAATACAAGATGGAGTCGGTTTAGCTTCATAGTTTAGGCCTATCTGCTCACAATTCCCCCTCTTAGCATGGAATGCCAACCTTACCACTCAAAATCATTTAAACACCCGGCTTCTTTCTGGAATTCGTATTCCCTTTCTATTTCTTCTTCCAATTATGGTGTTGATCCTTGTTTTTGTGATATGTACAAGAATAGCATATATTAAATGGTAATGGATCATAAAATATTGTTGTTTATGCTTGTGTACTAATGATGGTGTTTGGTGTGGGGCTAGGTGGGTGTAAATAATTCCCTGACATATTTGCTTTACTTCTACACCACTACTTCCTGTGCACATGACGGGATGGGAGGGGTGAAGGATTCCTGCCAGCTTTCCTCTCCCTAAAAAAGGTTATAATTTCATTTTTTAGGGAAACACCATCGTACAACAGAGGAAGGTGTTCATATCTTGCATTCTGCTCTATACCAGACAACTGAACGCCTAGCTTCAGACACTGATTGACTAAGGGCCATTTAGGATCAGGGTGGGACTAGGGCAGATAATAAGCCCAGGCATCAAAATAAAAGTGGCCCTCATTAGTGAATTAGAAACTAAAAAAGTGGCCCATGTTTGCAAATCGAGGCAGTTTTGAATTTGTAAAGACACACCGTAAAAGTACTTTGCAAATTAAGGAGGACTGCATGGATTTGAGCCTCTTAAAGGCAATGTCTGATATAATATCCGGGAAAACTACAGTTAAAACTAGCCAGCAGACTATAAAACTGGCCCACACGCTGACTTTCCAGCGCCGTCCGTGCACTGCCCGATTGCTCTATAGGCCAGTCTGACCCTGTCTAGTATGAATATGCATCCCAGCGATTGGCTAAGGGCTTTCATGGGTAAATATGATTCCTCTGACAGTTTATGGAAGAGAGGCCACGGCCCGAGGTTTGGATATGGAACTTATTAAGACACCAGGAGGCTGGCCTGTACAAAAGATACACTTAGATATCTTTGGTTGCCTCCATTCTTTCAAGTGCTGGGCACAATCTGAGTGCCTGGGAGGTCGGTTAGCACCTACACCTGACTGGTGCCAGGACTTTGTTGATGCCCCGATTTGAGAATGAGGGATAGACTCTTGTTGTTGGGATAAAAGGGTAAGGAAATAGACTCTCTTGTGAGCTGAGAATATTTCATAATTCAGTGCTGCAAGGAACCCATAAAAGTCACCAGCAAGAAATAGCATGTATATTTTAGATGGCCAAGAACATGGCCTTCATATGGTCCCCTGAACAAAGAACACAAAGAAGTTATCCAGGCCTCAACAAGGGGATACATAGAGGCCAGATGGGTGGAATACCCTGACGTGTAAATGGAAGGATCATGAAAATATTTTGCCTCTTTATTAACAAGTTAGATAAAGTACAAGTTAGTTAGCCAAGCAGTTAAATCCCAGTGAAAAATTGGGGTGAACATAGAAGGACAAAACTTGCTCACCTCTTTAAAGAAAGGACACTTGATCATTTGGTCCAAATCAAAGCTGTGCTTTTTCTTTTCAGTCATTAAATCCCATTTTTAATTCAACCCCTCTCGCTTGTTTTCAGGTGAATCTTGAAGCTGGTTTTGATATAAAGGAAGGCCTCAGGGACACCCGGCCCCAATGGGCTACCTGCTCAGTTGTTTCACAATCATCCCATCCATGCATCTCTGCCCAGAGGTGGCACCTCAGATTTAGTAGGATTCACCTCTAGGCCATTCACTTGCTTGTAAAATAAACTGGTGCACAAGAAAGGCCTCTCTTTGTCTGATCCAGAATCCAGGGCCTGGATATGTTTAATACCCAGTTTAGGGGGGACTGCTTTAGTCTCCCTTAAGACACCCCCAAGTTGGCTGTGTAAAGATTACTCAACAGTGGGGCCACAGCATGTCCTTGTTTGAGGCCTCTTCAGCTTATAGCTTTCAGAGAGATAGGATCCTGAACCCACAATGGCACTAGCCTAGGATTCTGAACCCACAATGGCACTAGCCTAGGATTCTGAAGTGCTGAAAACAGATGTGATGCTTTTCCCTAATGCTAAAGCTCAAAGAGAATTGTTGAAATAACATATTTTGGGGGTTAAAATCCCTGCTGTTTGCTGATTACAATTGTTGACCACAGTGTTAATCCTGAGAGGCATGGGGTTCATTGTCAATATTGGAAAAGAGGGAGAGATAAGGATGCAAGAGGAGAGGGGAGGGGTGGCATTCTATGAGGGTGTGAGGCTGAGGGGAAGAGGGAACGAGGGAGGAACAGCATAAAGGATGAGTCAAAAGGCTTTTTATTTATTTAGGGTAAATATGTATGCACTGCAGGATGCAAACACTGTAAATTATCAAAGTATGTTTACTGGAGGTTGCTGTGCAGGTGGCACAGCAGACATCCGTCTTGCCTTCACACAGTCTACGCAGTGGGTCAGGGGTACAGAAACCCATGAGGCTTCTAGGTACAAGTCCAATACAGAACTTTGTGGGCCAATGGTATGGACGCCTAACTAGCTTGGGAGAGGGATAGCTAAGCTGGGATACAATGTAGGGATATTGGCAAAATCAGCAACAACAGTCCAACTCACCAGTTCCTCCATGAAAGTCTCTCCTGGCCAACCATCCATGGTAATAAAATCCATAGGTTTATCCAGCTTAGCCCCATTATCTGTGAAAGATGGCATATGGAAAAAAGAGTTCATTGATATATTTTCCCTATTAGAAATTCAATCTTATTACAATTTTGCAGCCTCTCTTCTTGCATTATTTTGAATAGCACAATAAAAGAACACTACAACTCCCATAATCCTGCTCACCTAGGCAGGAAGTTAGTAACACAAAGAAAGGCCACCCCACCTATAAATAGCAGTAGTCCATACAGCACTTCCACTTTTCTTGCTGCTAGAGATAAGTGTTGTTTGCTAGTATTGCATTGTGATTTACTATAGATTTCTTTATTGATTGTTAGGTGTTTAAAATGAACCTTTGATTCAATTTTACACAGTTATGTGATTCGGGGCTCTAAGTGAAATTGTTTCTTTGTTTTGTATTGGTGCAATTCAACACTGGTGACTGCTTTCAAGGCTTGTTATGTGACATTGTTACTTTGTGATAGAGCTGTGGTCTTTGTTTTTTTAAGGTTTAACAATTACATTCTATCAACACAAGGCTGCCGGGGAGTTGTGTCTATATTAATTTATCTCATGGTCAGCTACACACTTTTATTCGTTGTAAGACAGGCACTTGCCTAGTGAGGTATTTAGGCAAGCAGCTGCCAGGGTTTATGTCAATGCCATTTAAAATCACAACCTTTTTTCTGTATGCTTTTATTAATATATTTGATGTAACTTGTTCAGAGAAAATAATATGGGGCTCAATTCCCTGTTGTTTGCTGATACAAATGGTTTGCTCTAGTGTTAATATTGAAAATGATGAGTTAAAAAAAACATTGCGAATCTTTGGACAATTTCGTTTCAAATTCCAATCATTAAGCGGTCTCTTTATCATTTAGAAGTGTGGCCACTGATATAGGAAATTCTGTGGTGAATGCTATTACAAGCTCTGTGTCAACATCTGCAGATGGCAGGTCACATTCCCAGCAAGGGGAATTCTATAGCCATGACGGCAAAAGGTTGATGAAAAAAAAAGCATGTTTCTTCTCATGGGTATGAGAGGGATACATTTGGTGATGGTTCAATTCTTCAGGGAGATAATGACTTGATGTCAATATGTTAAAGCCCTATTGTGGTTATTATGGAAGGCCAAAGTATGAGGCACTATCATGATATATATACACAAAATTACAATGAATACTTTGACAATGATAGCTATTACAATGATGCTGATGGTGGTACTAATGTCCTGGAAAATATGACACCTGTGGATGTGCCTCATATTGTTATCCTGGATGAGAGAGGACCTCCTATATGTTAGCCTGGACTCATTTAGCATCCAAATTTAGCGGAGTATGCTCCTCTGCCGTTTATTGATTAATCGATTAGGTTTAAGATAAAACGTTTAGTAGATATGAGTGTTAGATCTAAAATGAGGGTGGAGAGCCCAAGGCCAATAATATCTGAGAAAGTGACCATAATTCTGGGTTGGGTGACTAAAATGTAACATTTTTAATTAAAGGCAGGAAGGAAGCTAGGACAGGTGTAGACAGGGCATAGCCCTCGTGTGAATATCATTTTTGGATACCCTGGGCCTGCTTCTCAAATATTGTGTGCTGCGGAAGAGGCAAAGAAGTCAGGAGGGTCATTAGGACCCAGAAACAAATTCTGGTTGCATCAACAGAGTGAGCTGTTTTCTTGGGAACACAAATGCAGGGCTCTTTTTGAGAAACACATGGGTCTGTTGTTTTATTGATCTCAAACTTGGGGCGCTTGCAGGCTTCGATATAGCGAGCATTTCTCAACAGTCTCTGTTTGGGGATGGATTTATTAAAGTAAAGTGCGGTACCGTGATTGAGAGCTGTCCCTTTTATTATTATTTAGGAGTGCTATTCATAGCAGAGACCAGCTCTTGTTAGAAACGAAGTATCAGACCTTCAATTTGGTTTTAGGAGGTTTTATGGCAAATTAGCGAGCAGATCTGCGGGCACATATCCTGAAAGTGGCAAGAACTAAATTTTTGACCTCAATTTAATATGGCCTGGAGGCATTCTCTGGAAAGTAGAAAACTTGTTTTTAGATGGGAGTCACCCTACAGCCTTTGGGAGAGTTATTGAACTCCTGAAGGCATCAAAACAGTGCCAGTGATGCAAGTCTTTAAGTTATGGAAACAAGATCAAGCCAGGCTTGTCCACTTTTTTAAAACATAAATTAGGAGCCTAGTATGCTTCTGCAGGTTCCTTGAAACAACTCTTGTGGCTCTTTGTTATCACACATCTGATTTCAGAGGTTTTTTTGAAACATTTTTTATTGAGTTTTACAAAGACAAGACACACTTCCAATAATACGGGGCTTATCAAGACAAGGATAAGCCCACCATGAATGGCACATGGTCGATGAGATAGTACCATATAGTAAAAAGTATACAGGAGAAGCTTGAATTCATCATTTAAGCACAGGAAGCTTCGTAAGTGGTCATTAACATATAAATCCCAAAATGTGGAAAAGCCCCATCGGTCATATCGCGGAATGATTGGAATTCCAGAATAAGAATACAGTTGTCTAGCTGTGAAGGAGGATGAAGGTCCTGTCTTTCCTTTTTCCCCATCCTTACCACCTTGCTCCACTGGGGAACAGGTGTCAACAGTTGTATTAGTCTCATGCAGGGGGTGGTTCAGGGAGGGAATGGTCAGATCATCTTCGCTCCTGCAGATCCGGAACCTCAGGTTAGTGAAATCTCTTGACACATCCACCTATCAAAGTGCTTATTAGTTAGTAATGCCCTTCACCTACTACGCTCTGTAACTATTGGCCACTAGGGGGTATGCCAACAACATACACAAAAATCTTAATCTTACTTATCTATCTCTGCTTCCCAAGAACAACTTCAGTAATAAGTTCATAACTAGTTCATTTTTTAGTTCTTACCTGAATAGATGAAGAGATGGCTGCAACTGTTATATTCCATATAGGTACCCCAGTATCGGCTTAGGTACTAATTGCACCTTTCTCCTACATTGCCCTCATATTGCACTACATGACGGTTCTTAAGACTGACCTTTTACCTAGTTGAGGTAATGACTAGAGGACCTGGGGTTTTCTCCGAAAGGCCTAAGCCTCATTCATTATGCATGAGGATTCTTGGAATCACAACTGGGCAGCAGGCCAAACATCTCCTGCATAAAAACTATGTACAAGGGTCATTCCTTCCGTCATCCTAGATCGACATGACACAGCGAGGTATATCTCCAGGGGGTATCACTTTAAGTATATATACACCATCTCTTACTAAGGTAGAGAGAGGAGAAAAGGACTTCCATCCCGACACACTGATGCGAGACGCTGAGGCTCCTGCATGCAGATACTCCAGCTCGCAGTGGTCTGACATCCCTTCCGGGGTGTCCACCTCAAGACCAGAACGGGGTCCCACAGTCTCTCCCTTCAGGTCATGGGGTTGACTTTATCCTAGAGGGATTCTTGGCTTCCACACCTACATACATGCTAGGTACACTTAGGTACATCTAGTTAGGGTCGCATCGTAGGAGTACGCTTTTATTACTGTCATGTATTTTTATACTTGCCTGTATTTATCGTTTTAGCATTATGGTAGAAATCTACCATCCTTTTACTCTGTTAGTACTTATAATCATCTATTTCTGTTACTGTCTAATGATTGTGTCAGCACATTTATTTTACACTAGAATGACGCTGGTTCAATAAATTCTTATTGGAAAACGCCCCCACCATTTATTCTGTGTATCTCTCTCAGAGACAAAGTGAGCACGAATAACTGAGCGACTAGTAGCACTGTTTCCACGATTCTGAGGGATCAGGGTTGTCATGTTCGATAGTTGCCAAAAACTATTCTCTCCTTGGTAAGAGGGGTTTCTAGTGGCACTGTGAGCTAGCTGGTATACAGGCTAACATACTCGGTGGGGTTGTCCGGAATCAGTTTTTTTTTTTTTTTAAAGTCCTCATTCTGTCAACTCTCTTGCTGGTATTGCTCTTTTCCCTCAGATGTCCAGAGGGAAAAAGAGCATTTCCAAACAAGGATACTGCTGTTTCCACTTCCAACTCCTTCATGAAGGGGACCGGGGCACAGGAGACCTAGGACCAACAGCATGTTTGGCTTAATCATCGGACCTGCTCGACTTCTCTCTCCAATCCACCAACAATGTCCAGACCTTGTCCAGACTTCTGGGGTCACAGGCCATATCCGACTGACTTGTACAGATGATACTCTTGAGGCACTCAGCAAAAGATCGGGGACTTTCAGATTTCCAAAGCCTACAGATCTCCCGCCTCGCCAACAAAACCACAAAGAAGATGAACTTAGTAATAACTATGTTTGTTCGTGCATCTTCTTCATTAAGCCCAAAAAATACGAGGCGAGAGCTTACCTTGACCTGTTTGGCAGTTACTTCCCGAAGGAAATTACATACCGAAGCCCAATAGGAAGCAATCTTCGGACACTGCATAAACAGATGCAGGTCATCTGCCGACATAAGCAAACACCTTGGACAAACGTATGTGTTACCTGTAACCCTTGCTAACTTGGCGGGAGACCAATATACTCTGTGAGTAGTAAACAGATGATTACGTTTAAGTGAAGCAGGTTTCACTATTGCTCGTGAGATGGAAAAGGAATCAAACCAAGCTTGCTTCGGGTCTCCTTCCCCGAGCTCTTCTACCCACAGATTGGAGATTTCACAGTCGATCTTATCGTCTGCCTCCACAAAGGCCCAGTACCAAAAAGAGACTTCCCTTTTCCATTGGTCCATTCTCATCATCTGATCGAGCCTCAGATCATCATCCTCTCCAACCCACTGTTGTGTTGCCCACCAAGAACGTAGTTGATAATATTTAAATCTTGTCAATTGCCTCTTGGTACAATTGCTTAACGCTTCCCAACTCACTAAGCTTGATCCTGTTTTAAGATCTGCCCAGTAACATAGTCCCCCAGATTTTAAGGGCTGACTGAGTTGGTCCATCAAGCAGTAGGGGGTACCCGGGGATTCCCAAATCGGAGCCCGTGATGAATAATATGGGACTCCCAGCCTTTTCCGTAAATACATCCAAGTTCGTAAGGCGGACTTCAGAATCTTCAACCTCACCTTTTTAAAAAATTTCGGGTCTCCGTATTTGAACAGGAAGTGACACTGGCCTTGGCAAACATCAGTTAACAATGCCCCGAAAAGTAAACCCATAGGTGACCTATCCGTCTTGTTCGCAAGCATACGAAAGTTCTTGAAGTGAAAGGCGTGACAATAAACGAGCAGATCCGGTAGGGCCAAGCCTCCTGCCCCCAACCTCCTCCTCAACTTTTTCCAGGCTATCCTAGATCCCTTTGAGGCCCAAATGAAACTACCTATTTTCCCCTGGAGCTTGGCTATATCCTCTTTCTGAAAGGTTAAAGGAATAGAATTGAAAAGAAAAGTGATTTTGGGAAGGACAATCATTTTAATAAGGTTCCCACGACCATATATGTTTAAAGGTAAGTTAGCCCATCTTATCAACAGACTCCCTATCTCCTGGCTAACTTTTTTCCAGTTTGTTCTAGGAACATCCTCAAGTTTCTGTGTAATTAATGCACCCAAATAACGCATTTGAGATTTAACCCCCCAACTGCTCTTACCCTGATTCCATTCCATAATTTCGGGTTTTTTCCGCGTTCACCCTATACCCTGAGATTGAACCAAAGCTCTCTGCCTTTGCCATCAAATTGGGGATTGCGTCCTGGGGGTTAGTGGTATAAAGAATCAAATCGTCTGCATATAGAGCCAATTTTGCCACAAACCCAGAGGATTTAAAAGGGGAGATAGTGGAATCTGCTCTGATCAATTTTGCAAAAAGCTCTATATACAAATTAAAGAGGAGCGGAGACAGGGGACAACCCTGTCTCGTGCCCCTAGTGATATCAAACCAGTCTGACAGTTCTCCATTCACCAACACCCTTGCCCTAGGGAGATAATAGAGGTTTTGCACAGCCCTCACGATGTTCTGCGGAAAGCCAAAACTTCTTAAGGTCTCCCAAAGATAAGCCCAATGCACTTGGTCAAAGACCTTAGCTGCATCCACAGATACTACAGTCAAAGGCAAATTCTGGGCCTCCGCCATGTCTATAACCCCCATCATCAAGAACGTGAGCTCATTAAGCTGCCTCCCTGGTATGAAACCTTTTTGATCTGAGTGAATGACTCCCTTAATAACCCGTGCTACTCTTGAAGCTACTATCCCTGAGAAGATCTTGTAATTTGTGTTCAAGAGCGATATTGGTCTATACGAGTCGATTTTCAGCAGATCTTTATTCGGTTTCAATATTAAAGTCACCGTGGCCTCAGACCAAGAACTGGGAGCAGTTTCCCCGTCTATATATATTGCATTAAATAGGTCTTTCAAGACTGGAGCCACTTTATCTACGATTTGGGTATAGACCTCAAACGGGAGGCCATCTGGCCCAGCTGCCTTCCCACCTGCCATTTTCCTGCACTGTACCCTGATCTCCTCCACCGTGATCTCACCCTCCAGTGCCCTCTTTTGCTCATTTGTTACTTGCGGAAGCTCTGTCCTCTTTAGCCAAGCCTCTATACATTCCTTTCTAGGTTGTATATCTTCTCTGTAAAGGCAGCTCATATACCGCCGAGCTTCTCCCCTTATATCTACATTAGTGTTCAGCATCTCCCCTGACTCTCTGTTATTTAAATTCCGTATTGAATTTCTGGCCCTATCAGTTTTAGCCTTCAACGCCAGCAGTGAACTGCACCTTTCACCATACGAAAAATGCTGGAGCTTACTCACTTTCCATTTATCCTGTATCCTTTTATCTAATTGAGCTTGAAATTCTGCTTGCAACCCCTCCAATTCTCTACTGAGCACAGGGACTCTACCCAATCCCTCCATCGAAGCCTTCTAAAGATCCCCCTCTCTGGCCTTGATCTCTCTGATTCGCTTCTCATCTTCCTGCTTCGCGGCACGTCTCTTACCGACCATTGTGGAGCTTAGTATTGCCCTTAAATATGCTTTAAAAGCATCCCAGACTATTTGCCCTTTTGCAGAGCCCCTATTAGACAGAAAAAAGTCTGCAGTCATTTCCGCTAAGTTACGTACCACCTTCTCATCCAATAGGATAGTCCTATCCAACGTCCACCTTCTCTGTCCCACTTTTTGATGGAATCTAAGGGACAAAGCCACAGGAGAATGGTCTGACAAGACTGCAGGAACATGCACTACAGCCTCCTCCTCTGCGTACAACTCCTGATCTACCAGAAAATAATCGATGCGGGAGTGATGCCCATACTTTTTGCTATAAAAAGTAAAATCCCTGACTTCCCCCATCTTGCTGCACCAGATATCAATCAGATTAAATTCAGCCATCATATTTTTCATTCTAGCAGATATTTTGGGAGGGCTAATATATTTAACTTTTGATGTTCTGTCTAGTTCTTTATTTAGGACTAGGTTAAAATCCCCTACGAGGTTAATCGGGCCGTGGTCTCCAACAAGCAAGATTCTAGCTTCATTAAAGCTTCCGGATTGTCATTATTAGGACCATAATACGTTGCACATGTTACTGGCCTGTCTTGAATCACTAAAGTAGCCACTAACCATCTACCAGATAGATCCGATTCATATTTTGTCAACCTTATTCCTGAATTATTCCTAATAATTAAAGCCACTCCTCTAGTGCAACCTCTCTGTTCTGAGCACACTACCTCCTGGACCCAACGTAACTTGCTAAAACATAACCCACACTCATTCCTTTCCAAATGGGTCTCTTGAAGTAGTATAATTGCGCCTCACAGTTCTTGAGATATTCTGTCACCCGGGCCACCTTCTTCCTTGATCTCAAACCATTGACATTCCAGGATAAAAATTTAACTAAGTTTAATCTATTCATACTGAAAACACCAAACTCTACCCCCATTCAGCTCATTCAAGAGAAACCCCCGATTAAACTTCCCAACCTGATAAGACCCATAGATAGTAAAGGCCAATTTAGCGTATAGCAAAAAGAGGACCAATTTTTTCTTTTTCCCCACATGCTCCCACACCCAGTGCCCCCCTTCACCCACCCCCGGGAAGCCCCCTTTCCTATCCCTGGGTGATAAAAATCCACCCTTCGCAACCCCCCCTCCCAAGGAGAGTGTAGTGGGTTCGTCTCGTAATGGAAGACGCTGGACGTAGATTTAATTGAAGTCTTTAATTCAGGTTAGCACAACAGACACAGCTCGATACATCTGTCCGATTCTGAGGTCCCAGCATAACTGCCAGCCCCGAACCCTCCACCTGGAACCTTACATAGATTCCACTAACACATTCCAGTAACTATGGCAATAACTATAGCAATGAAGACACAACACATCTTCCCTCCTAAAACAACAGAAATGAAATATAACAATAAATAAGGACCTTTGTTCAATGAAAGAAAACCAAAACAACAAAACAAAATAAGTGAACATAATAAGAACAGAAGAAAGCGCAACAAATGAAGCTTATTGCAAAACATAATCTTTTAAGTAATAAGGAGTACGTACTCTTCTTCGACCTTCCCTTGGAAGAGCTGGTGCATCTGCTGCACCATTCAAAACTCTTCCTTCTCTTTCCAACAAATTGAAGTCAACTTGTTCATCTCACCCAACGAACAATTCTCATTTACACAGTTTTGAGAAACATAGCATCCCCACCACCTGTGTTATGAGCATAAATCTCACATGACTGACTGGGTAGGGGAACGTCAGGTACTCCCAGATCAAATGAATAATCTTCCTTGATAGGAACCTCAAGGTCAGAACCCATGGTCAAATCATTCTTTACCAACACCACACTCCTTTTACTCCACCACTTACCATTCTCCACTAAAACTGCATGTTTGGAAATTTTAACAATACGTGTTTTGGGGAAAAACTTAGAATTATGTCTTTTGACTCCAATTGGTCTTTTTACTTTGACAAGATTCCCAACATGAAATTGAATATCTTTTACTTTCTTATCTTTGTCATAACTTTGCTTCATTTTTAGTTGAGCTTTTTCAATTGTATCATGCAAGTGCTTAGTATTAGGGATCCTGTTGGCACACTTAGTTTGTTCCAAAACCCAATTGGGACTCAATTTGGAAGACCCATAACGTCCTTTTAGAAGGACAAAAGGTGAAATGCCAGTTGCAGAATGTGGAGTATTGTGATAACTCCACAATCTCTCTTGAACAGCTTCAGAAATCGACTCCCCCTGCACAGAAGCTAGCTGAATAGTCTCTTTCAACATCCTGTTCACTCTCTCCACCATACCATTACCTTGAGGACTGTAAAGAGCCACAGTTAAATGCTTGACTCCCATGGTTTTTAGAAAAGATTGCATCAAATGAGATTTAAATTGTACCCCATTGTCAGAGACCAGAACTTTAGGAACCCCTTCCCTGCGAAACAAATCATTCAGCAAATCAATCACAGAAGTTGTAGAAGGTTCAGATAAAAACTTACATTCAACCCATTTCAAATAATAGTCAACTAGGACTAAAGCATACTTCATATTGGGTCTGAGATTGTACATGGGACCAATAAAGTCTATTCCCAGTTTTTCCCAAGGACCATTGGGAAAGTTAACAGGATGAAGGGGAGTGTTGCGTACCTTCACAGTTTTGTCTGCCATGGAGCAACAAACACAACGTCCCACAAAATTCTCCACCTCAACATCCATTCCTGGCCACCAATAGTAAAGTCGCAAACGTTTCTTAGTGCCGGTCATACCAAGTTGGCCTTGATGAGCAAAATTGATCAGTCTTAACCTAAATTCCCCCGGAGGAACCAACAAATTCCCTCTCAGGATGGTGTCATTTTCAATGGTAAGTTCATCTTTCACCTTATGAAAGGGACGCAAACATTCACATAACTTCCTTTCATCAGGCCAACCTTTGCTAATATAACTTTTAATCAATTCCTGTGATTCATCATTTTTCGAACAAACAACCCATTCAGATTTGCTAATGGCACCCTCCAAAACAACCAACCCATCAACTTGACCAACTACACACTCTAAGTCATCTTCAAGAAGGTTGGTTTGTAAATCATCCAAAGGACACCTTGACAGAAAATCGGCACGAGCATTTTTCCCTCCAGAAATATGCTTAATGACAAAATTAAATTCGAACATCCTGGACAGCAACCTTACCAACCTAGGACTGACCTCGTCATGATCATTATTTGACAGCAAGAAAACAAGGGGCTTATGATCAGTCACCAATATAAAGTTTCTGCCCCATAGAAAGGTTTCAAAGTGTTTGGTCGCCCAGACACAGGCCAAGGCCTCCCTTTCAATAGTACTGTAATGGCGTTCAGTCGAAGACAGAGACCTGGAGGCAAAACCCACAATATGTTCCACACCTTCAATTAACTGTGTGATAACCGCGCCTAGTCCAACTCCACTGGCATCCACTGTGACAATGGATTGGACATCATCCCTAAAGGCATGCAAGGCAGGTGCTTTAACAATGAGCTTTTTCAAATTACTAAAAGCTGAAGACACAGTTTCTTTCCACACGAACTGTTCACCCTTCCTAAGAAGTTTCCTAAGAGGCTCTGTTTGTAAAGAAAAACTGTCGATAAACCGTGAATAATATTGACACAGCCCGAGAAAAGACCGTAATTGGTCTTTATTCTCAGGAGGAGGACTATCAAAGATTGCCTTGACAAGATCAGACTTAGGTTTAATTCCGAATTCAGAAATATGATGACCAAGATAGTCAATACTGCTGACAACAAATTTACATTTTTCTTTTTTAACTGTAAAACCATAAAATTCTAAAGTTTGTAGCACATCACTTAAAATTCTCAAATGTTCCTCGGTATTTTTAGAAAAACAAGAATGTCGTCCTGATAAGCAAGGACATTTTTACATTCAGCCAAATAACTTGAACATCAGTTTCTGAAAGACAGAAGCCGCTGATGCCAGGCCGAAAGGCATTCTTAAAAATTTGAAAGCACCAAATGGTGTGTTAAAAGCAGTCAGTGATTGCGACTGCTTTGCAAGCTCCACCTGGTGATAAGCTGATTTCAAGTCTATGCAAGAAAAAACTTTGGCACCTCCCAGATGAGCCAGCATTTCCTGAATCTTAGGTAAGGGGAAACAATCGACTAAAATGTTCTTATTTAAAGATCTTAAGTCAATGCAGAGTCTAATATCATCTGTGCCCTTCTTCTTCGCGACGACAATCGGAGAAATCCACTCCGAAGAATCAATCGGTTCTATGACTTTGTCAGTGCACAACTTCTCCAGATGCTGTTTCAATTGATCACGAATGCATAGAGGAACGTTTCTAACTTTGTGAATAGTGGGCACTGCGTCTTTTTTTAAGATGATTTTATGTTCAAAACCATGTACTAAACCCAATTTATCTTCAAAAAGAGTATTATGCTGAAGTAATAACTGTTGTAATGTTGAATTAGACTCAGGAATATCCACCAAGAAAATGGGACAAGCAGTGCCAGGTCTTAAAACCATCCAAATTTTCCCTTGATCTTTCCATCCTAAAATATTGTAGCCCTTCTTTGCCACATAAATTTTAGTAAAAATTAATCTATCTTTGAATCTAATATTGTCAGAGAAAAAGCCCAACATGTCAATATTATGCCCTCCAAAAGCAATTGTGCGTACATCCGGTGGAAATAGTTGAACAGATTTCCATTCTTTGTAGAATAACTCGTCTGTGACAAAAGTAATAGGTGAGCCAGAGTCTACTGTTACTTGAACCTCCACATCACCAATTATCACATTACAAAGAGGATCACCATCATTCACATTAGATTTGATGGAAAGCATAATTCTGTTAAAACTTTTGATGGCATAAATGTTGGGATCTGAAGGATCTTCCACACTTTCGAGAGTGGCAACTTTATGAGTGTTCTTGCACATACGTGAAAATTGTCCAACTTTTTTGCATCTCATGCAAGGTTTGCCTAAAGCTGGGCAATTTTTAGCATTGCCCAAATGTGTGAACGAGCCACACCTGTAACACACGCTCTGCTTTTTATCGTCACTAACTTTATTAGGAATAACTTTAGGTTTAGTGCCAGTGGTGTTAACAGGTCCCGTTTCAGGATCAGTTTTAGCCTTATTCAGTTCCTTTTGGGCTACCACTGATCTCTCAATGCCTCTGGCCATTTCAAGTGTTTCACTTAGAGAAGGGTTTCTGCAGCAGAGTAATCTTTCTTGAACTTTTTTATTGAAACAGTTCACAATTAGCTGATCTCTCAAATAGGAATCAATGTTGCCATCAAATTCACAAGTGGCAATTAAAACTCTTAGTTCTGCTAGAAAAGTGTCAATGGGTTCAAATTCATAATGACGTCTTGTATAGAACTTATGTCTCTCAACTACAACACTGGTGTCATCCTTGAAATGATTATTAAGCCTGCATACCGCTTCCTTGTAAACATCCCAATCAGTTTCATCAGATTGGGTGACAACTGGTAAATGATCAATAAAACGTTGCCCTTCAGAACCCAAATTATTGTATAGAAGTGCTAATTTCCTGACTGGCTCAAATTTTGACCCATCCAAAGCTATAATATAGCTTACAAACCCTTTAAACCATTGCTTCCATTTTGTTTTAAGTACACCAGGTTCTGGTAAGAAATGTGGAGGGCAGGTTATATTTTGCATATTGAAAAATGAAAACTGGATGGATTCTAAAGTAAAATGTAGAATGAATGGTCAGAGTAGTCAATTTAAAATGTACAGTAGAATGAGCACAAAGCAATTAGGTGTGCACATCACCGTGTCTTGAAATAAATAAATAATGTAAATCAGCACTTGAAACTGGCACGTAGAGTAAACTAATCAGGAGTGCGCGTCACCACGCTTAAAATAAATAAATTATGCAAATCGGCACTTGAAACTGACACGTAGAGTAAACTAATCAGGTGTGTGCGTCACCGCGCAGTAAATTCCTGTAAAGTTGGTGCCTGACAAAATGGCGGCACGTAAGGTCACGGTGCATGACCCCCGACGTCGGAAAAGTCTGCAGAGTAGGAATAGAAATGCCACAGAACAGAGAAAGGCGAATCCTTAAGGAAGTTCCAGATTCCACAGTTCGCGCAAGGTGAGGGAGCGCTCGCGAAATGGGCAGTTACAGGTTTAAAATTAAATAGTACTCTGACGATGCCGAAATCAACTATGTTAAATAAATTTGCCATACGACCTGCATAAAAATGTCCCACACACTTGAAGGTCTTCCACGCCTCACACTCTGAAAATGCTTCTGCGCCTGACACGAAATGAAGAGAAAATCTTCTCACGCTGTGTCACGGAGATGAAAAACGAGGAGTGCTGTTAAAACTACTGCCAAAATCAATCCCAATCGTCGCCAATTGTAGTGGGTTTGTGTCGTAATGGAAGACGCTGGACGTAGATTTAATTGAAGTCTTTAATTCAGGTTAGCACAACAGACACAGCTCGATACATCTGTCCGATTCCGAGGTCCCAGCATAACTGCCAGCCCCGAACCCTCCACCTGGAACCTTACATAGATTCCACTAACACATTCCAGTAATTATGGCAATAACTATAGCAATGAAGACACAACAGAGAGATAGTTAAATGTAAGTTAAAGAAAAGATACGAAAAGAAAGCATAACTTTTCATAGTGGACTTTTGATATGCCCATACTATTTCATCTGATAGAGGACCCATAGAGAGGCTTTAAAGACTAGATGCTCCTCCCTCCATCTGAGCTAGAAATGTGTCTACCTCTTCTGGGTTGCTGATATTGTGCATTTTATTTCGCCACATAATTTTCAGCATTGCTGGGAACTTCATCTGGACCTGGGCACCTTTACTCCGTAACTCATTGCCTAAGTCTGATCTCACTTGATAGCTGAAGTCTCCACACTTCAAAGATCCTTCCTTCAAGGCACGACCTAGCACCAACTCCTTCACTGCATATGTGTGAAAATTAATCAAGATTTTTCTATGCGTCTTCCTAGCAGGGTTTAACTTGAAAGGATCCATATGTACCCTCTGAATCTCCTTCTCAAGATCGAGATCCGGCCTATCCTGCAGTATTCCTTCTCGCAATAGATTACATATGAAACTCTTAATATCACCTTTCTCGGAATCAGTTTGGACACCAAGCTCTCAGTGTATGTTGTCTAAACGCGCAGATCCTATATAGGTTTAATAGGAACTACACAACATGGCGTCGTCAACGTTGGTTTTGGTACTTATTTAACAGTCAAATCTGAGTAGTTCAGTCATGCTTTTCTCAGAGAGCCCGACTCACATTACTTCAGACGTCTGAAGTGAGACGGGAACTGTCCTGCTACAGCTGAGTAGGCAAAAATTCCTATTTATTGGCTGTAGGTTTATCAAGCTTGAAGGATAAACAGTTTCTATATTTGTGCATAAAACCTTATCTCGGTTTCCTTGAGATACTTCCTTGAAATTATTTTTTAAACAATGACAGGGGACGCCGCCGTGGCAGCACAACGCGTTTTAGTTCAGGAAGAACAAGAAGGGGAAATTAACATTTCAGAAAATGTTAGAACTGCCCTTACCTTAAAACTAGCAGAATATGATTTCCCAGCTAGGGGTGGGACAGTAACATTCATGATTGAGGCTCATGAATCATATAGAACAGAGGTATTCTATTCATGGGTTACATTCCCACAAGCAGATGCACTAACACATACATTTCATTCTTACACCTCCAGAAGAATACAGTCCGTATGAGGACATGGAAATTCCGCTCACCTACCAGGAGCACATAAACTGGTTTAAAGGTGCTCTTCCCCATACAAGAAATAAAGCAAGACTAGGTCCGCTCGGAAGAGACGGAGCCACTTGGCCTGTCCTTGCGGCTTACACACCGCATCCAGACATTGACACAATGCCAGTAGCAGACTTACGTACACTTCACAAAGAAATAATAAAACTTTACAGAAATTTAACACAATTCGTGATGAGAACACTCACAATTCAGCCAGCAAGAGCTGCACAAGCAGGACCCATTCAGGGAAATGCAACAAAAATTACACCACGAACATTAAACGCAGTTATGAGTAAAATGCCCACTAAACGCGAACCAATACCATTCTGGATAGTTCAGAAAATAACACAGCTAGAGGCAGTATTTCCACATACAAGCCCTCAAGAAAAACACAGAATGCTTACAATCTGCTTACCAATGGGGATAGCTCCCCAGATAGAGGATTGTACCACTTGGGGTACAGTTTTCGCTGCAATATATACCAGAACTCATGGTATCCCTTCATTAGCAGTGGTACCTGACGTATTAAGACATACAAACTGAGTATGGAGCAGAACCTGCTCTGAAATTAGAGATGAAATTACTAGGCAATTTTGCCCAGGTAGCATCTATAATATTAGCAAATATAAAAGGGGAGGCAGCAGCAGTGGCAATACGCCAAAGCCTAAGGGATTTCACTCCTTTACAACAGGAACGTGAATTACCTAAAATTATCACAAGCACCTATGCAGAATTAGGTAGGGATAGTTTGGGAGCTAGAACATTAAAACCTCAACTCATTAGTGGTCCTGAGAAGGATAACACAAAGCAAGCACCTGATTCTTCCAAGAAGAAATGGGACTATAATAATAAAAAACATAAGAACAGATCTCAGTCCAGGAGGGGGTCTCCTCAACAGGAGCCCTCCGAAAGGAAATACAACTTTAGGAATAGGGATAACATTAAAAACCTGACAGGTATCAGGATACTGATACACGTTCCTCTCGTTCCTTTCAGGGTTCACCAAGAAACTCAGAGAGAGAAGGACGGTCAGAACACAGACAAGAAGAGCGTACGAAGTCAAGAGACACGCCACGGGCTTCAAACAACACTTCTAAAAAAGAAGACAATCCTCAATCTAAACCTCAATTTAAAAAGAAGAAGGTAGCAGGTCTCAAAGTTAGACATGCCCAGAATTCTGAGGACTCAACTACTGAACGGGGAATGGGCTCTGACAATGCTAGACAGCGCAGCAGAAGTAACAATAGCTCGCCATAATCTGATGGAATTTCTGGTGCCAGCGGAGTTGAATGAGTACATCACGGTGGAAATACCTGATACGAGGGTAAGTGTTCCAAATAGGTAACATGAGATAACACTCCAAATGGAGGGGCACAAACCCAGAAAAGTTAAAGGTCTCTTTTGGGAGAACTTGACTTTCGGCTATGACATACTTTTAGCTGCACAAGATTGGCCGCCTGCAATTGTTATTGATTGCCCAAAGGGAGAAACGGTAATTTTACCATCTTTTTCCGACCATGTTCCAATTTATTTAAAACATACATACACACGGGAGTGGGCCGTAGCCCTTGCTCCAGCACTTTATCGCAACCATGTTGGGTGGGATACCGAGTCACCTCACCACATAATCCCAGTTCAAACTAATCCAGTTCCACATAGACAGTACCCAATAAAACAGGAAGCGAAAAAACAGGTCAGGGAGATCTTAGATCAACTTGAATACCAGGGTGTAATAGAAAATTGCACCTCCTCAATGAATAATCCTTTGTTTCCCATTATGAAACCCAATAATTCATATCATCTAGTTTCAGATTATAGACATCTTAACTCATGCACAAAAACATTTGCAGTACAGAATGCACACAGTGCCGCATTAATGAATAACATTGTGCGTAAAAAATTCCAAACAACACTAGAAATCTCAAATGGATTCTTCTGTCAAAACATAGCACCTGAAAGCCGGTATCTGACCGCATTCTCCGCGTTAGGTTCCCAGCATCAATTTTGTAGACTCCCCCAAGGGTATAAGAATAGCCCGGGGTTGTTCAGCGCTAGGGTAACAGAATTACTCCAAAATTTGGATGAAGAGGCATTGTCCTATGTGGATGATATTTATCTGACGGACGAATGACTTAAAGGAATACTTGACCAGGGTGAGCACCATAATTTTGGCATTCGCCTCTGAGGGCTACAAATTCAACTTTAAAAAATCAAAAATAGCCCACCTCAATGTCCTATTTTTGGGATATGAGCTATCAAGTGAAGGTAAATGCCTGGCAGCTAACTTTTTAGAAAAGTGTGCGCTGCTCCAGCCTCCGAAATCTTTGAAAAACGTACAATCCATATTGGGATTTTTAAATTTTGGCCGATCATACATTTTGGACTACGCAGAAAGAGTAAAACTTTTCTACAACTTAATAAGACCTGATTTCTCAGTTATGCTTTGGACACAGGGACACACAGATATACTTCGTTTCCCTACAAGCTGACATGATAGCTTCAAAACATTTACAGATACGCGTAAACGTACGCAATCTGCTGATCCGCGTTGTAGCGGGTCAATTCGGGTACACTTACCTAACCTTCAATGAAGGCGAAACGGTACCCATAGCATACAAATCACACCTGTATACGAACGCAGAAATGTGTTTTACATCCACAGAAAAAATTCTGACAGCAGAACAGACCGCTGTAGCGAGAGAAAGAGCACTGGCTCAGGGGAAACGCATAATTGTCGCAACACCAATACCAGTTTTAGAGTCTGTTACAAAGGCTAACATTCCTAATGCTAAAGCTTTACATCCAAGATGGATACAATGGGCTAATTCTCTCACTGCAACGGATGTAGAATACAGATATGATCCAAGGCTAAAAACACAAGCATTTCTGCAATATGAACAAGAATATCCTCTCCCAAATGAAATCATGCCTCTAGATCAGTATGAATTTATAATTTACACTGACGGGTCTGCTCAGCCGGCCATAGGGAGTAAACAACAATACAGCGCCGCTTGTGCGATTGTAAAAGGTCGCATGCAGGAAGGCAAGTTCCATCCCAGTGATAGGAAGACTTAGGGGCCGATTCCGATCTCGGCCGGTAGGGCACCGAATCGGATTCGGCTTAACCGGATCCGATTCGGAGCCCTCTTTCCCGACCGAATCGTACGTGCGTCCGGCCGAGCGAGTACGATGCGAGCGCCCGCGAAATCGCCGACCGACTCGTATGCGGCTTCAACACCCACCGACCGACCCGCACGGACACAACTCGCACCGCGCAATGGAGTCGTTCCCCGGCCTGGCAAGTGCGATGCGCACCCCGAGCAGACCGACCGACTCGCGCCGTCCGGATCGAAAGAGCTGTCGGAGGCGGACTTTAGGTGTCCGTGTCGGACCCCCCTGTACGCATAGCCGCGTGAGTCGCACACAGGGGGGACCCATGGGTCCCCCCTACCTGTGCATGTACGACGCGATCCGCTTCGAGGCGTACCCGCTGTAGGGGACGCCCTTGTTCGCCGTGCGCCCATTGAGTCAATGGGAGCCCGCGTACGCATTGTACGGCCGGCTCCCATTGACTTCAATGGGAGTCCGACCGAATCGAGTCCGAATGCATGCGTACGCATCGTACTCGTTCGGTCGGGCTGCTGGACTCCGATTCGGTCGGAAATCTCTCCGGGTCCGGCTCGGTCGGAGAGTTTTCCAGCCCGAATCGGAATCGGCCCCACAGTCTCTAGGAGACTGCACGGCTCAGCTAGCAGAATTAAAAGCCTTATTACTGGCACTAATAAATACAGATCGGGAATTCCCCACACTCTTTGTGTGTGATTCCTTTTATTGTGTTCAGTCATACAACCAATATATTCATTACTGGGGTCAGAATGGGTTTAAGCACTCAAAAGGTGGCACAATTAAGCACAAAATGCTATGGGAACAGGTAGCTGAGTTGAAAAATGAACTACCAAGAGCTCTCGTGATACACACGCTAAGTCATCTACGTGATGGCGTTCACGTTGCAGGGAATTCATTGGCTGATGAAGCTGTGAAAGGGGCTGCACGTATGGCTTCCATAGCTGCAATCACTCCTTCAAAAACGAGAATGGATGGAGACATTATGGTTGCTGTCATTGCTACACGCAATAACTCGGCTGTACCGAAAAAATTTCCATTGAAGTACTCCTACAAGTTAGATGCGAACAACATTCCGTATGCTCAGATTCCTGGAGTGGGGGAATAGAGTAATACCTAATATGGATTGCAGATTAGGTTTAATTCTAGCTGCACATGAGGGTCTAGGTTCTGCACACGCATGAATTACCACAACAGTTTCATTACTGAAACAACGCTATTGGTGGCCTGGTTTAACAAAACAAACAAAGAATTTTGTCTTAAATTGTGACATCTGCCAGCACGTCCAGCGCAGACACCTTTACTAATATCAGACAGACCACTCACGTATGTCTATCTGGACCACTGTGGCCCCCTACATTTGGATGAGGCTTACAAGTATATCTTGGTGGCGGTGGATTCATGCTCGAGATTCCTATGGGTATGACCTCAGCGCTCGGCTGACACTCGAACTGTTATAAAAGACTTGCATGTCTTTATAGGGACATATGCAGTTGGCACATTACATTCTGACCGTGGCCCCGCATTTAGCTCTAGGGCTTACAAGGAAGCCATGGAAAGTTTGGGTGTAGTACTGTGGTACTCCTCTCCGTACCATCCTGAGGGAAATTCAGTTGTGGAGAGGAAAAACCGTGACTTAAAGCAGTCTTTAACAGCTAGGGTATTAGGTTTGGGTGGTAGTTGGGTCAATCACTTAGATGGGGTACAGTGTGCCCTCAACAATTTGCCAAGAAGTTCTCTAGGGGGGGGTCACTCCTTATGAGGTCCTATTTGGGACGAGAATTTGGGTACCTGATCTCGATTGTGAAGGCACAGTGGCGGATGTTAAACCATTTGACATCAATAAACGTTTGGCTGTTTTACAGGATCTGAATGAATCCAGAGCACTACAAAGCAACGGGGAGGTCAAGCGCACCGCCACTGGGGAAGTCAAATCAGTCACGGCAAGACCTGTCTGGATCCCAAAAGTAGGGGATCTGGTCAGAGAAAAGATTGAGGACAAGAAAGAATTTAGGCCATCATACAGAAAGCCTGTACCTGTCCTGGCTGTTGAAGGAACAAGAACAGTACTTCTTCCGCCTCTTGCCGGTAAAAAAGAAAAGAGATTCGTCTCCATTGATCTGATCAAACCACACTATGTGGCCGATACTGAATAGTAGGCCTCGTGGGCTCCTGGGTAGCCGACGCTCTCCTCTTGCTACCATACAGGAAGTTCAGACTGAAAGACTCATAACATTTGAAGAATCGCCAATTCAAAGTGAAGGAATTTCCAACAATGAAATGGAACTCGTTCCTGTTCAAATTGAACATCAAATCTTGAGTGAAACACAAATATCAAATCGACCAAATACTGATATCTACATCAATATGACTCAACAAGAGACACCTGCCAGTTTAATAGCACCTGCTGAGCTACCAAAGATAGATCGAACTGCATCTAGCTACCTCATCGATTTTGATACATTCTCTCTTGATTCCAGCGAACCTTAGGCACTGCCAGCTCCTGTTTCCTGTAAGCAACACATTTTTTGAGTTCTACACTTTTCTGAAAAAGACTTACTTAGTATCACCTTGGCTCCAGCTCTGGATAATATCTGCAATATTGTTTTTTCTGTTCTGGATTGGCCTAGTGACTGTGTTCTGCTTACTAGTGAATGGAAAATATCTCCCAGAACGCTCTGCAGTATCCAATGTGAACTTGGTCTTGAAACCACATACATCATCTCATCATGAACAAAGAGACTTGTTTTCCCTGAACATTACAGCTGTTCCAATTCCTGATGGTATTGTTTGAGACAAAGTTGATTATGATGTATTTGGCCCGACAGAACTTTTGAAAATACCACATTTATTTAAAATATCTCTAAATGATATCATTACCTCCAGTACATTCTCTGACGATTGGGATTTTGAAACGGTCAATAATATGTTGTTTGATTTGGAAAAATCTGCTGCATTTTCCAGCAATGAAATGTTAGAAGAAACATCTGATTTCGATAATATGTACTGTTATCATCATTATGGTCATCACTTTTTACACAAATCGAGTATCCCTAGAAATGTTTACACATACCATCAATGGGAACATTGTCCAACACCACCAAAAGGTAGTTTGAAAACTTTCGCACAGAAATTTTCATATTTTTCAGGGTTCAACACTTCTGACCTGACCTCATTTTACTATAAGGTTGCACCTAGCACCTGCACAGAAAAATATGATGACTAACACCAAACAGATCTATTCTGCATCCTTTATTGCCCAACTATCTGAACAGGGTTTCGACTTATGGAAAGACACAATAGACACAAAATCGGTCTGGGGTTCTAAGGATTGGCAAGTTGAGGGAACAGAAGCACTATTTAGAGCGTCCTTAGTTCCTCAACAAATGATATTTCTGAATGAAACTGTGCAACTAGCCAAGAACAAAGATTAGAACACACCACGGTTCCCCACACCATCACACATCAATTTTACATCACGTCGATGAGATACAGTAGATGACATCATGCAGTACAATACATCAGACCCCAATAGAAAGAGATGGTTAGTTTGGCCCACAGACACAAATAGATGTCAATCAAGATTCAGGGGTACAACCTTCAGTATCCATAGGCCAGACCCACGATATGTACAGAGAGAACATCCGGGGGTAGTGACATCATACAGTGTAAGGAGGTTGTGCCTTGATTGGCTAAAAACCTCGACACTGTCCCAGATGAAACAGCACTTATCCTTACTGTCAGATGAGGTGGATTTAAGGGACTTTTTTATTAGGACCCCGAAAGCCACGTCAGAAACGTTTCTATTATGCTGTCTATAATGAAATCTGGAAAATCTCTCAACAAGAAGCTGCAGAGAGACTTCAAGAAATAGATAGAATTAACCTAGAAAAAGCGTTAGCTGTAGTTGACAATGGTATGACTACATTAACATCCAGGATTTATTCACTGGGCAACATTGTATCTTCTGCTATTGCTATACTAGAACAGGACTTGTCCATTCTACAATACGGACAATCACAACTACGTTCTATTATGTTATTAAGCTGGACGCTGCAATCTTTGCACACTGGTTATGTGCCTTGGCGATTTATCAACAGTACATCTCTATTTTCAGCATATAATCTAACTGAAAAACAGATGCTGCATATTGAAATGCTGCATATTGAAAAGTTTGACAAGTTACCTTTCACTGAGGCAGAGTCACCATCCGCAGAATGGTTAATTCATGGCCATATAACACTACCGGTAACAACTTTCCAATTTCAATATTGCCTAGAACAATGCCAGGCAGGCAGATATGAAGTGGTGGGTAGGGAATTCATCAAGGAATCTTGGGAATTGCCGTACAGATTTCGATGCCGGAATGGGGACACAGAAGTGTTTCTTAGAGGTACAAACTGCAGGAGCGCTTTAAGCGGCTCTCTCATATGCCAGGATATTATGCTTCATGGGCCTGTAATGGTTCAGTTGCAAACTTATCCTGTCACTTGAAAGGGCCCCAGCTGCCGTGATTAATCCGGTATTCGAGTTACTTTCAAATGGGAGTTACTTGATGCTGAATGATCAAGGTTGTTGTGGGATGCTTCCGGGCATTGCATATCTTGTCACTATAAGCTCCAGGGTTACTTGCTGTATGCAAGTATTGTTTCCACCGACCCACACAATCAGGGAGGCGCTGTTATGGCCTTCGTTGAATGTTTCCTTTATACGGTTTGATACTCTGAGCCAAATGAAAGCCATGCTTTTACAGCAAACCGTGCCCTTAACCTCCGCCTGAGAAACTTATGATCGTAAGGTTGCAAGGTCTTCAGCCGAGATACAGGCACTGATATGAACAAATTGCCCTTTTCATGTCACAGAAATGGTCCAACGTATCTTTAACATGTCTGATACGACGGGTATTGTCCACCTATTTAAGACCATAGGTTCTGGACTGTTAAGCACCTTTCAGACAATCCTGGGAGTTGTTCCCAACTTTATACACTCCGCATTCGGAAGCATTTTGGAGGGTTTCCGGTGATCTTGTTTCTAATAGCAGGTATCCTGATTGTCCTTTTTATGCTACGCAATGGACGCCCCGGTCACCAAGGAGTTGGAACGCACGCTCTTGGAGCGCCAATATCGTGATCGCATGGTAATCCATCTGGGCACACCTCGACTTCGAGAACTAAGTGAGTCTTGGTTCTTGTCATTTAGACCAGTCTGGATCAACTGTATTCTGCCTGTCCTCCGATGCCTGTTCTGCGGACAAGAATGCGTGTTGGATCTCTGTCTAACACTTCCAACAATTGTGCCACCGGACGTTGATGCTTTACTGGACCCGATAACGGCCCATGTTCTGCAGTGTCCTCAGCGTATTCCAATGTTACTACACATTTTTTTTAACATTTCTTAGGCTTTTTTACATTTTTAAGGACTATTTTTTATATAGACTTATTTCACATACGAGATTTAGCCATACATTAGAATTTTTAGTATGTCGTCCAGTCGGATGAGGAGTGGGTGTTATATTCCATATAGGTACCCCAATATCGGCTTAGGTACTAATTGCACCTTTCACCTTCATTGCCCTCATATTGCACTACATAATGGTTCTTAGGACTGACCTTTTACCTAGTTGAGGTAATGACTAGACGACATGGGGTTTTCCCCGAAAGGCCTAAGCCTCATTCATTATGCATGGGGATTCTTGGAATCACAGCTGGACAGCAGGCCGAACATCTCCTGCATAAAAACTATGTACAAGGGTCATTCCTTCCGTCATCCTAGTTCGACATGGCACAGTGAGGTATATCCTCAGGGGGTATTACTTTGGGTATATATACACCCTCTCTTACTAAGGTAGAGAGAGGAGAAAAGGACTTCCATGCCGACACACTGATGCGAGACGCTGAGGCTCCTGCATGGAGATACTCCAGCTCGCAGTGGTCTGACATCCCTTCCGGGGTGTCCACCTCGAGCCAAGAACGTGGTCCCACAGTCTCTCACTTCAGGTAATGGGGTTGACTTTATCCTAGAGGGATTCTTGGCTTCCACACCTACATACATGCTAGGTACACTTAGGTACATCTAGTTAGGGTCGCATCGTAGGAGTACGCTTTTATTACTGTCCTGTATTTTTATACTTGCCTGTATTTATCGTTTTAGCATTCTGGTAGAAATCTACCATCCTTTTACTCTGTTAGTGCTTATAATCATATATTTCTGTTACTGGCTAATGATTGTGTCAGCACATCTATTTTACACTAGAATGACGCTGGTTTAATAAATACTTATTGGAAAACGCCCCCACCATTTATTCTGTGTATCTCTCTCAGAGACAAAGTGAGCACGAATGACTGAGCGACTAGTAGCACTGTTTCCAAGATTCTGAGGGATCAGGGTTGTCATGTTCGATAGTTGCCAAGAACTATTCTCTCCTTGGTAAGAGGGGTTTCTAGTGGCACTGTGAGCTAGCTGGTATACAGGCTAACATACTCGGTGGGGTTGTCCAGAATCAGTTTGGACACCAAGCCCTCAGTGTATGTTGTCTAAACGCGCAGATGCTATATAGGTTTTATAGGAACTACATGAGACAACCTCTCTCAATATTCCCAAACCTTACTGCAGGGATGTCCAAAGGGCCTTCTTAATGGTTGTGGTATTAGTGGGCTAGCGCTAACAGGGAAGACATCACAATGTGAGGTTCTACTTCCAGCTATTTCGAATGAGGTGAACTCAAACTGTATGATTATTCAGAAGGATTATACCTCACAAGCAACTAGACTGAAGGAAAACACAGAGTTAGTGGGTTATCAAAGACTGAGACCATGCCACCATGACAAATAACTCATAATACTAAAACTAGCAGTAGCAACTTCTAAGTAATCCGGGGAGCTAGTAACTATTATTTTAAAAAAGATTAAACGTACAAAATCCTCAAGTCATGACTCAGGATTCAGGAGGTTAGGTTACTCCATGTTGCATTTAGGCAGCAGAAGGCCTGATTCAGAAAGGTAAAGTATGTTACACTTTTGCTGTCAGTTTACTCTTGCAGTGTGAGTGTACGACTAGTAACTTTTCCATCAGTAACTCTATGAGTAGTAACTTTGCGAGTAGTAACTAAGCCCTATCACTTTAAAAGGAGTTACTGTTACTACTAGTTAGTACCACTTCTAGGTTACAACTCATAAAGTTACTAGTGGTTGAGCTACAATGCAAGAGCGAATTTCCACCAAAGTTTAACTTTACCTGTGTGAAACAGGCCACATAGTGCACACTAGTACTAACTATCATAGGACAGATATTTTTCTAACTAAGACTCTGCACTAGGATGATGTTGTCCTCTTCATGCCCAGATGGGTAAGTAGGTCTGAAGTGTGCTATTGTTCAGGTAAGAAGATTCCGCAGTGCGTTGGTGTCACTTTCACCACATCTGCCATGCCAAATGTGTGATCCATTTATGGTGTAAATTCTTAAGTCACACCTCAATAGATCACATAATCTGGGGGAAGAAGGTTAGAGGTTTGATAATGGATGGGAACAGGAAGTTGGGGTAAGTTGTGACAAAGACAAGCACAACATTTACCAGATCAATTTGCAGTATATTATCATCAGATGGGTTGTGGATGGAAATCAAGAAAAGAATGACACAGTTCAGTTAATAAATGCATTGCAAACAGTCCTTCTGCCCCAGAGTCCTGAGTTGTGTAATTGTTCTGTCACCTGGGTTTGACAAATACAAATTAGGGAGAACCCACACAGTTCTAAAATTTTTTATTGTTAAGTAAAGAAAAATGATACTGTATGTAAAGGATGCATGACGGAACCAAGCAAGCCATTACCAAGCATGGCTTTAAAGCGCTGTCATTACAATGACCCAGACATTACCACACAAGTCTTTGCCACACAAGTCTTTACCACGCATATGCCTTTACTTTTTTGTTGTAAAGGCTGTTTCCTGTATATAAATACCAACATGGAAGGTGCATCTGTATTCTTCTCGGAATGTCCATCTTGGGTGCAGGGCTGAACCAGTCCGGTAATTAAGCAGGACTGTTATGAAGCTTTTCTGCAGAAGAAGAGAATGCCTGTGGAATGCAAGAAAGTAAATCTCAATATTGTAGAGTCAAGGAGAAGGTAAGCTTCATGGTGGATGAGGAGGACCAAGAGGACAGAGCAAGAGCATAGTCTGGTGCAGTCATGTGCGATTAACTGAAAAGTGAGAACAATTTTACTACCAATCCCAGGCAAGTAGCTGCATGTACCTGTCTGTTCAATCTCACAATTGTCAACTGTCATAACATTTAGCAGAGTGTGACCTTCATGTGACATCTCTCCAGTTACAGTCCCCCAGACCAGAACCAATTATTTACAGGAGTTTGACATTTGCACACTACTCAGCATTTCCCAAATCAACGCACCTCTCTCCAGTCCACGGCCAAGAGTAGGCCTCTTTGAGTCATGTTGTTTTCCACTGAAGTAGATAGGCATTGGCCCCAAACATTACAAATCAAGTTTACAAATTAGTTAAACAAAACCCTCTCCTAGCCACCACATGAATCATCATCACTCACTCAATATATTACTCATTGGTGCAATAGTTATTACTTTTTCCATGCATGGCGGTACACATTTGTCTATTATATCTTCCCTTTTCCTTTTGAATCAACAAACAATGGCTGTCTTGGATAAAATTAATGATCTTTACTCACAGTTCGGCCAGGGAATACACAAAAGAAGGATTGGAATGGGAGGCATTGTCTTCTTCATGTCCCTTAAGTGAATGGGGAAGCTTCTTCTGTGGCTCTCCACTCCAGTCCATACATAAATAAATGGGATGCTTAAGTCAGAAACCAAATATGAATGTTCTTCTATATAATAATATATTTGAAAGTTCTGTTGTGGCCTACTTTATCAAGAAAGTAGAGTTTGTCCTCAAACTCAGAGGGCTCGTCCAGAAGTTCATCAGCTAACACACTTGAGTCTGACCACTTGCCCTCATCCTCCTCCTGTGCTGGTTCAGGAATAGTATAATCTTGTGGCATGAAGTGTTGGTTCATTTTAATGATAGTTAATCCCTACGCATTTTGAGGCAGGAGACTGATCCTTCTGACTGTGACAACTGCACCAGCTGCACTGAACACACGCTCAGAAGATACACTGGCCATGGACAAGCCAGATGTTTTATTGCCAGCCTGATGAGCTCTGGCCATTGGTGCATCTTTGGGAAACAAGGAGAGAGCAAGGGAATAGGGGGTACGTCCTTGTCCCCAAAACGATACTAGGCTAAACAATTTGGACGGACCCACTGAATAAATGTGTAACAGTCACTGTTGTGGTAAGTACATGAACCCATTAGGTTTGTTTAAAAGACCCCTCACACACCAACCTAGTTGGTGTCATGCTTCATCATTGGGTTCCCAACCGGGTGGCCGAATGCCCCCCGGTTGTGCTACAATGCCTGATTACAAAAGACACACAATTGATGGACGGAATGCAAAACAAATCAAAACATTCACCCCCAGTCAAGAGATCTGGGTTAAATCCATCATTCTTTTGCTCACCATGCCACCCCAGTTTAGACCTGGCCATATGCAAATCAGTCTTGACCCTGTGCCTCATGGGAACAGTCCAGCCCGAACTGCCAAGCCAGGTCCTCCCTGGACCGGAAACAAGCATCCTAGGACCGGTTTCAGGGTTTCACCCCTCTTCAGCCAGGATAGCTTGATTCCAGTGGCACAGTGAGCCCGGGACCCACGTCTGGGCATACCCGGTGCACTTAGGGCGAGATAGCAAAAGACACACAATTGATGGACGGAATACAGAACAGATCAAAACATTCACCCCCAGTCAAGAGATCTGGGTTAAATCCATCATTCTTTTGCTCACCATGCCACCCCAGTTTAGACCTGGCCATATGCAAATCAGTCTTGACCCTGTGCCTCATGGGAACAGTCCAGCCCGAACTGCCAAGCCAGGTCCTCCCTGGACCGGAAACAAGCATCCTAGGACCGGTTTCGGGGTTTCACCCCTCTTCAGCCAGGATAGCTTGATTCCAGTGGCACAGTGAGCCCGGGACCCACGTCTGGGCATACCCGGTGCACTTAGGGCGAGAAAGCAAAAGACACACAATTGATGGACGGAATGCAGAACATTCCCGTGTCCCGTGATTAACCTGCTGTGGTCTTAATCTCTGCCTAACACTTAAACCTAGTGTTTTTATTGACAGAGTGTCTGTGAGTAAGCCGACACTACTACCACACACCTTAGCGCGTGTGTAGGTACTTCACTATTTCACGTGGTGTTTCCACTTTTGCCACTCACTTTTTCACCCGGTCCTGAAGAAAGCCCACTTTAACTACCTTTTCGGGCTGAAACATGTAGACCACGTTATCTAGCCAACTAAGGGTAATAACTCCCCAGTAGTTGCATCACATATTTTTATCCATATCCTGGGCCGCCGTTAATAAATTCTACAGGCAAGGATTCTCAGAGATAGTTTTAATTCACAACACCTCACACAAATTACACCACACCAGCTCCGCTGTAATCAGGCGTTGTAGCACAACCGGGGGGCATTCGGCCACCCGGTTGGGACCCCAATGATGAAGCATGACACCAACTAGGTTGGTGTGTGAGGGGTCTTTTAAACAAACCTAAAGGGTTCATGTACTTACCACAACAGTGATTGTTACACATTTACTCAGTGGGTCCGTCCAAATTGTTTAGCCCATTGGTGCATCTTCCCATACAAAAAGGCCAATGGATTTTGATCCACGTAGACCTCTTTTGGGTCATCCAGATAGTCCTGGAACATCCTCTGAATGGTCATTGGTGCTACCACTTGCTCAAACTCTTTTGCCTTTGCCGCTGCACTTGACTTAAGCCCTCCCACTTCAAACCAAACCAATGCAGAAGTTAGGTCCAATTCTTCTGTTCCTGTACTTGTTATTGCCAGAGTTCTTGTTGCCAGTGTTGGCTGCTCTAAGACAACATCACCGCACTCTCTGGAAATTAAAGCTGCACCCCAGACTTTCTGCCCGGGACTTTAATTTTCAGCTGTTGTTCTTCAAGGTCTCATGCTTGATCAACAATCCACATCTTGAATAGTGAAACATCCATTTCACAAAAAGGAATGAAAGTGGCCAGTATTTTGTTTGCATCATGGATCAAGTGTTGTGGCACTGATATACTCTTAGGATGACACAAGGGCTCTTTCCATCCTTGGATTAACAGTCAAGCGAATGATTAAGCTCTCAACCAACTGATACCTGTCTCCATTGCCATCCACACCTGTGAACTTTTGCAACACCTTTTTTTAATTGGTCCTGTATCAGATGGAAACACAAGGATTTGATCGATGGAGCACTGAAACTTTTTAGACACTCACCCCGAGTCACAGATGTGGGTTGAATCCATCATCGTTCTTTAGCTCACTTCGCCACCCCAGATCAGACCCGGGCATATGCAAATCAGTCTTGATCTGGTTCCTCATGGGAACAGTGCAGCCCGAACTGCCAAGCCAGGTCTTTCCTGGACCAGAAACAAGCATCCTGGGACCGGTTTCGGGGTTACCCCCCTCATCAGCCAGGCTAGCTTGAATTCAGTGGCAAAGTGAGCAAGGGACCCACGTCTGGGCATACCCTGCCAACTTAGGGCTAACAAAGCAAATACAAGGAGATGATGGACAGAGCACTGAAAATGTTGAGACACTCACCCCCAGTCACAGATCTGGGTTGAATCCATCATCGTTCTTTAGCTCACTTCACCACCCCAGTTCAGACCCAGCCATATGCAAATCAGTCTTGACCCTGTTCCTCATGGGAACAGTCCAGCCTGAACTGCTACGCCAGGTCTTCCCTGGACCGGAAACAAGTATCTTCGGGTCGGGTTTGGGGTAACACCCCTCATCAGCCAGGCTAGCTTGAATCCAGTGGCAAAGTGAGTGTAGCAGATGCAACAATGGAATAGCCTGGATCATCGTACTGTCCTCTTTGCTGACTTCCCATGAGAAAACCTCAAAAGAAAGTAGAATTTGTGTAAGGTATTTGACTAGCCCCCATTAGTCTATCTCCATGGTCATGCTTTTCCCCGTTGCATCCCCTCTTTGAATGACATAGGGGATTATCTGAAAGCCCATTGTGCTGCCGGTGCATCACTTTTTGTTGGACTCACCAATAGGCTTGCCCATATTTACAAGGCCACGTAAAGTCACCCTGCATGACCTTTCATCGCCTTGTAAATATGGGCCCCTTTCACGCATCAATCTGCTTGAAAGGGTTGTGCCATGGGTGTTACTGTGGGTGTTCCCACACAACTTCCACGGAACTTGGTGCATTCCCAGATTTACAACATTTTGTAAAACTGGGAATGCATCAGAATCCTACGCCTCCCTAGGGGAGGCATAGGAATAGCACCACAAGGAAAAATACTTATATTTCTCCTTGACTTTTCCTCTTTTAATGCATACTGCATTCTGCAACACACATAGAAAGAGGGAAATACCATTAATGATTGTTTTTGTGCAGGAAGGTGTCTCTTCCTGCACAAAAACAATCATCCCCTCAGCACAGGCACCCTTGCAAAATGACGCAAGGGTGCCTGCGCTGGCACATGGCAGCCAATTGTGCCCCAACACAGGGGAAAGCACAGGGATGCGTCGTATTGTTGTTTATGCAACGCATCCCTGTGCTTTGAAAATGACTCAGGAGGGTGCTTCCGGCTTTAAAAGAATGACTGAAATGAGTACAGATTCTTCAGCAGGTGGCCATTATGTTTCTGGCTATGTCTTCTTTTTTCAGAAAGTCCTGCACAATCAGATTGATGCTATGCTCCAACACAAGACCCTGAAAAATCCACCATCTGCCATGGCCATGACAATATTACTGCCATTGCCCTTGGCAATAAATCCAATTCTGAGACCTCTAGGTCAAAGCCATTCAAACACCTTGCTGTTAAACTCTTCCAAGATGTTTGCAGTTGTATGGGATTTCTCAATGGCAAACATCGCTACTGTTGCATGCCGACAAACGCCCATAAAACTTTCTTCTGTGTTCAGACCTGCAGATAGCGGTTACCTAAACCCCACAAAGGAGATCCTGTGTGCACTGATAAACCTGTACCCAGTTGCTTGCCTGCTGCCAGGTGGATAGTGTGAACAGCACTCTGCTACATAGCTTGGCCAACCAATTTCAGCACATCATGATGGAGCACTGGAACAGCAACCCTGACAAAATAGGTCAGGCTGGGAATCTTCCATTTTGGGCAGATGGTCACCACAAATTCTAAAAATCCCACTCCTTCCACACAAGAAAAAGGAATGAGGTCCAGAGCTAACATTTTAGCCACCTTCCCACTGTACAAATGTGCCATTGGGTAGTTGCACTCCTGCCTAAACATACCCATAATAATAGCATGGATTTTTTTTGTGGTGCCACTGACACAAGCGAATTCCAGAGAGAACCAGGAGGTGGTAGACCCAATATGAGTCTTGAGGGAATCACTGTATGCGGTGATGTCTGCATCTGCGTCTTGTGTCATTTGGAGGTTGCTGATGCGGGTAATGCTGGAACACTGCAGGGGATAGGGCTGCTTTGCGTAAAGCTGTCATCCTCTTCTTCCTCATCACCTCCTTCTTCTATCCCCGTGATCAGAGCTGCTTCCCAACTCTCATCACCACTACCACCTGTCTTTTTAAAATGATCCTCCCACCGGATTGCGTGATGTTTTTTCATCTGGGACGTTTGGCCTCCAGTACCATAGTGTGACTGTGAACCTGGCTTACTTCGATGAACACTCATGTGGCAATGGCATTTTACAATATTATCCTCCTGTTTGCTAATTGTGAAAAAGTCCCAAACTGGGGAGGAGAACTTTTTTAGTGTGCCACTGCCAATGTCTGAAGATAGGTGGGTGTGTCATTTGCCTCTCTGTAGTGCGTACTTCGACTGAGGTAATGGTGGATGCAGGTCTCAGTGGAGTCCTTACAAACATGGAAGCTGGTGGTGGAACCACATCCCTCTGAGCAGGTTGAATGGGAGGGGTCATCTTGGTGTCCTCTGTGCTGCCTTCTATACTGACAATCACAGGCTTGTCCTCATCACTGTCACTTTCCATAATTCTAAGGCTTTCAAGAACCTTTCTTTTTCCTTGTCTCTGATGGCAGGTCTCAGACCCGGCCGGAGTACAATCCATGTCCAGATCACCAGATGGAGGGCTGAGAGAAGATGGTGAGGAAACCTTTCTTTTTTCTTGCTGGAGATTGGGAAGCCAATGGTTCAAAAGATACATCTTGCTCAGCAGGAAGCTCAACCTCCTGTTCTGCTACTACTTCAGGAAGAACTGTTGCTGGCTGCGGCTCCCGTTGTCCACTTTCCTCAGTTTCATTGCTACAACTGGCTACTTTGCGGCTGAGACAAATCCAATTCGGACTCACTGCTCGTCGCCATGATTACAGGGGATACCTCGCTGACAGACATGGGCTTGGGCTTAGGTTGGGGTGATATCGTTGCTGTAGGAGTGTCACTCCCAGATTTTTGCCGCCCGGAGAAGAGTGCAGTAGACACACCACATTTCCTGAAATAGGTGCAGGGCGACACACCAGTGGGGGCAATATCCTTCTTCCTCTCCACCTCACTGGCCACTTTCTTGGCAGGAAGACCTTTCTTTGGGGCCATCTTCAAGTTCTTAGCTCTGGCAGTTGGCACTTATCTGCACAAGCGGAAGCAGAGGAGGAGGACTCAGGTGATGTCACTCAGCACCGGACTTATGTCTGGCAGTACTCTGTGTGATGTCACTAGTGCACCTAAAAGCAAACAAACAAGAAAAGCATTCAGTGAAATGTGTCATTTGCAATTTGAATATACATACAGACAACATAATTTAGTGAGGTAATCACAAATAATTAACAATAGTGTATCCATTCCATTCCATTCCAAAACAATATTTCAATAACATACAGATTTAAAAGTTTACTTTATGTGCCTCTACGGCCTATGAAATAACTGTGGCAGGCAGGGGGTGCAGGGGAAAATTGAATAATCCTTAATAGATTCAATGCTGGTGTGCGCCTATGGCAAGCAAGGGTTGCAAGGAAAAATTGAATAATCCTTAAAAAATCTAATGCTGGGGTGCTCCTATGGCAGGCAGGGGGTGCTGGGTAAAATTAAATAATCCTTAAAAAAACTAATGCTGGTGTGCATCTATATCAGGCAGGGCAGAAGGAAATTGAAAAATCCTTAAAGTAATTAATACTGGTGTGTGCCTATGGCCTAAAAGACTGATGGCAAGCAGCGGGTACAGGGAAAAAATAATTATCTGTAAATACATACTAGTATTATCCTCAAGCACATTAACTGATATCAGGAAAAAAATAAAAAATAAACAAAAAAAGGCATAGCTCTAGCCCTTTTCTATAAAATGTGCCTAGAAAATGGCTTTGAAGATTAGAAGAAAAGGATTTATCACACTGGCTAGCTACACAAAATGGCCACCGGCCACATATTCAAACAACAACAAGCAAGAAGGCATGGACAACAAAGAACACGTACAGGCTTATGGCAAAAAGCAGTCAGACTACTACACAAAATGGCCGCCGGCCACAAACAAGAAGAATCAAGGAGGCATGGACAACAAAGAACACATGCAGGCCTATGGCAAAGCACACGGACTACTATAAAATGGCCACCTGCTACATGTTCAAGCAACAACAAGCCAGAAGGCATGGACAACAAAGAACACATAGAGGCCTATGGGAAAGCACACTCACTACTACACAAAATGACCACCGATTACAAACAACAACAAACAAGGAGGCATGGACAACAAAGAACACATGCAGACCATTGGCAGAAGCAGCACACTGATTACTACAAAAGACCGCCGGCCACATGTTTAAACAACAACAAGCAAGAAGACATGGACAATAAAGTATATATGCAGGCCCATGACAAAAGCACACTGACTAGCACTCAAAATTGCCACCGGCCACAAACAACAACAGGCAAGGAGGCATGGACAGCAAAGAACACATGAAGGACTATAGAAAAGGCCTACAGAAAAAGCAGCACATTGACTACTACAAAAGACCGCCGGCCACATGTTTAAACCACAGCAAGCTAGAAGACATGATAAATAAAGCATACATGCAGGCCTACGGCAAAAGCACATTGAATACTACTCAAAATTGCCGCCATGCACAAACAACAACAGGCAAGGAGGCATGGACAATAATGAACACATGAAGGCCTACAAAAAAAGCAACACATTGACTACTACAAAATAGCTGCCTGCCACATGTTCAAACAATAACAAGCAAGAAGGCATGGACAACAAAGAACACATACAGCCTATGAATGAATGAATTAATGAATTCTGTATTGTTTGATTAATTAACATCATGACAATTAAAACAGTACTTCTTGTATACAAAAATAATTTATAAAGGCAAATCATTAATACAAGGTAGTTTAAAAAATGTGGTATTCTTGCAAAAAGTTCATTGGGGTAAGATGTTGGGGTAAGATGTCACTGGTGATTAATTGATTATGATTGTGCGGATTTCTAATTTATCGGATGTAAAGCGTAAGCTCACTAAAGCAGTATCATGATTATTGAAGGCAGGCAGAAACGACCAACGTTAACATTCTAAAAGGTGTAGTAAAGGTAAGTAAAACAATAAAAACAAGACAGCGTTATCTAAATCAGTTCAGAAAGTTCAAGAGTTTGTTAGCGGCACGGGTGACATCATAAATGTACTAGTTGAAGCAGGGGTGCTTGCAAGCACGTCATTCCGAGGTTTTTGGCCGCTCTTGTGATGAATTTGGTAAGCCGGATGTTGAGCATCGTGTTTTCTGGGTTCATGGCGGCTATGATGGCTTGTCGACACGATCGAACTCCAAGTTTGTTCCATTCTCCCCACAACAGAGACCTTCTATCATTAAACAGAGCGGGACAGGCACAAACCACATGCTCAATTGATTACGAGTGGTAGCCGCACCCCTTGCACTCGGTGTTATCACTTGAGCGGCGCCATTGAGGTAAGTGTCTTAAAAAAGGCCATTCACCCATTCTCAGTGCCATGAATCTTTTCTTCCATGAAAGTGCATAGGTGCTTGATAGGTAAAGTGCTTCAGCCCCTGGCTTAAATTCCGAGATAACTGTCCAAGCGTGTTTTCTTTTGGACAATTTGACCCTGTCTGAGTGAAAGGACCAGAGTCGAACACTTCTCTTGAGTTTTAAGGCCTGCTGAGGTGGGTTTGTTCCCCAGTGGTCTTCTACGTTGAGTAATTGCAGGGAGTGTTCCAGGTGGCGCCGATGTTTTTGTCCAGTTTGGCCAATCGATATTTCTTGCCACTGCCTGGCCTCCAGGCTACCTTCCCGGGAATTGCGCAATCTATTGCACAGCTTGTAAACACGCCGGCCTCAATGCCTCGATGATCTAATAGGCCGAATTCAAGCCTAACCTGGGCTGGTGAAGAAGATCTCGGGAGGTGCCATACTCGCTTGAAGATTCTGGTTGTTATTTTGTTCAGTGTGTTAAAGTTATTCCCCAGCATGATCTCATGCCCGTATGATAGATAATTTGTAATCTTCGCTTTCATTACTGTTATCAGCTGGGATAGGCTCGGGCCGAGTAGCTGCCTCGCGAGCTTCATTAGTGCAGCCTCAAGTGACAGGGCTTTTGACCTGACCACTTCTTTCTGTTTTAGGAAAGTTCCTTTGGAGTCCAAGAAAATTCCCAGGTATTTATAGGATGACACTGCTTCGATGTTTTTTCTGTTGAAGAACAACCCGCCACCCAGCTGCTTCCGCTTCCCGAAGGTTATTGACTCTGTTTTTGATAGGATTAATTCCAGGGCATTACTTATTGTGTAGGGGAGCAGCTGATCAAGTAGTCTTTGTAGTCCGTCCCTTGTGTGGCTAAGTAGAACCAAGTCGTCAGCATATAGCAAGTTGGTAATGCGAATTCCACCCAATGGGGGAGGGGGTGGGAATTGACGTTGTCCGTACATTGAGGTAAATCGGAAATAAAAAGATTAAAAAGGAGGGGGGCCAACACACACCCTTGTTTAACACCACTGGAAGTCTGTATTTTTCTTGACACATGGGATCCCTCCCCCAGCTTTATACGGATCCATGTGTTTGAGTGGAGTTGGATTATGGCCTTTAAAAGAACGGGGGGTATACCCCATTTCTGCAGTTTTTGCCACAGGCTGCCCCGCGGCACCCGATCAAAGACCGCTTTGAAGTCAACGAAGCAACAGTGTAGTGGCATTCTTTGTGCCGCTGCTTTTTCCATTAGTACGGATAATGCAAGTAAATTACTTGTGGTTCCTGATTTGGCCACAAAGCAGGTCTCATTGAAAGGTAGACGCTGAGTTGTATGTGCCCAGGACGATAGTTCTTCAAGCAGTATGCTGGCGTAGTATTTGGATTCAACGTCTAAAAGAGCTATCATCCTATAGTTTTTGGGATCATTTCTCCTGCCTCCTTTATAGATGGGATGAATTATGGCTCCTTTCCACGACTCCGGTATGTTGTGGTTGAGCCAACAATATGAAAACCAAGTGTTCAGACCACAATTTGGAGTCTGCTTTGAACAGGGCCTGGGGAAGGCCATTAGGGCCGGGTGCTCCGTCTGACCGTGCTTTACTGATGGTGCGTGCAATTTTATTTCTAAGTGCTTCTGAATCCTCCATAGGCTTTGTCAGGAAATAGTCTGGCTGGTTCACTGTGTCGATGATAGTGACGGCCTGGACAGGGGCGACCGGTTTGTTTTGTACTGCTGGTTTGCCGTTGATTTGTGGTGGTGGTAGTGGCTGCGCTGGTCCAGGGGACTGGTGACTGGAAGACCGGTTGTCTCTGGTTATGTGTTCTTTAAAGTGATTTGTTAAAAAGAGGGCACATTCTTCTTCGCTTATATTTGCGCTGCATTGTCTGCTTGCACCCAGTGACCTCTATTCACGAGCGACCAAATAACTTTGAGTTACTGTTTTTACTTGCGTGTACTAATTTCAGCCAAAACTGGTCATCCACTTTTTGTTTGTCTCTGTGAATAGATAAACTGAATGCTTTTTGAGCTTGCTTATAGTTGTTGAATAGAAGGGCGTCTCCCGGGCACTTCCTGACATGGCGGAGAGCAGAGTTTCTTTGGGTTTTTAATTTTTTGGTCTCTGTTGAGATACGTAATTGATTGAGTATTAATAAATTTCGTGAAGAATTGATTTGCTAGGGCATCCCATACATCTATTGGTGCAACGACCACTTCATGCCAGACACATAACAGAGATCTGCATTTTTCCATTGTTTTGGGGATAGAACGGTCCGTCCATTTTAATCTTCTTAGATTTTCTGTGTAAGTGCCAGTTAGAGTGTGGCCAATGGCCAAGTGGTGGGCGACGTTAAGGGATAAACTTATTATCTGGGGACGATGATCGCTCTCACCCGGTATTGCGATGCAGTAATTCTCTATCAAAGGGAGCATTTCGTTGTTGTCTAAAGTAAAATCCAGAAATGAGTAGGTATGGCCATTTGTTCTTGTCCACTCTGGTGGAGTATCCATGGGGAAACGGCCATTCAGTACGGTGAAACCCACACTGCTGAATTGAAGAACAATATATTCACCCAGTTTGGTTGGCCTGTCACCTGCGGGTATCGATTGCACCGCGAGATGTGATGGAACCGCCAGGGATGTATCAACGAAGTCCTCAGTTGATTTTTGAAACAGGTTTATGCTGAAGTCGCCTGAGATTAAGCAGGGTATACTACCATATTTGCTTTGTAGGTTGCATGAAATTTCAATCAGACGGTCCAATTTGGGCTTTTTCTAGCTGGTGTTGGGAGAAATATAAACATTGAGCAAGAGCATCTGCCTGTTCGAGTCTGTGCTTCTAACCCCAATGCCGGCGATCCAATCTTCGTCGAATTCTAACTGATTAATGTGTAGAGATAATTTGCAGGTGACATAGATCGAGAGCCCTCCTCGCAGTCTGCCATACTTATGCTGTCTAGAGGCGGGGGACCTGAATTCCAGGTAACCTTCTATGGGGATACTTGTCGCCGACCAGGTTTCCTGAAGAAGTATGATGTCATATTTTTTTAGGAATTCGAGCGTATTCGAAGATTGAGATTTCGTGGGAAAGCCGTTGGTGTTCCATGAGCATATTGTTATACCGGTATTGATGTTATTTCAGTCTTTCAGTCCCCGGGACAGGGCGGCTGGCGGCCAAGTCCAATCGGCCCTTGTTGTAATTTGACGATCTACTACTGGCTCGTCATTTCCAGCTGGAGAGCGGCTTCGGGCCGATTTTAATACTGAGAAAGGAGGAGTTACTGGAGTACTGGGGATCGCCTCAGTGGTTGCTAATATTAAGGGATACCGGAGGTCGCTGGGCGTTGTTAGTTTGATGCCCCAGTTATTGAAATGATCGACTTTTGATTGGACCAGCTCCTTTATGGCCTTGGACACTAGTGTAATTAGGGTTGTTTCAGTTATTCGGTAGCTGTCACTGGGTTTGAATTCAATTGAGATTATGTCTTTGGATTCCAAATTACACAGTTCTGGGATTGATTTGAAGAGTCTGAGGATGTTCCCTCGATTTAAAACGTCATGCGGGCCTTGAGAGGTATACTCCGGGGTTAAGAGCAGTTTGGTCTGGGAACTGTCTGTGGCCAATCTATGCTCTATTACAGTTGCTGAGGGCTCTGCCAATTTTGGGGTTTGTACCTTTCTCCGTTGGGGAGTGGGTGGTTGTTGCAGGAAAAAGGCTTGATCTGAACTCAGATTATTCAAAATCACTGTGTTGGGGACTGTTTTGCGCAGGGTCTCCAGGGGTCTCCAGGTAGGTAGTGTTGTCGGATGCCTATCTTCGGCATCTTTTTTTGAGTTGCCTATAGGATGTCGTGGGACCCCCGATCTCTGCACTGGTCTGGTCTTGCTAGTTGATGGTGAAGGGGAGGTGCTAGTGCCTGAGCTTATCACTAGATGATTCATAGCAGGGGCTTGCTCCTGAGCGGATTCCAGCTCCACGTTAGATAGCGATCGACCATTCCCTGATGTCGGTGGGAAAATGGACTTCGATGGGTAACTTGGAGCCGTTTGCAGCTGTACTACTGGTGAACGATTGGTTTTTGGGGTTGGTTTTTGGAGCGTAGGAGATTGATAGGCTGATGACGGACTGCTAGTAGTACTGGAAATAGTAATTGAACCCGATGTGGCGATGGATTTGTTTTTTTAAAAGTAGCTGCTAATTGTATTTTGGGATTCGACTATGTGTCTATTACGATTTTTCCGAAGACTTTTTTCCCCTCTTAGACAGCCTATGCACTTGCGGTAAATTTGTTGGTGTAACAGTGTCCGTATTAGCACATTCTGTCACCCTGTTGCCTGCTGGGGGTGCCCGTTTTTGTACGGTCGCCTGAGCTGGCCCTGAAGCTTTTAAGTCAACATTAACATACATATGTCGGCGAATAGAAGGACTCTTTGAGGAGGCATTTTGATTTTCGAGAGTGGAGTTAGGGACTGAGGGAATTGTTTGCTTGGCTGACGTCGAACTGTCCAGCGGAACTTTGCAGCTGGTGGAACCGTTCTTCATATTATGTTCCTTCTGAACAGACGATTCAGGAACTACTACCGAGTGAAGGACCTGTTGCGGGAAGTGGGCTTGCCCCAGTGATGGTAACTTCTTAACTTCAGTTAGCACTGACGAGAGAAATTGAGGTAGCGAGGACAGGGAATCAGTTATTGGACAGCAGCAGCATACTGCTTGTGCTAGCTGAACTTTGGATTGTGCTTTTGTGATCAGTATGTTAAGCACCTCTAGTTTTTGATCAATCCCAGCAGTGTACATGGCAAGTGTATTTAAGAGGTCAACCTGTAAATCCAATTTGTCAGAATGATAATTTAACGCTGATACCGTTGATTGAAGAGTTCGCAGAAGTTGGGACCAGAGCACTTTTGTGTCGGTCAGCTGGCGATTTTCCTGTTCTGTAGGCTTGTTGAGATCGGTGGTAAAAAAGGACAAGTCTAGGGGGGTGTTGGTCTTAGTGTTACTGGCCCCGCCTAGGCTGGCCGTATGGTGGCAACGAGTGGTTAGATTTGACGAAGTTATTGCCCGTTTCACGGCTTGAGGGGAGGGTGTTTTGTTGCTCAGCGCACAATCATCGGTATTGATTTGTGATTTGAGTGTAATGAGTGAGAACGGGCATGGGTTGGAAATGAGCTGGGAAATGGACTGTGGGTCCTCGCTTAGGATGGTGATTGACTGAGAAACTAGCGCGACTTGTGGGTGCGCGGTTAGTAGGTCATAGAAGGAGTCTTCATGGGCCTGAAATGGTGAACAGCCCTCAGCATCTTCTTTTGGGTAATGTTCAACGGTTATCGGGGTGCCAAACGGGGGTGGGCTGTAACCTGTCCCACTGGAAATGCCAAGGATTGCAGTCTGAACCTGCGTTTGGGGCAGGGCTGAAACTGGGCTTGCTTGGGGGGCATCCAACGTCACGACAGGCGTGCGTGATCTTGACTTTGTGGCAATGGCACTGTCCTGAAATAGTCTCTCAGTGTCACCTTTTTGTGGTGGATCCTGCTTAGGCAGACATACCGGGGTTTAGCTAGTCAGGTTTGGAGCTGACAGATGATGTCGCCTGATGAAACTTGTGGGGCTGGTATGCCGTGAGGGGACAGGGAGTGGTGCTGCTCTAGGCCTGATGTTACGACGGATCGCGGTGTTTCTAGATGGGATGAGGCCGCCGCCACTGTGTCCATGGTGGCGTCCGTGATGACAAGGGTGGTCTCCAGCCGTGGATTTTTGTTATTGCATTTGCCTGGGTCCTTCCTGACTTTCCCAGACCTCATCGTCGGCTGGATTTAGTGAGTTTAGCTTTAAGCACCTTCCGTAATGTGGGCCGTAATGTGGGCTGGTGGGTGCAGGCGGCTGAATACAGTCCCGGGGAGAAGGGAGACCTAGCCCTATTAGAAACCCACAGGGCTGACTGTCTGGTATTTTTGACCTGGCTGATGCCCCTTTTACCTGATGATATACGAGATAAGGTGAGATAAAGTGAGGTGGTACTCCTCTGAAGTGGGGGGCGAGGAGCCAGCAGCGATCCTACTGGTCACAAACGCACCATTCGCACACTCACACACTCACTCGCTCACTAGATCTGTTTGGCTCTTCGTGGGGACGGTGGGGTAAAAAAGGTAAACTGTGGCCCAAGAGGTAGAATTATCGCAGTGGCTCTGCACTTACCGGCTCTTGGTTGTAGGGCTGGAGCTGGAACTGGGACTGCCATTGGCCTAATTAAAGGCACCGCCTGGCCGCCACTAGCGGGCACACTCTAGAGAGCGGGTGATGTCTGGAGATGCCTGGAACGAGCAGGCAAGTGGGGGCGCACCCGGGAAGCCACAAACCGCACCCGGTCTGACCGGGCCGTCTCCGCGGCGCCTGGGGCCCACGCTTTGCGGCAGCCTGCTGCGGCTGCCGCACTTGCTGCTCTCTGGTTCCTTGGCCCTCCGCGGCCTCCACCACTGCTGTGACCCTCCGCTTGCACCAGTTGAAGGAAGGGGCAATGGCGAGGGGAGGGGGCACCTCAATTCGCAACCCTCAAGGCACTGACCCCTCTCTCTGCAGGTCCCGGCTCGCAGCACCCGGCTCCCAGCTCTGAACTCCGGCACAACTCAGCTCTGCGTCAGTGCTGCATGCTGCGTCGTACCGCTATGGATATTGTTAACACACACATGGGTATTCAATAGTAATGCAGCCTATGGCAAAAGCACACTAACTACTACACAAAATGGCCACCGGCCACATGTTCAAACAACAAGCAAGGCGGCAAGGACAAGAAAGAACGCATGCAGGCCTATGGACACTGACAACACAAAATGGCCGCCGGCCCCATGGCATGGAGAACAAAGACAAAATGGTGGCCTATGGAAAACATACACACTCATACACACACACACGAGCCAGACAAAAAAATGGCCACTTGGCCAGCAAACAAAGGAGGCATGTTAAACAAAGAAGAAAACATTACCATGAATTCAGTAATGTCAAAAATGAAAATTAAGTTGGGTTTAAAAATTCCCCAATGGTACACATCTTCTCAAAGCATGTCAAAAATTATCCCACCAAAATGCTCTTTAACACTTTGCATAAAATTGTGAGATACAAAAAAACACATTTTGCATTTAACCCGAGGTCATCCTGAACTCATAGATGTTTAAAAACAACATATACTACAGAAACAGTATATACCCAATGCCTAGTATTGGCTGGATGGCCTGTGGGTAGACTAGGCCACATGGTGAAATGAATAGTGCCAATTTCACAAACATGGAGAAAAAGTACTTATCTGTGCAACCTTTTTCCCTTATAAAAACTAAAATGGTGAAATCAAAAAATAGGCCCCTGCTGCAAATCTAGGCCACCCATAATCAAATTTAAAAAATGAATAAGAAGCTAAGCTGGTACAAATATATACTGGTGTATGCCCTCTATCAAACAACACCCTTATCCAAAGGTTTTTGAACTTGATTGATATGTCACAAAAACAAAGGGGAACATTTACAAGCCCCTATCACCACAGGAATGTCACTTTTAAAGACATTCCTGTGGCGATAAGGGCTTTGCCTTATTTACAAGGCAGCGTTAAGCCACTTAATGTGGCTTAACACCGCCTTGTAAATAAGACACCCTTTCACGCTATACTTAGTTACTTAGTGTGAAAGGGGTGGTCAATGGGTGTTGCGCGGGCGTTCTGCCAAAACACCCATTGATTTTGATGCTGCCCCATATTTACAATGATGGCGCAAATATGGTGCAGTGGCAAAATTAAGACCAGGCAAAACCTGGTCTTAACATGGCGAAACGAGGAGAAATGTTTAATTTCTCCTCGTTTTTGCTGTTTCCATGTGTGCTGCATTCTGCAGCACACATGGAAACAGCAAAACGCCATGAATGATTGTTTATGTGCAGGAAGGTGTCCCTTCCTACACATACACAATCATAAACAAGCATTTGCAATTCAATAGGTCTCGCATTTGCGAGACTTTGAGCTATTGGCATTGTAAATGACAATGCCTTTTATTTATGTGTTGGTTTTCAAAACAAATAAATAAAAGGCATTGTCATTTACAATGCCAATAGCTTAAACTCTAGAAAATGCGAGACCTATTGCATTGCAAATGCTTGTTTGAAGAGGAAAGTGCCATCTACACCCTGCAGAAGTGAAAGTGCCCATTCTGCGCATCCGCTCCAGGGGCTGTCGAACCACACGTGCTGTTTTCACATTAAAAAGCCAATTTTGTGAAGTACTGCCAATTAAAATGGATTAGTGTGCTCTGGCTTTTATTTCCTCACTCAGGACGTCAGCAGACTGGTTGTTATCGAGTGATAATGTCACAAGACGTGACCTTGTGACAGTGCATGGAAGGTGCGTTCGCGTCACCCCCCCATTCACTTCCAACCGAAATTTCAGTTGTAGAAAGCTGCATGGCAGCTATGGTAAATATTAGAGACCCCGAGTGAGGAGAAGCAAAATGACATCACTGTAGACCCACATGAGAGGCATCTGCATGCCACAATATTACAGACACACCCATGAACACCGTGGACACACCGTTACCTACTATATAGCTAGCATGATCATTAATACACAGGGTGGTTAACTTTTAAAAGTCCCAACTTGGCATGTGTTAATATACGAGTATAACCTATCCTAACATTTGGCAGGCACTCTTACTTTAAATCTGATGTAGCTGATAGTTTGAGCAGGGGTCAACCTCAACTCCTATAAATCAGTCTCTACTCCTGCTTGTACATTAATCACACAGAATTTAACAACGAGCATTGCTAAAAATGCTAGTGTGAAAAACGTTCTGACGAAGGTTGCTATTAACGTTCTGTCGGTGCTTATCCATACAAAACATAAGTGTCCTTACAATGTGTAGAAATAAAAGGTTTGCAAGAGGGCAAATATATTCCAATGTGCTAGCCCTTCAAAGATTTCAATGATCAGCAATTACTTTTGGTTCACGCAACCCAGCTGTGTGACCATATATTATAGCCTGCTGGCGAGGGCTAAAATGGTTGTTAAAGGCCCTGAACCCCGGCTCGAGCCTATAACAAGAGAGAGGGACTTTAACAACCGGTATAGCCTGAGGCAGAAGGGCTAATGTTCATATACAATGAAACCACAGGTTGTTTAGAGATAATTGGGGGAGGGACCACTGTTCATTAGCTCGACTAGCAACGAAATAAAGGTTTTTACAATGGCCAAGGGACAAAAACACCAATGTGGAAGAGGCCGTGTCTAACACTTATACGTAACTATTCCCTGCAGTTCCTAAATACAAATACTCGCTAACTATGTCACATACTAACAAAAAAAATAGGTTGCTAAAGTGTTTTCAGGTAAGTAAACATACACGACGTCCACTACCCACACTATTCTAGCTTCTCTCGTTACAGCCAGTCTCAGTTTCACCAAACTGATATTGCAGACGCATAATCTACCTTATAAATAAAAAGAATGGTTTCATCCTTTGAGCATAAGGACTAAATCACCAATGAGATATCATGTGTCCCTTGAGTTCCTTTTCACGGAGCCTTGCCTCCTATTTTATTTAAATTCAACGGCAATTCAAAACTAAGGTTTTTTCCCCAATCTGACATATTTGTACGCATATCCGCACGGGAATTGTTAACCTATCACCCGCCTCATTGCCCGTCGCAAGGTATTGTACCTCTCTCTGAAATAAGCATCCTCTGGTCCACAAACTGACAGGCCACTACGACAGGTCGGTGAGTCGGGTGCCTGCTGTAAATCTGCGGCTAAGTCTAACCTAGCTGTCACGGACTTTAGTCTTGACAGCATAAGTTCATCATTTCATCCTTCTGTGAGCGATAAAAATATGCACCACTCAGTGCACTGGATATTATTAAGTATCCACGCGTGGAATGGCACTGGCGATTGATGGTTGGCTCTTCCTGCTGCTGCTTCTGCGTCACCCGCCATCCATTCCCAACCGAGATTTTAATTGTAGAAAGCTACATGACAGCCATAATTACTAATTATTTGAGACACCCGAGTGAGGAATAACAAAATGACATCAATGTATGCCCCACAGGGAGGCCTATGAATGCCACGATGTTACTGACACACCCACGAACACTGAGGACGCCCCGTTACCTACTAGACAGTTAACGCGACCGTTCGGCCGGCACATACACAGGGCAGATAGCGGACTTTAAGGAAAATTTAATTTTTGTTACCGTTTGGATGCGGGGAAGGTGCACACTGCGGCGGATTAAGGCTGCGTTGACGGCGGTTGCTGTGTGCGTGAGAGAGGAGACGCACCCAGGCAGCAACAAGGACCGGTAGGGCACAGTGGCTCCTGGCTGCACAGTCTTGTCACATCGGTCGTCGCCGCTCCTCTCTGCCCCATGGTTAGATGGTGAGAACAGGGTGGACTCGTCTAACGGATTGAGCAGCTCTGCGCTGCTGTAACTGAGTCGTGTAAAGGGAGCGAGATGAAGATGGAAGCAAGCAGACAGTGAAAGTGGAAGTGACGCCGCGAACAAAATACACGCTGTGCGCGTGCACAGCTCCTGTCCGGGCAGGCACGGCGAGCAATACAGAAATCAAATAACAGCGGCATGTAATGAAAGCAGAAGGGGCCTGATAGACATAGGGAGGGAGGGAGCAAGCGAGCGAGCAGGAGTTGTGCTAACGCCGCGAGCCGTATGTGTGCACATCTCCTGTCCTCTGTATGCGTGCACATCTGCTGTCTCTTGTGCTAATGCCACGAGCCGTACGCGTGCACATCTACTGTCCTCCGTACACGTGCACATGTCCTGTCCCCTTCGCAAAAGAAATCGTCTACAATAGATCTCGCCAAGCGAGCAGCGCATGCGCTGCGTCGCTAGGCGAGACCTAAAAATGACGATTTGCAACTTCTATGTGGGCTGCACAATGCAGCACACATAGGCGTTTCAAATGGCCATTCTGGATTGTTTATGTTCAGGAAGGGACACCTTCCTGCACATAAACAAATTCCCTCAACACAGGCACCCTTGCACTATTGTGCAAGGGTGCCTGCTTTGGTGCTAGGTAGCTGAATTTAGCGCCAGCGCAGGGAGAAACAAAGGGGTGCACCGTATTATTGTAAATACAATACAACAGGGGAGAGGATATAGCCTTACGGTTAGAGCAGTCGACCTTGAAGCTGGGGAACCGGGTTCGAATCTCGGCAGGGACGCTCAACATCCTGTGATTCTGGACAAATCACTTAATCTCCCTGTGCCTAACAAAAATGAATGTGTCCTCATGTAACGAAACTGGTGCTCATGTAAAGCGCTCTGATACCCGATGTCTCGGGTCTAGTTCGCGCTGTATAAAACTCTGAAAAAATAATACATGCATCCCTGTGTTTCTAAAGTGATGGAGGGCGGTGTTTGCAATTTTGGAGCTAACCCGCGCTCTGCCACTTTTGCCGTAAATATGCCCCAAAGTCCTTAAAATCCAATAATATATGCAGCAGGAATTGAAGACTAAGAGAGTAATCCTTTCACCTCGAAATACAAATGAAAAGTGACCAGGGGATGGAGAGAGCACTGGGAGGAGCCTTCTGGACAGGAAGAGGAGGTTAGAGTCTTTGTGGTAATTGCTTCCTGCTAAAAGAAGTACAATTTTAAAAAGTGTGTTTCACGCTAAAAGAACTACCTGAACAGTCCATTCGGGTAGAATATTCACTCAAAAAGGTACTTTTGAGGTGATTTAGATACTTCTTGAGAAGAAAATCTACTTGAGAAGCAGCACAACTGCTTACGACCGATCATTTTTAAAAATGGCGCCGGGAGGCTCCCTAGCGACTGGAAATTGTTCCAGGGGCCACCAAATCTCAATTGCACATGCAAGCTTTCTTCGTGGAGCCTCGCGTTGTTCCCATTGTCATCATGTTGCTCAAACTGGAGTAGAAATTCCACCACGTAGCAATTGGCAGAATTTAGGCTGGAATTCTGCTTTAAAAAGTAATGTGCAGTGACCAAAATTCCACCAATTCCACAAGCGGAATGGAATTTTCCACCCATCCTTAGTCATGACTGTCCTGTATGCTACATGCATGCTGACTTTTAAGTCTGCAGCATGTGAAAGCTGATTTTATCTATCATGAGTTTTCTCACCTCATTTTAATTTTTTGTGATTTTTCTGATTGTAATCAATCAACCAATCAATCAATCATTACTTTATTCAGTTTTTACGAAGAAAACCATAAAAGTCAAACAAACACGGTTAAAAGAATCTCCATCTGATACATAAAACAACAATGCATTTTGACCGTCATTGGCCCATATGTGCAGGGGTGGCAATCACGCGCTATGGCAAAGGTCGAGGAGTCCAAAATATGTGTGGGCATCACCGGACAACATTAAAATACATTATTGGTGGTAAAGATTATTTCAAATGCAATGAAAACATCCATCACAGCCCCTTAAAATACTAGAATATAAACACAACTCATGTTAAAATCAAATTCATGGTATCACAGTGACAAGTAAATGTCCATAAAGGCTAATCACAGCTAGACCGAAGCCTTATGGCAACCCTTAAAAAGCTAAGAAGATGCAATACTGAATAGCTTGAAAGCTGTTGTAAAAAGATAAAAGCAGGTCTGACCTGCCTAAAACCTGCTTTTTTAAGAATAGGAATGATAAAAGACTTTCTAGGTGCCTCGTAAAAACTACAAAACATTAAAAAGTGCATCATATCCTGTGGAGATATTCCATCGCAGCCACAGGTGGGAGGCACTGCCCTCTATGTGCACCACGAGGTTGGGCCAAAAGATAGTGAAAGAGGTCCAATCAAAATCATGTCAATAGAAAACGGTCATGAATACTTTTAAACCAAACAAGATAAGGATCAGTAGATGACACTGTTTTCAATAAACGGTACCTACGCACACTTCACTTCCTCAACTCCACTTCTTCTATGGCCCACCTACGGTCTTTAAAAAAATTTACCTTCACCCTGATCAAATCCTTGCAGCAAATTTCCTCTGGGAGCTCAAATAAGTCAGGCCTACCCTTACTGATGAAAAACATTCTCTGACATACTTGAGCCAACAGATGCGGTTAGTATGATCAAGGGAAAGACAGTCTCTTAAGATTTCCGCATTTAGCTTTGTAGATCGGCAGGAGTGCCCCAGTCGGTCTGCTTCCTAGTCTAGTGGCAAAGTTAAAAACAGCGGCGGTCGCCCTAGCCAGATCCCCTTTCTTTCGACTTATCAAAGGGTGCCAATTCAGAGCTGCTTCAAACACTACCCCCAGGTAGGAAACAACATCAGTCTTGGGGATTGGCGTGGCCTCTATTATGAAAGCATAGGAGTTGTAATCATTTTGCCTAACTTTTTAAAGTACATTGAAATTCAGATTCATCTTAAAAACAACTAAGTACAACTGCTATTAGTCCAGTTTGAGTTCTTTCCGTCAAGGAGAAGGTACCACACAGGAATGAACTGCTACCTCTGCTGCTCTGCCTGATCCAAAGCACACTGCACTAAGATAGAAATCATGTCTCTGAAAATCTCACTTTCTCCCCTGCAAAAAAGCACTCACAATCTGTAGCTCAGACATAAAGGAATGAGGGAAGCCCTCTGGAGCCTCCAGGATGCACCATAGCTGTCACAGGGTGTACACTCTCACCCCTAAAGTCCTTAGGTATTGAGAATCACCTGACATGAGCTTTGCGGGCAAGAACAATAATGACAATTTTTTATTTTTGCATTAGCAACATTTTCTCACCAAGACTAAGGGAATTTTATATTACACCTGCGAGATTTGTGAATTTCACATTATGCACCATTTACACAATTTCAAGAATTACATTGCTGGGAAATTCATTTCCCCCAATTTTTACACATGGGAGATGTTGTTTACACGCACCGGTCTCCTCAGTAATTTCAGGTGGTGTTTGAATGTGAGGTATGGCCTCAGGTTCAATTTTCACAGGCAAAGTGAATTCCACAAAATTTCACAAATTTTTCACAAATTTTTGTGAAACAAAATTTTACAGTTTCGCACATCTGTAGTTCTAACCAACTGGGCTAACAGGCCAGACCAGTACATAGATCCTATTTGGAATAACATTCGGGGCAATAAAGTAGGACCTATTTCAGAAAGGATTAATCTCCGAATTTCTGAATGATTTTGTAGCCAAGTCAAATGTGCTGGACTGGGCACAGGAGACACTGGGAAAATCCTCAGTGGAGATGCTTTTAGCCCTGAAAGGGCTGAGGGATCTGCAGTCCCACCCAGGGCTGGTCAGGCCTATCATTCCACTGGGCATTTTCCAGATAGGCTGATTTTTATGGCAGGGGTTGCTCCTGCTGCCTCTGTCACTTTCCCCATTTTTTCGGATTCATTAGCAGGGACGGCTGCTCCATAATGACGGAGGAGTGTCACCCCACTGCCCAGAGCCAACAGATGATAAATAAAATGATAACACAATGTTATTATGATTTTATACAGTGGTTCCCAAACTGTGGTCCGTGGATCCCCAGGGGTCAGAGACACATTCCCAGGGGGTCCGCAGGCAGTGGTTTTAAAAGCACTGCACATTTCCTTGTATAATCAGCAGTTTTCAGGCAACAATAAAAGTGTCAAGATAACAGGTGAATAATGTACCTGCTGGATAGAGATGGGAGTTTTGTCCAGTGGCAGCTTTGACTCATCTAAGGGAGCGCAGATGGTTAATATACCTGCTGCAAAGAACTTGTACCATGCATTTCAGAAAACAGTATTTTATGTGCATAGCTCAGTGGGTTACTGTTTTTTTCAAAGAGATTCTTTTGTTGCTGTGCAGTTACAATCATAATCTAGCACAGTGAGCTATGAACTGCCATCATAGAGCTGCATGCAAACTGCATGTTATAAGTTAGTAAGTTATATTTTTCCCCAGTCTTTCATTATCCTGATGCTGCTAAAAAAGGTTTGTTTGGGTAGAAATACATTCTCATTATTAAAGTCAACACTAACCACTGTGTTATGTTCTAAATCCACAGCATGTGGTTCTCCAGACTAAGCACTCTTAAAAAATGCCTACCAGTATGGATGACTTGTGAATCCTATACCATGTAGTCCCCTTTGCCTTATGTAACATTTTCTATACATTGATTTACACACGTATGATTCATTGTCTCTGTATGTGTGTGATGAAAAGTGCTCTGACACCCTACACTGGTATGAGAGGCGCTGTAAAACAAATGAAAAACGTGTGAGAGAGGGCCTATGGAGAGATGAGAGGCACTGTCGGAGGGCGATTGTCAGGGAATCATTGAAGAGCCCCAACAAAGATTGCCATATCCTGTTGCACTTTAAGGTCATCATTTACTATGCTTTAAAAACTAATGCAATCCAATATACAACGACAAATGTGTTGTAGAATGCACCATTGTTCTCAAATGTTCTTGGGGGGAGAGCCCCTAAAACCCCCTTTGTAGTGGTCAGGCTCACTCACTGCACTTGTGTGCACCGTACGGGGACTGGTCTGACAACATTTGCCAGGGCTGCTTTGGGTGACCAGTCCAGCCCTGACAGGAGCAGGAGCCAAACATTGAAAAGCTAGTCGCCGAGATGCAGCAGCAACCTTTCCATTAAAATGTTTCGATTTTTGCAAATTCATTCAATATAAAATGAAAAAACCTTTTGTGATCTGAGTATTTGTTTGGTTTGCACACTTTTGTGTTTATTTTTTTCAAATTACTATTTTAATGATTGAAATTTAAATTGACAAATTGCTTGGGGGTCCCTGGCTTCCAGTAGGGACTCAATAGGGGGTCCTCAGGAGTCAAAAGTTTGGTAAAAACTGATTTTATGTTTTGCTATCTGAGCCGTGATGGAGTCCGAAGTAATGAGTATAGGGTGAGACAGGGCCAGGTCATGGCAGGGGAAGGAATGGTGGGCACTTACTTATAAGTGTGTATGTCAGTTTGGCCGGCCATCTTGGGCCGGCCAAACTGACATGCAACTTATTTTCTCCAACCTAGGTGTGTTGCACAGCCGGGTTGGAGAAAAGCAGCAGGCTCCCTGAGCCTGTGTGAGCGTCAGACTATCCAGCTCAGGCCAATCCCCACGCTGTTCTCATGCTTGGGATAGCATGAGAGCAGTGTCTGGATTGGGTGGGGATCCTGTGCTTTGAGGCTCATCCACTTCCGGGACGAGGGGAGCAACGAGGCGGCCGGTAGCGTCAGGTAAGTCTTTTTGTTTTTATTTTATTCCCCAATCACCCCCTTCCCCCCCCCCCTGGCCACCCTACCACTTTAGATGTGCGGCAGCCGCCACTGTTAAATGGAGCAGACACAGGTAGGTCTAGAGAGAGAGAAATTGAGAGAGGGAGGGAGGAAGAAGGAGGAGAGAAAACAATCAGACAGGGAGAAAGGAGCGAGGAGAGAGAAAGAAAATAGATGGATGGAAAGAGAATGATTGGGCGAGGGGAGGAAAGAGGGTGCTGGTTTGAGCATTTTTGCCAGCCGCGGCCCATGCAGGTAAGAGCGGTGAGGCAGTGGGGACGGGTTGGGGGGGATTCAACAGACTACCACGAGGAAAAATTAAATAAATAATTAATTTTCCCTCGTCGTTGTCTGTCGGAATCCCCCCACCCGGCCTCACCGCTCTTACCTGCAGGGGCCGCGGCTGATTTTTGCCAAGCCTGCTTTTGGTTCCACAGTCCTGCTCTGGTTCTCCCCAACACCAAAAACAGAATTGAGAATCTGACTTACAATTTCCATAGAGTCATGCACAGGATTTGCAACTGGGAAGAAATAATGGTCCTTGATACCTTACCTATTGGAATATTTCACGATTCTTTTCAGAACGGTCTGTAAATACTTTTACCCTGTGTGTTAGCTGCCAGTACCGCCCTGCACTTGGCATATAGAACATAAACCTGTGGGTGATTATGCAATGTAAGTCCTCCTCCCTCTCCGTGATATCATTTCCTCATGGTCCTAAGTCCTGCATCCTCCGAATTCCTTCTCTACCCACCTCCTTTTCCATCTGAATAATGGTAAAAAGTGAATTTCTCTCCCAGTAGCTGTCATTAAAGAAAAGTGTCCCACAGGATTATGAAACTGATAGTCTAAATAATGAGCTATAAAGAACAATACACAGTAATATTACTTTTTTTAATTTTAGATAAAAACATTTACCTGCGTTGGCCGGGAATCGAACCCGGGTCAACTGCTTGGAAGGCAGCTATGCTCACCACTATACCACCAACGCTTGGTAGCAGCTATGCTTCCTGCATTGTATATCACAAACAACTCGAGATGTGTAGTGCTCTGTTATATTGGAGAATTTGTGAAACTAAAGTTAACCATTATCGCTCAGAAAATTTTTCTGTAATTTTCCTTCTAAGAGCTGCAGATGTACAGTTCTAAGAGCCCCTCCTCAGCTGAAGCAGCGCTGACTGGAGCCGTCATGTTTACTCCAGAGAAACCAACCAGCTGCACCATTCACCCAAACCCGCAAGTCCCCTATGCGGGCTTCAGCTTCAATCCTGTCCTAGGACAGTGAACTCGAGACCTCTCGACACATGCAATGGTAAAATGTGGGGAAAAGCTGCAGAAGGATAAACACCTGAGAGACGATCTAAGAAATCTGTGGAATAAAAAGGCCAAAAATGTAAAATAAATACATTTCATGAAGTCCCACGCACAGTGTTTATTTACAAGAGGTTCATAATGTTTAGCTTGTCCCCTACTGAAAATATGTAAAATCTGTTCCCCCCCCCTCACAGTGTGTGCTTTACTATCAAAATATTTCTAGGCTTTCACATCTTGCATTATGTACCCGACAGCTGTTGACATTAATGGCATATAACTGTACAACGAGCTACAGCAGAGTGCCAGTGGACGCATTATGGACGTCAACAGCATATTTTAACGACAATTCATGATTTGTTGTGGACCAACTCTGTCTTTTATAGTCTTTATTCTTCCACCTTTAATACAATGCGCGCTTAGTTATCATATATTTCGTCGCACTTTATTGGGGTTACTTTCAAGATCATTTTGTTACAAAAGCAAATAACAAACAAAATTGATTTTAACTCTGGAAATTAGCATCAGACTATAACATTATAGTTACTTGCACAAAATAATAAACGTCTGAAAACGTTTTATTTTTCCACCACTGGAAAGAATGAATCAGCATGATCGGCCGTACACAGTAGACTCGTACCACAGCGCCCTCTAGTGCCCTTCAACTGAAGTATTCAACGAAGAGTTTAGGTATAACAAGCATTTGCAATACAATCGGTCTCGCCTTTGGGGCCTTATATGTATTTAGCTATGCAGCACATTAGCCAGGGTGCCGAAACATCTACTGTTCTTTAACATGGAGGGAAAGTAAGCACCAAACTGCGTGACACGCTAGGTTTGGGAACACATGGAGAGAAATATTGCCTTTCAGCGGGAAATGGTATAGTCCAAAGCTCTTTTTTTATATAAAATCAGGGCCTTCGGTGGGATGTGTAACTACAGCCACACATGCCTCAAACAAAACGTTTCCCTGCATTTGTCTCCAAGGTGCCTTCGAGGTCTCCGCAGAGACGGAGCACATACGCATACTCAGGATGTCACTGTATGCAGCCATTGCACACCACCTACTGATAGCAGCAGGAGCTGGTCGGCTTAATTTACTGCAAATATCAAAGTTATCCCCCACTGGGGAAAGTTACAACCTAAACGGCGCACAGAAAACAGATTTGCACCCTGTTGTGTCTTTATTCTCCCCTCTCCTTGTACCTATTCTCTCCTTCCTTACTGCTCAGCCAGGATGAGTGCTGGAATGTGTGATGAGGTCACGGAATGCTTGGTTGCTTGGTTATGTGTGGAGTGCCAGTTGGTGGATGCAGGCTGAGCAGCAGGGAGGCTGCTCCTGGTGGGGCTACTATTTGCCATCTTACTTACCGTCTATCTTCCTACTACTTACCTGGAACTGGATTTAATAAACTACATTCTTGGAACCTACTACCTGGCTACATTTGGACTTCTTTTACCCAGTACATTTTGGCGACAATTTGAATTACGAACCTGCGTGTGTTTGAACTACATTTCAACTGCTTTGGAAACCTGAACTTACAACAGTGAAAACTGACTGTACTATTGGAAACTACTTAAGAAATTTCTACTAAAGAAGCTTGAAACTTGGAGGTAAAGCACGCCCTCACTAGCCCCACCAGTGTCCTTTACTACCTGGACAGCCTGTTTGAGGCGTGTTATCCTTCTCAAATCTAGAGATCTCTTGAACTTTTGGTTGCAGCGTAATATTTGTTTCCTGCTGTGTTACTACAGATTTTGAAGTGTAATTCTAATTACACATTTTATGATCTACCTTCATCTGCATATTATTGCCGTGGACTGTGGATACCTTGCACTTTCTGCGAACTCTTTACAATCTAAGGGGCATATTCTCAAGGACTCATCACCGATTTATCGGCACTTTAGTGCCGCAAAAGTGGCGATAGATTTATCGCCCAATTTCCAAGCTGGTGCAAACTGCCGATATCGCCAGTTTTCCAGCGATAGCTTCTGCAAAAAACATCGCCACGGTTGAGAGCAACAACTAACGCTAATGATATGCAGAGTAGGCGTTCCAGTGCAAAAACACACGAAAACACCACTTCGCGATATTCTCAACGACCAGCCAGATCTGCGATGCGAACCAAAAACAGGTGATAAGGCGCGTTAGCACCAGGGATTTAACACCTACCTTTTACTGGTGTTAAGCAGGACGACAACCTGCAGTATGAAAGGGAGCCCAGCCCAGAGCCACATCTGAAGACCAACACATGTCATGGAGCTACTAATCATGCAGCTCGGAGACCCAAGAGGTCCACAACACCCACCGCCACCACCCCCAGGCTCCCCCCCCCCAGTCCCACCCCCGGACTACCACTGAGGCAGCGCAGAACAAGACAGCTGACCTTCCGAAAACGGCATGGTCCCTCAGCCACACAATTGCAGAATGTGGGGAGAGGTGGGAACCAAGTATGTGTGAAGGAGGCAAGTCACCCATGAATAAGAATGTACACAATGCCAAGTGTGGCGGTGATGTGCTGGACAGACTTCAGTATGCAGAGCACAGACATGTCCATGTGGACATATACTGCTGGTGTTTGTAGTGTTGTGGACGCAACCATGTTACCTCAGGCAGTGGGGAAGACCTCGGTCATGTAGCTGTGTCCCCCCCCCTGTAAGCGCAAGCAGAGTGGGCTGGGCCGGCGTACGCCAGTCCAGCGTAGGGGTGTGAAGAATTTGCCCGGGGCTCTGGGTGTGGTTCAGTTCTGGCCTGGACAAGGAAGTAACTAATGCGTGTGTCTCTGTTGTAGTGTCGGCACCACCAGGCCCGCAATCGACAATGTTGCAATGTAGCATGCACCCGGAGGGCGGGCTCGCACGAACGGAGAAATGAAGGAGCGCAAGACCGCTCGGGGTCTTGGCTCATACATGCCAAGTGTTGTGTGTATCTGTATTGCCGCAGCATAAGCCAAATGCCTAGCCTTAATCGCAGCGCGAGTTCAGCCAGGCAGGAACTCTACATCTGTGTCCGCCCTATCCTTACCATAGGCCTACACTCACGTGGCCGCCCACCTTCAACGGCCAACATCACAGTATCGATGTCAGGCTTGTGGACATGCGCAGACAGGCATGACAATGGTGTGCCGTAGGAGTGCAAGTGATGCAACCGCGCAGCGCACACAAGTAAATAGGCTCGGGGGGAGGGAGGAGCAGCTGTGAGGCAACGTAACACACAGTGATGCCGCTCATTTGCCACATGCAAGACATGTCAAACATGAATCCCAAAGTCGCACACATCCCACCCCACCCCCAACAAGCCACATCACATTTCCTGAATGCAAGCAGATGACAAACTAACATTAGGGATGAAAGCTCCTTTGTCTGAACTATCAGGCGGAAGCACATCTGCACCTCCGACCTCGGAATTGCATGCGCCCGGCACCCCCTGACAGATACTATAGCAGCTGATGATGACTCCCACACTACACACAGCCCAACGAAAGACCAACATATACACACCCCACACACAGAAGTCCTTGCTCGAAGTTATCTTGCATGGAATGGCCTTCACACTTACTACCACACCATCGCAGGAGTACAACCGTTACACAGTAAAACAACTCATTGATCCGAGCTGTGGCATTTCATCCACAGAACTGGCGCAGGTCAGAACAGTGCCGCTTCAACCAGAGCCACTAACGCAATGGCAGGACATCCCGGACACATGCACAACCCCTGTCACGTGGAACTGTACCGTGCACGTATGCTGCATTTACTGGGGGCACTGCCATTGGCAGTGCTGCGGATCAGTTACCGGCTAAGCTTCCGCCTTGCCAACGTCATCTGCGTTCAGTCTGTGTTGCATTGTCGATCGTGCATATTCGAGTGGTCCATGGATGTCTGCCTATCCAACAGGACGGTAGCTGAACTGGATTTTGACATGTGTGTGCGCCCCCTGTTGGCCCACGACCAGGAGTGTCACCGTGATACCCGTTTATGGGATGCCTTGATACTTGGCATACATGCTGGCAGCTGGACCTGGGAGATTGCACAACTCCTCGTGTGCAGTGACCACATTGAACCGCTCCCCTATTGGGCTGTAGGGCTAATTGGTGAAAGGGGGTGGACGCAGCACATCTGTCCGGACCTGCTAATGGATTGCCTCGCCGTCCTGTTTGATGAAGTGCGCAACAACCTCATGTTGGAAATGATAGCCTACGAAGCTGCAATCGCTTTCATGGATGAGTAACTACGTACCTGCAGCCACAACAGATTGGAACCCATTGCACATGTCCCAACACCTTGTTGCATCTTGGAGATCTGGTCACATATCCCACGACAACAGTGGACATGGCTGCATTCGCCTGGACTCCGAATACATGAGCGGACAACAACGCGGGTTAACACACACCTGTGAAAGGTGAGGCACTCCCCCGGAGTGGACAGCGGCGCTTGGCAACGTTCCTCATTCTGACATACTGCTGCATTGGTCTGCATGTTGTGGCACTTATCTTGCCCGTACTGACACGCAAATGCCAATAAAGTCTACGCACCTTCACTTGCATTCAACTGTGATGAGTGTTGATTTGAATGACAATGTGTGTCTCACTGCCTATCTGGGTCATGGCCATACATGCGCATTGATAGCATTACCCAGGAGTACCTTTTTGTGGAATCACTGTCCCTACATTCATCTATACTTTCATACTTGATTGATCATAGCCATGACACATCTGTGTGAATTAGAATTTTTTATTCGCATTCAGTGGAGTGTTGAAGCTGGACCAGTACAGGGCCATGCAAACCCCACTTTACATTGTTGCCCCGTGGAGGACCAGCCAGAGTCCTTTAGGGATTGACAAGTTCATCGGAAGAGGAAGACTTCAGTCCACAGTGTGATTGCTGTGTCATTGGTAACCAAACAAAATATGGCAGTCCATGTCGAGGTCCAAGGTGAGTGTCGCTGAGTGTATCGGGGGACAGTGGAAGGTGTTATTCCAGGGCATGATGCAGAGGGCAGGACCAAGCTGAAACAGGCCATATGGTGGAGATGAATGCTACCACTTCATTCTTACCACAAAGCCAGATTCATTATCATCTTCGTCCTCTGATGTGTCAGGTGCCTCACATGTGGGTGGTGGTGTTTAGTCTGCATCACTGTGTGGCACTGACACTTCAGGGGGAGGAGATGTGGATGGAGTAGTAGCAGCAGCATTCATCCGCACCAGGCCTTGTGGCGGCAATGGCATGACGAGGATCTGCAGGGCATGGAAGATCACAGCTACATCTCGCTGGTGTGCAGCCGTGGCAAACATTCTTTCCGCCTACATCCGCTCCAATCTCTCCATCATTCTCCTTATGTGTCCCAACTCCCGGCTGACATCGCTGGAGCCACTCTGACTAGACAGTTGTTCTTGGCTCAGAGTCATGACTCCAGCGATGTCACCCATGGATTGTTGGAGAGCATGGAGCGGACAGTGGGTGTCCGTTAGGGACTGCAAGTCGTCCCTGATGGGACTTAGACACCCACGTATGGCATCTAGTTTGGCTGCCATGAGGTCGAACCCCACCCGCAGCTGATCAGCCATCTTCTCCTGGCACCCTAACACACGGCGTTGGAATGCCATGTGTTGGTCGTGGGGGTCCTGGGAGACAGCCGTGGTGGTGGGTGCTTCCTGCTGTGTGGTCTGTGCAGGGGGTGGGGTCTCCTCAATGCAGCTGGGCTGCCCTGCTCCTGGAGGTGGGGTGCCGAAGCTGTCCATGAGCTGTTGGAGGGCGTCGGTGTCGATGTTGAGGAGGTCCTCTTCATCATCAGTGCTGAGTTGTTGGGTCTGCTCTGCAGGAGGTGTTGATTCTCCCTCTGCAATATGAAGGGAGATGCAGATTGACATTGTGTTCACATGTATGTTCACGCATTGTACAAGTTTACTAACAGACTGCATGACAATGTACATTGTGACTGTTTGTGAGGAGATTCCTATTTGATGCGGGACAGTTGACATTTCTACACCATCAGGGATGTGAGGTTGTACTTGTACATTATCATCTCACAGTTTCCTGCTATGCCAAATGCGAATGGCCATTTTCTACACACAAGCGACAGCAGTTGTGTCCTCTGTTCTGTTGTGAAAGTGTTGCAGTTTGTACCACATTGTTGTCAATGTTGAGGTGCTCTGATTCTTATGTGTGTGTTCTGCATTGTGGGTGAGTTGCCCCTTCAGCTCTGATTTGGCTGGCCCTTATCCCTTTCAGGTGGTGTGCCTTTCACTTCTGTGCTTATACAGTGCTGAGATATTGCAGACTTGGGTAAATTGGGCTCTTGGTCGGAGTTGTGACTCTTGGGCATGGTTTGTCCGCAGATGTGCTATACTTAATTGTGCATGTGTGCCATTGTGCCCATCTCCCCCATCCCCCAGTCCCTGGTCGTTACTCACCCTGTTGCTGTTGGCTCAGGTCATGTTGTGCAGTGTCCGGTCCCCCAACTCCTGCCACCGTCTCCCCAATGATGACTCGGGTCACCATTTCCTCCATCTCATCCAGCTCCTGGTGTGTCGCTGGACTCCCACCTCCAGTCTGCATTGCTGCTTTCAGGTTGGCTGCGAGTTTCAGCTTGGTTTTGCGCTACACATCAGTCCAGCGCTTCTTGCAGTCGTCCACTTCCCTTCTCTTCACTCCGACTGCATTCACCTTGGCCAAGATGGACTTCCATATTGTATTTTTAGTTGCCAATGACACAGTGGAGGTGATGAACAGTTGGTGGTGTTCTATCACCTCCGTAATGTGGATCTGGTTTTCCTGCGTACTGAAACGCGGGTTCCTCTTCTTCTTCTCCTTGCCCTTCCCTGACCCCGAGGTCCCAGGCTGGTCCTCCGTGGGGCTTGTGGGGTTCTGGTTGTCCTCTGTACTTGCTCCGGCTACCTCCATGGTGCTTCGCAGTTGTTTGTGTTTTGTTTGTGTTTTTTGTTGCCGCTTTTATAGTGGTTTTTCCCGCCTGACTTGTGGGACTTGCAGGCCTGGCGCTGCTTATCGCTGAATTTTTTTCGCAGTTGGCCCATCGCAACTTTTTTCACGTTCGGGTTTAGATTTTTATCGCCATCCCGGTAATTTTATCGTGGACATTTGACGCGTTATCGGGAAACTATTGCATGTTACCGCCATGTTGAGAATACGACGTTAACACGGAGTTATTTTCCCGCGATAGACGGTGATATGAAAAATTGCGTTAACCTATTTTGGCGAGGATTATCGCACGTTCTTGAGAATATCCCCCTAAGCGGGGATGAGACGTTTTTTTTTTAACAGCCAGCAGCCAGTCAGTCTTGACATTATCTTTACTTTTTGGCATTGGTAGCCGTTTGAGTCATATTGGTGTGTTTTTTTTTTTTTACCTTAATCTTATCTGTTGGCCGTTTGCCGTTATCCCAAGCAACATTTGAATCGGCCGACATCCGCATGATATTGGACTGCGCGCGCACACCTTACCTGATTCTGGTGTCGCGTGAAGCTCTTGTGACGTTTTGGCATGTCACTGTCGTCTTCTAGCTGTCCTGTGATGCTGTGTTGTTCGGCGATGTTGGGAGAGCACGCACTCAGCGTTAGCCACCCGGCGATCTCTATTGCGGCGTGCCGCCATCTTGGATGCCTCATTTTCGTCTTCATGCTGCTGCAAGTGAGAGCTGCTCCACTTTTCTTGGAATACTTTCACCATGATTATGGGGTTGGAGTTGCTGCTTTCCTCATTCTGGGATGCTCGAGTGCACTGGTTCTTGCCCTTTGTTCTACGGAAGCTACTTTTTGTCTATGTCGGTATTTCTGGCGAGTAACGGGAGTACTGTTTATGTGTCTACAGCGCCAGTCTGCCACCATCTACGATTCTCCTGTTGACATTAGCCCACCGCAGAGGATTGCTATGTTCAGCCATCGGCATTTAATCTAATGTTTGCAGATGTTAAAGTCCCGTAAAGGTCATTTTTGGCCTATTTCTGCAATGTTTCGGGTGAGATTTCGCTCACCAGAGGTGCACCAGAGTTTTTATGAACTTTGGTATTCAGAACTGATTAATGTTTTCTCATTTCTATGGTATTATCGTTGGTTATGCTGGGGTGTAATATGCATGTAAGTTTTATTTACTGACCCTAGTTTTTTTCTATCAATGTGATATTGAATGTAGTGAGTATTGCTTGCTCGCTGCTATATAGTCATGTGCCTCGTTCAATTTTGCATATCCTGCTGCCAAATAAGTCTTGTTCTTGCTGGGTGTGTGTGATTTATGCCTTATGTTGTTTCGTGCAGTGCTCAGTTGGCTATCCTGTACGTCTTATCATTCTAGGTGTGGCGCAGTCTATGTTGTGCTGAGTTAGTGAATTAATTTTTTTGATTTCTAGCCTACTTCTTTTTACTGCGTTTGAGTGCTGAATTTCGTTGGGTTAAGGGTTTTACTCCTTGTTCTGCTTATTAATGTGTGCTTGATACTGTGTTTTAGGGTCGCTTACCGTTGTGCTGTGTGAAGAGTTCTCAACGTACTTTGGTTTTGTTTTGCCTGAGACATTCCGTCCTGTCAGGTGTACTGCGCAGTTCTTGCGTTTCATGATTTTCTGCTTTACTCACAGTTGTTTTGCCTAGACATTTCTGTCAGGTGTTCAGCGCAGTTTATTCGTTGCGCTATAGGGTTGATTGCTTTTGTGTTTACAGTGTATTGTATACGTTCTTAGTTTTTGCCTGAGACATTCCATCCTGTCAGGTGTACAGCGCAGTTTGTTTTGTTGCGCTACAGGGTTGCTTGTGTTATTGTTTACGGTGTAGTGCGTGCATTGCCGGTGACGTTAGTCATGTCTGGTGCATAGTTTACATGGGTGCCTGAGATGTCAGGTGTTCAAATGAGTTACGTGTTTTGCTGGTGACGGGATGTCATGTCTGGTGCATAGTTTGCATGGGTGCCTGAGACATCAGGTGTACAAATGAGTTTCGTGTATTGCCAGTGACGTTAAGTCATGCCTGTTGCATAGTTTGCATGAGTGCCTGAGATTTTCAGGTGTACATAAGTGTGTTACATATGTTGCCTTATGCAGTAGTTTATGCCACGTGTACAATATTGTGTGTGGCGTACTTCCTTCTCTTCTCTTGTGAGAAAAGGGGATGGGTGTGAGTTCAAGGTTATTCTTTTCATGATTCAGCGTTGCTTCATAATTCTTTGTTTTATCAACTCATTTAATGTTTTATTGCATTTAGGACATTTTAAAAGTGATGTATATTATTTCATGATGCTATTATATTAGTAACTTTTGTTTTCTTTTAACATTCTGTATTTCCAATTTGTTGAACTTATATTTTGCATTTTGTGCGTGTAATGTTCTGTGCTTTTATTGTTTATCTTGAATATGTTTATCTTTGTTCATGCAATTTCCTTTTGTTGGTGTAAGGAAAGGGGATATGTTGTGTCTTTATTCTCCCCTCTCCTTGTACCTATTCTCTCCTTCCCTACTGCTCAGCCAGGATGAGTGCTGGAATGTGCGATGAGGTCACGGAATGCTTGTTTGCTTGGTTATGTGTGGAGTGCCAGTTAGTGGATGCAGGCTGAGCAGCAGGGAGGCTGCTCCTGGTGGGGCTACTATTTGCCATCTTACTTACCATCTATCTTCCTACTACTTACCTGGAACTGGATTTAATAAACTACATTCTTGGAACCTACTACCTGGCTATATTTGGACTTCTTTTACCCAGTACACACCTGCAATTATTTCATATTCAGCACGTCACAAAAAGGAGTGGCTACTTTTAATTACAGCGTGATTTGCATGCATCTTACTTTGCTACTGACACACAAGCCCAAAACTCCCATGTCACGAGAGCAGTAGCAGCCTTATTCTGGTCTGTGTGACACTGACAGGCACGGGCCACCCTGGCACAACTGGTGCGGTGACAGGTGGCTCATAGACACACTGTTAATGGTTCTGTGTCCTGCTCCACTTAAAGAGCTTCTGGGGGTGGGAGCTTTAATCCATGGGCCCAGGGTCACCCCTGCTGTGCTCACTGGGGCTTTGTGGCACTATGTGCACCCTAGGCCAGTAATATTGCGTTCCTATGACACCTTCTAAACACACATTGGTACCCCGAGACTAACACCCTCCACCCCCCTTTATAAACTCACCCAGCACCTAGTCCCCAACACCCTCCCTTACCCACCCGCCTCGCACAAAAGGGGTCTCACATCCTTCCCTGGCAACGGGTAATTACTTCCCACTCAGGAAAGAGCCCCTCCAAGGACCACCACCTCTTACTCCCCCCTGCCCGAACAGCACATGGTACAACCCGGGACATGTCACTTACCATCGCGCGGGGCGGCGACCCGTGGCGGCTGCTGCTCATTACCTGCAGAGTAAGAGGGAGGACCCTTATCAGAGTGCGTGAGGGGTCTGGATGGTGCACAGATGATGAGGCAGGGGACTGAAACCCGAGAAGGCCGGGCCAGCTCAGCCGCCGCCATTCCACTCACCTCGCCGAGCGGAAACAGAGAAGACCCGCGCAGGCGCACTGCATATAAGTTTAAGCGAGATCGCTGCAGCTATAACCAAGAGAAGAGATGTGGGCGTGAATCTAAACGGCCATCTTTCGACGGGCAACTTCTCTTATAATAAATGTAATGCGTGACTCTGCACCTTAAAAACAGACTTGCTGAGGGAGTCCTTAACACCAGACACAGGAGCGGTGTCCATGTTGGAACGGGAACCTTCCCGTTAAAGCAGGTCTAAATGTATTATGTAGAGCATGATTTCAGCATTACGCTATTACCCATCTGTTTTTGTAGCAGAAGACATGAATTCACACAGAGGTTGCATTAAGCAGGTTAAGATCGTCTTGAAGCAGGATATGGGGAGGTCGGGCAAGCTGTGTTCTATGGCCTCCTGCGCCACGGCCGGCTCCGCCAGTGATTGCTGCTGCTCTCCGGCTTAGCGTGCAAGACAAACAAAGCGAGCAGCGCATGCGCTCGCATGCAACGCTATGCAAGACGTAAAAAGGAGCCCGAATTCAGCCAGCAAATCACAGGACAAACAAGCATTTAAAATGCAATAGGACTCGTATTTACGCGAGACCTATTGCATTTGTAACGGAAGTGCGGGCGTCCAAAAAAGGCACGAACGGGAGTGGGGGGGTGGTGGTGCGCCAAGAAGTCACAGACTGCAGGAGGGAACGGGGGGAGGCAGGGGAACAAAATACTTTTTAAAGTAAAGGGGCCAATAGCCATGGAAGCACACAAATGACGACATGGCCTTGAGGAGGAGGGACTAAGAAGCCGAAAACAAATCAGAATGCAGCATTTAGGATGAAAGCCAATTAAAAAGATGAGCAGAGAGTGGGCGGAGCTTAAACGAAGCTTCCCCGCTATAGTGTATACTGCATGCCTCGCAAAGCGAGCAGCGCATGCGCGCTGCAACGCTAGGCAAGACCTAAAAAAGCAGTCAGTGCGGAGGGGTATTTTTTTCCTGATAATATTATACAGCAAAGTGACATTACTACACTGTTCATGAGGGTCCAGCACTCACTGTTTTTGTTGCTCAATGGTTACCAAACTGTGGTTCGCATAACAATTTATGAGAAACTGGTTTGTTCCACTTAAATCCATGTGAACTTTATCCGCATTTATGATTACATAAAATGAGTGTTTTTAAATATAATTACTACTTTGATTTAGAAAGTAGTCTAAAGGACCATGCTTGATTTTTTAAGTGTAAAAGTGTAATTTCATGACCGCGACGTGATTTGAACATGCAACCTTCTGATCTGGAGTCAGACGCGCTACCGTTGCGTCACGAGGATAGCCAACGTCTTCTCTCCACGATTATATACAAGTGAGGACCGAGCGGACATGTTGTTGAGATGTTGGTTTCTTGTTTTTCCTGTCTGCTTAAGTAATTAACAACAGTTTAAGATACAAGAAGGTACTTTATTAGCATGACACCCCAGCAAGTGATGCTAAAGTAAACATATATAAATAATTAAATAAGTAAGGCTGTCCAGTACCATCCTTTCTGGCTATAAGGCTAATTCAAACGTATGCTTTCCGTGCACTCTATCCTTTTTGTGTTGCCCATAAACATGATTTGCTCTGGTGCTGCTATTTTACAATGTGGCCAAGTGTGTTATATACTGTAAAAGACATTTCTTGTATCCCCTGTGTTAGAAATTGGGTTTTTGGTTGGCAGAGGTGTGCACTTTGTCCAAGCAGGAACCACAATCCTAGTCAGAATATGATACACACCCTAAATGAACTGTGCTCACCCTCTGGTAGCTTGGCACAGAGCAGTCAGGCTTAATTTAAGAGGCAATATGCAAAGTATTTATCCAATTGTGGGTAAGCCAATGTTACCATATTTAAAGCAGAGGTCACATGCACTTTAGCACTGGTTAGCAGTGGTAAAGTGCCCGTAGACCTAAAGCCAGCAACATGCATTTGCAATGCAATCGGTCTCGCCTTTGGAGCCTGGGTGCTGATACATCTACTGTTCTTTAACATAGAGGGAAAGTAAGCACCAAACTGCGGAACACGCCAGGTATGGGAACACATGGAGGATATACTGCCTATCAGCTGGAAATGATATTGTCCAAAGGGGAAATATCGTTTACCACGAAAACTTTTCCCCGCAGGGAATTACAACGCGGTCGTTACAACGACCGCGTTGTAACCACGCATACCGTTACTCCGCAAGTCGGAACAACGACTTGCGGAGGGGGCAGAAGGTGTTGGATTTAAAATCCAACACCTTCCCTACTGTTGCACATACTGAAGTTGGAATAGTAAATTACACTATTCCAACATCCAGTGCCCCCCCTCCGCAAGTCGTTGTTACGACTTGCGGGGTAATGGTATGCGTGGTTACAACACGGTCGTTGTAACGACCGCGTTGTAATTCCCTGCGGGGAAAAAGAATGCGTTAAAAAGAGGTATATTCTTGTCCAAAGCTTTGTTTTTAATATAAGCTCAGGGCCTTCGGTGGTCATATCACTGAAAATACAAGATTTAAGACAACTATTATTGTCTACGGGTGATCGTGGAAGACAAGTTTCCATGGCCTATAATCTAGGGAATGGTAAAGGTATTCTGGTATTTTACTGACCTCTGCTGGTCGTTTTCTATCAAGCGAGTTAAATAGAGGCAGTTACCAGAAAAATAAAAAAGAAAGTCCATAAGCAGAAAGCAATTCTGGTATTTTGCTGACCTCTACTGGTCGTTTTCTATCAAGATAGTTAAATAGAGGCAGTTGAACAGAAAAAATAGTCCCTAAGCAAAAGTGGAAGCAGACAAGTCCTGGGGCTGATCTCCAGAGCCCACAAAGTACATATAACAGATTTTCTAGACAGCGCAAGCGCTGTCTAGGATCAACCTAAAAATGAAGCCAGCAAATCAGGAGGTCAGAAGGTAAAAAAGTCAGGCAGAACCACGCCGAGGATGCCAGGTGTGACACCCACAAGTGCAAAATCAGACATTTGTCATGCAAGTCAGCCGATGTGGTGTATGAGTGACAGGGGAGAGACAGCAAGAACACAAGGAGCACACAAACACAATAGTGTTACTTTCACTGCCTCATGCGCAATTGCACGCAGGTGGGGCTCGGCCCCTTGTATTATTTCGCTGCTGACCTGCAACATGAGGTCAGGGCACGCATACGGGTCTGAGCACGTCAACAGGTGCGACCTTGCAACACACTACATTTTTCCATAACTTTCAACTTTAACGTCAAACTTTAAGCTCTCAGCATATGAACCCAAAGTCCATGCCGATGAGGTAGTGGGCCCTTCCTGATCCACTTGATTGCTCACATAAATAGTCCTCAAGTCTCTTGGGTCTCCAGACATTGTTTCTGAGATTGCACGGATGTCTTTGGCTTGTTATCACGATGCTGGCAGGTGCTACTGCCCTTTTCTGTTGCATCTCATCCTGATGGTGTAGAGTTGATTCCTCCCCAGGACACCAAGGTGTCTCAAGATCTCTTTGTGTGGTAGTCTCTGGTCTTAGTTCCCAATCTTCTGGAGGAAGGGGTGAGAAATACATCTCATCAGTTGTGTGTTTTTCTGGCTGTCATTTGGTGAAGAATTACACATTCCTTATTCTAAGTTCAGAGTATTTTCCTGCCATCATCAAGGTGCCTTTTACCTTGACAACCTGGAGTGGGCATGTTTCAAACAGTGGCCTGAACTATCCTCCTAGTCGTTGATTCCACACTAGTACCCAGTCACCTACTTGGAAGCTGGGGGCTCGGGCTCCATAGGACAGGCTGGCTTTGTCATTGTTCTTGGCTCGCATGTCCTGAGTGGCTTCCATGTCCACTTGTTCGGGGGGTCCACTCATCAGTTTGGGGGGTATTGTCCCCACATGAACCTTCTGAAAAGGAAGTCTTCCGGGCCCTTTTTGTGGTTCGTGGGAAGTGCGCCCAGAGTGCGATGTGGATCGCACTTCCTAGATCAGCTTGTTGTTCACACTTAATCCTGATTGCTTTGTTCAGAGTGCACATCAGCCTCTCAACTTCCCCGCTGGATTGAGCCCATTGGGACGTGATCTTTTTGTGAGTTATTGCAAGGAAGGTCATGCAGTCTGTGAAGTCTTGGCTCTGGAATGGTAGGACGGTGTCACTCTTGAGAGTGACAGGGACACCGAAGGTGGCGAATATCTTATCAAGGCACTTCCTTGTATGGTCAAATGTGGTCCCTGAAAGCACTTCAAAATCAGGAAACTCCGAGAAGGCGTCTGAGACAACAAGTAATGCCCATTAGGTAGAGAGCCGAAGTCCAGGCTGATGTAATGCCAGGGGCCAGCACTAGGCTTGTTGGTGATTATGATGGGAGGTCGTTCCGGAGACTTGCAAACCTGACACCAGTGGCAGCAGGAGACAAGGTTGTCAACTTCCATATCCAGAAAGGGGAACCAAACCTACCTCTGTTATCTGGCTTTTGTCTTGGTGATCCTAGGTGTCCAGTGTGGGCTAGGCCAGCACTTGTGGTGCAGGGAGCGGGGTATCATGGGACTGTGTCCCCTTAGAAGGATCCATTAACCTGCTGTGCTCAGTGATGAATATTCCAGAGAGTAGAGAGGTCATGCTGAGTGACGTCATCATACAGTCTTAGGCTGTTTGGGAAGTTTTTCCATCGCCCAGACTTCCCCCCTCCTATGGTCTTTTGGAGGCATATATCCAAGGTTGTGGCATCAAAGACATTCTGGAGGGCCAGACCTCGGTCATCCAGTGGGCATACTCGTCAGCGTCTGGCAGGGAGCTGCTGGTGCAGATGGCTGGTGGTCGGGGTTTTCTGGAGAGATAGTCGGCAGGGTTGTCACATCCGGTCCTGTAGCTCATGGTCAGCTGTCGCCCACTTCTCAATGCGAGGTGGAGGTCAGGTGCCATTCAGCAAATATAGGAATAAGTGCTTTATGATCCATGACAACTTTAAAAGGCCGTCCATAAAGATAAAAGTGAAAATGATGGCAACTCCACTTTATGGCAAGGGCTTCTTTTTCTATGTGGGTATATTGTTTCTCTTTCTCAGTGAGGGCCTTGAAAGCAAACACAATGGGAGCCCATTTGTCACCCTTGCCGTGTTTCATGAGGACTGCTACGAGGCCAGTGGGGCTGGCATCTACCACAAGCTCAGAGCCCTTTGAGGGATCAAAATATGGCATCGCCTTGTCCTGACGAAGGGCATGTTTGATGGCCTCAAAAGCGTCGCTTTCAGTCTCTCCCCAAATCCAGGGAGAGGATGTTTTGGTCAATTAACTCAGAGGGTCAGCAAGGGTGGCAAGATTAGGGATAAACCTACCACAGTACATGGCGAGACACAAGAAACTCCTTACTTCTGCAGCAAATAAGGGAGAGGGTGCATCTTTGATGTTGATGCACTTGTTTAGGTCAACTTGGATCCCTTCGTTCAAGAATATGTGGCCAAAAATTCTGGGGCATATTAGCAAGGGCGGTATCGCCGCTTTAGCGGCACTTTTTGCCGCTAAAGCGGCGATATTTCTATCGCCCTATTAGCAAGCTGTCGCTAACAGCTGTTAGCGACAGCTTTATGGCGAAAGCGACCGTTTTGGTGCCGCTTTGCATGTCAGCGATAATTATCGCTAATGACATGCAAAGTAGGCGTTCCCAACTAAAAGCAACTGCAAACAGTCGCAAACACAACTTCCCCCTATTAGCAATGCCCGTGAAGCGATAAAAAAACTCGCGCTAACCGCGATTATCGCTGGAATTTAACACCTGCTAAAAACTTGACTTAACCATCTTGTCAATGGGAGGTGGATTGTAAAGTTAAGTCCTCATCTGCCTATTAGCGAGCTTTTCATTAGCGCAGTGCATTTATCGCTGGATTTCTCGCGCTATTGCTGGGTTTCGCCGCTATCGCTGGATTTTTTATCGCCTTGGAGATAAGCGTTGATAATAACGCGTTATCTCCGCGATGAAATCCAGCGATAGCCGGCGATAAAAAAAACAGCGCTAAGCGCGCTTTGCGATAATTATCGCAAATCCTTGGTAATATGCCCCCCAATTTCCTGCAGAAGAACTGGCATTGTCTGTGATTGAGGGAAAGACCGGCTGAGCTGATCCTGTGGAGGGCAGCTAACAGACCGGACGGGTGACTGTCGAGGGTAGGTGCGTGAATGAGGATATCATCACGGGCATTGCTGAATAAGTCTTTCAGTTAAAGCTCTGGTTCCTCATGTTCTTTCGTCAAGGTCTTCTTCTCAGGCTCTTTCCTCTATTGTTAGTACAGTAATGTATCTATTCTACAATGAACAATGCATGTGAATGCCTGCAAGAAATGACAAATTAACAGAAAATTGAAAACAGTATTTATGCCGCATGGTGAAGTACAGACCTATACCAAAAAACAAGGAAGGGAGTGAAGAGGTATAATCAGCCATGGACTCAACCTCCTCTGTAAGCTATGAAAAAACAAAAAGAGTCCACTCTGAGTTACAAAATAAAGTGCTAACCTTCCAAAAAAGTGACTAAACCCAAGCAAACCGTTTGGTTACTAGCATGGGGGAAACAATATGTTTTCTTAAAATAACCCTCACCCACCAAAAGGTCCCTTGGTGGCATGCTTCATCATCGGGTTCTTCCCGCCCCGCTGCAGGACGGGGCGTGCTACGACCGACGGATACGTGGGAGCACTTTTAAGTGAAGTGAAGTTATGTGTTTGGTGTGAGAGTGGAAGGGTCAGGAATGAGTGAATTAAAAAATACCTGGCTTTATGGAGAAAGTAAACTTTAATGCTCCCTATAGCTGGTATTATTAAAATGTGGGGAAAGAGGAGGGAAAAGAGCTTTAATGAGCAATTACCTCACAGGTCGACATGTTTCGAAGCCTACCCCTAGCCTAGTCATGGCAAATGAAAGCATTAACTCAATGGTGTACATTTAATATGCATGTGCACATTTAAACACAAATGAATATAAGTTTCACGTCCATTATATTCACATTACATGTAACATTCAGCAAATCTTTAAAATAATAATCCGTAAATATGGCTAGAAACTACATTTAAATCAAATATATGAGGTATTAATGCACACATTAAATACATGTTTCATCGTTTTAAGTGAAATCACATTCTACATATATGAGTATGGTTTCTATTTAGTTTGCTAATCAATAAATGTCATTCAAAGTATTAAAGCACATTCCATGAAAGGTCAAATTTCATCTTTATACTAAGTACATTATCTACTAATTAAAGATGATTTATTTCATCAGGACTCCAAATAATATATCTTGATCAGTTAGAGTAAAACACACAGGGGCATATTCTCAAGGAGCCATCGCCAATTTATCGGCACTTTAGCGCCGCAAAAGTAGCGATAGACTTATCGCCCGATTCACAAGCTGGTGCAAACTGTCGACATCGCCAGTTTTCCTGCGATAGCTGCCGCAAAACACATCGCCACGGATGAGAGCGACAATCAACGCTAATGACATGCAGAGTAGGCGTTCCCGTGCAAAAACACACGAAAACACCACTTCGCGATATTCTCAACGACCAGCCAGATCTGCGATGCCGGACAAAAACAGGCGATAAGGCGCCTTAGCAGCAGGGACTTAACACCTGCTTATTACTGGTCTTAAGTAGGACGAAAACCTGCAGTACAGAGGGAGCCCAGGCCAGAGCCACATCTGAAGACCAACACATGTCATGGATCTAATGATCATGCAGCTTGGAGACCCAAGAGGTCCACAACACCCACCGCCACCACCCCCAGGCCCCCCCCACCCCACCGGAATACCACCGAGGCAGCGCAGAACAAGACAGCTGACCTTCCGAAAACGGCATGGCCCCTCAGCCACCCAATTGCAGAATGTGGGGAGAGGTGGGAACCAAGTATTTGTGAAGGAGGCAAGTCACCCATGAATAAGAATGTACACAATGCCAAGTGTGGCGGTGATGTGCTGGACAGACTCCAGTATGCAGAGCACAGACATGTCCCTGTGGACACATACTGCTGGTGTGTGCAGTGTTGTGGACAGTGGACACAACCATCTTACCTCAGGCAGTGGGGAAGACCTCGCTCATGTAGCTGTGTCGTCCCCCCCTGTACGCGGAAGCGGAGAGGGCTGGTCCGGCGTACGCCACATCAGCATAGGAGTGTGAATAAATAGACCGGGGCTCTGGGCGTGGTTCACTTCCGGGATGGCCAACGCGTCTGCCAGGGCGGCGCCCCTCACCCTGCCACGAGTCGGCCGCCGTTACCGCCAGCCTCCTCAGCCGATCACTGCCTTCCGCGACACAGACCCCCAGTGCATGCAGCGGCACAGCACCGCGGAGTAATGTGTGTGCTGACTACTGTCTTCTGCCTACACTGCGGTCAGCTCGGCGATCAAATCAAATCCAATCCTGACCTGCGAGGACACGCCATCATCGCTGGCTGCACACCCGCTGAGCGCTCCAGGTGCCACTAACTCTGTGCAGCTCAAGTCAACGCCACGTGGCTGTGGGCCCTTGCTGACCGCTGCCTCCGGCCTACACTGCGGTCAGCAGGTCCCCCAACTCAAATAGAGTCTTCATTCATGGCTGGCGCAGTTCAGTAGGCAACTGACATTGCTTCCAGGGCGGCCCGCCCGGACGACGCATCAACGCAGGCCGCGCACCCGCCGAGCGCTTCCGGTGCCACGAACTCAGTGCAGCTCAAGTCATGGACCCTTTTAGATGTAATCTTTTGTGTGTGAGTCCAGTTTTGGTGCCCCTACCTCAGTGTACTGCAAGTCATGGACCCTTTATGATTGAATCTGTGTGTGTGATCCGATGATCACTGTTCTAGTTGTTGCCAGCACTAACCACTCCCTGAGGGCTGGCTTACACTCACCCCACATCCATCCAGCACAGGCGTCACTGGACATGTGACCCTGGTAATAAAAAGGGGCCCGTGCCTGTAGCCAGTTCCACCATACATCTAAGGGGCCGATTCCGATTCGGGCCGGAAAACGTACCGACCGACTCGGAGCCGGAATTCATTCCGACCGACACGTACCGGTGCAGCCCGACCCGCAAAGTACGATGAGAAGCGTGCAAAACCTGACCGACTCGTACGGAACACAAGCCGAACGACCGAGCCACGCCGAAAACAGCACTCCGGCCGGAAAAACACGCGATTCGAACCGACTGACACGCACCCGGAACAATACCGAACGAAACTTACCCGCGAACTCCTACCCGCCAAGTACGATGCAACGCGTGGAAAACACGACCGAGTCGCACGGAGGACAAGCCGTACGACCGACACGCATACAAAACTGCGAGCCGAAGCAACCCAAAACACCGCGACCGACGCGTACGCAGCATAGAAAACAGCACAAACACAGCGTGAACGATTCGGAGAAGCTCGTACGAGACAACTGCAGGGTCCGACTCGGTCACAAGAACGTCTCCTACATGCACAAAAAGTACAAAGGGAAAATACACAAAAAAAGGCCAAACAAGCAATTACAAAGCCAATAAATACTGGGGGGGGGGGCAGGGAACAAAGACACACCCACAACTCCACCCATATAAAGGACACAAATCCCTTCCATGATCCTTTGCAAATTCAAATTACCTGCCAGCACTCAACAGACAGCAACCACACACCCACAGCTCATCCATCACACGAGCCACACACCATCAGCACCTCAACAAATAGCACCCTCACATACACCCAGCAAAACACACACTCACACACCCTCACCTGCACACCAACACACACATCACTCACCATCACCACCCATCACCATGCCCCCAAAGAAGAATCATAAGTTCCTAGATAGTGAATTGGAAGTCCTGGTAGATGAGATCCTCAGGGTAGAGCCACAGCTGTTTGGTACACTGGTCCAACAGACACCCATGTCGCAGAAAACCAAGATGTGGGAGAGGATCGTCGACAGGGTGAACGCACAATCACCATGTTTGCGCACAAAGGTGGACATCCAGAACAGGTGGTATGACGTGCGCAGGAGGGTCAGGGTCTATTGAAGAAGGACTACCTCTTGAGCCAACACACCGGCAGTGGCCCTCCTGCCAAACCAGTATACCTCAGGCCCTGGGAGGAGAAGGTGCGGGCCATCCTACCACCAGTGAGCGTATATGGACTAGAAAACATCCCAGAGCCTGGTGAGTATACAACAAATGTACACAATATTGTGCCACAATACACACACATCACTGTCAAGGGGAGAGTCAAACCATGCACCCTTAGCAAATACACACCAACCAGAACAGAATAATCCCAAAATGTGTATGTCAGTCAGATAAACACAACACATGCCATCTCATAGTGATATGTAACTGTGTCATCACATGTACAAACACAACTACAACTACAGCTAGGCAGTGGCACAAATATAACTAACAAACACATCCAGACATGTAGCCACCACTACAACACCACCTCACAGTGAAGCCCACTGAAAGGAAGGAATTCTGTGTATGCTGGGCAAGTCAGTGTAGCCAATAGCATCATGGGAGTCGTAGTCACAGATATTGCCCACCCTCACAATGCGCACATCAACACCACCCTGAACCATGTGCACATCACAGGGAGTGGAAAACAACTGACAAGATGGCTGACACTGGCTACTGCTGTGGGGAGCACAAGGCCCTGCTGGCAACTGTGCACCAACCAACAGCAGGACACCACTGACTGACATCCTGAAAGACAACTTGCACTCCCTGCAATGGAAGCACGTTCCATGGTGGGATATCTGGTTGGGTGGGAAGGAGGACTCACAGCCCTGACCATAGTCACCAGCCGCGTTTCTCACACACACCCCTAACACAAACTCCACATAACTCACCTGGGAGAATGCATTGCCTCACACTCCAATCAAATATCCCACAAAGAACCACAACCCTGGGTCATGCAGTGTGAAGCACAGGGACACACATGGGACTTGCAGCAAAACTAACCCCAGGATAACACTGTCAGCCATCTTGTCAGCACAGGCACACAACCCCACAGGGAAGCAGAATCAAAAGGAAGGAAGCATGGGCATGCTGGGAAGTGGGGTGGAGGCAATATGTGAGCGTGGGGGGAGTGCGGGCCGGATACACAGATGGGGAGGCTGGATATGGTGTGCAATCTTTAGTGTTTTTATTAACAAGCTTGGACTGTTTGTAACTGTAGGTACAGGTAACACAGTCCGTGTCCTCTCCTTCTTTCCTCTCCTTCTGTGGGCCCCTTCTGGTCGTCTCAGTCGTTCCTCTCCTCCCAAGATGGTCTTGATGCGGTGGTGGGCGTTCGGAGGCTCATAAGAGGGGGAAGAGACAAGAAGGAGTCGTCAGTGGTAGTCCCTAAAAAGGGTAGTGTCTGGTGCTAACCGTCACCACACCCGGTCGGTGATACGTCTTCTGAAACGGCGTGCAAGGAAGGGATGTGCAGTAAACAAAAGAATAGGGGGGGGTTTAAAGATGTGTGTTGGTTTCAGGTGCTCTAAACGGGAGGTACAGATAGGTGACTCAGTACTCGTGCCTTCTAGTGCTATACACCCCGGCGCTCCCTATCCCACCCCAAGTATGCTTTCCTCTCCCGCCTCCCCTGTTCCCACTTCCCCGTTCTCTCCTTCTGGAGGACTCACCGGCTCCGCCGCAACTCTCCTGAGTTGCGGCCGCTCTCCAGCGTCCTCCGGTGGGCTCCACCAGTCCTCGCTCCACTCCTCCTCTCCTTCTGGGTCGTCCGCTTCCGCTCGTCGACTCGCGCAGATCTCCGTCTCTTCTCTGGTCTGGCTCTCCTGCTCGTCTTCCTCACTCTCCGTGGATCCGCGCCCTTCCGTCTGTCCTCGGGCTCCTTTTACCGGCCTCGAATTTCCAGTTCCGGAGTCAGTCCCGCCCACGTCCAGCGACTCCCACCTTGTAACTGGCTCCTGTAGGGACACATGATAAGGGGGCGTGGTTACCCTCAATGGCGTCGGACGGTAGTCCTCGCGGCTTCGTGGGAATCCCAAAATGGCTGATCCGGGGCAGTCATGAATTAAAGGTACCGTGCAGTCATTGTTGGGAAAACCCTCACATCCCCTTTCCCTAGCCGTCCTTCTTGTAGGGGTTGTCTCTACCGGGTATCTCGACAGAAAGTCCACGTTTGTTTGTTCTGTACCCTTCCGATGTTGTGTAGAGAATCTATATGGTTGCAGAGACAAAAACCACCGAAGCACTCTTTCATTGTGTCCCTTGTTCCGAGCTAACCATTCCAGTGGGGCATGGTCGGTATAGAGGATGAACTCTCGTCCTTCTAAGTAATAGCGTAGTGACTCGATGGCCCACTTTATAGCGAGTGCCTCTTTCTCGATCACTGCGTAATTCTTTTCTCGGGGTACAGTTTTCTACTGAGGTACAGGATTGGTTTCTCTTCGCCCCCAGGGGTACGTTGTGAAAGAATTGCCCCCAGACCCTGGTCTGATGCATCAGTTTGTAAGATGAAGGGAAGGGTATAGTTAGGGCTGGTGAGTACCGTGTCTGCCGTTAGCGCGGCTTTCAGCGCCTCAAAAGCTCGGATCATTCCTGGAGTGGGTTGTTTTAACAGGGCTTCGGTTTTCGCGCTTTTCTGCAATAAATCAGTGAGAGGGGCTGCTGTTTGAGAGAAATTAGGTATGAACCTCCGGTAGTAGCCTAATAGGCCTAGAAAGGCCCTGAGGTCTTTTTTGATTGGGGAAAAGGTACTAGGGTGATAGCGGCTATTTTGTTATTTTGGGGTCGGATGACACCCTCCCCCAAAAGAAAACCCAGATATCTGACCGTTTGGGCCGCCAAATGACTTTTGGCCGGGTTTATTTTGAGGTTATGACAGCCCAAGGCGTGAATCACATTATAGAGGTGGGTTAGATGTTGTTCCCATGTCTCGCTATATATAATGATGTCGTCAAGATACGCCCCTGCGTATTTCTCATGGGGTCGTAACACCAGATTCATAGTTCACTGAAAGGTCGCTGGTGCCCCGTGTAGCCCAAAGGGCAACACTGTGAACTGATATAGGCCGTCTGGTGTAGAAAAAGCTGTTTTCTCCCTGTCTTGTTCCCGTAAGGGGATTTGCCAGTACCCTTTACAGAGGTCAAGGGTACTAATGTATTTGGCATTCCCTATGCGCTCAATCATTTCGTCGACCCTCGGGAGAGGATAGGCGTCGAAGTCGGAGATTCTGTTGACTTCGCGGAAATCAATACAAAAACGGACTGTGCCGTTAGGTTTCGGTACTAGTACTATAGGGGAGTTCCAGTCGCTCTTGGAGGGCTCGATTATCCCCATGTTCAACATCTGCTTCACCTCTTCCCTGATTACGGTCCTACGGGCTTCGGGTATACGGTAGGGACGAAGTCGCACTTTCTTACCGAGTTGGGTCTTGATGGCATGCTCTGTTACTGTTGTCCTCCCTGGGGTCAGGGAGAAGATCCCCTGTAGGGGACAAAGAGCGTCTAGGAGGGATCTTTTGAGGTCCACGGGTAAGTCCTGATCTATGCTCTGTTCCATCAGGAGGCTTTTCTCTTTCTCTTGACCTAACATGACAGGGAGAAGTCTTATCCACTTCTTTAGTAGATTAACGTGGTATATTTGTGAGGTAGCTCTGGTCGGATCTGTCTCTACTCGGTAGGTTACTGGGGTCACTTTGTCCAATATGGTATAGGGACCCTGCCATTGGCCTAACATCTTCTGGTCTGAGGAAGGCATCATAAGAAGTACTTGATCCCCCACAGCGAATGTTCTTTCTTTTGTTCCCTTGTCATATTGTTTTTTCTGGGCTGTCTGAGCCGCCTCTAGATTCTGTCGGACTATGGCACGGACTTGGCCCAAGTGTGTTTTTAGCCGGTCTACATATTCAAGGAGTGGTCTACTTTGGTTTGGTTCTGCTTCCCACGTTTCTTTCGCCATATCTAGAAACGTACGGGGTTGATGACCGTACAAGAGTTCGAACGGAGAATACCCTGTGCTCTTTTGGACTTTACACCGAATGGCGAACAGTGCTAAGGGCAACATTTCTTCCCACTTTCGGGTTTCGAGGGATAGAAGTTTTTAAGGGTGGTCTTCAGGGTGGCGTTGTAGCGCTCAACCAACCCGTCTGTTTGTGGATGGTATGCTGCAGTGCATATTTGTTTGATGCCTAGGTGACTACACACCTGCTTCATCAGTTTAGAGACAAAGGGTGTCCCTTGATCTGTGAGGATCTCTGTGGGAAAGCCTACGCGGGAAAACACCATTATCATGGCTTTAGCTATGTTTGAGGTGTTGGGGTGTCTTAAGGGTATGGCCTCCGGAAAACGGGTGGCATAGTCCACGAGAACTAGGACGTAGCGGCAGCCGCTTCTGGAGGGCAACAGGGGTCCTATTATGTCCATCCCTATCCTTTGAAAGGGTTCTGCAATAACGGGAAGAGGCCGTAGTGGTACTCGGGAGGGTTTGTATCTACTGTTTTTCTGACATATCGGACAACTCCGGCAATATGTACGGATTTGTTGATGGATGCCTGGCCAGTAGAATTTCTCGAGAATGGCTTGTTCGGTCTTCTCATCACTGAAATGGCCCCCAGTAGATGACTGTGGGCAAGGTATAATACCTTCTCACGAAAGGGGCCGGGTATGAGGAGCTGTGCGGGGTGAGTAGGACTACCTTTTCTATACAACAGTCCGTTTCTTTTAAAGAAATAGGGACCTACTTGAAGGGGGTCCTCGTTCTCTAGGGCTCTGCTCCAGGCTTCTTGTAGGACGGGGTCCTCTCTCTGTGTGGCGTGGAAATCCCTATCGGTCTCCCAGGGGTGCTCCTCTACCCGGACGGGGTATGCCGCATGGCTCTTCCTCTTCTCCTCTCTTCTCTGCTTACGACTTTTCCTTGTTTTGGACGGGGGCCACTCAGGGTCCTCTTCTTGAGAAAAGGGGCTTCTCTCCACCAATCTTTTGCGTTTGGAGGGGTCCCTTTTATTAGATCGGTCAGTCGTGGATAGTCATTCCCCAGGATGAGTTGTTCGGGAAGCCGGGGAATGAGACCAACTTTTAGGGCGGAGCCCGGATCGGTGGGGTGTTGTATACGAACGTGCGTTGTGGGATATTGTTTTGTGTCCCCATGAACGCACTGTATGGCCACTGTTCCGCTAACCGTTCCTGATGCCTGGTCGAGGTCTTGGGGTCTTAACACGCTGTGGAGACACCCAGTGTCTGCTAGGGCGGTTAAGGGTTGTCCGTTCACCAATACCTTACACCGATAAGGAGGTAGGGATCTCCCATGTTGGGAACAATAATAATTGCGGGCTATTCCGACCTCCATTGGTTCCTCCTTTTGAGGACAAAAACGCGCTATGTGTCCCAGACCCCCACAGTTGTAACACTGTGGTCCTGGTGGAGGTGTCCTAAAGAGGGGTGTTCCAGGCGTTATGGTAATAGGGTCCGGTTTCCTAAGTATTGGGTTTCGGGGTGGACGATGTGGTCCGCTGGTTCCGCCTCTCCAGGGAACTTCCTCCCGTCCCTTCTGTATCTCATGTGCCCGACTGAAGGCGCTGGCGATTTCAACTGCGGTTTCCAGAGTAAGGTGGGCGTGTTGGCGTACCCATCTCTGAATGGGTGGGTGTAGGGAGGACAAATACTGCTCTAAGTAGATTTTGGACATGATTTCCTCTTTAGTGGTCGAGGAGGGCTTCAACCATCGGTCAGCTAAGTCCTTCACGCGGAAATATAGTGCTCTTGGGGTCTCCTGGGGTCCCTCTTTCAACTGACGCAGCCGTATGCGATAGGTCTCATCGTCTACCCCTAGTCGTTCAAGGATACATTGTTTTATGTCCGCATAAGGGGTGAGACCTTGCAAGTTGGCGGCTTGGTATGCGGCTTGGAGTTCGCCTGAGAGTAAGGGTCCCAGGTACTGTCCCCATTTATCGGCGGGCCATGCGGCGGCCATGGCCATCCTTTCGAAATTACAGAAGAAGTAATCCGGGTCTTCTCCGCTCACATACTTCTGTAACACAAGGGACGGAAGGGTGGTGGCCCCTCTCGGCTGGCTGAGTGCCTCGGCAAGCTTCCCTAGGGCCGTTTCCTGGGATTGACTCTGTCCGGCAAGCGTTTGGTGCATCTTGTCGCGGTCGTCTTCCACGACCGTAAGGAACCTCTCCATGGCCTTGCCTAGGCTCTCTTGACTGTCCGCCATCTTCCTGATCGCAGCCTCCATGTCTCCGGCAGATCCCACTTCTGACACCACCTGTGAGCGTGGGGGAGTGCGGGCCGGATACACAGACGCGGAGGCTGGATATGGTGTGCAATCTTTAGTGTTTTTATTAACAAGCTTGGACTGTTTGTAACTGTAGGTACAGGTAACACAGTCCGTGTCCTCTCCTTCTTTCCTCTCCTTCTGTGGGCCCCTTCTGGTCGTCTCAGTCGTTCCTCTCCTCCCAAGATGGTCTTGATGCGGTGGTGGGCGTTCGGAGGCTCATAAGAGGGGGAAGAGACAAGAAGGAGTCGTCAGTGGTAGTCCCTAAAAAGGGTAGTGTCTGGTGCTAACCGTCACCACACCCGGTCGGTGATACGTCTTCTGAAACGGCGTGCAAGGAAGGGATGTGCAGTAAACAAAAGAATAGGGGGGTTTAAAGATGTGTGTTGGTTTCAGGTGCTCTAAACGGGAGGTACAGATAGGTGACTCAGTACTCGTGACTTCTAGTGCTATACACCCCGGCGCTCCCTATCCCACCCCAAGTATGCTTTCCTCTCCCGCCTCCCCTGTTCCCACTTCCCCGTTCTCTCCTTCTGGAGGACTCACCGGCTCCGCCGCAACTCTCCTGAGTTGCGGCCGCTCTCCAGCGTCCTCCGGTGGGCTCCACCAGTCCTCGCTCCACTCCTCCTCTCCTTCTGGGTCGTCCGCTTCCGCTCGTCGACTCGCGCAGATCTCCGTCTCTTCTCTGGTCTGGCTCTCCTGCTCGTCTTCCTCACTCTCCGTGGATCCGCGCCCTTCCGTCTGTCCTCGGGCTCCTTTTACCGGCCTCGGTTTTCCAGTTCCGGAGTCAGTCCCGCCCACGTCCAGCGACTCCCACCTTGTAACTGGCTCCTGTAGGGACACATGATAAGGGGGCGTGGTTACCCTCAATGGCGTCGGACGGTAGTCCTCGCGGCTTCGTGGGAATCCCGAAATGGCTGATCCGGGGCAGTCATGAATTAAAGGTACCGTGCAGTCATTGTTGGGAAAACCCTCACACAATAGCATGATGGGAGTGGTAGTCACAGCCAACATCCCCCACCCACATGGCCCAGCAAGCTCACACCCAAGCATGCACACCCCACAGAGAGTGGAAAGCCCCATCAAAGATGTCTGACACTGGTGCTCTGTTGTGGGGAGCGCAAGGCCATGCTGGGAACTGGCCACCAACCAACAGCAGGACACCACTGTCAGCCATCTTGCCATTGCTCTCACACTCACACACAGTGAAGTCCACCCAAAAGCAAGTAAGTATGGGCATGCTGGGAAGTGGGGTGGAGGCAATAGCATGATGGGAGTGGTAGTCACAGATATTGGTCACCCCCACAACTGTCCCATCAACACCACCCTGAACCATGCGCACATCACAGGGAGTGGAAAACAACTGACAAGATGGCTGACACTGGCTACTGCTGTGGGGAGCACAAGGCCCTGCTGGCAACCGTGCACCAACCAACAGCAGGACACCACTGACTGACATCCTGAAAGACAACTTGCACTCCCTGCAATGGAAGCACGTTCCATGGTGGGATATCTGGCTGGGTGGGAAGGAGGGCCGGATGTCAACCAAATACAACCAATGTAGACCATGTACACACCCCAACATTCACATAGAAATGCCCAAATAATGCAGGACAATGTGCTACACCAATATCAACCTCTGACTGTCACAACTTAGGACAATGCAATGTACAGGCCCGCATCCAGAGGCACAGTCACAACTGTCAGGTGTGTCAACCATTGATGCCTGCAGAAACATAACATACATTGTGTGTGTCTCTCAAAAACAGGTGATGATGGGGACACAGCAGCAGACGCTGAGGAGTCCCCGTCCCAGGCTCAAGAGGATACGGAGCTCACTGGTGTGGAACAGCCTCTGCCCTCCTCGGATGAAGAAGACCTACCTGGCAGCTCCGGAGCAAGTCATCTTGCAGCACCAGCAGGACCACCAGCTGCACCCCCTGCACCCACCCCTCCAACGACTGTCAACACACATACCACCCCTGCCGACATGGACAGACCAAGGAGCACCACCAGCACAAGGACCCTGGACCAACGTGGGGCCATGGACACCAACACCACCAACAACCCCCAAGGGGCCCAGGGTCACCTGTGCGTGCCACCTCAGGTACTGCACGTGTCGCCAGGGGTGGTGGGAGGGGTGGGAGACATAGGTCGCTGATCACAGAGGGGTCTGGACTGCATGATGACCCACAACTGGCACGCATAGCCGATGCGTACCAGTCCAGCACCGGAGAGCTCAGCCAGGTAGTGGGGCTCCTCAGGGACATTAAACAGCAGCAGGCTGCCCATCATGCCCGCTTGGACTCACACATGTCCCGCGTGGAGTCCAAGTGGGACACACTGCAAGAGATGACGGCGGTGCATAGGGACATATTACAATGCCTCCGCCAGATGAGCAGCAACCAGTCAACACCTCCCTGTGTGCCCACAACATCTGGTGCTGAAACAACTGCAACTGCCACAGGGAGGGAGGATGACTCTGGCGGAGAGTCCCCTGCACCGCAGCAGCCTGCACTTGAGGTTCCCCCCAAAGAAGAGGGGTCGTCCGAGGAGGGGCAACTGAGAGGCCGATGGCCATGTGCAACCCCCAGGAAGCCAAAACCTGTTCTGGATAATCACCTTTGTGCGCAAACTGTTCACCCTGTTGACTGCAACACAACTCCCCCACATGACATGGGGAGTACAAGTTGGACCAATGTCTCAGATGACTGTGGACTTGATACAGGACATTTCTGCTACCAGGACTTCCAATTCATCTAGGAACTTTGGATTGCAATCAAAATGTACAGCACTCACCATCCTGTGCACTATTCACACACATGTATGACAATAACACACTAATACACCATACCTGCCTCTGTCGTGATTCCAACGTGGTTTCTGTCATGGAGATGATGACCAGCAAAATTACACTGTGCATGCTAACTGCTACAGCAAGTACAACACAGGCATGTGAGTCATGGCAACGTGACACATATGAGGGAGACACACCACCAGGGCTACACAACAAATACACACCTAGGCCATCTGACTCATTGCCTACACTGATGTTGCCAGGAAATACGGTGCAATGCACAGACACAACACCTATTCACAGTCTTTGTCAACTAGCCCACTGGTGCAGTAAGCAAATGTCAGTTAAATGTGTGACCACAGACAACGCACATCACAAAGTGAAGCACAGGTTTATTACACATTTGCAACATGTTGTAACCACCACAGATGCAAGGTAATCCCACCTGGCAGCGGGCACACAGTCAACAAGTGTAGAAGGAAGGAAGTCCATGGGTGTGGCGCACATCACCTGTAGGGACACGACAGCTACCACCCTGGAAGTCGAATCACGGTGTCGGGGATCACAGTTGACCAAACGACTCTGAAAGTACCCTGTGAAGGACAGAAATGACACACAGTCAAAAGCACTGAAGAACAGGACAGAACTGCAATACTCATGCCCAATACATGTCACAAGATACCCACCCAGAACCAAGTTAGCATGTCAACACTGTTGGGGAGTACAGACTACCTGTAAGGACACATCGCTCAAACAGCACCAGAGCACCACCAACACATGTCATGCAAACTCACATCATTGACATGACATCTCTGGATACTCACATTCAGCTGAAGAAGTTGGTGATGAGCTGTGTGCGGACATCACCATCACCATCACCATCACCATCACCATCACCATCATCATCACTGGCATCGTGGTCCAGGCCAGGATCCTCCACAGGTGGCGGATGTTGGTCATCGTCATCCAGGATGAGAGGCAACTCCTTCCGCACTGCCAGGTTGTGTAGCATGCAGCAGACGATGACAATCTTGCACACCTTTGCTGGGGCATATGGGAGGGCCCCTCCTGTCTTGTCCAGGCAGCGGAAGCGGCTCTTCAGAAGACCAAATGTCCGCTCAATCACTCTCCTTGTCCGACCATGTGCCTCATTGTAGCGCATCTGGGCTGGTGTCACAGGGTTCCTGAGGGGCGTCAGCAACCACGGCATGTTGGGGTATCCGGAGTCACCTACATACAGACAATTGCACATTAGCTGAGTTGGAAAAGAGGGTGGAACACTACATTGCAGAACACACACAATGGTACAAAGTCAGTACACACCAACAAGCCAGGCACGCTGGTTCCGCATCTGTGACATCATCCTCGGGATGCGACTACTCCTCATCACGTAGGCATCGTGTGCAGAACCGGGGAAACGGGCACACACGTGTGAGATGCTCATGTCTGCAAGACAGACCACCAGTGCATTGACCGAGTGGTAGTGTTTGCGGTTCCTGTATGCCTGCTCTTAGGCCTGTGGTGGTACCAAAGCCACATGTGTCCCATCAATGGAGCCAATGACATGCGGCATCCTCCCCAGGGCATAGAAGTCACTCTTCACATCAGTGAGTTGTTGGAGTCTAGGGAAATAGATGTACTGGTTCAGGTATATCAACATAGCCTCCAAAACATCGCGGAGCACACGGCTGAACATGGTCTGTGACATCCCACCAGCAGTCGCCACAGTGTGTTGAAAGGTACCGGTGGCAAAGAAGTGTAGGGCTGCCATCACCTTCACCTTGGGGGTCAGCGCTGTAGGGTATGTCCGGCCAGCTTGCAAATGTGGGGCCAACCGCACCGTCAATACCTCAATCAGCGGCCTGGTGAAGCGGTACCGTCGGATGCAGTCCCGTTCCACCATGGTTGCAAGGTCAGGGAATGGTCTATGGACAGCTGGTGCCCTGCAGTGCATAGGTGAAGAAAGAAAGATTGTCAGTCACCCCACATATGTGGCATTGAACACACTCAATATCACATGATACATCATTATGAGGCACAAGTACATGATGTGTGCAGTTCTGTACGGACATGTATGGCACATACATGGCCAACATCTAACATCACAGTTCAACAAGGGGCATCAATAAGTCCCAGGTTGTGCCATGGGATATCATGAGGCCGTGTCACAGTTCCCATCTCCTGCTGCCACGTTCCAAACACACCCCACAGTGACATGTGAGGACAGATGTGCCCCAGGCATCACAGCTCAACGACAGGTAGATTCCCAGGGACCCTGTATTGCCACATGGACACTGGCATGACATGGTGTATCATGAATACACCACAGCAAAACAACCATGACCCCCACAGGTAGTGGTCCCTGTTGCCTCGGCAGGACAGACATGGACGTCTGTGACACACACACGCACAACATCAAAGTCCATGCACAAACAACGTGGATGTGGAGACTGTCTCCCATTGTGCACATGAAATCAGAGACATTGTAAACACAACATGCACACAGACTGTGGAGGACCATCACTATTGTGCCAATGGGTCACCCTGGGATAAACATACCGTCCCACATGGGACTCAGGGGGTATGTGACATGACATACACATACACCACCGTGAAATGTGACCATGCCACATGCTCAGATATGAACAGTTGCACATCACAGTGGTCATGTACACGAAACACCAAGGATTCTGTCCCCATGAACACGTGCACAGCCTGGGAGTGGCTGCCCCCAAGTGACACCCACAGACCAACATGTTCACCCCCATACACGGAATAGGTAATGCAGCCTTACATGCCTTAGGATACAGTTTGGACAGGCTGTGGTGTTGTAGGTGTGCCCCTCACTCCCTGGGAAGTATATGTGGCTGGCATATGTCCACCTGTGACAGGCATGGTGTCATATGCCAGTGACTTGTACAGGGATGCGTTGGACAGCAATGGACCGATCGGTGCGCACACATTGGCCATTGCATTCAATGTGTGCTGGTACGTGTTGTATTCGCAATACGCGTTGGACAGCAATGGACCGATCGGTGCGCACACATTGGCCATTGCATTCAATGTGTGCTGGTACGCGTTGTATTCGCAATACGCGTTGGACAGCAATGGACCGATTGGTGCGCACACATTGGCCATTGCATTCAATGTGTGCTGGTACGCATTGTATTCGCAATACCCGTTGGACAGCAATGGACCGATCGGTGCGCACACATTGGCCATTGCATTCAACGTGTGCGGGTACGCGTTGTATCCTGGGTACGCGTTGAACAGCAATGGACCAATCGGTGTGCCCGGCCGGCCCATTGCATTCAATGTGTGCAGGTACGCGTTGTATCCTGGGTACGCGTTGGACAGCAATGGACCGATCGGTGTACCCGGCCGGCCCATTGCATTCAATGTGTACGGGTACGCGTTGTATCCTGGGTACGCGTTGAACAGCAATGGACAGATCGGTGTGCCCGGCCGGCCCATTGCATTCAATGTGTGCGGGTACGCGTTGTATCCTGGGTACGCGTTGAACAGCAATGGACCGATCGGTGCGCACCCATTGGCTATGGCCTGGCCTGGCAACGGACGCGTTTTCAAATTTTGAACGAGTCTGATGCTGTAAATTCAGTTGGTCACCCACAACAATGTTGCAAATTCATGGGTGTCATGAAGTTGAACTTTTGAAGGATGCTGTGGGCGTGTGTAAGTGGTGCAATTCCATGGATTGGCCAGATTCAGAAGATGCAAACGACTTGGACCTATCACTTTGGACACATGGGACAGTATCTGCCTCTGCAGCACACATATAATGCTGGCTGTTCCCCTGAGAGCTCACTTGCCTGCACTACATGCTCCAGGACGACATCTGCCACCACCACTGCTGCTGCATCTGCACCCTCTGGACCCTGCAATGGCACGTACTGTGGAGAGAGCCCCAGCCTTCAGCACTGAGGAGAACCAGGCCCTGCTGGACAGCCTCCTTCCACAGTACAGCAAGCTGTATGGGAAAGCAGGGGAGCAGGTGAGTGTTCTGTCCACTGCCTTTCGAAATGTGCATGTTGTCTGACTAGCAAGGCTAACAGTCTGCACGCCACTGGCTAGCAGGCTCACTGAGTAGTTGTCACCCCCCATAGTGTGTAGTTACATGCACTGAACAGGTATAGTGCAGTGACAGTGCATTTAAACAAGGTTTTACTTCCCAGGCAATGATACCATGTAGTAACTGCTGGCATACTGTCCATGGCCATCGTTGCACTGCCTGTGTACATCATTTGCCCCTGTGATTGAGACATGTATATCCAACTGTGTAATGCACGGATATGTTGCATGTGTAGTAATGGCATTCTCACTTTGTCATCCTCACAGGTTGATGCCCACCAGAAGCAGCAGATATGGCTGACCATCGTCCGGGCAGTGAGATCCGTGGGGGTCTACAAGCGCCGGATCCGCAACTGCCAGAAGACGTGGCAGGACCTTCGGGGCTGGACCCGGAGGATCGCCCGGGTCCAGCTGAAGCTGTCGCCTCCTCGCAGGAGGGGCGGACACCGGACCCTGACCCCCCACATGCTCAGGATCCTGGCGGTGGTCTTCCCTGATCTGGATGGGCAGCTGAAGGCCAGAGAGCAGCAAGGAGGGGGTGAGTCCATGACTGCATTGTGAACTTTGTCTGCCATGCTATGTGCCCTCCTCTGGCCTGGTTAAACTTCCACAGTACATCAGTCATGTGGTCCAGTACCCATGTCCCTCTATTGTGCACTGCCCACTCCTCATCTGATACCCAGGTGTGGCCCTTACAGTCAGGGAATTGTGTGACTTGGGTACTGTGTCCTTGCAGTTTGCTTGACTCAAGGTGGGGGACAGCATCTGTTTCCCTAACTCTGTGGTGGGCATCATGGGTGGGTCCATTGCTTACACAATGCCTGTGTTCTGCCATGTAATCTGCGTGTTACTTTGATATGTGGTCCAATTGCTGAGCTGATCCACCACATGTGCCTTGGGTATCTGGCACACACCCATGCTGCGGGTGGGAACAATGTTTGGGCCCCAGGAGTGTGTATATTACGTGTGTCACACATACTGAGCCAGCTGCCTACTGTCCAGGGCTCATCCCTCATTCATGTGGGGCAGGACAGTCATGCCTACTCCAGGCCATACAATACACTCTGTACTCCCACTCCCGTGTATCAGCTGACACGTTGTGCTCAGTGATATGTCCCCTCAGGTGTCTGCCTCTGTGT